>OX352247.1:6164521-7486426 GCA_947086465.1 Eupithecia exiguata | reverse complement strand
CGAGAGCTGGTGAGTATCTGGCATAGCGCATCAGTATTGCTATACAGGGGGGCAATGCAGCCAGCGTCTTGGGGACGCTTCCGACTGGTATTTTTTGTATTATGTATTCTTGGTATTTGTATTGATATGGATCAGTTGAGCTACCTGTAGATTGTTTGCAGTCTGCAGTTAGCTCAATTGTTTCAATTGTAAATAGTAGTTTTGATTTAATTCTATGTATATATATATAACTGGAACTATCTATAATAACTGGAATTAAACAACAACGGCTCTAGAAATTCAAAGAAATTCTCAAAGAAATTACCTATTTGATGGTAATTTTCTTTGCTATTAAAGACTTAGCCATCATTTGCAAAAAACGAGCCGTTGTTGTTTAATTACAGTTATTTAGACATTGAATATTGGAATAAGCTCTCTCTCTGATAAAAACCATTAAGTACCTAAATTCATTTAAATACCAAATACTTACAAAATACAAACATTTAGAACTGGTATTTACAATTAAAACAGTTGAGCTAACTGCAGACTGTTGCAAACAACACCAAATTAAGGCCAAATGCTTATTTATAAATTCCAGGCCCAGAATGGCGCAACCACCGTAAGATCGCTAAACCGTCGTACAACAAGAAGGCTGTACAGCATTTCACGGCCATATTTAACCGCGAGGCAGACAGTCTTGTGAAGGTGCTGTGCAGCAAAGAGCGGGAGTTCGATGTGTACGAGGATGTTGTTAGGACTACCACGCAGTGTGTTTGTCGTAAGTGCTATTTATTTTGTATAAGTAGATTTTAATCTATGTATGTTCTAAAATAGCGTTACCCTAGTAGTTAACCCCAAACAATAATTGTCGTGACCGTTTTAGTTTAAATCATCTGGTTTCTTAGAGACCCAACAACGAGGGTCTGTCTTGAGTGGTTCCAGAATTAGGACGGTTTGAAATTCCCTTGGAGTCTAGTTGTAGAGCTCTTTCTGCTGAGCACCTAAGTGCTTAAAGGGGAATAGACCCATCATGTGGTATCTAAATACCACATGATGCGTCTATGCCCCTGGAGGCGGAGATGTGACATGAAGGATTTTGAAGGTGGTATTATTGCTTCATGTGTTACAACTAGGAACCGAAAAGATTTTTTGAGACGTAAAGACGCGGCGACATATTAATGACAAACAAATATAAAAAAAGAAGTTCTTATATATATATAATTTTGTAATTTTTTGTTATCTCCGTATTATGGAACGGTCCAACAGGTAAGCTAAGTTTGTAGTAGAATGCGGTGTACGAATTTGTAGTTCGAAGCAAAATAGCTAGCTTACAAGAGATTTCATTTGGTAGAGATTACATTTGACTTCATTACTCTTCTAAAATGAATGCACGACTTCGGTACATACTAAAACTCGGATAATTTATAAAACAGTACACGCTAAAAAAAATACGCTTTTGAAATGTACTCAAGTTTGACCCCAGATGGCCATGACAGCGTTACCGGGCTATAGAAGGGCGCATTCTTCGACCCCGCATCCGGAGGGGTAGGTTTTTGGTCGGGTGTGTAGAGGAAAAGATTTGGAAATTGAATTTTATTTATTGCTAAAATATATCCTGCTTTTTTGTTTACGCTAGCGTGTGATGCAATGTACGAATTTCCTTACCTTCCTTCACTAAATGGTATCGTAGGGTATTTTTTTTTTATACTAAAATAAGAATAGAAAGTATATAATTTTGAAGTCGAATAAAATAGTGTTGCTTCGATGGTTCTTGTTCTAGCTACGGTTTATTTGTGCTACGGCGTAGCACACGCATAGCGGCGTAGCACTGAAAATTGGGAAAAGAAAGAGCTACGACCTATGCTACGAGTGCGACGTAGCAACAGCTACGAGCATACATTGTTGAACTCGGTTTTTAGTCCCATATTTTTTTTGTTGTGTTGTATTTTCTGGGAGACTGAATACATTTTTATTTCAGAAACGCTGATGGGGCTTTCAAAAGAAGACAGTGAAAATGTTTATAAAATGGATGAGGTCGTGTACATGACACAAGCGTACGTATTAAATATCAGAAATTAATTAATGATTAAAATCATTATCATTTTCTAATGTCTAATTAGACACATTAATATGAGGTATTTGTTTTATGCTTCCCAGGCAACTGGAGCAAAAAATTTATGTAAAATAAAGAGATTTCGGATAATTATGGACATTCATAATAGGGTGGTTCTTTCCATTTTCTGATTGTTTTGGTTTCTTTTACTCATGTCTCACTTTTACTCCATGAGCTCCTTATAATCTACCTAAGTATTGCTTTTCGACGCTGCTTGTACTTGTATGGAGGTATTTTTTTTAATTTTTAATTTCGATAATTCAGGTAATTTGTTTCCAATTACGGATAGGGGTGGGTTTTCAAGTCACATATTTTTTGCTTTCTTTTACTACAGAGAGAATAAATCAAAAGCTCCATCGCTTTCGATTTTTCTCTGTCTAATCTCACTACCTAAGTTTTACTGTTTGACGACGGCGGACAAAATGCATAAACTATGTGTCTCCATCATTTTTCATTACAGTTTCTACCGCCAGATCTTCGACAAGATGACTCTATGGTGGTTACAAATCCCTCTAGTTTACTGGTTGGTAGGCGGCAAGCGGTCCGAAACGCGGTATTCGAAGACGATAGACGAGTTTATTTCAGACATATTAAGCAAGAGGCGGGCGTCGCTGAAGAGAGGCGTGGGGGACGAGGAAATTATGGGTATTGTTGACAGGTGCGTAGATCTAGAATGTTCTGGAAGATTCCTTGCACTGGCTAGTAGTGACGCGGTACTAGGTTAAGATGCACGCCATGACAATTTTTGTTAACTGTTTTAACTCGCTCGTGATAAAATGTCTGCAGATCGTACACACATTTGTCCCAAGGTGGGAATCGAACCAGCAACCTCCTGCGTCGCAGGCAGACCTTCGCCCACCGCGGCACAGAGGACAGAGATTGTCGAAGTATGTACTATGATTTTTAAGCGAAATTACGTAGTACCGCGATCCGATTGCTCTTCTGAAAAGCTAAGAGCGTTCGTTTCTTTTATCTTTGTTGTGTCGGTGAATAGAAAGTTATTAAATATTAGGTATTTAAGTAATATGGGCCTGTAGACAAGTAGGTGGCAAAGGTCCCATAAAAGTTCTAAAAATCCGCTCCCGTTCCCGCTGCCCAACGTAAGGACCCGAATATCAAAAGGACTTTTGAAAAAATCTCTAAGAGTGTAATATAACAAACATAAAAGCTCTAAAAATCCGCTCCCGTTCCCGCTGTCCAACGTAAGGACCCGAATATCAAAAGGAGTTTTGAAAAAATCTCTAAGAGTGTAATATAACAAACATAAAAGCTCTAAAAATCCGCTCCCGTTCCCGCTGTCCAACGTAAGGACCCGAATATCAAAAGGAGTTTTGAAAAAATCTCTAAAAGTTTACACTTTTAGAGATTTTGGTTTTGTTTGTTATATTACTATAACAAACATAAAAGCTCTAAAAATCCGCTCCCGTTCCCGCTGTCCAACGTAAGGACCCGAATATCAAAAGGAGTTTTGTAAAAATCTCTAAGAGTGTATACTTATAACAATGATTATTTCAGGTACATCCTATCCGGAGAGCTAAGCGAGCAGGAGATCAAATGGGAAACCATGAGCTTGTTTACTACTGTGAGTAACATACCTATACATACTCCAGCTAAATTCGATGTTCAATGTATGTATACAAACCGCCCATACTCACTCGCACCTAACCTAAAATTAACTACCTAAGTTTATGCCTCCATAAAATAGGTTATTTTAAGCATCGAGTTAGAATTAACTGTGATTAGAGCATGATATGTAATGATTGAGTACCATCATATTTACTGTAACATACCTACTTACTCGTACCTGTGAACGAAGATAGGTACACTTCCTTTTTAATTTTAAAACCCGAGGAATGTAACATTCGGGTCAAACCCCTACGGGTTTAAAGAGTGTTATAAATTAAGTCCTATGTATATTCTTTTTAAATAAATAAATAAAAAAATAAAAACTCTGTTGCCGTCTATTTTATTCGCAATTTACATTCCTTATTTATTCGAAGTCTTTCCTTCATAAATATTGCTAGCAATTAGGTATATCACAAACACGACGCACATGTGAATTTTAGTGTGTCTGTTGTGTTTTGTTTGCAAGCATTTTACATAAAATTTGGTTTGAGTGTAACCTTGATCTCTCTTCTCTGATCCTATTTTATAGAAATAAAAACTTTTTTTTTTGTTTTTCAGAGTCAAGAAGCGTCAGCAAAGATTGCATCAGGCGTTCTGATGTTTTTGGCTCACTTACCAGATTGGCAGGTACGATCGGAAATAATCAAAATGCACGAAGACGAAATTATTTCTTATTATTTAAACCTACTAATGAAATAGAGCCTGATAAGCATAAACAGACATAAATTAATTCTGTTAATTTGTCCGGTTTAAGCAAGTAATATGAGCAAAAGCCTGCAGAAGAAAATGCAAAACTGCAAAAAACAACAAACAGGTATCTATAATAGATACCTGGATTATTTGGTTAACATACACAGACAGCGATCCATTGCTCTGTAGTGGGACCCTATGGGCTTATAATAAATAATAATATACAGACAGTACAAAATACCAAGGTTTTATTACATTTAATTACTTAAAAAAGAGGGAACTTACGTAAAAAAGAGGGAACTTACTTGCCTTAGGTAGGTACTAAATTTAGTTTTAACACAAATGTAATTACATAAAATAATATTTGTCTATTTACATTTTTTTAAAGATATTTACTGTTTCAGGAGCACGTATACAACGAGATCATTGAAACCTTGGGTCCATTGGACACAGTTGTGACGTCAGAGCAGCTGAAACAGCTGAAGCACCTGGACATGGTCTACTTGGAGACGCTGCGGTACTTCTCCATCGCAGCCATGATACAGAGGACGGTGGAGGAGGAGGTCACTATCAATGATGGTAAGAAACCATGAATTATTGTCGTAGCTTCAATACCTATACTCCGATATAGGATAAGATATTTTTGGTCAACAAAGACATTTATGAATGAAAACTTAACAAAAATTAATAGATGTGACAGAAAACAACAAAGTAAAATACAAACTGCAACAAAGCATCACATGTGGAGCGAAAAATGTTTAAATTAGAATTCGAAAACGAACTGGGGATCAATTACGAGTAAAATATAAGGATGAAAATATTAAGTAACAATTCCGCGAAAAAAAAAACCTCCGATAAGTTCTAACAAAATGTAGTCCGCGTTGTAGAAGAAAACGACGCCAACTACAAAATGAAAAAATACCTAACCTAATAAAGTAACATAACAAAGTAAAAAAAAAGTAAAGTCAAGAAAAGTAAAGTAGTAGTATAAGTAACAGTTTTGACGGCATATTTATTTTACGGCAACGCACACTGAAGACGGCGCTATGGCGTTCATTCGGGGAGGCCAGGGGCGTATTTACCCTAGGGCCAAGGGGGCCATGGCCCGGGGCGGCAGGCTATGAGGGGCGGTTTTCTCGGGGCGCCTTTTATTGTCAAGCTTAATTAAATAAAATAAATATTAAAAGAACTCTTCAAACCCAAAACCCAACCAATTGTTTACCTACAATACTATACCTACCTACCAACAAGAAGGTATCTAAATAACATTTGCGTTCAAGAATTATTATACATTTATATTCGTTAGGTTAGGCAACTTAGCTTTTTTATAAAAAATAAGGACTTAAAAGAAGCTTTCCCATATGTAGAGATTGCATTACGCATTTTTCTTTGCACCGCAGTGACGAATTGCAATGCAGAACGTTCGTTTTCTGTATTGAAAAGGTTATAGAATTATTTACGTTTCACTATAAGCGAAGAACGCTTAAACAGCTTAGCTGTTCTGAACATAGAAGCTGAGTTTACAAACGCCTTAAGTTATGAGAGCGTCATTGAAGATATTGTTAGAGATAAACCCAGAAATAGGGGCGGGGCCAAGCGTCGCCTGATGCTGTGACGTCAGCGGTAACACGCGGCGAGGTGGCGCGGCGCGGCCGGAGCCTCACTTCACTTCTTGTCGGACGGTCGGACGTGGTGGACGTGTTAGGAGACGAAAGCATGAAAACACGGCAACACTATAAAAGCGGGCGCAAACCAGTGCTCGGGGCTTATTCCGCTGCGAGTCGTCGTGCTGAACGGACGTTCACTTTCTTGTGTAATGTTGTATCGTTGCGATAAATACCTAAGTGTAGTTGATTAATAAAAATTGTCATGGTGTTGAGTAATTCATTTTCGATTGTTTGAGTAAAATCCTACAAGGTTCTGAAAATTGTGTTTTCTTAAATAAATGAGCTTCAGATAGCTAATATCAGAACTGGGGATAAAGTTCTCATTGCCCACAGTTTATAAGTAACTTTCTTGTTTAAAGTTGTGCGGGTAGTTTGTTTAATTCCACGCTTTGTGTTGTTTGACGAAGTTATTTAATTTTGGTGCGTTGCGGCACCTTTATTGTGTTTTTGCAGTAAAACAAGGACATGAAGACGAGCCTTTCTCGGTCTCGTCATAGAAGACGCCGTCTGGGTTGTGGAGCGAATGTTCGCGAGACAGGAAGTCTCGTGGCTGGCGATCCCGCAGTCACACGCGTGACCGATCTCCACATCGACGTCTTCGTGGTCGGCGATCGCGTAGCTATCTGCGTAGCTGGTCGCAGATCGCTCGACGGATCAGTTAACGGTCACGTAGACCGTCTGTGTTTTTGGTGATGTATAGTGCATTGCAGTGGTTCGATGTGCCACGTGTTTTGTTGTTGCTATTTTTCCACGGTAGGAAACGTTCATAGAATTGTGATTTGGGTAATTTTTATGTCGGTATAAGCCGTACCTACTTAAGTTCCCTACCTACATGTATTTTTGGTAAACAAGATGGCTAATGTGCGTGACTGTGAATAGGCGAGAACAAACTCGTAGGTAGGTAGTGGCAGTTACGATTGACGTCGTCATCGTGGCAGATATAGTGGCAGCTAGGTATTTGCCTATTTAGAACCACCCCCTCTGCGCAGTAACCATAGTTGAAACGCAGTTACCGCTGTCGAGATTGTGATCAATCCCATAGCTCAAGCAAGGGTAGTAAAGTAATGTGCGTCGTATAATGTATGTGTGACAGTTCTTACGCGTCGCGTGAGGTAGTTTCTATAACATTTTAACAGTTTGAAAACAGCTGCGTTATGATTTATCGCTATCGACAAGCGAAGGTCATGGACACGAACGAAGGACAAACGATGGTTAAACAATTGTGAGTTCTTTCTTGTTAGTGAAGAATTCGTACCTACCGTAATTAAAGCTACGAATTGAAGATTTCTTTTATTCAAAATCTTGTACCTGTACTCCAGCCAAACCCTGGCTACAATGTTTGTAAGCGCTACCCATAGTTGTTGGTGATTGTAACGAGAAAAAAAAGAAATCGTTACCTATCCTTATTGTTGACGAGTGACTGTTCGCGTAACAAATATTTTAAACATTCGTGTGTTAGAATGGTTTCATACCATTGAGTACGTAAGTTAGTGTTGTGTAACGTTGTTGCACTAGACTCCAAGTTTCGCTCAGTTTGCACAGTGTACAAAGAGATGTTCTCAATCGCAGTGCAGAAGGATGTGCTACTTGATCTAAAGGACAAGTACAAACTGAAATCAACTTTTTGGCATTGTAGCATTGCCGGTAAAGCTTAGAATGTGTTTTTCCAAACCGAAAAAGATCAATGTACACGGGTCGTTATTTGATGTAAATGTTTTGTTTATTTGATGTAAAGTTTTGTGGAGAGTTGAAAGGCACTTCTGCCTATAGTGTTGTGATAGTGACGTTATGTCCGCGGTAGTACAAGTGTACCTACACGGTGTGTAGGGATTATTGTATTACTGGACAGCGGGTCACGCATCTGGTTTATTTCTAAACCTACTCTCTAGGTTTGCCTAAAACAAATCACACATGGTGATTGTGTGTCTGTGTATAGGACTAGCTATATCACTTTGGTAATCGAGCTTAGTGATATTTACATCAAAGTTTACTATAAGGGATGACACGTTGGAGTTCGGAGTTCTTCCAATTCACAAGGTTCATAGTTGACCCGCTTACGTCCGTAATGATCCATATAAGTCGAGTTTTGATAAACCTGAAGAAGGGCACCTTCGTGGCCACAGAAGTAAAGTAAGAATCGAAGAAGGTCTCAATGGGGTCGCACTTTGTCGTAAGGTCAGGTCAGACCGAGCGAGAGTGAAATAAGTTTTGTGATAACTCTGTTGTGCCCACGAATGACAAACAGGTTTGCCTATTGTTATGTTTTGCTGGATATTTTCGTAGGTACATTACACGCCTGATTACGAGTTAAGGACTGCGCTTATAGGCAGGCTAACGGGCAACAATGTGGAGTTCCAATGGCGCCACTCGCACGAGAGTGTGTGTAAGGACCTGCTTCATCAAGTGTTTCACGAGTGAGCCAGTGCTCGTGATATTTGACTGGCCCAGCGACCTTAGCTGTTTACAGAGCTGCACACGGACGCCAGCTCTATGATCGGATGCGTGTTTAGCCTAATAATCAATTTGTTATAAATTTTTGACAAAGCGATATGTAGTATCGATTTGAGTTTATTCCTAGGTACAATGCAAAAGATGATGATTTTGTGTTGCGAGTTGTTAACACCATTCAGAATGGCTTCGATACAGTATGGTTGTATCAAACAAGTTCGAGTTTACATCTTCGACCCTGGTAGCTTTGACTTTGGGCAGATGTGGTTATTTGGGACTGGTGATTGAACATAGTCAGGTGGGGCCGAGCCCGGTTGTTGATTTATGTTCCAAATATGTCTTTTTTTATTTTTTCATGTCTGCAACTACGGCATACGCCTCGGGCGTGGCCTGCGCGACTTGCGTGCTGTTCGGCGCAGCCTTCCTGTGTCGGCACGGCCTGTGCGGCTTGCGACAGTCGGCAAGATGGCCCTCGCGTGTCGACACGGCCTGCGCGCTCATGTGTGGTCTGCGCGCACCAGCGAGGAGTGCTCGCTGTCCAGCGCTGCTTGCGCGCTCCTGCGTGGCCTGCACTCGGTCTAGTGCGGCCAGCGCACTCCAGCGAGGTGTGCTCGCTGTCCAGCGCGGCTTGCGCGCTCCTGCGTGGCCTACGCTCTGTCTAGTGCGGCCAGCGCACTCCAGCGAGGTGTGCTCGCTGTCCAGCGCGGCTTGCGCGCTCCTGTGTGGCCTACGCTCTGTCTAGCGCGGCCAACGCACTCCAGCGAGGTGTGCTCGCTGTCCAGCGCGGCTTGCGCGCTCCTGTGTGGCCTACGCTCTGTCTAGCGTGGCCAGCGCACTCCAGCGAGGTGTGCTCGCTGTCCAGCGCGGCTTGCGCGCTCCTGCGTGGCCTACGCTCTGTCTAGCGCGGCCTGCGAACTTCAGCGAGGTGTGCTCGCTGTCCAGTACGACTTGCGCGTTCCTGCGTGGTCTGCGCTCTATCTAGCGCAGCCTGCGCGCTGTCAGGTGTGATCTGCGCGGCGTATGGTGCGATCCACGTGCTGTCTGCTACGGCTGTACGGCGCGATCTGCACACATTGTGGCGCGATCTGCACGCTGTCTGGCGTGACCCGCGTGCTTGTCTGGTGCGTGCTGCGTGGTGCGATCCACGTGCTGTCTACTGCGACGGCATGGCGCGATTTACTCGCTTTGTGGCGTGGTCTGTGCAGTGTTTGGCGCGATCTGTGCGCACTAGAATATCTCCTTAACCGTTGATTTTTATTTTCATGTCTGTTGTGCGGCCTGGTCAAGTCAGCGCGGCCTGCTTGGGTGCCTGGCGTGAGAGGCGTGCCTCACGGACGTGTCCCCGGCGCGTGGAGGTCCTGCCTCACAGACGTGTCCCCGGCGCGTGGAGGTCCTGCCTCACGGACGTGTCCCCGGCGCGTGGAGGTCCTGCCTCACGGACGTGTCTCCGGCGCGTGGAGGCCTTGCCTCGCAGACGTGTCTCTGACGCGTAGGGGCCTTGCCTCGCAGACGTGTCTCTGACGCGTAGGGGCCTTGCCTCGCAGACGTGTCTCTGACGCGTAGGGGCCTTGCCTTGCAGACGTGTCTCTGACGCGTAGGGGCCTTGCCTCGCAGACGTGTCTCTGACGCGTAGGGGCCTTGCCTCGCAGACGTGTCTCTGACGCGTAGGGGCCTTGCCTCGCAGACGTGTCTCTGACGCGTAGGGGCCTTGCCTCGCAGACGTGTCTCTGACGCGTAGGGGCCTTGCCTCGCAGACGTGTCTCGGACGCGTAGGGGCCCTGCCTCGCGGACGCTTTTGGCGTGTTAGAGCTCTCGGGGCATATTGATTGCATTTATAGATCTAATGCTTTCTCTATGCGAGTAGTGGCCATACTATGCGAATGGGATGCCTCTGGTATGGTCAAGGCAATCGTGGCAAGCGAATTGGATGCTTCGTGCCACGGGGCATAGCAAATGCATTTAAAAACCTAATGCTCTTGCCATGCGATACGGCGACGGGAATCCGGAACCTGTCGTTCGTATTTCGATTTGAATAATATTGAAGTTCTTCTTAGTTCGATTTGATAGGGCTGTCGAAAATATTAGGAGCTTAGCAGTAGACAGGTCCCTTCACAATCTGAGTGAAAGCGGTTTCGTGTACGATGGCTTGAGAGCTCGCTTGTTATCGTTATGCGAAATCGTCGTAACTTGAAAGCTGGTTTTCGACTTTGCTAAAGTGATGCTCTTTTCAGATAACGATCTGTCTGATGATGGTGTCTTAGATAGCCTGGAAGAAGCTTCTGCTGGTGAAGCGGTCGAGGTCGCCGCAAGGTCAGGAGAAGCCGTGTTAGAGATAAACCCAGAAATAGGGGCGGGGCCAAGCGTCGCCTGATGCTGTGACGTCAGCGGTAACACGCGGCGAGGTGGCGCGGCGCGGCCGGAGCCTCACTTCACTTCTTGTCGGACGGTCGGACGTGGTGGACGTGTTAGGAGACGAAAGCATGAAAACACGGCAACACTATAAAAGCGGGCGCAAACCAGTGCTCGGGGCTTATTCCGCTGCGAGTCGTCGTGCTGAACGGACGTTCACTTTCTTGTGTAATGTTGTATCGTTGCGATAAATACCTAAGTGTAGTTGATTAATAAAAATTGTCATGGTGTTGAGTAATTCATTTTCGATTGTTTGAGTAAAATCCTACAAGGTTCTGAAAATTGTGTTTTCTTAAATAAATGAGCTTCAGATAGCTAATAATATAGTCACCCAATTTGTACTTAGAAAAAAAAATGCGCTCCCTTAATAAATGGAGTATTAAAGTATGGAGTGAATAAATGGTTAATTTTTAGGTTTTTTTTTTCATTTATTATTTCACACCACAGAGCAGATTTCTTAGATAAATGGGGCGGCAAAGCTAACTGGCCCGGGGCGCCAAATCTTTAAATACGCCTCTGGGGGAGGCCTATGCCCAGCTGTGGACTAGCATAGGCTGATGATGATTACGGCAACGCTACGTTCACAACACTTTGTCAGGGGTAAAAATGTTGTAACACTAACTTTTATAAGTAATTCTTTTCAGGTAAAATAACCCTCCCAAAAGGGACATCCCTAGTGATCCCCATTCATGAGCTGCATCGAACCGAACGCTACTGGGAAAACCCTCATAAGGTACCTAAGTTAAATGAATAATTTGGATTTATTAAAAAAATATGTAAACCGACTTCGAATTCCTAAAAGTGAAAATGATTTGGAAGGAACACTTCGATAGCGCGATCAAATTTTTCAAGTGGTGACATCTAGTTAACATTTGAATAGATTTAGTTTGATGCGATGAGTTATGGATGATACATGGAAGAAACGACGAATGAAAATACCTCTTGTTTACACCCGTTGCCATGGAAACCATTTGTTACCAGTGGCTAAAAGTTATCATGTGATGATATTTTAGATACGTTTTACAGCGCAAATATCAATTGCAAATATCCTCGATGATCAAACTATTATGGGACCACCTTTTTTATGCAAAAAAGGAAGAATCATCAAAATCAATGGTGAATTAGTCGTGATTTAGAAGAGACAAAATGTTGTTTTTAGAGTGCCGTATCCCAAAAGGAACCCTTATATCATTTTTTTGTCTGTCTGTTAACCCTCTTTTCCCAGAAACGCATGGAGGTATCGAGTTGAAATTCACATGATGTTTGTTTATTCTTCATCGACAAAACTACTGATTGAAGAAAATATGTAATCTGGCTGAAATTTCGCATAGATTTTCCTGGAAACTGCCTCTAAGCCTGGCTCAAACATTGGCTACTTTTTATCCCATAGAACAGTTCCCAAGGGTACACCTTTAAATGTTTCCATAGAAAAATCGCGTGCGAAGCCGTGGACAGAAACTACTTAGTCATTTATATTTGGTACGTCATTTGGATATTAATTTTCTTACCAGGTGGACCCGAGCCGTTTCCTACCCCAGAACGTAAAAAAGCGGGACCCCAATGCCTTCGTGCCGTTCAGCTTAGGATCTATGGATTGTTTAGGTGAGACTCCAAACTAAGTAGTTATCTAGCAGAGAACCAGTTTTGTATTTATTTGTTTTTGTATTTAGTAGGTAATTCAAATAAAGTTGTCAATTAACGCAACCTAACTATCCAGCAGAGAATCAAAGTAGTATTATTATCCCAATAAATTAGCAATTAGTAGTGAGAGTGGGCCGATCTTATCGTAAGTACATTGGCGGATAGGTGGGACTCTCCGTTTATGGGGCACTGGATAAACTTGCACGCAACCCTTTTTAAGGGACGGTGCCCCGGTCACTGATGGTCCCTCGTGTCCGCATATGTAGATGTCCTTAAATTAATTTTGTGTTTTTTTTTTTTTTTTTTTCATTGTATTTTATAATTATGGTGTATTTTAATTTGTAATTTTATGAGTGCTGATGTACTTGAAATAAACAATTTTTATTTTTATTTATTATTTATCTCATGACGAACCGACAACCGTGTAAATGAGTTTTTGAGTCGAGACCGTAGTGTACGACGCCGTCTGGCCAGGTGGGACGAGACGGTGACGATCTGCGGAAGACTGCAGGCCGATGCTGGATGCGGCAAGCTGAAGACAGCTAGGGCGCTAGGGCGCTAGGGCGCTAGGGGAGGCCGTGTCTAGCCGTGGACTAACATGGGCTGATAATCATGATTACTAATTGGCCAACAAAGTAACCTAATCCAAGGATACGGAAAGAATTAATGAAATTAGCATGACGGCTTCTGTGCAGGAAATCTAGTTCTAATTATATGTTGCAGTTTATAATTTAGGTATTTATTTATAAATAGTACCTTGATATGGTTAAAGGAAAACCTGCAAAAGATTACGTAGGTAGGTACAGTACAATCACAAACGAAAAGTAAAACTGAATATCTAACAAACAAATAGATCGATGGTAGAACCCTTACAATTGGGCGA
This sequence comes from Eupithecia exiguata, assembly GCA_947086465.1. Lineage (NCBI taxonomy): Eukaryota > Metazoa > Arthropoda > Insecta > Lepidoptera > Geometridae > Eupithecia > Eupithecia exiguata. The sequence goes on along the minus strand of OX352247.1, from coordinate 7,472,970 downwards.
AGTCGATATAGATATTTTTTACTATATTCGGAACAAATACCTGCAGATCATACAAATATTTGTCCCGAGGCGGGAATCGAACCCGCAACCTCCTGCGTTGCAAGCAGACCTCACCCGTCGCGCCACAGAGGTCGTTTAGGGTCGAAGAAAATCGAACTGATAATGAATCAGCCTCTATGTTATTTCACCAGGTCGAGTTTACGCCACCGCACTGATCAAGACCCTGGTAGTGAAGGTGGTCCGGAAGATGCATCTTGAAGGGGTGGGCTCGCTTGATGGCTTGAAGCTTGAAGTTGCCATATCTGTCAAATGCGCCAACGGGTACCACGTGAAGGTCAAACCGAGGAATACCTCACTTCAAACTTCTTCACATAGGATACACGCGTAGTGATGAATAAAGAATAAAGCTTTTGTATTTTTTTGATTGTTTTCCTTGGTTTAAGGTTCTTCTAGAGTCTGGAATCTAGACAAACGCGGCCTTTTGTGACGGCCGGTACATTTTGTTTTTGATCTCACTGGCCATGTCGGCCACCCACCGTGGGCTGTGTGAGATAAAAGCCAATAAAGCGCTTATGATGCCGGGTACAGACCAAGCGAGCGAGAGCGAGCGAAGGCTAACGAACGTACCCACAAATACCAGTATGGACGTCATTGCGAAAGCAAGCGAGTCCAAACAAGGGCCTTCGTTCGTCTTCGGCCGTGTTCCGGCGGTTGTCGCTACATTAAAGCATTATGGAACGAACGTACCGATTGTCAAATTCCAATCGTTTGCATTCGCTCGCTCTCGCTCGCTTGGTCACCCGGCATCAGGGGGAAGCCTGCGTCCAGCAGTGAACCATTATAGGCTGTTGGTGTTGAGGTTGTCCTTAAGATGCTTAATTCCTAACATTATATAATTTATGATCTAAAATACTGCCATGGTGTGAAACATTATAAATAATAACACGTAGACTTATAAATTTTATAGTTGGTAGGTTATAATGTATGTTGTATGTACTAAGATTTGATATTGTAATTGTATTAGAATTTTGTAATTATATTAGCTACTTACTAATGCACACAGATCCCTGTTCAATCCAACGATCCTATCCATCCACGGTTGTCTGGTAGAGTCTTATCGCTCCTGAGCGATAAGACTGCCAATTGTCACATTTTTTTTACTGCATTTTATCTCTGTTATATTTAAGTTATGTGTGTAATAAAGAACTTTCTATCTATCTAAATTATGTATGTTTTAAACATGTTTTGTTACTTAATCTGGACGCACCTATTTTCTATAGCCGTCTGGTATCAGTAGTAAGTATGGTGTAGTAATACCACCAAGTCCTACTTCTGAGTTTTTCCCTTGTATATCTTTGCCAACGTCTCAAATGTCGTCAAATAGGATGATAATAATGTAGAGGTACCTACCAACCTATTTATGTTGCTGTTTAGAACAATTATGTACCAATTTCTTAGACAATTAAATTGTCTAAGACCAATTTACGTAACTTAAGCGAAGTTTCAGATTGCAAAGACTAAGGAATAATGTCCTTCCTCTATGGTGGAGATATATGACGTGAACATTTTTTTTAGTTTGTCCATTATTAAGTACGTGTATAGGTACCTAATTATGCCTACTTAATAAGACAAAATATAAAAAAACTACGTGTGTATACTTCCCAATAAAAACATATAAATTCTGTAACTGAATTACATCAGAGAAAAAATAACCGGCCAAATGCGAGTCTACTCGCACACGGAAGGTTCCGTACCATCTAACATAACTATTTCGCAAAAGGACCTAAAAACTGACTGATTAAAACTGATTTAATAAAAAATTCAATAGTGAAAAGCCTTCATGATGCGGTCACCCATCAAAACTCGAATAAATAAAATAAATAAATAAATAATGCTACACACAGTAATATCTAGCCCCAAGCTAAGCAGAGCTTGTGTTATGGGTACTAGATAACTGATATACATAATAATATACATTACATAGATAGATATATTTTTATTATACATAGAAAACGATCAGAACACCCTGAACAAAAATGTCTGCAGATCGTACACACATTTTTCCCGAGGCGGGAATCGAATCCTAACATACTAACAAGGTAAAGGTTTCTTGTTCGCTTTATTTACTCTACCTTAAGATTGATTTGAACAAAAAATCTCAGAATAGGGTATTATACCCAATTTGAAAAGTGTCTCAATAAGCTTCTGTAGTGCTAATGAAACACAATTTTTTTTTCAATAGATAATTGCCGTAACATTTCATTTAAATTTATTTACATTTTCAAGTTGAGCACGTAACTTGACAAAAACACTGGACGCAGTGGACGCCATATTGCTCTGTGGTCATGACGTCAGTTGGATATGAGGCCTGAACAAATGCGCTGATGTTGATACTTTTTTGTATGCCTACACAGCCGTATGACATAACAATATTGCGCCTACTATTTCATGGTGTATAAAAACAGATAAAAAAACTGAAAACTGAATAGAATTTTAAAATATTTTAGCTACTTGTAGATTGTTTGCAACAGTCTGCAGTTAGCTCAATTATTTCAATTGTGAATACTGGTTTTAATTTAGTTCTATTATTTGATTGTAATTTCCTATATTGTTATATTAATTATAACAAAACGAACATTTTCCGACTGCTTTTTTCATATGCTATCTCAATATTATCAATCTTTTTAGACTTTTTCTCTCTCTATAGAGTACAATATCCTGTTCTGTGACATATCCAAGAGTCGTGTAAGGTCAAAAAGAAATAAGTCAATTTGATATACATATATATTATCTGAAGCCGGGGCGGGTTACTTGTATTGTTTATTATTATACTAAATAAACGCATCTTAGCTCGACTGAAACCTGTGACCTAGAGTAGAGCTCAATTATATTTTCATGGCGTTCTTCTTTTCCGCAAAGACTTATCGTTTTTTATCGAGTCGGTCACCATCTGTCTTACAAGCTGGACTAGTCTAGAGTAAGGTAGGTAAACCAACTTCACGGAAAGTGTGCTTTGAGTAAGTAAGTGTTTGGATAAGAAAATATTTGATTTTGTGCGAGTGGTTAAATTAAAGGATATGTCCTGACGGATCATGACTTGTGAAATCAATGATTTAATGTTCAACCATAATGTAATTTGGTTTTCTAAACAATCCTGAAAAAAATATTATCTGATTTTAAAATCGGTCAAGGTTCAAATTCGAGTTCGAAAACCAACAAAAGGCGATAGAAATTATGAATTAAAGCTTTTGTAGACAAAAATTGTTTCGAACTACGATTTTTTGTTATTATTTAACGACACTGGATACCAGTACTATACAATTTCGATAAATTCCTATAGAACTACTAATTACACCCCTAAAAGAGGTTGAAGTTTTTTTTGTGTTTTTTGTTACTCTTTAACCAGTAGCCCGATTTGCTTGAAACTTACAGAGAATACTAAAAATATAAAATTATTGAATACGTGTTTCAGGATTTTTCAAAATATTTTTAAATGTTGGGTCAGTGGAGTTACGAAAGTTTGAGATTCGTAGTTTGGCTCCCAAAAAAGAGTTGTATGTAGGTCTATTAGATTGAAGGGCAATACAAATCGTATTGTCTACGCAAGCGAAGCCGCGGGCGGAAAGCTAGTATATTATAATTTTATATTTCAAGAGCTGCGGTGGTTGCTGAAATTTAAAGAGAGAAAGAGGACGGGCAGAGCGAGACAACAAGGATTTCACACTCGAACTCGAAACCCTAAAAAATAAAAGGTTATTTTCTTTGTTCATGACCCCACGGTAGAAGTTTTTTTTTCTTTTGATTCAAAGCAGAGTCAACCTACACGATTTAGCGTAACCAACCCGAGCGTGACGACTACAAATCTTCCCATTTCTAGAATGAGCTGGGTGCTATTTCTGCTGTCCGGTCTTCTGGTCTTCTGGCTGCGATGGAGGCAAAAGAACAGACGTCTACTGAAGAAAGCCAGTTCTTTCCCTGGTCCACCAGCGTTGCCCTTCCTTGGCAACGCTCTATCCTTCGTCGTAAGACCTGAAGGTAAGTTTGATTGTTTTAACCCTTTCATAGCCTACGACGCACATGTCCCTCGGGACCACCGTTGGGGGCGCGGGGCGGTGACGGCGCGGCGGCGGCGGCGCGCTCCTACGGGGCGCAAGATCTAGCAACAGTGAGTGAGCGCCGAGCAATGTTCTTCCTTCTCACTCTTAGAGAAATGCAAATGAGTGCCCGGGACCACTCGTTGCTTATCGAACAACTTATCGAAGAAAAGCCCTCGATAAATATCGAATTGCAGAGGTTGAGAATACGCTTGTTTGATTCGAAGCAATCACACGATATTTTGACAGTTCTTGCCATATTTATCGAGTATTGCGAGAACTACCTTCCTGGATATACCTACGCCTTTCCTAATGAGCCGTTAGTTGGGTCCCTAATATGATGATAGATTTATTCTAAATTAACACGTTAAAGGTAACCTCAAAAGAACGTCTTCGAAAAGCCTCCACTTATAGAATCATTAAACAGGATTTGAAAAGGCATAGGATTTCGCGTTCATGAGAGCGGGAAAGAGCAGAGCGGTGTTAGTGTAAAATCAAGTTTTTGCTTATAATCTATTAATTATTCAAAATTTATGCATGAAATAGAAAAACTAAAAGATCTAGCTATGTAGTTTGTCAAAAAATAATGTGGTGTTGACGCTGATAATTTAGACCATTTAATTTTTATTGCGATTTTTTTATTAAAGAATTTTATTTTCCTAAATTATATTCGATTACTCAGCTTTTACAGTTTTATTCCCCAACCTCTCGTACTTTTTAAATCCGAACTTTTACATTCGTTACCATAAAACTAAGTGATTAAAAATATCCATTTTGCTCATTCATACACAGGGTTATTTTATTATACAGGGTTATTAAATGCTGATCTGGTCAACATCTGTTCACTGTTGACCAAGTAGAATAATGCAGTAATTATTAATTGCGTACCTGCCGCTACCTACACAGGTTACCTAGACCTTATCTGAGCTAGGCAGGTACTTTTATGAATTAATCTTTAATTAATCTTCTATCAATCGGAATACGAGTGACCTTAGTTCAAATTATGTGTTATTATTGAGTTGATTCCAAACGTTTACGTATTATAGGTAGTTTTAGAATTCGCAGAAGCAGTAAAAATTACTGGTGTGGCAGGCTATAAATACTGCATCAATCAACGTAGTAACCTTTATTATAACAAAGAAAATTACAATCAAATAATATAATTCAATTAAAACTAGTATTTACAATTGAAACAATTGGGCTATAACTGCAGACTGTTGCAAACAATCTACAGGTAGCTTAATTGATCGATATCAAAAACTCAAAATTCAATAACTTTATTTCTTTATGCTTACAAAATAAGCACTCAGACAAAACAAATTTTATACTTACATAAAAAGTTTTATAAAAATTAGTAATTATTATCAAATAAGAAACAAAGAATGTTATTGATTTTGTTCGCTTAAATTTTTTGACCACTAGTGAAAGAAGCGAAAAATAAATCAATTTAACTATTAACCAGTCGGAATTAAGCGTCCCCAGGAAGACGCTGGCTGCATTGCCCCGCTGTATGGCAATGCTGATGCGCTGCGTGCGCCAGATACCAGCTCTTCCATTCTTAACAACGTAGTGTTTTGTTTAGAATAAAGGTTTTTTTATTAAAGTGCTTACCCGCACTTTGGGTATCTCTAATAGGGTGGGGCGCGGGTTCGAGTCCCGCCGAAATCGAAAATTTTTAGGAACACGAATTTGTTTAGAATTAGCTTTTCGTTCCTACTTACAAATAAAATAATTGTTATTATTTTAATAGAATCCATGAAAAAATGTCGCTCATAAAAAATCTAATACTTAAAAGAGACAATGGATGTTACAGTAATTACTGTAACATCCTTGGTTTCTTTTATTAATATATAGAGTCTGTGTAAAGTATACTGACTTATTTTGTATTTGTTTCTTCTTGATAGTTAAGTGTAAGGCCGTCGTCGAAGGGCCCAGGTTCATTTTTAAAAGCTCAGATCCCGTTTTGTTATTGGCTACACTTGGGTTGGCACGAGATTAATTTTTTGTGGTTTAAAGTTTTCTGCGTTCTACAAGCAATAAAACTAGCGAAAAAGTAATTTGCCGCAAATCGTAAACCATTTTCTATGAACTCTAAAACCAACTTCGATTCACTGGCATTTTTGGAGCATTTGGGAAAATAGAAAATATTGTGCTAAAAATCTATATTATCCCAAATGATTGTACTAAAAAAAACCACACAAAAATTTGAATCTCGTGCTAACCCAAGACGAACCACCTTAATTACTTCCATGAAGTAGGTATATTATTAATTATACAAGCCACGTACTAATTATTGTACTAGGTACCGTAATTTTCTTGTACTTTTCAAATAGGGAGTGACAAGTCACTGGCTAGAAACTGGTTGTAATAACCTCAAATTGTTTATAATAATGTATCCTACTAGTGATGTCAAATGTTTACTTATTCGCGAAGGCGAATAACAGTAGTGGACGCTCACATTTGCGAATGCGAATGCGAATATCGACTTTTCGAACTTGCCGCCAATTTATTGCGCTTTCGTAAACAACGACGTGTACTATTATCTTAATTATTTAAATGGAATACATGATCTGATCAAACGTTCATTTCGTAGGTTCTATGTTACCGTAAAATTCTTTGGTTAGTTCAATTAATGTTTAAAAGGTTTTTGGTGAATTTTGGCGTCATTTTACCTTAGTTGACTGACGCATGCTAATTATTTAAACGTTTTTAGGGCCAAACCCACAGAACACTTACTTTTCTGTTCTGTGGCCAAACCACTATTTTATTGCTTTATGAAATATTATGAATATACAAAGAACATCCTTCAAAAAACACATATTTTATATCTCGATCGGCTTCGATTTGACCAGAAGACGATCAGCGGCATTTCGGATGTAAACTGTGGGACAACCACAAGACCCTGAAAATCATATAATTAGTATAGGTACTTGGTTTATCCATTTATCGGTTTTCCTTTGGTAGGTAATACCTTACACAAAAACTAAGTACCTTGATCATTTTGTAAGGTAAATAAAGTTAGATAACTATTTCATTTCATATATTAATATAGACAAAAACACTGCAATCTGGCAAATTTTTAGAGTGAGAAATGAATTCATGCGAATTCAAAAATGCGAATATCGAATATAATTAGTACTTAGGTATATGAATATCGCTGAACGCGAATATATCTGCCTACGTAACATCACCATTCACTACTACATACAATTGTAGATCAAGCATTTGAGCGGGATAATTGTAAGCAGGCTTCGATGCCATACCATGGCCATTGGCATTATCGCACCATTGTTCCATATACTAATAACAATGTAAAAGGTGCCGTATGTACATCCATGGTTATTGGCGGTACCTACCATCGAAGGGTGTCAATTATGCTGCCTGGACTGATGACAGTAAATTCCTTTTTCATTCATAGCTTTATCTCATGCGTCCACTACCTGCGTAATTAATTATACTATATTTTATAGCTACGCGGCTATGTTTGTATGTATGTGGCCGATTTCTTAGTTCCCACGTAGCGCTGAAACTACTCGAATAAATATTAGCGATTGAATATTATCCATCGTTACATTTTCATACTCAGGTAGTCGGAGGGCTTTGTAGGTACATACAGAACTCCTAGCTTGGGGCCTCCGACTACCGAGTATGAAAATGTAACGATGGATAATATTCAATCGCTAATATTTATTCGGAACATCTTTGAACGCTTGTTTATAACTTTTACGTAGTCGGGTTGTAGTTTTTAACTTTATTTTATTTACTTTAATCTAAGGTCGAATGTTACGCCACAACCGCGACACCAAAATAAATATTGAGTATTAATTTATTTTATCTGGATCAGCGTTGGTGTCCTCTTCTTGAAGATGATCGAAGAGCTGATGATGTACACAACACACTGAAATACTCAGAACCTTCGGCAAAGGAGAAGGGACAGGTCATTTGCCGAAGATTCTGAGCACATCTGCATGTGATCTTCTCACTCGAATATTTCTTGCTGAAATCAAGAGTAGATTAATGAAACCATTGGACCTTCAGTAGACTAATAGTAGTATACCTAATCTACAAAAATTCACATGTCTTGAATAATCTCTGAACTTAGAACTACTACTCTAAGCTTAGATAAAAGTAAAAAAAGGGAGATACGGTACGTTCTCCCAGCGCTCACTCAAAAACTGTCCCGTGTCACAGATGAAATAATGATAAGGTATCGAATTATCAGAAAATTTAAAGTTTGGTGTATCTACTTATGCGTGAAAATATGTGATGGTTTGGGCTTTATCACTTTTTTTTCACTTTGGCATGATAATAGTATAGTAACTAGGATCTATGATCATCGTGCCAAAGCGAAAAAGCTAGAGTAAAAGTATTTTTTTTTCTCCTTCACACTGAAATTTTGGTTTTCACATTATGTAGAAATGTAAAAAAAAAAAGTAAGTCATAAAATTCGTCTGAAAATGACCCTTTGTAAGTAGGTAAGCGTACCTACACGTTGAGATTTACGGTCGTACTTCGGCGCAGGTGCGCCGGATGAAAAGATTAGTTCTTAACATGGATTTTTCTAGAGTATGTCTATAGTATCAACAGATCTGTGGGACTGCGACGTCAGCGTGGTTAATTGTATTAAATAAATCCCAAAACAATCGAGCTTATAAATAATTACCTTGTTTGTACACTCTCGCATACTGCTGAAATGACTAGCAGACCCACATAAATACCCAAATGTTTTTTATGAATTGTTCCAGAAGTTCCAGAAGTGATACGAACTCTTATTGTGAATTACGGCTCGGCCTTCCGCATCTGGCTCGGACCTGACCTGAACATCGTGGTCAGCGATCCCGATGATTTGAAGGTATGATAATATCCTGTTAAACGAAGTGTCCACTGACAGCAAAATTTGCGGAATTCGTTTTGGTTGAGTGCCTTCTTTTTCCATAATAACATTTAGTTCAGTTTAAAGCCGTAATTGTTCGATGGAGGTGTATTCGCTTTTAAACACCAACTTTTTGTAATACCTATCCCCAGATGAAAAAATCTACAAGATTGAGGTCTGGCGACCTAAGGGGCCAAGCTTTTGGCCTCCCACGGCCTATCCTATCCGTCTACGCGAAAAATCGAATAAAAAAATCCTTTGCGTTCCATGCGAATTGGCAGGGTAAATTCAAATTCTAAATTCAAAAATACCATACTACCTAATCAGCCTATCACAGCCATGCAAGAGCGAGACATAATGGTGTTTAGCTATCCTTTACTTGACATGAACCAGTAGTTTTTGGCTAACAAGACTTTTTGGTCACGGATTTTTGGCACTATTACACTATTTAAGTACATTTTTCAACTTGATGCCAAATGAAAATTTCTGGGTTTATTTTTCATGAAAGCCAGTAGTTTTTTAGATAGGTTGCAGAAAAAAATAATAAGTGATATTTTTTTTTTGGAATCAATCAAAGCTAATGTAAATATTAGATTTTGAAAAGAAAATTAGTTATAATTTTCTTATTTTGGTTTTTTTAAAATCTAAACTCTGATTGGTATAGGGGTACGAAAGGTTCACTATTGATCTTGTTTTAAATAAAATGGCAGGGTCACAGACCTAAATGTTGTGAAATTCAGACTGAAATCTGATTTTGACTAAAATTTTACCAAAGTCCAAATAACTTTTGAACCACTGAATATCGCAGAACATACATGGGTGTTAAATCGATAGGTCCTGAGGTCCCCCACTCCCCAGCCACCGATGATCCACCACTCATGTTACACCGTGTAAAGTATTAACTATATTGTGATATTGAAACGGTAACGAAAATAGCTATTCGTTTTTATTTGAACAGCACTTGAAAAAAAACTGTATGAATACTACCTGCTCTCCTACCCAGAAGTGGGTAAAATCCGGATGCGGATGACGATGATAAAATGTCGTGGTGATGATACACCCCTGTCAATATATTTATGAAAACTTGTTGTACACTCATAGAAATATCAATCGGTTCCCTAAAAATAGCGACATTCATAATTTAAATACTAGAAATAAGAATAAACTCGCTGTGAAATGAATCTTTCAAAGGGCAGTGTACCTATACGCTTCTACAACAAAACTCCAAGTGAGTTGTACAAACTATCAATGAATAAATTCAAACAAATTGTCGAACATGTCCTTTGTAAAAAGGCTTAGGTACTACAAAATATCAGATTATCTAGACGCTAAAAAATCTTGGGACGACTTTTGCTCCAACTCGAAAACTAACGTTCTAACAAGGTAAAGATTTCTTGTTCGCTTCTGTAGTTTACCATAAAAAGATTGCAGTGAACAAAAAATCAACGTGATCACTTTATTTCCTAGTTTTACATATGTAATTTGTATTTTGTGACGTGTCCAAGAGTCCTGTAAGGTCTAAAGGAAAACAGCACTTTGATATTTGATAATGTTAACATCATCACCACGTCATAATCATTCCGCAATAAATTACTTTAAATTACATTAAACTTTCACCATTCATAGAAGGAAGAAAACACTACACTCACCTGTTGACAGTGCCCGAATAACGTTTATGCAACCCGTCTGATTTTATATAGCCCTGAGTTTTACAGGCTAGACCTATACTTAATTTTATCCTTAGATACAAAGTTGTGGTTATAGCGGGCGCAGATCTGGTACATGCATTCAGTATGTGAATGTCTTGAAGCTTAACACCTTTGGTTCTTTCGTCTGGGGTTCCGTACATTATCCTTTGGGATTTAATGAAATTTAATGAAAATCCCCAATTTTTACTAAAATAAATACATTTAAATCAAGGTTAACTTATTATATAGCTCCGCAGAAAGGGACTCATCCAACTAAATTTCTAAATTTACTCTTTTTAAACATCGTTTTGGCCGGACCGAATTTAGTCAAAGCAAAAAAAAAGTTATTTATTTGTAGATACTAAATTAATTGCGTAGGTACCTACGCAATTAATTTAGTATCTACTTAGTATCTATTTAAAAACAGACACGACTACAAAATCGTGTCATGGATTTGTACAGAACCTTACTTACAAGTGCATGTATTTTAGGAACTCACACATGACCGGGGTCACTTAATTAGTTGTTATGTCTCAGCTACTTAAACTTCTTGTGTTGGTCAGCGCTAATTGGAAGTATTAAACATTAATAGGTCAACGTAGTACTGACATTATTTCTGTTCAGTTGGTAAAATGTTAGTATATTTTTCTGCGAATAGGCTATTTGACAACATTAAAAATAAGTTCCAAATTGTTTTCATCCTAGTCAGTGACCACGAAACAAAGTGTAATCAGGTGATTTTTATTAAAAATATGCATAATTTAGGTAAAAAAAACGGGATTAAAAAGGGTAAAAAAACGGGGGGTACCTATTACCAATACCAAGTTTAAGAATTAAAACCTGGCGTCTTCACAAACGTGTTTGTGATGGATGAATGGGTATAGAACCTGCAGTTCACGTAGTGTTACTAATTTACCAATTACCCTGTATACTCCTGGTACCTACCTAAGCTCATCCAAATCCATTGATCCCTTTGAGCGTGAAAGACTTAAAAACTTCCTCGCACACATACATACTTTCACCTTTATGATCTAGTTTGATTCAAATGGAGATCAGACATTCTAACAATGCAAATCGCTCTGATTGCCTAGTGGGAACAGAGCCATGCTCTCATTCAGAGGCTAAAGGTGCAGATCCAGTGGCCAGTAATTATATGCAACACACGTATCAATCTTTAGTCTTGGCATGGTTTGAGATGATAATAGTTTGATTAGCTACAGTTTTGTGATACTGTTACTGACAGCCTAACACTAACAGCCTTAGATACGTAAAACTGTTAGTGTTATGTATATAGCTGTGTGGTGCCGGCTTAGAATTTGCACTAACCCAACTCTTCCTGTGGGTGTCGTAAAAGGCGACTAAGGGACTTTACACCGGAGACTTTTTGTATTGTATTTTAATGTATACTACCTACCAAAAATTTCTAAGGTTACTTGAAGATTTTTTGTTCAAAAGCAAATCAGCTTAATTTTTGCTGAATATCTTTGCAGGCACTCCTTACAAACCCGAAGATCAGCGTCAGAGGGCCGATGTACAAATACATGGCAGAAGTGATTGGAAAAGGAATCCTCAGTGGATCTGGTAACAAAAAATACTACTCTTTTTCATGTTTTTTGTAATGTGTTTCATGAAAAAACTGTCTTCATGTTTAAAACCTGTCAACTGGAGTTCAAACAATCCAAGTAATATTGTTAAATTAGTACCTACGTAATTCGGCTTTAAGTATAATTTGAATTTTAACACACACACACAGGGCCAAAATGGCGGAAGCATAGAAAAATTGCGACGCCGAACTACGGCAAGAGAGCTACAGAAGGTTACAATAGCTTTATGAACCAAGAGATAGATTTTTTTTTGCCGAAACTGAGAAAACTGGAGGTGCAGCTAAACGGTCGCAGTACAAATACCTATCTACAAGGAGGTTGTGAAAACTACCAGCTATGTTTTTTGCCGTAAGTACCTATTTATTTAAAAACCTTCTTTCTGACAGCGGCTTCGCAGGCATTTTACTGTGACGTACAAAGAACCCATGGTCTGATGGCTTATTCCAGGTATTCCCCCTTGGCACATCCCCCTGAGGGGGAAAACTCGAAATATAATTTAAAAAAGTCCAGAATGTTTAATTTCTCTGTCCTCTGCTGTTTTTAACGACGCTGGAGGTTGCGGGTTCGATACCCTCCTCGTGACAAATATTTTACGATATGCAGATATTTGTTACGGGTGTTCTGGTTGTTTTCTGTGTATAGTAATAAATCTGTGTATAGGTATATTACGTATCTTGGGGCACGGCAGTGCCCCAGCCAAGTCGAGCAAAAAAGCGGCACGGCCGTAGGTAGGTACCATCCTTTTCTAGAAGCAGCAGAAGAATATACTTACTTACTATCCCGGGGCATCGACCCCAAAGTGGGTCTTGACCTCCGACACAATCGGTCGCCACCGGACTGTGCCACCGGCTTCTGTCCAGCCAGCGCGCCGCGCCGCCTCCATCCAGTCCGGTGCGAAGATTTGAAGTAAGCAAAGGTCCTTCGTCCTTTCATCTGTATCTGGGCCGACCGACTGGTCGTCGGTTTACCGGCGCTCCGCAATTGTCCAGCATTATATTTATATTTATTTAATGTTGATGATGATTCAAATCAACAGGACAAGCTCTACGCAGAGATAACATCCGTCATGGGAGATGAAGACAGATGGATAACGAAGGAGGATCTGAATCGGATGCCCTATCTGGACATGGTCTTCTGCGAGGCCATCAGACTGTTTCCTATAGGGGCGAATATACAGAGGACTGTAACTGAAGATATTACTATCAGTAAGAAAAAAGGTTCACTTAACCCGTAACCGTATTTACATAACCTCACATGAACTTTTTTGATTAGAGTAATCATAAACTTTTTACTTAATTAGCTTTTTTGCTTTATAGTACGTTACTCGCACTGGGGTAATCTTCTACGAAAATTTGTAGGTACTTAATCATTCGCGATTCGTTAAAATATCTCGTTTTCGTTAAAATATCTCGTTTACATGTTATAAGATACCTAATCTATTTTTACCCGACTACCAACAGGGGAGGGTTATGAGGTTAGCACCCTATGTTTGTATGTTTGTATGTATGTGGCCGATTTCTTTGTTCCCACGTAGCGCTGAAACTACTGGTTCGATTTGAACAAATTATGTATCGATTGATTCGTCTCAATACCCCGATGGTTATAGGCTATAGGATTTAGGGCTCCGACCCCGAATAAGCCTTCAAAACGCGTATTAAAGTTTAGCTAGCCGCAGGCTGCAGGCCCCATAGAGAAAAACTACAATACCTACGACCTATTTTCATTTTCAACTCTATGCCTATCAAATATGACCGATACGTCATTCTATTTTGTCAATGTAAATGTTTCAAACTTTTATAACTTTCACGTAGTCGGGTTGTAGTTTTTAACTTTATCTTGTAGACTTTAGGTATTAGGCAGTGGCGGATCATCCCCAAGGCAAAGTAGGCATGTGCCTAGGGGCGCGAGGTTCCAGGGGGCGCGCGCGCGGAAAATTTTACACTACTAAATTATTAATATGTAAGGTAATACCTAATTGTAAAATTAATTATATGAGTAAGCAGGTATCCGCCTACTTACAAAATATAAATCATTATTTAATTCTGTCGAAACTTTTGATTTTTGTCCTATGTCCAGAACAAAAAATTTAAAAAGAAGGAACTTAGCAAAAATCAGATGATTAGTGTAATGATATTGGCTGACGAGCGTCAAAGGCGGCTTTAGCGGCGCACACGGGCGCAGGAACATAGGGGGCGCCATGTAATGCACCCCGGTGGCAGCCGTAGGCCTCCTAACCCAGACCATGCGCCCTTGTTATGCCCGACGCCACCGCCGCCGGCATGGCGATAGTGAGGTATATGTTTTAAAAGACACCAACAATCGTGGGCATTAGGCTGTATTAGCATTAAGCGCGGCTTTTGCGGGAGCGTGGCGCACATCCGCTATGAGGATCCAGCGCTCGGTTTTTGTTGAAAAAAATACTGGTTTGAAATTACGCTTTCATCATTATGCATTAGGCTGGCTGTAAGTTTTAAAATCACAATGCCATAGATTCGCGAGATTTTGAAAGGCACGTGTTTTAATGCCGCATCTTTATCTTTAACTGTTTATCCGCGCCGATCCTAGGGTAAAGCGAGCGGTGCTCAAGTATCCATAACGCGAATTCCTTATTGAAACAATCTATTTAGAGCGAAAAGTAATATAGTATATCGGGGTATGATCGGACGCGGGGGAAGACCGTATAACACTAATTGTAGCCGAATTAAGCCATTATTTTCTAATGCTGCCACCATTTTCTACGACTCCATTTGAGGGCGTCGGCATAAAATGTTGTCAGCATTAGAAAATACTAGCAGCGCCTCGCGGTTTCACCCGCGTAGTTCCCGTTCCCGTAGGAATTTCGGGATACAAAGTAGCCTATGTCCTATTCCAGACTATAATCTATCTCTGTGCCAAATTTCATCCAGATCCGTTCAGCCGTTCTGGCGTGATAAAGGAACAAACATCCATCCATCTAAACTTTCACGTTTATAATATTAGTGAGATGGCTTAATTCGGCTACAATTAGTGTCATACGGTCTTCCCCCTCGTCCGATCATACCCCGATATACCCTATAGTTTGATGGGTTTATATGGTGACCTCTGAGAGAGGAGTGAACTGCGCAGCTGGGCGGGGTACGTGCGTGCGTACAACACCGATCGCCACAGTCAAAATTTTTTTACGGCTCGCTTCGGTCGCCGTTGTTTTCTATCTGTTGTACTCTAGATGTTAATGACTTAATGACGAAAATTTTCTGTCAAACCACTGGAAAGTGTCGAACCTTTTTGCTAGTTCGCTCCGTTGTTGCCGTAATTTATATTGTTTTTGCTTCCATAAATTTCTAAATAATTTGGGAATAATTTTATTACCGATAGCCACAAAAGTTTTGCGTTTCACCGTTTACATACCTATCTTATTAAATCTTGAAAAATCACAAAAAAATTGCGGCTCGCTCCGCTCGCCGTTATCTTTAGACCATATGGTCTTGGCTCTAACTTTGACAATTGACAACCTCCTCTATCATGCTAACCAAAAGCATGAAAATAATTGCGGCTCGCTTCGCTCGCCATTACTTCTAGTTTTTTGCCTGCCTTAAACACTTTTTTGTCAACCACTGAGGAACGTCGTTGTTATGTAACTAACACCACCCCCAATACTGAACTTTGCCGCGGCTCGTTCACAGAGGGGCGCCAATGAGGTGTTTGCCTAGGGCGCTGTCGACAATTAATCCGCCTCTGGTATTAGGTACATACCTAAGTTCATAACACGAAAAAAATATGTTGGATGTCACTCGCTGCCAACACTCTGATAGTAGCTCAGTGGTGCAGTGGTGAATCCACACCCCTCTAGCACTCAGGCTAAGATTAATGCGCAAATATAATTTTTACATCATACAAAAAAGGAGATAATTGGTGCCTATACCTAACTAGTATTTGCAGCTCGTTTGTCCAGCGCCTGACCATTCATTAGTCGTCTCGGTCTTCTGTCCCATCAGATTAGTAAGGAGTGAGGGAAAAAAGTAAAGGGAGAGAAGGGGAAAGTACCTAGAGAAAGCACCAGTGTTTGCGCGCTCCCATGTGCACTCTACCTTTGTCCTACGCCTATGATTAGTAGGTAGGTATCTGTTAAAACTGACCGCCCCGCTTCCTGGCCGAAAAAGGAGCTCCGAGGTAAGTACCTTGGAGCTCCTTCAATTGTTCAACAAACAATGTTATAAAAGAAGGTACATATAACACAGAGATTGGGTGCCACGCGCCGCCTAGTATATTGTCTGTGAGGTATAAATAAGTATACATACCTACTGTTATAAAGTTTGTTCTGTCTATTTCTAGGCTCAGGCACCCTCCCCGCTGGCTGTTCCCTCGTGGTCCCAGTCTACCATTTGCAGCGCGACCCTCGTTTCTGGACGAATCCTGACGCCTTCGACCCTGAACGGTTCACTCCGGAGCAAGTTAAATTGCGTCATCCAAACTGTTACATGCCTTTCAGTTTGGGGCCTATCATAGGCCCCAAACTGAAAGCAATCCATAGGCCGCCTATGGATTGCTTAGGTATGTAGAACCTGTTCTTTGAGGATTTTTTTATTTATTTTGTAGTAGAAATAAAATTATTTTAACAAATTTAAGTAGGTAGCGCAAACTAGATGGCGTTAGTGATATTTGATTTGGTCTGTCATTCCCAAACGGTAGGTCTTTATTTACTTCAATAATGTCACGCTACAGGACATTTCACTCATAATTATAAATAAGAAAATTTATTATATTATATATTAATTATAAAGAAATTGATAAAAATGATTTGCGTCAGAGTTTTAAGAGAATTCAGGTTTTCGACTTTAAATTCATACAAGGATCTCAAGCTATCGATTGCTATTTCTGCTTCTCCAATAAATGGCTTTGAAGTTATTTTGAATCGTAGAAAGTAAAACGATTGGACGAATGAATGTTTTTTATTTGTTTTGTATACTGAGAGGAACTCACCGTTGAAAATAAACGCGTTTCCGCTCTAAACTGAGTTTCGGTGGTACTACATTTTGACAGCATGAACAAAAGGTGTTTAGCCTACACACGTTTAAACATCCTACGCCCGATATTGTTGGTTCTACCTCTTAAAACGCGTTTAATACATTGTATTGTTCACCACATTCATTCATTAATAAATAAAACAGTCTTATGCAATTTCTGTCTCAAAGTTGATTTGCGGCCTAAAACCTGGCTAATCTCCGTCAAGGAACTTAATTGCTTGGTGTCCGTTGAGACTGGCCGTGTGGTCGTTTGGCTAGGAGTGTCAGTTATTAATAAATTTTAGTCACCCTACTTCATGAACAAGTAAATCTTTAAAAATCTACTGTAACTTGAAGAAAGAAACGCCACATTTCGTATATGATTCACTTTTAATACCCTTCAAGAGCTATGTGGGGGATTTCCGGAATATTTTTTCCTGATATCCCCCACGAGGCTGATCGATTAGATTTGGGGGATTTCAGGAAAAAAATCCGGTAATCCCCCACGTGGGGGATGGCCGTGGGGGATTTCCGGAATGAACCCAATAATATATGAATGACTGGCTATTGCAACTGATGTTTTTCTAATAAAGATCTATTCGTTTTAGTGACAGTAGCCAAATTATTGTAAAAAAATGTTCTCGTACCTGCAGATATTTGAAAAACATAAAAAATATTACCACAGTGAATAATAATGGTTTATAACAAGATATAGGTACCTAGTTATTTTCTTTTTCTACCATTTCTACTGAATTCGAAACACAATCCTCCTGGCAATACGTTAGAAAGGGACACTCCAAACACTTTCTCTCTCAATGAAAAAATCGGCCAACTGCGAGTCAGACTCGCGCACGAAGGGTTCCGTACCATTATCTATAAAAAAGGCAAAAAATCACGTTTGTTGTATAAGAGCCCGCTTAAATATTTATTTTATTCTGTTTTTTAGTATTTGTTGTTATAGTGGCAACAGAAATACATCATCTGTGAAAATTTCAACTGTCTAACCATCACGGTTCATGAGATACAGCCTGGTGACAGACGAACAGACGGACAGCGAAGTCTTAGTAATAGGGTCCCGTTTTTACCCTTTGGGTACGGAACCCTAAAAAGAGATCCCCTTTACTTTAGATCAATGCGGTAGCCCTCAGAGCAATAACTAAACGGTAGCCAGACAGCTGATACAATGTCACTTAAATGTCAAATGAAATGTAAATGTCAATCTCGCTCAGACAGATGGTGGATGGTGGTTGGTTGTTTGTGGTAAGTAGTGGTTTTATTCTCTTTGGTTATTGATTGTATTGATTGTATACTCTTTGGTAGATGCGGGCGTTGCTTACTTTGATAGGTTATTTTTTTCAAGTTTTTACGTAGATTAATCAAAAAGTTCACATAAACGACGCCAAGTGCTCTAATTAATGTGTAAGATTAAAAGCCTGTCGTAAAGTATGGCTTCCCTGTCTAGATTTCATAAAATTGCGTTGGTAGGCCTAGGAGCAGTTGGAGGAGGATATGCATACTATAACTTGAATGCTCCTAAAAATGATTTTAAATTCGACGTCTACAATTCCTGGACTACAAACTACACTCCATCTGTAAGATGGGATAGAAACTGGGATCAGTGAGTACTACAAAACCTAAGGCTACCTACCTATTGAGAAACAATCACTGCTAAATATCCCGTTCTATTGCTTACCTTTGATTTTAGACAGGATATTATGCTTATTAAGTAGGTACACTTGAACTAAAGATAGAGAATAATCGCATGTATGATTTACAACTATAATTCTTGAGTGGGATGACGATTTGCGAAAGACTGCTGGCAGATGCTGGATGCGGCAAGCTGAAGACAGGGCGCTATGGCGCTGGATGGAGGCCTATGTCCAGCCGTGGACTGATATAGGCGGATGATGATGATGAATTCTTGAGTGTGTATTTGCATGCATAGTTAAATAACATATTAAAGCCGAGCCGATTTTAGGTAGGTGTATCTTAACATCCTTTTTTACTTCAAACTTTTCAGCAGAGAACCGGAATCTAGAGTAAAGCCTTTATCAAGTACTAAGCCCGAAGACGAGAACAAGTACAATGAGAAACTGGAGCAGGCTAAAAGCAAGGCAACCCGCCACATCTTTCTTATTCGACATGGCCAATATAACTTAGAAGGAGTGACTGATAAGGAGCGAGTGCTTACTGAATTAGGTTAGTTTAATCATACAATACAAGCTACTTTGTAATTATAAAATACAGATTTTCATTAATAAGGTAGTTTGTTAACTATTTTAAATTGTGTGCAACAAAGTTTTAAATAAATAAGATCCTGCATGGGAAAACTGGGCTAAAATTAAATAATAATCCATCTAATTGTTTAGAACAGCAGTAAGACACAGGAAACCAACAAAAGATAAGAATAGTTAACATCAAAACTAAATTTAACAAAACCTTTGTGTTAAACATTTCTACAAAAAATTTAACATTTATACTTACTATATTTCTTTCTCTTTTATGTTTTTTCTAACTTTATCTACATATGCTAACCAGGCTACAACAACATGCTCATAGCATTCTCTTGATCAACACAAAATCAAAACCAAATAGGATATAACCAACCTCATTTTAAACTATTTCAGGTCGCAAGCAAGCAGACCTAACCGGAAAACGGCTGTCCTGCTTGGAAATAAAATGGGATTTGATAGTGCGGTCCACAATGACACGAGCACAGGAGACCGCTGCACTAATATTGAAGCATTTAGACAAGGATATAACAGTTAAAGACTGCCAATTAATAGAGGAGGGTGCTCCAATCCCCCCAGAGCCCCCTGTTTCTCATTGGAAGCCGGAGGCAAGAGTAAGTGTTAAGTTTGACTTATACTTATTTTTTCTTTTAAGGTATACAAGGCTAGGTGGGACGCTATGGCGCTCATTAGGGGAGGCTTATGTCCAGCAGTGGACTAATGTAGGCTGATGATGATACAAGGCTATACTAGTCTTGTTCTTCTGTGTCCGTATCTTGAAGGGTTTCAATGATATCATTGCTTATCAGATAAATTGTGTTATCAATGGGATGATTTTATTTGATTTTTTAGTTATCTAGTACCTATAACACAAGCTCTGCTTAGCTTGGTGCTAGATGATGCTGTGTGAATTGTGTGGAGCATTTTTTTTTATTGCACATCTTCTACTGTCAAGGATGGCACTGATGAAGCTTTGCTAGGTCTTTAGGTTGGTACTTAATCCAGCAGTAGGTTTAATTTAGATTTATTTAAATCATGAGGATTTTTGACACTGACATTTAGTAATAACTTACTATACCATTACCAACAATTCGGCCCCTGAGGTGTATCTTAATAATAAAATTATAAGCATTGTTGCGTATTGCAAATTACGTTGTCATGCAATAAAAAAGTTATTATATAAAGAGATCTCAATAAAAAAAACATCATTAAGCTGAAACCATTGGTATTGGTTTAATTTTATCGGCACCATTGGTTGGAGCTATTTGGTTTAAAAAAGTCATTTAGGAAAACCAACTGATAACTTCTTGTCCATCTACTTAGTGCATAGTGCATGGTTTGTCGTAACACTAGATCTAGAATTTTATTTTTAGATAAAATAGGTACTACCAGTTTTGCATTCATTCCATGATTTATTCTTAACCCATTCCATTAATATGATAATCCATTTGTCTGCATTTTTCATTACCATCATTGTTTACAAACAATTTTGAACTGCTGAACCATAACTGTGACATCAATATTTTTTTACCTTTTTTCTTTCACTAACCATTTTACTGTAGATATTTATTATGAAAAAAAAGTACAATCAAATAATAGAAACAAATTAGATCTAGTATTTACAATTGAAACAATTGAGCTAACTGCAGACAATAATTGTTTTTTTTTCCAAAGTTCAATTATAAAGAAGTATAATTTCCAAACAACAGTTTAGATCAATCTAAGAAATTAACTAAACAGGTTTCCTAACTCTGTTTTTTGATAAAATATAAAAATATATTTAATACACTTAAAATACTTTTAAAATCAGTTATAATTTGTAGTTTAGCCACAACATAAAAATAGTATATGAATAATTTAATATTACATTCATTTTGTGCTGTATATGTTTTTAACAACACATTCATTTGAGTACCTATTGCTGTTCCTTTAGCTCATAACTTAGTATCGCTTAGAAACTCTTCGTCCTATGGAATGAAACAAAACTGGCAGGTACTAAACTAGCAATGGTTTTGGCATTTTAGCAGTTCTTTCAGGACGGGGCCCGCATAGAGGCAGGGTTCCGCAAGTATTTCTACAGGGCGCCGGCGGATCAGACGCAAGATACTTACACGATGCTGGTCTGCCATGCTAATGTTATACGGTTCTTTGTTTGCAAGTGAGTACCATCATTTTATAATTCGTTATTGTACAGACACGAAAATAAAAACATTTTTGAAATAAGAGTGTAAGAGATACTTTTGAATAAGTGCTACTACGAACTAAATGAATTTTTAAGTGTTACTTTTGGTGACATGTAATTGAAATTTTCCATAATTTTGAACATATACCTTTCATACCATATTATTAAACTAGTATAAATTATCTGGCCGTCTCCCATTGCAACACCCTGAATGGGTACATTATTGTGTATTAATTATTTATTAATTTTTTATTATTATTTATTAATTATCTATTATTATTTATTAATTATCTATTAATTATAGTCAATAAGTTCTGACAAATTTTATGTAAGTACCTTAATATGATGCAATCAATAAATGATAAATGACAAGAAACTTAACACAAATTACGTAATTGCGAGATACGAAGCCGGTTTTTCATCCGCTTGTTATTTTTGTCAATAGTTAAACACAATTGACGAGCGAGAGCCGGGTAGACAATTGTTAGCAAATGATAAATTGTTGACAAACACACGATGTGACAAGCGGATGACAAATCGGTTGTTAGAGTTCGATTATTTTATTCTTCTATATTTAGTATCCATAGCAAAAGCTCTGCTTACCTCAGGGCTAGATGATGCTATGTGGATTGTCTAGCATTATTTATTTATTTATCATCAGTTTATCTAATTAATAATTATTTTTCCCAGAGCCCTGCAGTTCCCTCCTGAAGCATGGCTAAGAATAGCCCTAAACCACGGCTCAATAACCTGGATCTCAATCCTGCCCAACGGCAACGTAGTACTTCGAGGTCTATCCGAGACAGGCTACATGGAACCGAAGTACATAACCAGCCGGTAATCCAACCACGGTAATTGTGTTTAGTAGTTAGAGTTAGTTAGTCGGGTCTTAAGAGGCCTACTGACCGGCGTTACAGGGCGTGGCGTTACGTAACGTGGTTCACAGCAAGCGTTTTTGTACGGGGAAAGAATACGCTCGCAGCTAAAGATTTAAATCGTTAGATACACCCTGACACCAAAAACTCAGGCATTGTCTTTAAATGTGTGCGGTAAAGGGGGTTATACGACGACGCCATTTTGTGAAAAGGACAGGCATAGGATTTCGCGTTCTTATGAGCGGGACAGAGCAGAGCAACGCAAGCCCAAAAATCAAGTCTGCTTGCTATTAATTAGGACTTTATTTGATAAAACAAAGGCAACACATATAAATGTTCTTTATACTTAATTCAAGTTATTTCTCAAGATACTAACTTTTGTTTATTGAGAATATAGGTTTTAATAAAAATTTAGAGATAACTGCGATTTTTTCTGTGGAGAAATTTTATGGAATCGTTTTTCTGAAATATGAACGATAGATTATATCCTGAACTTTACCATATATACATTTCAAACTCAAATATTCAGTAGTTCGGAAGATATGGACATCCGGCGGAGTTGATTTGAGGTAGTGTTGGCCCTTAACAATATGCCGACGCACGCACAGTAATTATGAGTAGTTAAAAATTGTGCTTTTGCCAATAAACCTAACTGTTATTATCACTATTTATTGTGCTATTATATTACAAGGCGCGGTCACACTACGGTAAGGGCCTATCTAAAGATTTAAATTTTTGTTCGCAACGAGCAAAGAATTGCGAGCGCCTTCTCGTTTGATACGTTTATTATGCTCGCTGCGAAGAATGGTACAGTATTTTACGCCCCGGAACAGGTTTCGGCGGCCGTAAAGCCTTACGTATTGTTGAAGTGAGTTAATGACGTAATTTGTAATAATTTGCTCAAAAATCCTGTATTATAAAAACGCTTTGTTGTACGGTAAGCGTCAAAGAAAGGGGTACACCTTTTGGTTAATGTTTTAAAACGGGTGGATACCTTACTTTGAAGCTGACTGTACCTGCGAAGTTTATTTATTAATTACTATGGAACACAGGAAACAAGGGCATAAATCTTAAAACTAAATAACATGAGCTAATACCTCCACGGATTTATTTTATAATTGGTATATACACGACTATAAAGTTTCCTAATAATTGTTGAATGTTGACTGAATGAAGACTTAATGACAGAATGAAGTATTTATTATACACAGTTACTTTTGACAGATAGAGAACGAATTTGTCGACTCGAAAAATATGGGGACTAACGATTTTTATCGAGCCGACATAGTGTGCAGGTAACCAAGATTATTTAAGATTATTTTCCCATGAAGAAGTATTGAAAATAGTATAAAAATTATAGTTTACCACAGTAACTCAATCTGTATTACTTTTTATCACGGAAAAACGCGTGTAATTTGACAATCAAATACCTAGTCATCTCGTAATACTTTACCGATTCGATTTTGTGTATGAAGAAGTTGTAATCGATATTGTTATTCAACATTTTGTATTATTTTACTGACTACTCGAGCGTTTAAATGACTTTATTTTTGGAATCAGAATTCAATTGAATAAAGTAGTATTGTTTTTGTTGTTTTATTTGCTACTTACTTCTGCCTGTGACAAAACACCCGTTTTTCCGTGATAAAAAATATAAAGCAAGTTACTGTAGTAAACTATAATTATTATACTCTTTTAATACATTTTCATGGAAAAATCACCTTGAAAATGTATTAAATATCATACCCATATCGAAACTTTTGTAAATTTTACTAATATTACTACTATTTTTCGAGTCGACAAATTCGCATTTCTATCTGTCAAAAGTAACTGTGTCTATAAAATACTTCATTCTGTTAATCAGTCTTCATTCACTCACCTGTCAACAATTAAGGAACTTCATAGTCGTGTGCCAAACAGGTAATAAATGAGTGAACGGGGTATACAAGTTCTAGAAAAGTAAGAACGTACATTTTGTACCTGCAAGCTACAAGTTATCCTACCACAGATTATTCTGTTGAATCGGTAGTTGTTGTGGCTATGGTTTCTGTCATCCATGTGAAGTTAAATTATACAGGGTTATTGAACGAATTATTACAACTTCTGGGGGCTAGCACGTACAGCTTTTGTTGTAACTAGACGGGTCTTTTATACATTTTGTTAAAGTAAACTAACCTTATACAGGGTTATTGAAATCATTTGTATTTTGTAGCAGAAGACAACGATTATGTTGAGGAAGAAATTAATTCCTTCGTCTTTTAAATATGCACTTAAAGTAGGTATACCTACTCTGGGTAATTTTACAGGTGAATTAAAGGTATTAGAAGGCAATTCAATTTGCTTGTACTGTGCAATAATATGCGTTTAATTCACTGTTTCTTCATCTTATTCGTATTATTTCAACTAAATGTAAGAATTCTCTTTTTATGTATAATTTTGTGTATTAATATATTTTTATTTCTCTATTGGGATATTTCGTTGTAATTTTTACCTTTGTTTTCAGTTATTTTGCGTTTAGAGATCAAGAATCAGAGAGAACTACAGATTAATTAAATTTAAATATAATTTGTTCTAAAATATATATGCTTAGGTACTATACTATGTATATATAGTCTTCTTATTTTTAACATGTACCTATGGTCCTGTTTTTTCTCTAATGGTCTGAATTGGGTTTACAGAATTCAATTGCTTGCTTTCTTAGATTGGGGCATAATTCGACGAAATATTCAATATTTCTTTTCTTTGACGACTGGCAATGTTAAGTTCTTTTTGGATTGCTGGGCTTAGTCGACATTACCCTTTATTTCTGCTGATGAATTTATGAGGCATCTTCTTAATTTAAAAAATAGTTCGACAAGACTGAAAAGACGGCGCTTTTAGTTTATAATTAAAATGGCATAGATCCTGTATACAATGACATGCAACTCAACCACAACCTATACTCTTCCGCGAAAAATCCCTGCCTGTTATCGAAGTCGAAGATAAATAAGTTTTTTTCTTTATGAAAACGCCTAATTATGCACGCATACGTAGCTAAGTGCATGGATACATACTTACTAAGACTATTTAAATTTTTTGTTGGTTTTTGATCCTTCATGGTGCTACTCAAAATACATTGATGATTGGATTAAAAATCTAGCTTGCAGAACGTTCACTAACATCATTATGTCGTATATTGTTATCACCCTGTACCATGTACAAAATATAAACTAACATAAAATTTTGCATGATATTCTGTATCCTAACCTAACCTCTTAAAGTGGACCTAACTTTTATGTTCAGTCGGGCTACAATACGCACCGCGACGACTAATTATGTCGTCTGTTTTGTTGTGCATTTGTTTCATGATCGCACAAAAAAGAGCGATACAAAACAGTCGACAAATTTTGTCGTGGCGCCCATGACGCTAGCAGGGCATTATCACGCTAGCAACAAGTTTTATCGAAGATAATAGTAGTTTATGCAACTGTGCATAATGGAGGGCATTACAACACAAGTGTGGGTTTAAATCTATATTATCTATACTATAATCTTAATAGCATCACACGAGTGTTGTAATGCCTAATTATGTACAGTTGCATACACTACTTTTATCTACCCAAATATCATAAGGGCTCTATGATAGGTTCAGGAACCATAGGGAAATGACCAGCATTGTTACCAGTGTAATGCAATAAAAAATAAATTGAACACGTACAGAAGCAAATTACTACCATTACTATAATAAATATAGTAATGGTAGTTAACATTGACAGTTGTTCTGAGTCACTATCACTCATTTTCGACAGAAATAAAGAACTTATTCAACTTATTACTACTACTACTAACTTACTATTACTAGTATAGCACACTCACTTGAATTTGACACCTATTCCAAATTTAAACTCTATAACCTACGGTTTTCAGTAGGTTATGAGTTCATTACAGTTCCGTTTATTTCTGTTGGTTGGTAATGCTGGTCATTGCCTATGGTTTTTGAACGCGTTAGAGAGGGTTTATGATATTTGGGTAGATAAAAAATATTAACTCTGGTACCCCTCCAGAAGTAAACAAAAACTATTGCATGACGATGACGCCTAGTTCCAAATCGTAGTTCGTTTATGTTGAACTAAACACTTCAGTTTTTCAGAGGGTACCAAACTTTGCATCATCCTTTAAAAGACCTTTCACCGCCTGAACAATTAAGTTGCTGCTCTGTAACGCCGGGATTACATACTCCTCAAGCAACCACGAGACAGGCCGAGTACGAGTGTGTTGTTCTGTTCGTCTAGCCTCGGGGTCGCGCGTAGGCTCTCGTTCGATCAACGAGTCTCGAGACGTCTCGACGCCCCGGCATATTAAGTGTGTTATGCCGGCGTTACATGCTTAGTTTTGTAACAGTTTGTGACCCAATAATCAACACAACCTACTGCCAACAGGAACCATCAACCAATAAGAGTATTGACAGTTACAAAGTCATGCAAGAATGAGGATGGTTAGTATAAGGTAAATAATTATCAATTTCGCGAATAGCGAGTACCTACTGATTTTTTTATGGTTCGAGTTCGGCAAAGGCACGACAAAACTTTTATCGTCGATCGATCACAATTGTAAGAGGGATTTTCGACTTGCATAAAACCGTTAGTTGCAAATAGCTTGATAAATGGCCATGGCGTAGTATTGCCAGTGCCAAAATTAAAGAAAATTAAAGATCATATAAACTATGGTAGTTTGATGAATTTATTGCGGATGTAAACGGGTTAACTATATGAACGGATTCTGTTATGAATCAAAAATCATGTTTCCTCGATGACCAATGATTTAATTTATTATTACTTTTGCAAAATCCTAGAAGGATCTAACATCAAGAAGAAATTATGTTAATCCATGCGGACCTGATCTTTCTAGTTTGTCTTTCTTCAGTTGGATGTTGGTAATACGAGGCCGCAATGACCTTTTATCGACCTGGTTGGAACTATTTTTAGTATGTTGAATATAATATTATAATAATAAAATCCAAAACCCCTCACTGCTAAGCTTAGCAATCGATCTAAGACGATAACTACATTTAGGTACCTATTTTCGTGGTTTAGGGTTAGAAAATTTGTATAATTTGAGCAAAATTATTAATATGGTTATTTGTAAAGTTCAAATTATAACACAATCTTAATTGTTACTTGTCTAAAAGGCGCATACAGTTTTTGCCTCCTAGGTAATTTAAATACTTAGCCAAATAATTTGTAAAAATGTATCAATGTTACGACATAATGTGTTTGTAATTCTTAAGAACCCAGAGTATTTGTTTTATATACAAGGTGTAACAAAATTGAGTGACCAAACTTTCAGGGTTCAGCTTCGATCACAAAACACGGGAAAAATAAAAAATAATCATAACTTTTCGAAAAATAAATGAAAACAAAATTATCCATAGACTAGGCAATAACTGATGCATATATTACGCTTTAATTTATTTTAAATTATAATGCTTTATTGTCATAGAACCGATAAAAAATGCATTTGTGGTAGAGTGATCGCAAAACAAATTGAGCTCTGTGAAGTTTGCTTCAACGGCTGCGCACCGCACAGTACACCCGGCTTCGCACACGTTCCGAAGCCGGGGTGGGTCACTAGTTGGTACATATAAATATATAAAAAAATTATTGTAGCTGCGCACTTTTACTGCGTTTGCAAAGATCACAAAGCTCAATTTGTTTTGCGATCACTCTACTTACCTACCGCATCTAAGACGCGCGCTCCGATGATGTCGCAGATGTCGAGTCGACGGACGCCGCGGTCAACGGGTTTTGTGTTTTAAAGGGGATGTAAACATTTACGTAGACCTTTTTATTTTATTTTTCTTTATACTTATTTACAATAAGCATGAGTCAAATATCAAAGTGCTTTATTTCCTTTAGACCTTACAGGACTCTTGGACACGTCACAAAATACAAATTACATACGTAAAACTAGGAAATAAAGTGATCACTTTGTTTTTTTGGTCACTTCAATCTTTTTAAGGTAAAGTAAAGAAGCGAACAAGAAACCTTTACCTTGTTAGAATGTTAGTTTTCGAGTTGGAGCAAAAGTCGTCCCAAGATTTTTTATCGTCTAGATAATCTGATATTTTGTAGTAAGCCTTTTTACAAAGGACATGTTTGACAATTTGTTTGAATTTATTCATTGATAGTTTTTGCAACTCACTTGGAGTTTTGTTGTAGAAGCGTAATCGTAATAGTCTATGTCATTTCATTTTTATTTCGTTTTTCGAAAACTAAAAGCCAGGTTTTTTTAATTATTTTCCCGTGTTCTGTGATCGAAGCTCAACACCTGAAAGTTTGGTCTCTCATTTTTGTTATACACTGCTTAAAATATTCACTGCCAGTGGTTTTAATGTCTATTTTATTTTGCATGTTTATTTTTAGTAACTTATACCTAAATACTGATAACTGTGCAAAGGTTTATCAAAAGAAATTGTAAAAAACACTACAAAATGTCCTGTGTATAAACTTCAATACGACTATCTAACCAGTTCACTGCCATTTAGTTTGGATGTACGAGTCTATCATTATAAATGATACATCCAAGGCATTTACAAATTGTTATATGTTTATAAGGTTTTTTTTTCAAACGCATAATATGTAAGATGTCATAATTACATACGGTAATGTTACTTCGTCATTTTTGAGTAGTGCCGTGAGGAATAGCTATTCTTTTACTATCAAAAATCATGGCTGCTTTTTAATATTAGTCGATTATCAAGTAAATATCATCGATGTTAAAATAATTCGTCATATATCCTACTAATATAAAGGGGAAAGTTTTTGCCGTTGTGAAATATTTTGTGGGAAGAGAAGGCAACGTCAGAACTACTGCATTAATCAGGCTGAAATTTTGCACTGAGAGGTGTGTGCCTAGACTGACATATAGGCTTCTTATAATACCGAAAAAACGCGTGCGAAGTCACGGGCGGAATCTTGTTTGTAATCATGATTTTCAAAAATACTTATGGGACGGAATCCAACTAACAATATTCATGTATCCATTCTATGAAATACAAACCTCTATCTTTTTAACTCGTTCAACAGGTTAATGAATAGCTTATAGTCGACAAAACGTAATGCTTTCAGTATCTTGCGGAAATACTTAGTAATAGCTAAAATGCCTGATGTACCGACAGTTGAATCCTTATATCGTTATGTATAAATGATTTTGTAAATAATTTACATCAATATATAGTTTTGATAAATATTATGGGTTTTTTTTGCGCAATGTGTTGTATACCTTTAAGTAAGTATGTATTCGATGGATGTATTCCTTTGAGTATAATTTTAATATAATGTATTTCAAATTTTAAGTAAAAAGTTGAAGATGATCAACGTGCCTGTAAGAAAATAGTAGCAGTAAGTCAGCCCTCATACGCACTAGCGGTTAACCGCGGCGGCGTTTGATATATTTAGTTTGCTAAATTGCTACAATTTTGGTGAACCGCGTAGGCGGCCAGCCGCTAGAGCGTTCCTACACATAAGGTACCTGCTTATTTTTTATTTTTGTCTGTTTAAATGCGGTTAGCTCTGTCACTCACTAGCAGCGGTTGACAGCCCACGCGGTTCACCAAAATTGGAGCAATTTAGCAAACAAATATCAACCGCCCCCGCGGTTAAACGCTAGTGCGTAAGAGGGCTTACATACACTTTTCTACTAGGATCTGTTGGATAGGTAGAAGTTTTTAGATTATACAACAGATATCTTGAAAGAAACAAATAAAACTACACAAAAATCATTAAGAACTTTATTAATTGCAATATTGGTCTGTATTAGTTTTAAATGCACGAAAGTTAAGTTATCAATATCACGCGTTTGATAGAATAGGGTAAGCTCTCAAAGATAGATAGGATAAATTCTTGATAGGATATGTGAAGAACTTTAGTTTATTTAAAAGAGTTGATAATAAAGTAGGTTTCTTACCTGTACACCTATTTGAAAAGTATTTTTTTAAAGTTAGCGTCGAACCACACTTTCATATAGAGCACGAACAACTTTAAGCATGAATTTAAAAATACCTGCTATAAATTTAAACGCAAAAAAGTTGGTCTATATATTGACGTTTTTAAATATACTTATTTCAATGAATCTTTGCAATACAATGTTATAAAAGTAAAATGTTTCTCAATGAAGTGTAGTTTAACAATAAAAGTTTTTTAAAGTTAGCGTCGAACCACACTTTTATCTATAGCACGAACAACAAATGAATAAAAACTAAAACTTGAAAATACCTATCATAAATTTAAACGCAAAGAAGTTGATCTAACTAAATATTGACGTTTTTAAAGGAACTTATTTCAATGAATATTTACGATACAATGTTATAAAATTAAAAATGTTACTTATTGAAGTGTGGTTCAACAATGAACGTTCTTACTTACATCTTAAAATTCAAAATCTGATCTCACTCTCCTTAAAGACAATTAGAGAAAAGGTCTTAGAACTGACTTACATTATATTATCGTAAATGATTAATTTATTAATGAAAGTACCAATGCAATGTAAATTTACTAGGATGGTATTACTTATTATGTACAAAATTTTAAGTTTGATAGTTTTGGTGTTAATGTTACAATCAATATAGTCAGCATCCTTATGTACCTACTACATAATACTAGATTTTTATCAAAGTTAATCAAGCATAGACACATAATGCGATATAAATATAAACAAATTAATTAAGTTCCCAAAAGTTTACGTACTGAGGGGTGGGGCCAAGTCAAGAGAGATTTCAAGTCCCGCCGAAATCTAAAATTTTTGGGAACTTATTTCATAGAGATACCCAGAGTGCGGGTACGCACTATAATAACAAAAACCTTAAATATAAACAAATGCCTACATTTTATCTAAAAAGCCCAGATGTAAAAATTGACTAACACAACTTTCTTTAGGTTTTTTATCCCTCACCAATCCAAAACAACTTCAATGACAACAGGGTCACACCATAAATCGTGCTATTTAATCACTTAGCCTCAATACCCCATATACCACAATAGCACAGAACGTAAGGTAAGATAGAATATAAAATTCGTCATGTGTAGGATTATGTTATGGCCCTGTAAGACATTTAAGAAGTTGATTTAAAAGAGAACTGTAATCTTTGTGCTTATCAAGTACCTAGTCAAGTCGCTTTTAAAGATAACGCTTGTAAAAGTTGTTGTTAAAAGGATACCCGCGACACAGGTTTGTCCTAGTGCGGGATCCACTGCTATATATATATATAGATACTATTGCATGATGATTATGTTTTTTTTTTGTAGTCTATCTAATTGAGTTATTGCCAAGTTTAACATAATGTGTCCTGTAAGAAAATAACACAGCTATTTTAAACAAAGCAGTCGTAAAAAGTATAATTCAATTTTATTTGAAATCCATAAGTTTTTGGCACGATCCTTTGGTATTTCTTATTTGGATTTTATAGGCCTTATACATAGTCATAGCCTATGTCCAGCTGTGGACTGATGTAGGCTGATGATGATGATGATACATAGTAATCTCTACAATGGAGAGGTAGGGTAGGTATCTAATGTGGATAAAATAATGACATCTCATCTCCAAAAGAACCTTTTTAAAATGGAAACGAACGACAACGTTAGGCCTATGCATATTTCCTCCAATGTCCCCATAATATGGGGTATATTCCTCCTCCGATATCTGTTAGCTTAGATGGCAGGCACTGCACGTGGTAGCGGTAAGTCTGGCGTTTCTATGACGTCATCGTCTTCATCGTCATCAATAGCGTCTTCGGGCTCGCCGAGCGCTCTCACAAACTCTGGAATAGTGAAATTAAATAAGGTTATCAAAGATTCTTCGCTCACGACTCAATGCATTCACTGCCCAGACTCAACAGTGCGACCTGCAGTGACGGTTCGAAGACTCAAAAACGGAATTTTCGTGGCACGGAAGATACACATGTCATTACATGCGGAGAGGTTCCGTTTCACTTACCGTACGTTATAATAAAGAATTGTGTTGTATATCTACTTAGGTATTGGAATTAAAGAAGCTAGAACTGTCAGCTAGCCACTCATATGAAGCAACTCACCTAAGAAATCAATGCGTCCATCGCCATCCGAATCCACTTCTTTGATCATGTCTTCAACTGAAAGAAAAGAAAGTCAACGTTAGTTCAGCCCTTGAGGAGGTAAAAGATAGTATTAAAGTTGAGATAGTAAATGTTCTTTTCACTCCTCTTCAGACAGGTTTCCCCCCAAGCCCTGCAGCACGGCCGGCCCTCTGATCAGACGCACAGCATGTACCTAGGTACCTATCCTGATGTGTTTGTGTTATCGAACACCTTGAGCATCACACTAATATTATAAATGCGAAAGTTTGGATGTTTGTTACTTCTTCACGCCAAAATTACTGAACAGATCGGGCTGAAACTTTGGAAACATTCTAGAAGTATATGGATTAATATAAAAGCTACTTTTTATCCCATAAATCAGTTCCCATGGGATACTTGTTACTTGTTTCTGGACTGGTTTCCGCAACTAGGCCTCAGGTGGCCTTTTTGCGCGTCGGGTAGGGCTGCTAGTCTAACCACCTGATGTCCTCTAGGAAGGCCAGCAGCTCGCTGATGCTGGTACATGCCTCCCTAGCCGTCCTTGGTGTCCCAAGGTATGCAATCTCTGAGACACTACGCTATCGCAAATTCCCATGGGATATAAATAACCTTAAACAACGCGTGCGAAGTCGCAGGCTGAAACTAGTTTCGCTATGAGGGCTGCTACACAGCCCTGCGCGGCGAGACCGTGTACTTAATTGGAAGCACCCCCCCCCTAACCCAGGGAGTTTTCTGTGAATTATACAGTCTACAGGTTGTCCTACTCACTTTCCTCCTCCGAAAGATCTTCTCCCAAGCACTGCAGTACAGCCCTCAGATCCGACGCACAGATGTACCCTCGGTTGTGTTTGTCGAACACCCTGAATGCGTCTCGTAGCTCCCTCTCCTCCTGCTCCGCGGAGCTGGTGCCGCCGCCGGCACCTGACATGGACTTGGAAAGGATGCTGACGAATTCTTCGAAGCTGACGTTGCCGTCGCCTGGAATATGAGATACATAATCTTTCGACTTTCTTGTTCCTAAGTTTCTCCAACTTTCTTGTTGCTTCTTATTTACTACTCTAAACTAAACAGAAAACCTAAACTAAATAGAATAAAACTACTATATAAAGGCATTAAAAAAAGCTTATAGTAGGTATTACAAACTGTGAATAGTTATGCTGGAAAATACACGCGCAGCACTATTTTGGTAGAAGAGTTTCGTCCTGGCCTACCACCAGAGGTATATTAGTACAGTACGTAGGTAGGTACGTGGTAGGGCGGGTTCGCAGTGTTACATTACTTCAACTTCTTGATTGTTTCTGTTATCGATTAGGTACTCGTAGGCATACTCTGCAGATATAAATGAAAATCATAGCAAAACTCAAAACTCTTATTATCCTGATCTTAAAACCAATGTCAAGCTAATATTATAATAAAACTAAAAGTCTCAGTAAGAGGATCCCGTTTTAACCCTTTGGGTACGGAAGCCTAAAAACTAGGTAGGTACTGAACCGATTCCAAAAATTCCTTCACTATTAGAAATAGGTACCTACTTAGTACTTTTCAGGGAGTGACATAGGCTATGTTTTATACGGGGATTCCCACGGAAACGGGAACAACGCGGGTGAAACCATGAGGTGCTGCTTGTTTCCATACAAACATATACAAAATGAAACTATAACTGAGGCAAACAAAACGTATAAAAAATAAACCAACACCTTTTGCGTCGGGGTCGAAAGCAGTTTTACAGACATGGAAAAGTTCTGACTCTACCTACCGTCACTATCAACTTCTTGCAGCATGTCCTGCAGCTCTTCGACCCTCGCGAACTGGCCGAGGCTGCGCATCACCCGTCCCAGTTCCTCCTTCGTGATGGTGCCGTCTCCGTCCTTGTCGAATAGACGAAAAGCTTCGCGGAACTCTGCAAGGAGAAACTTGTCTTGGATTTTGCGGCCAATCACAGTTCAACAATTTATTCCAATATTAGGTTCGAAAGAACTCAATAGTTCCTCACCCTTAATCTTATTTATTTAAGAAAGTCAATATTAAGAAGTCCGTAACAAGACCACAACAAAAATGTAGAATCTACGTGGAATCGTTTGCCTAATTCGCGCAGTCGTTTGCAAGAAATTAATAGTTCCTAACCCTTAATCTTAATTCTTTCAGAAATCAATATTAAGAAGTCCATAACAAAACCACCACAAAAATGTAGAGTCTACGTGGAATCGTATACTAATCGTTTACCTACTTCGCGCAGTCGTTCGCAAGAAATCAATAGTTCCTAAACCTTAATCTTAATTCTTTAAGAAATCAATGTTAAGAAGTCCATAACAAGACCACCACAAAAATGTAGAGTCTACGTGGAATCGTATACTAATCGTTTACCTACTTCGCGCAGTCGTTCGCAAGAAATCAATAGTTCCTAACCCTTAATCTTAATTCTTTAAGAAATCAATGTTAAGAAGTTCATAGCAAGACCACCACAAAAATGTAGAGTCTACGTGGAACCGTATACTTATCGCTTATCTACTTCGCGCAGTCGTTCGCAAGAAATCAATTTAAGAAATTAATATTAAGAAGTTCATAACAAGACCACAAAAATGTAGAGTACCTACATGGAATCATATACTAATCGTTTATAGGGTTCATGTCATGATCTCGCTATATCATAAGAACTTACAATGTACACATGAACACATGAAGTAACTGAATAAATAAATGTTTACCTACTTTTCGAAGTCTAAGCTACTCCCAACAACCTTGTACGTAAAATACAAATTGTTACGTGATCGATACGATCGATCCTTCCGATATTTCGGCAATTTTAAGATGAGATGAAAATCACGTTAGCAATTAGGTAGCTAAAACAACAATAATATGCTCATACTCTTAGTGTTTGCTTAGTACAATGTATTTGGAATTCACCACAGAAAGAGAGATGTTCTTTGAATCTGACCTTTCATCTGAGTCCTCGTGATGCCGGAGGTCTCATCCACAATGGACGCTTTCCGGTCGAGCGTGGTGTCTGCGGCCGGCTTCAGGAAGCTCACCTGGCGCGCTGGACGCGTAGGCGATGTGGCTAGTTGTTGGCTGGAACAAAATAGACTTGTGGTGCGCACGCGAAGTCGCGAAACACAAATGCCACCGCCCGCGCCGCCGGTCCAAGTATGACTGAGGTAAGGGAACATAGTTGAACTTGAGCCATCCACTTTCGAGATGGTAATGCCTCATCTCCCTTTTTTTACTTTTATCGAAGGCTACATACATATATATGTAGCTAGTAAATGTTTCTGTCTTTGTAGTAATAATTTCGTACGTACAGTCAGCTGCTCAGATATGTATACACTGCAAAGTTTTCACTGTTATTTTACTCGGAACTTATCATATAAAAGTCTTCGCACACATTTTTCATACTAAGTAGTCATCGTTCTCGTCAGAATACGATATATAAATTATCACAATGACTTTACACTTACTATTCAGTCAAGTTTCAAAGCATGGGAGTGTATACATATTTTCGCAACTGACTGTACCTAGCGGATAGTCTAGGGACTCTACTAAATCTAAGAACTGCTAAGCAAGGTATGTACCATTTTCTCTATCACAAATCCAATTAAAAAAGCTATTCACTCCGGTTCCACTGCGTCGTAAAACTAATTTTCTCTGACAAAGAGTGGGTACCTACTACCCCCGATACAAGACCCCGCTGCGTCTGGCTCTGAGAGAATGTATTATGCAAAATACTTAGGGATGTTCTCCACATCGAGTCAGTTCGAAATACTTGGTACTACTTTACTTTACTTTTATTACCTACTGTTTCTTTTTGAAGTACAATACAATACAAAATTCTTTATTGTACACCACAAAATAAAACTAAAAGAAACATATATAAACATTAAACATACGTAACGTACAATGGAAGTAAGTACCTACTAAGCTAATTAGTTGATTTTGTTTCTAGGTGCGTAGATTATTATCATATATTGATGTTTAAGAAACATCAATTTCATTACAAAAATACCCTATTGGGTATTTTTAAAAATATGTATAAAAATACCCAATAGGGTATTTTTGTAATGAAATTGATGTATGTAGGTAATGTCTATGTAGGGCGGGCCAAAAAGTGACTTCATAAAAAAATCAATGCCACACCCCCGGGGGTACCTGAAAATACCGCATGTATGTTCCCCGATTATTCGTAGTTTACGAGTTATGAACAGTTTTAACCGTTCCGCCCGAAAATTCTCGAACAAAAAGTAAAAAAATCATAACTCGAAAACTACGAAAAGTCGGGGAACATACATGGGATATCTTCAGGTACCCCCGGGGGTAAGGTAACTCATTTTTTATGAGTTCCACCCTGTATTGTAAAAATGAAAGTTTAGGCGTTTGGTTGGATGGATCGATGTTTGTTACTTCTTCACGCCAAAACGACTGAACGGGTCGGTCTGAAATTTTGTATAAATGTAGTTCTAGGCCTGGAATAAAACATAGACAGACGTTTGATCACATAAATCAGTTCCCATGGGATATAAATAACTTTCAAACCTTTTCATAGAAACAATGCGTACGAAGCCGCGGGCAATACTAGTATACTTATATTCTCACCAATGTAATACCTACCACCATCAACAAACAAGAGTCAGGCAACTCGAAGAATCAACATTTGATCCCGGGAAGGGCAAATATTTGCAATAAAATGTAGGGAATAATTTTCTCGGAACAGGGCTGAATTCAGTTTCATTTTATAGAGCTTCTTGGGGACGCTTATATTTAACATTATCTTGGGGACACTTCCGGTTGTTATTGATTTGGATTAGTTGGGCTAGCTTTAATTGTTTGCAACAGTTCGTTGCTCGTTCAGTAATTTTAGCGTGAAGAGGTAACAAATATCCAAATTTTCGGAGTTATAATATCGGGGGCAAAGCAGTGCCCCCGCCAAGTCGAGTAAAAAGCGGCACGTCCGTACTATCCTTTTCCCGAAGCAGTTCAGGCCATTTTCGACGCCCTATAACTTCGTTGTGGATAAAACTAGAAGCCTGAATCTTCAGTAACCAAGCAGGCATTGTATAGTATAATCATATTTACGTATCATATCGTATCATATTTACACGTATTTTTACGTATCATATTTACATTTTTATTTTCGTTTATAAACGGTATATTTAAAATTTCATTCAATTTGATTAGTGCAATGTGATTTGCACCTAAAATTGACAGAACGGACAGCTCTTGCTTACCTAAATTTTTATAATGGTAATTTGAGTGCCCACTACGCAAATGTCGTTCTTCTTGTTTCTGCGGCGCCCGCACCGCAGACAGAGGCTGGGCAGTGAATACCTTACCTTAGTAATACCCGGAGATTTTGTTTTCTTTGAAAGAAAAAGGCGCCCTGAGAATGTACTGATTTCCTGCCTGGACTAGGGGATTTCTTCACAATCGATACAAGACATTCAAGCGTTTGCAACAGAGTTGGCTCGGCTCAATAAATAGTTCAGGATTTAAATTGGAGGGTAGAATCCTTTCAACTTGTATAGTACTAGTGTAGAAAAGAAATTTGATTATTTGAAGTGGTTCGACGCGGGTAGGTGCGAGATTCAATAAATTAAAAAAAAAACGATGTTCAATAAGCAATAAAACTTGCGAAAAGTAATATAGTGTATGTATATTAATAAATTCTTTCTTTCTTTATTATAGGAGCAATTGGGAAAATGACGATTTTTAGCACAAATCTCATATTTTCCCAAATGCCCCTAAAATACCTGTAAATCGTAGTTATTAATTTTGTTATGAGTTCATAGAAAATGGTTTGCGATTTGCGGGAAATTAATTTTCCGCTAGTGTTATTGGTTGTGAAACGCAGAAAAAAATAAAAACCACAAAAATGAATCTCGCACCAACTCACGTCGAAAGACTGACTTTTGAAAAGTAGTGTAGGAGTATGACGAACTCCAGCCAGGTGGGATGACGGACCTGCGAAAAACGGCTGCTGATCGCTAAGTTTACACTCCCGGCAATATCCCCTGACTTTATGACCTGCTTTTGAAAGAGATGCTTGTAAACCAGGATCATAAAGTTTTAATGGCATTGCAAATGTTTAAAACCTACCTATCTTTTACTTGCATTGCCCTTGTTAGTTAAGAAGAGTGTACCAACCTATACTACCTACTTCAAATTGCATATTTTCAACTCCGCCGGATGCCCATCATCAAAACTACTGAATATTTAACTTAGAAGTTTATGTATGGTAAAGTTCATGACTTACTTTATCCATCATACGCTTAGAAAAAACGATAAATATTTCTCGATAGAAGAAAAATCGCAATTATTACCTAAAAATTTTTGGGGGACGATAACTTCCTGACGACGGGCTGCTCCTGTGATTTTTTTGCTAGAAAAATCCCAATATATTGTTAGTAGTAAATGAGTAGTCAGGTACATACCTTTCAGAGGGGCTTATGGCCAGTGCCGGGGGCTCTCGACTGGCGGGGCGCGAGGACTCTCCGGGGGCCCCGGGCTCCCCGCCGCTGCTTGTTTGTCGAGTCTATAAACAAATTAAAAAATGTAGA
Organism: Eupithecia exiguata; assembly: GCA_947086465.1. Taxonomy (NCBI): domain Eukaryota; kingdom Metazoa; phylum Arthropoda; class Insecta; order Lepidoptera; family Geometridae; genus Eupithecia; species Eupithecia exiguata. The sequence continues at coordinate 7,433,806 of OX352247.1, read as the reverse complement.
GTCACTTTTACGTTACATGAAAATTACATTTAAGTACAGCTGAAAGATACAAAACTGATTGAAGAGCTAATTTGTCTGCCTGTTTACTTCATGTTGCCCCGATTTTTTTTTATTCGTCATTTTATACTGGACTTTAATAAGTCATTGGTTACTACGTCAGTACTACTATAAAGCGCTATAGTCCGTTAGAGGTCCCAAAGATTTTCGGTTGAACCGACTAGGGTTTCGTGGTTTAGTTGGTTAGAGCACACCCTTACTGAGGGTGGAGAGCGGGTTCGAGTCCCGCCGAATTCGAAACTTTTCGGGAACTTATTTCATTTCTTAGTACTACTACGTCTTTTAAGTAAATTTTATCTAAACTTAACATTGATAAATCGAGATAATCAGACGAAAGGATCTTCAACATATCCGAAAAGAATAGTTCTGTCTTCCGGGTATTTTGAGTACCATAGACTTGAGCTTTGTAGCTCAAACAGGTCTGTTTCCAATACTACTTGATACCTACGGCTGGCGGGAAATCGGAAATCGGTCGCTTCGACCAGACGCTCAGATAATGAAATTGAATTTATTTCTTTATTTTTCTCTAATTTGATCAGGTATCTCAAAATATAAGGATGAAAATATTTAGTAACAATTCCGCGAAATAGCCTTCTCCGATACGTTCTAACAAAATGTAGTGGTCAATTTCAGAACGGATTCCTGCTGAATAAGTATCTATATCGAATGAGTCAGTCACGTGAGTGAGTACCTATCACAGAAATAAATCTAGAATTTCTGTGGTGAGGTTAATAAGCTTTTATTACCTCACGATGTTTCCTTCGAGGTTAGACGTGTAAACATTGTATTCCTATATCTATCTATACCAACTTCAATATACATATATTATAAATTAGAAAGTAGATAACTAAGTCTTAACTATAAATATTTTTAAACTTACGCGATCTGAACACATATTTGTAAATACTATTTAACGGGTATTTATCGCGTTTATTTACCTTATCTTCCCGACGTTTCGACAGGTTTACACACTATCGTGGTCACGGGATGACTCATCCCGTGACCACATTAAATAGTATTTACAAATATATGTCTTAACTGCTCAACGGATCTTAATGAAATTTGGCATATAGATGGTATCCCGGGGACGGATATAGGCTACTTGAAAAGCGCGTGCAAAGCCGCGGGCCACAGCTGGTTAAGTATATTTATATGAAAGTGAGTAACTCGCAGACCAATCTATAGAGTAAACAGAGCTTCTACAAATATAAGTTAATCGGAGCTCCACTCCGCTAGTCAATTAAATATTGATTGCTCTGGATTTTTCGCTTGGAAGACATTTTCTTGGAAATACTTGAAGTATATGGTGATGCTGGGTGTCTTTTATCAAAATTTCAGTTACTATTACTAGAGTTTTCCCACGGCTTCGCCCACTTTAGCGAAGGTTTTAATTTATACATTAAACAGGGTTATTGGTAAATTAGTGACAATACGTGAACTGCAGGTCCTGCCCATAATTTACCAATAACCCTGTAATGTGTTGTGTGTATTATGTTTTAATTTATATATTATATTATTTATATATATAACATTAGCTAAAGTTATTGTTTGTGAAACTTGTGCTTTAAAAATATATTTTTTTCTATACTCTATACTTAGGTACTCTATAAAAAAATTAGAAACGGACTTGTAGTTTCGGAAATTATTCGTTAGAAGCAAAGTTTTAAAAGAGTAAAGTAAATACAACACACATTTGGACAAAGTTAAGACCGTAGGTTAGTTTTGTGGTTCGTAGAGTTGATTAGAGACACAAAACATCACTTACAGAATTCTTCTGGCCCATTCTGCAGTGATGTTCACAGCTGGAGACATTTATTTCCTATCGTTAATGAATAGTATGGACACAAGTACTTATTCTAACATTTCATATAAATAAAATAGTTACCCCAAGTCCAAAAATGTTGATGGGAGAGGTCTTACAATCAATGTCAGTAAAAACAACTCGGGGAAAGTCTGGTCAACATTTTTTTTTCATTCATTTATCTAAGGTTTTTATTTATTATAGTACTCTGGGTAATTTCTAAGAAATTAATAATTCATTCATCTCATTCATCATTCATTTCATTTATCTGCTAATGCTACCTACTCCACTGCTGGACATAGGCCTCCCCCAATCTTTCGCAAATTATCATCCCCTATGGACACAGGGCCTCCTACGTTTAGAGAGTCGCGGTCTCCACTCAAGAAAACAAACACGAAAACGAATGATTGCCTATTGTATAATATTTAGGACAAAAGCTTCCTTCACTTTCAAAAGCTTTGCAAAAGCTTCTTTGATTTGGTCAGGTAGGGCTGCACTTTCCTTCTGTTTAATTAAAAGAAATCCCAGATCTTCATTTACAAAATACAAAACAGTTTATTTGTATAAGACCTACACAGGTTTAATAGATTACATGTTGAACGAGAATTGACGTAGTTTAGCTTACGAAGTAACATTATTTTATCTGTGGTTAAGCTGATAACGAGGATTGGCGATATCCAGTGAAAGTATGTGTGCTAAGGAGGGATAGGTAATTTTTTTTCACTCACCATGATCCCTTTGAGCTGATTCACCAGCGGCGAATCAGCGAAGAAGTTGTTCACGGCCGAGAATATCTTGGTACGTTTGCTGGTCTCCTGCTGGCAGGCGCTCCCACGCCCGCCCAGCTTGCCTGTAAACAAACCACATCTGTTACTTATTAGCCCGGCCACATAAAAAAGCCAACTTAAAGAGGTCTCAAAAATCAATTTCAGTACGGGCCACATGCTCCGTCTTGCTTGCGCAGTTCAGTTTGATTGTGCATAAAGACTGAACACGGCACAGGCCACACGTGTAAGTAAGCTCGTGCAAACCGGACAGTGCAAATCTGAACTATCCGTACGGAGAGGTTATGATATGTTTTTATTTATTTATTTTCGGTGTCACGATGTGCGTTGGTCTTGAGTCGATAATCGTCTGCGCGGGGTTAATTTGCAAAAAGCGAGCAACAAAAATCTGGTTTTTAATATTTTTTGCCTATGACTAGACAAGTAAAGCAAGCAGGTAAGCAGTTTTGTGCATATTATAATTTATAAATTAGTGTCTAAATATGCAACCTGTTATTGTTATACACATAACGTTTAATAAATTAATTAATAAACTAAACTTCGGATTAATTGCCCATTTCGATTTTTGTGTTAGTTAAGAAGTGCCACCGTCTTGTGGTTAACCTTGTTGTTCTTACATATCCAGTCCATCCCAAGGTTGCCTGGAAAAGATCGTTTATAGCGATAACGCTGCCTTTGTACTTCCTCTACTCGTAGCATTTATTTCGGTACTGTTTTCTTTGTTTGTGTGGTACAATAAAGTATCAACTATATAGGTATCTATATCTATCCAAATATATTATTCAACATTATTTATTTGGTCAATTATGGTCCAGTCCTGTTAAGCAAATGCTATTATAATTGAATTAACTGTTTGAAAAAAATACGTCTATGTATTTGTTTATGAAGAAACTATCCTGTCGTATTAAGTTCTAAAGTCGTCTTTATAATAAACAAACTACCCGCATTTAACCTTCACGTTAATCGAAATAGGGTAAACACGTCCAGTTTTCAGGAATCCAGATGTTTTTTCGTTCTTGATTTAGGCAGCATAAACACATCTGAGACGATGAGTGTACCGCCAGACTAGATGGACAGCCACTCAACGAGAGACGTACCTACGAGGCTAGATATTTATTTAGATTATCTCCTCAGAGGTAGGCGAGATCTAGGATGAAGACCGGGAATGCCTTTTATTTCATCAAGATGTCGCCCAGTTCCGCACCGACAATAGTATTATGGGAGAACAATCTTAAACTTAGTTTTATATAAATATTAACCTGTATCTAAATCACATTATATTTAGACTTAGATAGGCAAATAATATTGTATTACATTTTAAGGATTATACAAACATACTAGTGGTTTATTTTTCGCTTCTTCCACTAGTGGACAAAAAATTGAAGCGAACAAAATCAATAACATTTTGTTTCTTGTTTGATAATTACTATTTTTATAGTTGTTGTTTATGTATAAAATTTGACTTGTCTAAGTGCTTTTTTGTAAGCCTAAAGATATAAAGTTATTTACTTTTGACTTTTGAATCAGCAAACCTAGTGTAGAACGCCAGGTGGGATTACGACCTGCGAAATACGACTGGCAAGTGCTGGAGGCAAGCTGATGACAGCCAGGCTGAGGGAGGCCCATGTCTTATAAAGAACTGTGACACCCAATCGTACTGGACTTCGAGCTCGGGACCATCTTCTCCCTCACGACACAAAGCCCGTACCCGAAGTTAATCCGTTATGGTACCTACGTACAAAGTAGGTACTGTGAACGATGGTACGGCAGTATACAATAAACTACCAGACTCTGTCACATCACGTCTGAGGACGTGACTACGTGTACGTAGATTGTTGCTTCAATATCGAATTAAACGTTGGCTTGTCGAGAAGAATTACTATTCTGTGAACGAACTACTAGACCAGGGAATTTACTATGTATTATGTGATTATATAATAATACACAATATTATAGATGATTTTTTTTAATACCTATAACGTTAGATAAACTAATCACGTTAATATTATAAATGCGAAGGCTTGGATGGATGGATGCTAAATAAATAAATAAATAAATGCTTGTTACTTCTTCGCGCCAAATCTACTGATTCAGATTAATTTACTTAACCATTTCGTAACATTATCATAATATTGGTAGATAAAAATAAAACCGGCCAAGTGCGGGTCGGACTCGCGCACGAAGGGTTCCGTCCGTACCATTATCGATAAAAACGGCAAAAAAAATCACGTTTGTTGTATGGGAGCTTTTTTTCTGTTTTTTAGTATTTGTTGTTATAGCGGCAACAGAAATACATCATCTGTGACAATTTCAACTGTCTAACTATTACGGTTCATGAGATACAGCCTGGTGACAGACGGACAGCGAAGTCTTAGTAATAGGGTCACGTTTTTACCCTTTGGGTAGGGAACCCTAAAAACAATAATTGATTAACAACATGGATCAGTTGAGCTAACTGTTGATTATTTGCAACAGTCTGCAGTTAGCTCAATTGTTTCAATTGTAAATACTAGTTTGTAAGATTTACATTTATAAGATGAGGAGATTATTTAGATAGACCATAGGCAAGACAAGTAGACTACTTATGTAGATTATGATGATGATTCTTAGTTAATGATAAAATGATGGCAATTTGACAGCTGTCAGTTTTTTCCTTTGTAAGTAAGTAAGTCTGTAAGTTTTTGGGCGATATTGTCTGAAAAAGAAATATCTTTTTTCTGATTAGAATACCTTTATTATGTGCAATTATACTATTTCAGAATCAGTTAAACATTTCATTTTGCAAAACCAGCTATGTAATGTGAAAACAATCCGAGTAAAGCGGAACTAGTGCATAGCGAAACTAACCGAAATGAATGTGTCTGGTTAGAAACAATAGGCTGTTTGACTATATTAAACTTCGATAAAAGTAAAAAAAGGAAGATACGGTACGTTCTACCAGCGCTCACTCAAAAACTGTACCGTGTTACAGATGAAATAATGATAAGGTATCGGATTATCAGAAAATTTAATTGTTTTGTTTGTATTGTCAAAAGCAGACTTGATCTAGTGTTCTAAGCATAGAAAGTCTGCAAAGAATGTGTTAAAATTTAAAAAAAAATACTACCCCTGCGAGGCCGAGGCAGGCCGCGGCCGGTAGTATGAAATAAATAAGGAAAAGCTGTGCAGGTACATAGGTAGGTGTGGTAGGTATATAAGTGATTGTTTCTCATAATTGTATTGCATGACTAACATATTTCTATGGATTATGGAAATTTAAATGGTTATTAATTATTATTATCACCATTGTCATAGGCATGCATGCGGCGAGTCAATTTAGCGTCTGAAAAACCATACATAATTATCGAAATATCTAACGTTTTTTCTTCGATTTCTCATCGAAATCCAACCCCTTGTAGAGTTAAAAGATTTGCCACCTTCAAAGGAGTAAATTAATATAAAAATACAAACAAAAACTAAAGTTACAGAAAATAAGTTAAGTAGGTACTAAAATTTATTCTTGAAACTTCTCGGAAAAGCTATAATAGCTTCGAGGAAACTTGGGCGTAGCGTAAATGAACCATTTTCTCAAGATAATATTCATGTTATCGAAGTTACCTAAGTACTTTTACCATTATTACTTGCATTTTTCAGGGTTTGCTTAAAGTGGATTAATACCAACCGTCACCCAACTCTGTCCCCCCTTAGAAGATATTAGTTGAATTGAAATTAGCTAAAAAAGCGACGGATAGCACTCAGAAAGATAATGAATGGCTCAACCGGCGAAAGAGGGACGATTGACACGCTTTTATACCGAACCGTCACTTTGGTAGAGTTTCTACGTGGCATGATGTATCTCGAATGTGTCTTCGGTTTTATGCCGAACTGTCACTTTGGTAGAGTTTCTTTCTACGTGGCCTCATTTCTCTTGAATGTGACTTCGGTTTTATGCCGAACTGTCCCTTTGGTAGAGTCGAAACGTGGCATAATGACTTCTCTCGAATGTGTCTTTGGTTTTATGCCTAACCGTCGTTTTGGTAGAATTTCTTCGTGGCATGACTTCCCTCGAATGAGTCTTTATTTTTATGCCAAACCGTCGCTCTGGTACAGTTTCTACGTGGCATGACTTCTCTGAATGTGTCTCTATTTTTATACTGAACCGTCACTTTAGTAGACTTTCTACGTGGTATGATTTCTCACGAATGTGTCTTTCAGTAAAATTTTAAATTCAAGTTAAAAGGAAGGTATAGAACACCACGTAAACACATCAAATTAACGAAATAAATTAGCTTTGGCGTTTACACGAACCGTGAACGGATTATCCGTGCTCCCAGTTTTGTTTGCGCTTTCCATTCTCCTTCATTCAACATAAAGAAATATCGCGCAAATGGTTTTTATGTTACACGAAGATATACTGGCTTAATCTTTAGAAGATCGTCACTTCGATCAGATGAATTGTGGTCAAAGGTCTCGTCATCATCATTATCATCATCACCAGCCGTATACGTCATAAACATAGACCTCCCCCAAACGGAACTTCTATAACTAAATGGAAGGAGTATAAAAAACTTGCTAGCATGAATGTGTTAGTCTATGTTTTGTCGGGTAAAGGTAAGAAATGAGAAAAATTTCACACAACTCATAAAATATTAACCGCAGTTCAGTCAGACGCGCTTTTCCGGAATAAAAAGTAGCATATGTCCTTCACCGGGATACCGTTTACCTTTCTTCTTGCCAATTCTATAAAAAACATGTGTCAAATTTCAGTTTCGTCAAAATCATGGTTATATACCTACCTAAATAATTACCTATTATTTACTGTTTATTATTTACCTAATAACTAATTTTATATATTGCTACGTACTGCTAGGTAGAGTCACTAATTTGAAAACTCTACCTTTATAAAAGAGCTCTGAAAAAGCTCCATCAAAAACAATCCTTTGAAACAAGTTTAAAGAGAACAAACATTTATCACAAAAGGTCATTATGGCACCGTTTAGCTTTGTTGGAAAACTCGGAAAAACTCGAAAAGCTTTTTGCGAACTAGTTTCTGTCCATTGCTTCGCTTTTTTTATCATCATTCGTTTATCGAGAGTAATAAAGGAGAATTTCAGAGGAGAATAATGCTATTAAATACAAGTCAGTATAATTATTACCCTTAAATTAGTACTATTTGAATTGTGAAATATTTGTTACTATTTGATTTTTTTTAGCAAGACTATACGTATTAAATCATCACACTTAATATTACTAATGCAAAAGTTTGGATATGTTTGGATGTTTTTTATAACCTTTTCACGCCAAACATACTGAACACAATATTAGGCTGAAAAGCATAGAGGTAGTTCTAAGAAGGATTTCGGGATAAAAAGTAGTCTTTAATATATGTATTAATATGTAGACTAATAACACGGCGGGGAGAAGCTACCTATGCAATAGAATGTCGGTGGAATATAAACGTGGTACCTCACTGAGTAACCTATTCCCTTTAACTTCAAATATGCGACCCATTTTCTAATTATTATCTGAATAACCCATTTCTCCCCGTCCTAAACACAGCCCCATAAACCATTGAGGCTTTGATTAAACTTATAAATGAGAAACTATCTTAAATTCTCATAAGGTTGCATAATTATTACAGGTTCCATTAATAAGACATATCTAACTTGTGTCTGTAGACAATTTTTTAAATATTATTATATGTATTTACACTGCCCTTTTTCTGTGACTTCAGCGTTCAGTTTTTTTAACTCATTTTATTCCTTCAATCAAAATAAATATTGAAACAAACAAATGATAAAAACCATCATCTTGTTTTCTGTGTCTTGTGTGTATAAATATGCACATATATTTCTATAACAATAGATAATAATTAGTTATAGTATTAGTTATTAGTTTAGGTCATTTGCTTGAAGTCGATTCCCTAGGTCCGTAAGGTACCGAAGACTCAGGGTTTTAAAAAAAATATCTGAACATCAGTTCGAAACGACCCGAGAGCTGCGAGTATCTGACGTAGCGCATCAGCACTGCCATACAGGGGGGCAATGCAGCCAGCGTCTTGGGGATGCTTCTGACTGGTACTGATATTAAGTTGAGATACCTGTCGATTGCTTGCAACAGTCTGCAGTTTGCTCATTGTAAATACTAGCTAAATTTATTTTTATTATTTGTTTGTTATTATCTTTGTAATAAATATTGGTTAAAAAACTGTGTAAAATAAAGGGATTCGACATCGGTTTAAGATTTGTTCACAACAATCAAAAATTATTGCAAAAAACGCGTGCGAACCCACTGGCTGTAGCTAGTAACAGATGAATCTAATCCTAATCCAGGAAAAAACAAGTGCCAAGGCACTTTAAGCAGGTAGTATCCTGGCTAGTATCTTAGAGACCAGACAACTGTATCTTAAGACTTACCCTGGTCAAAGATGATGGAGGGTAGCGAGCAGCGAACTGCTCGCGCGGTCGTGAGGAAGGCCCGGAGCGCACTGGGGCTGGCTAGGTCCGCGCATGCGTACGAAAAGGCGGGTTAAGGAAGAGGCTGGGACGTGCGACTTGCATACAGTTAGTAAAGGATTTTAGTCGAAAGATTTATCGTTAACAGGCCCTTACGGCGGCGTTTTAAAAAAAATACTTAAATCAACGATTTAAATCGTCAACAGCAACATGACCTACACTGATCAAGTGAGCGAGCTATCTCACTTCGCGTGGCAATGGCAACAACACGGCGCGGTCTCACTACGGTAAGAGCGTTTTCCCACGAGGCACGACACCACACGACAAAATACGGTGACGACTAATAGGCGTCATACATTTCTATGAACCGTTTACACACGCAACGACACCGCACAGCACGACAGGTTCATAGGAAATGTATGATGCCCGTAGTCATCCATCACTGCATTTTGTCGTGTGGCGTCGTGCGTCGTGGGAAAACGCTCTTAGTGTTTTCCCACGACGCCGCCGCCCGCCCCGTAGCGTAGTGAGACCGCGCCGTGCCCTACATCATGTTGTCGACGATTTAAATCTTTGATTTAAGTTAAAAAAAATACAGAAATTGTATCGCTTAGCTTTGAAACCTTATGTTCTTTGTGTTGTTTGTTTTTTAATAGTTTTTTTATGTAGTTGTGTGTGTCGAAATAATTAATACTCTATTCTACCTACTGGCGTGGGAAGACGTAGAGAAACAAACAAGTTGTTTCATTAAAATGTACTTACATTCAGTGCTTTCACGCATAGCATGAATACAAATAGGAAAATGAGACATGTTTATTGCATTTTTTTGTCTACACTTCGTTTGTGTCTACTAACATTCTGAGCCTTTTTCGTGGAAGAAATCAATGGTTCTCGATTACGTTAGTCGAATGTTTTTTGTATTAACTCAAACTAAGGCCTCAGGTAGTACGTTACATACAAGAATTCTCTGGTAAGTACCTAAAACGTACCTATTATTAGAAAGTGTAAGCACTAAACATTTCAGAGGCGTTACCAAGACGCCTAAGGTGCCTAGAAAAGTCGCTGATTCGCGGCTTTGAAATCGCGGTATAAGTCGAGATTAAATACTTGCGCTGGAAAGTGTACAAGAGTAGGTATAAGTAGAACAGAAGCAATAAATATAAAATGCACCATCTTCTAAGCGGCATGAAAGAGTTTTATAGAATTCCAAAATATAATCTGCTTTATAATTCTAAGGTTTTTATTTATTATAGTACTCTGGGTAATTTCTAAGATGATGAGATGAGATTTTTTTTTTTTTTTTTTTTAATTTTCGGGTCGACTTGATAAGATCACGTAGCTTAGTTGGAAAAAGAGCAACCCTGCGCTGAAGGGGAAGGTGCGGGTTCGAATCCCGTCGAGATCGTAAATTTTTGGGATTTATTAAGAGCCTTTACGCCTAGCGCGCGATGTCAAGTTTAGGTAATTCAAACCCACACAGAAGCGAGCGTGACTGTGTGAGTAGCGCTGGCGCGTTCTATTGTGGTATAGTCAAGCTTAGCATTTTGATCCATTCGAGTGAAATTGATATAGCAATTATTTAATTTAAATTTGAACTTAGACAGATGACATATTTACGTGTTAAAATAAAATCAAAATAAAAAAATTTTTATTTCCATAAATACAAAAATGTACACTTAGAAAAGGTCAAATTCTTAAAATAAAACACTGACTCGGAAATAAAGTGGTACTTTTGATTTCTGTCGCTTCGCTATGTAGACTAAAGTAAAGAAGTGACTAATAAACCTTCAGCCTGTTACGAGTAGGTACAAATAAAACACTTGGTACGGATAAAGTCGAGTTTATTTTACAACATTTTAAATGTTTTATTCCACGAATAAATAATAAGTCAGGAAGTCTAATTCAGAAAAAATTCCAACCAAAAAGTGGGCGCTGCTTCAAATCAAAACTATGGATAATTCAAATAGGAATCACTTCAATTGGTTCGCGCGCCTGCTGCAATGGCAGCTATGACAACTGATTCATAGCGGCGTGGACGATGTTATGCAATAAATGGACCGGACCAAGTCAATAACGAAACAATTATATGGTCAAATGCTTTTTTTACTATACAGGGTGAGTTTTTTTTTCAAAATGAAACCTTCAAATTTGAAAATTTATAAATTAGACTACAAATTCGAGAAAAGGTTGTTTGTCGTATAGTTGAAAGTACAAACGTTCAGACTATACGCAAAGAAATCTATCTTCTTTTGTCATATTTTTTTCTCGTTATGAGCTTTTTGACATAAAATTTTCTTGCATACCCTCTTCAAAAAAGCTGAAAGTAGTGATTTTAGTTTGGTCAGATATATGTAGTACATTTTGCAGGGTTATGTAGATAGAATCTAACGTCCGTCTTTCGACTGTCAGTGGTAGCACTGACAGTCGGATTCTACGCATCTACGCACGGACGTTAGATTTTAAATACTTTCTGTCATTTTTGTAGAAAAACTGGGCGATGGAAATCAAAATAAGCGCAATAACCTTGAATTTATTTTAATAAATGTTCAAAATGATATTGATTGTCCACAGTGTGATAAATCTGTTTTTGTACAGATGATTCTTTAAATAACCCCATTAGAAAAAATCAATTTTGAAGGTGTTCCAACCATTAAGGCACATAGGCGTCGTAAATTTATTTATTTATTATCAACTTAGAAGCAAAAAGAGAAAAAAAATTTTTTTTACAAATGCTTACTTTTCCAAAGATATAAAAAAGTTTTGTCTTTTTTAACGAAGAACTTATTATTTTCAAAATCAATCACGTAACTATTAACATCCTTTTTGATAACTCTCACGGTTTCAGACTTCCTCTCAGTGGCCCTGAAAAAATAAAACACCCTATATCACACATCAATATACGCCTTCAAGAATAAACTCGACAACTGGTTACGAGACAAAGTTGACAAACTAAAAAAATTACGCAATAACTAAATTCGACACTGTCTGATAATAGACACATCAGCCACTGGCTGCTTGTCTGTTAATAAATAAATATATTTTTGGATAACAATTCAGTGAACTCTTTGTCCCGCAAAATATGATTAATTTAATGTTTTTAGTCCACTTGTTAGCTACCCACTTATTTTTCCGAATCGTATGGGCAGGTAAACTAAAAATACCAAATAAGCATAATAAATTTCAATTTCATTGAAAAATATCTAAATTTTATCGATTCAATATTTCATCAAGGAAAAATCCTTCCAAATGAAGTAAAAAGTTGTCTGACCTCATTTTGCATTTTCATTTTGAAAAAAAAAAACACCCTGTAGAGTGATAAACATTTTACCAAAATATTATTTTGTTATTGACTTGGTCCGGTCCTCTTATTGCATAACAACGTCCACGCCGCTATTACTCAGCTGTCATAGCAGCCATTGCAGCAGGCGCGCGAACCAATCTGAAGTGATTCCTATTTCGAATCATACCTACATTCTTTTGATTTGAAGCACGGCCCACTTTTTGTGTGGAATTTGTTCTGAATTAGACTTCCTGACTTATTATTGTATTCGTAGCCTCCAATCAACAAAAATATATAGGGTTTTTGGTAAATTAAATTGAAGCCTTTCGATCGGTATGATTATTTTTCTCGTGTAACAGGTTCGATTCCAGGTTCAACCATGTAATTATTTAAATATCTAAAAATGCAGTTTAAATTGTTTTTTAAATTCAAATAAGTTATGTCTTCTTTCAGTAAAATGTTAGAAATGTTAAGTTACTTTTCCTCCATGTGGCATATCCGTGGGACGCCCTGTATATACTAACCTTTTAGCTCTTGCATTTTCCATGTTTGCTAATTTTTGCGCTTTCGTTTCTTCGCAAAAAATAACTTCATTTTATTTCCCATTATGTCTGAAATATGATTTTTGTCTATATTAATAGATACCCCATACTCAGGCACTGGACCGAAACGCATGTGTTGCCCTGTAACGCATTGCGATGTGCAAAATAAATTAAATTTTAATTTTATTTAGGTACCTAGTTAGAATTTTCAATAATGTAAATATGATTATTTTGTGTTACTTATTTGATTTTTATAATATGTTATTTTAAGTTCTAGGTTAATTTTGAAAATGTAATATGGATATTTAATCTGAAATAAATGAATAATAATAATAATAATACATTCTACAATTATGTTTGCCATCAAATATAATAATAAAAAAAATTACTTACCAAAGTACCAAAATGTTTCGAGGGCGCTATAAATGTCCGCTCGCCTTATACGCACGACAAAGGTCAACACAGGTCAGTCAGAGCGCCGAGCGACATGACCACACTCTAGAAAGCCTCGCGGCGGACTGATTTGAATGGATTTGCGCGCAGCGTTTTATAGTAGTTTTAAAATATTCACAGAAAATTAATAACAACAAAATATTTAAAATTTTAAATGCATGATTTTAAAGACGATTCTCTACTTTATTAGTAAGCTATTATTATAGTAAATTAAATAAGTTATATCGGTGAAAAAGTCATTTGAAATTCGTAAAATTTCACATTTTTTGTAAATTAATTTCTCATAGTACGATACCAAAACCGAATATTTTTTCAACTAACTTTTTTCCCAAGGATTTTATCTATTGGTTATCATTTTTTTTTTATTAGATATGTCAGTATTTTCATAAAATTTTGAGCTTCGAAACTGATGCTGACAGGGAAATTAAGAAAACCTCTAACAAGTTATTTTCATAGAACGCGTACATACTATATTAATTCAAATATTTTCTCAACTAACTTTTTCGACAATGAAATTTCCTAAAATTATTACTAATTAACTTATAGTGTAAGATAACTGGTTCATGAAAATAACGAGTTTGAAAAGTACTGTTTTTGAGCCAAACTGCGCATGGAAGGCGTGAACCCTCTTAATTGCTTTATAATTATTTTTATCGTGTTGTGCATGCATGGTTTTACGTGACACGATGGACATGAATTCAGTTAGGTACCTATGTATTGGGTCAATGGAACCATGCATTACATACATCATCATCAACATCAAAATCCGCAGCCGGGTTTTACTTTACCCACTGCTGGGTATTCCCATTGAAGTTTGTGCCATCCACTCCACCACGGTCCTGTGCTAACCGCCTCCATTGACGCCTTTCGACGCTTATTATGCCGTCGACCCACCTTGCAACTGCGCGTATTAGATACATAGCTACTAATAATAGTTACAAAGAACACATTACCTGCCGTAAAATTCCGCGAAAAAGGCTTAGAATGGTAGTACCTACTAGACAGAAACGAAGTGTAGCTAAAAAAACTCAAAATCATTCGAAAACTACCTATCATCGAGCTTGTGAGAAACGATTGGATCGTTGTCAAACTACGATAAGTAGTTCCTCTCGATCCGGTAGGGGCGCTACAAGGCGCTAAATGTATAGGAAGTACTCGAATTCGATGGAAGTATTCGAAAGATAATACGTACCAGTCGTACTAGGGCCCCAGAATATGGACGTGGCTGCAGCCTAGCGCATAAGCATGAGATAAACTTTATCATGACAATCCAAAGGCACATTTTTACCCGACTACCGACAGGGGAGGGTTATGAGGTTAGCACCCTATGTTTGTATGTTTTCAATGACGTTTCTTTGATCAAGAAGTTTAAAAGTAGAGATGCGCCGAGTACGAGTACCTACCGAGTTTACTCGGTTTGATGTTTTCGAAACCGAGTAGTCGGCCGAGTAACTCGGTTCATTGTAAATGCTTTGTTTGGAGCGCGAGGTGTTTTCCTTACATACATACACACGCACAATGCAATTGAACATTTCGACAAAAAACACGAAAAAAATTATGACGACGCACCCGTCGAAGTCCGATTTTGATTTCTATTGATAATAAAATTAGTGTGATATGTGAATAATTGTTTCAATTTAAATTTAACATACAACATATTAGCTATTTCTTTAATAAGCTCTCCTGTTTTCATTTTCTCGCACAAAATATATTACGTACCCAAAGGCTGAAAAGTTAAAACGGAACCCTATTACTAAGCCTCTGCGGTCAGTCCGTCTGCCCGTCCGTCAGCAGGCTGTATACTCAGACTAAGTAGATTTCTTACTTAGTCTGAGGCTGTACAACATGAACTGTAAAAGGTTTACCTATAGCCAGTTGAAATTATCACAAAATATTGTATTTCTCTTCCAGCTATAACATCAAATAATAAAAATAAAATAAATATTAAAATTAAAGGGGGCTCCGGTCCAAAAATACGTGTTTTTTTTGCTATTTTGCTCTATTTTGGTCGAGCCTGTATCTCTTGAAGCGTAATATGTAGACAGTTGAAATTTCGATAGGGTGAAGATTACTGTTTTATCAAATCGCTATAACAAAACAAAAAAATAAAAATTGAAGGCATATGTCCACTGTCCAGCAGTGGACGTGTATGGGCTGGTATGATGATGCCACGCGGTGGCGGCGCGGCGGCTTGCCTCTGGCTGTGTGTACTGTACATGGATCCCTGAAGGCTTCTATGTACCAACCTTGCTCTTGTATTGGTTGGATATCTTCAGAGCTTCCGACTTTCTTCCAGTTAAAACACGAAATAAAAGACCGTCTATGTTTTTTACGTACACCAATTGAAGTTCTTGAAGGCTCACTTTTAGTCACTTCACTATTCATAGTAAAAACTGTTTGATAATAATTACTATTTATAAAACTGTTTATGTATAAAATTTGACTAGTCTGAGTGCTTATTTTGTAAGCCTCAAGAAATAAAGTTATTGAATTTTGTTATTTATTAACTTTATTTAATTGTTTTATTCACTGTTTTATTTCAAGTGTAAAGTTTCTCAGATTAAACACTATAAGCGCCGGAAATCGCACGAATAATGTAAAAAAATACGTCCAAAGGACTATCTTAGTCAAGGGGTGCCTTGTAGTTGTTTTGTATCATAAGATTTAGAAAAAATCTTTAACAAATTAATAAAGAATCGAAGTATTTTCGTAAATAAATCACAACAAACTGTTGAAAATTGTGCAAGAATGACTAATACAAGATATTGATTAGATATTGTAATATCGATATGATTCTTTTACGATAATTTGATAAGATTGGGCAGCACTTTTATATATGTCAGAAATAAATTCATGGTATCACACTCATTGCCACCTGCAGTAAGTTTCTTCATCACCATCAGCCTATTTTAGTCCACTGCTGGACATAGGCCTCCTCTAATAAATACCATAGCGCCCTGTCTTCAGCTTGCCGCATCAAACATCTGCCAGCAATCTTTCTCAAATCGACATACCACCTGGTCGGAGGGCGTCCTACACTACGTTTGCAGAGTCGCGGTCTCCACTTAAAAACACGTTTACCCCAGCGGTTGTCAGTTCTTCTCGAGATACGAATACGATACGATCGCGATAATGAGCTGACTCAGCTAAATTTAATAATTTGTTTGTGTTCCAAACCATTAAGAATACACTTCACTTCTTATAGTAGGGCTCCGTCAAATATATGAAATACAAGCAGTGCCTCGCGGTTTCACCCGCGTAGTTCCCGTTCCCGTAGGAATTTTGGGATAAAAAGTAGCCTATGTCCTATTCCAGACTATAATCTATCTCTGTGCCAAATTTCATCCAGATCCGTTTTGCCGTTCTGGCGTGATAAAGGAACAAACATCCATCCATCTATCTATCCATCCATCCATCCATCCATCTTAACTTTCACGTTTATAATTATTAGTGAGACTAGCAGCGCCTCACGGTTCCACCCGCGTAGTTCCCGTTCCCGTAGGAATTTCGGGATACAAAGTAGCCTATGTCCTATTCCAGACTATAATCTATCTCTGTGCCAAATTTCATCCAGATCCGTTTTGCGGTTCTGGCGTGATAAAGGAACAAACATCCATCCATCTATCCATCCATTCATCTAAACTTTCACGTTTATAATATTAGTGAGATACCGTGTTTATACAATGCCTGCTAGGCTACTGAAAATTCAGGCTTCTAGTTTTATCCACAACAAAGTTATGTGGGGTCGAAAATGGCCTGAACTGCTTCGAAAAAAGGATGGTACGGCCGCTTTTTTGCTCGACTTGGCGGGGGCACTGCCGTAAAAAAAAAATACATACAGCCGAACATAGCACTTCCTCCTCTTTTGTTTTTCGTCGTCGGTTAATAGCACGTTACCAGTACCACTGACAGCCGAAACTAACTAAAACTAACTACAGAGCTTTCAAAACTCCGCCTGTAAGTTTTCAAATAGCAAACTCCACTGGCGAACACTATGCAAGTTCCACACATGCGGTCAGACAGGGGCTTCGTGATATTTACCTTCATTATTTATTTTATTTACCATCGAACGTGCAATTATTATTTTATTGCTATTACTTAACCGACTTCCTATCATATTATGCTCCACATTAAATTTTAATTTCATAAAATTACCTACCTACTAGTTTCTGCCCCCAGCTTCATACGCACCAAGTTTTGCGGGAGTTTTGAAAATAGGTAATTTCATAGATTTTGATGCTTTATAAATTTTAACTCGGTGAAAACGGATTTTCACCGATTTTTTATACCTAAAATATTTCAATACAATGTATAACGCGTCGATTATATTAAAAAAATCAAAATTGATTCGATTTTTGCTAAATTGATGCTGTGTGAATTGTCCAGCATTATTTATTTATTTAATGCTGAACCGTTCGCGATTTCATTTGCCTAGACTGGACTTTAGAAATAGGTAGGTAGGTACCTTACCTAACTAGCCCAAATGATTTTTGTTTCCATGCAAAAATTGCAATCTCATCGCCAAAGTTTTACGACCAACATTTACGGTCTTTATGGTGGTAGGTATGCGAAAACATAAAAATCCCATTTTCACCCTCCTAGCATGCTTATTTCCAAAAATCAGTTCTAACTTCTATCTTATTGACTGCCTATGCCAAACATAGTTTCCGCCCCTAACTCTCAGACTAAGTAAGAAATCCCTAACTTTAGTAGCTCCAGAGATTTCATGATGATATTATAAAAAACTTCGACCCTCGTTTAGAGCGACATAAAGTACCTACTTACCTTGGAATACGAACTTCGTAGTATATTGATAACTGTTCCTAGTAGTGTTTAGATGCATTCTGAAAGAAAAGAAACTCAAATTACCTATATGTAAGTAAGATGCATTAATATTTCTTTAGTTTCATCGACGCACAAAGTTTTGCGGGAGTTTTGAAAATAGGTAACTTCATAGATTTCGATGTGTTCTTTATAAATTGTAACTCGGTGAAACCGGATTTTCACCGATTTTTGATAAAATATTTCAATAAAATGTATGACGTGTCGATTAAAATAAAAAAAAACAAAATTGATTCAATTATTGCTAAATTGATGCTGTGTGAATTGTCCAGCGTTATTTATTTATTTATTTAATAACTGACCCGTTCGCGATTTCATTTGCCTAGACTTGGCCATTTAAATATCATAATGAACAACATTTAAGTACAAAAAACTATACAAAAAATGCTAAATTTACGAAGTTCTTTCAAATCAATAGAATAGAACCCTTCTTATTTGGACAAAGTCCACGCACGCCTGTAGTTTTTTATTTCCAAGTTCACAGTTCAATTCATTCATTGTTTATTCCCGTTCATTCCCATATTCCACAGTAAATAAATATGTTACAGCTACTCACACAGTGAGTCTGCGCGAAAAAGAACGCTTCGCTTCGCTCAGTTCATTCCATTCGTCGATTATTCGCGCCCAACGCCGGCAACCCACCCAGTCTCATTCTGGTTTTAGCCGGCCTGACAGTCAGTCGCGTTCTCTCCATCTCAAATTCAAATAATCAAAAATGGAATTCGTCGGCAAGAAATACAAGATGGTCTCATCTGAGAACTTCGACGAGTTCATGAAGGCGATTGGTGAGTGTTTGAATTTAGAACTACTGTATTAACATTAAAATATTGTGGCACATAGAAGCCGGCCGGCATTCTACCGTTGTTGCGATGACCACGTTGCGCCGCATCGCGCCACTTGCGTACGCCTTACATGATTATACGCCACCCTACTTTTTGTCAATTTTCTTTTTACGCTATTGTGGACTTTGAATGGTTTATTAAATATTCGAATTGTAAAATTACGGTTATTTTTAGTTGGATTTCAAATTGATGATTATCTTTTAGAGTACCTATGGAAATAGTTAGAATTATATCATGTAAGTACCACCTAATAATTCTGAGATCTCCATCCAACTGGTTGGCCAACCTTTAGTTTTCTCCCAGCTAGGACGGATAATATACAATGAAATGGCTTTAATAGCCAGTAAGTTTTATTAAAATGCTTTTGTTTTTGAGTGTTCAACACAAACTGGTTTATAATATCAGTTTTTTCATCCATCAACTTAAAACCTGCCCATTATGCATGCCTGAGTTTTTAATATGTCTACCTACAAGTTGCGATTTTTTTTGTCGTTAGTGATTCCTTTTACACTTCGAACTTATAGGGAAAAAAGCGATTTAGATTTACTAGCTCGGTTCCCTTAGAAAATCGGAGGAGGATATTTAACTAAGGGGATATTCGTAATTTTTGTAAAGGTACCTACAGCATTTATTGAAGGAACAGATTGACGTGGGACGATAGTTGTACCTATACACTAGCCTAACTTGATGTAGAATGTTAGCAAACAAACGGCCCATACGGTACTTAACCTACAGTTCACTCTGGTGCTGCGTCTTTTTATACGCGATTTATATTACTTGTCGATTTGAGATCCTTCAATAAAAATTGCTTTCAATTAGGTATATATCTGAAACTCAAAAGCCAAGTTTTAGTTATTTGTGTCGTAGTTTGTTAACAAACATTCTACATTGAGTTTGGCTAGTGTATAGGTAGTTACGATAATTTAATTTTTATTTTCTTTATTTGATCGGAATGCTGGCTTTTATTTCGGTCAACGTGTCAGCATTGCCATTCAACGTGGCAATGCTGCCAGCATTCTGGGCGCACTGCCTTCTGGTGATGGCTTAGTATTTTAGGCAATAGATACATATAAGTGTGTAGTTGTAATTATTTCATTTTATTTTGTCCAATTATTTTATTTATTAATATAACAAAAAAACACAAACTACGTATTGAAATTTGAAACCTATTGATGTCTATTCATATAAGTAAGACTAAATAAACGTGCCTATACTCCGATTCAAAAACCTGGATATATTTTGTATACAAATTCTTTACAAAACCCACAGAGTATTGGTAAAAAATATTTAACGACATCGGTATCATCGAAGCAAAGCACAGAAACTCGAAACAATTTTTGGTTTTGAAAGCTTTCATTCATCATTTAATTGTTATGTCGTTTGTTTCCGAATTCGCTGCAAATGTGAGATTATGTTGTTGAAGTTAGTGTTTTAGTTTTTAGTAATAAACTTGCTGTTACCTTGTTGTTTCCTGTTGTTATCAGTTTTTGTTAAGTTTTCATTCACAAAATGTCTTTGTTGAAATAAAATATCTTGAATTCAAAATACGAATATAGCTACAACCATCGGAGACTCTTCAACGTTGCATACCTATATTATTATCAGGAGTGCTTTGAGTTTAATAAAATGGTTACCTATACTAGAGATTTATCCTGAGGCCTTAGTCTGAGCTAATACAAAAATCATTCGATAAACGTAATCGAGAACCATTGATGTCTTCCACGAAAACGACTTAGAAGGATAGTAGACACAAACGTAACCAAAAACATGTCTCGTCCTATTCGTATTCGTGCTATGCGTGAAAGTACTAAAGTTGTAATTATGTTTGTCAACTCACACATACCTACATAGATTTGTTTATGGCTTCGAAACCAAGAAAATTTTTGAGTAATCGGCTTTTACCTTTAACGTGTTTGGGTTAGACTTGGTACGCTCGTAGATCGCAAAGGAAATAGTTAGATTCGGTGCAGGTCCCGATCGAAATGTTTTTCTGTGTATTCTTATTTTTCTTGAAGCACCAATTGAAGGCTCGTATATTTCTGTGACCAAGCTATGTTGGTAGTGCTCTATCTAATTACTTTTATTAGGTAAAATGCTGTCATGTCAAAGTGTAACAAATCACTCAAAATCATTCGACTATCATCGGAACTCATCGAGTTTGTAAGAAACGATTGGATATCGTTGTCATACTACAATAGGTAGTCTGGATCCGGCAGGGGGGCGCTATAAGGCGTTAAATGTATAGGAAGGACTCGAAACATCTGGCAAAGCATTAACATAATTATTAACGATAAGTATCTGATCTGTCAAAAGCAAATGTGTCTATGAAATACTTCATTCTGCCATTCAATCTTCATTCATTCACCTATCAACATTACGGGAACTTCATAGTCGTGAATATACCAAATATAACTATCATTAATTCGGGGTAGGGTTTCTTTATACTATTATTATTATATTATTTACTTTAAAAAAGTTCGAATGTAAGGATCTGTTTGTTACCTCTTTACGCAAAAACTACTGAACGGATCGGGCTTAAATTTTGCATAAAGGTAGTTCTAGGCCTGGAAAAAAACATATGCTACTTTTTATCCCATAAATCAGTTCCCATTGAATAGAAATAACTTTTAACTCCTTCGTTTGGAACCTGATCAGTGCCAGTTTTTAAGACTACGGTAGACTCGCATAAGCCCAGCAAGCTGATCAGGGTCTACCATAGTCGTAAAACCGACCCCTGATTTAGGTTTAAAAGAGTGTTGGGGTTTAAACAACCGAAGCCGCGGGTTGAAATAAGTTGTGTATATTTGTTTGTATACATCGTAATTCAGCGAATCAGCGCCGTTGGTCAATACATGGAAATACTTGAAATGATGTGACGTGACCATTTTCCATGTAACATTGGTAGGTATCTTATATATATCTTTATACTTCTATACTATTAATATATCTACACTTGTATTATAATGAGGAAAGATTTGTATTTTTGTATGTAACGAATAAACTTAAAAAGTACTGGACCGATTTCAAAAATTCTTTTGCCGTTGGAAATCTACATTATCACTGAGTAACATAGGCTAATTTACACTGGTGGTTTTTTTTTATACAGCGTTGTATTTCTCTTACAAACTTAAAATTTTCATGATTTTCCTCGCGTACCTTTTCCGTAGTATATATCTTACATGCCTGAAATAAAATATTGAAGCATTAATACGAAAATTATAAATAGTACTTTAGTAATGGTATTAAAAATAGTAAGTAATATTAGTAACACCAAATCCCAATACCATTTAAATATTTTCGATTTAGTATTTGATTACTAGGTATACTAAAGGCAAAGCCGGGGCGGACCGCTAGTAATACTATAAATTCGAAAGTATCCGTCTGTCTGTGTGCCACGCCTAAACGGCTGAACGGATCCTAATAAAATTTGGCAGGCAGGTAAGTGGTGTCCCGGGGACGGACATAGGCTATATGAAAAACGCGTGTGAAGCCGCGGGCTGCAGCTAATTCGTATATACGGGGTGAGTTTTTTCTTCCAGTGCTACTAAGGGGAAGTCTTAAACCGTGTGAGTTATTGAAAAGTCATGTCAGGAGTTACGTGCTCGATTTTGAAAAAAAAAAGTTCTGCATTAAAAATGTCGAAGATTTTTTTAGTTTATTTGGAAAAGGGAGTTAAAAATCATCATGAATGATAGAAGGATTGAATTTAAAAATATTCAATTTTGAAGGTGTTCCTTGTTGGAACATCTTCAAAATTGAATATTTTTATATTAGTTTAAATTAGTCTTTGGGCACATAGTCGTCGTAGGTACATTTATTTATTTACTAACGACTAAAGAACCCAAAAATGAAAACATTTTTTTTTTCAGAAACTCATTTTTCTGAAAGAATAGAAAAACTAAAAAAGTTCTTCAACTTTTTTAATGCAAAACTAATTTTTTTCAAAATTGAGCACGTAGCCCCCTCACGGTTTCAGACTTGAAAAAAACTCAACCTGTATATGTATAAGCTGCCTAGTATCACTTATCTACATGCAATATAACTTGTATTGACAGGATTAAATTTGAGATATCGCTAAACCTTGCAGTAGGTTGGCCTTTTTTGATAAGTGTTTTACCTACCTATCTTTATAATCCATACTGTAGGTATATGTAGTATATCCGGTTCGCTATTTTTGATGTTTAAATTTTGTATAGTTTAAAAGTCTGCGTAGAAAGTATAAAAATCTAACAGTGGCTTTGGTGTTAGTGTATTAATTTAATTCTATTATTTGATTGTAGGTAATTTTCTTTGTTAATAAAGAATTTCATGTCCTACATCCATCCACACCTACTAATGTTATTAATTAATAAATAATAATAATAAATAAATAATGCTGGACAATTCACACAGCATTACCTAGCCCCAAGCTAAGCAGAGCTTGTGTTATGGGTACTAGATAACTGATATACATAATATTATACATTACATAGATAGATATTTTTTATTATACATAGAAAACGACCAGAACACCCTGAACAAATGTCTGCAGATCGTACATACATTTGTCCCGAGGCGGGAATCGAACCCGCAACCTCCTGCGTCGCAGGCAGACCTTCGCTCACCGCGCCACAGAGGTCGTCAATTCTAAGTATCTGTGTCTGTCTGTCACCTTTTCACGACTAATCGGCCAAACAGGGAGGTAGGTAAATGGTATCCCGGGGACGGATTTAAGGTACTTGAGAAGCACGCGCGAAGCCGCGCGCAACAGTAATTATATATTTTTATCGTTGAGGTAAAGAATTCGAAATGACAAATTTAATGCAATAAACCGTTTGTAAGTTACAATCATACGTTTGTTATGAGTTATTGCAGTTCACTGTTTCCAGTCTCTTATCGTAGTGGGTACACAAAGAACCTCTGTGAGGTAACCTTGAGATAACGAGTGATTCATAGTAACCCTCTGTACTGTACTTTCTCGGATAATTATTTTACTACACTTTATAAAAACAGTGGTCTTTGTAAATTAAAAATAATGTTTCATCAAAAAAACAAGTGAACAATTTAAGTTTCATCCACAAGGATAAGGATAATAGGATTCTTTGAACTTGACTTCATAAATGCTTAGGCAAACACATACCTAATATACACTAGCCAAACTCGATGTAGAATGTTTGTAAACAAACCACCCATTCAACCGCTCTGTTGCCACGTCTTTTTATACGCAATTTACATTACTTGTCAATTTGAAATCCTTTCTTCTCTCAATAAATGTTGCTTATTACCTATCTGAAACTCGACGTCAAACAAGTGAGTTTTATTTATTTGTGTTGTGGTTTGCTTACAAACATTCTACATCGACTTTGACTAGTGTATAGAAGTGGTACTTCTAGAAACAGAGGAGCTAATACGTAACCCAGCAAAAACCCAGCCTGTTGTGTGTGAGCATATTTGTGTAGAAGGCATGAGCCTTGTGTAGCTTTTAAAGCATTGCAAATTGTAATGTTTTAACTTTGATAACCAACATTTTAAAGGATATTTTTTTTGTAAAAAAATTTAAAAAAAAAGGGGAGGATTGATGTAGTGACACAGATTAGCTTCAAGTAGTCGTAGCATTTGCGTTTCTGCTACTCGGCATTTTCATTAACAAGGCGAAGCTCAAGCAGTCACTCCAAGCCACTCCTATCCATCTAACGCGATCAGATATAAATCCTTGTTTAGGATTAAGCAATAGTCAAAATGTAATTGTGAACATGTGTAATTGAATAGACTCATATATAGTGCAACGCATCTTTTATTTAAACCAACCCACATAGGAAACCCATTAAAATAAGCTAATACAAAAGTACCTTTAAAACCGTGCACAAAAACCAATACAGGGAATTCTTTCATGGTTTTTTTTAAATTCTTTTGCTTAAATGTCTGTTAGTCTGTTTTTTAGGGTTCCGTACCTCACTCACTTCACATTGCTGTCCGTCTGTCCGTCTGTGAATCTTTTCTCAGAAACGCGTGGAGGAATCGAGTTGGAATTCACAACATTATACTCAAGTTCGTAACCTCTTGGAGCCGCAATATAAATCAAACTTCTAAGTCAACGCAATCAAAATTTACAACTGGCTATGTCCAATTATTTGTTAAAAATAGTCTTTATTAACAAAGAAAATTACAATCAAATAATAGAAATAAATTAAAACTAGTAGGTATTTACAATTGAGCTAACTGCAGACTGTTACAAACAATCTACAAGTAGCTCAACTGATCCATATCAATACCAGTCGGAAGCGGTACCCAATTATTTTGAATTTTACACACATTTTATACACAAAACCTAAAAGGTACCTACTTCCCGTTGACCTGGAATCATAAAATTTTGGCAAGAAGCAAGGTCATAAAGCAAGTAAAGGAAAAAATATATAGCTTTTAATTTACAAAAAAAAAATTGACTACTTACGAGTAAAAGGATGGATGTATACGAAAAAAAAAAAACAAAAGAAAGATTTTTTGTTACAGTGCTTACCCGCACTTCGGGTGTCTCTAAGAAATGAAATAAGTTTCCAAAAAATTTCGGTGGGACTCGAACCCGCGCCCCACCCTAGTGGGTTAAATTTTCGGGAACATATTTCATTTTTTATTCGAAAGATAATGCGTACCAGTTGTACCCCTCAGCAATCTTTCATGGTTCGGGCCTAAGATTATAAAAAATAAGTACTATTTGTTTATTTTTACCCGACTACCGACAGGGGAGGGTTATGGTTAGCACCCTATGTTTGTATGTTTGTATATTTGTATGCTTGTATGTATGTGGCCGATTTCTTTGTTCCCACGTAGCGCTGAAACTACTGGTTCGATTTCAACAAATTATGTATCGATTGATTCGTCTCAATACCCCGATGGTTATGTTTATTTTTAAATAAATATAGATACACTTGTCTCAATTAACCAGCAGTTGTTTTGTTATTGTTTGATTAATTAGTTGAATGAACTTTATCCAGACAGATTTGTCAGACGCATTGTCACAGAAGTCAAGGTTATTTTTTATAGATAGCGTCTAAAAACACCTATTATGTATGTACTAGGTAGGTATTAGATCAACTAGCGTGATGGATGTGTTTCAACCTTGAAATTGTATATTATCATCTCTGCTCTGGCTTGAACTATGTTAAGGCGGTACCCCGACTCACACTAGCGCCGCGACCTATTTTATTTTTGACGTTAAATAAGGAATTTTCTAAAAAACGTTGGGAAGCTTATGAAAGTTAGTTAGTGATAACTAACTTTCATAAGCTTTTTTTTTAATACAATCTGTAATTATCATCATCATCAGCCTATAGTAGGCCTACCTATGTCCACTGTTGGACATAGGCCTCCTAATGAGCGCCATAGCGCCCTGTCTTCAGCTTGACGCATCCAGTATCTACCAGCAGTCTTTCGCATCATCATCCCAACTGGTTGGAGGGCGTCCTTCACTACGTTTGCCGAGTCGTGGTCTCCACTGAAGAACACGTTTACCCCAGCGGTTATCGGTTCTTCTCGAGATATGGCCAGCCCACTGCCACTTCAGCTTGCTAATCCTATGAGCTATGTCGATAACCCTCGTTCTCTGTCGGATGTATTCGTTACGAATTCTAACCTTCAGTGAAACTCTGAGCATAGCTCTCTCCATAGCTCGCTGGGCGACTTTAAACTGGAACATCTGTAATACATAGTTTTATTTGGTATAGTATAGGTAAGGCAGAAATGCGAAAACAGAAATTAGTGGCCATCAAAAGCAACTTCGCACTTCTGTCTCAACTAGCAAAAAAACTGTTACAGAGGCATTAATAACAGTTTCTGAGAGGTATCAAAACCGGCACTATGTTTTTTTTTGAAAATTCGTTTGTTCATCGTAATAATAAAACAAATAGGTGGCGGCGCTAGTGTGCGTCGGGGTACCACGCCATAAGGAAATAACTGAATTTTTTTTAAATACAAGTCCAGCATCAGATATGCACCTTTTTCTAATGGCTTTTTCTGTGAAATTATTCATACAAAACTTGTGTAACAATATAACAACGTAATTATATAACCTTGTACCTTTGGACTTCGGTTCTTCACTGAGAACGCCCCGTGACAGTGTAACAATGACAATCGCTGAATATTTACTGCATTTTACATGATTTATGTAGGTAAATCCATACTAATATTAAATAAAACCGGCCAAGTGCAAGTCGGACTCGCGCACGAAGGGTTCCGTACCATTATCTACCTATAAAAACGGCAAAAGAATCACGTTTGTTGTATTATAAATCACCTGATTACGCTTTGTCACGTTGTCACTGACTAGGATGAAAATAATTTGGAATTTATTTTTAATGTAGTCAAATATCCTATTGGACCTTTTCTAAGGGTACATTTTTGTATTTATGGAAATAAAGAATTTTTGATTTGATTTGATTTGACTTAAAAGGAATGTTGTGGACATGCGTGTCGTAAGGATTTTGATCTCATTTCACAGTAGGTATCAACTTGCGAAGGCATTTCCTTGAAATATAATCACTGACCACAACCAGTACTTTTACTAATGCTGGACTAACATTTTGTCCCTTGCTTTGCTTACGGATAACTATATTATAAATTATAACTTATCTAGCCAAAACCGATTCTTTTCCAAATAGTATTTACTAGGTAGGTACCTAAGTAAGGTACCTACCTAGTAAATACTTTTATGGTTTTATTTTAATCTACCGACTTCTTAGTTTATCTATATTGGTTAATGACATACGTTTTGGTTATCTGTATGTTATAAAATGTTTCAAAATCGTATAGAATAGAGTTGTAAAATATACTAGCGTTCCGCCCGACCTCGCACGGGTATATTCTATAGCCTATGTTCATCAGGATATATTATTTGGATGTAGGATTCTAATGGTGAAAGAATTTTTCAAACTGGTCCAGTAGTTTCAGAGCCTATTCAATTTAAACAAACAAATCTTTCCGCGATACGGAACCCTTCGTGCGCGAGTCTGACTCGCACTTGGCCGGTTTTAATATACAACATATAATCGATACAGAAAACAGGTAATCGATGAGCCGCTGAAAAATACATTGTTGTGGTTATTCAATATTGTTCCGATACAGTGCACAATCTCATTAGCATATTCACGTTAGGAATCCTATGCTTAAAAGACTACTTTGTAGACCCATCGATCGAGTCATTCATATCTAGTGGGTCTTGGAAAAAACCTATGCGAGGTGATAATGACGTTATACTTACATGCCCATTTATAACATCAGAGGTCAGGTAATATTTGCTACATAACTTTAAATAGTTATTTGTTGTACAAGAGTGCAAAGTTGCATTTTAACCGCGTGCTTAATTTTGATGACCGAGCAATCAAAAGAGCACGAGGTAAAAAATCTTTGTGTGTAAAGTGGGGTGAAAAGTTACGTATTGCACTCGAGTGAGTGCAATACGTAACTTTTCACCCCACTTTAGTGAGGAAAGAGTATTTTTGCTCTTGTAAAAGCCATTTTTATCCGCTATAGGATAAAAACGGCTAACATTACATAGAAATTATTAATTAATTTTTTATTAGTTACATTACATACCTACCTTTAATAGGTACTTACCCGTTATTGTGTGCTCTATCTATCTACTCTTACCAGAAAAAATTACATTATGACCTTTCTTAGAAGAACTTTTGATCATAATTAATAATGCTATGCGTTTTAGAAAGATGCCATTCATTTGGGATAGTATGGAATACGAATTTGCTGTTGCTGTATCATACAATACCAAGAAATACCTACGTAATCAATTTGTGTAATTAACATCAGACATCTTTACCACCACGTTAATGAATATCATTGGAAAATTTACAAACCGAACAATGTAGCGACTAGCAAGGTCACTATTAAAGTCTTTACTACCTCAAACTGCTTATTTTCAACTCCGCCGGATGTCCTTAACTTCCGAACTACTGAATATTTTACTTTGAAATTTATAAATGGTAAAGTTCAGAACTTACTCTATCGGCCTTATGTTTCAAAAACAAGATTCCATTACATTTTCTTAAAAGGAAAATATCGCAAAGTTGCCTCCACATTTTACTAAAATCTTAATTTCTAAATAAATACAGAAGTATATTATAGTATTTATAGTGATCTTGAGAATGAGCGTGGTAATTGAACTAAGTCTAGAGTTTTTATTTATTATAGTACTCTGGGTAATTTCTAAGAAATTAATAAATCCCAAAAATTTACGATCTCGACGGTAATTACCCAGAGTACTATAATAAATAAAAACCTTAGAATCAAGCAACGGCAAAACCTCTCGTCAAAGAACTAAATGTAAATTTGGTCTTTGAGCAGAATTGGATAACTTCATTGTTTCCTCTGTAGGTGGCGCTGACGGCGTAAGTGCCGAAAGAACTCCCAAAGATTTACGGGTCGACTCGATAAGATCACGTAGCTTAGTTGGAAAAAGAGCAACCCTGCGCTGAAGGGGAAGGTGCGGGTTCGAATCCCGTCGAGATCGTAAATTTTTGGGATTTATTAATTTCTTATTAATTTCTAAGTCTAGAGATCAGATAATATTGATTTTTGGGCTTGCGTTGCTCTGCCCTGTCCCGCTCATATGAACGCGAAATCCTATGCCTATCCTTTCACAAAATGGCGTCGTATGGTAACCCCGTAAGGAAGAGTGTTTTTGACGGCATTTAGTTACAAACACGGACCTTGCGGTTCGTCACAATGACGTTTACACTTTAAAATGGGTCCCGTATGTGACTGCGATTAATAATATTAACCGAAAATTGTTTGTGTCGGCTACTATTCTTTGATTAAACCAGTATTTCGAGTAGCAGTTTCTTCGGTGCTTTATTAAATCGTAAATACCCCACCAAATGTAACCAAATTTCAACTGAATAAATCAAAATGCGGGTAGTTATAGTTATGCGGGACGTACAAAGATCCCATCAATTAGGTAGGTAGATCGCATGTGAATATCCCGGCATGGAGAACCGGCCCCAGTGGTCCAATTGTCGTAAACTGGTCGACAATCAGCTTCAATTGCCATCAATATAGTCCGAGACAACTTTAGATGTTTTCTATCTATAACGTGGCCCGATCAATTTTCTTTTTGTGTGTGACGCACGGATAGTGATTTGGTCGTCAACTCTTTGTTGGCGGTTGATTTGATTACCTATGTCAATGTTTCCTTACCTACTATTATTAGAATTTGTTGCTATGTTGACTAAGTTGTAAGTAGTTGTTTCACCGACATTGCTAATAAAAATTATATTAAAAAACTATGACTTTGAATCACTCATGTACTAAACACTTATAAACATTTTTACAATAGGTTACACTACACTTTGCTATCTGACTGTACTTTGGATAAAAATATTCAACTAATACATTTTATCGCACTGAAACGAAATCGGGTGCCTCGACCACGGGGGCCTAACCCACGAACCCAAGAATTTCAAGAGTTCCATTCCATTTACTTTTTTTGGTTAGCGCTTCGTGGCTGTGTTACTAACTACTATTGTTTACGTACATACGTTACGTAAGAACTTATTTACTACGTAGCCTATTTATCACACTAAGAAACTAACCTATGAGCTCGTACAACAATGGAAGATTTTATTATCGGATAGATCACCTACTGGGTTAGCATCATCTAGCCAGACGTTGTTAGATAATTTGCAAGATTTGCGTATAATCTTCTTGAAAAAATAGGTAGGTAATATAAAAGACAAATTAGATTTGGTAGATCTAGCAAGATATTACGGTAACTATGAGTCTAATCGGCATATACGTAAGGTTTCCACCTTACGCCGTAGAGCCTAAATTACCGTAATATCTTGCTAGATCTACGAAATCTAATATATTTTTCTCATGTTAAAAAATAATCTGTCTGTCGTCTTTAGACTCATATCACACACAGATGACAAAAAAAAATACAATTATTTATACTGGTGTACGTCTAACAGAAACAAATCAGAACTAGTATATAAAATTCAAATAATTGAGCTAACTGCAGACTGTTGCAAACAAATCTAAAGGTAGGTAGCTCAACTGATCTATATCAATACCAGTCGGAAGCGTCCCCAAGACGCTGGCTGCATTGCCCCGCTGCTGTATGGCAATGCTGATGCGCTGTGCTAGATACTCACCAGGAGGGCCGAGTCTATTTGACGATAGTAAAGAGACGTGATCGTGACGTCTCATAATTGTATGGTATTTGCGTAGTTCCCTGTCCGCACGATAGAGGCGCTGTACCCAAATCTATGGAAAAATTAAACGTCAAACAGACTCGCCCATCATCTCTCGGTTCGCGCGTCGCTTCTTCCAGACAAGTTACGTGTCATTTGTCCCGCGTCTCCTCTCAGCTCTCTCACAATCTTTGAATATCAGTAATTGACGACAATTGAGTCATTGGTTCCTGCAGGATGTTGTGGGCATTGTGCCCACGCTTGGACACAATCTGCATCAATATAGCCATTAAGCTGACGTTGTTGGCTTTAGATTGATTTATTACTGTACTCTAATGATGATTTGTTGCGGCTTGGTAACAGATAAATGGTTTTTTTCATATTTTCAGATAAAATAAAACCCTACAAGTTTTTTCATGATCAAAATGTTTAATCACAGCTCAAACCAAAAACTAACAAGGTTTTCGAAGAGATAGGTGTACCTATAATATTGTATACTAGGATATGTCCGCGGTTTTGCACGCGATTGGAATAAATTCCGTATCCCTACTACTTATATTATACAATACAATACAATACAAAAACATTTTATTGTACACCAGAAAAAGAACATTACAAAAAGACATTACATGAGACAAGTACAATGGGCGGCCTTATCGCTTAGAAACGATCTCTTCCCGGCAACCTTTGGATGGAAAGAATTATATTATAAATTCGAATGTAACTCTGTCTGTCTAGGTAACAGACGCAAACATCTGAATGGATTTTAATGAAAGGCTGAGATGTAAATGGCATCCCAGGGACGGACAAAGGCTACTTGAAAAGCGCGTGCGAAGCCGCAGACAACAGTTAGTATCCTATATCTTATTCCAAGACCACATGTTTGCAAAATTTCAGCCCGATCCATTCAGTAGTTTTGGCGTTGTCTTAGGCCAAACTTCTTCACAACAACGGCAGAAACTTTCGCCTGATAAATATTAGTATTTAATTTACGTTTTCATTCACAAAACTTTGACTTATGTAGGTAATTAGGTGGTCCTATAATTGAAATAATGTCCCATAATAAGAGAGAGAGAGAGAGATTCAGAGTAGTCCAAAGCAATTTTCTAGTTGGCACGGTCACAGCTACAAACGTGAATGGACATTGAACTTCTAAAATTAAACGGACAAGATTCATTGATGCACTCAAAATACTAAAATTATCTATGTCATGTTAGTAAGAACTTCGCTGTAGGTACCTATACCTATTTTAACATGTTAATGCGGAACCCTTGAAAAATATGTCGCGGATGAGTTCTCCACTTCACTTTTGTATTTGGGTACAACTCATCCGAATCCGAAAAACGGGACCGTATTACTAAGACTTCGCTGTCCGTCTGTCACCAGGCTGTATCTCATGAACCGTGATAGTTAGACAGTTGATATTTTCACAGATGATGTATATCTGTTGCCGCTATAACAACAAATGGTACTAAAAACAGAATAAAATAAATATTTAAGGGGGCTCCCATACAAAAAACGTGTTTTTTTGCCGTTTTCATAGATAATGGTACGGAACCCTTCGTGCGCGAGTCCGACTAGGACTTGTCTGGTTTTATTCTTCCTATTTGTGTCCGTAAGTACTATTTTTATTGCAACTTTAACATCCAAGATTAGACATTAAACATTTATGACAGGTAAGAACTTAGTATAAAACAGTATCAATACATACCGTATTGATAAATTTTATTTGATCAAGGCAAAGTCCAATAGATTTGGATTAGATGAAGCTTAGAAGCCTAGAAATTAAATTTATATACAGGTTTGGATTATCAATGCATGTTAGGTAGGTAGGTAGTAGGTAGGTACGTAATGTACTTACTTATGTATTAAACCTACCTACAACTAACTTATCTTGTCATCGATGCGTTAACACTCATGAGTGTTGAATACCGGTAGATAAAGCTGCACGTAAGTACCTCCCTAGATAACTAATATGTGAGTAAAGTTCCACGATAAAAGGGACAGGTTCACAACAGTTGAAAGTTATCTGATGTCATTTTATTGTCAGAAAAGCGTGACACATTGGTCATACCCATTTATTGAGACATGTTGTTTTATGATAATAACTATTTTCAAGATTGTAAAACAGACACTTATTCGCTTTATGAGTGCTTGATCACTGTGCTTTTACTTGTAGATTTTTTTTTCTTACATTGCTCGTAAATTGTACCTGAAACATAACTTTTTAGTGATTTAATTTATTTGAAATATTTAATTATACCTATATTAAAGAAAACAGACTCAGCAACAGTACAGAAGAAAAATGCTAAAAATACTAGGATCTTTGCAAAAATTACTAGCGAATGCATGTCGTTGACCTTGACGTCACGGCATGTCACACCACCAACGGAGCCTGGTCGCGCCCACATAAATGGACCAATGAGAGAGCAATTGTATTGATTTATCTCGAGCTGATAACCACGTGACCTACGTGACAAGCTGAAATGGAATGCAACAGGCATGGGAAATGAAATACAGAGTGTATCTAATTCAACCTCCTTTATTGAGCATGTATTCTAAAGATGTAATACCATTCTTGCTTTACATTAATATTTTAATACCTGTACTTGTGTTCTTTGGTTAATTTTGAAATCGTAACAATATTTTTTATTTAAAACAAAATTATAGGTATTAAATTGTAATAGGTAATTAATTAAATTGTAATACCTAATTATATCAAAAGAATCCAGAAAATTAAACGTAGTCAACGCATTTTTTCGAATTTTTTCTATAGACAGTCGAAATTATTTTAAATTCAGAAAAAGCCTAGGTACCTACTAAGACACCTGGGTAGGATGGTACTAATTGCCTAATTTTAAGCTAAAGTAAATTTATAATAATCAACGATAATGACCTAGTAAGTACCTAATAGGAGTGTGCGCTTTTTTTTTGTACGTCACATTATCTTGGACCACAATTTACCGTGAATGTCGACGTCCAACGCTATTGCGTTTATATAACTCCATTAAAATTCAAAGCGTTTCAATCACGTGATTGGATGCAATCAGTGTTGCCACCTTGTGTCACACCGTGTGTCCACGATACGAAGACATGACAGTCGTATCGTGGACTTCCACAGTAATACCATCACGTCATAAATAAAAAAATTAAAAATAAAAGCTTCCAAGGCACACCGAGCGCCATTGACTTTATTTTGGGCCTGTAGGTTAGGTAGGCTATCTACCTAACCTTCCTACGCTACCTACCGACCCATACCTAGGCCATTCTAGGCTAGGTACCTATCAAATTCCTCAGGGATGAACTAGCTCGTATGGAATGCAGTAGGAGTAGGCAGGATGGAAGGGATTTATGCTTCCTGTCTCCATCTACGAACCGAGTTGAATGATCAATCGACTTGCCCCGTCGTGTTACTATGAAGAAAAAGTTTAAATATTAAAGCACACCTAATATTTAATTAATAATTTGCTGTTTTACTTACTTTTTACCTATAAATTATAACGTATTTTATCGCTGAAAAAAAAACCGTTCGCAGGTCGTAATCATTTTATTTTAATATCCTTTAATTCATTTATTTCACAAACAATTATTACATTGTGTCGGATATCATTGTGTTGGAACGAGATTATAACTACAGTTTCTTGGCCACGCATCACGCCGAAACTCCTGAATGATTAATGTGGATGAATTCAAACGAAATTTACACAAATGATACCTACTTTTATCCCAGAAAACTCGGTATGTTTCCGTACTCAAATTTCATGGCCTCGCATCATGCCGAAACGACTGAATTAATTATTAAAATGAGTACTTAAATGTACCTCCTATAAGTATACTTATAGGTATCACAGATGAGGTAAGTAATGTTACTTCGTAACTTATAGCGAAGGTGGGTATACCTAATACCTAAGAGATTTATAAATATGTAGGTGCCTACCTTTACCTACTACGCGCCCAGTTAGGTAGGAAAGTAATAATTACTTCTTACAAAGAAAAAACAAAAACAGGATTTTATGTAGTACTTTTAGAGTACTGAAATTCCTGTTGGTAAAATAAACAATGTCCTGGTAGTCCTATCCCTTTTTTCCTCAACCACTCTTCCTTCCTTATAGGAATAGCGAATGTTTCCAACAAGGAATTTATTAGTCGTCCGTGTATTTTCCTTATTTGGTTCAATGGATCCCGCCCGGTGCTCATGGTTATTGAGTTGGATTAACGGATTTCAATGGTGAGGCTGGCTTTTGTGAACATACCTATCATGTGTAGGGCTTTTCAGCCTTTTGGCAAAGAATGTTCAGGAGTCAGTTTTTTTTTCAAAATAAACTACCCGAGACAAGAGAAGTTTGGATGCAAACTTCACACTACACTACACATACAAAACAAAGAGAAATTACATTAAAAAACAAGTAAGCCAACCTGAATAAACTTCTGTGTCCACCTGAAACTCGCGAGAATGTTCCGTCTGAGGCAAGAGTTTTTATTTGGTAAAAGAATAGATTTAATTTCGCGTCAACTTTTTTCTTCAGGTATTTCCTGTGCTTACTTGAAGTTGTAGAATGCTGAAATGAAAATAAACTGAAAAAAATATTTCGCGGCAACGTAAACCGAACCACCTTAAGTACAACCTCAAAGGAATAACCTTTTCTAAAAAGCGTAGCTTTTCTTTACGTATTCTTTCGTAAATACCGAACAATGTCACTCACTATGTCATGCTGTCAGAGCTGTATCACAGATTTATAAGTATAGCTGTATCAGAGACTTGGCTGCCGTGGTCTATTTTTGCCTCACAAAAATAACTTTAGTTTCTCTTCTAAAAACAGAAAAGGTGAAAATGCCAAAAGGCAAAGGATTATCTTTAAATCCCCCGGAATTTCCAGATTTTTGTTGGGAAGGAAAGAAGTATAAATTAATTTCAACCGAAAACTTCGATAGTTTTATGAAAGCCTTAGGTTAGTTCTTGGTAGCTAGTAAATTCAGACCTGCTTCTTGTTTACAAGTATTAGGTAAGTAAATCATCAGCTTACCTTGACTAGGTATAGTTCTACGTCGGTGCAAAATTTTACCCTTCTTTACTCTAGGGTTGCGTATTCGGTGGACATATCAAGCGGATTTTATGAGATTTCAAAGGGTCAAAACAAGAACTCGCGGCCAAACTTTCTGTCAAAATTTCGACTCACTTCCGCTCCCTGTCTCCCGAAAACCGCACCCATCATCTCACCTACTAGGCAGCCCCTATAACACAAACCTTCTTTCCAGGCATCATAACACGTAAGGTAATATCCAACCTCCTTTTCACAAACCTCGTTCCTTCCAGGCGTGTCGATCTCATTACATCCAAGTCGTTAACCAACCTGTTAATAACCAACCTCCTTATCACAAATTTCGTTCTTACAGGTGTCGGCCTCATCACCCGCAAGGCAGCCAACGCAGTGACCCCCACTGTGGAGCTAAAGAAAGACGGGGACGCCTACAACCTCGTTACGTCTTCCACCTTTAAGACTACGGAGATGAAGTTTAAACCTGGAGTAGAGTTTGATGAAGACCGTGCGGATGGTACCAAGGTAAGTTGCGTACGAGATCTTTTATAGGTAGGCTAGCGAGACCTGGTTTACATTTGATTGCAATTTGTTAAAAATTGTGCTTATAAACCCACCTTGCCTCCTCCCTTTCACAACTTGAGATTGAGAAACTCCTAAAAATAAGTTGTGTTTTGGCTATAGGTTCTTTCATTTGTTTTATCAAAAGGAAAACAAACTAGGTACCTACCTATCTATACAGCAGCGGTGTCAAAAGAGTGAATAGGCACCTACTAATGCTCGATTTTCACTACACCAAAGCTTAGAGGCGTACTTATTAGAATCAATGCCAATAAAATCGCAAAAAGGTAAAATTAAAAGTCGTATCGGTCTATTATCTGTGACGGTATTTTGACACCACAAACGGCTATTCTCTTCTCCGCTTCGCTGACACCATCTTAGGAAAAAAAGCTAAAATTCAAAGAACGATTTTTTTTCTATTCCAGGCCAAAAGCACATGCACATTCGAAGGCAGCACCCTGAAGCAGATCCAGAAGGCGGCTGATGGTGTGGAGGTGTCCTACATCAGGGAGTTTGGAGCTGATGAAATGAAAGCTGTAAGTCCTACACTCAATACGTTCATCATCATCAGCCTATATCAGTCCACTGCTGGACATAGGCCTCCCCTAATGAGCGCCATAGCATAATAAATTATAGTTGTACAAATAATAATCATTTTATTTTACCAAAAAGTAGCAAATGTAGCACGAAATGTCAAAACGAAAAGTCAAAAATGATGACCAAAGCTACATTATGTACCCATATTTTTTAAGCTTTATAGATACAGGCTTTAGTTACAATGCTAAGCGGTTTATTGTAAAAGAGGGTTGAACTTTCCCGGTCTCCCCCTACCTATTTGTCATAGGATCGTAAAGACTGTGCGATCGTGTCGTAAGAGTCAACCCGTCAAACTCGACACGTGTGGATGTCGTACTGGCGGCAGCTTCTGTGAATTATTTGACACCTATTTGTTTTTGTACCATGTGATGGAATCCGAAATTATTTCACCCAGTCTCCCCGGGGAGGTGACCTAGTGAATGGGAGATTTTAGCGTAATCGCACAGCTGTATTGCGATCCTCAATCCGGATGCCTGGCGTGCTGATTTTGGCATTACATACCTCCTGACTATAAGGAGTCCTTAAACTTAACAGCGCAGGCAGAAATCAAACCGCAGTACCACTTTATTTCCGTGTGTTTTATTTTAAGAATTTGACCTTTTCTAAGTGTAGATTTTTGTATTTACGGAAATAAAAACAAAAGATTTTGATTTTTGAGGCTTTAGTCTTGCGGTGGACTAGACTAGTAAGAAATGAAATAAGTCCCAAAAATTATCGGTTTCGGCGGGATCCCGCTGAAACCGATAATTTTTGGGACATTTCATTTCTTAGAGATACCCAGAGTGCGGGTTAGCACTATAACAAAAAACCTTAGACTAGTAAGGGCTGTTGATATAAAGTTATGAATTTTCTCGCAAACACATCACATAGGCCAGGTATTTTCCGATTTATTTGGAAACTAACACCCTTTAGTACTATAGACATAGTTATTTCTTGTCCGATTATGTATGCATAATTTGATTAAAATCGGGGACGTATTTTCCAAATGAATCGGAGAGTAAGGTTATATGGGGGCTTAGACGTTCGCACCGACCTT
Source organism: Eupithecia exiguata (assembly GCA_947086465.1). Taxonomy (NCBI): domain Eukaryota; kingdom Metazoa; phylum Arthropoda; class Insecta; order Lepidoptera; family Geometridae; genus Eupithecia; species Eupithecia exiguata. The sequence goes on along the minus strand of OX352247.1, from coordinate 7,395,364 downwards.
ATGGTACATTGGTTGGTACCTTATTGCAAATAGTAGGTACTACATTGCAAACATTGTCCTGCAATGGGAATCCAACCAAACGTTCAAAATCAATTTCTGCGATTTCGTTGCCACGCCGCGTAGCATTGCTACGATGACATTGTAGCGCGTTGATGTTTTTTGTATTGAAAACACTAAAGTGCGTATCTTTTATTTTTCTTTCCGTATTTTATTAATTTTTACTCTTGTTTTCAGGTAATGACCGCCAAAGACGTAACCTGCACCAGGGTCTACAAGGTCCAATAAGCATCGAAGACTGCAAGGCTGAGCCCTCGACCTAATCCTATTCCTACATTTAGCACAAATAAATTATGTTTATTACGTTTATTTAGGTTTCGTCGTACTTTGGTTCGTATTTATCTCAAAGTTTATTTTTCTACGCTAAAGTGTATTTTGCCAAAGTAAGCTAACAATACCTTTGTTGTATAAGTTTTTCACGCATAAAAATAAATCTTTTTGTATCAAAATGTGTTTTTTTGCAAGAGGGTACCATACGACGCCGTTTTGTGAAAAGGATAGACAGGATTTCGCGTTCATAGGAGCGGGACAGGGCATAGCAACGCAAGCCCAAAAATCTAGTTTTTGCTAATTAACTTTTAATTAGGACATTATTTGAAAAAAAAAATGCAACATATAAAATGTTCTTTATACATATTTTAATTACCATGCTTATTCTCAAGATCTTAACTTCTATATTTATTGAGAAATTAATTACCTAGTTTTAGTAAAAATTTAGAGGTAACTGCGATTTTTTTCAATCGACAAAATTTTAAGGAATCGTGTTTTCGAAACATAATCGATAGAGTAAGTCCTGACTGAATCTGTCCAGCTGAGAATCCGTCCAGCTGAGAAACCGTCCAGTTGCGAATCTGTCCAGTTGCTACGGAGCGAACTTTACCTTATATATTTTTATATTAGATTTTAAATCGAAATATTTAGTAGTTTAGAAGTTATGGAGGTCCGACGGAGTTGATTTAGGGTAGTATACGGCCTTAAGTCCTGCTTTTGCCCGGGATTTTATACATAAGTGCCACTGATTCACTCACGTGAAAGATACACTATCACAATCTACTCAGGTATTTCACGTGTTTTTCATTCGAAACACACGTGAAACTAAATTTAATTTCTACTATATAGAAACAGCATTGTAGCCACCTCGGGGTAGGTACTTATGAAGTGTCCATTACGACAAGAGGGTCCACGTTAATTATAATTCCGAATAATTAGTAAAAGTTCTGAATCATTTGTAAGAACAGTCTCTTGTAAAAGTATCCAGTCGGTCAATAGTTACAATCAGTTTTAATGTAGATATAGTCTCCTATAGACGTGGCTTGAAGATCATCTTATTCTAACTATCATCCTTAATAACTGATCAAAGCTCAGATTCCATGAATAACTACGTTTAGTTTAGTCAGGTTTCAAAAAATTTGTTTCTTGTTTTAAAAATAAGCATTCGGACAAATCAAATGGAATGGTTCCCGTTTCGTCGCGTCACGTTACGTAGCGAATTTGTTTGACGGCCTCAATGTCAAAACACACCAAGGTAGAAGTTCTAGCTTAAATTTGTGCCCTACTGTAGCCGAGCAACGGCATTTGTACCCCCTGTGTTTTTGAGTACCTACCTAATTGCAGAGGCCGCATCCATCATTGCCTATCAGTGCCTAGATAATCCATGCGAATGAAACCGCGTGGATTTACTAGTGCTTCAAGGAATTCAATGAGAATGAGAACACTCAATTTTGCAACTTTTTTTCAAAATATTGCAAACAGTGAATCCTTTTTGAAAACTGTTTCGAAATGTACAAATACAATACAATACAAAAATGCTGTATTGTACCCCATAAAATAACATTACAAAGAGACATCACATAAGATAAGTACAATGGGCGGCCTTATCGCTAAGAAGCGATCTCTTCCGGGAACAAATAAACTGATACGTTTCATTTGATACCCCATAGGTACCCCCTTGACTTTTTAGGTTTCTTTTAAACTTTCGACCTTTCGACATTATTATTTGTAGGTATGGTAGGTGAAAAACTATTAACTTAATGAACATTTTTATTCTCAATTTTTTCATATAAATTTGATGCTGCGGTTACTGCTCACACACCTATCCGCCTACCAGAATCACCACGCCATTGATTAGGGCAAAAACTCCATAGTATTCTAATGAGCCCGTACAAAGAGAATGTAATATTATGAGTCCGTATCGTATACCTATACGGGCACTAACTAACATAACCTACATAATGTACCGTTTAGCTTAAGCTTACAGACTTTGCACCGACGACATCTAAAACTTTCCGTAATAAATACTTTGAACTTAACTTTTCGTTAAAGTACTACTACTCGATACTAGATGACGCTAGTAACTCATACTTTTATAGTTGGTGCTTGTTCAAACGGATTGACTTGACGTCTTGACACGCATCGTTATAAAGTCAATTGACAGCTTGACAGTTAAAAGCTAAGAAAATGAAGAAGGCCTGCAGGGTGGTTCAAAACACGAGAATGTTTTGGTCTTTCTAACTTGTTTGAGTATAAAGATTGCGGGCGTTTCTTCAATCAAAATTTCGACCAAAACGCAAGTCGCGCGGCGGCTTGCTTCTCGTTTCGTTGCGTTTGTTGTGTTGTTTAGTTTCGCCGATTCTTGATGAATGTCCGTACGTTCTCGGGACGCGATTATCAATAATTCCCCGACATCTGTCCATAAAATCAACAGAATTTCGGGAACCAGTGCACAGTGAAGTTTGCACTTACATTTTGGTGTTATTTTCTGCCCTGTTAAATTATTTTATTGTGTGCTAGTGTTAATTATTTGTTAGAACTGTGGATATAATGATCGGAATTTGTGTTTTGTTTTGTGTATAGTGGTATCTGGATAGCATACAAATTTGCTTGGAGTAAGCACAAGTAAGTAAAATATTTAAACCGGTAAATGGGTAGGTACCTACATTACAGGGAGACGGCAGTGGGTATTTTTTCCAGTTTCTCGCTAGGCAATGACCCAAGAATAGTTCGGGGAAAGAAGGTAGGGTTTGCATCCCTGATAAAAAATATAGGCACCTACTGGGACAGGCGCGTTTTTACTCTGGGCACCTACTTGTCCTTTTTTTTCTAGGTAGAAGGCTATACTTGCTTTTTCTAAAATGATTATCTAGTCATATACATCATCATTCTACCTGGATCATTAATTTCTGAACATAGGAGCTCCTTTTTGACTTTACCTGCCTCATCTATTCTGTTTTTCACCTATGTAAGGTATAGATAATGGAATTCAAAAAAACCCACAACATTTAACTCTAATATAAAATAGTGTGATTTAATCTTCATTTAAGTATTAATTACAAATCATCAGAAAAAATATCATCTTTGCGAAACGAAAAGGTTAATCTTGTAGTAGAGTAGTAAAAAGGTAACAAAACTGGGTTATATCAGGTCCCTGTGTACCATAGACCCACCTCACGATTGTAGGACCTGCGTATCCATTTCCTAGGTTCTTTGTACTTGTATTCTAAATTAATCTATCAATTTTTTAAAAAAGAGATTCCTATTGAAGCACACACAAGACTTAGTAGAAGAATAACATGTAGTTCAGGCTTCAGTCTATGCTAATATTATAAAAGCAAAAGTAATTCTGTCGGTCTGTTACCTTTTCACCCCTACACAGATCATAATAAATAAAAAATTAAAATCATTTATTCAGAACATTTTACATGTGGATCATTGATGCTTATTGAAACGATGACACTACCGAAGCTTAAAAAAACTGTGTGGTTGTGCCAACGCCCAACTCCTAGATTCCTGAATAACACAAAAATACTAATTACTAGCTAATATTAAAAACTACTTATTTATTAATCTACTAATGGAAATCTAGATTTATATTGCTGGCTATAATGAAATTGGTACAGCCAAGGATGGACATAAATAAAATAAAATTAGCCTTTATTTTGCCCAGGGATGGACATAGGCTATTTTTAATCGCAGAGAATCCTTGCAAAGCTGCGGGCGGAATCTGGTTTTAATTATCTGCATATTAAAATAGTGCTGGTTTTTAATCCTATAGTAAGTAAAAAGATAGTTTGTTAATTTTAGACCCATCTTTAACCTGTAGTTGTGCGCAGTGAATACAATAAACACCTGCTCAAAAGTTTTCCAATCATTATCTATTCAAGCCACTTTTTTAATTAAAATTAACTGTAAACTATTATCTAATCAATTGATAACTTTATAAACTTGATTCAAGCTATTAAATGTTTATAATCAAATAAAAAAAAAAGCTGGACAATTCACACAGCATCATCTAGCCCCAAGCAAAGCAGAGCTTGTGTTATTGGTACTAGATAACTGATAGTGATAATATAGTATAATACAATATAATTACCTATAGATAAATATTTTTTATTATACATAGAAAACAACCAGAACACCCTGAACAAATGTCTGCAGATCGTACACACATTTGTCCCGAGGCGGGAATCGAACCCGCAACCTCCGTCGCGCCACATCGGTCGTCATGTTTATCTATAGTTACAAAGCTATATTCATCTATTCAGTGTTATTGTCAACATAATAAAAAAAACAGATAGGTACTAGGTATATATTGCCGCAAACTACCTTGATAGTAACTGAAAACAGACACAGATTGTCATTCAGTTACTATCCCAGCTGGATAGTAACTGAATGACAATCTGTGGCTCTATCGATTCCGTCGCCCTATGCCGGCGGCTGCCCGCCAAATCGATAGAGCGCATTTTCGACTGTCACATGGTAAGTTGGCAAAGTTTATAGACCACTAGCAGCGCCTTGCGGTTTCACCCGCGTAGTTCCCGTTCCCGTGGGAATTCCGGGATAAAAAGTAGCCTATGTTCTATTCCAGACTATAATCTATCGCTGTGCCAAATTTCATCCAGATCCGTTCAGCCGTTCTGGCGTGATAAAGGAACAAACATCCATCCATCTATCCATCCATCTAAACTTTCACGTTTATAATATTAGTGAGACTAGCTGCTGCTTGCGGCTACGCACGCGCTTTTCAAGTAGCCTATGTCTGTCCCCGGGATACCATTAACCTCTCTGCTAAGTTTTATTAAAATCCGTTCAGCCGTTTAGGCGTGAAAAGTAACAGACAGATATACAGTCAGAGTAACTTTCAAATTTATAATATACGTAGATTAGATTACAGGACACTGTCCACTAAAACAAACACTTATTCACCATCGGAGCGCAAGTAATTGTTCCGGGTGTTCTAGGTATAGTAAAAAATATATCTACGTAACGTTTTTCTATATTATGTATATCAGTCATCTAGTACCGATAACACAAGCTCTGCTTAGCTTGTGGGTAGATTTAATTACGGATGCAAGCGGGTTAACTACGAACCTTATTTGTGTTGGAAGAACACTAACGTTTCATCCCTTAACGAGGGACTTCTTCTTTTATTTATTTATCTAATAGTTGTGTTGTATAAATAGGCTAAATTCATGTTTACTTAGGAATTGTGGCAAAGCCCTAGACTGGTACTCGAAAGTCTCAGTTAGTGTCATAGGACCTATAGTCCCTTGGTCTGTCAGATTTTAAGTCCCATCTTGCGTGATCTAAAGCTAGATCATTTTCAGCTAACCAAAACCTACTGAAAATCGATTTAGCTAAATTAAAGTATGCTTAGAGCTAGGATACAGACAACAAACTATTTTTTGAACTTTAGTAGGTACCTATTCAAAGTTAAAGTTTCGCAAGTCATCCACTCTGAATACTGCCTTCAGAGTTGCGAAAGTCTCTCCACGCGCCGCGCCTCACCCCTGTAGGCTTTTGCACTGTTTAAGACGAAGAATCGATAGTACACCCCGACCGACCCGTCAGCTGAGAATTATGCCCCTTGCGATAACCAGCCAAAGGATTTTAGCCTCTATATCCTCTAGTCTTGTCGTCTACAATTTGCAAAGGTCATCTGTATGCATAAGAAATAGAATTCATCGTAATATACAACCCTGTATGACACCACTGGATTGACACGTCTATAACGGCCTTCTGTGGTTGTGAACGGCATGAAAGTCATATAATATGGATTGACCGGCCATCGGAGTCACGACAAGCGATAATATGTAGGTGATAGGCATACTTGTGATGTTCGTGAGGAAAAGTTGACGGTATCCAATGAATTTGTAAAAAGTAAGTAGTAAACTTGAAATTGGTCATTGCATTGCCATTTTTTCTGGCGATGTTCTGGAACAATTTATAGATTTCCTCGTAAAATAACAGGAAATAATTGTGTATGATAATGATAAGTTGTAGTTTTTCTGATCTAAAAGTGAGGCCGCATTTTATTAGGTGATAACTTGATACTGGTTTGTACAACATTCTCGCGAAGGCGAGGCTCATATTCTCAAGTACGATATCGTCATCGTAGCTTGGCTTGCATCTCAAATACGCACGAACGACTAGCTAGATAATTTGGCATTTGTCGTCGTCTCGATCATGGAATTGCCTAAGAATGACTGCTTGTGGTTTAGATTATTCCCAATGTCAACGAGTTAACGGGGCATGTGCATTGCACATTCGCGACAGAGTGACGTCATTAGAGATGCATGCAGAATGTGGAATTTGACCTGGTATTATGAAATGAACTAACATGGACTACATTTGGTACCTACCACCCTACTTGGTACATATCGTTATATGAAAATATTCATCAGTTTTCAGAAACACAATAATGATCTTTTTAATAGCATATAAAAATTATTATCACAAATGCACCCATAATAATTTATGTTTACCCCCCAATTACAAGGTTGTTGCACTATCCACACTGGAGCATCGTGTTGAGGAATTTTAATTCAAAACCAGCTCTGTAATCATCTTTTTATTTTCATCTAAATATTTAACTTTCATTTCGTTAAATGAAACTGCATGTGGTTTCGTTCAGGTAGTGGTCAGTCCACAACAACCGGACTTCCATACTTGCTCACAATGCGCATTGCAGTGGTAGCCAATCTGATTTTAAAGTAGGTGAGTGCATGTTGGACTCGGCTAGGTCACGTTCGACATCGTTAGTTAATCCATTAAATTTTGGTAAGGGGAATGAATGTTTCATATTGCAATTAAAAATACTGTCACACAGTGACGATGTTTTAATAAGCGTACCAGAAACAACAGCTCCCTGCTATTTTGGTAGGCATATTTAAACAGGCCACTAATTTAAAACATAACTCATACCTATCACCTGTTTGGAAACATTGCCAGGATGTTCTAATTAGCCTGTTTGGCCTAGTTTCATTAGGTGCATTGGCCTGAGCGGGTATCAAACGCCTATGCACTGCTAGTAAACCCATTGTCTGTATCTGGATGTAGGGCATCCGCGAAACTGACTCATAATGTCTTACACCATCCACGTCTATGCCTTACACTTAGTCATAGTAGTAAAAGACCATTCCCGTAAGTGTTCTACAATAGTATGCGACATTATTGTTAAATTCTATAAGACATGTTTAAGTATTAATTAACCCAAAAATACCAAACGAACCTTTAGTTTTTTGGCACCTTATCTTCATCTCTCTCCCATAAATTTCCCCGACGTCCATCAGTAGCATAAAATAATCATATGTCACTACCGCCATTCCCTTTACATAAACCCAAATATCTATTTCGGTATGCGAATCTATTTACATAAATATACACCGTTATAGTGAATCATATCAGTTAATTTGTAGGCGTTTACGATCACATACGCTTAGCTTACGCATGTAGTCGTAACAGACATTGACCTTGTTTTGAGTAGTAAATTACTTCCATTCCACAGTAAGATTCACATAGGTTGTCTTCTGTCGCTTCCACCTACCTACATTATATACCACAGACATGTATCTTATGTACAATTATGTTCTGTTCATAATAAAGATTTTTGTATAACTACCTAATAAGTGGTTTTGATCTTAACCTTGCTTATATCAAAAGTATCTCTCAACAGCGGACAATGTAATTTTCACTACATTAGATTTTGCATTATCAGAGACTCAAACACAAGGCAGATAATGAGTAATTGTAAATTAAGATTAAGAAATTGAAACAAATTGGGAGCTAATAATTACAATTAGAAAGAATCGAGTAAACTGCAGGTTGTTGCAAGGATTCTAGAGGAAGCTCAACTGATCCATATCAATACTACTCCTATCTTTATCGATAAATTGGTACCTTCCACGAAAATCTTCGCCTCCAATGTAAACAAGGTCCTTTGGTAGCATACAATACGGACACTGATACTTGGTATCAGTTTCTGAATTGTTTGTTTGATGAACGAAACGGACACATTCAACCAAAACTTCTGATTACCATAAACTACTGCGCTCAAATTCATACTTGTTCGCACGCACCTGTTATGCAAATAACTTGTTCTGCTTGCCAGCTAAAAAAAAATTTATGTTTGTGATTTTACCGTTTTGCGCTTCACGAAAATAGGCTTCAAACATTTTAAACTTGTTCTCACTGGGTTATTGTTTTTATTTTACTCAAGCTGTTTTCACTCATTATTACTCCTCCTTATTTTCTGTGTCAGTATTTTAAGTGGCTTATCTATTGTTGCTTCGGTTTTATTTCTTTTTGCTTTATTTGTTTTCTAGGCCTTCGTGGTTTGGACCGGTTGTAAAGTACACCTCTCGTGCGATTCCCATCTGAACCTCAGGAACGAGGCTTGCGTGTCAGGGACTAATATTACCTTTGTGGGAAAGTTATGGCTGTATTAAATATCAAGGACGATCATTCAACGTTTCAATTAGTACCTTTATATCGTCTTCTGTATTATATTGTTCGTCTCTATTACTATATGGGTCTAAGATACATAATTATTTTGTTTTAGGTCAGTGGGTATTAGAAATTCATAGAAATCACGTTTATTTACTTTTTATTACAATAATTAGCTCAGATAATTATGTTATTAGTTGGTAACTTGGTCTGTGATGTTATTTAAATAACTTTTAAAATATTTCTATTGATTGATTACCTTTATTATGATCTAACTAAGCAAATGCTTGAGCACCATCGTCATACATTGCGTTAATGTACGCAATGTATGACAATGGGAGGTCATTTTTTTTTAATAGTCAATAGACCTTCGTTTGACCACAATCTCACCTGATGGAAAGTGAAGATTGTGGTTGAAGTTGAAGGAATTAATTTCAAATAATTTATGCATTACAACAATCTCTGTGCTTGCCCTACAGTCTTGTATAGCATTCCACAGACATTTTATCCGAGTAGTCAAAGGTGTACCACAAAGGTTAAAGTTGACTGTATTTGCTCCCCATGCCTACCTATGAATCACCATACACCGTGTCTTTACTTATTCCCATCTTGAATACAAACAGCCCGATAAAGTCCGTAACTGGCTTAAACCTCCCAAACATCCTCCCGACTTCCTCTCTTCCGTTCCACAGATTACAACATAGTCAAAGACGGGGTGCATTGACCCAGTCTCACTGAATTAAATAGCATGCTATCGTACGGATGTAATGTAGTTGATAGTACGAACAGCTGTGTTTATGCGGATGTTACACTAAAACTATCGAAGAGCAATCTTTTCATTCTACTTAGCATAGCTTAGTTTTCCCTTTTGATTCTCTTTTGGCCCCCTTTACTACGGCTGGTTTCTAATTTGTAATCGATGCGTCGTTTTGCCGCCTTATGATGGACAGTTGAATGTTAACATGCTTATACAGAGAATACTAGTCGTTTTACGACAGCAGTGAAGCGGTCCTACGGAGTCGAAGGCGGCTCAGGATTGCTATTCGTGGCGGGCGTCGCGTTTGGGGGAGGCCTATGTTCAGTTAGCAGTGGACGTAAACAGACTGATGATGATGATGACTGGTCGTTTTGACTGGGACGTTTTGTGCATTCAAAGGGAAATGCAACTACACTTGAACTTGTGAAAAATTACTACAAATTCTCATTAAAACTTATTCCGGTTCCATATTCTAGAAGTTCTTGTAAAGCTCGGCTTACGCTAGCTATCAACAACCCAGTTTACACCCAATTACGTCACAATCAATTGGACCCCATTTCCTACATTTCATACTAAGGGGTGACCGCTCCAGGTGGTAGCCCGTATAAATGCACCTATTAACTCCCTGAATGACAGCCAATTTGTAGGAAGTACGATTGCTGGGCTTCATTTGTAGTTTTTACTATGCCCCGTTTGATAAATGAGCGACTGTTGACCAGCAATTAGTTTGATCAGCGCTAGTTTGTGTTGTTTGACAAGTAATTATCCGGTCACCTTTTGACTGAATGGTGTTGAGTAACAGACATAATTCTTTTAGGGTTGATTTGTAGTATACGTTATTTTAAGTCTAATGTCGTACATCCACCATGGAATGTACACCATGTTCAATCCAGGACAGAGCATGGATGGATCTTCCCTTGAATAATGTCCAACCAAAACAAATAATATTAAATACAATTGTACTTTGCCGATAATACTAAATAGTTTCCTTGCCGTGGTGTTGGCTGAGACTCTTTGTATTTTTAAAATATGATAGATAGAGATAGAGATGCATTTATTGACACAACAGAGATACAGCACAGAACAGAAAGGAGGAAAAAATATAACAAATATGCCTTATATCTCTCAAGTTCACGTCCATGCAGATGATTGTAGCCGCTGGTTTCTTGAGACACTCAAAATCACACCTGTCAAATGATGGGCAGTGCACTTTCGTGAAAATGTGTGTATGAATTACATACAGGTAGCAAGACGTGATAGAGTTGGCTCTTAGCACCAATGAAGGTACCAGTGTTTCTTGTTTGTGCAACACTAGTTTAACTGACCCGTCAATCAATTCAAGATGTTGGGTATGCATCGTTGGGTACTTGGGAAGGGCAATCATTTTGCGATTTGTATTCACCAATAGTTCCAATTCCCATTATTTGCCAATGGATTTGCCAAACTGCCATGGTGACGTATCGTTTCAGTTTGGTTCTTGTGTGTTAATTTGGTTCCGTTATGTGAGTCCCAGTCAAAAACACAGATTTCTATAGATTAGATGTTTAGATTAAGTATCTTGTCATCTTTCAAAGTAAAGCTTCTCTATCAACATGGAATCTCAAATCTGTGCGACTGTAATCTTCATTACCATAGTATTTAAAATCTTGAAGTCCAATAGCAGTAATTATGTTTTCCTTGAATGCTTCAAGAGGTAAATTACCTCTGTCTGTTCTGCAACGGATGTCCATTGTTTACTATGAAACGGTTTTCCGAAAACAGTATGTGTTTTACCTACAAATGAAGATCTAATTACTTACGGGCTGTTTCTTTCCATTTAGATTTGTTTATGCTTGTTTTATTTTCGTTGTTCTATATTCTCTAGGAGCGAAATTAATTAGCTTGATGCTTTAGGAATCGATGTTGGAAAATTAATGGTGCTCTTATGCTTCTAGCATAAACGCATAGTTATCACTGGGCTCGTCAGTTATCTCTGTAATTTGCCAACACAAAGCGGCATTACAATAGACGGCAAAAACAACATCGGTAGCGATGTCGTGTTCTAGCTTATGTTTAGTCTCATTTGTACTAAATACAGGTTGTTTTTTCGCATCATAAAACACTATCGTCTCAGAACCTCCATGGCCCCCCGGCAAGTCAATACGCGCTGGCATTGCGTAACCAGGTGATTGAACCTGAGCTGCGTACCCTACCCGTTGAACACTCGGCGTGCGTGTTACTGTTTGTTATGGTACTAGTTTGATGGGATTGCTGGCAGATGAATCTCAGTTGATAAGCCAATGTTTCAAGTTGGCTGTGCCAGAATTGAAGTTATGTGTGGTATATCCGCGTTCGAAATTGACTGTTTATTTTTTCCTATTCATGTTGTTCTAGGTATCTGATAAACCATTGTAATAATAATAACACTAGGAATAAGGCAAATGTAGTGGTTCCTCGGACGGCCAGACTAAGTAACATTTAGAAAAGCTTCTTATGTATATCTATAAAATTGTATAATAATATACCAATTGACCTAATACAAAAACATGAATTACTAAAATATGTCAAAAACCATTTAATGAAAAATGTTTCAATACAATTGACGAAACTATGGCATGGTGGACACATCTTTATTTTGTGAAGTTAATTCTGATATTGAATAAGTGACATCTAGGTTCATTATACACATTTCATATAATTTTTCGACATGCCTAAGGTTAGGTCTTAGTATTACTTTTTTTCATTATCTTTAAACTTAGTACATAATATTACTTTTCGTCTTTAAATTTTGTATTACTTCGTCGTGCATTTTGTTGTTGGGAAAACTTTGTATTCCAGTGGTATTTCGTGTAGTTTCATTTCACCTGTCCAAGATCGCAGGAAATTAATCGAAAGAATTACAACGCTTTTCACAAATGTCTTTTTTTTGGTGAATTCCGCCAAGATTCTATCTCGCAGCACTCGAAAATAAGTGAGTGACTAACACCGGAGGCCTGTCATAATAATGTAAGACTTTCTTTAGCTTACCTAAGGCACTCAACCCAATGAACTCAAGTTTGACCTATACCCGGTAATACTATTCGACATTTGTTTGCAAACTGGAAATTCGAGACTCGACCTGCCTACTCTGTTTTCCAGTCGCACCGGGCCTGCCGTGACATAACACTCATGACACGCAATTAAAACAAGATCTGGTAACTTGCGCCGCATTCCATGCTATTGTCATCGAGACGGGACGTGTACCTCGCACGTGCCATGGCAGATTGTTGAGTTCCAGTTAAAAGTAAGCAATAATGAAACTAAAGGTAGGAACTTTAAAACTCTGATTCTAATATACCAAATTCCCCGATAAACAAATGCGCTTGTGACGTGGCCAACAAAACAGGTAGATTACCTTGAGATTGAGGATTCGATCGGGTGTCGGGATAATCCTCCAGACTTCAGATATGTGACGGCACGTTGTCGGCTACAAATGACAGGCGGGTAGCTATATAGTCTACCAACCAAAAGCTCCTATCGAAAGGGTTATTGACGCTAATTTCTCGCTGCAGGGATCATGAACAATACACATGCCGCTTAGGCTTTGTTCGCGATGGGAATATAAAATCTGTTTTTAGTTTTTATGTTAAATATTTACGTTGACCTGAAATAATAGTTTCATTCTAGTAAAAGACAGATGGGCATAATCGATTCTATGAACTGCAAGATTGAAGCTTTTATTGATAAATCCATCAAGGTTACTTGCTGCTAATTTCAAGGTTGAGCAGTTAGCTCGTTGCAAAAAGTTGGCATGTTACTGCTAATCAGTTTTTTCTTGATGTAAAGGAAATTGATTGTGATTTTTTATATTTTGTTCATTTCTACAGGAGTTTTTCTTGGTTTCTTCTAGCTCTTTGTTTTCTCGAGACTAGTCTGGTCTGAATAGAGATAAGGAAGCCTCAGATTCTGACAATTTGTCTATAGGTCATTGCCATTTCTTAGTCAAGTATACAATATCGCGTATTCTTTCGTACGCGACATTCCCTCGAAATGAGCGTGTGTCAAGTTTTTTCGTCTCACATCACACAATACCAGCTCATTACAAACCATACAAAAACATTCAATAATTGAATGGAACGCGTGAATGGTTCTTTTTATGCGCCATTCGCAATAAAACTTTGTTTGTGTCATTCAAAATTAAACTGAAGTGTATGGGCTCGGCATTGTTAAAAGTACGAGTATCAGGGTGTGTCGTCTGGTGTCTAATGTAATGACATTGATTTCGATGACAGATTTAATGGATATCCTTTCATTTACTTCACTTTTAATCTAAGCGAGGTTCGCAATACAAGTTCCTTTCAAATTTGGTTTAGTGGGAGATAGGGTACTTATTTGGAAGTTATTGTGATTGAATTTCTTTGAAATAAGCTCTGAAAGACTTCTTTGTTGAATGATCATCGCACGCACTTTTTTATGTTCGGCAATCTCGCCATTATGATATGAGACTGAATTCAAACCAAATTCGATTGATGTTTCCGCGAATGATACTTTAATGTTCACAACTAGAACAACATCATGTATTTGATTAGCCCATTTAGTTCCCATCACATATGTGTTCTATTTCCGTCAGGCATATCAATATTGACATTCATTTACCGGCTCAGCTGGCACCTACTACCCTGCTAATTCCATGGCAGTAAGCTTTAGCACGTGTTGTGTTGAGTTGACATGGTCATCGCTCGATTCAATTGGTATTAGTTCATGGTGTTTGTTTTGTGTTGTCGTTCTTGTGTCCTGTTTGCTATCTTCGTTTAATTACTTTTCTATTTTCCTTGTTGTTTGTTATTTGCACGTTTGTTGTCAAACATAGCAGGAAGATTCCTACTTTGGTTGGTAATTATTAAGTTGCTTCTCGATTAAATTCTAGCATAAATTCTGTACCAGTGCAGTATTTTTAAATCCCTTAATGCATCTTAAACACCTCGCAATTTCAGGGCGATTTAAAAACCCTCAAAAATTTATTCAAATATGTAATTTACTTATTTTCTTGTCATAATGTTAAAGTGATGAACATGCCAAACAGGTCCTCCAAAAATCGTAAACACAGTTTTTGTTAAACTTTTTACTTTACCGCTGCATGTCCCGTTGCTATCTGAATTACAACAGTTATGTACTGCTGGTGTAGATAAACAGAATAGTAATTAAAGTTGAGCCTAGATACTGTGCCAAACTTTCTATTATTTCTTCAGTCAGATTTTACTACAACGCCAGACTTATGGCTTACGAAGAAAGCACTTAGACAAGTAAAATTTCATACTGTAAATTATTTTCAAATAATAGTAAATGTAAAGGTAGATATTCTCTTTACTTCACTAGTGTAGGAAGTGAAAAAAAACCACTAGTCATCACTATTTATTTCAGTTTCTTTACTGTCTCAGTCCAAGTCCACACGATTCTTTATCTTTACCTATATTTTGGCCTTGATATTCGAACCTGTTTTGGTTTAGCAAAAAATAATCTCCTGATATCAAATTTCTGACCTTTTCCATCATGCATGACTCATCAATATAACCCCTCAGCGCCATTGTCCAAAGAATGCATCCTTTGCAACCGCACTTGCTATGCAAGTTAGGTCGCATTTTGAGCATGCGCCAATTTCCTTGGGATAACTGCTTCCATCCATTGTCTTCTGTTGTGATAAAATAGGGCGTCTTTAGGGCTGTTATACGTTATATGTTAGTTATTGAGTTTTGTTCGAACGTTCTCTACGAATATTATGAACCGTGCTGGCTATTTTCTTGATCCATTCTTCATAACTTTTCACTTCTATATTCATAATTATCATCGTCAAGCCCTTACTGATTCACTGCTGGAAAGTCCTAGTCCTAGTCCTGGGGTTTTACTCCGTTTTTGCCATTCACTTCGTTAGTGCCCTGCAAAAAACTTTAAACTGTCGTAATTCTCAGCAAAATAAGTATACTTTCTCACTCCCGATATCGAAATTGCATTTTGCATTGCCCATTTTATGCATTACCCTTCCCGTCATGCACTCTTGATCCTTTACTCATTGTGTCTAATCTTATTTGTGCAGTCTTGTGATTATAGCACTTACGCATCCCTCTAAGTGCAGTGCAATCTGCGGCCGTGAAACACGGTAAAAATACATATCCCTGATACTGGATTCGATATTACTTTGTAGACTTATTGCTATCTCGATAAAGTCTGAACTTGAATTTATCGAATCAATTTACTTAGTTTATTTTGTGGTTTAATGGTTTTCTCTGCTACGATATTGCCTATCTGTTCTATAGTGAGGTCTACCATCTAAGTATAGTATTTGTTTTGTATATTATTTGAATGCTGCGAGCTGAATGTTCAAGGTCAAGTTTTAAGACAATTTTTATACTTATCCAAACGTATGTATCCGCATTTACCGGGCCATAACTCGCTTATTCCTCTATATACGGTACCTGGACAATGGCGTACAATTTGAATGTAAGTTTACAGTCGTTTAATTCAAAGCACATAAGCGACAGTTACTTTAGATGGAAACACATTGGGTAACGGGACTTTTGACGCCTCAGCATTGTCGCTGATGATTGGGTGCTTATGTATGTGATCGGTGCTAGGTGGTCTTGTGGTTGGTTATCGTTACCCTTACGTTCGAAGTAGCGCAGAAGGCATAACTGTTATATCATGTTTTGAGTTCTCGGACAAGTGATAATAGTTAACTGTTTTCTTAGTGGTTTCTGGATTTCTGGAGTAGACATTTTCTCCTGCAAATTTGAATTACCTAGGTATTTTATTTTGCGCCCTTACTCTCTGATCGAGGAATATAGTTTGCATGGACATTCTTCCTTAGATAGCAAAAAGTTTAGGTATATGGTGCGTGTGTTCGCTCCTTTAAAAAAAATGGATTCACATCGCACTTACTCAAACAATACCTTCCAAAACAATAACCGTACAAATTACGCTACTCTATTATGATCTAACACTTGTTTACTATTACTAGACTCATTCATCAGTCCTTCTATTGTGAATATCGACTTGTAGTGGGTGGCAGTGCTTCATAAAATACTTTAAAATAACTAGTACCAACGCTGAGGAGTTATCGTGCTTGATTGTAAGAAGTCAAAACTTTTGCGTTATCTCAATATTTACCACTGTATATTAACCATATGTATCTGTATCTGATCCCCAACCCGCATGCCCATGATGAAGAGCCTATGACCAGCAGTGAACTGGTAAAAAGCTGTTGATGTGAAAAAAGCTTTACTGGCTTTTTTGTCTCTTCCAGCCCCTCGCCGCCATGTTTAACTTCATGAAGAAGTCCACCGTCCTGGCTGGCGGCGACGCGGGAACCCTCGAGGAACGGGACGGGGACAAGGAGAGACGGAAACGAGAGAAGAAAGAGCGGAAAGAGAGGGAGAAGAGGGAGAGAATAGCGGCTGGGTTGGAGGAGCCGTTACGGTTGGAAGAGGTAAGATTGAAAATAAAACTAAGTTTAAGGAATCTGGATCACAGTCACGGAAAATTAAGCAAGGTTTCATAGGGACTACAGTTAAATGAAACTAAATGTGCCTGTGCAACGTGCAAAAGTTCTATAGCCAATTTTGACAGTTTTCAGATAAGCTATCCAAATTCTGCCGATCGATACCAATACGATTTGACTCTTCAAATCATACCATCATCAATATAATTCTTAAAAAAATCATAAAAACCTTAGGCCCGTATTATGAAAGCTTGCTCAGTCACCAATCAATCCTTGAGTAACGCTTTTGTATGGCATAAACGTCACTCAAGCATACGTAAGTATAACTGAGCAAGTTTTTATAATACGGGCCTTGGATTCAATTCAATTTATTGATTTACTTTAATCAACACAGTAACACCAATAACATGATTTTTTTAGATTCCAACTGTGGCATCTAAAAGAGCAACGTGTCACACTGATGACTGTGTGTGGACACACTGATCTTTTTTCAAAATGTCTCAGGGATTATTAATTTACCTGCTACCTTAAACTTGTTCAATGAAATTACTGTTATCTATGTGTAACCAGTTTCACCTACCCTGTTATATCTTATCGTCATTACAATCAACTTGTCCCAAGCTTTAGCAAGTTTTATCACGAATAAACTTATCTTCAAATCTAATTATGACTACCTATAGATTACTATTAATGGCGGTGTAAAGTGAAACCGTTAATTTGATTGAATCTGTGAATAGCAATGAATAGCTTGATTTTAAATATTAAGTAGGTACAACAAGTTATACCGGTTGCGGAGTTTTTGAAAAGGCGCTTATAATTTTGGAACGATTTTGCGAATTGTTGCGTCGTTTAATCATTGAGTGATATAGTTTTCCTTGATATTTCTTGTGTGGTAGGGACATCTTTATTCATGGTTTTGGTTTTTGCCGGTTTTATGATTATGACTATCGATAGCGATACACGAGTTTTGTTCCATTCGATTAAGATTTTATCAATAATGTCGTTTCGAATCAAATTCTTTATTGAAAGGTCTTTTGCTTTAAAAATGCTCTGATTGCTATGGAATTTAGGTAAGTTTCGCTTGGTTTTTGCGCTCAGTTTCGCGCGGTCGTTCGTAGAGTACATTACTGACAGTAGGACTACCGCATACCCACTCTAATTTTGCTACCGCCCTTGGCAGCGAATACCGCGTAGGTCTGAACAGGTCTTAGGCCCGTATTATGAAAGCTTCCCCAAGCATTACTTAACGTATTATGAAAGCTTCCCCAAGCATTACTTAAGCAGTCATTACGTGATCTCTACTCAAGCGTTAATTACTCAAGTAATGCTTGGTAACCGTTCAATAATATGTCTAAGCAGTTACTCGAAGGCGTGGACGGAGGAAATCCGCTCTTGACGGCTACTTGAGTGAGTGTAGATTTTGACATGAGCTCCCAAGCATTGTTTGAAAATTAGTATTCACTCAAAACTAGACATAAGCATCACTCAAGCAGAGCTCGATGACTGAGCATGCTTTCATAATACGGGCCTTAGACGTGACGAGACGATCAAAATAACCATCACGTTTGATGGTTTATTTTTATTGATGGTACATAACCCTGCTTATCAAATACGTAGATCGATCATAGAACGGATTCTAGTCGACCATAGAACTGATTCACAAATGTCATGGTGCTCGCTTACAGTGATCTTAACTTAAATGTTCTAGGGAACAAAATTTAAACTCAAGCCAGTAGGTACTGCAAATGTGCTCTCAGATTCGAATAAAATACTCATCGCTAGCGACACTGTCAGCTTAAGCAGTAGCACTGTATATTGCAAAGGAACGTAAAGCTGCGGTGGTGTAACCTCTTGCGGTTGACCTATTGCCGTTGCAACAGCATCCGAGATCAACTAACAGTCTGCGGAAGATCTATGAGGAATTTTGACATTTACTTTGTTATTTGAAGATGATTTAGTAAGTAGAGCAAGAGTAAAAGCGGAATTAATATTTAAGGTGAATAAGGTACGGTCTAGAGCTGGTTGGCGAGTATCTGGCTCGGTGTATCAGCATTCCCATACAACGGGGCAATGCAGCCAATGTCTTAGGGACGCTTCCGACTGGTATTAAATGGATCAGTTGAGCTACCTACATACTAGTACATTTCATTAAATATATCATAGAGACTAAGAGGCTTACGGACAAACCGAATTACGGTTTAGGTTAGCTTTAAGATAATTTTAGTACTTAATGTGAAACATAAATAAATGAAAAAAAAAAAAAAAAAACCTGGAGATTGTTTGCAACAGTCTGCAGTTAGCTCAGTTTCAATTGTAAATATAAGTTCTCGTTTGTTTCTATTATTTGTTGGTAAGATAACCATTATCATGGAGAAATTCAATTTGTTTTTTTGCCTGCTGTAGGTATTTGCTATAACTCCAATCACTACCTTAAAGATATAAACGGCAAACTAAAAATAGTATAATTTTAACAATAATTACTTAAAACTATTTTTTAGGGTTCCGTAGGTACCTCAAAAGGAACCCTTAAGGGATCACTTTGTTGTCCGTCTGTCCGTCTGTCAACCCTCTTTTCTCAGAAATACCTTAAGGTATCGAGTTGAAATTCACATCATTATACTCAGGTTCTTAACCTCTCTGAGCCACAATATAAATCAAACTTCTAAGTCAACGCAATCCAAAGTTACAGCCGTTTATGCCCAATTTTTTCGAATTTTACAAGGGTACACAAAACCTATAGGGTACTTCCCGTTGACCTAGAATCATGAAAGGCAAGAAGCAAGGTCTTATAGCACAAGTAAAGGAAAAAATCTAAAAACCGTAAATTTTATGTTTTTTTTATTCAACACAACAAAAGGCTTTGTCGCTAATTTACAAAAAAGAAATTTTTGATTATTTACGAGTACAAGTTTGAACCCGGAACCCTTGATGCGCGATTTTATTTTATGTAAGTACCTACATATGAACGACGCACGTTTTCGACTTCATTAGCAACACCACAATAGGGTATTTTACTCTACATACATAATTATACATTATGTATATGAGGAAAAATCTAAAAATATATTTTTATTTTAAATAATTATAGCTTTGGCAAAAAGCAGTCGGAAAATGTTTTTTGGTTCATAAAATAACAATTCAATTAACAATTCAATTCCAAGTTTTCAGTATTTTTAATCTGTTTTTGAACACCGTAAAATAGTAGACGAAATGTTATTAATTACATCATACGGCTGATTAAGTACTAAAGAGTATCTACTGTCATCAGCATCATCGGTGCATTTCTTTAGGTACGTACAAATACACACGCAGACAACTGACGTCATGACCACTAAGCATTATGGCGTCCACTTTGACCAGCGTTTTCGTCAAACTACGCGCAAAATCGGAATATGGAAATCTTTAAACGCATTTTTATGGCACTTACTGATTGATAAAAAAATTGTAGATTTTTTTTTCTGTGGTTTTTTGGCACTTTAAAATCTAATTGAGACACTTTTCAAAAATATATACTCCATTAATTTATGATAGGTAGTACACCTAATAAATGATGTATCCGTATCCAGCTTTACCACATAGCGGTTATTGAGACACTATATTCAGCTTACTGGACGTGTTCTTGGGAGCGTTTCCTTAATATTGAACGATAATTAATAGAATAACAAAGCTAGAGTTTTCGAGGAACACACTTTCTTCATCTACCGCGTTTTATCTCTTTATTGTGTCCAGTCCAAATAGTCCAATCTAAAATCGATGACTACCGCTTAAATATCGATTAATCCACTATTATTAGTTGACACTTGATTGATGTTATCGTATCGGTTAGCGATAAATAAAAACTTAGATAGTTTTGTTACCGAAGCTATCACAGCTTATTACAAAGATAACACGTTAATTATGCTATAGAGCCCTTTTCCTGTCATGCGGATTTATGCCCGCGTGGGGATCTGGCCCGCGTGCTGGTGGCCCACCAGCAACTTCTAATTTTTTTTTCTATTACGCTCGCGTGTGGCCAGCGTTATGGAAAAAACATATATGACATGATAGACCGCACTGACTTACTGACATTATTTAGGTTTCGGGTGGCCCGCACGTGAACCAGACCTGCAATCAAGAACCTATTGATTGGTTTAAAATGAAGCCTATTTTTTAGGCTACATAGTTAGTTTTGCATTAAAACGGACGTTGTGATTTTTGACAGTGGCGCACGAATTCCTCTCTTGGGGTATCAATCCGGAGTTAACCCTAGACGTAATGTCTCTGAGGGCAAAAGTTATATTCCTGAATGAAAATATCTATTGCATGATCGATCGCCGCGTGCAGACTATAATAAAAGTAGTCTAAAGTAACTCAAATTCAATTTAGCTTTATCAGTCGCAACTTATAACAGATTTATACGATAAATAAAACCGGCCAAGAGCGAGTCGGACTCGCTCACGAAGGGTTTCATACCATTATCTATAAAAACGGAAAAAAAACACGTTTGTTGTATGGGAGCCCCCCTTAAATATGTTTTAATTTAATTTTTTATGCCGTCATCAATATCGAGCAAAAACGAATAAAAATATCACGTTTGTTGTATGGGAGCCCCCTTAAATGTTTATTTTATTCTGTTTTTTAGTATAACGTATACTATAGCGACAACAGAAATGCATCATCTGTGAAAATTTCAACTGTCTAACTATCACGGCTCATGAGATACAGCCTGGTGACAGACGGACAGCGGAGCTTTAGTAATAGGGTCCCGTTTTACCCTTTGGGTACGGAACCCTAACAACAAAGTGCCTCCGCAACAGAACACCCAAGCGTTCGCTAGAGTTGCTGCTAGTCTATATAGCTGTCCCGTAATAAGCTTACCTAGAGAATTGCTTAATAATAGTTGTCAACAATATTTACGCTTATAGCCATAATTACGGAGTCAATGGCCTCTTTGGACGCATTTCGATTTGAAGCAGGCAAATGCCGGTAATGCCTATTTACGCCCGCGCTGAAAACTCAACTTGGCACCGCTCATTGCCTTCCCTACATTACGAGTATTAATATCGAGGGAGACAATCACGCAAAAACTTTTAAAACATTAATTTTTAGTTGAAACTTGACACCAATACAAAAAAGCTAATTAATAACCAATCATTGCAAACTTTGCATCGCAAATTCTCTGCTCTCTGAAGATGAGGATACAATTTAGGGAAGAATATTCACGAAACATCTGATTCACATGCGTGAAAGTTCTCTTGATCTCTGGTTTTGAACTTGAACCAGTAAACTCCGGTAAACTGTCGTAAGAAAACGACTTCAAAGTTATGTAAATACGTCTTAGAATGAGTACGGAGAAATAATAAGCAACGTAATTAGTGTCTATCTTCTAAAGCAAACTGTAGTCCTTTACTGACTAATATATCATTATCTGTGTAAACATGAACTATGTTTTTTGTACATAACATGACTAAAATGATGTTTTTCTCGAGCCCGCTTTAACAATAAAGTTTTTTGGTTGAACTGTAGAAATTACCTCCAAAACTCTATTAAATAGTACCGACCTACAGCAGCTATAGTCTGAATGACAATTTACAAGCAGTGAATGGTCGTTGTTACCATCCGAGTATACCATAAACAGTAAAGGTCCAAACACAGCTCCTTGCGCTAACCTCTCTAACGGTTTCGGTAACCAAATCTTAGAAATGTTATTCTCATCACATGAACGTCACGGTGCGTGCTCATTGACACTATTTGGTATTCTTTAACCAGATCCGGCACACGAGACATTGAAACTATATGTGACTTCCATATGGTATTGTGGGAACATTCACTGTGTCATTGTGGTTATGGTTAATTGATATCATTTACGTAACTAAGCACAGCTGAAAAATGTATACTAGGGCAAAGAAATACGATTCTAAATCCTGATGATTCCCATAACTGAGTTATGCATTTAATGTTACCAATTGAATCGTTTTCACTAGATCATTGTAATCACCATCATCAGCCATCAGTACCTACTGCTGAGCTTAGGCATCTCTCCATATTCGTTATTCCCCTCGATCCTGCACGAGATTGGGCCAGATGCAACTGTGCAGCTCACGTTCTTACGGGTGTCGCTGACCCATCGTTGACGTTCTTTGTATCTAAAACCCTGTCTCGGCCACTACTCATACCTAATCTCACGAGATAGAATAAACAACCTAATTTAATTATTATTATTAATTGTTCGTCATTGTTACTACCCCGGCCTATCCCGAATATTCGCTCGGTTACTCGCAGCCACAGTTCCGAGAGGAACAGCACATCATCTTATAATATTAGATCTTATTACCACACAATTGGCAATTACGTTATTTCAGTATTCCATTCCGACGGTTGCTAGTGAACTATTGATCTTCAAAGTTAACATGGCCTGGACTTGTCTTTTGCATCATTCGTACGTTAGCTATTCAAAAACATTATATTCAACTTTATCATCATTGCTTTACGACTCAGTTTTTGTTTTATCATCTGATCTTCCTTCCTTTTAATAAACTACATTCATTGTTTGTCAACAATCTTAACTACAATGAGGCTTAACAATCAATTCTTATTGTGGGCTGTTTCATTTCAGTCTGTGATTTGGAGTGTTGGAAGTCTGTGCTTGATTGAAGTGCTATGGAGGAAATCCTGAAGATGCAGTCAAGAGTAAAGTTTTTTCGGATTGCTATCAGTACACTGGTAATATTTAAATTTTATTACCAATAGGTATTTGCTTTTACTTTAAAAGTTCTGTGATATAAATAGAATTTGGAATATCGCCTTCGAACGTGGTCAATGATGTCGAAATCTATGCATCGTTTTATAGATTCAGAATGATAAACAAATATTAAGTTAATTTATCTAAACGCTTCCGATTGGTATTGATATGGATCAGTGAGGCTACCTCTAGATTGTTTGCAACTGACTATTCAACTGATACTATTTCGATTGTAAATACTAGTCCTAGTTTTTAAATTTTTATTATTGTAATTTTCTTTTTTCGAGTTTTTGTTTGTCCTTTAGTTCAGTTTAGATTACACAATTCTTATTTGCTTTTTTAACAATAAAAGTGTAAGTGTATTATATTAGTGCCTCTTTCCATATTTTCTTGATGTGTTGATAAATCCTTGTTTACATACCAGCATAATCAATCATTATAACTTTTGTTTGTTGAAATCTATTGTTTGTGTTGTTATACTTGTTATGTATTTGATTGACTTTAATAATAAAATTGATCAACCTTACTTCTGTGCCGATCATTGTTATTTCCAAAAATGATGTTGGTTTTGAAACGATTTGGTCATCATTATCATATCAGCCCACATACGTCCACTGCTGGACACCTCCTTTAAAACCTACTTACCCGCTAGTTATCAAATCTTCTGTCAGATTACGAATTCCGAACAAAACCTTTACTTACTTCTCTTACACTGTATACTTGTTTAGGTTTGTAGGAAAATTAATCATAATTTCACAGGAGTAATATTTTTCCCTAATATTTTAGTAAAATTTAAAAATACTTCATTAACAAAGAAAATTACAATCAAACAATAGAAACAAATTAGAGCTTTAGGTAATTGTATTTACAATTGAAACAATTGAGCTAATCTATAGGTAGTATCTATATCAATACCAGTCGGAAGCGTCCCCAAGACGCTGGCTGCATTGCCCCGCTGTATGGCAATGCTGATCCGCTGCGCCAGATACTCACCAGCTCGGGTTGACCAGACAAAATCTATAAAATACTTTATTATTAAATAGATATTTTGATGCGTTGCCATCATAACTATATCACTGCTTCAGAAGTAGGCGGACATTGAAGAGATACGATCTTAAATTGATTTCCCATCTGATATTTGTTACTGTCTTTATGTTTTTAGAAAGTATTCGTTTCTATGATGTCCTATATTTTCTTTTATGTATCACTTTATTTGTTTGAACATTTTTATATGCAAATATATCATTGGTCAAATTTTACATCACTGTTATAGACGTGAGTGGTGTGATGTCTGAATAATGCATTTATTTTTAAGGTGTGTCGATATAAATTGCCAATGCCTAAAGAAATCCAACCTAAAAGATAAAATGGATAAGGTCTGATGAAAGAATAATATTCCATTGATTCACGCAAGTTGTTTGATTAAATCAAGCATAGGAATCAGCTGATGTTTGCAATGCTAATACGACAGACATTATTTCAGTGAACACTAGGTCTTCGTTCAATCCAAATAATACTCTTCAATCATTGATTGACAACTACATATCGTCTAACGACACTGACTCTACATTTACAGCCGTAGACGCAGATATAATTAAATCATCATAGCAGGTTATGATTACTCCTCCTGAGTCTCGGACCTCATGTTTTGCAATCTTTGTTTACACCCCCTATACACCCTTGGTTTGCAATTATATTTGAGATATATTAAATTTTATCCAGTATTTTCATTTCAACTCAATTTATCGCATACATGTTATTAACACATTATTATTATAATAAAGCTAAGTAGGACAGTGCAAGATTAAGGTCTTAATTCAATTCACCAATTAAGCGTGTACGATTTACCTCGTTTTGCCAACGGGATTTGGGATTTGAGTCCGACCGGTTTTGATACACTTTCGTTGGTTGCGTTTTTGCGCACTCATCGTGAGGAATGCACTTTTTTCGCAACGCAAACGCTGTTAGCTATAGACTTGTAGTTTCGAAATAAAACCTGATCTAGTCACAAGGAGGGCTCCTTGTGAATAGGGAATGCCATCGGCAACAGTTTTGAGTCTCTCGTTGATATTTCTGCGTGTTTTAATATCAATTTTATTGACCTTTATTTATGACCTTTTCACTTCAGACTCGATTAGTCCAAGTAGATCTGTTAAGGTTTATGGCTCCATTTAGTTTTAAAGTTATAAGAAGAACCCTATGAATAATCTGTTGGATTGACAAGTGCGTTGTGTGTGCCATTATGACTGGCTATTTTGAATATCTCAATCATTATCCACCTAGCTGTATATTTTCAGCTGTTAAATTATAATGTTCTTGATTAATTGCCAAGTCGTTAGGTTCTCAATGGAAAGTAATGACATTGCAAAGCAAATGCGCATTAGCAGGTGTCAGCTGTTTGATTAATTATTCCTTTGGTTTTGCTTCGTTCAGTCGGAAAAACCGTTCGGATGACTTGCTGATAGCTCGGCTAGAAAGTAAATGTTGTAGAATAATAAAGCATTCTTAAAGAGTGCAATGAGGGGCTAGAAAATGTTATATTTCAGATTTACAGTCGGAGGCGTTGATAAAATCGATAGTGCTATGCTCAAAACTCAAAGTAACTACTTTCTTTCCTTTACACTTTACAAGACTCTTGGACACGTCACAAAATTAAAATGACATTTAATAAGTAAAACTGGGAAATAAAGTGATCACTTTGATTTTTTGTCCACTTGAATATTTATAGGGTAAAGTAAAGAAGCGAACAAGAAACCTTTACCTTGTTAGTTTTCGAGTTGGAACAAAATTCGTCACAAGATTTTTTTATATCCTCTATGTAATCAGATATTTTGTAGTACCTAAGCCTTTTTATAAAGCATTTGTTTGAATTTATTTATTGAAAATTTTTGCAACTCGCTTGGAGTTTTGTTGTAAAAGCGTATTACGTAAGATTTATGTATTTAAAAACACATACCATACATCCATTTTGTAGCCTAGTTGCGGACACAGCGGGTTTCCAGGATTTAATTTATGTATGTATTTTAAGGAAGCTTTTGATATTTCTATGAGTGTACAGCAAGTTTCCATGTCATTATGTTTATTTCTTTGAATTAATCTCATAGGGATTCTCTGGAATCCACATTATAGATTGCACGAGCAGCCCTCTTCTGCATCACAAATACGGTGTTAATATCTGCAGCGTTCCCCCACAGCAGTATGCGATAAGACATAATACTCTGAAAGTAGCTGAAACACACTAGTCTAGAAACTATATCCTATTATAAAAAGTGGTACCTGTTAAGTTGGATATGACCAGCAGGGATAAAATATCTAATCGATTTTACTTTAACCTACATGCTCAGCGATCTGGTTTGCATAAACACAGCAATCATTGAAATTGTCTTTATCTTTCCCAGGTTCGACGGTCTCTGAAATTGCGGGGCAGGCGCAAAGAAAAGGAGAAGCTGCCCTCCGGCATCACTGCTGACTACACGGCCTCCCTGTTCGCTCACCTAGAGCAGGATTCTAACTACACCAACTATCCTGTCATACCGACCTCAGGCTCGAATTCCAACCTTAGCGATGAGAACAACCATCTCTCCCCCAGCTTGCCGGCAACGCACACGTGGAACAAAAAAGATGGCATACTACAGTCAGACAGCTCGGAAACCTCCCTAAATTCTCTTAATAACCCGAACGCGAACACCAGTCCTCGACAAGCGCCTAACCTACCTCCGATACCTCCGCGGCCCCCAAAGCGAGGGATCCTTAAAGGCCCTCGCCTAAGCAATACTAGTTCTAATTCCATAGAGAGCAATGTCCAAAGTTGCGATACGCCAGATCACGTCAACGGCCAAGATACCAATTTACTGGCACGAAACACGCAACAAAACGAACTTATTTCATACGGCATCCCACCTTCAAAGAGTACATCATCGAGCGATGACTTGCAAGTGCAGAACTTTACCAAAAAAGTTATCCATTCCCCTGTCGAAGCCCAATTCAAAAACTATAAAAACGGCAACCCCACGATAACCACGCAAGATGTGGACGAACCAAAGACGAACGGGAGTTACATTGGTGTGACATCCACATCCCCAAGTGCTGATTCCCTAACGGATACGACGACGAATTCTTCGTTCGCTACTCCGCCATTTTCTACCTCACCTGTGGGAGAGTCCCAAGGGTTCCATAGATGGTCCAGAACGAGTAATTTCGAAGACATATACTTACCTTTGCCAGGGCTAACTCCCTTACAACTGCCGAAGCCTAGAGTCCTGACGATTCAGCGACAGAAGGCCCCTAGGAATGACTTTGGTTTTAGTCTTCGCCGAGCCATGGTCCAAGACAGAGTTTTCATGGGTGAAATCAACGGCCATGGCACACTCAACGGTGACAATAAAGGGAATGAAATCCGGAGCATGGATAGTAAATTAACCTTCAAGTCTGTGATATTGGCGGAACCGGGGTCTTATCCGGGGTCTAGCGAAGCGGGTCTACTTCCTGGCGATCGACTGATTGAAGTCAATGGTGTTCATGTTGAAGAGAAGAGTAGAGAGGAAGTGATTGAACTCATCAAAGGGAGTCAAGAATTCGTTACTATAAAGGTGAGAATTTGTTATCTTTTTATACATAATAAGTACTCATCCTAAAAAGAGGTTTTTTTTCATTTATTTATGTTTTACAGTAAGTACTTTTTTATCTTAAAGCTAACTTAAACCGTAATTCGGTTTGTCCGTAAGCCACTTAGTCTCTATGATATAAATAATAAAAATGTACTAGTATCCCTACTAAGCTAAACAAAAACATTAAACACAAACGTGTTTGTGATGATGGGCTGAACCTGCAGTTCACGTATTGTCACTAATTTACCAATAACCCTGTATAAGGTAATAGATAATTTTCATATGAAAGCAATTTATTCTTCTGTTAAGCGTAGTTGACCTCAAGTTCATGACTGTAATAGTTATACAGGGTGGTTTTTTCGGACGGGGTAGTAAGTACCCGGTGTAGCTACAGGAAAATGGTCTTAAGAGACTGTCCATAATTTTTGACGAAATGATTATACCCATTCCGCAGATTTAAAAAAAAACAGTAAGCAAGAAAATTAGCATACTACACAACTTTTTTGATGCTTACGATCCTGTTTCTTATAGGTATCTACCGATCAAAAATTTCTATCGGACCTCCTCCAGTACCTATGCCGCGATCATAGGCTTAGGATGTACAAGACCAACAATGTCAGATTAGCGGTGTGACAAAAAATGAAATGTAAATGTGTGCGTGAAATAGTGTTGTCTTGACTCTAGCATAACATTATTATCGATAGTCTTACTGGCAAAATTGTAAATCACTAATGAGTTTGTTATCGAAGTTGTTTAAAAAGTATCTTATAATTAAAAAAAAAACAAATACATTTCAAATAGGTAAACAAATAGCAACAAAGCTAAAGCTAGGTAAAGAATAATTTATTAATGAAATGAATTGGTGCAGCTAGTATGAAATAAGCGACTGATAACCTATTATGTTAGTGTAACACGTTGTCAAGAATATCTCACTAATAATAATAATAAAGTTTATTTCTTTTACTTATTCTAATACATTCCGTGGTATGGGACCCTCTTTTAAGTAATATAATACCTGTGCTAGAGGGTCTCGCTCTGCAGCGCGGCTATCTTAAAGATAAGTATAACTAACAATGTTATGGTTAATTGTTTAAATTTAAATTACACAACAATTTACTCAGCTGAAGTACAAATAGTAACAATTCAAATGCTAGAAAATCATCGATTGTTCATAAAGTTTACAAAGATTTGATTTATGTGCCAATGCAATGAAAATAAAATAAATGTACCTACCTAATATCACACTAATATTATAAATGCGTAAATATGGATGTTTCTGGGTATGTGTTTATTACCATGTATGTAAAATAAAACGAATCCACAGTTAAAGTCCAATGCATTTATTGTAAGTAGGCAATGTACAGCACTAACAAGTCAAAATCACTTTCTTATGCTATTGACGACCATTTCCGCAGTATTATACTTACAGGTACAGATAAGGTTGGTATTGAGTCTTTCATTAGGACACGTCGATGTTTCCTTTGTACTAAGCATTTGGATTCAAAATGTTCACTACAAACAGTAGAGTTCTTATTTGGAGTCCAGGAGCCCCTATTTATAATCCGTAACCATTTATCACGTAACAAAGAATTGGTTGGAAACCTGTAAGAACATAACATTATAGATATTATTATATTACATCTAATTTTATAAACTAGTCGCCAATCATCAGCGTTGGAGTATCATTCCCACAGTCCTCTGGGTTACCTCTAACAGTATTGAACTGAATTACCAGTAACCCTGTATTATTATATTATATTTAGTTTTTTTCTTTTACTGGAAAGTAGTGTTTTATTGTACTTTACATAAGTACCTAACGCTATGAGCATTCACGTCGAACCTACCGGCAGACTCGAATTATCGACTATCGATACTTATGACGTCATCACTTTGTCAATCCCTATCGTAACCAAACAATTTTCAGTTTTACACTAAATATCCAAAAATTCTTCATTTAGCATTGTAATTTAATGATAAGTCTTAAGAGAAACCAATTATCTAACCTTTCAATAGCTCTTTTGCCTCTTTTCAAACAACAAAAGGCGAAATAAGGGTTATGAAGAGTTCAGTAAAAATAGTCATAAATTACCTGTGAAACGTGTATTTATGTGGATTATTGCCTCTTAAACGTCACATTCACTCACTGAACACGACACCATGGTGGCCGAATAAAGAACTTCTGATTAAATCGTAAGATTATTAATTATTTGTACATATTCACTTCAACTTTGAACAGGCTGGGACGCTATCGCCTCTTAATCGCGTAAATAATGTCATATAGACATCTTGTTTCGCTATCTCTTTTTCTCTCGCGGCAGTGTGTATCAACTAACTACCTCTCGCTCCCACGCTTTGTTGGTCTATTGAGCGTAGTGAAAAATTCTATGTCTATGGCCGCGACATACAACAAGACGGTGACACCGCTGTGTTTGTGTGCGTAACTGTCTAGCTTACCGTGTTAACACATTATTTTTATTGTATTTTTAGAGAACCCTAGTGCCTAGTTAAACCTATCTTAGGATTTAAGATACTATGACCAAAAATATGTAATCTTTCTGTCAATAAATAATTATCTACCTATCCAACCTCAGTAGGTTGGAGTACTAAAATAGTCAGACAACGCAAAAAAGTTTTCCTTTTTATTAGAAAGTTGTGAGAACTCGATTTTTTTATTTCAGGTGTGCGTGACGTACCACCTCAAATCAGCGTATAATACTTTGATAGATGACATAAATGTTGGATTGCACACAATTTGAAAGCAGTAAAGAAAAATTTTGAATCGCAGTGAAATTTAATCCTAATTAAGACATCAATCGTAATAGACATGTGAACTGAACACGCACTGAGTGCGAAAGTGCTCTCGTAAACGCCGGACATGAGAGAAAGTGTGAGGTTTCTTTCGAAACTTAAGGCTGTGGTATGGGTCAAACTAGCGCCGCCACCTATTTAATCTTTTTTTTTTTTTTAATTTATTTAAGGGCTAAAGCCCTTTTATCGCTAAGCGATAAATCGCTTAGCATTACGCTTAGCAGTATACATAGAATAAAAATACAGACACACAAACAAATCAACAGAAACAAACTTATTGCTTAACTAAACCTAACTCTAATAAACTAATCAAAAACACGATATCTGCACTACAAGGGTCGATTATTACGTTTATCAAAGAAAATTTCAAAAATCCATCGCACAGTTTGTGATACCTATTTATAAGCTTTTTTAATGCCTCTGTAACAGTTTTATTCTATTAGGTTTAGGCAGAATATCGAAGTTGCCCTTGGTGGCCACCAATATCTATTTTCGATTTTCTGGCTAAACTAAATAGAGTAAAACTATTACAGATGCATTAATTGCATCTCTATCTTTATCTCTCTATTAAAAAAAAGCTTATAACACTAACTGTACGATGGATTTTTGAAACTTCCCTTGTTCAACGTAATAATATGATAAAATAGGTGGCGGCGCTAGTTTGACCCACACCACAGCCTTAATATAAAACTATAGTAGGTTAAAGTGGGCTTTATGATCGTGCTTATTAGTGATTTAGTTTGAGTATTTTAGAGCGATAATACTGCAATAGCAAGTTATAAATCTTTATAAGCTAGGAAGTGTGACTTTTGGGTCCAGTAACTTAAAGACAGAATAGAATTTGTCGAATCGTTCCAAAAAGCTTGAGCTTTTGACAGAAACCCCGGTAGAAGACCTTGGCTCGGAAAATACGGAGTTTCGATTTTTGTTGAGCCAACATATTACGTAACGAAGATTATTCAGGATGATTTTTCCATGAAAAAGTAACAATATAGTTTTAAAGTGCTTGGTATAAAAATATAGTTTATAAGTTATACAATCTGTCTTACTTTTTAACACGAAAAACGCGTGTAATGCCACTGGCAGAAGCAAGTACCAAATAAAACAAGAAGCATAAAATTATTTTATTCTATTTAATATTTCAAAAACAAAGTCACTTAGGCCCGTAATATGAAAGCTTGTTCAGTCATAGATCTATGCTTGAGTGACGTTTATGCCATACAAAATCGTTAGGTATTCAAGCAGAGGTCGATGACTGAGCAAGCTTTCATAATAGGGGCCTTTGACTCCTGAGTATCGTAAACATGTGTAAAATAGTATAAAATGTTGAGCAACAATACAAAATCGTTTGTCTTAAAAAATAGACTCAAATATTAAAATTTCAGTCAAACTACCAAGCAGCAATAAATTTCATGGAATAGTTCAGTTTCAGTTTCAAAATTTCTTTATTAACATAATATAAATATACGATTACAGAGAATAATTGCGTGTACTTTGTATGTCTAATAATAAACTATTTCATCCGTTCATTCAACTAGTGTAGATTTATTACTAGTACTTGTAAGCATAATTTATGGACTGTTTTTAAGATATACTTTGATTTATCTAAAAACCTGTGAAGATTGCAATAATTGCATACGATCTAAAACATAAAAAAAATACTTTAAAAAAAATCTGCGTTATATAAAAAAACAGATAGAAAAGGTGTATATTTTAGGATAATAATACACTTAATCTTCTAAAACTCTTCAATTTCATGGAATAGATAAAAGATAGATAGATAAATTATTTATTCAGATAAAAACAAACAACATTACATTTTGGTTAGAAGTGCCTTAAAGCCTATGTTAGGTAGCTAGACACAGAGGTTATAAGTACCTATAGCTCTTCACTCACTCAAGTTAGATATGTACAACTTCTGGACAGGCCTATGACACCAAGGGGCAGAGAGAGTCCTTATGTATTATCCTATTATTGACTAAAAATAAAAATCTAAGGTAAAAAACCTAGTTTCAATCCACCCACCGGGACAATAGGGCTAAAATAATAATAACAAAGAATAGAAATCAAATCGTTTATTTGCAAGAATACAAAATTATTTACAATGTGTCAGATCAGATCTTATAACTATTTTGGTAGAAGAAAAGCTAGCATCAATTTTTTTTTTTTTCAGGTGCAACCAATATCAGAGTTGTGTGAGCTGTCACGCAGGCGCGCTGCGGATGGCGGCGGCGATGTTGAGCTCGAGGACAGCAACGTTCGAGGAGGGACCCTTAGCAGATCCGGCAGTCGACGCTTTAATGCAACTAAGGTAAGATTGTTTTTCCTTTGTAAGACATAGTATTGTATTGCGTTCCTCCGTGTCATCGTCCATCCGCATTTGGCCTCAAAGCCGATTACCTAAGCGTTGTTGTGTGCTAGTATAACCAGCGTAACTCCAACGATGAGAGGAAAATAAGTACTCCTGGGAACTATCCCAGGAGTACTTATTTTCCTCTCATCGTTAAAAAGTTGCAGAAAGTCTTGCAAATGTGAAGCTTAAGACTACTTAAGCTTCACATTTGCAAGACTTTCTGCTCACTGCTGACTAATCTGAGAAAATAAAATAATAGTAACGTATAGAATGGACAGTCCTCACCCTCCACCTGATCTAGGTTCCTCAAATCGCCGGCCCCTAGTTAAGAACGATTTGCTCCCCAAATGCAAGGTTGTACGACGCACGCACAGCGCGCAGTATTTTGGCAGACGACCACTCGAATGAAATTTCTCTCGACACTGACCAAAGAGTAAAGTATTATGGACAATGACGCCGAAAAAATATGTATGCTTGATTCTTTGTTACCTGTATTTCACGTACTCCTTGATCGTTAATTTCACGTACCTAAGTGTCTAACTTTTGAAGACCTCTGCCAAAGAGTTAAGATATGACCTAACCGTTAATAAGACCGTTGATGTTTGACGTTTTGTTTGTTTGAGTATAGACATAGGAAATTTCTTCTGGTGTGCGGTTTAATTTCACCTTTCGTGAGTGGAAAACAAAGAACTAAAATGTCTAAATGTCATTCAAAGATCGTAGCAGGCTTCCAAATTCAAACTTCCAAACTCTCGATGATACTTTAAATAGTTTAGTATACACATACTATTGTATGTGTGTGTATACTAATACACAATGGTATTGCAATCCTGCACGGTATCCACAAAAATCGATGAATTCCTCCAGTTTCACGCCACAATTTACAAGTTGCCATCGAAGAGAGATTTATCGCCTACCCATTACGGTTACTAATCGATCGTTTTACTTATTCATCCATGCTAAACTCATTGCACTGACTGACAAAGCCTGGTTAGCCGGTATTTGTGCCAAAGACTTTAAGTATGCAAGTCAGGCTAGAAAAGTGGAATAGGCATGAAATATTCAAAAGGGATTACCTTATGAACATGAGAGCACCTAATAGTAGATGACTTAGATGTATTTGAATGATAATGCGAATGGACTGTGACTTAGCTTTCCCGTGACCATGACTAAACTGAAATTACCGAGGAAAAATCTTTGTTAGAAGTACTCGGACGCCAGGACGAATTAGACCTTCATTGTTCGGACTGGTCCAATACGTTAGTGGTTACCCCCTTCCATACATTCCACAATAGGGAATGGTCTTGTCTGGAATGTTGAGAAGGAGACCTTTGCATTGCAAAGGGACCAGTTGACTGATTAGATAGAGAAAGAGGAACTTTAAGTCGGTACTTGGTTGGCCAGGACGAAATAAATTGCATACAAAAACGTGCCCACGCGGACCGTAAGCTAATCAAGTATCAATGACGTGTCTGCAACCCATTTTTCTATTTCCAAGCTTCAGAACTTCAGACATAAGTCTGAATCGCCCCTATACAGATGCATCATTATGACATTCTTTGACATGAAATTGTACATGATTATATTTTAAGTTTGACTATATTCTAAGGTTTTTATTTATTATACTCTGGGTAATTTCTAAGAAATTAATAAATCCCAAAAAATCATTAAATCCAGTTTCCTCTGTAGGTGGCGCTGACGGCGTAAGTGCCGAAAGAACTCCCAAAGATTTTCGGGCCGACTAGATAAGATCACGTAGCTTAGTTGGAAAAAGAGCACCCCTGCGCTGAAGGGGAAGGTGCGGGTTCGAATCCCGTCGGGATCGTAAATTTTTGGGATTTATTAATTTCTTTGACTATATTATTATTTAGGCCCCTTTACAGCTAATTATTTGTATGTTTAATGTGTTAATTATTTATCTATATTTATGGAAATTACTGTTTCTGAATACAATCCTTATGGTGTTTCTTTCCTTCACACAAAATTTTACTTGTATACCTATATCATTTTAATGAAGTAGACTAGAACGACATCAAGTGTATCGACAGGTACCTACGGTGGAATAAATAAATATACAAAAAATATACAAATATACAAATCTCATGAACCGAGCAGTTCTATTTAGGACCAGTCATAAATGCTTCAGTTTATCTACCTCCGTTTCCGTAACAGCGATTGTCATCATCAAAAAAATGTCATGATTTTTGAGAAATTTTACCCACTGCTAGCATATAGAAAGATTTTCTAATAAGAAACGTTTTTCCTGGTAATCTAAGAGTCTAGATCGATGAGTAAAATAGATTGTTGAAAGCGAATAAATGCGGTTACAGGCGAGAAGTCGTAATTTTACCCCAAATTTTCATTTAAGTCTACCTAGGTACTGTCAAAAAGTCGTCATTTCAGATTTGAGCGGCTCTGAAATTACAATTTTTGACAGTATATTGAAATTTAACAAAAAATCACGTCGTTAGTGGGACCTGCTCAAATGGTGATTTTGAGTAGGTATTCAGCCGAGTCTGAGTATTACGTTGTAAGCCTTTAAACTGGTGGGTCTGGAAAAACAGAAAATACTTCACGCTCCATAGGGAGCTAGTGATTCATCCGATATCAAGGTTAGAAGGTCGGTCACTTTAAATAATATGTAAACTAAGGTTTTTATTTATTATACTCTGGGTAATTTCTAAGAAATTAATAAATCCCAAAAATTTACGATCCCGACGGGATTCGAACCCGCACCTTCCCCTTCAGCGCAGGGGTGCTCTTTTTCCAACTAAGCTACGTGATCTTATCTAGTCGGCCCGAAAATCTTTGGGAGTTCTTTCGGCACTTACGCCGTCAGCGCCACCTACAGAGGAAACAATGAAGTTATCCAATTCTGCTCAAAGACCAAATTTACATTTAGTTCTTTGACGAGGGGTCGGGATCGTAAATTTTTGGGATTTATTAATTTCTTAGAAATTACCCAGAGTATAATAAATAAAAACCTTAGAATCAAGCAACGGCAAAACCTCTCGTCAAAGAACTAAATGTAAATTTGGTCTTTGAGCAGAATTGGATAACTTCATTGTTTCCTCTGTAGGTGGCGCTGACGGCGTAAGTGCCGAAAGAACTCCCAAAGATTTTCGGGCCGACTAGATAAGATCACGTAGCTTAGTTGGAAAAAGAGCACCCCTGCGCTGAAGGGGAAGGTGCGGGTTCGAATCCCGTCGGGATCGTAAATTTTTGGGATTTATTAATTTCTTAATATGTAAACTACATTGATCTCCGTACCGATAACGTCAACTTGATTGGTACACCATTTCAAGGTTACTAGTAGTAACCTTGAAGTTGTAAATAGTTACACAAGCTTTCTTACTGTACAAATGTGGACTTGCGTCATCGAAAGGTAAACATTGATTTGAAGGTTAATAGGGGCCTCACCTAAAGATGTGCTTACATCTTTAGGTGCTTACCTAGAACCTCCAAGTAAACGTTTACCTTACAGACAAATCTTTATCCGACAGAGAACCAAAGTCATCGACATAGTTGTAAGAATTAGCAAGCTGAAGTTGCAGTGGGCTGGTCATAATCTCGCGAAGAACCGATAACAGAGCATGAATTGATTTTAAAATTGTCTGAATGATATTTCACTTCATAAGTAACTGACCATTTAATATGTACCTATTACATCACACCACCATCCATGGCACCCATTACCATCATAATGTTACAAACATAGAAATCTGAAACCTCTATTAAGATTTCTATGTTACAAAAGTCCATAAATTCCTGACCACACGTGTGCACAGCAATTATTTTTACTTAAAAACCTTAAGTTTTTTTCTTTGTTATAGTGCTAGCTAACCCGCACTCTGGGGTATCTCTAAGAAATGAAATAAGTCCCAAAAATTATCGGTTTCGGCGGGATTCGAACGGGAGGGTGGGGCACGGGTTCGAATCCCGCCGAAACCGATAATTTTTGGGACTTATTTCATTTTTTATTTTTACTTAGTTTTTGAATACAATACGTGAAAAACTATTTTTTTTGTCGTCTACTATTTTTTATAAAGTTCATAAATGATTATCTTTGGACTACTTTACTAAATAAATGTTTAGTAGAGTGTGTCATAATAATAATAATACTAACGTGTTGGTAGTTTACTCAAGAACACATTCTCAATTTCAAAACACGGAACAGATAACTAGACCTAGCTCTAGGAAGTTGCATATTGCTCACGTTCACACATTGTTATCGATTCTGTTCAGCTATTTACGAGTGTTAGCTGACAAGCTGAAATTGTCATGCGAAATCTCTCGTTACCTATCACGAAATGGTGTATGCTCAGTGTTACCATGTGTCGCTTAAGTATGTATAATACTTAATTTTAACTGGCTATTTACAATTTTTGATCTTACGGTAGAGCATGACATTTTAGTACCTACTTACATACAAAATAAATTACAATCAAAATAAAAGAATCAAATTAGGGATAGTATTTAAAATTGAAACAATTGAGATAACTGTAGACTGTCGCAAACAATCTACAGGTAGCTAAACTGCGTTACATTGTATTTGTATTGTATTTTACGGATTTACAATATTTGACATTCTAAATGAGAGGCTAACTACGAAAGCAGCAAACAGGGTTGAAATGATTTTAATCAAAGGTTTTTTTTTATAATACATCTTTTTTAAATAATTTTTTTTTTACTGCAGTGACAACAGAAAGCATTCAAAAATGTATAGGCAGTGCCCTTTAGAAGCTTCTGTGCACGCACGCGTAATGCCTAGATGCCTACTTGCTCTCCTGGTTGAGGATTCAGGGAATCTTCTGAAATTGATAATTTTCACAAAATTTCGTAAGTAGTTTCCTTCATACATTAAATCCATAAAGTTTAAATAGGTAAGTACCAATAGAAAGCTGTCGGGGGAAAAAATACGCTAAAGCTGTGGTTGCAGCACGTCTGTTTTTAATTTGACTAAATAATGAATGGACTTAATTAACGAGAATAAAAAAAATCGTACCTATTATCAATATTTTTATTCCGTAAATATTTATTACTTTGTACCTAACCTACCTATAAAACCTTATTATAATAGTTATTATAACTCAATAAAGCAAAGCGATTATCATAAAAATAAAAAGCAAATAAATCACTAAATCAAACAACTGTGTTTTAAATCAGACAAATTAATCGAATTTTCTTGACATATTAAAAAAAAACATTTTTATCAACCCTGCAACAAACCTTATAGTGACTTACTAATACTAATTTCTCTTTATAGGTGAACTAACAAAAACTAAAAAACAGTTCAGTCTAACCTACTCCCGCCTCATTGCGTATTGTTAGAAAATAATACACATTATTGTTTCTGTAACGGCATGTGCGCCAGTTACAACATTACATCACCCTGTGTTCATTCAAGCTGTATATTTACTATTCGTTTTTATACAAGGCCTCGATTCGATTGTACGATGATAAAATAAAAATAAATTAGCCGTTTATTTCTCGACAACTTTGTGAACCGATCAGCTTGAAGTTCTTTATTATATTAAATTAATACTAGTGACATAAACTGATACAAATTAATAAACGTTTTTAGGGTTCCGTACCCAAAGGGTAAAAACGGGACCCTATTACTAAGACTTCGCTGTCCGTCTGTCACCAGGCTGTATCTCATGAACCGTGATAGTTCGACAGTTGAAATTTTCACAGATGATGTATTTCTGTTGCCGCTATAACAACAAATACTAAAAAACAAAATAAAATAAATATTTAAGGGGAGCCCCCATACAACAAACGTGATTTTTTTTGCTGTTTTTATAGATAATGATACGGAACCCTTCGTGCGCGAGTTCGACTCGCACTTGGCTTTATTTTAAGTATATAGGTAATTTAAGTATGATTTTAGTCTCTTTATTTTCATAAAAGAATCGACCTTCCCGGCTCAGTCTGTAGATGTCATATAATGCGACTAATGAAGGGCCTTCTGTACATTTTAACACCTCAACTGCGATCATCATTCCACCCGCCAAACGTGGTGATTAAGGCAATACCTACCTAGTTTACTAGAGGCACGTTCAGCAGTGGACATATGAGTTGCTGATGAAGTAGGAATTTAATCACTTTCGCCTTTCGATTCGTGACTATCGCCACTAGAATAATACATCGTGTATTCGTGACCATATTAAATTTAATTGCCCTAGATAATCGCGCGCTAACCGAGTAAGCACTGATCAAAAACATGTTGGTACAGTCACCGCTCATAAGCGTTGAACAGATGAAGACTCCAAAACCACGTGTACAAAAAGCAAAAGAAACCGCTAAAACAGACATGCAACAAAACAGATGGCGCTTAACAAATACGATGGTTTTAAAAGCGGTGTAAATAAGGTCGCGAAATAAAATAACAAGCATCTTTTCTCCACTTCTTCTTATCTTATTGATTACTTCTAATACATCTCTTGTATATCAATCCAATCGGGTGTATGTATTTCCGTCGATTTCCCCGTCATTTATGGACTGATTTGAATGATTATTTTGCAGTTGTATAGAAAATGAACCCGAGGTGGTCCCATAAAATTTTATTCCCGAGGAATTATAATTTATCCCGCAAAACTCAAAAAACCGTTAAAACGAAGGGATTCGGATTCATTTCGGGATTAATTTTTACAAAACAATCAATCTATATTCGTTAGTGCTATTAGTTTTTCCTTTACTTAAAACTCAGTAAACTTTCGAACAAAAACTGTAAAAATAATACAAAAGTTCAGTGAGCTCTGTTGTGTGTACACACAAAGTAACTGGAACCGCTAGACGGTTCCAGTTACTTTGTGTGTACACGGTGTTTTGGAGTCCTCATCTGTTCAACGCTTATGAGCGGTGACTGTACCAACATGTTTTTGATCAGTGCTTACTCGGTTAGCGCGCTAACATTATCCTGGCATGTCGTGTATCGTCGAAGCAAGGTTTATGTCAAAACAATGTTTATGGACGCCGGGTTCACAACATGTGGTTAGGTTTTATGTTATGCGATCAAATTTTGATAATTTCATTGAATATTCGGCGTGAACAACAAATTGTTTAGACATTCATGTCCTTATGGAGATAAATTTTGTATATTATACAGGACGGTACATTTTATGTGAAAGAAGACTTTATTCTAGCAGTGAATATTTAGGTCCAAGTTGTTAATATTATAGGTCTTAGTGATGGAAGAGTCTTGTATGCGTTTTGCGTACCTAATCTGTTAAAGAACTGATTGCAGAAGAACATGGAAAAAAGCCTTATCTCATGATTCCAATGGTTTCTTAACCGTGTTATTTGACATTTAAAAATATTGGACCTCCATACACGTCGCATTCAATTGGCAAGGGTCTATTGCGTTCTATGGGCGTATCTAATCGATCGGCGTCAGTCGAATTTCCGAATGGGAATGGGACATTACGATGATTGGTGAGAGGTGAATGGGTATGACTTTAAATATACTTGATAAGACTGCAATTGGGCTGTTGTTTTCAGTGTTGATTTAATTAGGACTTCAATTTTTGCGTTTCTTAGTTTAGTAGTAGTAGTAGCGTAAATATTACCTTGTATCAATCCGCCAGCCTAAGCAATAAAGTGACAAAAAGTG
This sequence comes from Eupithecia exiguata, assembly GCA_947086465.1. Lineage (NCBI taxonomy): Eukaryota > Metazoa > Arthropoda > Insecta > Lepidoptera > Geometridae > Eupithecia > Eupithecia exiguata. The sequence goes on along the minus strand of OX352247.1, from coordinate 7,354,275 downwards.
CTGAACATAGCACAATTGCAAAAACTCGTATACACGTAAAATGCTCTTGGTTGATTGACCCTGTTCACCGATTTTTGTTGTTGACTTAACTTAAAGTTTTATGACTGAATATCTGACGTTTTTCATGCATTGCCATTTTAGTCCAAGGCAGTTCCAACCCTCATAGCAAGACAAGGGCTTACCACATAATAAATTTAGACCAACATTGGATTATACCGCTTTTGTAAAAGCTCATTCGCTGGATTGAGGAATTCCCCTAAACCAACTATTCCCCTTGAAGACTCATTGTTGCGACCCCAAATATATCTAAAACAATGACTCATTCTGAGCTTCTATCATGCCACGTTATAGTAATGATTTCAGAAAACAAGCTACATATTGATAAAATGCTTCAAATTTCAAATTGATATTTTGTTTATTACAGTAGGATCGTAAAGATTGAGTTCGGACGCCTATACGTCTACCCAGCTGCGTGTCAAGCATATAAATCTAAATATTATTATTTATATTTCTATGGTATGAAAGCAGGGTGAATTTGATGATGATGGTTTATTTGGTGATGTTAATTTCAGTGCTTCTTAGTTCGAACAACTTTTCGATCTATCTCAATTCGACCTAAAAAGAGTTGATTTCTGTTCAGTCTTAAATTCGAGTAGTTTGATAATGTTATATTAAAAAATGCTCACTAATATTGCTTGCTATAAATGTCAATACAGTATTGGCAAACATACGTTAAAACTATTACAGTAAGGCGTCTGAGGAATGTGCAGGGTAGGGTAATAGTCAACTATTCTCTGGTGAAAGGACTATTAAATTAATTAACACTGCAGTGCAAGATCTAAGAGGTAGTGTTTAGGCTGTAGTATTAGTTGCTTTTTCTAGAAGCTCGCCGCCGTCCATGGTGTGGTGATACGTAGGCCGATGGGTCCATCGCTAAAAAAGTTCTGAAAGTCACAATCAAATAGGAATAATAGAATTAAATTAAATCTAGTATTTAATTAGGCAATATAAAGTAACTGACTTTGTGAGTATGATTTTCAGAAGTAAAATTTTTTGGCGATGGGGCTCGTATCGCCACTGCAGCGATTATTCCCGAAGACCCGACATGAGCTATGGAGTTTACTAACTGTTCGATATCGTATTGCTCCTAAATTATAAAGGCCGGAAAGATTGGCTGGAGTCGTGTTGGGGTCAGTTCATCCTATTTGCGGGTAATTTAGATATTAGCGCCCGTCTGCTACCGGATTGGTGTAGGTTAGTTACCCTGCTATATCGGGCTTTTGGTAAACATTCGTGCAGTGGTAAAACTGCTATATTAAACTTTTGCGAAGTCTAAACGAGTTACAGATTTATTGTATTTAGTAAACTTTGAAATCGTGTTTTAGCTGTAACGCAGCTGTATCTTTTATCCATTGAAAAGTCAAAAGTCAATAACTTTATTTCTTTAGACTAAAAAAAAAGCACTTAGACAAGTCAAATTTTATACATAAACAGATTCATAAATATGCTAGTTTAGGTGCCCCTAAGTTAATGATCACGGTACTCCATAACGATTCTCGCCATGAACTCAAAAAGACAGATCAAATTCCATTAAAAATGGTTCAAAGGCGCGAGGCGCGATGAAAATTTCATAAGATAAATTCAAACAATTTGTCAAACATATCCTTTTTAAAATACAAAATATCAGATTATCTAAAGAATAAAAAAGCTTAGGACGAGTTTTGCTCCAACTCGAAAACATAACATTCTAACAAGGTAAAGATTTTCTTGTTCGCTCCTTTACCTTAAAATTATTAAAGTGGACAGAACATCAAAGTGATAACTTTTTGTCCTAGTTTTACTTATGTAATCTGAATTTGTGACGTGTCCAAAAGTTCTGTAAAGTCTAAAGAAAATAAAGCACTGAGTTTTCTTGAGCGATGAAACGTCTTTTTCAAACACAAATATGGTTCGTAATCAACCCGCTTACATACGTAATTACAAACAAATACATAATTTTAGATTCTTAGGGAATTAAATAATGCATATGCCTGTTTTTCAAGCAAAATGAGTGCTAACAACAAATAAAATAAATCAAATAGTTCTTACTAAATACAAATAAACAAAGTATCGTCGCGATGGTGCATACTTTATCTACGTCAGGCATGACCCAACATAAACGTAATACGTAGTTCGTATAGATATAGTCAATGGCACAGGCTCGTTTACAACCTCTCGTATCGTAGGCATCTATTCAATTCAGTCGGAGGGCGGGCGTCGTTGTGAAGTGCCGAACCCTACCTTTGAGGCCTGAAGAGTGAACTTATACAGTCGTAAATATTCACTAGGAACACGCAAAGAGTAGGGTAAAAATTTAACGTAACTTTCAGACTGTTTACTTACTTCTTAAAAGTAATTTTTTTTTTAAGAAACCTTTGTCCATCAAGAAAACTTTGAACAAAGAAGTGCATAAGTTGAAAGTTTTTTAAGTTGTGCTGTGTCTAACCAGACAGAAACCTGTTTTGCCTTTCAGCCTATGCCATAGGAATCCCTCAGATTATTCCATAGCAGACGCTCATGTGTTTCCCTCATCCAATGTATGCCCGCTGTAGATTTGATATCATCCTCCCATCGTAGAAATGTTCTATTGCTATTTTTCCTTCTCTGGGATACTATTCGGTTTCAGACACATTTAATTGAATTTATTACGAGTTGAAAAAATAATTTCAAACTACTAAATTTGTAATTATAAAAATAAGTACAGCTGGTCAATTAAAATGTGAGTGTATCATTTATTCTATTCTAGCCACTCATTGGCTGGATTTTGATTATAATTATAATAGCTTTATTCAAATATCTTAGGACTAAAGGTTAACAAAAGAGTAAAAATAACTTACATTCTAGAGGTAATTCTTGATTACCTCTAGAATGAAAATTTATATAATTATGATTAATTATACTAAATAAATAAATAAATAATGCTGGACAATTCACACAGTTGTCTAGCCCCAAGCTAAGCAGAGCTTATGTTATGGGTACTAGATAACTGATATACATAATATAATACAATACATAGATAAATATTTTTTATTATACATAGGAAACGACCAGAATACCCTGAACAAATGTCTGCAGATCGTACATACATTTGTCCCGAGGCGGGAATCGAACCCGCAACCTCCTGCGTCGCAGGCAGACCTTCGCCCACCGCGCCACATCGGTCGTCTGATTATGAATGAATGAAAAGATAAACTTACTAAAATATACTCATTAAATGCATTTGTTTTGACCAGCTGATACTTAGTTATGACGGTGATCCAATTCGGTAATGAAAATAAAATAGAAACTATAAACCGGGATTCCATTTTGCGAATCCGTTAAAAATAACACCTGCTATGCTGATAGTGGTAACTACCCCGTCTAGACGCCACGCCCTTAAAATAAGCTACAACGTAACACAGGTAGAGTTAGCAACGAACATCGGTAGCCATGCCAACTACTGTTGTTCCATAAAATGCTGAACACAGTTAGATAAATAACACTTCATTGTAGGTACATAACTTACCAAACAAAAATAAAAAATAATAATAATAAAGAAAGAAATGCTAAGAATCGTGGAAGTACCAAAATAAAAAGACTGATAAGACTGAATCAGTCATAGATCTATGCTTGAGTGACGTTTATTCCATAGAAAAGCGTTAATCAAGCTAGATCGATGACTGCGCAAGCTTTCATAATACCGGTCTTAGGCCAGCTAGACGACGTTTATTCCATAGAAAAGCTTTACTCAAGCATAGATTGATGACCGAGCAAGTTTTCATAATACGGACCTTAGTGTGTTCAGCAATTTATGTATTCCACAGTTGATTGTCGAGTTTTGTACCATAACTTGTTAAGAATATTTTGTACGGTCTACTTTATTAATATTATGGTCAGTAACGTAAAGAGATAAATACCATCCATACTTTTAATATCGATTCGAAAACCTTTTCACGCTGAACGGATCACGATGAAATTTAACAGGGAGGTGGATGATATCCAGGATATGGAGATATACTACTTTTTATCCCGGAAAAGAGCATGCGAAGCCGCGGGCAAGAGCTAGTTAAATTTACATTTAAATTATTCCTGGTCACATTTGAAGAGAAATACCATTAAGGTGATATTAAATTCGTGTTTAGCGACATTCGTTGCTAACTGTACGGGATCCTACAGGCACCTCTAGTATGCTAGAAGGGTACTTCGCCCCTGCAGACTCCGCCACTTATAAAATTAATTAGCAAGGTACGTAGGTACTACATAGTCGTAATAACATTGACATGTTTTTTTATCCATAGGTACCTACTAATATTATAAATTCGAAAGTAACTTTCTCTGTCTGTCTGTTACCTTTTTACGCCGTAACGGCTGAACGGATCTCAATGAAATTTGGCAGAGAGGTAGATGGTACCCCGGGAACGGACATAGGCTACTTTTTATCTATATTAGCGCGTGCGAAGCCGCGGGCAAAAGCTAGTACATATGTAAATAAATAATACTGGACAATCAACACAGCATCATCAAGCCCCTAGCTAAGCAGACCTTGTGTAATTTTATTTTTATTAATCATACAAAATCCTCTTAAAAGTAACTTAACATAAAAATATCACTTACAGCCAATAACAGGATATAATAGGTAGCTACTAAGTGACTGATATATTTAATGAAAAGTCAATAACTTTATTAATATATTGGCCAAACAATTTTATTAATAATTCAGAAAACAAGGAACATAAAGACGCGAAAAATAATCTTGAGCCGTGGTCGATATTGTTTACACTTTCGGGGAAGATTCCTGGTTTAGGGTAAACTTTTTATTTCCCCTGGGCGCGATAACATAGGTACGGCTTCCCTGTAGGTGTACGTACAAGCCTTGATTAAACAATTCATACCGGTATAACTAAGTATAGATAAATAAATAATTATTTAAAGCAGACGCAATCCCCGGTTTTTACTAAACGGAGCGGAGGTCTGAATTTATGAAGTCATAGAAGATTAGTCATAGAAGTTATAGAAGAAGATAGGTAATTATTGTATGAAAAAAACAAAACATAAGACACAGCTTTAAAAAAATTAAATGCGGGTGCGATTCCCTTTTATTTTTCATGTCAGCATGGATAATTATTGTATAAATAAAACGGAAAACACATAATCGCGCCAGCTTTTTAAAATTTAAAAGTTGGCGCGATTTCCTGTTGTTTTTCCTATAGGTCTGGATTTGTGACGTCAGCAGCGTGGGTAATTTTATGAAAATCAGTAGGCAATCGCGCCATCTTTTAAACACATGTGTAGTAAGTACAAGTAGGAAAGTACTTACGTTTGTTTTTGATATGTGTATGATAGAATATACCTAATATCTTCTGTACGCGTTTTTAATAACTAGCTTTCTAATTAAACGAGCATCAAAAAACGGACGATTTTTAAAACGTGTTTCAGAGATGATACTTTGTATTTTTGTGATGAAGCGCTTTATTTGTGACTAAGTGCTGGAAAAACGTGGAAAAAATGTTTCAAAAGTATCGAAAAAAAGATCCGTCAGTTTTACAATACTTTTCTTAAAAAGTATTGTAAAAGGTAGGTACTTTAATACGTAGATATGGGATAACAAGAACACTATTTCATGCTATGTCTAAAAGCACAAACCTTACCTAGCTGTCCCATCAAAAGTCACAAACCAGTGACTGAAATACTGACCAAAGTGACCAAGTACATACCGGAATACAATAGCGACCCATTATGACCATTGGGGCATTGTCATCATCCCACAGAATATGTTTTACTGACGCGTGGGGGAGCGGACATCAATTTTAATTAGCGGCTGAGTGCCCCGCGCTCTTTACATTCTGCTGACGTATTCACTAAAGCGTATTGTAGAGCTCTTGTTATGCTGACGTATTTAATAAAGCGCATTGTTAATGCCCGTAGCAAACCTCTGCCGCAATACCATAGCAGCGGAATCAAAGTAATTTCGCCATGACTTGTCCGTTGATGACAAGCAGAACAGAGGCGAAACTGCCTGTTCTATTCTAACGCATAGAGCGTTAGAATAGAACAGGCAGTTATGATAGATAAATAGATTATGTATTTTGAAAAACTAAAACGATACAAACATAGCTATTTCTTATCCGATTATGTGTGCAAAATTTCATTAAAATCGGGGACGTAGTTTCCAAATGAATCGAATAGTACGTTTGTATGCGAGGTTCTGGCCCACCTTAAGCATTTTAACCTTTGATGAAAGAAACTACAGATGGAGGGACGTGTGTCAAAAGTGTCAAGGTTGAAACTAATCTCTGTGCCATTAACAAAGAATCACGCTCATCATTGTCATCCCGTGACCACGGCAGTGTGTAAACCTGTCGAAACGTTGGAAAAAATAGGTAAATAAACGCGATAAATACCCGTTAAATAGTATTAATAATTATTAACAAAGAAGTCAATATCTGTGCAAATAGCACCACGCACTATCCAGTTTCTCTGAAGGATAGGATTCGTAACGAACACATCCGACAGAGAACCAAAGTAATCGACATAGCTCTAAGAATTAGCAAGCTGAAGTGGCAGTGGGCCGGCCATATCTCGCAAAAAACAGATAAGCGTTGGGGTAAACGTGTTCTTGAGTGGAAACAGCGACTCGGCAAACGTAGTGTAGGATGCCCTCCGACCAGGTGAGATGACGATTTGCGAAAGACTGCTGGCAGATGCTGGAAGCGTCGAGCTGAAGACAAGGCGCTATGGCGCTCACTACGGGAGGCCTATGTATATTAGGCTGATGATGATGACTATCCAGAGTTACTGTTCTGCGACAACAAGAGAAAAGTTCTGCGAAAATGCGTTCGTTGTCTTACAATAACAACGAACGCATAATTGGTTAGCAGAATTCGGGTCCGGTTATTTGAGCAATGATATCCCAACTTGGTATATAATCTAACCAGCCGATGACACACTCCTGAATATTAAGTCTCTTTTTTATCACGCCCCTCTCGTGCCAGTGCTGGTCTCGTGCAAGCCGGATCCACCGACAGCCTACTGTACAGTTGGTACTAAAACAAAAGCATAATAAACACAATTTTTAGTAACTTATCAATTTCATATTTTTATTCTGATAATTTAATTCCATCATATGATTACAAATATCACTATACACTGTATAATTTAAAGCACTAGAGGTATTGCTTTGAGAATGCATATTATTTTTAGGGCCTGGGATTGCTCTTAAATCATGTAATAAAATATAAATCATTAATTGATTAAATCAAGTAAGTCTTGGGACATTGTGATTTTTATTTTCTAGCCCTTCTAGAACTCTCTGCAAGAACATTCTGTCTTTCCAACTTCTCACTATAAATTGCAATGTAAATAATCTTTACATTTTCATACCAACTTTAACCCACTACAGGGTGGGTACCTTTTTATCCAATTACTTCCTTTCCCATACACTTAAATCAATAGCCTGTATTAAATTTACCAATCTTATACATTATCCTCGGTTAAAAGCTGCCATTCTTTTCAAAACTCTGCATTTCATATTTTGCTATAACATTGCAAACCTCCATCTTGACTTTTGGAATTAAATTAGGCTGTAACTTCTTTACGCTTGCTGCCATACTCCTGAAGAATACATCTATTTCATTTGTGTGCTCCTTTAGTACTTTTTCTATCAGACTGTCTAAAACTTCCGACTTGTTTGGCTGAGGTGCGGGAGGTGGGGGTGCCGGTTTTGGTTTTTCTTCTACATATTGTATGAATTTAGGCATCAACATTGGTTTCGGCAGTATTTTGACTGGCTGCAGGCCAACAAGTGGTGGTACTGACTTTTTCCTACCGCAGTGACCTTTTTTCATTTTCTTTGGTGGTTCTTCAGGATCTAGGGGTGGTATCAGCATTTTTGGTAGTTTTGGTGGCTCTAGATTTTCCACGAGCATTATCTGAAATATTGAAAATGTAATCATTTAAATAAACATTCAACCAAAGATGTTTCATATTAAGATACACACATAAAAACAAAGGTACAGGCCCATAGGCACCTAACTTTTAAGCTGCAATCAAAAGATGTAAATAATCGAAGTTCAGGCACTTACTTAAAATTTGAAACTTACTTCGTAATACTCCTGTTTATCCATTATGACCTCCTGTTCTGTTGTCTCTTCAGCTTCTAAATGCTCTTCAAGGTCTACTGTCTTTTCCGGTTCATTCAAGAAGTCAAGCTTTGTGAATAGTCCCGTTGTTATTTTGCGCTCATTACCAAGTCGCTGTGTCTTCATGTAGCCATCTCGAAGTGCTTTCCACCTCTTTTTGCAGTCTTCAACTGAAATGTAAAGGATATATTTCATATATTTTATGTCTGACTGATCAAAAGCCTTTTTAATCAATGAAAACATTTTGTTTAGCAAGATTGGAAAAGTTTTCAAGTTCTACAAATCTACAAAGTTAGTTTATCTACGTAAATAATAATAAGCGAAATGGAAGTGAGGCATTGGACACTCAATAGGCACGATACTCAACTGTTTCAACAAATATATTGACAACAAACTGCGTCATCTGACCAACTTAGGCATACAGCAACAGAACATTATTATAGGCACTAGATCATGCTTTGTGAAAAAGTCCAGCATAATTTATTTGAAAATCCAAGGGTTCTTGCATGGTATAAATTTAGCGCTCAGTGTGTGGTGACTTTTGTAAACAAAGAAAAAGGCATAAAAAAGTATAAGTTTACCAGGTTTGCAAAGCTCCTGCGATATTTGTTCCCATGTCGCTTCCCTCGCCAGTATATTCTTTCTCGAGGGGTCTTGCACATGATATAAACACGGATGCGGCTTCACTAATTCCACAAGTTTCTCAAACTCCTCAGAATTCCAGCTTATCGCGTGAGGATTGTTTGTCATTTTCTCTAGATGTTGTTCTCATTACTCAATGGCAAATTCAAAACAAAATGTCTACCGGACGAATCAGAAGCGAAAATAGCTGCATCGTGGGGAGCGACGTCACCAGTCCCGGAACGTTATTCAACTTTGGCTTGATGTTTCCTGCTCTCTGATTGGTCGTTACATCTGTGGTAGAAAAAATACGTTCTAGCAGCGACGCCATCTGGCGTCGAGTAGCAGAAACTTTAGCATGCGTCTTGACTTAGCGCCACCTAGGCTTGTGTTTTAAACTAATTGTCAGCTGTTTCCAAGCTGCCAACCTTGCCAACAGATAGCGCACCTAAACAGTTTTGTCCAATGGTAACAGATGTCGCTCCGTAATTAACTTACCGTCCAGGAAATAAATGCTGGGATTTGTGTAGCCTCTAAATTCGATGCATTGTTTTTGTAATTAATGACTTATATTGCAAGCTAGCATATTTAATTAAGGATCCACAAATCATTATATGCTAAGACGATTTATTATAATGTGACTATTCGCTTGCGTAAGGCGATGAAATTCCCTTTCGTCATGCACTAAAATCTTAAAAAGCTTGTGTGTTTAAACGGTGCATTTTTTGATAACTGGGATAAGATTACAGAAATTGTATAATGATAACGTGAGCATAGATGCACTGTTTCTAAGTCGTGGTAAGGGGCACCTGTCACCCATAGGTGTATTACTCTAAGCCAAGCATGCACAAACCACGGCCCGCGGGCCGCATGCGGCCCTCTGTCAATGTAAGTGCGGCCCGCCAGCAACTTAATAAAATTAGCAAAATTAAGAAAAATTTCAATACCTATCAATACCTTGAAATAATTGAGATGCAAAGCGATGATAATTTACGCAACAATTTAATGAAGGTAACTTACTTAACTTTTACCGCTGCATTGATGAAAACGCGTACAAAGTACTGCGAACAAATGCTTTTAAATGCGTAAGCTGGTTCGGGTCTACTACTAATTTGTTCATAATCAAAACGTTTGTTCGCTTAAATAAGCGAACAAACGTTTTCGATTATGAACCTGGACAAAACAAAAAATAGAAACCGCGCAGCATACGATAACCTGGAGGGAATATTACGTGTGGGGACAAGCAATTTGGAACCAAATATAAAAAAAATGTTAACACCATGCAACGTCATGCATCTACCAGTCAGAATACTTAAATTGATAAGAAAACATAACGTTAATCTTTTCAAAACTGAATTCAGTTGTTTTTATTTTCTGCGGCCCACCTTTAGCTCATAATATGCCCGAGTGGCTCCTGGTCCAAATAAGTTTGTGCAACCCTGCTCTAAGCCCATAGGTATTAATTTCATGTTTTAATTTCTTAGCTTACCTATCTATAAATCATGGAACACTAGCTCCTGACTGAGGCTTCGCATGTAGTTTTACATGTCATTAGAAAATATCCAGATATACCTCTCAGGTCCGGTTTAGAGATTGATTTTGCGTAAAGAACCTACTTATCCCAAGGCCTAGGTAGCTTCTGAAGCTGTGACATGTTTCATCTTTCATTTATTTATAGTATCTCAACAAAAAAGTCACAACATGACAAAATATAAACAATACAGAATTTACAGGCTAGGAGTACCTACCACTCATGTGAGTGGTATACTTTACATAGATATAGACAGACTCCTAGTATTTTTGACTACAAACGAAACAGAACAGACAAACTGGTGAGTATTACATAATTTTATAGAATCTTAAGTTAGGAAGGAATATAGTTGACAATGCTCTAAAAGTGAGATCAAATACTAATTTTTACGTATAATAATATATGCATGGATTTAACAAGATAAGTTACTAGGTAATTGTATGTAATAAATAATGCACATACCAACTGCATACCATACTCCTAGCCTACTTATGCAATACCGATGTCTAGGTGCTGGCTGTAGGTTAGATTTATGCTTTGTTTTCATGGCATTGAATATGATACACTAGAAACTCATAAAGGCAATTTTATGGGCAGTATAATGGCTACCTACTTAATGATTGGTACATTGGTAATAAAAGATTTACCTAAGAATAAAATATTCTGTAAATTGTGCTACGTTCGTCATTATCATCACTTTTACAACCTGATTTGAGTATTCAGTATTTTTTTAAATAGTCTATAGACCTTCGTTTGACCACGATCTCACCTGATGGAAAGTGAAGATGTGGCCAACGGTGTATCACGAAGGTCTAGAAGATACCTATTCACTCTTGTCTTAAAAAGACTCAAGTTGTGATTGACCGAAAAAAAGGCAGCAGGGTATTATCAGATTTTTTTAATACACAGAAAACAACCAGAACACCAAAAGTTTCTTCGTAAAGAACAAGCAGTAGCAGAACAGGAAGATCAGCGTTGGATGCTAGCTTGCTAGTCATCCAACTCATGCTGAGTTGGAGCTTTGTTTTCTAAATTAAGTTTTGTTATACATATTGCGTACCTAGTCCTGTTTAGAAAATAAATATATTTCATTTAATTTTTTTTAGCATAGTTTGTTTGTAATCGTAACCAATATCGCGTCCGTTTTTAATTAGTATCCGCTAGTAAATAAATCTGAGTTTCTATAAATAAAACCTTAACTTAATGCATTCCGCTCTAATTAATGTGCGTGGAGTTCTCATCTATCGGATCTCTTTGATGTCAGTGCTATAAATTGTAGGTAAAATCAAAGGTTAATGAGAAAATAGATTCTTAACAAATGTAAAACTGTGTGCGCTTTGATACAAAGCTTCAGAAGTTAAGAATAAGATCATTCCGTTTATGAAGAAAAGATTTGACTTTAATCACTACTTCTCCAAATTAAAATTGAATTAGTTTATCAAGAAGACCTTCTGCCCGCGGATTCGCCTGCGTTTTTTCAATATAATATAGGTATTAGTTATTCTAGGTACACAACTTCGTCATTACAAAATTTTAGCTCGATCGATCCAGTAGTTTTGGCGTTAACTTCGCACAAACATTTCACAAAGGCACAAACTTTTGCCTTCGTAATTTTAGTAGGATTCTGACTCAAGATACCAATTAAATTACCCATGGAATGAAATTAGACTCCCGGTTCAAATACAGCATCAGCGCAGCTGATGGCCTGGCACATCTTCACCAAAAACGACTTCAATTTCGTAAATTAAGCAATACCTGCGGCAGACAACTGGTCTATGTCCTTATGGTAGATAGATAGAAAATGCTTTATTGCACACATAACTTAAAAATAACAGACAAAGATAAAATGGAGTAAATAAGAAAAATGTGACAATTGGCGGTCTTATCGCTCAGGAGCGATCTCTACCGTGGATGGATAGAATCGAAAAAAATATGGTTTTCCCCAATAGACCTCCATGTTTTCCCTGATACGTCTTCAGCCCGATCTACCTCCAATACTTATTCAACATCATAATCTCAGCTGAACGAAGACAAAAATCCCCCAAAGATCGCGACCGGCCCTGCACTGCCGGCGGTTTCCTGTTACCTACACAAGATCGTAGGTATATAATAAAAAAAATTAATAATGATTAGGATCGTCTATAATATCCGTAACCCTCGAATACACAAACACATGCGTGCGCGAGTTCAACTCGCACTTGGCCGGTTTTTAATTTTTTTATTGACGTTTATTTACCTAAATGTTACAGTATTTTTGGTTAATGGTTAATGTCCAAATACTCAAAGACATCTCAGATTTACTGGTAAGCACGTCTCAAGTGCCGATTTGTTTTACCGATTTTCGTTGAAATATGTCAATACTAGCAGCGCCTCGCGGTTTCACCCGCGTAGTTCCCGTTCCCGTGGGAATTCCGGGATAAAAAGTAGCCTATGTCCTATTCCAGACTATAATCTATCTCTGTGCCAAATTTCATTCAGATCCGTTCAGCCGTTCTGGCGTGATAAAGGAACAAACATCCATCTATCCATCCATCCATCCATCTAAACTTTCACGTTTATAATATTAGTGAGAAAACCGCAACTTGAGGCTTAAATCTGAGATGCGTTTGAGTATTTGGACACTTACTTATTAAATGTCATTAAAAAAAACCTGGTATCTTAAAATGAATGTAGTCCTAGCTTACGCCATCTTTAAAATCTTGAAAATAACTAACCAAAAACGTAATATTTTGGGCAATAAATGGTAATCTAATCTAATAAAAATAGTATTTATTGTTTCTTTTAACTTTAATTACTTAAATGTAGTCCCCGCTTCCGCCACTCAAAAGCGGCAATGTTGTCGTGGTTCCAACGTGATCCCAACCGTAATGCTACGTGGGGTGGGACCTGATGAAGTGCGCTTCCGTTGCATTTAAATACATTAATCCTGGGTTAGTAATTAAAATGTTAACCTGGTTTAAACAAAGAGCCGAGCTAAATTATAATGATGTCCTGTTGGTCCTCCTAGCCGGATTTCGCCCAAGGCTGCCAATCTCAGCGGGGACTAGCCACGTGCGCAGGATATAGCATAATATTAAAGTGCACAAGTGTATGCGGAAACACACGTGCACTCTATTCCCTCACTCTCATAGTCCGAAGGGACCGGGCCGGGGAGAGGTTAGGCGCAGGACTAACGGCTCAACGTGTTTAAAAGCCGAGTGCTACATCAGGGCCCCTAATCTGCGAAACCATCGCTTCACTATGAAAATTGGTACAAAATAGGTACCGCCGCAGAATCGCCGTCATTGGCATCTTTTGGTATTCTACAATGACGAATTGACAAGGATACCATTGTCATAGTTCAGACATCACGATGTCTGGTGACTAGGTCCCAATTCATTTATTCTAATCTCACTAATCACTAATATTATAAACGTGAAAGTTTAGATGGATGGATGGATGGATGGATGGATAGATAGATGGATGGATGCTTGTTCCTTTATCACGCCAGAACGGCTGAACGGATCTGAATGAAATTTGGCACAGAGATAGATAATAGTCTGGAATAGGACATAGGCTACTTTTTATCCCGGAACTCCCACGGGAACGGGAACTACGCGGGTGAAACCGCGAGGCGCTGCTAGTGTATCTATATAATTCAACGATGCATCGTTTTAAATCAAGCATGCACAAACCACGGCCCGCGGGCCGCATGCGGCCCTCTGTCAATGTAAGTGCGGCCCGCCAGCAACTTAATAAAATTAGCAAAATTAAGAAAAATTTCAATACCTATCAATACCTTGAAATAATTGAGATGCAAAGCGATGATAATTTACGCAACAATTTAATGAAGGTAACTTACTTAACTTTTACCGCTGCATTGATGAAAACGCGTACAAAGTACTGCGAACAAATGCTTTTAAATGCGTAAGCTGGTTCGGGTCTACTACTAATTTGTTCATAATCAAAACGTTTGTTCGCTTAAATAAGCGAACAAACGTTTTCGATTATGAACCTGGACAAAACAAAAAATAGAAACCGCGCAGCATACGATAACCTGGAGGGAATATTACGTGTGGGGACAAGCAATTTGGAACCAAATATAAAAAAAATGTTAACACCATGCAACGTCATGCATCTACCAGTCAGAATACTTAAATTGATAAGAAAACATAACGTTAATCTTTTCAAAACTGAATTCAGTTGTTTTTATTTTCTGCGGCCCACCTTTAGCTCATAATATGCCCGAGTGGCTCCTGGTCCAAATAAGTTTGTGCAACCCTGTTTTAAATGAATTAGGACTATGAGAGTGGGACCTAGTATTTCTTTTAAACAAGTTCGAGGCGCTAGCTTTATTATTTTTATAAAAAATCTCTGATATTTTTATAAATCAGTAGTTATAGCCCATGACCACAATGGCTGTAACATGTGAAAAGTTGAATGTCACGATAAAATAACCGTAAATTTTTGTTATACCTTTTAAAATTTTGTTGGTAATAATTCATCAAATTCTGATTACTTATTAGGAGGTAATAATATTCACAGAAACCTCTACATAATTATGTTGTCACCTCTAACCAACACGAATTCTGTGGCTGTAAGTCATTAAAACACAATTTTCGACAGATTAGAATGACCGTAACCATTGTTTTAATATAAGGTTGGCCACTGATAGATGGAAAGATAAAATTATTTCATCATCATCTTCATCATCATATCAGAAATCATCATATCAAAATTATTTATGACACAAAAAGTCTGCGCCCAAATATCTCACAACCAACGGTACAAACATTTGCCCCTAAGGGGCGATATATGACGTCATATTGTGAAGTATAGACATAATATTTCACGTTTATAGGAGCTAGACAAGGCAGAGCGGCGTAAGCGCAAAAATCAAGTTTTTACTGATTATCTATTAATTAGGACATGTATTTTCAAAAATATGATATTTATAATATGCCGAAGGTTCCCTTGGTATTATATCGATGACATTAAAAAAATCTTGTGATTAATAGTTTAGGAGAAAAACGGTATTAACTAAGAAAACAGATGGTACCTACTTTGCACAATCATTTCTGTAATTTAAAATAGTTTTTTTTTTTCATTTTTAAAACAAAGGGAATCTGCCTTTTCCCATAGATTATTATGTATTTGTTCGAAGCGATTTCGATATACATAACGGAACTTTAACGAACTTTTTTTTTTAATCACGTAAATTCACTTAAATTCCACGCCTTATAATATTGATAGGAAGTGCAGTCTAAAAGCTCTACAAGCAGTAGCTGGTGCTTATAAGAAATGCACTTGGGCAGTAACCTACGGCTTCGCAGATATGTTAGACACGTATCTGCAATGTAAGCTTAGCCGCGTGTTGCAGCTAATCTTGACAAAGGGTCTAGAACTCATACAGAATATGTTCAAATAACGAATACAGGTTCTCCTAAATACCCCAGACTTCTCCGAAACTCTTCAGATTACAAACTAACCATATCTCACTGGTTGTTATTTGTCGCTAGATAATGGAGATGTCTTGGCTATAATATAAACAGTTGAATTCCGCGCCGCGTCGCCTGCGCACGCGTCTATCGTTGGTTTTGTCGCGCGATCGACCAATCGAAACGAAACCGAATCTCGACAAGTTGTCTGTTTGAATTTTTAAACGGTTTGTTTGGTGTTTTTCTGTTTTTTGCAAATGGAAATGTAGATCTTTTTAAATCTATCTTCAATTTCTTTAATTGAATCAAAACTTTAAAAAAAAAATGTTGTTTTTAAGTGAAGTGTAAAAGTGAGTGTATTAAATGCAGATCGGCGCATTAAACAAATAAAAATTATTTGATTTTCGAAATTAAAAATCGGAGAGGCTCTGACGAATTAGGGTTTAGTTTAAAAGGTTTAAGGTTTTGTAAGTACAGGTACTAATACAGCACATTTAAGGTATAAAAATGATAAATGAAGATTATGAGATATAGAGAAACAATAGAGGCATCATCCTGTATAGCGATTGGCTTAATAATGGTTATTTAACAACCTTTAACCTACATTAAAGCGGTACACACTATCGCCGCCACCTATTTTATTTTATAATTACGATAAACAAAGGAATTTTCCAAAAACCATCGGGCAGATTGCTAAGATATAGATAAGCGATAAGCTTTTTTAATACCCTGTGTAACAGTTTACCTGGGGTACCTTAAAATGTTTGAAAAATCAAAGTGAACACTGTACTTCCTACTTTTTCGTAAGTAGTTAAGTTTTGTGATGTGTCCAAGAGTCTTGTAAGGTCTAAAGGAAATAAAGCACTGTGATGTTTGACTCCTACATAGTGCATTTAGATTATGAAATCCTGTACCCTTTCTACGAAACCCTTTGTGACATTTGTTGACATTTGTCACTCACTGACAGCAAGCTTTCAATTGTTATGTCAACTTATAATTGCCCAAACCTCTGAGTAGCCAAACGCGTTTTGACATTGTCGATTTGATTTAATTAATTCATAACTTGGCTAATTGATTGGGCAAGAAACTAGTTATTTTGTATTTTAACACATGAGTAGAATTACAGATCTTTAGAT
Source organism: Eupithecia exiguata (assembly GCA_947086465.1). NCBI lineage: Eukaryota > Metazoa > Arthropoda > Insecta > Lepidoptera > Geometridae > Eupithecia > Eupithecia exiguata. Next base: position 7,337,414 of record OX352247.1, on the reverse strand, counting down.
AGAAAACAGGTTGACAGAATTTGAAGCTGGTTGTCGGCACTTGTAGATCCCGTTATTTGAAAACGTTACAAATATTTTTATACCTACTTCTTATTATAAATTCTCATCTGCTGTTGTCGCCAAAAATGCGTATACATCTTACACCTAAAACCGTAGCTATAATAGTACTTCATTGTCTAAAACGTTTTGGAAGGTGGACTGTTCAGCGATTTTTTTAAGCCTTTTAGAGTTACACTAAGCTTGGACACTTCATGTACGCTCACGCTTAATTTTACCATAATTTTTGATATTTTTGTCAAAAAGATATGCTGATTCTTTATAATATAGCATAATCCAGAAAAACTCTTATATCATGAAAGCTTTGCATTCGACAGTCGATTCGGTACGCGGTACCTAGTGTTAGGTACACTAGGTACCGCGTACCGAAACTCGAAATACTGATGAGTAGTATTCAAAAAGTACTAGAAACTGCTTATCGAAAGACAAATCTGGTTAAAAGGCTTATTAGCTGGCTTAGGTAACCCGCTTTGTGCGTAACCTTAGCCTTTAAGATATAACCTGATAGACTCTATATGACAGTAACGGATTCGTCCCAGGAATTAACATAGTAATGTCAGCTTGTAATGCGTGCTCTGAATGTTACGATTGTGTAATGGGTTGTAACTACTGTCTGGTACCAATATCTTGAGATATAAGATCAATTTAGGAAGTTAAAATAAGTGCTACCTCGTTTTATCAATAAATTTTGAATAAAATTCAGAAATTGAACTACCTATCTAATAAATAAACTTAATTAGTTTTCAAAACTGAAAGCATCAGCTTTCGTTTTTGGAATCGTTTCTTCTTTTTAAATCTCTATTTGTTTATATTTATTTATTTATTTATTGTAGCTTATTTAAATAGAATAATATGGTGAAAATTATATCCTAGAAAGCTTAAATTGAGGTTTTCACGGTCAAAAAACAGAGTAACAACAATTATTAAAACTATGAACATACTAAGGCTAATCAACATAAATTTAAAGAGATTGAGAGAGAGAAGATTTCAATCGCTTTGCGTTTATGTAGCGTCTCTTTTCTACTTACTTCTCGCATGAGAGTGTTTTGTGCTGGATAATTGTACAGAAGAACTACCTAAACCTAATCAAACTGTCTACGATACAGCCAAAACATATTTGTATTTGGTTACCGTCTGACTGCTTAGCAGACCTTCCTAGTCCATTCGTTTCCATACTTCACAGTCTTGGTGCTCTATACTCCGATTTAGAATCCAGGATATTTTATGTCAACAAAGACATTTATGAATGAAAACGTAACAAAACTGGTAAGTAACAATAACAGAAAAAACAAAGTGACAGCAATAGGTTATCAAAAAACTAAACCACTAATTTCAACAACGCATTATCTCACACTAGATGAAAACCTGGATTCGCTTCGGGTAAAATGTTTAAATGTGAATTCAAAACGAACGAGAGATCAATTAAAGCTTTCAAAACCAAAAATTGTATCGAGCTACTGAGCTTCGTTTCGACGATACAAATGTCGTTTAAAAAAATTTCAACAAATTCCTTGGGTTTTGTAACCCCTTTGTATACAAAAAATATCCAGGTTTTTGAGTCGGAGTATAGTTCGTCCCAACATCTTTTCCTGGGCCTACAGCGAAAGTGTCAAACAGCACCGAACACAAAAGAAATAGCGAAGAACTTGGGCCTGCACTATTACTCTCGCAGGCATACTTAAACGTTAATAAAATGTACTTTTTGCATTTTTGTAGTTGAATTACGATGCCGGGTGGTCCTTTAATCCCATAATGAGAAAAGTTAGCTAATTAGCTAATTGAGGCGCATTGTTTTTGATCTTAACTGCAGAGTTGCTGGTCGCTTGACAGGCACAGTTTATGTCACTCCAGATTCTTACGTTTCATTTTCTAAATGAGGACAGGTTTTTAAATAAATATGTTCATAAGTAAATAATGCTGGACAATCCACACAGGATCATTTAGCCCCAAGCTAAGCAGAGCTTGGGATATGGGTCCTAGATGACTGATATTGATATACTTACATACCCGACAATGTTAAGAATCCGGCGACAGCTGCTCGCAACTTTAATTCGTGAATTATTACGTTCCGTAATACCAAAAATGATGACTGAAAACTTTTAGTATTTTCGACATTGTGTTGCTATTCTGTAACTACACAATAATATAATCTATGTTCCTTAACAAACAAAACGTAAGTTAATGTTGTTTTTAATACAAAACAAATAGGACAAAAAGAGGTCATTTTCGACGTAAAAATATAAAAAATTCGATTTTGCATATTTTTGCTTACATTACATTATAGGTGTGTATTATTAAGAAAAAAAACAACCAGGGACCTAGATAAATACTATTCTAATACAAAAATAACATGATATGGTGGAAATATGCTCCAATTACAAATCATTTTGGTAGTACGGTTGTATGGCACAGATCCTTATGATCTGTAGCACAATGGTCAAAGGTCCACCTGAAACAAAACATTTGTGTTTTCTGCAAAAAAATTGTTCGTGTTGGGGTTCCTAAACGAGGCATAAAATTTAGTTCGTGTCCAGGTGAGTTGCTTTTTCACATGGATGCTAAAAATCCATTAATAAACCAACTATATTTTTTAATTTCATGACAGATTTCAGACTAATGAACATTGTAACTAAACTATGAGAGACTAAAGTTGTTATGATCCTAAAGTATCCCGTATCTGGAATTCCCTTAACACAGTAGCTAAATACTTCAGAAGCAGCCCAAGATTGTCTGACTGCATCTATAAAAGGGTTTGGATTACTGCTAATTAATCTATGTCGGGATTAACCATCGTACGTTTATTTTAGTCGATGCAACCTTAACCGTTTGGATGTTGGTGTAATTTTGAGACTTGCGCTGATATTTTTGTTTTATCAAAACTAAAAATATGTCTCATGTCTTCGAGACGTCTCAAACAATGCTTGTGATTTGGTTTTGGTAGCATTTTTTATAGTGTTACTTATTACCTAGCGTTTGCTTGTCAAACTAGGACTAGATCTCGGTACTCACGGGATTCTCGTAGTTAAAAACTCGTATATCACATAAAATTCTATATTTCTTTCCAATTTTCTTTGGTTCCTTCAACGTGAAAACACGAAAAAAAAATACGATCGAAAAAATCATGAAATTGCACTGTTTTGCACATAATTTGGTCGAGATCTCAAAAACCCTGCGGTCTATTAAAATGACTTGTGTTTTGATTCATAGGTTATTACTACTCGTAATTACTTGATTCCTTCTGACAGTTTTTTCATAAATTGTGTAGTTTTCTTGTAAATACATAAGCAAAAACTCCATTTTTGCACTTGCGTCGTTCGAAAAACGTATTCTCTGTCCCGCTCCTATGAACGCGAAATCCTACGCCTTGAAAATAGCGCGCATTGCGCCAGGGTTCTGGTTGGTTTTTCTCTTGCATTTTATTTCATAACGAGGGATAGTTATCAAATGCTTTGTGAATTTGTGTTAACCTAAATGATTTATATCAATCTTTTTTCGTATCTATATATGTAGGAACTTACAGTGGCGTTCATTCATAGGTATCCCCCTATTACGGGTTCGAAGTCACGTAAGTAATTTCTTCTTATTTGTTTCTATTATTTGATTGTAATAGTTAATAAAGGTTTACTTCTTTACTTCAAAAATACATTTTATGAAGTAGAGATGAACAGTGACGTAACAAGATAAAGTTAAAAACTACAACCCGACTACGTGAATGTTATAAAAGTTTGAAACATTTACAGTGACAAAATAGAATGACGTATCGGTCATATTTGATAGGCATAGAGTTGAAAATGAAAATAGGTCGTAGGTATTGTAATTTTTCTCTATGGGGCCTGCAGCCTGCGGCTACCTAAACTTTAATACGCGTTTTGAAGGCTTATTCGGGGTCGGAGCCCTAAATCCTATAGCCTATAACCATCGGGGTATTGAGACGAATCAATCGATACATAATTTGTTGAAATCGAACCAGTAGTTTCAGCGCTACGTGGGAACAAAGAAATTGGCCACATACATACAAACATACAAACATACAAACATAGGGTGCTAACCTCATAACCCTCCCCTGTTGGTAGTCGGGTAAAAAGAACGGATGCAGTAGAGCAGAAAGTATGTAGAAGCCCAAGAAAAAAGTATTGCTTAAACTGTGTGGTTCAATATCGACATACGGGAAACCAGCAGCGCCCTTACTCTTAAAAAGGAATATCGTAGTTTCTGGTTCGTTTTCGTGCAAATGCTATGTATACAAGTATAGGTGTCATTAGAATTTTCATTTTCTCGGGATTGTAGATAAAGACCGCGATCTCTATATCTTTAAGAAGCCAGATATTAAAACTATATAAACGATTGCCAATAACATCTATCATACGTTACTAAACCAGTAGCGGGCGTGGGCAGACTCGTCCGGTGAAATTTTAAGTAAACATTGCCAAGCACTCTGCTAAATGGCATTCTAACTTCTCTTTAATGAGAATGCACTTGTGGGATTATTCAGATTCGGTTCTGAAGTGTTTCTGGCTTGATTTCAACCTTTTACATTCATGTTGTATTAGCTTAAGAGGTGAACCTACGGGTTTAGTTGTCAAACTAGGCCTAGATCGCAGTACTCAAGGGATCCCCGTGGTAAACTAACTCGGTTTACATTAAATATATAAATTTTTCTTTGGTTCCTTCAACGTGAAAACAAGATTAAGAAAAAAAATCATGACAGTGCACTGTTGTACGCATAATTTGGTAGAGATCTCAGGAACCCTGCAATCTATTGAAATGACTTATGTTTTGATTCGTAGGTTATCATCACCAATTATTTGGTTACTTGAACCAATTCCTTCATAGTGTGTAGTTTTCTTAAGTAGTCTAGTTTAGCAAAAACTTAATTTTTGCGCTTACGCCTTTCCAAATATGTATGCTCTGTCCCGCTCATATGAACGCGAAATCTTTTTTACTTTATTATATTATTATATGTAATTTATTAATATTACATGTTGAGATAAATAGACAAGCTGTGGGGAGGACTTGTGGACGTGTGGAGGACACACAAAAAAGGGTTTCTGAAGATAGTGGCAAGGAATAACGTATAAAAAACAAAAAAAAACTACTAGGAGAAAACATGCCTAATACTGTTGTCTTTAATATATACCCGTCTTTATAAAAACCACAGAAATAAGAGACTGAACTTCCTCGCCTTCTTATTTTTTTTCACCAATTGAAACTTAAAGGCCAACAACATTTTTAGTGATATCATCTTAGTTGACATGTATTGTTTTACTGACATGTATTTAAATTATTGACATATCTAAATCGCAGTATATTTAGACACATGAGTGATTTAGTATTAATGTAAAAGTGCTATCTTTTTCACTTCTTCTAGTTGACAAAAAATTTAACTGAAGAGAAAATCAATAACACCTTATTTGTTCCAAAACATATTTTTCTAACACATATTGGTCAAGATGCGTAATAAGAAGATTGGTCAATATGCAAATTAGAGATAGGTCAATTCGCGTATGGGTCATTTTGCTTATTGGTCATTACGCGTTTTGGTCCTTTTGCGTTATTTTTTCAATACATATTGGTCATTATGCGTCTAAACCGATAATACATAATTAGTAAAAACGTTTATAGCATAAAATTTGTCTTGTCTAAGGCTTATTTTATAAGCCTAGAGAAAAAAAGTTCTTGAAATTTGAGTTAAGTTTAGTTTTTGTACCAATCGAATCGATATCAGTATCGATTTTACAGAGATCGGCTTCCACTTCGTCATCTAGCAATACCTGAATAAATCTTAACCATCAAACATTTGTGAAAGAGTTATTGACCTTGCCTTTATGATATGTTTTACTAAACAAACAACTTAAACGAGTTTACTCAATCGTAAACTTGATCACTGACATTCTTCGTTTCGATTTTGGTGTTTATTTGTATTGGAATGCAATTAATTGAAATTGTTTTACGCAAGTTTACACTCTCGGAGTTGCAACTAAATTCAAATTACGCAAGTCTATATTGTCGGAGTTGCAACTAAATTCAAACAAACTATTATAGCCAACATTATCTTTATTCAAAATCAAAAATAATTTATTTGAATTGATGTCATTCGATACTTAGATTTTCTCTTCGTCATACGTATTCTTGTAAACTTAGTAACCTTTTATATTATAACTTTAAATTCTTTAATTGTATAAATGTGCTTTCCATAAATCAATCAATAAATGATTGATTACATATATTCTTTGTAATTAATATCAGAAAGTTTTATATAAGCTCAATTACATATTGGTCACACCATGCTTGTAAATAGCTTTTTCCTATCATCACTCCAAAATATTCAAACTTTGAATCATGGTAAAACAATTATAATGATGAACTTTAATCGTTCACTCACAGAGTTCAATTTAATTCAATTTCGTTGCGATCCATTTAAATATTTGCACTGTAAATGCACCCAGAGCGTCATCTCACCCTTATTTTGTAGCAGATAAAGTTTAAATCGAACGAAACAATCATTATCAGTAGACTAAATATACGCTGTTGTGTATGTGGTGTTAATAATTTTGATACAATTAATTTACGTTAGGTGATATTGTGTTCAGACGAAGATCTATCGACTGTAAACAAAATCTTTGCATCCATACAAACAGTAAATAAAAGTACCCACACCGAGCAAAAGAACCGTAACCAAAGCGATGTATTAAAATAGTATCGATATTTTTGCAACGATGATATTAAAACTTCTCTACTATGAGCTGCGATTCATTTAATATTGAGGTAAAGTCAGTCGCCACAGTTGTTCGTGCGTGTCTTGCTTTGCTATGCTTTGTCTTAGTGCTAGGTTTCACATTTAACCTAATAATATTATACTTTATCTTTATTAGAAAAGAAAATTACAATCAATAATAGAATTAAATTAAAACTAGTATTTACAATTGAAACAATTAAGTTAACTGCAGACTGTTGCAAACAATCTACAGATAGCTCAGCTGATTAATGTTTGATTTCGAAAACTTGATTCTATGCAATTGAATTTTAACGGTCGCACATGTGTCCCGACGCGACATCTATCGGAACTTTGCCCATTAAAAAATATCAGACAAGAGTTCCTGCGGCGCAAACCTTTTTAAAATTCCAAGGTTTATTTAAAAATATTCGACTCACTACGACTGGAACTTGAATTAACTATTGTTGGATTAATTGTCGACAAATTGACATTGTAACTGCCCACATCGATCTGGTCAGTAGATTCTACTTCACCGTTGCTTTTGCCAAGTTGATTGCCAACTATTTCATTGATATTTGATAGAACAGTATTGATAAGGATTGATTTATCGTCTTGCTCTTTGTTTCCGACCTATCCTAACATATTTATCTGTCCAATGATATTTTGCTATCGATGTTTTTGTTACGTATAGTTAACAATTTTGTTTTATTCTAAGGGGTTTAGTATCTTTACTTATATAAATTATAAAATAATGCTCCAGAAATAGAGATTAAAACCTAAAAGTTTAACTCAAGTTTTGAATGAGTTTATAATTCCTTAAGTCACCTTGATTTTTTACATTCACAACTTGATATTCCACTGGCATCAGGATTTGGTACGGAGGCGTTAGTCATTGACGGTTATTGATGAATTGATTTCCAATAAACCTAGTTAGTTCTACAAGAATTAACCACAGCTATCTTAGCTATTTTGCAGCGGAAACGCAGTGGCAGTAAAGAGGTGCCAATTGGCGAGGGTTACTTCCTTTGTTGATAGATTGGTGTGGTGATAGTCTTAAAAGATGTTGTTTGATACCTATAGATAAATTGAGATAAAATAACTATGTAGCTAGTGGGAGTTTTTGTTTGTTTACTTAGGTAGCGAGAGCAGAGTTCCTTGAGAAAAGGCTCGATCGTTGCTATACTTATTACCACCATGCCTTTAGTACCACCGAGCAGCATTTCTGAGTTCTGATTGATTTCAATTGCTAGGTTTCGGTGAAATACCAGGCACATGCGGTTTAATACCCTGAGAGAAGCCTCAGGTTGAAGACGCGTGCACTGGGCGGTGTATCGTACAGCCCATACCTAGTGCATGTTCCTGTGAGGTACTGTTCCGTTCTGCTATATACGTTGGATACCATTTGTTGGTCATCAGCTTGTTCCGTCGATAGGTTGAAAGAGGTTGGTAGTTTGCGGTTAAATTTTAGAGTCTGTTTCAGAGCAACTCGACGTAATAACTCTGTAGATACTAACTTGTCATAAGTAGACACCGTGTCGCATCAGAACACATGTCACTCCGTCATTTGTCGCGCTAAATAACCATGAACTGTGCTAATTTGTTATGCCGCGGTTGTATAGGCAAATAGCTTGTTTCTCATATTCACCGGTCTGTGAAACTTTAAGTCATGTGGGGTAAGTGCGGAATACAAATTTAACGTAAAAGCCTGTCTTGGTTTGCGAAAACAGTTCTATGTTTTAGCCTGCTCTCCGTTTTCAAAACCCCTGTTGTTCTATAGATCCTAAAGATAAAGGATGAGTGATATTTTACAATCGCATATCAGCATAAAGGGCAATGAAAAATTAAAGGCAATAAAAGGTATTTAAATAATATAGTAAAATAAATTGTGAACGACAGACACATGTTAAGTAGGTTAGTTACTCTGGGGCTTAGATGATGCCGTGTTAAGAGCCAAACCTATTTTGGTTGGTAGTCATACTAGGACTAGATCTCGGTATTCACGGGATCCCCATGGTAAAAATCGGATTGCATTAACTTAAAAAAAAATCTTTGCTTCCTTGAATGTGAAAACACGATAAGGAAAAAAATACGATAAAAAATATCATGAAAGTGCACTGTTTTGACCTTAATTTAGTTGAAGATCTCAGGAGTCCCGCGGTCAATTGAAATGGCTTATGTTTTGATTCGTAGATTATTACTAATTATTTGGTTTCTTGAACCAGTTTCTTCAAAAGTTGTGTAGTTTTCTTGTAAATAAGCAAAAACTGATTGAACTTGATTTTTGCGCTAACGCGCCGTTCCAAAAACGTATGCGTTATCCCGCTCCTATGGACGAGAAATCCTATGTCTGTTGATTTACAAAATGGCGCGTGTTGCGCTCTCTTAAGTGTCCGTTATTTCAATTTATAACCCGGGGATCGAGATTTTTTTATTGTGATAACATTCCCATAAGTAGATCGCGACAATGTTTTGCTTTTAGGTAAAACGGCAAAGGTCATAAACTGACATGCCTACGAGTAGACGAGGCGAAAGTGTAGGCCGCATGCGGGGGCGTTTTGTTTTCACTTTATAATTTTATCAATTTACAGTGTCACTATCAATAAAAACGCTAAAATATCGCTGTTTATATTCCTGGTTATTGACCGTTCAATATGGTTATGATTATGTACGATGATCTAATGTTACTGTGTTATAATATTCCCGTAATAGATATTATATTTGTAACGTTACTATCTTGATGGATTGCTGTCATAGTATCACTAGTCTTCTTATATCTGAATTTACTGCAGTTACGTATCCATTAATAAAAAGGGAACGTTTTTCAAAAAACATAGACGTTAATGTCTTCATCAACGTCTATTCAATTGTAATACGTCGTCGTATTGAAGACACCATCATCAGACTAACGGGCTATCACTAGGGGAAACTTGGTAACAGCAGCTTCGAGCTGTAATGAATGGACTCCTAGGGGAAGTGACGCACTGCTAGCAGGCCATCTGAAAGATGAGTAGATGGTATTGTAAAGATTGCAAACCAGACGGTGATCCGACCAACCCTAAACTGAGTGGCACTTGGAGCAAACATCCGACTGTGGATAGATACGGGCCTGATATTGATGATAAAAAGATGCAAGTAAAGTCAGCCACTGAAGCTGGTCATAAAGTACCAGTAAATATTGCAAAACGTGCCCCGACTGCAGCTGAGCCGAGACCAATTTTAATGCAAATGGATGTTATTTAAATATTTTATTCAATGCACAACATTTTAGATCTTACTCCCCCGATATAAGTCTTAAACATTTCGTGTATTGTGTCGTGACTCTCTTGAACACTAATTAGGTGTTGTATGTACAAGTTGAATACATTACATACTGTTGCATTATTGTATATTAGAAACAGTGTAAGGACGAACGTAATGGTTTTCAAAAAGTTAAAAATGCTATCAATGCTATCGGCTTGACTTGTAGTTATGAGACCATAAAATTACATAATATCTACATTAAGCTTAATATTTTAATATATTGATTGTTTGTTGGCATAAGTATACTAGGAGGCACTATCCTCTATGAAATATAAATGACTACCATCGAGGTAAATTTTCTCAAAGCAGCGCCCTTCTAATTCAAATCCTAAATCTGTCTTTGAATCCCAAAAGGAACCAGACTCGATTAAAATATAAGAAACAAACTGTCCGTCCTTCCATTCCCTTTCCGAGTATTTTAGGATCTTCGTTAAATTATGGCGTTGATGCTTTTATTTGGAGGCGGGCTTAGTTGGTTTTCTTTGACTTTTTACATCTTTCTGTGTTTAAAAATAATCTTCATACTCCCTTACTGAATTTGTGGGAAAATGTTTCCACCATCAATTCAACGTCATTATTCAGTCCGTTGACACCCACTGATGTGTATAGGCCTCCTCTTTCACAGGCCAGTTTAATTGGCCCCGTGTGAGCCCAGTCTTCTGGTCACTCCGATGATATCGTCCGACTATCTGGCAGGTGGTCTGTCTTGAAGATGCCTCACTCCTTATTCATAATCAACCGCAAAATTACGTTTTGCATCGTCTCTGCCTCAGTTTCATATTCTGTATAAGTATTAACTATTCATATTTTTCATCCAAAGGAATTTCATATCCTGATCAATAAAATTGCTGACTTCTAACATTTAGCCCATATGAGAGCCAGGTATCGATTCAATACAAAATTACATAACGAACATTCCTAGCACCGTGTTTAAATTAACATATTTATCATCGTAATAAAAACTAGATCTTAGATTAAGAGCTTTATATTATGACGTAGATGTGTAATCTAAAGTGAATTCTTAAGATGATGAATTGGTTTTGATCGCATTAGGTTTTATTATTTTACAGCATAAAAACTTACAAAAAACCCATATAGCATCATCACCTAGCTCCGGCCAAATAATTTACGATACCTACATGTAATATAATATTATGATTTTCTGGTAAGAGCACCCAAGTGAATAAATTCTCTTCTCTGAATCCAACCGCATTATCAATTGATTCTTTTCTATGTCTACCAAATTGTACCTAGAATATTTATGATCCTGGAAGCCGCTAAATATATTATTACAAGAACGTTGAAGTGACAATTCTAAACTTTCAGACTGACGTGAAAAACAAGTTCTCATTTTGCATTTATTGTATCCACGCCTCCTTCGCCGTCTCTATGTTTCCATGAACTCGACACTGGTATAAAACTGGCAAACCAGATACATGTTTTCAATAACAAAGAAGTCTAGTCAGTCCTTTGTGTATTCGCGTTTTCATTGTGATTTGGTATACAAGTGTATTTTTAGATATTTCACTACGAAGTCACACATGCTTGTAGGACAAACAATATGTTGATGATGGTCGATGGCAGGTATTAATTGACAAATCGCAAATGACAAGGACTTTGACATTATTTTTCGTAAAAATCTTCTTCTGACCTAGCTTTGCTTCTAGCCATGGTAATTAAATTAATAACATCTCCTTTCATCTCTCACTGCCAAGGTCCTTGCAGGTCTGTCCGACCCAACTGAGTAAAAGTCATGATCAACCTATGATAGTCCACTGAATATTGCTAAAAGAATAGTAAAAGTAAATTCTTACTGAACGGATGCTATTACTTTTAACTTATCATCAAATTCTTATGAAATTTATTATTTTTGCCATTAAAAGTGAAATAGATTATTGCATTTTGTCACCCAATACATTAGAAAACTTGATCTATCAAGGATCTTTACATTATTTTAATAAGTCCACGAGGTTCACCACGAGACCTCAAACAGAATCCAGTTTTCTGCTAATTTATTATTGAATTCATTAATTTGACAGTTGGACGAGTTTTTAGTCCGTATCGTAAACTTTATAGCACAGCTTCTAATGCGACTGGCGCCAAAATTGTAAAGGAGAAGGCGTATTTTCTACAAATAAGGCCATATAATCATGTTTCGTGCTAAAACGGTTTTTTTTATCAAATCATTTATATTTATTTATTAAAGGAAAACCAGCAGCACATACAACAAATATAACAATAAAGAAAATGGAAACGGAAGGCTATTAAAAGGTTTTCACGTGTAAGAAGAAAAGTAGATACATAAAAAGTGTGAACAAGCAGAGTAAACATATAACCTACAAACTAATAGAATTGACATACATAGCAAAAATATCTATATAATAAATAATAAATGTGAGATAAAAAACAAGCAATAATATTACTAAAGCAAAAAATAAAAACTGAATTTACAATCCGCACTACATTACTCGCATGCCAATATAGAGCCATCCTCATCATCCTCGCCGGATGGTTATATACCCACTCTTTATCTAGACCAAGAACGCTTTATTCAATGTTACCAAATTGTCTCGACTATTTTTATGGATCCTAAATCTTATTGTTTTCTGTTAAAATTCAATATCATGGGCATGTGCTTACTTAATTTAGAATGTATCCATTTTAATAGATTAAAACTTGGGGCTTCAGAGTTTTCGATTACGAAACCTCGCAAAAATTTAATTATTAGTATTATTTAACGGGTATTTAACGCGTTAAACAGTTCTAATAATTGTGTGTTCAGATCGCGTAAGCATAAAAATATTTGTTACGAAAATTACTATTTCAGTTTATTACCAGTCAACGTAACAAACAGTCCAGTTACGGTAAAGGATGATAATGGTTGTTATTTTAACATAACAGAAAAGTATTCTATCACCGACATAAACAAATGTTATGGACATAATCCATATATTAATTAATAATTTACATCTACTCTCATAGTCTGTAAATATCTATTAAAAGATCGATGCTATAAATTACATAAATCATTTGTTTAATAGCTGTTAAATTGATAATTAACTGTTTGTAAGTTATGTTAAATTGTTTTGAATCAGCGTCTCTCGTTTGTCTCTTTGTCTTTTGTGGCAGAATACCTACTTAGTTGATTACCTTCTGGTATTTGTTTCGATTAATAGCTGATATTCATCGACCAATCGGACAAAGGATAATTGTAAAGACATATAAAGTTAGATATTGAAAACCATGGACTAGACACTCATTTTATATCGAGTTGGTTGTCATCATGATCTTACTTGTATTAAGACTAACTATAAAATATTTCCTGAGTTTTTACGTTAGGTAAGACAGCATCAACATATTTGAGAACAGGGTTATAAATTTCGGAGACAATAGCATAGTTTTCATTGCCATATTAAAATTGAATAAAACTCACGTTTTTATCATAAATTACTGTTACATAATGAAGGAAAAAGAAAAGGTTAGTTGTTTCGTTTACCGGTGGGCGTTTAAAACTATAGATCGTGACGATATTATCAATGATTTTATTTTATTTCACAAATTAACTGCCTCCTACGCGTGTACGTGATTAGATCTTTTTATATCTCTTTCTGTGCTTTTAGGAAAGTAATTTGATTCTTCATTGCTACTTGTTTAGTGTTTGATTTCTATCGTAATAGATTGTGAGAAAAGCGTTACCGGAAAAAGTGCATCACACAACCCATAAGGAACAGTTTGAAGATGTTATAAACTTTTCGAAGTTAGTTCGTAAATCTATATTATTCATATTATCTGATCCTAGTTAACTCGAATGACGTATTCATCATTCATGGATGTAAACGACAGCGATAACTCTGATGTTAGATAACTTACCAATTCCACTTATTTGCATTCTACCTTTAGGTATTATCGTATCCTTACCGATATATTTATCTCCAAATCAATACAATTAATCATAGAACAAAGGGCCTGAGTAATTTTCCAAGATGCGCCTTCTATCAAGTAACGTAGCGTAAACTATAGATCACAGCGGCGCTTGCGCAACTCTGCAGGGTAGAGTCTACAAATCGCATATCCTGATTGGTATCGATCGTAAGATGCGAGTCACGATCGGTTGGTTGTAGACTCGTAGGTGCTTGTTTGTTGTGCGTTTCCATTCTAATACGAGATGCATCATGTTAACATTTGACTTAAACGGTAGGTACTTATTTTTCGCATTTTTTTACCTTTCATGGCTTTCATTTGCCCGGCGTACTTAGCACACATATATGACTTAAGGTTCTAAGGTGCGACGGTCTAAGTTGCGACGCCGCCGCGGGCATAAACAAGTAATATTTAATATACCCATATTACTAGTTAATGCCCGTGGCATCGCACGTTTAAAGGGAAAGGTTTACATATCCCATGTTAACAGATTTATGGGATAAAAAGTAGTCTTTGTGTTAATCCAGGTCTAACTGGCAAGATTCATTACATTACGAAAGTTAGACAATAAAATACAATCATTGTTATGGTTCCATAACTTAAGGTGACTTATGGACCATAAGTCACCTTGACGACGGATATTATAATACTTGACCGAACGAAATGATAATGGGTGTCGATGGACCAATTCTAGTCTAATACGCTAAAAAGAGTACACCGACATAAAATGTCTATTAAACATATAAGGATGAGCTATTGCCGTATGTCAATGAAACACAAACACCGATAGTAATCAATCAGGTAAGAGTTACTCGTATCTATGTCATACTTCGACAAACTTGCGTATGCGCCTGCAATAGACGCCACTGTATTTACTCTTCTACCAACTGTCACAAGCTCCTAGTTCTAAGCTGTACTTCTTTGTTTGTATGAACTTTGCAAGTAGCGTTGACCAATTGTATTTGTGCTATGTTTATATTCGTTATACGGTTCGTTATGTTTGCGTTAGTTATGTCATAACTATCTCGAGAAATCGACTTTGGATCTTCGTTAGTAAATGTCTTTGTTTATGTATGTTTTTGTCATCTAAATTGTCTATTATGGATATTGGACTTGTCTAATCGACAGTTAATAATAGGATAGTTATGAAGTAAATCATCTTTAAATCATCGATAGCCGTTCTTTGTCTTTTATTATTCGTATATCTTCTTCTGGCTTTTCTTTGTTACTTTGGTGATCAATAAAGACTACTGAATCTGTACCCATAGGCAACGTATGCAATATGAGTTACTTAGTAGGCAAAGTAGGTACACGTTTATATGGGAATATAGATGGGAACATTTACCTTGCTAGTTAGTAGAAAAATACAAACAGCAATAAGATGACAACGAGGTCCCAGTAAACTGAATAGTTATACTTAAACTCACTCCTTATACAGAGATAGTGTTCCCTATTCTCAAACACGCCGAGCAAACAACTGAAGTGGCTGCTAATTCGATAAAAAAGGAAAGTGGGTGTTCCCACGATCAGGTGTAGATAGCGCTGGTCCAATATTGACTAAGCGATAGCTGAAATAACAGAGTGCTTTTTGTGATACAGCAAGTCTGTTTGGGCACGTTTTTGTATTTAGCCTTAATTTACTTATGTATTGGCGTCGATCCCGTCACGTTCGATTGGAATCGAGTTGCCTCTCAACTGAGAAAGGCGCTTAGCCGATGTATCAGAGAGCTTCCATATTTTCCCCTTTGCGAATCATTCCAGAACATATTAATATTGACGTCTTCTCAAATTTAGGTCTTCACAATCTAACTGAAAACTTTATTTGAGGCCTTTACTAACTTAGCTGTCATTTTAAAGGATAGACTGTCCTTGTATTCAATGTACACATAACATTTCAAAACGAAGTCACCAAGAAACGTCAAAGTCAAGATATGATCCAATTCATCAAACCCGACACTCAAATAGACAATGCGAGGAAACGGTTGTTAAAATGCAAACGTAAAATCGTTGGTCGTCAAATTGAAAAGGCAACCGCAAAACTGTTGTTTAGCGGATTGAATAACCACGGGCCAATTGGTCTGTGGTTCCTTAACTGTTTACTACATATTTGTAGGTTCTCTCTTGTACTAAACTCTCGTGTTCTGTCTTCATTCTATCTATGTTTCCAGACCAAAATCGTGCTACTTCAAAATCTTACTTTTCGTTATGAATCTTATAGATTTTTTGTAGTGATGCAGGCTGAGGAGTCGAAAATAGTCATTATCGATGACTGCAATGAACTGAACTCTGTAATAAAGTAATAATAAATAATAACAATAACTGTATTATAAGTAACATTACCCAGTTCAAGAAGTTAATCATAAATTTTCTTGCTCATTTTGGTTTCAAAAAAACCACAATGAGCTTCTCGTGTAGATTGTAAAATTATTGCGACTGGCTAAAAATCAAAGACTCTGGATCGCAAATAATATATATGCCTTAGATGTAATCTGATTTACATGTTAGTCGATGGCGACTCGTAAACCGAGAAATTTCGCTATTAATTTTACCATTTATTTTATGACTATTAACTTTTACTTCTGAGCGATCATTAATGCTACGTATTGCAGTGTGATTTATAGATATTGCCTCTCAATTACCTAACCTAACCTATGCAGGCTCTACTTACTTCATATGGTATTACATATTGTTTGTACAAAATGTTACGAGATCTTCAGCATCTGTGTCAATATGCTTGTAAATATGCTAAGCTTTGAGTATGACATCGGTAATATGTGTATTAAAATAGTATGATATTTAATTTACTAGTAAGTGGAAATCATTTCACATATTTTCTATTTGTTAGTGTACCTACACGGCTAGGCGTATCTTAGATATTACGTGATAAGTTGGCATACCTACAAAATATAATTGTAAGTTGTTTCTTCCAAAATGTTATACCTAATTAACTGATGTGTAGGTATTTATATTCTTTCTTAGGTTATTTGTTGAGGACAATCACAAACAATGTAGCTCTATTATTATATATGTATATATCAGGCTGTAATTTAATAGCTAAGTCAATTTTCCGGAACACGTTCGTGAAGTTAGTGCGTGCAGAAATTCCATGCACGGCTGGTACAACATGACTGACCTGACCCAACTATTTAGAACTGAACTCTATGCCCTGTATTATAAAACCTTTGTCTAACCCGATATCATTTCGTCAGAGCCCTCATAATTTACCCTTCAGAAATGCTTCACGATTTGTTTCGCTCACGCTTCACTGATAAATATTGACGACGTATTATCGCGCCGATCTGCACTATAAACTAAACGCTCTTATTGCGCAGTGATATTCGCCATGATTGAACCGTTTGAACTATAATCTCTAAGATGCCTTGGGCATAAAAAGTAAAAAAATCTTGGTAAGGACCACATCTACAATGTTTCAATTACAAGGATCATTTGAGCAGTCGCTCCGAGGCGGAGACGAGCTGTCTCCAAGCGGCAATAAAACTCTCGCAGCTTTGGCCAAAATACACAAACACTGCACTGGCAAAGCCCACGCTCTAGGATGCGGTGACCACAAAGATAAACACAACCCACTCGCTAAATCCGATTCCAACGGCAGCCTCCAATCAAGGAAATCGTTTCGCAATGAATGCATCATAGAAATCAAAGAAGCAGATAAAAACAACCATGCTATTAAAACCAACGATGGACTCACAAAGAGCTTTAGTAATAGCACCAGCTCTTACGAAGGCCATAGTGATACTGATTCAGAGAGCTTGAAGTCTCGTCCTGAGCAGAAAAATCTAGATCCATGCGAACGCCTCTTTTCACAAAACACTAAAGCATCGCTAATGAAGACCGCACGAATGCGATACGCCGATGATACTGTCATTCAAGATGAAGTAGATGGAGAGAAATGCAAGCAAAATTTCAGCAGGACTCCTTTGAGATCGAGCTATAGAGAAAGGAAGTCTGCTGTCGTGACAATCGAAGAAGTCAAATCCGATGGATCAAATCACGATGAAGAGCTAGCTAATGCCTTACTTTTTGATGAAAAACGCAAAACGCCGACACAACCAAAGTCAGGGCTACAACGTAAAGGCTCTGGAAATAGCTTGACAAATGGTAAAACTAACGGCCCAAGGCCGCCATGGCGAGGCGCGTGCAAGAAAGGAATACCTGCGGAGCCTTTCGTCAGAACACCCTCCTTTAGAGGCAGTATTCGGAAGAAAAATGCTAAGGGCGATGGAATTCCGTGGCGGAAACTTTATGAACTTTCGCTTTGGAGAAAGTGTGGGGTGAGCTTCGCGTCTGTCGGCGCAGACACGGAGCGTGCCTTACTGAGGCCGTGGAGCGAGCTGTCTTCGCAACTGCAACCACCACCAATCACGGTAAGTCATTCCTCTAGCGTCAATCAAGTGCGCGCCCCGGGCGTCCGCACTTTGATATCTCACTCCTATTTGGCAGTAGGCGATTACTGAACAGCACTCATATCGATTGTGGGCGCACGATCTTGAATACCATTATGTTCCGATGTATCAGCCAGGCTATATTTTCAATAATCGCCCCGTAACTACACCGTCGTCAAAAGGTTTCCGTGATCCCATGCAAGGTAAGACTAAAAATGGTAAATGTGGTTATCTTATCTCAACGCTGAAGGTAACTTGCCTATGTTTGTCTAGAGATAATGCAACGCTCGATATGGAATCTTAATATTTGCCAAAATAAAGGATAATTTTCTAAATATGGATAAGGTTAATCTTTCAGCTTTGTTCGCATCATCATTTCCACGAAAATTGGCTTTGGGTATAAAATCAATTGACTGCAATCATTGGAGCACTTTCAATTTCGAGCGATCACGATACGGCGCTGGTCATGGATCGTGGTATCGCCTCGTAACATTAGTCGCCCATATGAGGTAACGATGGTGTGTCGTTGGCGACCGCCCGCGGTCACACTGGGCGGTCCAGCCGAGATCGCGGCAGCCTGAGACTTCTTACCAGCAAGATGGTATTGCTTTAATGCGGACGATTTACTACATTACCCTATCGGGTGTTGAAACTCAGCGTTTCTTATGATCTCCGTAGCGTGTCTCATTAAGAGATTTTTGTGTTTATTAAAATTCCGTACATCCGTTTTAAAGCTTGTTTACAAATTAATTAGGTAGTTTTCGAACTGCCATTTGGTTGTTAATGTTCATTTTAATGTTCTGTAGACTTTCGTCAATTATAAGGGACTATAGTATCAGAAAATAGAAGCCGCAGTGGCAAAAAAAGTGTGATTAACGCTAACAAAAACGACAAACAAGGACTCGTAATGCAAAAGCCAATGCCGTGGATTCGCTACAAGGCGCTTACATAATACATCGAGTGGAGACATGAATACAAATAGGTTCTAGATCAGTTTGCAAAACAGCGTGGGTAACATACGAAGAACAATTGATATAAATTGTTGAGGATTATTCAAATCTTACAGCTTGTTTGCTATTATTCTGTATGTTATGTGTTGAATCTTATTATTCTGTTGCACGGATTCGTGTAGATCCTTGAAATGTCACTTCTGTTGTTTTGAGTTTATGCAAATTGTATTGTTACGCGGTGTATACGTATTACAACAATGTTGTCAAGCTTTCATAGAGTTAATTTGTTGCCTGAAAACACTTAATATTTTTACTAAAGAATTATATTTTCATAGAATTTAGTTAACTTAATATTCACAATAGTGAACGAGACCTATCCTTTCATTTCGCTTGACATTCATATGATAAATTCACCAATATATTCATATCAAATTAACGTATGCTACTGCAATTGCTTTGTTGCTTCAAGATATATGGATCACAAAACAATGGCTTTCGTAACGTCTTAGAATTCATTGTTAATCTCCCGTATAATTTGTCTCCTACGTACGTTCGTACTATTTCTACTCTTGCGCAATATTGCTCCTAGGTATGCCACTGAATTTTTAACTATCTAATTGGCCTTAACATTTTGATCTTCGTTTTACTTTTATGTTGCATCTGGTTGATCTTTTGAGTCTTTGTATTGTCTTTACTGATGCCATCCAGTCTATCGTTTTATTTTCGACTGCCAAAAACATATTCTAACTGAATAAAACGTTAAAACAAATCATTTTAGTTGTTTTAGTAGTTCTATAGTTTGTGTTCTTTTTTTAGGGGTCCGTACCCAAAGGGTAAAAACGGGACCCTATTAATAAGACTTCGCTGTCCGTCACCAGGCTGTATCTCATGAACCGTGATAGTTAGACAGTTGAAATTCACAGATGATGTATTTCTGTTGCCGTTATAACAACAAATACTAAAAAACAGAACAAAATAAATATTTAAGGGGTCTCTCATACAACAAACGTGAATTTTTTGCCGTTTTTAATGATACTGGTACGGAACCCTTCGTGGGCGAGTCCGACTCGCACTTGGTCGGTTTTATCATAGATAATGGTACGGAACCCTTTGTGCGCGAGTCCGACTCGCACTTGGCCGGTTTTATTTTATTTAAATATACATTGCTGTTTATGATACCTTGGCCTTTACACATCATTGCATTGTGGAAACCATTAATTTAGAATCGATATATCAAGTAGGCGTTCAAATACCTTTAATTATCGTATCTGGAGATGTTCCTTACTTATTAGAATGTGCAAGGACGAATGTTCTCCTACACAGTACACATGCTGAACTGCTGATTATGAAATTTAAATGTAAATTGTGTATGGAATAATGACGATTGCCTTCATTGTTTGGTTGTTGACAGGGGATCTGATTTGTTTCGTGAATGTCAATGTTTTAAGATTGATGTCGTTAAAAGGATTATTCGTGTATATTTTATGGCAGTCTATTTGATAATAATAACATCTAACCTCTGAAGGGAAAATCCATGGAATTAATTTCTGAGAGTGAAATGCGTACTAGATTTTTCTATCACATACTTGAATAATTTATATGCATCCATAGACAAATTCATGAAATTAATTTCTGAGAGTGAAATGCGTACTCGATTTTTCTATCACATACTTGAATAATTTATATGCATCCATAGACAAATTCATGAAATTAATTTCTGAGAGTGAAACGCGTACTAGATTTTTCTATCACATACTTGAATAATTTATATGCATCCATGGACAAATTCATGAAATTAATTTCTGAGAGTGAAATGCGTACTCGATTTTTCTATCACATACTTGAATAATTTATATGCATCCATGGACAAATTCACGAAATTAATTACTGAGAGTGAAACGCGTACTAGATTTTACTATCACATACTTGAATAATTTATGTGTATCCGTGGACAAATTTATGAAATTAATTTGTGATAGTAAAACCCGTACTACGATATTTTTCTATTACATACTTGAATTATTTATGTTAATAATAATAATTTTTATCACCTTTATTAAGTTACTTAATTTTGTATTTCTCTTTTTACAGGTATGTACTGCAACAAGAGTGATTCATAGATTTCCAATCTGGTATTGTATCTTCTACTTCTATTCTATCTAACTATCGTTTATCTAGAAATCTCACTACCGTTGCATTGGGGCCTATAATCAGGAAATGTTAAAGCATAGCTTCAATCTGCTTAGCACGCATTCAATACAATACAATACAAAAATGCTTTATTGTACACCATAAAATAACATTACAAAGATGCATCACATAAGATAAGTACAATGAGCGGTCTTATCGCTAAGAAGCGATCTCTTCCTGCCCCCTTAGCACGGGGATTGTTGTCTAGGGTAGAATAGAGAAAAATTACGTCACTTCGTCATCCAATGCGTATATTATTTGAAATGCATTCCATCAACTTCAATAATATACGCAATTTATGGCGATGCAATGTCATTATTGTCTATTCTACCCTAGACAACAATCCCCGTGCTAGGGGGGCAGGCAACCTTTGGATGGAAAGAATTGTGAATTTAAGAAAGGCAAGGGGTGTACCAAAGATAATCTAAAATACATAAACTACAAAGACCAATGGATACCTACATTAAAATAATAAAGACTTATCAAAAAAAAACAAAGTAAATAAATAACTAAGTAGTAGTATCTAAGTATACATAAATTCTTCGCATTCTTTCGAGAAAATTGAAAAAATTGCCTTTATCTTCTAAAACCATGTATAGTACATCTATGTCAATCCCAGCCCGACCAATATAACCGGCGTTTTTGCGCACAGACAAACGTCTTCATAATCGCGCCTTTACAATATTAGAAGTAGGTAGGTGGGATTGGTAGGAAGTATTTGGTTCCTCACTCGTGTTACAATAATCCAATTAGGCCTAGCTCTGAAGAGGCATTATAACTGACATGACGCCTTCTACGGGTTACCGTTCGAGTTGCATTCCAACAGGCGTCACCACAGACCTGATAACACTAGTGGGAAGCTAAAGTTCCACTCTATTGGGTCTGCTGATGGGTTTTTGAGATCCTAGACAGTTTGAATAAGAATTACTGTAAATTTGCCCAAATGTCGGGAAAAATAAGTAAATAACTGCGATAATAGACGTGAATAGTGGGATTATAAGGAATATTATGTACGTGATCATACTTTTCGCTTTAGCTCTGCACGAAAGAGTGGAAAAGAGTACACAAGACTAAATCTCCCTCCATCGACAAAATTTAATTAGAATTAACACTTTTGGGGCAGATGGATTTGTCGATTGCAGCATCGAGAACTAATTGAACTGTTCATTCCATAGATTTGTGTAACAACTAAATATATTATGCAGATCGGCGAATAAGCATCACTGACCATCAAAAGCTAGTTACGAATGTCTGCTCTAAAACAGTCAGTCATTTGAGATCACTTAAAAATGCCACATGGCACAACATCGTCATAATTGGATATTGATTAAAAATGTCATTGATGGAATCGAGGTGACACCAGATAACATCGGTGCTGGTATGTTGACAGCAGATGATATCTCTCATGATGAGGAACAACTAAGAGCTTTGATAACGTGAGAATACTTCATAAATACAGTTGAAGTTGTTGCAGCCTTTTGCTATGATGATGATGCTTAAACAGCTTCAGCTTATGCTATGATGATGCTTAAACATTAACGACGAAATGAACAAACCAAATTAATATTATTAATGTAATTATAATGATAATATAATATAAACTTCTTCAAAATAAGTCTTTTCACGAACTGTTTTGTAAGAATTGAAACGGTTGGTAATGCGGAAAGTTTCATTTAAAAGGTGATGTCACTAAAACATTGTGTTAGGCATGGTGGCAAAAAAGCGTTAAAGGACCATCATGGTGCGTATTTGAGATTCTATGTGTAATAAATAATTACGCGATGTGACACGATCCCTCTGGTCTTCACTGAAATGCGCTGGGTGTACATCAGTGTGCACCCAGCACAATGCTGTGTGAAGGCCATATTTGCCATAAACACTGCTACGCACAAAATCTAATTTGTTACTTATGTAGTATTAACTAACATAGTTTTTAAGGTTATTGTGTATAGTAGTTTTAAGGTAAATAAAATATCTTCTTCATCACTATCGTTTATTTCGCAGGAACGTAGGTGTACAACGGTCATATAATAATAATAATAATAATCATTTATTTCAGACTATAGAACAGTTACAGATCTTATTTTAACTTATTCTACGGTCCATAGTAATATATACCTCAAAACTAACATACATATGATAAGAGCTTAAGTAGATTTGTAATTAAGGTGAAAACTAATTAAAAGATAGATTCAGGAACTTTTTGCACCTCTACGCTTGGTGCAAACCGGCGTAGTTGTTGACTTAGGAGGTCTTTTGAATTCTCTACACCTCAGTTATATAGAAGACGATCGTTAAACCTCAAGTATCATTCAACCATCTAATTCCTTCAATTCCACGAAACCGTTCACCATTTACGACATCGCAATAGCAATGATGCATCGGACAAGCTATTATTTTTCCAGCGCTTTGAGCAATGCAGGCCCACGCGTGTTTCTACATTGTCATGTCATATTTCTATGTTTTGACAACGTTTATGATGTGTGGTCGATTAGATTTATGTTTTGAAGTTACATTACATCCATAAACTTTCCCGCTAACAGCTTTGGAATTGATTTCTGGGAGGCAGAAATATTTCACCTTGAATTATTAAATACTTACGGTTTTTATTTTACGAAATATTTTATATGCGATGAAATTAAAGCGCTTTTAATAAACTCACAATAGGATTTTATTTATCTTGTCGCTGAAAGTTGATTCACTCGACGACTGCGTTTCGTCTATCAATGTCTGTTCTATTGTATGACAACTGACAAGATCCTAATTGGTAACGTAATGTAATGTTTCTTACATAAATATTGCTAGTATAAATCGACCTTCGATTGAAATTATTACCTAGTACCTGCTTGTACGTAACACCAGAAGCCTAGAACGAAATTCATTGAAATAGTAAAACGAATCAGTTACTAAGTTCTCATAGACTTAGCTGAGAATGCGCCTTTTCAAAATAAGCGTAGGAACCGTAAAATTAAGTAAAAGATCAGTTGGATAAATTTATCCTATTTGCACCTTTGCAGTTTTAAAATTTATATGTATAAATAAGAGTTATAGTTATCACCAGCGATAATAAATCTTTTTGATAATAAAGCTTTTTATCAGGGACAGATCTCTCACACTCGTAGCATCGTTTGAGTAGCTTGCCAATGCGTGATACATTCTTGAAAACGCATTCACTGCCCAACCTCTGCGGCGGAACCCTGGTTGGGGCAGGCCGCAGCTATAGTACCTACGTCTGAAAGTTCGATATAATGTGCCTTAAGCCATGGAAGTGTTGTCACTTGTGTGCAACTGCATGCCGCGCCTTACAGCTGCCACCGTAAACAAGACGAAGAAGTGGTAGTCCGTGTTTACAAATTGTCTTTATTGCTATTTTAGAGAGCCCTAGTGTCTAGGTAGACCTACATAATTTAGGGTTTAAGTTCGCTATTTACCAAAAAACATGTAACAATAAATGATATGTAGGTGTATCTGATAAGGAAACCGCAGAGATGTTATTAAGGTCCAAGATGACTCACCAAACCTGCGGATCAACGAAATCGAAACCAGCTAGTAAAATGCACAAACGTAACGCTATCTATAAGATTAGGTTTTGCAACCGTCAAGCGTGCCAGGAACTTGTCGGTAGGCTCGAGCTAGTCGGATCGCCTACGCGCCTCTTTCGTAAGAACCTAAGGGGGAGCGCTGACGATGCGTTTAAGAAGTTCTAAAGCTTTACTGTACAGGTAGTCTATAGATGGAGGTGGCTCACGACCGCTTTTAGTGATGTGATGTGTCGTTTTGGGGAGGCCTATGTCCAGCTGTGGACTTTTATAAACTGATATGATAATGACGACGAAGATGATAATAAAAGCTTTACTTTGTTTATTTGTTCGACGTTGTTACGTTACCCTTTTTGCCTGTTACAGACATTTCCATTGATTACTGTCCCTAGAGTTAGATATCTAAGTAAGGTACATATCTGTAAATTTATGTGTTACGCCAAAGGGAATTTTAGCTACATGGATTCGTTTGCTTGACAACGCCTGTCTACGTTTCAACTGAAGCACACACTATAATATGTACCTATAAGTACATAAAAATGAAACAGACTATGTACAACTGTAGCACAGCACAGTTTTGACGTCCCGCAGTGAAGCTATGCACGCGTTCACCTTGTGCTTAGCGTTCACAGCGTTGTGCTGCGTGGGTACCATAGTCGAGCAAGCCACGCGTGTAGCAGTGACGTCATTAATCTCGTATTCGTGCGTAGCGTGTAGCGTGTGTTGCAAGGTTTCGTAGAAGACCACGTTATTCTGTGTCTAAATCAGCGAAGTATGCAGCAAAATTCTGGGAAACTACTTACTATTCAGACAACTTCGGGTGGAACTGATAAATATTAGACCACGAAACTTGTATGTGGTTGTGATTCACATTGCTCTAAAAAATTCGCAGTTGCGTTCACTTCCTGCCTCGTCTGAAGCCCACCTTCATTAATGTAAGCAACCAAACCGTCCGTTTTGTCGAACAGCTGCCAATCACGACGATGGGCATCGCTTCTCGGAAGTAATGTCTTTATCGACGTGCTTTGTCTAACTGATTAACTCGTGTTTAGTACACCTTCGTCAGCCAGCACACATAGGTCCATTGCTGAACGTATACCTATCTCCCCAAAACAATAGGGTTTTGCCATATTCACCACGCTTGGCAGGAGAATTGGTGATCGCAGTTAATGTGTTAAAAATACACAGAAAGAAGCGAGAGGAAAGACAGTATCTTTCCTCTCTAGGTTCCTTTAGTAGACTCATACGACATCCACGTGCTGAGTTGGAGGGGTCTTCCGTGACCGCGAAAAAAGTATGTATTTTAGTTACAAGAGTAGAATAACTGATAACTTTTGTGGGTATGTTATGTGAGTTTTAGACAAGACCGAGACAGACAAACATTTTGACAAACGACACCTTAAAACACCTGATCTTTTTACATGAAGCAAAGATACATGGGATGTATGCTGTGTGTGTGACCAATATCAATTATTTAAATTTCATTACCAGCTACTTTGTGGAAACCATTCAGGATTTACAATTTAAGTATTTTAATAAACCATGCCATAATTACTAATAATAATAACTAATTAGTTAAAATTCCTAGTAGTGTTTTTATTATGAAACACTGTCAAACGTATAACAATTTGTGTACCGAAATAGCGGAAGCTCATTCTTAAAATTCTTTAATTCTATTACTAATTTATAGATTACCATCAAACGGTTCTAGATTAAAATAATAGTAACGTTTCGTAACCTATGCGTTTATTGAACCCCACTTGCATTACGATAAAGTTATTAGCCACGGACCACTTACTCTGTTATTCTATTTTTGGTTCAGTTGAGTACGTTTGTAAACATATCGATGCATGTTTTGTTTCTTCGCTGTACTCCAATGAAGTATCTATGTTTTGTTAATAAGCACAGAACTGGGACGCATTATTCGCGTTCAATATAGTCTTGCAATGTGTAAGGGTTAGCTTACACCGAGACGCGACGCGACGCCCCCTTTTTAAGAGAGTGCTTCTAAACACAACTTTATTTACTACGCAAAAACATAAAAAATATACTGATATAATACGAAAACTCCCCGCGACGCGACGCATCGCTGCGCAGCGAGATGCAGCGCGCCCTTTTTATGACAGTGATTCAATATATAACTTTATTTACTGCTCAAAAAAATACAAAATTTATTAACATAATATGAAAACTCATCGCGGCGCTGCGCCGCGCTTATCTCTAGATGCCTCGGGTCGCGTCACGTCTCGGTGTGAGCTGACCCTAGAGCTTTTGCTATTCTCCTAATAGGCTTGTCCCCATTCTATTTGAACTCTTCATGATTCTCGTTATCACTGTCTATGCCTGGAGATCATTTCCTGTGCTTTAACATTCTGTATACTGAATTTCTTTGAAATAATTGGTCATTTGGTTTGGTTTCGAGCGATTTGTCTTATGGTACCTATTATGTAGAGTTCTCCTGTTATTGATACCAGCCTCAGCTGTATCGTGCGTTTCTCTTCATAAAGATGTATCCACGTTTTTGTCTCCATAAAATTTCATCAACCGTACCACCAAACGACCCAAACATCCACCTGTACCGCTTCTAAAACCGACTGCGCCCGCGCTTAAGGAATGCCAACACGTCTCAGCTTCCTGTCCCGTCCTAATATGTATTCTATATCAGTCGCGCCAGGATTAGCGATTTGGAGTTTTTATAATGGATGGCATATGTCCGTAATGTTATAAATTTTATGATTTTACAGCTTTTGTGTACAGGATTTCCGGAATAACACTTTCTTATGGGACGGTTTTCCATTTACATTAAACAGAGTAAAACTTTGGAGCAATTTACTTACCTTGTCGAAGTACGTGGTAGCCATCAGGTCATATCTTTATTTCTTTATTGTCGTTTATTTTACAAACAAGAGACAATTCAACGAACTAATTTGTGCGCATTTGGGAAGTTTTTTTCTTGTATATACGTATTAGAGTTTTTCTTATATGAATTGACTTACATTACAAAGACAATTTCAAGATTTCAAACACGATCTAAATGGCAAATGCAGACGACATCTACCCGCGATTGTCTTGAGACATTGCCTCAGGCTGGGAAATCCTGGATAGAATTGACGAAACTTTATACACTAAAGAGAATTGGCGCAGGTTGGCGTAGGGGAGCGACCCAGACTGAGACTTTGTCTCAGGACAATCCTGGATAGATTGACGTAAACTTTGGATACTTAAGAGAATTGCGGCAGGATGGTGGAGAGCGAGACAGACTAAAACGTTGCGTCAGGACAATCCTGGATATAATCGACATAAACGTTAGATACTGAAGGAATTGCTGCAGGACCACGGAGGGTGATACGGACAGGAGGAAATGAAGAAAAACTATCTTAATGTCACTCAAAATTCTATTACATTTCCATGCATCGTACCGCCGCGGTATACGCCAAGAGCAAAAGTATAATACCATTTGACATAATGAGTCAATATCAGCATTTGGTCGTACCAGTATCGGGTTTCCATTTACGGAGAGGTTTCTAAACGCATCGGTCTTTAACGACCTTGTTGCTCAGTGAAATTCTATAATTATACAGCTGGGCGGGTTTATGTTGTTATTGAATTTCATATCGATTGAGAATCTAAGAAAGCGTTAAGTTTTTTATGGAGTAAGCTTCTAGCATTTTGCAAAACACTTTGTTTATTAGATAGCACAAGCTTTGTTTGGGTCTAGATGAGGTGTGAGTTGTCCAGCATTGAAAAGAGCTGAAGCCAAGACCGCCTTATCACTGCCTGGCAAAAAGACCTTCCCTACCTTTTTCCGTTCTTCACTAATAGTTGCTACAACTGATCACCTACTTATGTGGGAGTCCAACCTAATCGCGATCTGATTCTAGGTCTTCCACGTCGTAAAGTATGTTTAAAATATATATTGTAAAAGCATTTCTCCTAAACAAGGTCTTGTAGGCGTTCCCTCGTCAATCTAAAACCAATTTTCGACCGGTTACAATAACAATGTCCCCAATAGAAGAAGGTTTACAGTTCGTTAACGATACGTTGCCAGTAAATGGTGGTAATCGATGCTGTTCTCATTCTTCGGCTTAACTATTGCGCAATTAGCTTTTAAGATATCTTCGGACAGTCAATGGCTTTTAATAACAATGAAGTTAACTGGGTATGGTGCGGTCCTATCTTTAGATTAGAGTCTATTGCTTAGTTAGGCCATATGATTCGAACGGCTCTTTTGTGTTTCGAGTATAAAGGCCTGAACGGTGTTACGGGGTGTAACGTACCATTCGCAGCAAGCATGATATTTTACGCCGCCTTGTGCTCAAACAAAATCAGTCTCGATGCTCGTTGCGAGCGTCTTCTTTGCCCGTGCTAACTGCACGAATGCGAGCTGTGTAACATATTACATTAACGCAGGCAGTACCCGGCTTAAGTCTAACCGTAGATTTTTGCATTCATACTCAGTTCTAGAATCCATTTTTTTTTTAGTAAACTAAGGAACTACAAAATTGGTTGAAAATATTTCATGACACTGATATCATCGGAGAAAATCGCAGAGTAAAGAAAATGCAAGAGTTCAAAACAATTTTTAGTTTCGAAAGCTTTCATTCATCATTTAATTCCTCTGTCTTCCGATGCCGGTTCGAATTTGAATCTTTTACGCTGCGCTTGTAAAATTTCGCTTTGCCGAAGGTTGCGTTAATGTTTTTAGTGATGACCTGTTACTATTTATTATTATATTGCTGTTACCTAGTTATCTGTCGTTATCAGTTTCTGTAAAGTTTTCATTCATAAAAACCTTTGTTGACATAAATTATCTTGGGTTTTAAGAACCGAGTATATTTTTAAACTAGAACTGGATATTAGACCAAACATCCCGTCCGTACTTACAATCACCGTTTCATCGGCCCATCAACACAACGGAAGCAACATCCAACCATACTCTCGCTCCATCAAACTGTCACCCGCGATAACCGTGAATTATCTCCAGAGAAACGCCGCTGAAGCTTCGAAAGGACTAATTACTAGTATCGACGTGACTCGTCTCATTCATATCGCCGATGCTCCCATATCTGTCTGGTAATGAGCTTCCTGTGGCTGGAGCCGTTGAGGCTTCGCCCTGCTTTGTATGGAACCGTGTAGGTGTGACGACGCATTATAAATGACCGGATTGAATTTGGTGCACCTCTTGAAAAGAATTGCTTAAAAGCAATGAACATAACTGGGCCTTGATCGATACTTAAAAACAATAAGATACGCTGAGAGAGCCAAGCGTGTTAAGGTCGAGTATTGTGGTGTCCTGACTCCTGATGATGTCTCGTGGAGAGACGAAACTAGTTGACGTCTTGCTTTGATAGATATTTTTTCATTTTGTAGTGGGCGTCGTTTTTCTTCTACAACGCGGACTACATTTTGTTAGAACTTATCGGTTTTTTCGCGAAATTGTTACTAAATATTTTCATCCTTATATTTTGCAATGGATTTCCGCAAGCTAACGCCTGAATCTATTATTTATTATTTAAGAGGTATAAGATACCTTTTTTAAAGTTACGCGAACAGTGAACACAGCATCATGAAACTTTTTTCTGATTTTAGCGATGTTTCAGCAGATTTAAGCAGTTTCATGACAAGCAGTGTTTTAAACTTTATCTTTCTGAAAGCACAATAAACGCATCTATGATGCAACTTTCATTGCACAAGTGCAAGATCTTTTATTGCTAACAATTGATCGGACTTGATGGACAAATAGTTTGTTAGCATCGTGTGAGATTCGTCTGCAATTTGTTATGGAATTTCTATCATTGAGTAACCTTTAGGATCTTTTGATGTGTTTATTATTTATGTTATTGGTTGACCGGTGCTCGGTATTTTGACGACAGTTTACCTATGTTTCTTTATCATATCAAACCGTTTGCACCCACTGTTGGGTATTGTTACCTAGGTTTTTTCTCTATCATCCGATAACCTAATTTTCGGTGCCCTGCAAATCACATCTAGTAGTTACTTGATCTGATACTCATACGATTCTTTGTACTTTCGATGTCGTCGGACGGGCGGTTGTCTGCTCCTTGGTATTCTCGCGTTTCTTGGCCTCCATTCAATAGTGAATTTCGTCCACTGCCCGTCATCCCTTCTAGCCAAGTACTAGGATGTACCTTAATTTATTTATTAATTATTACACTTCACGGTAAAGGTCTACTCTTTTTCTCCCAGTGTTCGCAGCTCTGAGTTCAGCTCGTCTGAGCATCGTTTACTTCGCCAGAGTATGATATCTTTGGCTAATCTTTCCAAGCACAGGTATTGATTTGTAGTAGGTACTGACTTCAGTTACATACAATCAGGTCAGATTCCTTTCATTCTTCCTGTTCGCTTTTGGTATTTATTAGTACAATCCAGTTAGATATAATCTGTCACACGGTACCTTGTTCGTGCTTTGGAGTTATTAAGCTTCGTGGTCACAATACAAATTGTACCTTAACAGAAATTGAAAGGTAACTGTCTGTTAACATGGTATTGCGATAATCTAAGGACATTACTCGTGTCACAATATAATGTAGTACTTTTATGTTATAGATATAATTGGCACTTTTTTTTTTAACCTTATTATATGCAAGATCTTGTATAAAAGGAATTAGTATATATAAGAGAGCAAAGAAGAATTTGAGACAACAGGAAAGTTCAGAGTACTGAACTCAACTCACTATCATTAATCTCTAGATCATCATCATTATCATCATCATCATGCCCTTATCACGCTGTGGTTAAGTAAGTTCGGTTGCCACAAGATCTTCTTTACCATTATTCACTAGCTGCCCGCGGCTTCGCACGTGCTTTTGAAGACTCCTATGTCCGTCCCCGGGATACCATTTACCGCCCTACCAAATTTTATTGACATACGTTCAGCCGTTTAGGCGTGAAAAGGTAACAGACAGACAGATATACAGGGTTACTTTCAAATTTAATTAGTATGGATTAGTAATTTAAACTCTTCGTGCGCTCATTCAAATAACTCATCTGTAATGTTTAGGGTTCCGTACCCAAAGGGTAAGACGGGACCCTATTACTAAGGCTTCGCTGTCCGTCTGTCACCAGGCTGTATCTCATGAACCGTGATAGTTACAGTTGAAATTTTCACAGATGATGTAGGTATTGCTGTTGCCGCTATAACAACAAATACTAAAAAACAGAATAAAATAAAAATTTAAGGGGGCTCCCATACAACAAACGTGATTTTTTGCCGTTTTTATAGATAATGGTGCGGAACCCTTCGTGCGCGAGTCTGACTCGCGCTTGGCCGGCTTTATTTCCTTTCTTCTTAGGTCGTCATGGCAGTTATCAGAGCAGTTTACCATCGTCGAGGTGAGGATGGCATTGATTTGATCCTCTGAGAATTTGACCTTGAATACAAGAATACGACAAACATATTCGTGAAAAGTTACTAAAGGTCGTGTTGATTTTTATGCTCTAAATGCTATTCAAATACATTAGTAGGACGAATAACGCTGATAAATAATAATAATACTCGTATTACAAATTAGACAGGTTATGCATTGTCAAGAAAAGCCACATCACATACCACCACGTTCAAACACATTAGATATCATAAGAACCTGTAAACATACAATATAAGAACGCTTGAGCTTCAAATGAACATCAAAACAACACCTACAAACTGTTTATGGAAACTTCACGAGTGCAGGAGTCAGGGTCGGTCTCGATACACAATGGGTGGTAATCATACAAGCAAATTATCTGCTTGTCGTCATATTATACAAAGGAATAATTGATTTTCTTGTTATTAGATGCAAACACATTAAATCATTTGGAATTATAGGATGTCAGTGTATCATGTTAATGACTTTTGTCAGGAGAATGTGTTGCATAAGTAACCAATACGTAAATTTAATTAACACTGATAATTTTAAAATGAATTCTAATAAACTGCAAGGGTTTCATACGATTTACAAAATTATCTCTACCTAGTATCTATGTCGTAGTCTCTTTCGTACCATCCAAAGATTTAACTCGCAAGCGTGTATAATTCGGAACAGCTTCCGAAATTGATTTCCTTTGATCGCACTGATAAGTTACTCCGAAACACGAATTTCCCTTTGTAGCTATTTCACATTCATCAGCATTTCCTTTTTCCCGAGAAACTCGACACCTT
The DNA here is from genome assembly GCA_947086465.1 of Eupithecia exiguata. NCBI lineage: Eukaryota > Metazoa > Arthropoda > Insecta > Lepidoptera > Geometridae > Eupithecia > Eupithecia exiguata. The sequence continues at coordinate 7,304,178 of OX352247.1, read as the reverse complement.
TTCCTGTTTAACCCATTTAACAACATTGGTTTATCTCTTTTTGGTCGTAAATAGATATTTCTGTGTGCGTTTCGTCACAGTCTTCTGTTTGTGGGTCAGTCATCAATACGAACCCATTTACAGAGACACCTGGCGGTGAAACCGTTTATTCATAGGTTTTACATTTGGTTTCGCTACTCTATAGCGTTACATTTAAAATGTCTTGTCTTATATGAATAAAATAGCATAGATTGGTCTTGACTTCAATTAAATTTACTTGTCGATGTAGCTAATACTTTGCATAGATAAAGATCAAGACCAGGAATAGATACAAGTTGCTTTTGCCCACGAAAAAAGCGTGCGAATCCGTGGGCAGAAGCTGGTTGCCCTTTGACTTCAAATAATTGTAAACAGTTTCATTTCATAAGTTTTGAACTAAAAAAAGATGAAGTATTTTCTTTACTATATGGAGCAACATTGACCTCACCGAGATCGACTGGAATTTACATACATTTAAGTAAAAATGTACAACTATTCTCTGTTTTTCTGTTTAAAATTACATAACGTTTATGAGCAAATATATAAATATGTAAAACAGGATACATTAGATTACCAAAATTTTTTTTATGTAGCTTTACAAACCACCGGTAGATATACATTGGCATTGTGCTTTCATAATTTAGTATCAAAAACCCGTAATATTTGACCGAGTGTTGCCCACGTGCGCTCAATTCTGACGATTTAAAGTGCCGCTGTCAAAGGTTGAAATCTTTTTTGGAAACAGCTTTGGACTGGTTTTCTTTATATAGTTTAATGTTTAGTTCGGCGCGGTGAAAGGTCGGGACAAATCGTTTGAATTCTAACATTAGCATTCATTAATGCCGCAGTTTGATCAATGGTGACGATAGCTTAGAAAGATAAAGAAAACTGTCACGCTGCTATAGTACCTACCTACCTATGCAGTCCTAAATCAGATTTTGAAATATAGCCAACTGATTGCCTTTGATGACTTATAAGGCGCCGCCAGCTGCAGCGATCAGTTCTACTCCAGTAAGGAGTTTTATGGAGGCTTCTATAAGGATTTATAAATTTGGTCCGAACTGAACATTCTGTCCGGTCTTTTAAGGTTTTTATGACGAGCTGAGCCTGCGGTACTTGTTTTCGTGAATATGTACCTGACCATTACTATTTACTTCTTATAAACCTGTTAATAGTATAAAATTTGACTTGTCTAAGTGCTTATTTTGTATAAGCGTCATCGATATTTGATAATTCCCATATATTGATAGATAGAGCCAAAACATGTAGATCAAAGGTAAAGAAACAATCAACGACTAAATGTAGGTACAAACTACGCCAAAAATAGCTAAAGAGAAACAAACTTTAAATAAATTTAAGTCTAAATGAGGCATTTTTCATTTTTTTTTAAATATGTACTCAATTTTCAACGAATAACCAGTTATTGTTGTTGACTGTGTTGACTCTACCTCCTGTTGTATTTTGAAATGCCTAGCTGTTTATATTAACGTTCTAGTGTCACCATAGAATGCCTAGATTGCTACTTGTTACGGACACCGTTGTCACACAGCAAATTTTATTGTCACTATCAAAGTTTATTGGCTTCCTAGCTTCTTTGTCTTATTATTTCATGACCGTAGTTCTAAAACTATCTCTAATGCATCTGGTATAAGGTGTCTTTAGTGTTGACCAGTAATCGTTGAGATATAAAACTTGTTCTAGTATTTGGAATTTTATCGTATCTAAACTTTATTGCTTCGGCATAGAGCTTTCGCAGTTTCAATGGCTGTTAGAACTTCTGTGCAGTTTCTGGGTTATCATATACTGTATCTCTATCGATAACTTTGTTAAGAGGTGTTTTATCTGCTACAATGATTTCATTATTTAATTCAACGGCTTTTGAACATTAGTTGTGTTTATCAATGACACTTGTCGGGCCTCTATTTGGTTTGGCCTTTCAATTCTCATTATAGCGACATTGTGTTTCATTGTAATTATTCTAGTATTTGCTCTAATTAGATAAACGGTTTGCTCGTAAATTTAAGATGAAATTTGTGGTGTTGTTGCAGCTGTAAAATTGCTTGTTGAAGAACATAACTTACTGTCCTTATACTAGGGCTTGTTTACATTTACTTTTGCGGCTGATATTATTGATATATAGACAATACTTTAGTGTACCACACAAACACAGAAAACAGTACAGAAATAAATGCTACGAGAATAAGTACAAAGGCGGCCTTATCGCTAAGCTAGCTAATTTATTATATATTGACTATAATTATAATTTGTGTAACAGGCTTAAGGTCGTTCAAATTAATAAATAAATAAAATGCCATTGGGTATGTGAGTTCATTACAAAAAAAATAGATAGAGCTTCTGTCTACATCACATAACAACACTATTAGTGCTCAAACTCCTAATTCAGTAAAGCACACGGCTTAGATAAGCTCGCTAAGCGAGAATTGCCAACAAGACTAGGTCTATTCAGAACCTCCTTCGATTCCGAGAGAATCTGACACAGATTTGCGGGAAATTCAAATGTTTTTTTAGCGGTTTTTGATATTTTCTGCCTATGGAATATAAATAGCGGAAAATTGGTTTCCCGTACATCGTTATTATATGCAATTTTTTGTAACCCATGCCTTAACTAACTTCGAATTAGTGCTACTTTTGGAGCAATTAATGATTTAAGAGATTTAATCAACATATTATTTCCGAAAGCTCCATTATTATTATACTTTATTGTAACATGAGTTGATAGAAAATGGTCTACGATTTGTTGAAAACTACTTTTCTGGTAGTTTTATTCCTAGCAAAACGCAGAAATTATAAAAAAACTGCTAAAATATTTTAATTTCGCGCGAATCTATGTCAGATTCCGTGTCGAAGACTAGGCAGTAGAGTTTCTGAATAACACTGCTGGATGCGATCCTCTCAATGCATTGGTTGTTTGTGTAAATTGGAAGAAGACTATATACACGCAGCAGCGAGTAAATGAGGTTGATAATGATGATGTTAACGCAGCTAACGGTAAGCTTATGATCAAGCCCTTATTACAAGTTCTGAGAAAATTAAGCAACGCAGTATTGTTGGTAGACTCCAGATCAAACTGCGGAAACGGCGACTGCAATGAGTTGTGCTGCGCGTAGGATGACTTAATCTATTGCTCATTGACTTCCTTGTGGGCCGGTGTGACAAAGGTTTTTGCCATCCTGTGACAAATGCCTATATCTATATGATTGGAGCGATATATGGCGCTCTGATTTCGATCGAAACTTTAATCTTAGTTTATGACAATTGTATTGTTGGGGAAGCTTTAAGTTATTCTTTAAGATACAAAATAACACAGCATGAACTTATCTAATGGGATATAGGTATACGTAGGCGACCTTAACCCTGAAAGGGAGTTTTCTTCCAGCAATTCTTAGTTTTTGTGGGTAGTTACAATAGTTACTGTGGGTAGTAAGTCAAATATCTTTATTTCCATCTGATACAAGGGTTTCACTTAGAAATTAGGAAAAACTGTAGCGATAGGCGTACATAATTTTCATAATTTCGCTGCTGAATAATGTATTAAGTTCAAAACGAAAATACTGATAAGACAAACACAGAAATATAATTAACTCTAGTCGTAGAAACTCGAGTATCAATCCTAACATCAGTGCACAAATATGGAACAACATCAATCATAGATTTTTATCTCGACAGCCGTGCCATAAAGATGTCCATGCTCATTTAATTTCTGAACTTAAATGAGAACTTAATCGCATGGAAAAAGAACATTATAAATAACACTAGGACGAAAAACATATAAAAAAACACATATACCAGATCCTCAATATCTTTTGGAGTTCATAAATTTTGCTATCATTGTAATAATTTATTCAGTTGCTAACGAACCCGTTTTACCAAAGAAATTGACAGTACTTATAGTTTTTATGCGGCTGTTAATATTTTTAATCAAGATGTCTCCCCATTTAATTGTGATGAAGTATTGATGTCAGTTGGACAATCAAAACACGATTTTTACATTCTTATAAGATATCACATTTAAGACGACGCTATAAAAAACCAACTAAATTATGACGAAGATGATAAAACATCAACTTTTGTATACGTTTAGTTATCTGATCACTGAAATAATCTGACGCTTAACATTTGTGTAATTGAGTTTTTAAACCTCTATGTTTAGTTTTGATTGTTTTTATGTAAATATGATAATAAATAAATAAATAAAATGGTTTTAAGAAACGTATGCGATGCCTGCACACGTTTCATAAGGTGGGGGCGAACCTCTAAGCTCCCATACAAACGTACTTTCCGATTCATTTGGAAACAACAACCCTATTTGCAATGAAATTTTGCATACATAATCGGATAAGAAATAGCCGTTTGTACCGTTTTAGTTTTTCAAAAAACATAATCATCATTGTTTATGAGCGAAAAGTAATTTATACTCATTTTCAAGCGATTTTATTACATTCGCTCTCATTTAATGCTGATTTTGTTTTTTTTTAAACTACAACAGTGCAAACATAGCTATTTCTTATCCGATTATGTATGCAAAATTTCATTAAAATTGGTGACGTAGTTTCCAAATGAATCGGAAAGTACGTTTGTATGGGGGTTTAGAGGTTCGCACCTACCTTAAAACCATGACATTATTAACATAAACAATGTTTTTATTCAAATTTAAAGTAAAATTATCATTGACATTGTACGTCTTCTTAGCGCATTCACTGCCCAGCCTTTGCGCGCACCGTGAGGATCAGTCGAACACGAGCATGCGCGTCATACATAGGCAATCATTTAAAAATTGAAATATAAAAATTATTTCTGCATTACCTTCACAACGTCTTATATGGAGGTGTATAAACAATAAACGCCGTATTTTTATTACCTTTCACATCTAGATGATGCTGTGTCGATTGTCCAGCATTGTTTGTTTATCTAGCCAAACTCACAATATAACGGCGGATTTTCAAACAACAATGAATTCTCACGTTGAATCCTAGCAAAATTCCTTAGTAACAAGCTGTCCCATCAGCTATTTACCGACTGTTCAGCTAAGGGCAATAAAAGACAAGTAAATTGTTATCCATAAAGTTTAAATAGGCAGGAGGTCCCTTCGGCGTTGCATCACGGCGAGTCATGAGGAATCAATTACAAGGCAGATGAATTCAATTTATGCTAACGATCTATTGTAGCATTCACTTATATATGAGGTCTCTGAGAACATCTTCAGTCATTATTTTACGCATACAGGGATGCACTCATGTCATAGACTAAAAATTACAGGGGACTGTGCGAATTTCTTAGGGTGGGTACTAACCGGGGCGTTACGGGGCGTAAAGTACCCTGTTAGGTACACAACAAGCGTTCGAGCAGTCAGTAACCTACGGGGAAAGACAGTGCTCGCATCGAGTCATGCGACGGATTTTAACACACGGCGTAACTTTTCATCAAAGATATTTTCCACTGTCTTTGCTTTTCATACTCGCTGCGAATGAAAAAATTACGCCTCGTTACACCAGTCAGTACCCTGGGCTTTAGATTATCTTAGTGTCTCCTTGCAATGTGTTTGATTCATATACCGCAGAGTGTAGACGAGAACTCAAAAAAATACTAAAATTAATTCGAGATCAGTTGATGTTTTTGAGTTGCGTTTGCTGTGTATGTCGGCAAATATTTTTATTGATACAAGATTTTAAAATAAAACTTATTATAATTGATACTTACTAACGCTGGAAAACGCGTTAGTAAGTGTCAATTGTACGCTAACTAAACAAAGGGAAAACTTAAGATTTTAAAGAGACATGGTACTACAGCGTACCGACTACCGACGTGTTATTAATACGAGATTTATTATATATCTTATTGCATCTCTGTAACAATTCAAGGAATCTTTACCGAAGACTGCAATTTAGAACTCTAGACGAGTACCAAGCATCGGCGTGTAAGGAAACAAGTCGGAGACGTAATAACACTGTTTAGTAGTGTTAAATAAGAGAAGATGCAGTAAACTGTTTGGAGAGACGACTAACGCCTGAAGCACATTGATATTTATATAAAATAGTCATATAAAATTTACTAATACTGTGTGCAATTTTGAATGTTTTAGGTCCTTTACCTAGTTAGAATAATGGCCAATTTCAATTGTATTAGCCACTCCTCAGAATCCATTACCCCCTGGGTGTGAGAATTCATGGCTATTAAAGTACCCAATCCGTTACAAAGGCAAAGTTTAAATGTTAACTAGCTGTGATTGAATAGAGATATCATTCTGATTGACAAATCAAAACAAAATAACACTTGTGATACTGAACCAGGCGCTCAAAATATCAATATATGTAATTCATTATTCATAATATGTGTAGAACTATCATCATCATCAGTATAGAACTATATGTATATGAAATGAAATAAGTTCCCAAAAATTTTCGGTTCGCCGCCGCGCCCCACCCTATATGTATATGTATAGAATCCAAGAATCTTCGGAAGTTTGACATATTGGAACAACTCTAACGGAAAAGTACTAGGCATTCAGATATTACCAGAAGGTGGTACCGTGCGTGTGACTAGCCTATCATCAAGATCCACAAGATCGTAATCATCGGTTAGGCGACTTCTGATTTATATGCGTGGAAGGAGCGGTGACGATGTCACCAGGTAGTTTAAGAACGGGTTCCAAAGGAAATGGTCGTGTCATGATGAACGCACGGACGTATTTGATTGATGTCTTAATTTCACAAAATTATTTTCACGTCTATACCTAATGGTGGAGTTGACCGTTACGGTGTGTCGTTTCTACTAATAACGTTGTAATTTCCTCCGAAGGCCGTGTAAATAAATATATATTTATGGGGCTCTAGTTTGATTTAAATTTTTTGATTTATTCAAACAGAAGAGGGAGAATGATTGGACATCTCATACGACGTTACAGCTTTATAAGTAACATCCATGGTAGGAAAAGTATGGTAGTAGTAGTAGAAGGAAAACGAGGAAAGGGAAGTCAAAGAATTACCTATATGAGTCAGATTAAGGAGAAAACCGCTGTCATGTCGTATAAAGAAGTAAAAGAGACCGCTTTGGAAAGAGAAAAGTGGAGGAAATTGCATCATTGCACTGACAAGAGCTAGATTCTTTCATTTATTATAAATTTGATTTAACGGTGATTGACTAAGCATTTTCGACTTTAGTTTTGTAGAATAAAAAAAAAGTTGTAAAAAACGACAAGTTTCATGGAAGTTGCGGCCAAAAAAGCACTAAATCATTTTCCAGTTTTATCAATCAAAAACACATACGTAAGTTCAACGCTTTACGCGTTAACAACGTGTTGTGCCTTTGATTTATCATTTACAACGATCATTCATTCTCAATCATAAATATTCAGAAGCGTATCAGGTATCTGATTTACGACTATTGACTTAATGCTTTTAACTAACGAAAGCTTTTCCTTTGCCCACAGGCGCGGTCAGAAGAACAGTTGGCTTGTGAGAAGGAATGGCTTCAGGCTGGTCACATGTGGCTCGCCCATCGTGGCGGGTTTACTGCGGTGGTGAGGGAGGGAGAGGCAGACCCTGGGAGGGCCAAGGTTCGGGTGCTGCAGACTGGGGAAGTCATTGTCGTCGATGAAGATGATTTGGAAAAGGTAAGATTGCAAAAGAAGGTAGATAGCTTCGTGGTTGCTTCACGGACCATCGCCCATGAAGCACATAATCTTTCATTTCTTTTTCTTCAAATAATTATGAACCCAAAACTGGCTTGACTCAAAGGCTACCTAAATTGAATATCTTAAAAGCTTTCTATATTTTTAATCTACAACATACATCAAAGACAAGAACATAACATCCTCTCTTTAGGTGCTTTTTCGCGTGTGGTAGACAACGAAATGAGTTACTTGCTGCACACAAGAATTCATTTGAAAACAGAAAAATCCGCTCTGACTTCCTCTCCCGGGGTGTTCACCGAAAACGTAGTCATGTATTGCCATATATCTACCAAAATATGTATGTACTTTCAGTTAAGAATATGCAACCTATGTTTCTCCTCCAGGCCAACCCTCCCCAACTGGAGCGCTGCGAAGACATCGCTGCCCTGCGTTGTCTGAACGAATGCGGCGCCCTCAACGTCCTCCGCTCGCGGTTCGCCGCTGGTCTGCCCCACGCTCGCGCCGGTCATGCGCTCTTGGTGTTGGGACCGCCAAAACGAACCGCTCCTATCTACACAGACAAGGTATTTAGGGTTCTATACACATTGCCATAAAGGTGTAACTGGACAGAGAAGCATCAGCATAATTTGAAGGATATATCTGCTCCGGTCATGCGATCTTGGTGTTGGGATCACCTAAATTCACCGCTCCCATTCTACATTGACAATGAATTTGGTGTTCTATAACTGATGACTCAAGGCAGGACTGGCCAACCCGTAGGCAGATCTTTACAGATACCGCGTAGGAGTACACGGTACTCCTACGCGGTATCTGTAACAGAAGGATTATCAAAATTTTAAAAGGACATGCCTACGGCGTTCATGCCTTCCTGGTCCTGCTTAGTCAATTATAGGAGTGACATACAAACTTGCAATAGCTAACTCTCAGTTGGTTGCTTTCTTGAATAGATGACGACTTTTCTCACCTCAGATGAAATCACCAACCAGTGTCCGTAAAAGGACATTTTCTCAAGTTATGACGCTGCCTACGCTCACTCGCTCTCATTACTGTTGATAAAGCTATCAATTGTACGGGTTTATAGTCGATTCTCACATAAATATTGCTATCTTATTACTAAGAAAGCTATATCTTTGCAAATTTTGGCGCCCTGCCATTTTAAGTAATAAGGAAACCGGATCACTTTGTGGTTGTAATTTTTATGATCACATTTGTGTACCTCTTGTGACCAAATACATTATCACCATCGGTGTGCTTTTCAACTTCTGACTAACACACTCCTCTTAAAAGCATCTTCCATTGTTTGGACTACGTTTTCTGTTTGTTTCGCAACTGTTTAAAAAAAAGCTATTATCGTGTGAATGAATATCGTACAACGTAATAGTCCTTTAGGCTAAAGAACTCATGTTATCGTAATTTCTATTACATAACATCCTGGTCTATCTATCATCAGTTGGCTACGCCTCCTTCGGATAACTTTTCCAAATGCTTTGTAGAAGCGCGCTACTTTCATTGTCACGAAACCTTCCCCAAAGAGTAAGAGGTTTGTAGCATTGTCGTAATGTAGTAAGGATCAGCGTATCGACATTGTATGAACAGTGAAAACGTTATGAGTCCTTCAAACCTTCTTTATATGAAACGAAGGAAAAATTAAACAAATAATGAGCTTATGAGTCTTTCAAACCTTCTTTATATGAAACGAAGAAAACAATTAAACCGCGGTCAAATAATTTTACTATTTGCAATATGCTTCTCATCATCCTATATCCAAGTAGATCCCTCAGTCGTGTTCAGAAACGAATTTGGAGGGAATACAGCCTTAGGCCTCTCAAGAATCCAGGGTCTTGTTAGAGAGCCTCCATTACGGAATCCATCTATTTTATTGCAGTCATAAAAGCCTAGCATATTTTCCTCCTTCTGTTTATTGACGAGTCTATGATTTAACGACCTTTACATCATGATGTTTAAAAGCCGTAAAAGAGTCTCCATAAATTTAAATTATCCTGTTGGCAGTAAAAGAGTGCTAATAATGCACCAATTCAAATTCCACCAATCGGAATACACAGTTAACTTGAATATTTGCGATAATTTTCGTTATGTGGCAACGACGTGTTGGAACAATTCCCATGCGTTATATCAACAGTTGGCTTTCAAATCAAGTCTTAATTTTTTTCTTTTACACACACTACAAACACATGGAAGACCAGTTCTATGGCAGGATTCATCCTGCCATAGCACTGCCTGGATTTACTGGGTGTTGGCCATTTTGTTACCGTTGTTTGACTTTTATCTTTGGTTTGTGCTATGTATGTATCGGTTTATGAAATAAACGTAATTTTTTTTTTTTTCACTTAAATAAAGGAGGGAATAAAAGAAGGCATGTTGAAATGCTTCGTTTGCCATAATATCAAGCACTGGGGTTGCTACCTATGCCTTCTTGAATAATATCATGGTGTGTGATTTGTTTTGCTAGTGTAACCAGCTTCCCAAAATAGCAAAATCTACCTGGGATCTTCACAGGCTTCGCGGAGTGACCTCGATCGAGGATTTCGTGTTGTTGCGCTGTTACTCCCTCGCATTCCAGAAATGATGTGATTCTTCATCGCTGAGATGTTGCTTGCCTAGTCATTTCTTGTTCTGACAGTTAATCAATTTGAAATATTTTAGTTCTAACAATGATGACGGACTGCTTGGAATATTTAAACGATATTTCAGGGCAATATATCCTTGCCAATCAAGCTCACTATACTGTCCCCTTTATTGTGTCTATTGCCCGCGGGTAAGGCACCTGGACAATAAATCGCATAGATACATATTTATGGAGTACTCTAGATTAATTCTACGATTAAACGTAGACAGAGACATTGATACCTTTCGGACAGATATTTAAATTGCTGTCTAAGGGATATTGGTTTATTTTGAATTAAATAATAGGCAAGGTCGAAATCCGGGTCTCCATGAAAGGCAACCTGTGAATAGAATTAATTTAATTGGTTTTGTAGACGTTTAAATTAAATAAAATGAATACTAGAAACAAGCAAGAGTAAGCGAGATAGAAGTTGAAGTTTATCGAGCTCTCAATAAGTTCTGTCGTTATCAAACTGTTCACACTGGTACTAAGGGTACAGATTATATAGGGCCTGATAATAAAACCGGACCGTTCTTGTATTCTGCTACGGGCGCGAAGTCCCTTAACCATTCCACAAGACAAGAAATCCTCAACCACTCGAGGTTACTCCGTGAAGCCTGTGAAGATTCTGCGTTTTTGTTCGGTGTTAGGACGGCAATGCTAGGACATTAAAACACCGCGCAATATGAACTTAATCCGTCCGAAAGTCCGAATACAGAAATCAGAGGATACTTGACATAACACAAAACAAACCCCTACTAGTCGAAACATTTGATTATTTATAGGTCTACACAAAAAACAACCAAAAAACAAGCCAATTTTCGTGCACTGGCGGGCGCGACAGCTAGGTTGTAAACTCGCGCTACCCATTATTCTTCGGCATAATGATACCAGTTGTAAAGAAACTCCCGTCAGAAATAGTGATTATTTACAATAGCACAATAATATGCTCACAGAAAAAAGTTAGCACGCGCATTGAAGATTTAGAGTGTTACAGTTGTACGCTATGTTTTTCTATGCTCTTGCGGCGTTGACAGTCTATTTAGACATTAAAATCAAACCTATCGGCTGCGACCTAGGTTTCCGAGGGCGATTTGTATGCTGTCTAGCTCTGACATTAAATGTTCATCATCAGCCTATGTGCTGGACATAGGTCTCCCCTTATGAGCGCCATAGCGCCCTGTCTTCAGCTTGACGTATCCAGCATCTGCCCGCAGGTTTTCAAAGGTCGTCATCAAATGTTGGTTGCTCGCTATTATAACATTTAACCCCTTGTCTCCGTTTCCAGGTTGCGGCAATGTTCCGAGGTTGCCGGACAGATGATATGCCACCTCACATCTTCGCATCAGCACAGTCCGCGCACCGATGTATGCTGGCTTCTAGGCGGGATCGGGCTATTGTGTTCTTGGGGAGGTGTGTATTATGAGCTGTATTTTATTGTAACCCACACCCATTCAATCAAACGCCACTCGGACAGCTTCCTCATGCAATTGGTTGGAGGAATCAACTGCAAGTGTACGAGTTGCCTCAGTTCTCCTCAAAATAGCGTGAAAAAAAAACAAAGTAGAGTTTTAACAAATATACCTACAAAAGGTTACCGTTTTCGTTTACGAGGCACCCTGAGACAAGTTCAAGTCGAGTAGGAGCCGAGGATACATTATCTGAAGAGTGTGGTGTTAGGTTTCAAACCACCTCCACGTAAACTCAGTTATTCGATATTTGAGCCGTTTTCTAATAAATAAAAAACCCTTTTTATCTGCAAACTCTATTGATTGCGCATATCCTTCGCGGAAGAATGTGAAGAGAAGAAAGGGCTGTGCACGGTTGTCAATGACAGTTCCGTGCATAGTTGAACATGTTATCCGGATGTCATGTCTTACTCTCTGAGTACAGAAACCAAGTACCTTTTCATTCTGAATATATACAGAAACCAAGTACCTTTTCATCTAAACAATTAGAAAATGCCTCAGTTCAGATGTCGCCAAAACTAAACTGATTTGACAGGACTAAAAATGTCGCCGTCCCGTTCATAACGATCAAAATAAAGAGGATGGCATCTTTTTTAGTGATACCAAGTTAATTTAGATAAGAGAACATCTGAATAGACACCAGTGTCTTTTTGATCGTTTTTGATGTAATTTCGTAGGAATACATTCTTTATTTGCAAGCAGTTATACAAAAAAGCAACACACTGACAATTGAAATTTCCATGATAAATGCATATAAGCCCGATGATAACTTGACGACCGATGTGGTGCGGCGAAGGTCCGCCTGCGACGCAAGAGGTAGCCGGTTCGATTTTACGCCCTGGGACAAATGTTTATTCGATCTGCAAATATTGGTCATGGTGTTCTGGGTATTTTCTATGAATCGTAAAATATACATATATCTATGTGATGTAATCTATTATGTATATATCAGTCATCTAGTACCCATAGCACAAGCTCTGCTTAGCTCGGGGCCGGACGATGCTGTGTGGATTATCCACCATTATTTATATTTTTATAACTAACTTGTAACCATAATTTTGACGTTAAATAACAGATATATATTTAAATGTGAATCCCATCAATGTAGTGATATAACAGATGCAAATTCGAACGTGATGATTATAGCTCTAAGCACGTGCCCTGCAATTTCCATAAAAATAAGTAAATATTTTCTTATGCAGATGGTATTAATAAAAATATGGAAAAGCTTTCCAATAGCAAACCGTAAAATTATTATGAACCGGCGCCTTTTAATATAAGCTATTAAAATGTTAATTCGATAAGCACCGCGATTGAATCGATTTCATACTCAAAACGCTTCAGGGGATCGAGTTACAAAACCTGTTTTGATATCGGATTGCAAATAAAATATTCTATTAGGTCTCGATAAACTTTTAAACTTTTGTACCATAAAATTTTATATGTTTGTTGAAAATGAAGTACCTAAGTAATTTATACGAGTATTTTTAAAATACTCGTGAATTTATTTGGTGCCCTTACTTTTGCAAAAATCTAACACTAATATAAGGTCATTTTAGCATACAAACTTGCTAACAAATTATGGATCAGTGTACTCCGAAATAAAGGAATTTTATTTATTTTTTATTTATTAAAGGCCCGTAATAATGTCAATGTCAATGTCGTTTGCTCAGTTATCATGCTTAAGTGACGTTTATTCCATAGAAAAGCGTTACTCAAGCATAGATTGATGACTGAACAAGTTTTCATAATACGGGCCTTTAATGCTTTAGATTTTTGCAAAAGTAACCAAATAAATTCATACGAGTATTTTGAAAATACTCGTGTGGGTTACGGACATTAAAACGCGCTAAAATGTTTACGCGAATAACTTGTTTTCTCTGACTAAATTCCATATAGGTAAATCTGTATCAGGGGTTGGAAAATTGGATAGCGCCACCTACCGATAGCCGTGTTAAACATTTTGACAGATTGATAGTGACATTATCTTCTACTTCTACCGTTTTGTCCGTTTCGTACCGTTGACTGAGAAAATGTATATGTGCTATTTTTCGTTACTGATAGAGGACTTGGAAAGACTGTATCTTGCTTCATATTTCGAGAGTTTTGAAGTTATTTGCAAATATTATAAATTTTTAAAGTTACTTCTTAGTGTTTGCATAAATCTTAAGCACTCGAAATACAAATTAAGGCACAGTTTTTGGGATATTATTAAAAAGTTTTGGTAGAAAATTTACCCAGTGCGAGTAACGCACTATAAAGCAAAAAGCTAAGGCACGGTCTTATGTATAGGTACAATGCTGCATAGTTACATACTTACATAGCTTTAGGTATGTATGCAAAATTGTTTCACCGGATAATCTGAAGAGGGCGCTCTTTGCACTAAGTTTCCTCTCTTTTCTCTATGGTTTTGTACTCTTTAACCTGTATGGTATCAATACTTTGTCTTTTCCGTGATGAATAAGGAAAAATCTTTGACGAGCTGCTAATTGCGCACTCTATGTATAGATTTGCGGAATGCTGTCGTAAAATCCATATGCATTTGTACCTTAACGGTTTTGTATGAGGAACAAAACAGTACATTGTATTTGGAAACTAGCCCAGCATAGATTATAGAAGCTTCGTTGCCTTTGTTGCTCGGTAGCCACAAAGGCAACGTAAGCTTCTATAAGCTATACTTGTAGCCTTCTAATTCTAAACCTTGTGAACCGTTTTAGAATTAGAAGGCTACAAATGTAATTAATATAAATAATTTAGCGTGTTTTAAAAAATATAAACCGGCTTCAAATTCCTGAATACTGATACAATTCTAACTAATATTATAAATGCGAAAGTGTGTTTGCTTGTTTATTTGTTTGTTTGTCCTTCCTTCACGCCCTGACTAAACAACCAATCGGCTTGATTTAGAGTTAGTTGAAAGAATGGAGAGTAACACAGGCTACTAGTTGTCGTGGTAAAACATCAAATTCTTATGGGAGAATTACGGGAATAATCCCTCTAGAAATGTGAAATTCGAATTTGACGCAAGTGAAACCGCGGGGAACAGCTAGTACAATATAAAATCCTCAAGAATCTAACTTTTAGGAACACCTCAAAATCAACCTTTAGAGAATAACGAAAGAATCATCAAGACCTATTGAGAATTGGCGAAGATATCACCAAAATTAGCTAGTCGTGATTTTTCAAAAGCATTATGTTGTTACTAACATTCACGGGATATAAATGAAATGAATGAATATATACTAATCCTTCGAGAAAATAATACTTATGGGACCAATCCGGGATCATTTTCTATACAATAGCGAAAGAATTTTTATATTCGGTCCATAATTGACGGAGAAATCGACAAACATACACAAAAAAAATACATACAGCCGCATATAAACCTCCTTGATGTCGGTAAAAATTATGGTTATTCAGTTGGTTATTATAGAAGCTTTTGTCAGTTTATTATTTAAGACTTATCTTCGGAAATGCTGATCCAATTCTCTGAACCACCTTCGAATATTGTTCATAACTGCTATCGGCAACCTTTTTATCTAAGTACGACTTGAGCGAACCCGCGTGCACAATTAAACCTTTTTTTGATACTTTCAGGTCTGGCTCCGGTAAAACCTCAGCGATGCGGCACTGCGTGTGGTACCTAGCCAGTGCGTATCCAGCGCAGGGCTCCAAGCTCACCCCGGAGAAACTGGAGGCGGCGTTCGATGTGCTACATGTCTTTGGATCTTCTAGGTATTGAGTTATGGTCGAAGAGGGATATACTTTAGGCTAAGTTCAAATTTATCAGATACCACTCTGGCTACATACTCTCCAACTTCGGCGAGCAAGCGACAACTTTAATACCCTGTGTAGGCGATTCGACCTTCACTTATTTTGCACAAGTGTTGCTTCGGCCAGGCGGCGGCGGCTGAGCTGTGAATTTTTACCCGACTACCAACAGGGGAGGGTTATGAGGTTAGCACCCTATGTTTGTATGTTTGTATGTTTGTATGTTTGTGTGTTTGTATGTTTGTATATTTGTATGTTTGTATGTATGTGGCCGATTTCTTTGTTCCCACGTAGCGCTGAAACTACTGGTTCGATTTCAACAAATTATGTATCGATTGATTCGTCTCAATACCCCGAGAGTTATAGGATTTAGGGCTCCGACCCCGAATAAGCCTTCAAAACGCGTATTAAAGTTTAGGTAGCCGCAGGCTGCAGGCCCCATAGAGAAAAATTACAATACCTACGACCTATTTTCATTTTCAACTCTATGCCTATCAAAAATGACCGATACGTCATTCTATTTTGTCAATGTAAATGTTTCAAACTTTTATAACTTTCACGTAGTCGGGTTTTAGTTTTTAACTTTATCTTGTTTAATGAGCGAACTGATGCATCAAATGTAGTGTGAAATCTATTGTTAACTTATTACTTTACTAGCAGTGCCTCGCGGTTTCACCCGCGTAGTTCCCGTTCCCGTAGGAATTTCGGGATAAAAAGTAGCCTATGTCCTATTCCAGACTATAATCTATCTCTGTGCCAAATTTCATCCAGATCCGTTGTGCCGTTCTGGCGTGATAAAGGAACAAACATCCATCCATCTATCTATCCATCCATCCATCTAAACTTTCACGTTTATAATATTAGTGAGATTCCTTCTGTTAGATTTATGTTGATTAGCCTTAGAATGTTCATAGTTTTTAATAATTGTTGCTACTCTGTTTTTTACCCGTGAAAACCTTAATTTAAGCTTTCTAGGATATATTTTCTCCATATTACTATGTTTATATAAGCTTCTGGTTCTCCAATAAATAAATATAAATATAAACTTTACAAGCAATGAAAACAAGCAATTTCGACATGAAGCAAACATCAGACAAAGATCTGAGATATCTGAATCTGAAGAGACTGTTCACAGTAAATATGTTATGATCTTTGTAGAGCGATGTGGTGTCTTAATTTGGTGAAGAGATCGCTTCTTAGCGATATGACCGCCCATTGTACTTATCTTATGTGATGTCTCTTTGTAATGTTATTTTATGGTGTAGAATAAAGCATTTTTGTATTGTATTGTAATTTGTATAGCCTAATTAAGGCGGCGAATGTCATCGGAGCCGAGAGTAGCCGAGGCGTGCCTTGACCCAAGACATGGACTGGACATCGAACCTGCTCTAATTAGCTGCTCAAGCGAAGACGCGTTGCAGCGCCCTTTAGTCCCCATAGCTATCGCGAGGCAAGCTATTTTGCGCCTCAAACCGAAACAGTTTTTTTCATAAGACCGAAAATCGAACTCATTTACCATTAACGGATTCTTAAGCCTGATTTGTAGTAGTGCCAACCTCCATTGCTGCATTGACAACTTCCATTGACGTAGTGACAGAAGCAAAATTTAATGTGACGCGATGTCTAAAGAAGCTTTGTCGGACTGACAAAAAACTTTCCACAACAAAAACTGAGTCTTATTTTAACAAGACGCTTAGTTTAAAGACTGCGTCAGAAGAACAATAAAATAAAACCGGCCAAGTGCGAGTCAGACTCGCGCACGGAGGGTTCCGTACCATTGTACCATTTAGTAAACCCGCCCAGAATTTTTAAAAGAATGGTGGGTTATCTATAACACCGGCAAAAAAATCACGTTTGTTGTGTGGGAGCTCCCTTAAATATTTATTTTATTCTGTTTTTTATATTTGTTGTTATAGCGGCAACTAAAATACATCATCTGTGAAAATTTCAACTGTGTAACTATCACGGTTCATGAGATACAGCCTGGTGACAGACGGACAGCGAAGTCTTAGTAATAGGGTCCCGTTTTTACCCTTTGGGTACGGAACCCTAAAAAACGACAAAAGGATTTAGCAACTTAGATACTTTTTTTTTTCAGTGTAGGCGAAAGGTTCAAGTTCCGTGGAAAGCTTAACCTTAGTAGAATTATTTTTATTTGTTTTTCAGGACGAGTACAAACGTACACGCATCTCGTTTCGTATCGCTCGCGTCTCTCGACTTCGACGGCGGCGGCGCGTTAGTCTCCGCGTCTGTGCAGACTCTACTACCGGATCTGAAACCGGGACAGACTCAACTGCGCGCTTTACACACGTAAGCACTTATTGAGTACAGTATGTAAGTCCACTTTATAAGTTACTAGTCATCGTCATCGATCA
The DNA here is from genome assembly GCA_947086465.1 of Eupithecia exiguata. Taxonomy (NCBI): domain Eukaryota; kingdom Metazoa; phylum Arthropoda; class Insecta; order Lepidoptera; family Geometridae; genus Eupithecia; species Eupithecia exiguata. Next base: position 7,286,268 of record OX352247.1, on the reverse strand, counting down.
CCTTCGATAGTGGAGAGGCGCCATAATAAATATAGTCTATTGATATTAGAAGTACCAGGCATCCAGAACATAAAAAGAGTACAATCTTTCATATTCACCTCAGCAATCACCTGTTCGAACTTCAAATTCACTTTATTCCCACCATCCAGGTTATTCCACGGCTGCGACGGCCGCCTCCGCCGCGACCTCCTGCTCGACCAATCACCGCTCAGTACTCCAAACCCTTTTATCGCTTCAAGCGAGAAGACGGAATCTCCAGCGGAGTTCTCAGCGCTGAAGGAAGCGCTTCAGCTGCTAAATGTTACGGAGCAGGAGCAGATGGCGGTTTGGAAGATCATGGCGGCGGTCTGTCATTTAGGATGGGCTGGTGCTGTAAAAGGTAAAATAAAAAAATAATGAAGTCATTATTTCCTCCTTGGTTAAAAAGGGAGGCAAAAAGTCACAAATTAAAAAAAATCTAGTAGTAGGTCCCATTCCACTTGGTACCGGGCCAGATGAGGGAATCTGTGACATATGGCCGAGCCTTGATAAATAAATGTCTAAACGATTTGCTGTAAAGTTCCATGGCATCAAAAACAATACTTGTAAAAAAAACCAGTCACAGTTCTTTCATGAGTTCATAGAAAATGTGTTACAATTTGCGGCAAATTACTTTTTCGCTACTACTATTGCTTGTGGAACGCAAAAACAATTAAAAACCACAAAAAAATGAATCTCGCGCCAAACCGCGCCGAACAACCTTAATACAAACATAACACATCAATAGATCTAAATTATTAACTGAATCAATATATAATTGAATTGAATTTAAATCTTTGCACGTACATTTACCTGTCACATCAATAATATCATCTTTAATTTTCAGCAAACACCGGTTCAGGAATTAAGTACCAATTCGCTAGTACAGGCTGCGGCCAACGCGCAGCCAAAATGCTCGGCGTATCACCCGAAGAGTTAACGAGAGCTGTGTTCGCGATTGTACCTTCCTCGCCGCAGCAGAATTCTAACTTAAGGTTTTGTATTTCTTCTGTCAGAGGAATTTGAGCCTTAAAGTACTAACAAACGATCGAACATAGTGCGCCCGTACCAACGCATTAGGGCCCAATTCCGCTAAATCGATCGATAATCGATTCACAGTAACATTCTAATCAATCTCTCGGTGCAAATAACACCGCTCGGGCTATCTAGAGTTTCTTTCATCTATGAATAACGAGAACAATTATCTTTCAAATTAAAGTCCCATTTGTTCATTTTCCCATTACTTTTGTGATGATGTTTCCTTTTTAGTAGTTTGTAGTTTTGTATTATAAATATGTAACTTTTTTTTTTTTTGTATTAGTTGTTCGTTTGCACTATATACCGACTTTTCTTGTATCTTTTTTTTCCATCCCAAGGTTGCCTGGGAGAAATCGCTCTCAGCGATAAGGCCGCCTTTTGTACTGTATTATGTTTATTTTAGATATAAGAATTCATGTTTATTTTTATTGTACAATAAAGTGTTCATTCATTCATTCATTCATTCTTCTCTCTATGGAGACGTGATGCCATACAAAATGTAGTAGATGTACATTAATTTCCTAGACATAACCAATACTTGACGTAAACTTGATAGTGATGTAGTCACAAAATGACATCGATATCGATGAAAAATGTTGGTCAAAAACTACTTATTAAAGATAATAATGTGACGCAAAATAAGTGCGAACCGCTTATCCGTGAGTTTCTTTCATCTTTGGACGATTGATATGAATATATGAAATTTTAAATTTCAGAACACCATCGCCATCGAGCGAGCGAGAAATCTCGGGCACAGAAGCTGTCGATGCGTTTGTGGCTGGACTTTACGGAGAGACTTTCAATATTATCGCTGCGCTTGTTAACAGGTAACACAATCATTCCTATATCGCGATGTTTATTTTATTATCGCATAGCTACTGCTACTACTATTTTGACATGCCCAAAGTGCGCGCATACCTTCAGGTATGACGGCACGTTACAGCCTTATTTGTGTTGGAAGAACACTAACGTTTCATCCCTTAACGAGGGACTTCCTCAGAGTGACTGCAGTTCTAGGCACGCGCGTTCCGCGTCCCTCCGAGCACTGAGACGACTGAGGGACGCGGAACGCGCGCGCTTAGAACCGCACTCACTCTGAAGTGTACGCACCTCAAGTGAATTTAGTAGAAAGGTACAATAAAACGGTAATGACGGCGGTATCAGCATATGTCAAGGAGGACCACAGGTCATGGGACCTAAATTTGCCAAAGATCCAGTTCGCGATTAACAGCGCTATTAATGAGTCCACGCAGTTCTCTGCGTTTTTCCTAGTGCACGGTAGGGAACCGGTGGTTGATGGGTCACTTTATAGAGCAGGAACCCGTGACAATGTCCCACTAATAAGGTTCGTTAACCCGCTTACATTCGTAATGAATCCGTATAACTACGATAGTTTTTATTGATAAGCTAATATCGTATTTGAGTACAACGGCTATATTTTTATTAAATTTATTTTGTGACTCTTAAACTTAAGTTTAAAATATAGTTGATTTTTGTGCCGGTAAACAAAATATGTGTATACTAAAGCGGCTGACTGTACGTACATATTAAAGTTACTGATGGAAATGATATAAATTATTTGGAAAACGAATATTTAATGAGTTTCAAGTTGCCAAATAGAAGTATTAAGTAGTAGATATAATCAAATTTAATTAACATCAATATATTATTGATAATATTTTAAAGATTAAGATTGCAAAAGAAATTCATTATCTGAAAGTACTAACGATCCCGGATACGGATATAGATTTATCGCTCGCCAAAATACCACCAAATCAGCAATTTCTTCAGATTCGCTTACCTTTTAAGCGCTGTCATTTTTAACGCAGCTTTCCAAACACGGTCTTCTCCTTCTTTAGTAATAGCTTCCATATTGCCGATGAAATCAGTTTTTACAGGGCCGGGGTTGACGGTGTTTACCCGAACGCCATGCGCCGCCAGTTTTAGAGCAACACATTTCGAGAAATGGTCCAAACCTGCCTTCGAGGTACAGCCGACAGTATGCCGAATGTGCAGCCATCGCTTTTATTCCAGCAACACTTGGAATGTTGATAATGTTTCCCTTTGTCTCTATTAAATGTTTCGCAGCTAGATGCGTAAGGTAAACTGGGGCACGCAGATTTGTTGCTATAATATTGACAAAATCTTCTATGACTTTGTCATCGAAGATGGTACTAAAGACACCGAACCCAGCGTTGTTTACCAAGATGTCGAGCTCTTTAAAAGCCTGCAGTGTCTCCGAGATGATCATTTTAGCATCTTCATCCTTTGAGACATCAGCGATGATGGTAAGCGGTTTGACGTCACCATTTGCGCAGATATCTGAAACAATTTTGAGTTTATTTTTGTTTCTGCCAACGATGACCACTTTTGCACCTTCTTCCGCCAACTTCACGGCTGTAGCCGCACCGACGCCGAAAAAAAAAATTCTTTATTTCTATAAATACAAAAATGTACACTTAGAAAAGGTCAAATTCCGAGCTGGCCCCCGTCACTTAGCCATTTTATTTGCTAGACTCATGATCTCAGACACGGTGTAGCGATCGTTTCAGGGTACAATAAATACTAATCTACCATTTGCGACGCCTAAACTTTATATTGTTACAAATTTTATTTAATTGAAATTTACTTACTAGATAAGATGATGCTTGAGATTACTTGATTTCAATGGGCAAAAAAACAACATGATTGTGCATAAAATCATGAGTTTAGCATACTCGATTTCTTGATTATATGTGGCAAATCAACATGATTTTGCATAAAATCATAAGTATGGCATAATTCACGTAAATCCGGGTCGAGGCCTATCGTATCCTTGTCGTGTAATGTGTGTACAATATCCACAGACATACGACGCCGCCGTGCCTCGGTCAGCGTACGGCCGGCCGAGGCACGGTCAACCATGACTTACTTCATACAAAAGCATACTATACCCACCAGGTGTCTTTACACATCTCTAATATGTATGCTAGGCATTTTTAGTTATCCTCTGTTGTTAGCTATTTCTATGTAAATGGTCCACCATTATTTGTTTATTCAAATTAGTTAAATTTTTGGAGACATAAGGAATATACTATACCTGGTAATTTGCGAAACAAAATCTGGTCGTATGCGTATCTGGTAATTTGCGAAATCCATTTCTGGCCATCCGCGTATAAGGTAATTTGCGTTTCTGGTACTATGCGTCTGAATGACTCAATGATAGTAAAATTTTGTTACACTGGAATGTTTCTATTTACGAGTATCTTAACAATTTATTCTCCTTTCTTACTATAAAAACTAACGTAGTTTAACGAATTAATTACGGATGTAAGTGGGTTTCGAGGAACGCTCGTCACTCGTTAAGGGATGAAACGTTGGTGTTCTTCCAATACAGATAAGGTTACATCCTGCTTACATCCGTGTTTAATTATTCTGCTTCTCATGATGATAATCAACCAAATTGATATCGTTTATCTCTATTTCGTTGATAATGAATCAACGAAATAGAGATAAACGATATCAATTTGGTTCGATATCTCTCAAGTGTTGTAGGTTGAGTTGATATCAATATCTCTCGAGTAAATAACATACTTCTACCTTCAACCATAAAATATACAGGTTGTAACAAGAATGAAGGACCAAACCTGGAGGGTTCAGCTTCGAGCACAGAACACGAGAAAATAATTTAAAAAAATCCGGCCTTTTTTTCGAAAAAATATATTTTTATTTATTATTTATTTAATTAAAACGGTAGATGAAACTAATTACATTAATTAAAATACATAATGCATATAATAATGATGTGGTCACACGACAATGCAATAGCTGATGCATGTCATAGAACCGAAGAAAAATGCATTTGTGGTACCACCTACCGCATCTAAGGCGCGTTGCTCGCACTGATAATGTTGCTAGTCGTTGACCGGTCGTTGCGGTAGTCAACGACCCGACGAAGGTTTTGTGTTTTAAAGGGAAACTAATTTTAAAGTTTGAATAAAATAATACCGCGCCAAAACGATAATCATGGCTCTGTCATGGATCCCGTTTTCCAAGCTATGACGTCACCCCGCCATACCACACCTAACAAGAAGAATTCATTGACACTGTAATCTGTAAAAGTGTGACGTCACTTGCGATCCAACCAAAAACATGGCGTTTTCGGTCACGTGACCATATATAAAAAAATGTGTAATTTTAATCCCGTTTATTTAACTAAAAAAGGCATATTTTTAATAAAAATCACCTGATTACGCTTTGTTACGTTGTCACCGACGAGGATGAAAACAATTTGGAATTTATTTTTAATGTAGTCAAATAGCCTATTGTAATTTTTTCGTGAGCTGCAATTTTTACCATCGTCTTGCATGGCATTGCATCTAACATAACAAAATACAACACTAGAACTGACCAGACCGTTTGCTAAATGCATCAGGGCTTAATTCAAACAAAACTAATCGCGATGATAATTGGTCGAAATCGAAAGTAATCAACGCGATAGCCCAAGAAACCATATATAAAGTTAAACATTCAGAAAATTTAGTATCAAGTCTCTCTGAACCTGAACCGTGTCTGATCATGAGTCTCGCGAACAAAGTGGCCATAGTGACGGGGGCCAGCTCAGGCATCGGCGCGGCTACAGCCGTGAAGTTGGCGGAAGAAGGCGCAAAAGTGGTCATCGTTGGCAGAAATGAAAATAAACTCAAAAATGTTTCCAACATCTGTGCACAACGAGGCGTCAAACCGCTTACCATCACCGCTGATGTCTCAAAGGACGAAGATGCTAAAAGGATCATCTCGGAGACACTGCAGGCCTTTAAAAAGCTAGACATCTTGGTAAACAACGCTGGCATCGGTGAATTTGTTAAAATCCTCGATGACAAAGCCACAGAAGTTTTTGACAGAGTTATAGTCACAAACTTGCGTGCCCCAGTTTACCTTACACATCTAGCTGCGAAACATTTAATAGAGACAAAAGGAAACATTATCAACATTTCAAGTATTGCTGGAATGAGTCCGCTAGCTGGATCAGCGTACTGTACCTCGAAGGCAGGATTGGACCATTTCTCTAAATGTGCTGCTCTAGAACTGGCGGAGTATGGAGTGCGTGTTAACACAATCAACCCCGGCCCTGTGAAAACAGATATCATGGAAAATATGGGACTTTCCAAGGATGCAGAAGACCGTATTTGGCAAGATGCGGTAAAGATTACAGCGCTTAAACGGGTTAGCGATTCCGAAGAAATTGCTGATTTAGTGGTATTTTTGGCGAGCGATAAATCTAGGGGTATCACGGGATCGTTGATAGTATCAGATAATGGAGCACTTTTAAATCCTTCTAAATTAGTCCAGTAAAGTGCATCAAGTGAAGTGATAAGTTGATAATTACATAATTATTTTCGTACAAACACCTTTTTACTTGTTTTTATAGTCATTAGACCTTCGTTTGGCCTCTTAAAACTGAACCGCATGTGGTTGGAATGCTGGCTTTTATTTCGTTAACGAATTGATTGCCGTTGAACTTGGCAATGGTGCTAGAATTTAGGATTTTAGTTTTTGGGTTTATAGTAGGTTTTTTTAATAAAAATAAATAGCCACTTAGAAGAAATGAAATGACTGACTTATTATAAATAAATAAATTGCGAGGAGTAAATTACCTACTTCACCATCATAGATGAAGAAAAATTCAAGCAAGTTATTGGTTAAGTTGGTCGTATTATATCAAACTAGTGGTCCGCCCCGGCCTCGCACGGGTATATTATATGGCCTATGTTCATCAGAGGTTATATAGGATTCTAATGGTGAAAGAATAAAGGTACTAGATACGAACCTACCTTCTACTACTACTAGTACCCAAGAACTACTTGACGACGGATGCCGATAGGGTCCTCGGTAAAAAAATATATTTTTCTATTTAGTCCTTTAGTGAGATTATCAGAAGGTATTAAGACACGTATTTTTTCTTTTGTCAATGAAACAAAATATTGCAAAATTAAAGCGGTTCAAGTTTAGGTGTGGTCGTGGGGGGGGCTCGTGAGGTACCTACTGATTCTTTGCTGAGCAACATGGTACCAATAGGCTCGATAAGCCTTCTGGCTTATTGACGAACGAGGTAACAATAGACCTTATTATTTGAAATTAAGGTTCATTACTCCTAAGTCAGTATAGATTATGTATCTCTAGTCTACCATGGTCAGGTTTACAGCATTACTAGTATACCTAATACTGCATAGGTACGGGGATACAAGGTAGGTAGGTATAAGGATACATGCGAAATGCTAAAAGAGGAAGTGGAATAGATTGTTATGCTACTTCGGTCAATAACTTAATTAAATCTATTCCATTTATTCGCGATCTAAAAGTAAAAACACTTTTCCCGAAAGTTCCGAAATTTCCCCAAAATGTTTTACGATCTCCCGGTTCTTAAATCGTCCAAAAATTTCGAGAATTTTCGGGAAATTCGGAACCGGGAATTCCCGGGTCCAAACCCTAATACCTACATCATTATTTTCAGTCGTAATTTTTCTCTTGCGTGAAATTTCATAATAATGTAGTTTTAAGATTGTATAATTGTTCAATATACTAGGCACAACAATTTTGAGACATCTGGAATGTTATGTGGTGTACATAAAACTTTTATCCTCGAGACAGAATACAATAATTACAACTAATATTTACACTTAAATCTATTTTCTAAAAATATAAACAGCCTTGTGTATATAAATAATTTAAATCTAAATAATTTGATTTTACAGGAGTTTATCGACATCAGCGCGAACCTCCGCCTCGATTTTGCTGCTCGACACGCCGGGAGCTGACAATCCTATGTGCTCAGGACAGCAGAGTGGCGCGCCTTTGTCCAAGCTACTTTCCAACTATTTACAGGTCAGGTTTCAATATTTATTCATTATTTTACTACACCAGTACATTTTTACTGCGTACTTGAGAACCCTGCGGATGCCGCTCGCAACTTCGATTCGAGGCGCGTGCAAAAATCTATGCGAAAAAAACTTCAAGTGTTCGATGGGGAATTCCATTTCTCTACTTACCTACTAATTGAAGCAAAATCAAGATAGCCAACTATTTCTCAACATTGCAATATATTATAATAATTGAACATATATTACTTTATTAACAAAGAAGTTACAATCAAATAATAGAATTAAATTAAAACTAGTATTTACAATTGAAACAATTGAGCCAACTGCAGACTGTTGCAAACAATCTACAAGTAGCTCAACTGATCCATATCAATACCATAAGCATGCCCAAGACGCTAGCTGCATTGCCCCGCTGTATAGCAATGCTGATGCGCTGCGCTAGATACTCACCAGCTCTCGGGTCACGCGTCGCTTCGACCAGACGCTCAGATAATTTTTTGAAAACCCGGAGAGCCTCGGTACCCCACGGACCTAGGGTCTCGACTCCAAGGGGAGCAAATGCGTATGCTCTATCGAGACCTGCATATTTGCGCCTCTTGAGATCTTCGGCCAAATCTGCCGCCGCACCAGCCCTCACGGAAGTCCTAGGAAGATGGGAAGGTGCGAGTGTGTCGACGCAGTACATATACATATTATTGCCCCTTCAAGAATTTTCATTGCAGTTTTCAGTTCAATGTTAGATTGTCAGAATGGAGGGAAGTATGCAATCTTTTTATGCTCAATTTTATATTTTTGAGGTACTTCTCTTTTTTGTAGGACATGGGTGAATTTTGATCATTGTTCTTTATTATTTATAGCATATTCCCCGATAAATCGGTGATTTGACCGTAGCTATTTTAAGGAAATGTTGTAATTACTTATCCTTGACTGTTTAGCACGGTTAGCTATTTCGCCCTTATCTCTATGCTCCCTATACTTTCCGTCCGGCATTCAAGAGCTTTAATTCCAGAAAGAAAGGAAATTTACAAATAATAATAATAATAATACCTTTATTTCAGACCACAAAGAAAGAAACTTAATTAGGGCCCATACAATAAATACCTTATAGACTAACATATATAAAAACATTTAAAATTAACCGAGTCATCGACGCTCCGATGACGCACGCGCGGTGTCGTTTGACAGGCGTCCAATGAACTTCCTGAAAACGACACCTTTCGGCCAAAACCCACTGTCCATATACGTAGAGAGTCGATCCGTCGGCACTCTCACCATAAATGAACCGAAGTTCACGTTACGGCGAGACACCAATTTTTCAACTCTCGAGGAGATGCCGGTCTTCTGCCTCAGGTACTTCTCCACATCCTCAGTGGTCACGGAGTAGAAGACGCGCGACACGTAGAGTTGCGTGGTAGGTACTTCGGCACGTAGCGGGCACAGCTGCCCAGGTGCACTCGGTGCGGCGGTCCCACACTGGTTGCGACAAGTAGGTTTCCTCTTCTTCCTTTCAACAAGTACGAACCCTTCCTTGTCACATCGGCCCTTCTCAGGACCCAAAGGCAAAGTGCCACGATTAGGTTCGCGGCCACTTAGCTTCTTCCCCTTGCGAGGTTGTCGCACAGGTAGAGTCGCGGCGTAGTCACGTTGCGGGGTCAACGTGACACGTGACGGCTCGGTGACGCAGGCGGCACGAGCGGCGGGGTCAGCGGGCGCGGGCGCAGACGCGGGGGCGGGAGCGCACGCGCCGCGAGCCGGAGAATCAGCTGCCACGGGCGATGCTAGCGTCGACTCAAAACTGCTTGCCGATACATTCTGCTGCGCACCGCGACGAACATTGACATTGGTTGCCACGGGGTCGGGTGACCTAAATACCGACTGCGTATTGCGCAATGAATCAACTTCACTGCGCAGGTCGGCAATGGTATCTTGAGCGGCATCCATCTTCAGCTGCATCTGTGCTACGGTCGACTTCAACACTTTGATGTCCTTGAGCAAGCTCGTACAATCAATATGGTCGAAGTCCAGCGGCGGCACACGATGCAGGTTCCGGGCGACGAAAGCGGGCACGTCATCTGGGTCAGTCACCTTGAAGACGTTGATGATGTCCTGCAGACTGCGTTCCCCTTTTTCATCCCTCCTATACATTTTCATCTTCTCCGTGATGTTGAGCGACTCGTAGAGCAACGTCCTGGCCTTGTGGATCTCATCTTCAGAGAAACTCGACTTGCAGATCTGCATTGCCGAGACCTCATCCATGACGTCCAGTCGATCTTGAAGGAAGGCTAGGAGTTCGTTTGCCACGAGTTTTTCGGAACTCATGGTGAAAAAACATGCGTCAGCCAAAGCCGCGCGATACGTGAATATTTAATTCTTAGCGATGCAATACGACACGTCCACTCGCAAACGTGCTCCGTGCATCACTGACTTTAGTTTCTTACAGCTGCCTCGCAAGATTTTTTTTATAGTCAATAGACCTTCGACTTTATATCAAGTACAGATCCCGTGGATCCGCAAGATTTATGATCTAGATTCCGCAGGCTTACAACTTACAACTCCTTCGACCTTCGACTTGATATCTATTGTAATATTTTCAGGAGCGCTTACAAGCCGTGTTCCACGAGGCAATGTTAGTGGCGCCGAGGGAAAGATACGCACAGGAGGGAATCACATTAGACGACGGCGCCGAAGATGGTAAGAGAACCTCATCATCATCCGCAACCCGACTCCACCCTCTGCAGGGTCTCCATTGTGCCATTCCACAGTTCCACAAGGTCCTGGGTCAATTTCATTCATGTTCACCCCGCGAACAGTAGGTACCTAATACCATAAAAAGTATCGTGGTTTAATGAATTCATAACGAATTTAAGCGGGTTAACTTCGAACTTTTTTTTATTTAGTCAATAGACCTTCGATTGACCGCAATATCACCTGTTGGAAGGTGAAGATCTGTTTTCACAATGTGTTACAAAATCTGCAGATCGTACAAACATTTGTCCCGAGGCTGGAATCGAACTACATCGCGTCGCAGGCGGACCTTAGCCCACCGCACCACAGACATTTAAACTTTTTTTTATACTTCTACAGAGTTCTACAGAGATATTTGGCCCCTTAGCTAGCTGAGTTTTTGTTGTCATCGAAATTCATTTGTCGACTGCGGCGAGAATCGAATCTGCAACTTTTGCCTCGGACGGTTATTCACCGAATTTACCACAGGATTCTAAATCGATGCACGGAGGTCATGAAATTATTTTCTACTGAATGTTGTTTTCAGACTGGCTGTCAGAAACAGTGAACCCAGGTCCCATGGTGGAGCTACTCGACAAAGCACCACAGAACACCATTGTCAGAAGCTCTCAGGCTGACTTAAGGGAGTGCGACCGACGGGGACTTTTATGGTAAACTTGGCCAAAATTCCATGAAATATAAAAAACTACTTTTTTTATTTTCTTTATTCAGGATAATAAACAGTTGTACAATGTAGACTTATTACATAATGTTCTTATTTTAATGTGATCCTAAATGTACAACCAATCGCATTATCCACAGATTACTACAAAAGTTTTACTAACTACATAGTTGGCTGTTGTCTAAAAAAAACTTTACCACTATAACAATAGTAGTGGCCTATGTTTTATTCCAGATCTAGAACTACTTCTATGCAAAATTTCAGCCTGATCCATGTAGTAAATTCGGCTTAAAGAGGTAACAAATATCCAAATTATTTTTGCATTAACATTATAGGTTGATGTTTCTAATCGCCCGATTCATTAGGCCAATTATTCTGTCACAAGCAGTCTACAACCCGCAGCCTTACTTCACATTTATATAGACATCCTCCTGCAAATAATTAATTTAACTATACGCATCAAAATGTAACCAAATATATCTGCTTCGTGGTAAAAAAGGTGAGCAATGCAAGATTAAACTTAATAATTTTATAAAGGTTCTCGAGAAATAATCATCTAGGACGACGGGAATACGTTTTGATTACTCCCTCTGGTGACCACTGGGAATGTAAAACTACCGATTGCCACCACTGGTGGCAACTCAGAATATAAAATTACCGATTGCCACCACCTGGTAGCGACTGGGATTTTATTTCTCGATTGCCACCAGTGGTGGCGGAGATGGTGGTGGCAATTGGGAATAGACGTATCATCCACCTTTCGCAAAGGCACCTCTGAACCTCTATGCAAACAAAACCATTTCAGCCTTAATTAATATCTATAGTTCATATTAAAATACTACAATCTAAACAGAATGCCTATTCGGCGGCCATTAGGAATAGAAAAAAAAACAATTATAGATGTATCAATTTACAGGTTACTAGACGAAGAGTCAATGTACCCAGGTTCAAACGACGACACATTCCTAGAACGTGTAATGACGCACTACGGATCTCCGAACCACACTCAGTACCTCATCAAGAAAGCGCCGCATGCCAGGCAGTTTGTGCTACAGCATCTACAGGTATGTTTGATCAAGAGTACAGTAGGCTTGATCAAGGTGCAGTAGGTTTGATCGAGAAATGTAAAGATACACACTTTACTCTGAATCACACTCAGTACCTAATCAAGAAAGCGCCGCATATCAGGCAGTTTGTGCTACAGCATCTACAGGTATGTTCGATCAAGAGTAAAACCCTCTCAAGTTTCCTCGAGTGCTCTATAAATTAGGTACGGTAGTTTTCAAAAAATATAAAATACTGTTGTATTTCTTTTTAGGGCACGAATCCTGTTCTATACGACGTCACTGGTTGGGTGAAAGCGAGTCGAGAGAATCCTGTTACAAAGAAATCACTAACGCTACTTCAGGAGAGTCAAAAGTAAGTGCGCAAATCTTTTCGAATGTACCTGCTTAGCATACTTATTCATCCTAGTCAATCCTAGTTAATGTATAACTAAATGGCGCTAGTTAAAACTATAGAGCAGAATTACAAATACAAATGTTTTCTTTCGTTAACAAAGTACATTTTTATCTTACATAATATTTTGAAGCCTCCTTTGAAGTATAGAATACTTGTGCTAGGAGTTTTAGCTCTTCCTTGGTTACATTAACCAGAACATAACAAAATATTTTTGCGATAAAACATTTTGGTCAGTACAGAAAATATAAAAATAATCAATGATAGATTAAAAGTTGAGGGTACCTAGATAAAAGCACTATTGAATGAAACACGTTACTCGTTCTTGACGACCTCTGTGGCGCGGTGGGCGAAGGTCTGCCTGCGACGCAGGAGGTTGCGGGTTCGATTCCCGCCTCGGGACAAATGTGTGTACGATCTGCAGACATTTGTTCAGGGTGTTCTGGTCGTTTTCTATGTATAATAAAAAAAAAATATCTATTTGTCTATTCTATTGTATTATGTATATCATTTATCTAGTACCCATAACACAAGCTCTGCTTAACTTGGGGCTAGATAATGCTGTGTGAATTGTCCAGTTTTAAAAAAAAAAAAAAAAAAAAAAAAAAAAAAAAAAAAATGCTTCAGTTGCATTGTTCGATTGCTCGACGTTGTATGGTCTAAATTAAAAACTCAAAGCGTTTAATCGAAAAATTGAGAAACTAGTATAATTAATCATCTACATCCGTATGTTCTGTTCAGTGTATCTAATATATGTTTTAGTAGTGTACGTGTATGTTAGTGGGTGTATGTGCCTGGAAAAAATCGCTGTTAGCGATAAGGCCGCCGATTGTGCCATTAGATATAGTTAGTATTAAGTTTATGTTTTATTGTTTTTTGTATATGTTGATGGTGCAATAAAGTTATAATCTATCTAATCTATCTATCTATGTGTGTGGTGAGAATTGATAATTATGACCGATAAGTATTTAAGTGAGTGTATTGTGTAGCTTTTACTACCTAGTTTAAGTACCTAACTTGTAAACTTTATGAGCAAACTACGTCGGTAGTGCTAAGTTCTGCACTGACGGCGTAGTTGACTCTTCAATTATGCATGTCCGGCGGTAATTTACTGAATTATTTGAATAATGTAGTTGCCACTTACTGAAAAGTTTCTGAATGTCTTAAGCTTGTCGCAGACTTGAGAAGCACCGCTGCAGCGCTGCATAAAAATGGGCTTTAACTCGTAAGATTTTGATGTATTTTATATTGACGGTATCGGAGGACAGACAGCTCGCGGACCACTCGTCTGATACTTGTGGAAATCCTTTTTGTCTCTGTAAAATGTATTTAATGTTGAACGAGATTAAGCTATATTTGTATGCACATTTTTATGCTGGGGGTAGCTGAATGCCTCTGATCTGCGAAAACCTTAACGCTACAAAATTATTTCAGCGAGGAGATCGGCCGTCTATCGTCCTGGGCCCGTGGCGCGTGTGGCATTAGCGCTTGGTCAGCTGCCGTTGGCGACGCGTCAACGTTACGGCGCGCCTCGTCTATTAGGAGAACGCTTACTTCTGGTAAGCGTCAAAATACCCCTTTAACTCTGCCTATTCTAGATTTCGCAAACAATTATTCCTTAGGAAATATCAGGATCTGGAATTTTGGTTATTCACCGTAGCAAAGCCGGTCCCGCCAAAGCGTACAAGTGTCTATTAAGACATGTATCCGAGATTATATTGTTTGTAGACTTATTGATGGTAATGTGCCATAGGAGTCAATTCAGATGTCGCCTAATCTAAACTAATTCGACAGCACTTTATATATTGCCGTCCCTTTCATACCGATCGAAATAAAAAGGAAAATATATTTTTTAGTGCTGTCAAATTAGTTTAGTTTCGGCGAAATCTGATTTGACTTCTTAGTCAGTCCAGGCAAGCGACGTATTATCGCGAATTTTATTTTTATTTAAAAAAAAATTTTGATTTACAAACCTTGACTCTTAAGTATATCTGTTATCTTGTACCCCACAAACTCTGCTTAGTTACACAAACTTGTAAGCTGTCTTGATGATGTGTGAATTATCTAACATTATTTATTTCTTTAATCAAATATGTATACACACATTTCTGGTGTAGTTTTTAGAATTTCCTAGTTTATTTGTTATTTTTTCCACAGGAGCAGCCGGCATGAAACGTCGCTCGACAGCCCTCCAAGCTAAATTCTGCGCTGATGGCGTAGTGGACACACTACGACGCTGCGGCTCCGGGGGAGTTCTCTTCGTATGCTGTACGCTACATCAGCAGCCGAGCAATCCTACTGATGACGTCAACGTACCGCTGCTACGATCACAGGTTTGTATAGACTACGTCGGTAATGCAACTATTAACTACGTCAGTAATGTGACTGCGCTGACGGCGTAGATACTGCGATGTTGCGGCTCCGGCGGCGTTGTCTTCTTTTACACTATATCGCTCAACGGATAGGCTTACAATACGTCGATAATGCAAATTGTGCACACACGGCGTTGTTAAAAAAGTTGGGGTAGCTTGGCATATCTTTATGTCTATGATGAAAAGGTTGCTTTTCATTTCTGCCGAAATCAATAAAAGAACAGTTTTTATCCGTTTCGTACCATTGAGCATTTTGTGTGTTTGCAGTTCCGTGGATTCCAACTTCTGGACGCTGCGCGGCTCTACAAGCAAGGATTCCCCGAACATATGCCATTGAATGAATTTGCTAGAAGGTTAGATTCTAACACTTACTTTAAAATTATCACGTCTTCTGAAATTAGAACAATATCCAACTTACATTACTTATTTGTAGATTGTTTGCAACAGTCTGCAGTTATCTCAATTGTTTCAATTGTAAATACTAGTTTTAATTTAATTCTATTATTTGATTGTAATTTTCTTTGTTAATGAAGACTTATTTAACTTACATTTTGGTTATTTGGAGATTATGTTCTGAACTGTCAAATGTATCATACAACTACCAGTCCCAGTATGTGTGCGTCTTTATAGCAGGTCTCTTTACCAACGTCCTCTGTTCCGTCTCAAGGATTCGGTGACAGCTGCTCGCAACTTAAATTCTAAATATTATTATGTTCCGTACATCGATCAAAAATGTCCGGCTTTGCCGGCCCCCCTTAGATTCACAATGCGCACGCCACAACCTTCAGTAGCAAAAGAGAAACATTTTGACATGTTAGGGAAGCTTTTCAACTAGTGTCATTTTAGCGTTCAGACAAAAAGCATGGGTAAGTGCTCGTACAAAAAATGCAAGAATCACTCGTCCAAAGTGCTGAAAAAGGATGGAATTTCTTATTTTCAGTAAGTTTATATATATTTCTTACCCGTATATTGAGATGTGAGTCATATACTTGTGAAATCAGCATAAAATATTGTTGTTTGGTTTGCCTATGTTAAAATATTAATTTTGTTCTAAATTGATAAATGGAGAGGCTATTTCTTCAAAATTTTTTTTTATTTTTAGTATGTATTAATATATTTTTCATAAAAATAAGTTTAATATTACTAGTTGATGATTTTTAAAATAACTAGTTGGCCCGCCCTAAAATTTCATTTGCGTAGACTCTCTAATAAAAGAAAGACTAGGTTCTTACCTAGGTAGGTAAGAACCTAGTCTTTCTACCAGAAGTATGAATTTATAAAACGTTTATTTTTTGTCCCGTAAAAAAAACTCGTGCAAAGCCGCAGACAGGAACCAGATCTTTTTAATCTAGAGTGCCTGCCTGAAATTGTATTTTAAGTTTAAATTGTTGTATGTCTGAAATGACCCTTTTGTATAAATACCTACTGTTGAGACACCAATTTATAGTTTCATCAATAAATGATTCGTTATCTTTACCTGAATTCTGTTAATTAATCCTTATAGAAAATAAACTGAGTAGGTAGGTATATAATTCTCAGGAAGGTACCTACCTACTTACAAAATAAAATAAAATGAATTCGACTCCACCAATCTCTTGTTCCGTATGGAAAAAACTTGTCAGGCTCTGCGCAAACTGTCTGCGTCAAAACAAAACGTAGACAATTTTGATTGACATTTTTGTAATGCTCTAGAAATCTACGGGGGAGGCCGCGAACTACTTATTTTTAATCGAAGGTTCCGTAATACTAAAAATAATGACTGGAAACATTTTGTATTTTCCTTATAGTGTTGTTATTCTGTAACTAGACAATATAAACCATATTTTCGACCAGGCACATGTCGATCTCGTTGCTTAGTTGGTTAAAGCGCACCTGTACTGAAAGTGAGGCGCGGGTTCGAATCCTGCCGAAATCGATTTTTTTTGGGATATTAAGAATATAAACGATGTTCCTTATCAAACAAAACTTAAGATATGTTGTTTATAATACAAAACAAATAGGACGAAAACATCTCATTTTCGACGTAAAAAAATTAAAATGTGATTTGCTTACAAAAAACAAACAACTAGGGACCTAGATATTCGAATACAAAAAATAACTTACTATGGAGAAAATATGCTCGAATTACTAATAATTTTGGTATTACGCTTGTATGGGCAATTCATACGACGCTGACCCCTTCAAGCTTATGTGTTTCATTTCATTTATTTTATTAATTCGTTGTTTTTCATTTATTTAATTGATGTCGCTGTAGTCTAAATCATTTTCTTAGTTTAACATGTAGGTACTTAATTAAAATTATGTAGGTATACAAGACAAGTTTTGTGTGAAGGAAAGAAACACCATAAGGATTGTATGCAGAAACAGTAATTCCCATAAATATAGATAAATAATCAGCTCTAAAGGGGCCTAAATAATAATATAGTTAAACTCAAAATATAATTATGTACAATTACATGTCAAGGAATGTCATAATGATGCAGCTGTATAGGGACGTTTGTGTGACATTGAATCACAGTAATACAAGTCAATAATGCCTTACAATACTTTGCCAGGTACCGCCTCCTAGCGACATCAGAAACCGAAGAACCTGAGTCAACTCAAACAGCTTTATCCGACCGACAAATAGTGGACGATATGCTGCTGACCCTAGACCTGGATGTGTCCAGCTACAGACTCGGAATTACTCAGGTTAGTGGGATTGTGAGCTTTGTGACAATGTACACAGAGTTATGAATTGTGTGTTTTGGCAGGTGTTGATTTTTCAGCTGATATATCTTTTCAATCTAATTATGGATCTGGAGTTAGAGGGAAAGTAAACTTTGCGGCTCTTAACGCAAAGTTGTAAATTGTGTGTTCAACTCTATGTATTTTTTATAGCAAAATTGTGAATCATTTTTTTTACCGGACAGTTTTTCTACCGACCGACGAATGATTTTGTTCGTTTTGGACAGATAATTATTGACATAGTTAAAAATCTATCCTTTTTATGGAAACTTTATCATGAGCTTTTGAAAGAATCTTCAAATAATATTTCGTCGCGCGTTACTTATGCACTTTTCTCACCTTCGATAACCAAGAGATTGTTGCTCTTATACCTCTCGCAATCGTTCTATAAAAACATATGTATTGTC
This sequence comes from Eupithecia exiguata, assembly GCA_947086465.1. Lineage (NCBI taxonomy): Eukaryota > Metazoa > Arthropoda > Insecta > Lepidoptera > Geometridae > Eupithecia > Eupithecia exiguata. The sequence goes on along the minus strand of OX352247.1, from coordinate 7,267,982 downwards.
ACGAAGCTTTAATAAAATATTTAGTTTTTAGTTTAGTTTTTTTTCCGACGACACATAAAACAATTACAAGTTGTCAGAACAATTAAAAATTATCTGTAACCATTTTAAATTAATCTACCATGACTATCCACTTTTAAGGCCCCTCTATCGAGTGGCGATAGGTATAATAACCGCCATTCGTCTTGTCCTCTGGCGAACCACGTGATAAAGATGCGGAGAACGCAATTTTAAGGACAAATTGGTGGGCTACCTTCAGGACTGTTACGACGATTATTCATTGTTTTTCAATTTCAAACAAAGAAAGAGCGAGACAGAGCTACACGAACCTATCTCTTTCGCCTGGGTCGTTGTCGACGGCATATGAATTATATCCGTGAGTGTACCTGCGCAAACTTCCTTCTCTTGCTTCCCCGCACCGGACAAGATATTAGGCGGCAATTATAATAATGGTACCTAGTGTTATTTGATTTTTATTCCTACTTATGTATAAACTAATCAAGTTAGGTAGGCGGTCGATCAAGAACTAAGCTATTTAACTACTAAAATTGAAGCGAAATAAATCAATAACATTTTGTTTCTTGTTTGATAATTACTATTTATAAAGTTGTTGTTTATGTATAAAATTTGACTTGTCTAAGTGCTTTTTTGTAAGCCTAAAGAAATAAAGTTTTTGACTTTGGACTTTTTTTTTGACTAACCAAAGCCAACGGCAACGCTAGCACCGCTATTAAGTAATTACGTATAAGTTTTCAAATAATTTTGGTCCAAGGCGGGAATCGAACCCGCAACCTTCAGCGTCGCAGGCGGATCTTCGCCCACCGCGTCACATCGGTCGTGAAAATAACCTACCTTGGTAACCTATTTTGGTCTACCTTTTATTTAAGATGCTACTTACGATTGAGTCTTTCGATCGGTATCGTTAAATTAGGTGTGATTTTTTTTACAATTTGGCGGGTTCGGTTCCCGGTTCAGAGAGGCGATTATTCAAAAATCTTTGAAAGCACTTTAAATTGTTTTTAAAATCAAAATAAAGTCTTCTTTCAGTAAAAATTTCAATCTACAATATTTAAGGTACATTCCCTCCATGTGGCATGGCTGTGGGACGCCCTGTATACGAGTATAGATATGAATACACGATTTTACATGAACAAATCATTGCGTGTTTTATGATCTATGACAATAACTATCACTTCTGAACTTCCCGAGTAAAAGTTATAGACAGTAACTGCCACGAGAAATTGGTAATTAAATCGCCTTAGAACAATAAAAGTATTTTTTACACGCGAGAACCACTTAATAGAATACCTTTATTAACCGTTTTATTTACAGCTTTAGATTCATGGTTTTATTGTTTTTGTATCGTAAACTTTATGTAGGCGGGTGCTGTCTCGCGTTAACGTTGTGTGCGTGTCTCCTTTAAATAGAACGTTATTTTAAAAATGACAATTTGAGTAGTTGTTTTATTAGCCTGTTCTATCCACTGCTGGGCAAGGTCTTTCTTCCTTACAGAATTCTCTATTTTGCACCAATATTTTAAATGCGCGTCTAGTTCGTCACTCCATCGACGCTTTGGTCTGCCGCGAGCATTGAAGTGCTATTACTATCGCATCGAAACCACACCACGATCAAGGTGTTTGCGCCATGAGTTGTTGAACATAAGCACATCATTTTGTAATCAATAAAACAAAATAATAGTACTACTACAATTGAAATGAACGAAAACATTTTTCAAAAAAGAAATACATTAACAATGGTTCATTTTATGCGAAGCTAAAAAAAAAAGTGTTACCAGTTTTTCGTCAACTACAATTCAGTATAAATTACATAAATAAGTTCAAATAAGGCATGTTGAGACCAAGAAAGTTTAGGTGTTCTTCTAGTAGAAGAACACCACATCATCATCCACCTAGCCCCAAATCAAGCAGAGCTTAAACGTTCGCATATTCCCAGTAGCTCTATGCACCAAAAATATATTATAATTGCAAAAATGTCAGGCAACGAAACTCAGCGAATGTCAAACTGACAGCAAATCTCAAAAATGACGAAAAAATATAAAAAATTACAGGAGATGTCAACATCAAGAAACCAGAAATATGTTATTTAATTATTTTACAAGTAGCGACACTTTATCAACAGACATCACTATACAATGTGTCACTTCATATATCACTACCATATTCCACTGTTACAATAATCTTCCCCATCTCTTCTTATCAGTTCATAAGTAAACTTCATACTTACAAGAATAATGTGTGATTTATGTTCCCTATTAGTAAAGAAATGGCTTCACTCTCTCATAAGCAGATAAAGATCTTAAAAACTTAATAATAACGTACAAACAAGTCATAAACAAAACACTTTCTCGGTCGCACCTTGTATTTTAATTTAAATGTAGGGAAACAACGATGTGGACATCTAGAGTTGTTTATTTCAGCTACTTACAAAGTATTATGTCTTATGGTATACTGCTGTGGGGGAACGCTGCAGATATTGACACCGTATTTATGCTGCAGAAGAGGGCTGTTCGTGCAATCTATAATATGGGTCCCAGAGAATCCCTACTTGATAAATTCAAAGAAATAAACATCATGACAGCCCCCTGTGAATATATTTATGAAACCTTGTTGTACACTTATAAAAATATCAAAAGCTTCCCTAATAATAGCGATATACATAAACTAAACACTAGAAATAAACATAAACTCGCTGTGCCCATAACCAGGCTTCACAAAATTAATGTATCTTTTGAAGGGCAATAATAATAAAAAAGCTTGGGACAGGTTTTGCTCCAACTCGAAAAATAACAACTAACAGGCTAAAGGTTTCTTCGTCGCTTCTTTAGGTACTTTAGTTCATACCGAAGCCACAGAAATCAAAAGCAACTTTTATTTCCGTGTCACTGTTTTGACCTTTTCTTAGTGTACATTTTGTATTTACAATACAATACAATACAAAATTCTTAATTGTACACCACAAAATAAAGCAAAAAAAACAGACATAAACATTAAACATAATAGTACAATGGGCGGCCTATTTAATGTATTTAAGGAAATAAACAATTTTTAATTGATTTTAATTTGATTGATTGGATGCTCACGGGCTGATTAGATACAGATAGAAGATCAATTTTGATCATACTCAAGATCAATTATGATCAAACTCACCAAGAAATAAACCTATCAATGTTTTAATGAGATACGCATCAAATAATTGCCATACTTTTATTGTATAACTCAATAGCAACGTCGAGATTGACTCGTGATTAACAACTTAATCTATGGCAGAAACAATGATTCACTTAAGAATCAATATAGATAAAATCAGCACTGGTTCGCTTTTTTATCCATTCGAGATGATTCGATGCCCCACATTATGTCTCTATTGAAGATAACTGTCCACAACCTGAGGTTTAGAAACTCGATAGTTAGGTATTCATCACTCTTGTTGGATAAAGTGGTGATCACAAAACGATCAATCCCGTCCAAAACATCCACCCTGTTTAGGTTATTTAATAACCTGTTTGTATTTAATGTTTTGACTTTACTGTCCCGTCAAGGTAACTTAATTAGTGTACCTATCCATAATTTGTACACACGTTTTTATCCCTATTCCCTTATAAAAAAAATACAGTTACCAAGATAGGCAATTAACACAAAACCTGTTTTTGATGCAAAGCTGTTCTGATTCTTATAAAAAACTGATAAAAAACTTTTCTACTGACTGGGAAATGATGAATTGGGGTAAATTCTCTGGTTTATGAAGGCTAGATAATCATTTTTATCAATGGCATCCACGAAGGATGGTTTATGTAGTTTTCGTTTTCGTTCGGCACTTACATTATCTACGTAAGTGTCGAAAAACGAACACTACATAAAAACCATCCTACGTGGATCCACGAAGGCTGGTTTATGTAGTTTTCGTTTTCGTTCGGCACTTACAGTATCTACGTAAGTGTCGAAAAACGAACACTACATAAAAACCATCCTACGTGGATGCCATGACTTGTCAGGCCTGACCGACTACCTCGCCCAAGCTAAATTGGGCGTTACGCTGAACGCTAATTGTCCGTCATAATGTTCAACCTTAATAGAGTCACGCTTGACTATTCAAATAAGGTCTATAGGCATATTTATTTATACTGTTACGTTCGATCATAATGTAAGTTAAAAGGTACCGGCGACTAAAAAAAGAAAGCCCCGTGGTTGGTATCAATAACAAAACGTATTAGCTTGAACAAAAAAACTTAATACAAAGTAGGTGGGTGCTACACACAGCACACCATCATTTTTGCCTGGAGGCGGTTTAGATTACCAATACTTTATTGCATAACTAGATTAAATAGAAACAATTTACAACCAAGTTACAAATCGCGCGGTCTTATCACTCAAGAGTGATCTTTACTAGACAACATTGAATCAGTTTCAGTTTCTTTATTCACAAACAAATACTTGTGTCGGAATATTTGGGTACAATGAACAATAATAATATACAATCAAATAATCACATAAACCAAAATACAAAAAGTCAAAAAGATACATAGCCATAATACAAATAATTAACACAGAAAACAAGTTTAAACAGAACACAAATTTAGTACATACTTTGGTCAAAATAAAAAAAATACTTTTTGAATGGATTGGATCATTGGTTAGTACAAGAGGACCTGTGTCCTTATAAAAATATCTTTCTATGTAATGTGTTGTATTGTATTAAGTATATCAGTCATCTAGTACCCATAACACAAGCTCTGCTTAGCTTAGGGCTAGAAGACGGTGTGTGGATGGTCCAGCATTATTTATCTATTTAATAATGATAATAATGCTGGACAATTCACAGAGCATTATCTAGCCCTTATAAGCTAAGCAGAGCCTGTGTTATGGGTACTCGATAACTGATATACATAATACAGTACAATACATAGATAGGATATTTTTTTTCTTTCTTCACAGCGCTGTCACGATGAGGTAATGTTACTTCGGTGTTGTCCTTTTTCCGTATATATTTTTGCTTATTATTAACTGTTTTGCGAAGTAATAGCGCTATGAGAGGCAGATATCGTTATGTTTTATGACGGTAATTTCCAAATATGCCGTTCGTAATGTCGAAAGTTTAGCTTGAGGGGTTAAATTTTGTAGATTTCTAATCGAATTATGGTTATGCCGCCTATTAAGGCCAAGGAGGCCTATGTCCAGCTTCGGACTAGTACAGGCTGATGATGATGATTCAATTATTATTATTATTTTTTATCTCAAAATAAATGTCGTTAGGTTTTATCCTCTTATCCTAGCTAGGTCATTGTGGTGTAGGGCGAAAAACTTCTTCAGTCGTTATGCTCTGCATGAGATCTGCTTACTTTCATTATGAATTTAAGCGGGTAAACTACTAACCTAGTTTGTGTTTGAAGAACACCACCGTTTCATGCCTTTACTAGGGACTTCATCATGGTGTGACTTACTTAAGTTTATGCTGAAATTTCCAGCTTTATTATTAAAGACACCAACAGATGCTTTAATGGTCTCCATTTTAACGAAAATCCGTCTGCGACGCAGAAGGTTACGGGTTCGATTCCCGCCTTGGGACAAATGTTTGTACGATCTACAAATATTTGTTCCGGGCGTTCCGCGTATTATCTAACTATAATGAAAAAAAACTTTGTAATGTATTGTGTACCTATATCAGTCATCCAACACCCATAACACAAACTCTGCTTAGCTTAGAGCTAGATAATGCTGTGTGGATTTTACAGCATTATTTATTTATTACTAGGCCACTCTGTTATAAGAAGAAAGGCAATAGTGACATTACAATGGCTCACAAAGAAACGGCGATGAGAATCACGCACGGTACAACAATGACTCGGTTTCACTGCTCAAAACAAATAGACAACAACAACAGTCATTTCCACCGCATCAGTGTCCAATTACTTCTGTGATATGTAATGAGCCGTTGAAAGAAACTCGCAACGTAATAGGCACCTATTTGAAATGACAGTTAAAGTTGATGGTCCATTTAATATCTTCATCAAGACAATTTGTAATACAATCTAAAGTTGAACCAGTGAGCGATCAAGCATTTAATTAGCTTTATATGTAGCGGTTGGTTCCGCAAAGCGGAGATGGACAGGGCTCCTGGCAAGGATAATCTCCGATGGAACAAAGCAGTCACCGAATGGTGGCCTAGAGATATGCGGTGGCCTCGAGGCAGACCACCTGCTTGATGGTCAGACGACATTGTGGAGTATATGCTGTAGAGAAGCAGTGGATCTGACTGGTATAAGACTGCCAGGGGTGGCAAGATAAGGGAGAGGCCTTTACTTAGCAGTGGGTGTTACCAGCTGCTTAGATAGATAGATTGTGTATTTACCACCTTGTTTTGTTGGTAGTTATTTTAAAAGTGCATGCATAATTAGTTTTACGTTTTATTAAAGAGTAGGTAGACCTTAGTATTTTATAGCCTACTAGCTGACCTGCCCGCGATTTCATTGTGTCTACGTCCTAAAAGGAAACTCCATGCAAAATTTCACCTTCGTAGGTCTTATAGTTTCAGAGTTCTCTTGATGTGTCAACCAGTTTTCTTTCTCTTTTATAAATATAGAAGATTACTGAAAAGTTTTACAAACATTCCGTTTATATATCTAAACGAATAGTACCTACCTCTCTAATGTACATCCGAGTATTATTTCCCGAGTTCCACGCAGTTGAAGCCACAAATAGAAATTTAATTACGTAGAAAATAACCGAAAAATGTGAATTTCTAAAAGAAATTGAATTTCGGGTTCGAATCCTGCCGAAATCGAAAATTTTTGGAACATTATTAAATTTTCGTAGAAAATTGCCCCAGTGCGAGCTACGCACTATAATAGCAAAAACAACCTAAGATCGCGCTAACGTTTCGATAAATTGCTGGTCGAGTCGATACAGTGCCTACTGTATCGACTCAACCAGCAATTTATCGAAACGTTAGCCTTTCCTACCCTTCCACGATTCCACCCTTCCATCTTTCAAAATAAAAAAAACAATCTAAATCAATACATCCGTTTAGAAGGTACGATCCCAATAAAGAACAGATTCCCACGTCAAACTTCTAAGACTCTTCTTTTTTGTCGTCGTGAGTCAATAACTGAAAAGTTCAGCAGCGAATGTCGGGTTAAAAGTCAAAATTTACCCATCAATTACAACGAAAGTGCACTGTGAACTTGACCCGCCTACTGTCTGCAGGCTGAGGTGACTCATTGGAGTCGTTACAGCATCGCCGACGTAACATGAGTCGGCACTTTCAAGCTGACCCACTATCAACACAACTAAATTGTTTGCATGAGTGTACAGAAAGTGTAATGTGGTGTTAAAAGCTTTATAGAACTTCTTTTTGTGCGTTTGTTGATGAATAAATTACCTTTCCTTATAATGTGCAAGATGAATTGTAAGCGTTTCTTCTTGTCTGTCTTCTTGTCTTGTGGATTTAAAAGGTTTATGTAGATTCCATTTCATAAAGTTTTGATGGATGTTGTTTAAACAAAACAAATTATAATATTCATCTGTTGGTGCCAAATCTACATAATTGGAATCCCGACAATATACAAGGTATTAATAACATAAACATGAAATCGGAATGCTGGCTTTTATTTCGGTCAACGAATTAGCTTTGCCATCCAACGTGGCAATGCTGCCAGCATTCTGGGCACTTTGCCTTCTGGTCTAAAAATCTAAGCCGATTTTTAGAAAATAGATATAAAAGTGTAAATATTAGTTGTAATTATTGTATTCTGTTATTGTAATTTTCTTTCAATAAATATATGCTATGTTTTTAAACATTAAATTAAATCATTTATTGGACACAATGATGTTTCAGTATAATATTGAATCCGTAGGGTCCTGAACCAGCCTAGGCTGTATTTCAGAATCCATAATTCTCCTTTTAAAACCAATACCTACCTAACTAAAATAAAAGTGAAAATAAAGATGAAAAACCTGATATTATTCGTTAACGTTCCAATAGCTATGCAGCATAAGCTAACATCGTTATGATATTAATTATGACCGTAAGCATCATCACCACTCACTCGTCAGTGACGAGTGAGTGGTGATGATGCTGGGTGAAGTTGGGTGACGAGACCCAACTTCACCCACGGGCTAGTGGCATCCAGGTAACCTGCCCGAAAATCGATGTCACTAATTCGTTCTAAAGCATAACCAAATCTTATCTCATTTGCATAAGATAGCGTTACGATAACTCATCAGAACCAAATTTAGTTTTTACGAGTTCGGGCACTGGTTCGCCCTGTGACATTCGCGATATCGTCTACGTCTAAGCTTTTTGGCTGAAAAACAGCGCTGAGCTTCAATCGGTCAGCACATGCTGAGCCAACACTTATTTCAACACAGAGTCATGGGGGCATAACTGGATCTGACGCCCACCACTTGTGATTTTAGCTGATAAACCTCTATGTTCTATGATGAGTTTGGTTTGTTTGTATGTAAATACTCGTAAGTGCATGACATAAGTCAGTGTTGAAAGAAATAATTCTATTCTACACAAAACACCATTTTCCATTTTTGGAAACCGTGGCCTAGCTCTGGAGACTTGTAGTCAGCAAACAAGCTCCAGCCTCTAGATAGATAGATAGATAATTTTTTTATTTGTTACTGCAGACACACATAGGTACAATTAACATTAATATACATAAAACTAACATCAATATACGATTTAAAGCCTTTAAACCTCAAAATACATGTTTGATATAGACCTTAGCATTAACTTCTAGGTGTCTATATTCTTAGAAAAACCTATTGTGATGAGGGAATAAATAAATAAATAATTTATTTTTATTCGGGGTAGGTAGTGATAACATAATTAGGAAAGGGAACTATAAATATCCCCCATTAAATACAGCTCTGTTAGTGTCTATACATTTACGTATTCAAATATAAAACAAATGCTTTCAAGTGGTCACGAATTATGTGATGCAGATAATTATAAGCTATTTTAGGCCAGCGATCGTAAAAAGTACGCGTTAGTGAAAGCTAGAATTGCGCTTATGTAACACTTTATCTTCTAGGTATGCTCTGACCGCGAGGAATTGATACTTTACGTAATGCTGGCGTGAAGTTACCGCAGTTATCAAGAAAATAACGTTTCCATCTGCGAAGTATTTGGGACGGGATATAAAATTTTAGGTTGTAAGTAAAATAAAGAGGCACAACGGTTCCAAATATTTTCTTTGTATGATGTAATTTCTGTCTAAATCACCGAACGGAAAAGAAAATAAGCCAATTTACAAAACAATTACTGTGAGTTGTTCTGGAAATCTTAGTAATTTTCTCATCGCTTCGCTAAGCACACCAAAATTGGACACCGAGAAATTTTCCTGTGAAATTCTTGTGATAAAACGTAGTTACATGTATTAGTACGTTAACATTGGAGAATGGCACACAGGCATAGTGCTAAAATGCTCAATTTGACATCTATACCATTTCTTTTGCAAAGCCTTTTTAGATCCTCGTGTTCTTTGTTTATTTTTGTTGTTTATGTACTTATCTACCTTTGCGCGAGTCGAAACAAATGTTATTCTACATATATCTGCAAAATCTGCATGCTGTGTCGGCCTGTAAGAGGTTGGTGCACTTAAAATAATTACTTTATAAATTACTAGCAGCGCCTCGCGGTTTCACCCGCGTAGTTCCCGTTGCCGTGGTAATTCCGAGATAAAAAGTAGCATATGTTCTATTCCAAATTATAATCTACCTCTGTGCCAAATTTCATCCAGATCCGTTCAGCCGTTCTTACGTGATTGAGTAACAAACATCCATCCATCTATCTATCCATCCATCCAAACTTTGACATTTATAATATTAGTGAGATTTAAATACTTGTAAGTTCTGGTGTAGGTACTCACTGTTGGCTAACCTAATTGTTAAAATAAAATAAATCTGTATCTCATGTCATTGTAGCAGCCAGCGGTTTCCACATCTTGTCCACTTGACCGAAAGTATCAACTCCCCTCATTCCGCAACCAGTTTTACTAAGGTTTATGTTATGCCTCCGCTGCGTTCTGTTGGTATTAAACGATCTGTGGTACTGTTACAAAACTGTTACGTCAACGCTGACTGAGTTACCAACGCTCTTCCGAAACGCTATCTGTGTCGAGGTTCCGTTATTGTGTTGAGGATAGGTTGGGATCAATGGATTAGTATTAAAGATCAATCTTTATAAAGAGTCGTTTTTAATCGATTTACAATCGATTCGAATTAATTTAAAATGGAACAAATTAATGAAAATAAAAAATACAGCTGTATAATAGAAACAAAATTAGAACTAGTATGTACAATTGAAACAGTACAGCTAACTACAGACTTGCAATGAAATAATCTAGAGGTAGCTTTCACTTTTAAATTGATTTAGATAGGTGTATGAGATACGCCCTTTTGTATACTTTTATAACCTCTAAGAAATTAAATAAGTTCCCAAATTTTTTTGATTTCGGTGGGACTCGAACCTGGACCTATTTTTATAACCTCATACGTTTGATATGAATATTATCCATGTTCATTTTGCGAATAGAGAAATATTTGTAACTTCATTATTTTGAATTTCTTTATAAAAATCTACTCACAGTAAATCATCGTCCATCATCTTTGCCCTTTTGACCACAAAATTTTCTTGCATTCGCAATATTTATATATTTATATGTACCTATTTGAATTGGTTGGCCAGCAGTGGGATGACCAGGGCTAATAATAATAATATATAAATTGAAACCAGAGGCGTATAATTAACAGACTTACAAATAGATAGATACCAGAGAGCTTATTGAAGGTTTTCACGGATAGATAACGGAATAACAGAATAAAAAAAACAATTTTTGGAACTCTGTGACGCTCTTTACCCCCTTTTCCTTTCGTACTGTGACACACATAACTTGATCCACCTCATTGTCCATATTCAGTGTCAAAAAGCACTCAACATGGCCCGGTTACAATCCATCTTGTTACATCACGAGTTGCAACTCGTAAAGGTTGTCGAATAGACAACCTTAGTAGCATAAGAAAAGAACTATCTTTTCTTATGCTACTTTCATGCTCAAAATACCTACTCTTAAATTCGTAAATATTATTTCAGACTACGAATCCTCTATCTAGTACAATTTTTTTGCGGACTTTACAAAGCCATTTACCTCATTTCGTATCCTACTGTGACACACATAACTTCTTTCACCTCATTGTCCATATTCACTGTCAAAAAGCACTCGACATGGCCCGGTTACAATCCCTCTTGTTACATCACGAGTTGCAACTCGTAAAGTTTGTCTGATCAACTATCTATTCTTATACCTACTACTTTCATGATCAAAACTCTTAAATTCGTAAATATTATTTCAGACTACGAATCCTCTATCTAGTACAATTTTTTTGCGGACTTTACTAAGCCTTTTACCTCATTTCGCATCCTACTGTGACACACATAACTTCTTCCACCTCATTGTCAATATTCAGTGTCAAAAAGCACTCGACATGGCCCGGTTACAAACCCTCTTGTTGCATCACGAGTTGCAACTCGTAAAGTTTGTCTGATCAACTATCTATTCTTATACTACTTTCATGATCAAAACTCTTAAATTCGTAAATATTATTTCAGACTACGATTCCTCTATCTAGTACAATTTTTTTGCGGACTTTACTAAGCCTTTTACCTCATTTCGTATCCTACTGTGACACACATAACTTCTTCCACCTCATTGTCCACATTCAGTGTCAAAAAGCACTCGACTTGGCCCGGTTACAAGCCCTCTTGTTACATCACGAGTTGCAACTCGTAAAGTTTGTCTAATCAACTATCTTTTCTTATGCTACTTTCATGATCAATACACCTACTCTTAAATTCGTAAATATTATTTCAGACTACGAATTCTTTATCTAGTACATTTTTTTATGCGGACTTTACGAAGCCCTTTACCTCATTTCGTATCCTACTGTGACACACATAACTTCTTCCACCTCATTGTCCATATTCAGTGTCAAAAAGCACTCGACTTGGCCCGGTTACAAGCCCTCTTGTTACATCACGATTTGCGACTCGATCAGGTTGTCCATTGGACAATGTGCCGGTAACCTTTTACCAAGAGCAAGAATTTAATAAAGTTTCGTAAGCAGCGGAGATTAATTTAGAAGTGGGTTGACAGATAAATAAACCTTCGTCCGCTGTGCGTTGAGGTCATCAATATCAAAGCAATCTATGTTGTTATCATCATCATCAGTCTAATGTTGTCCACGGACACGGCCTCCCCTGATGAGCGCCATAGCGCCCTGTCTTCAGCTTGCCGCATCCAGTATCTACTAGCAGTCATTTGCAAATCGTCATCCCACCTGGTCGGAGGTCTACGTTGTTATAGTAACAACAATGTTAATGAAATAAAAAATGATGTAAACTTAGAGGATAAATCATGAAGTAGTAAAGTGATACTGGTATCATTTAAATTTGCCCTTTCCTCCCCTCGTGCTAGAAATGGCACACATTTTTATTTATAGAAAATCACGCGTGGCAGTTGATCAAGCATTCAGATAATATCTAACACGATCTTCGTTAGGCTCATAACTAACTAACTGAAATCAAAAAAAGTCATAAATAAATATGTATAACTTTGATTTTTATATTGACTTTATTTATTGATGCGAGTTATGTTAATAAGAATTTAAAATTTTCCAATAATTTTAAGAAACGAAATTTTCCAATTTAGGGAAATTTCGTTTTCTTTGTTTTGTTTTGTAAAGAATTTGCAGTGCTCTTACAGGATGCATGTACCATTATTTACCCAGATCTAAACTATATAAATGAACATGCAAGCAAAATAAATATATTGACTTACATTTGACTTGTCTAAGTGCTTTTTTGTAAGCCTAAAGAAATAAAGTTATTGACCTTTGACTTTGGAATAATAAATAATACGGACAGTTACCGTTTAATTGCATAAATAAGCAAACGTCGCAAAGTTACTATACTTCCTATAAGAAAATAACAACAACTCTTTGTTTTTTACTCACAAAACCTTGGTCTTCGATGGCCGCTAACAAAATGCTAATAGAATGAATACATAACCGTGTTTACTTTGCCTTCCGTCCTAAACGTATTAATTGTTGAATTAACCTATGTATTTCAGTCAATATAACAAGCTATATCCGAATTATAGCGCAATCGACTCACTGCAACATCCTAGTTCTTTCGACACATCGACTATCCATAGGATACTTCTCATTGACCTAGGTAAAGACATAATGCTAACTTTCATTCTCATCAGTCAAGACTCTAATTATAGTAAAGCATCGTAGGAAATTCTAGATGTGTAAGTTTTCCTTCTTCACGGGATTTAAAAAACCTACCCAAAAATAGATATTTTTTTAAAATTTCGTCGGTCGTTCGGTTTTTCACGGCGAGTTGGCGCGAGATTTTTTTTTTTGTGGTTTTTAATTTTTTCTGCTTTCCACAAGCAATAAAACTAGCGGAAAAATTATTTGCCGCAAATCGCATACCATTTTCTATGAACTCATGATAAAACTTCGGTTCGCGCTGTTGTTATTTGCGAAAATACGAGATTCTACTAGAAAAAAATCATAACCATAAAAAAAAATCTCATGCCATACCACGTCGAACCCCCTTAGCGCGATGGAATCATTGTGGTATTTCAAAAAGTATGTGAAAAAATCCGATAAAACCTTTTTTAAGCTAACAAATAGCGAAAGTATCAAAAAATATACATAGCTTGCTGCTTCTTGTATGATAACGATCTGATTCTCGTGGCTGTGGGCGGAAAACTGGATTTGAAAGGGGAGGGCTAAATTTCTACAGGTAATGTACGTACATAGCACATCTTACCTGTAAGACAGCTAGGTGCTGACGGAATAGAATAGAATTATTTGTCTAATGTAAAGAGCTACAGCAAAATTGTTCTTAAAACCTAGTGAGCGGCACAATACAATGGAGTCGTCAGATGAGTTTACACATAAGTACACAGCTCTAAAGAATAAAGGATTAAGTACAAAAAAGTAATGCCTTTCTTGTAAAAACCATCATTCAATTTTATTTAATGTCATAAAAATGTGATTCAAATTTTCAAAGCTACGGAAATGGTTCAAAGAATAAAAGTAACTTGGAACTAAATCCTAAGTTTTCAAGTCGTCGCACTAGAAGTAGCCCGAGTCCTTAGTATGGGTTATACATATTTTACGAAAACTATAAAAGCTATCTATGTAGCTACTGTATAGCGCCTTTCAGCACCTGTTCTGGATCTAATGGTTTTTCATCGGCGATCTAATATTGTTATACTCTGCTTTTTCTTTGTTTTGTTGTCTTTTACGGTTATTTGCCACAAATCTGCCAATTCTATAGTTGTTTTCCAATGATTTTGAGTGATTCGTCTATATTATTATTTAAAACTTTAATGCACTAAGGTACAGTCAGCTACTCAGATATGTATACACTTCCAAGTTTTCATTTTTATTTTACTCGGAACTTATCATATAAAAGTCTACGCACACATTTTTCATACTAAGTAGTCGTCGTTCTTGTGAGAATACGATATATAAATTATCACAATGACTATACACATACTATTCCGTCAAATTTCAAAACACGGGAGTGTATACATATTTTCGCAGCTGACTGTACAAAGGGTGGGCTTAATGCCGAGGCATTTTCTACCTACCATTTTCTACCTTTTCTATATGTGTTATATACTGTCATGTTATATACTGTCGGTTAACATCGCGTGTCACAGCTAGTATACAATATGTTCGGTCTTTCATAGGAGTTTTTTTCAGTCGGCCATGATCCATGTCATGCGAAACTGCGATTATCGAACCAGTTCACATGCAAATTCTAATTGTTCGTAATCTTAACAGAATCATTTTGACAGTTGTGTCGTGTGAAAGCAATAAAACTGGCCAAGTGCGAGTCGAACTCGCGCAGGAAGGGTTCCGTACCATTATCTATAAAAACGGGGAAAAAATCGCGTTTGTTGTATGGGAGCCCCCCTTATATATTTGTTTTTTTTTTAATTTAACTATTTCATTTAAGGTGAATATATAAATAAATATTTTGTGAATATTTCAAGTATCTACCTATTGCCATTATCAATATCAAGCAAAAAAAATCACGTATGGGAGCCCCCTTTAATAATTATTTTATTCAGTTCTTTAGTATTTGTTGTTATAGCGGCAATAGAAATACATAACATTCATCATAACATAACTTCAACTGTCTAACTATCACGGTTCATGAGCTACCGCCTGGTGACAGACGGACAGCCCATTTACCCATTGGGTACGGAACCCTAAAAATAACTTGCTCCTTTTGATTTAGTGCTTGGAGCACACAGTCAGTCACTGTACTTAATAAATCGATCTAGATAATCTACTAATAACGGTTCAAATTATGATTGTCACGTGTATGAGTGTCATAGGATTGTCATCGATATGAAACGAGATATACCTATAGATAAACTTGTGCAACCTACTACTAAGTTTTCGATGGTTAGTAAGTCCTCTTCTTAGCGATAAGGCCGCCCATTGTACTTATCTTATGTGATGTCTCTTTGTAATGTTATTTTACACACTTGTACAATTAAGCATTTTTGTATTGTTTTGTATTGTATTGTAAGTCCATAGATGAATTGAGTAAGTCGTTTGTAGTGAATTGCGTTAGATTTTACAATACGTTGCCTGAACATATCACCAAACTAAATGAAAGATGAAGAAGTAGAGAAAAAACCCTACAAGAGAAGGCTTTTTACTGTACTAAAGATTTCTTCTCAGATATAAATGTTTGGAATACTACTTCTTAGGAATGTGGCAATGTTATTCGTTGTATTTTTAGAAACATTTAAATTTTCTTTTATTTTTGACTTTTCTTATTACTATTTATTGTCAGTTTTCAATGAATCGCTTTTGATTGTTTGTAAGGTGAGAGTTCTTTATGGGCAAAATTTCATGAAAATCAGTGCAGTTCAAAATAATTTTGTCGAGAGTTAGCTATCGATCTTGTAGAAGTAGCTGCTGCTTGCGGCTTCGCACGCGTTGTTTAAGGTTATATCTTTACCATGGGAACTGATTTATGGCATAAAAAGTAGCCTAATGTTACTCTCCATCCTTTCAACTAACTCCATGCCAAAAATCAAACCGATTGGTTGCTTAATTAGGGCGTGGAGGAAGGACAAACAAACAAACACACTTTCGCATTATCTCACTAATATTATAAACGTGAAAGTTTAGATGGATGGATGGATGGATAGATAGATGGATGGATGGATGTTTGTTCCTTTACTTCTGAACGGATCTGGATGAAATTTGGCACAGAGATAGATTATAGTCTGGAATAGGACATAGGCTACTTTTTATCCCGAAATTCCTACGGGAACGGGAACTACGCGGGTGAAACCGCGAGGCGCTGCTAGTATAGTATAGATGTAAAATTAGCACGCTCAGAACGAAGTTCTCTTTGCTCTTGAAAACTTCGTTGTTTCGGTTAACCGTGTACGAATTTACGTACTATCAAATTACGATGTGCTTATTTTACAACATTGTTATAACAAATTGCTTCATCAATGTAAATCCCTATAGAATACATTGTGTGTTATTCAGATGAAGTTGGCGTGCATCACGCACTAAGATCTAGTTTAAGGGCTCCATAACGGCATGCTTGAATAAACATAAGTATTGGTGTACAACGGCCGTGACGGTAGCGGTTAAAGAATCGACCCCTCTAGCCCTTGCTGGCCGCGCTATAAAGGCCTCGACCGCCTCTACCTTCATGACAGCTTCTAGTCCATAAAGGGCTGCAATGCTGACCGCTGTGATGACCTGGACCTGCGTTACGTTTCGCGTGCTACGTCAGTGCTCCACACTCTCCTAGCAGATGGAGAGGCGTTTCTTCCGCCTCCTCACAGAATCTACAAGGTTTTGTGTTGCATAGCCCCAATTTGAAGATGTACTTGTTAGAGCGACAGTGTCCAGTTCCCTTACTGGATCTTGTCATGATGCGAAGGTTGTCTCTGTGCTTAGCGCTAGGATTTGGTAAGTGCACTCTGGCGGTCTTAGCTATAATTGTCTAGACTCCAGAGAATGCAATGGCTAGACCACGTCTTTTATGTATAAAGATAAAACTGAAAACCGCACAACACGATTATGGTACACATCCCAAAACAATGGTGATGGTAAGCGGTCAATACCATACAAACAGTTAGTGAAAATTCATGGCTAAACATATACATTTTTATTTTATGCAGCTTAAGTACCGAGTGTGTTGCTTTTTATGGTTGCAAAAGCGATAAAACGGAAAATAATTCTACTAAATGTTTTTTACTCGAAAACGCTTGGTTTGGTCATTATTTTGATAACCTTCTCCGAGCTAAGTCGGCCTTTTCGGATTACTCGAAAAGGCGTTTTGTTTTAGGTGCTTATTCTTACTTTCAATCAAATTTTATTCTCAATCATATTTCTTGTTCCCATTTGAGCACCACGTTAATATATTGATTGGTGCTTAAATGGGAATACCTTTGGTGCTCAATGCATAGGTGCCCAAAAAATAGGTGCTCAAACGGGAATACTTCTAATTATGTACTTATCTGGGTTTTTTGTGCTTATTTTATATTGACTACTGGTCAGAAATAAACGAAATATGTATATATTTTTTTAATTTTATAGAGAATACTTGCATTGTTTTAATAGCAATACAAGGTTGGTTCACAATGAATAATAATAATAATAATTCTGGACAATTCACACAGCATTATCTAGCCCCAAGCTAAGCAGAGCTTGTGTTATGGGTACTAGATAACTGATATACATAATACATAGATAGATATTTTTTATTACACATAGTAAACGACCAGAACACCCGTAACAAATACCTGCAGATCGTACAAATATTTGTCCCAAGGCGGGAATCGAACCCGCAACGGTCTCGGCCTTAAGAGGCCTGCGGATGATGATTTGCCCATACAAACGTACTACCAAAATGATTTGTAATTCGAGCATATTTTCACTATATCATGTTGTTTTTTGTATTCGAATAGTATATATCTAGGTCCCTGGTTGGTTTTTTTCTTAATAATACACACCTATAATGAAATGTAAGCAAAAATAAGCAAAATCGAATTTAACGTATTTTTACGTCTAAAATGACATGTTTTCGTCCTATTTGTTTTGTATTAAAAACAACAATATCGTACGTTTTGTTTGCTTAGGAACATAGCTTACATTGTCTAGTTACAGAATAACAACACAATGTCGAAGATCCGATAACTTTTCAGTCATCATTTTTGGTATTACGGAACATAATAATTCACGAATTGAAGTTGCGAGCAGCTGTCGCCGGATTCTTAAAGCTTGGTCATTATTACAGCAATTGATTGCTGTCCGAGCTATGAAGGCCACGGCCTTTGGTCTTGGCCATTTCATCTTGTACATCAAGGGCTGCAATGCTGACCGCGCTTTGATTGCCTGGACCTGCGTTTTCGGCCATCATCATCGCTGCCAAAATGCCAGTCATCACAAACATCGAAAGTAATGCACTATTGTGTACAACTTTATTGTTTTTGCGGCCGTAACAACATTACTAGGTAATTCTCTTCTTGAAGCTTATATATTCAATTCAATTCGTTTATTTCAGCTTAGATACACATAATATACATATTTCAGCCACATACATTAACAAAAATAAACGTAAAATAAAAACACTTAAATTAATGGACCACACAATCTTCATATTCATATAAGATTTATTGGTTAATACACATTTGATTTTATTAGCTAGTAAAGGTTCACTGCCAATTTGAGTAGGTGACGATCCATCTAGTATCAAATCTGCGTGTGATAGTATAACATTGTTTCCTATGGTTTCTTCGGAAATATCGAATTGTACTTTCTAGAGAAACAAAAGCTGAGACCGAACAATTTCACTGCTTCTGGCTCATCCCACCAGTTAAAGTCTAGGATTTCTAATCACTTTTCCATTCACTTTTCAATTCCTTTATCTTAATATTACATATATAGAAAATTTGTAAGTTTGTTTGTAATGTGTTATCTCTAGAACTTGACCGGCTAATGTCACAAGAGTAACTTTGCGAGCGACGCGCATAACTAGGTGCGTGTAGCTAGGCGCGTAGTCGCTCGCACCGTGGCCACTGCTATAGTATGGATTACGTCTGTTCGCTAAGATCAGTCAATAAGCGAGTCACCTAGCTCTCAGCAATACTAAGCGAGGCTCGTTGTACTACAGAAACACCTAAATGCTCCGTTTTATCAAGGTACCACGTGAACGCAGCCGCGAGCGAAACTTGTCATGGGATAAATGTTTTATGTTTTGTCAAAGTAATCAACTTCTTAATTACTTTATAGCTTTTAAGTATGAACTTTATGAGTACTTTACCTCGCACATCGGGCTAGAATATAGCTTAGGTCTCAGAGCGAAAATGATGTCGCAATGATGATGGTAATTATACCATAACATTCATAAATAATCTTGTAACGGTAGTTAGACTACCTTTATGGTCTAGCTGGACTAGAATTTAGACTAGGTTTCTTTGCTCTGTACGTGTGTCGTCTCGTTAGTTTTATTTAATCGACTTCGAAAAATGGAAGAGGTTCTATTTTCAGATGTATGTATGTTTTTTATGTATGTTCGTCGATTTCTCCGTTATTTAGGGACCAATTTGGATGAATTTTTGAGGTTGCGATGGATTTGTATTTTTCGCGCGAAACATAAAAAAACAGTAGGACGGTTTTTAGTTTTTCTCAAAACAATCCAGTGATTTTCGTATAAGACCCGTCATGGCACGGCAAACCTTAATTCAACAACAAAGTATTTTAAAAGTTACGTCTACAGATACAAATCACTGCTGAAATTTCTGCAAAGGAGATGCTAATTGCTATTGCTAACTTTCTTTTATCCACATTAAAAAGAGCACTGAACTCATTATACGTAAAGTAAATTAATTCATTTATTCAGTGGAACAATAGCTTATAAACATTATTCAAATCTAATAAATAAATAACGTGACTGGCACAAAGGACAGATCGAGGATCGATAGGCCTTGTCTAGTCATATTAATATAGACAAAACGAATTAAAACTACTTCTGACTTACTGACCTTTTAGCCGTTAAAGAGTTATGAATATTCTAATATTTATTTATGAACTCAATTATCAGTAGGTACTTATTTACATACATCTCTAAAAATAATGACCTACTATCAGTCACTAAGTCAACACAGGCTATTATTAACTTTGGCTATTTCCTAAGATACAAACATCATCATCATCAACCTTCACACACAGTTCTCGGAAAAGCCGAGGGACATCATAAGACACTCAATTCAGAAGTCAGAATTTTATTTAAATGTTTGAATTATTTAACGGTAAAAGTTTTCACTGTTTGACCCACTGTGCGCTCGAGAAACGAGAATATGAAAGATTTTTTAAAGTGTGAACAGGAAAGTACAGCTTGTAAAAATGTTAAAAATATGGGTTCGTGGGTTAGGCCCCCGGTGTGTGACGCCCCCGTGGTGGAGGCACCCGATTTCGTTTTAGTGCGATAAAATGTATTAGTTGAATATTTTTATCCAAAGTACAGTCAGATAGCAAAGTGTAGCCTATTGTAAAAATGATTATAATTGTTCACATGAAGTGATTCAAAGTCTTAGTTTTTGTAATATATACAATCTTTATTAGCAATGTCTATTTTCTGCGGTCAAAATTACTAATTTACATTTCGATGTCCATTGAAAACCTTTAGGAAATTCTAATTCCGCTTGAAGAAAGGCAGATAACATAGATTTCCAGTTGTGACACATAAAGAAAAACTATGTACCTATAAAGATTACAATTCTAATCGCTTTTCGACTATCTAATACCTTGCCATTGTTTATTTTTTATCATTCGCTAGCTCATTTCACAACAGACATATCTATCTCAGAACTTGATTGACTTTGTCTGTGTGAAAGCAATATCTCTTATCACTGTATACCATTCAAAATACCAACCACTTCGATCACAAACAAGCTTACGCCAGAAAGCAAACTCAGAACACACATACAAGACATGGTTCCAGATTCATTTATTCTCTTCAGATACTTAGGCCCGTATGTCAAAGCTTGCTCAGTCATTGATTTATGCTTAAGTAACGCTCACACCAAAGAAAAGCATTAAATCTCACTAATATTATAAACGTGAAAGTTTAGATGGATGGATAGATGGATGGATGTTTGTTCCTTTATCACGCCAGAACGGCTGAACGAATCTGGATGAAATTTGGTACAGAGATAGATTATAGTCTGGAATAGAACATAGGCTACTTTTTATCCCAGAATTCCCACGGGAACGGGAACTACGCGGGTGAAACCGCAAGGCGCTGCTAGTAATTAAATAATGCTGGACAATTCACACAGCACTATCTAGCCCCAAGCTAAGCAGAGCTTGTGTTATGGGTACTAGACAACTGATATACATAATACAATACACAGATAGATATTTTTTATTATACATAGAAAATAACCAGAACACCCGGAACAAATATCGCCACTGAGGTCTTCAATGGACGAGAAAAATGAAGACTTCATGATCATGTCTCGTCCAATGGTCTCGGAGCTCGGTATACGTTGCTTTGCTTCAGCATGCATCAAATAAACAGCTTCAGTGAGCCATCTGTAAGCCTAAGCTATATTGTGCTTTCTTTTGCAATACAGTTTGCATTGTATTTGTTTTTTAAGAGCAGTTTCATAGGGTAGCAATACCAATCAAACTATACAAATGAAATGGGAGCATACTCATTTGCGTTTGGTTCGTTCATCAATAATATAAGGATGAAAATATTTAGTAACAATTCCGCGAAAAAAACCTTCTCCGATAAGTTTTAACAAAATGTAGTCCGCGTTGGCGTCGTTTTCTTCTACAACGCGGACTACATTTTGTTAGAACTTATCGGAGAAGGTTTTTTTCGCGGAATTGTTGCTTAATATTTTCATCCTTATATTTTTGCAATGGATTTCCGCAAAGTAACGCCTGAATCTATTATTTATCGTTCATCAATGCTTTGATCTGATCAGTGTAGCTGCTTTTCCCTTATTAGTTTTGGAGTCTCTGCTACCGTGATAAAAAGCAAGGATACCTAGAAAGGCAGAAGGCAGGGTAATCTTTATACAATAAAAAATACGTAGTTGACGAATTCATTTGAAAGGGCGCGACGCGAACCGCACTCACACTGATGAAGTTCTTCGTTAAGGGACTTGATGAAGACGACCCTGATGAAGTTTCTCGTCATCAGGGTGAGTAAAACCTAGTTTCTGTTGGAAGAACACCAACTTGTCATACCTTGGTGTTCTTTCAACACAAACTAGGTTCTTAGTTAACCTACTTACTTTTTTAATGGATCGCTATATTTATTTTCGTAGGTAACTAAAGCAAAATGTTTATAATCGTATAATTTGCTTTTTAGGGTTCCGTACCCAAAGGGTAAAAACGGGACCCTATTAGGTACTAAGACTTCGCTGTCCGTCTGTCATCAGGCTGTATTTCCTGAACCGTGATAGACAGTTGAAATTTTTACAGATGATGTATTTCTGTTGCCGCTCTAACAACAAAACCAACACAACAACTAAAATACAAAATAAAATAACTATTTAAGGGGGCTCCCATACAACAAACGTGATTTTTTTGCCGTTTTTATAGATAATAATACGGAACCCTTCGTGCGAGAGTCTGACTCGCACTTGGTTGGTTTTATTTAATTTGAAACCGTGATGCAACTGATTCGGCACCCTGAAACCCTGAAAAATCTTTCACTGAGAACCGACATGAAGTGAGGTAGACTCAAGTAAATCACTTTAATTGTTCGAAGTGATGAAAGTGAGCAGTCATGTCAATTGCTTATGGAAATCCGTCTACGATGATTTTCCGGGAAACCATCGTGACGCTGTGTGGGTATGTGTAATCTGTCATAGAGACTAATTAGTGGGCCAACAATGTAGGTATATGAATAATTTCCATGTTCGAAAAGTCAAAATTTCGCGCTGAAATAGGAGCCCTAGTTTGGTTAGGAGGTTGCAATTTTTGTAAGTGTTAAACATGTGTTTTTATACGTTAAAAGCGTATCTTGAAAAATGATAGAGAACTTACGATAAGCGAGCTTGAATTCCATGAAATAAAAAAATCGGTTATTCTTATTTTTTACACACTGGGTTCACATCCTTATGAACACATTTTTTTTGTGCAGAAACTGATCTTCCAATTCGCATCTGCCAATTTGGTCTGGTTGTAGTCGTGGGATTATAATATTTCTATCAAATTTTGCCTAGACCCAGACAAGTAATAATAGGTTTCTATCGCTAGACGGAATCTTTGTCGAAATAAATAAAAATTGTGTTTTTTTCTGTGCTACGTGCCTAGTTCGATGCAATTACTGGTTATTTTAGAATGTGTCGAAACATTCTAAAATAGTAGTCAAAGCCAAAAAAGAAAAAAAAACATAGCCTAGATAGACTAGACTGAATGGAGATTTAGAAACGTAAGGCTCAATTCTAATGTTTCCGTTCATTACCAGACAAACAGAACATAAAAGAACTCGACACCTTTGCAAATGCAACTAACCTGACCTGCTCTGATTAATAAAAGGAGATCTATAACTTAACGGACTTGATCAAGTAGTACTAGCATAAATTTTAATCCTAAACATGATTTTGCGGATATTGACACTCTTGCTATGGTATGCTGGCTAGCACTCAATTAGAATCACTTTAGGGGGCAAATTATTAAAATTAGTTTCTAGATTGGAACTTCTTTTCCTAAGTAAGACAGAATTGCTCTCACAAGTCGAACAAACCCGAACTATAAGTACCAGGAAATCAACACAAGCAGGCCTTCCTGCTTGTGTTGATTTCCTGGTACTTATAGAGGTGGTGAGGATAACTTGGCAAAGCAACCAACCTGACCACTGCTCTCAATACGCCAAACAAAACAAAACTAAAAATACCAGGAAATCAAAGCATGCAAAGAAGTGGATGCAACACTCAACGAAAACTTCGCAACGCCATGCAATCGACACCTGACCTACTCTCAACCAGCCAAACAAAACAGACCTGAAAGTACTAGGAAATCAAAGCATGCAAGGAGGTGCACACACCATCTCTACGATAACTTCGCAATGCCGCCGGTTGCATTGCCTGACCAGCTGCTCTCAATAAACCGAACAAAACAAGCGAACTAACGTAACAGAATCACGATTACGTGAACGGAAGGCCTCGGCGCCGGCGCAGGCCAGTCTTGTACTGAAACGCACGCGGTCCACCCGCACTTTCGCTCTCGTGCGCAGAGCTTCCGTGATCTATCGATCTATTGCTTCCTAGATCCTGGATTTTAGTCCGTGCTCTTGTTAAAAGAGCGGGTTTTTTTTGAAATTTCGAGACTTTTTTAAACTTTCTAGGGTGAACTGTATCTATGTATAATTTACACCTTTATCAGAGCATCCTAGATTTTTTCTTACTGTGCAGATAGGAAGAAAGCTCAAGTTTTTCTCTTGTCTCATTAAATGCATCGATTGCATTTATTAATATCAGTTACCTTATTTGGCCATCCGTTGAAAACACCAAACAAAAACATTGTGTGTGTGTGGCAAAACATCAAACAAAAACATTGTGCAAAACTGTTTGGATCACCCCATATTGAACTGGTTTAGTGCTTCAAACTAAGTGACTAAGTGTTTGTGAACTTGAATATTCAAAGTGGCTAAGCATTCCAATAAAATACCAACAAATCACGGTCCAAAAAGAAAACAAAGTACAAATTCAAAATCGTGACTATACTGTGAACTTTTGGAAGCTCGCACATCAGAGATGATCTGATCTAATGTGATTGTGAAGGGTATATCAAGCTTCAGTGAGTTGGATCAAGGTTCTGTCAATTTGCGATCTAAGATATCAAGTCTTAGTGGATTGTAATAGGGTTGTGTGTCGTGTGGCGTGAAGTACTGACTATGTTCGTGATCCTGGCATTCATTGGCGTGCGATTCGCTCTACATGTGTCGAGGCAGAGTTCTCGGGCACTCGCCGACGAGTGTTACACAAGAAAGTAAGGATTATTTCTGTATATTATTACTTATTAGGTTTAGCATAATCGCTCTAGACCCCAATTTGTAGACAAAACAATAACCAAACATAACATGGAATTTCGTAAATTATTGAGGCTTATACCCTTCAACTTCAATAATTTTCGCATTGATAGGAATTTTTCTCTATTCAAGACTAGACAAAACCTTAGACAGTTCATACTGTCGTCGCAGCTGGTGCCAATCTTTATGACCGATCTCAAGCTACCCTGCCTCTTGGATTCGTTACAAATCAAGCTTATCCTAACATCTGTATTTGTCGGTCTCAAAAAGAAGTTTATGCTCAGAGGCGTTCAGTATTTTTACAGGCTTTTTTTAAGTTGTCAAACACCTTAAATCACGTTGTGTAAATACCATAATGACCTAGTTTGGTAAACTTTTTATCGGTCATGAACATTGGCTCTAGCTTTACTTCTTACATGTGGTATGACACTGTGCACACAAAAATACACACTACACTACAAGCATAGACAATTAAATCACACCGATAATACAAATTTTATACTCAAATGAAAATCATTTACACGTAAACGTAAAAGTTTTAAATCAGGTACAATTATTAAAGCTAATAAGTAGCTTATTACAAGCTAGACTCGTTTGACAAGGATTGGTTCCACAGCACAACAGCTCAGGAATCAAGTGTGAAGGTTATTATGGAGGTATATAATACATATTAAATTTGCCCTTCAGAAGGATAACCAAGGTTTAATAGTAGATATTTTAACAAGGGACTAAACCACCCCATTATATACGAGGTTGTTATACTCCCGAGATTGTAGCAAGGAAGGGTAGAAAGACCTATGTTATTATGGGTGGTTTTGGCCCGTGTGAAAAACTACTCTTCACTTCGAATGCGAGGAAATAAAACAATCAAAGCTTTCCTTCAGGAAAATAATAAACTTGATAAATTTGTCGTAGGTAAGTTTTAGCATATAATGTTACGTACTTATCCATTTGCATAATATGCAAGACAGTAATATACATAGGTATTATTGATGTCCTTATTTTCGCTCGATAACATTCTCAATTAAGCCTTCAATTCAATTCGTAGTAAACAAAAAGAGATATCACGCTACTTCCAACTTTTTTTAACGTCTTTGTTACACGCAACGCAAAGTACACATTCTCCCATGGAGTAATTCTTCTTATAAATATCCAAAGAACACAAAAAAGCACTTTCAGTTCCATTTTCAAAAATAAACTCAATTAAAATTCTTTGTTGATGGAACACAAAAAAGTCGAGCGTTTTTGTCAGAGGACGAATGTATTGTACTGGAATACGAAAATCTATAGAAAAAATACTTGTTATTGACTCGAATTTTACGCCCGCTAAGCTTCGCTGTAATGACACACTCGAGCAAGAGAACTGAAACAATAATAATGCAAGAAAATAAGGAAAGAACTTACATTATACCTACTCAATTACCTACCTGCTCAAAGATTGATTACTTAACATTTAAATGAATACAAATAATTTTGAAAGATTTATTATTAATACCTACCATAATCAAATGTAGTTATTAAGTTTATGATTTTCTTGATTGGAAACGTTTTATTTATATATTGCCCGCCCGGGTTCGAACTTGTAGCAGTATAGTTTAGTACCGTAATCTTAATAGTCGAAGGAATAATTACTAACTACTACAAATACATAATTATAATTCTCGAAGTATCTCCGAATCGTACGTTAACAAGATTGACTTACCTACAATTAAATTCATAATGAAGGTTAAAATTCATTAACATTGTATCGAGTATGAAATCAATAGTTTGACCTTTGAAAAAGGCCGTATAAAATCCATTTTACACCAACAGAAAATCGATGAACGTATTCGTTTGGTTTTACAACAACAATCTCTTTTAAAGTCAGATCAAGGTAAACATCGGTCGTTTGAGTCAATTTTATGTATAAACCTGATATAAATATTTTTATGTAAAAAATATCGTAATCTGACGAATTCATTCTAAATGCGATTTAACTGCAAACCCTTGTTTGGTTTGCAGCTATTGCTACAACCCGTTCTAAAATCGTAGATATTTAATATAAACAAAGGAGTTGACAATTCTAAGGTTTTTAGTGCGTAAGCCTCTGTTCGAGGTTCAAATCCTGCCGAAATAGCACATTTTTGGGAACTTATTTAAGTTCTTAGAGATTATCCAGAGTGCGACGGCTTACGCACTATAATAGAAAATACCTTAGAATTGAGCAACGGCAACACCTCTCGTTAAACGAACTAAATGTAACTAAAAAAAATTAAAAGGCGTACGTAACTGTTTACATCTCCTTTTAAAACACACAACACCTTCGTCATCGGAGCGGACAACGCGGTTTAAACGCAACAATTAACAATTATATCTCGACTCCAAGCATGTGATTTTTAGTTTTTGTTGTTGGATTTGTGGACATAGTTTTCAGCAGAATGACAAACAGATCATATAGTACGAAAACGAACGAATGAAATTATGTGTCACTTTAAACAGACCATTTTTGGGGATTGAAAATACTCAACCACATTTTGACATTATTATGATTAATAACTAATTGGTACCATAAACTGACATCAGTATAAATGTAATAATAACTAAAATGACACTCTACTGTGGTTTTTTCGCACGATTAATTTTTATAGTGTGAAATTTTCTCAATAGAATTTTGAAACAATTAAGCACTTTAGCTCTATATTCAATTAGCTTCACGCATTCCCGCGTTCCGTTAGTTATTTTATAAATATTTTCCAAATTTTTTAATGAGCTTTACTACTATCGTAGACCCGAGCACTGGATACCTAAGTGTGTAATATGTAGGTAAGTACATACAGTATCGCTCTCTCAGTCCTGTTGCAAGAATTCTGAAGAAAAAAAAAACTATGTATATTGGCTTTATGTATGTACTATATGCCTTCTTGGTTTATTATTCTAGGAAAGTAATGATAATTTTCTCGAAACTAAATCCAAATGCAACTTAAGGTGCAAGCGCACTACGCGTCAGCGGAACTGCGCGACCGCGGCACTGCCCGTCAGATTAGAACATATGACGAAAGAGGCCGCGCGGCTTATTTGGTGATTTTGTTATAATTTGACATAAAGTGCCGCGGCCGCGCAGTTTCCTTGTCGCGTAGTGCGTTTCCACCTTTAATGGGCATGTTGGCGTCAGACCAGAGAGAATGGAGTGTTATAGAGGAGGCATATAACCTATAGTTGGTGAACGATTTGTGATTTGGTTATGAGGTTGGCACCCTATGTTTGTATGTATTTCTCATCTCTACCTAGTCTGTGATTTTTCTCCATCACGCACACAAATGTCGAATTTTTTCTGTAAATTAATTATGTTTTCTATCTATATTCTATGTCTTAAGTTACTTTGACCATGTACGTCACTCCTCACCTGGGGTCTACCTGAAAACCAGCGTAGCATTTGGCTTAGCCAAATACTACACATGCTGAGGTGGGGACCCTTTTTTACCCTATTTTTATTAGTTTTTCTTGTATTTTGAGTAGTTTTAACTTTAATAATAGTACCTACCTAGTATGTAAGTCTGTCTGTAGGTATTTATGGGTAAAAATAAAAAAAAAAATCTTCTTCTGGTGAAGATAGATCGATCGTAATAAATTGAAAACCACGCTTTGTCCAGGTGACAAAGGTCAAATCTATAAAGGTTAGATCACGACCGCGCTCATAGGTCATCTCGTAAAATATTATGGTCATGCTAATAAGGGAATATCGTACCGGTCTAAGTGCTCTTATGGAAGGAAGAAGCTAAAGCCATAGCATTTCTCACGACTTGCTACCAACTTATCTTTACACTCGACAGCGGTGCTAGCGGATGTCATTTTATTAGAACCAAGGAGATATTTTGAGGTGACGGATTTAATTCCGATTTTGTCCACGTGAATAGAGAAATTGGTGGCGCTTTCGTTGATGTTTTCTTCTATTCATCGATAGCGATAGGTAAATTAGCGGGTGGAAGTGCCAATCAGCACGTTGTATAACACAAAATTCAATTATCGGCATAGATAGGTACGTAATTCGCTTTTGACCACCCTGGTGGAAGAGTTACTGTATGTCGCTACGGAATATGTTTAAATTCTCGAGAATCAAAGACCTAATTTTTTACTTATACCTTTCTCTCGCGACAGTAGATACGAAACCTATAAGCTGAAATAATGTCGTACATATCTGTGAAATAATTTTCAAAAATAGGTTAGTAATTTGGTTCCGGATATAAACCATAAAAACTTTTTAAAAACTTAATTAATACTCTTAATTAATACGCTATTACAAATACTTTAATTAAATATAATTTTCAAAAACTGGTCCGTAGTTCAGTTCCAGAGAAACCCATTAGTAACGAACTTTTTAAAAAACTTAATTACAATAGACAAATTCAACGTAGGTACGTAGGTCTAATGTTAGTAGTTTGATGAACTCTTTGTGTTAACCTACAATACAAATTACAAGTGTTGTTAGTTGCTAGACGAAATAAGAGAAAACTTTTTATTTGAGAAAATTACTCATTGATGTTATTAAAAAACAAGCGGTATTGTCATCATCGTGATTATGACCGTGTGAAATTACGTGGTTTTGTCTAAAACGAGACAATTTTATAATGATAGCTCCGTCTAATGATCGGAGAAAGTTCCGTTTTGGGGAGCGTGGGGTAATGTGGTTAAAAAGTGGTCTCGGTCTGATAGAACCCCTCCAACTCCACCCGTGGATTTCATAGAGACCTCAAGGATTTCACCAGTACCAGGCCATTGATTTTGATGTGTGCCATTTATGAAAACAATGTATAGATTTGAGAGTTGAGAGTAAGAATATCCATTGCTATGACTGGGTAGAAGTACCTATCAACCTCTATTCAATAAGGTAACATTGATTATACCAGCATGAAAACACACAGCTCAAAAGTGTTTGTGCTAGATATAAATATCGATATGAAAACAGTACTTATAGTACTTAGAAGTACCTAGATCAGAGAAAAGGTGGCAGATGACATTGTGTGACAAAGCAGTGTGCTGAGATAATGTCCAAGAATGGAGGAAGAAATCATTTTCGAACCCTGCAGTTTGGGAGAAAGGTAATGAAAGATGGCGACACTAGGCCGGTTTTTCACACACAGCATCAATAGGTTACTTTGCTTACATGTTTGCTCTTGGTTGGGCTAAACCCTCATCCCAAGCCAACTAACGACCAAGCAGAGCTTGTGCTATGGATACCAAATGACGGATATACTACTAAGCTGCAATAAGGTATATGCATAGATTTCTTTTAAACATCCGACGCTCGCCGCACACAGCTCCGCCGTTCTAACCAGAAAACATCTTCGCTCCAGTAGTCTGCCAATACATCTCTGCACAGTTCTCGTCTCCACTGCGGACATCTCTGCACATATTCGCTCTGGTGGATTCAGTCTGCTCTTTCTATATCCACAGCCAAGGAATACTTCAAAAAATCGACCCTCAAACTCATTTGAGGGTCGATTTTTAAAAGTGTTCCCATTCGAGCACCGATTTTAGGAGCACCGTACGCCGCAACCGCCACGGACACGAATGACATATTATGATGACTTCAAAAAATAGTTATTGATTAATCGTGTACTGCACTTTCAACATTACCAAACTAATGTATCGCTACCCAAATTTGACGTTGATTTATAACAACGGACCCGTGAAAGCCTGGCATCATGACTGTCATGCCAAGACTGATGGGCAAGCAATGATCAAATTAATTTACATTTTATTCTTAGCCAGTTTCCGGTTCAAAAAAATAATTTAGTTCACAGCAAAGGCAACCTTAAATCTACGCTATACACCTGAATATCCCTCAATTGCAGCGAGGTAACGATCGAGTCAAAAGTGACTGAATCAATATCATATAACCAGTCCCTCAAGCCAGTAACCGCAAGATCCCATCTGTGATATGCAAAATTTCCCTATGTAAGCATATTAGAAATCGACGGATAGTTATTACTTCTAACTTAGAACTATATTCTAGGACTTTAAAACTAGTCACCAAATTTGAATTTGCTATGTTTTTTCCGGAAGGGTAAATTCTGCACTATACAATTATCATTCGCAGAAGTAGAAGCAATTATACACAATTATTTAAGTACCTAAGTGTACGTCAATAATTTTATAAAAAATAAGTACTTAGACAAGTCACATGTTTTACTATAAACAGTTTTAAAATAGTAATGATTATTAATTTACAAATAAGTGGTATTATTGATTCTATTCACTTAATTTTTTTGTTTAGTAGTGAAAGAAGTGTAAAATAAACCACTAGTCCAACAGTCAAACTAGTCCCGAAACTCAACGTCAAGCCGAAAACGGAAACTTGAGACAAAGCTCAATATTCAACAATTCTCAATATTCAATATGTCCTACGAAATTAGTTTTCACGAAACACCTTTGTATTCTATGTTTTCTATTTCTTAGTTACAACTAGCTATATCTCAAGACAGCATTTTTCAATTAATTCAACTTTGACTTAGTAGTTTTGATAACTTGAGACAAAGCTCAATATTCAACTGTCCTACGAAATTAGTTTTCACGAAACACCTTTGTATTCTATGTTTTCTATTTCTTAGTTACAACTAGCTATATCTCAAGACAGCATTTTGCAATGAATTCAACTTTGACTTAGTAGTTTTGATAACTTGAGACAAAGCTCAATATTCAACTGTCCTACGAAATTAGTTTTCACGAAACACCTTTGTATTCTATGTTTTCTATTTCTTAGTTACAACTAGCTATATCTCAAGACAGCATTTTTTAATTAATTCAACTTTGACTTAGTAGTTTTGATAACTTGAGACAAAGCTCAATATTCAACTGTCCTACGAAATTAGTTTTCACGAAACACCTTTGTATTCTATGTTTTCTATTTCTTAGTTACAACTAGCTATATCTCAAGACAGCATTTTGCAATGAATTCAACTTTGACTTAGTAGTTTTGATAACTTGAGACAAAGCTCAATATTCAACTGTCCTACGAAATTAGTTTTCACGAAACACCTTTGTATTCTGTTTTCTATTTCTTAGTTACAACTAGCTATATCTCAAGACAGCATTTTGCAATGAATTCAACTTTGACTTAGTAGTTTTGATAACTTGAGACAAAGCTCAATATTCAACTGTCCTACGAAATTAGTTTTCACGAAATCCCTTTGTATTCTACGTTTGCCATTTCTTAATTACAACTAGCTATATCTCAAAACAGAATTTTACAATGACTTCAACTTTGACTTTGTAGCTTTGTTAGCTTCAGACAAAGCTCAATATTCAACTGTCATCGAAATTAATTTTCACGAAACCCCTTGGTATTCTACGTTTGCCATTTCTTTATTACAACTAGCTTTAACTCAAAACAGAATTATACAATGGATTCAAGTTTGACGCTTCCTAACCTTGAGATAAAGTTCAAATTTCAAAGACCTTCGTTTTCACGGAAGGTGCGTACATGCGTAGTGCATAGGCCCATAAAAGTAAGTACTTACTTGAGGTAGAGCCTAAATCATAATTACGACCACGCACTCTCTCGGTTACATTACACCTCGGTTTACTGCCCACAGCTGATGGCACAGTGTTCTGCACAATGGGATAGGCAGTCTGATCATTTACTTGTAACCTGCAAAAGAGATTTATGGCAGAGAAACACTTGACTATTACCTTTCCTTAAAGAAACCACTGAAAAAGAATAGATGCTTCGGTAGATAGTTTCGTAAGAACTCTTGGGATTGGAGGATTTTGGTTTAATTTGTACCTGGAAAGTCTGTGAAATACATACTTTCGGGATACACTTGATTTAAAAGAAAATTATCTCGCGGTTCGAGGGTTCCGTAGAATATCCATTTAAAAATATCAAACTGAAATGAACTAAGGTCTTTTTGTTATAGTGCTTACTTATTATGAACCTTAAGCTTAAAAAGTTTGGTACAGAAGTCTATACATAAACTTTATAGCACAAAATAGATGTAGTTTTTACCCGACTACCAACAGGGGAGGGTTATGAGGTTAGCACCCTATGTTTGTATGTTTGTATGTATGTGGCCGATTTCTTTGTTCCCACGTAGCGCTGAAACTACTGGTTCGATTTCAACAAATTATGTATCGATTGATTCGTCTCAATACCCCGATGGTTATAGGCTATAGGATTTAGGGCTCCGACCCCGAATAAGCCTTCAAACGCGTATTAAAGTTTAGGTAGCCGCAGGCTGCAGGCCCCATAGAGAAAAATTACAATACCTACGACCTATTTTCATTTTCAACTCTATGCCTATCAAATATGACCGATACGTCATTCTATTTTGTCAATGAAAACTTTTATAACTTTCACGTAGTCGGGTTGTAGTTTTTAACTTTATCTTGTTTAAACTATTGTTTATAGACCCCCAATGATCATGACGACGCTGACAATACAATTGCACCCACTGTCTCTATGTCAGTTTCATTACAGCCTGTCAGTTCTTCTCGGTGCCATCAAGCGGTAGTTGAGATGTGTGATGATCTTTTCGACACGGATATGGGTAACTAAACTTGTCTTTATCGACGTTTTTTGTTTAATTTAGTCTGGCACTTGGTCAGAAGTTATGATTCAAGATACGGTAAAATGTTATTGGTTCTGTTATATGTTGGGGGAGCCATGGCATGTCATTTCGCAAAACCAAATAAGCTGTTATACCGACTTTATAGTAAGCAATAAGGTAACATTAGAGGTTACATAGTGGCTTATTTAGCAAAATGTTCTTAGGAGGTCATTTTATAATAAAGAAACTCGCCGTTTCTACATACCATACTAGTACCTAAATACATAGTCATAATATACATTGAAGTAGGCTTCAATGTATGTTATGACTATGTATTTAGGTACTAGTATGGTACATTGAAGTAGGCTTCAATGTATGTTATGACTATGTATTTAGGTACTAGTATGGTACATTGAAGTAGGCTTCAATGTATGTTGTGACTATGTGTTTAGGTATTCTTATTTTTTTTTTTAATTATGGTGTTTTTTATTAGAAATGGTTGACATGTATATTTTTTGTACCAATAAATGAATCTAATCTAATCTAATCATACAAGCATAAAGCTTCTTACTAAGCTTTAAGCTTACCTTAGAACAGGGTTACACCCATTTTAATTTAAAATTTACTTTTTCCAGTTGCGCGCGTCATTACGTCATTTGGCTGCGTGGTACCGGATCATATTAAACCGTACTACTATTTAACTTACATATATTTTTTAATTCTCATTGTGTGTTTACCAGTAGCACAAAAGCTTCCTAGAAAATTCTAGAATAAATTCTTATTTCAACTTTTTACTTGCAAGTCCACTGCATTATTTATTAGCAATAAAACAACTAGATATAATAAATATAACTGTTTAGTTTTGCAAGTTTTTAAAATGTGTAGGTATCTTTCATGTAACTGGTATAGTCCATTTATATATTCAAATGATCTCATATATTCGATTATTGACCTCCCTCTGCAAAACAGGTAAAACGTGATTATTTGTATTTTCCAAGGTTAAATATGAACTCAAGATTTTTATTTTCTGTTTGGCCTTGAAGATTACTCCTTTTGGAATGCCCCTTTCTCTTGATCGCACTAAATAGATGAGAGTAATAGTCTTTTTTTTTTTGCGTAAAGTTCAATTCGTCTTACTATACTATTATGGAGAGATATAAATTATTTGGAAGATCTCTAACTGAATAGCTATTACACGTGACTCATTTGTGTGTATATAATTAGTGTAATCGTTCTTACAAAGCACCAAGTACCAACCTATGAGATAATCAATAAATATTACCCAATCAGTCAATTATGTCTATGAAGTTTATGGGGCTTATTTCTAGATAATATGGGTCTCTCAAAGAGAGAGAGGCCAACTAAAAGAGCTACAAAGTTAGCCGATAGCTTTTTATCTGACGATCATGTTTCTGTAGTCACACTCGCACCTAATCAGATACACAGCAGTATATATGTTCTTTCTTAAAAAACAGTTTTTAACATAATCCATTAATTAACTCTTGACCTTTATGTAGGTAAGCCGTAAGATGTTCGCACGTTTTGTGTCATATTGATTAACTGTCAATCAATATGACACAAAACGCGTGTGTGTGATACATATGGCTCGCACGGTTCGCACACTATTGGGTTCCACTTTTAAAATGGGTTAATCATTTATTTTTGTAGGGCTTTCAAACGGGTTCTCCCTACCTATAACAGGAACTACGTATCGTTTATAAGTAAGATCTTTTATAGCTGTTGGTACACACAGCCATACGTAATAAAATGTATCATTGCAATCATCAGGATTTTAGAATTTATAACGATGAATACACTATTCATCTGGCCAAACCAGTTGGCCTGGTTCCACGGGTAAACTTAATTTCATCATTATCATCAACTTTTCGATCAGTCCGTCGCATCCCCTGGTTTCTGTCGTTATTTTGATGGCATGAGACTCTATCGGGTGGTCTGCCTCTTGGTCTTCTTGCGGCTCTTGGTCACCAGTTTTACATCTCTAATTGATGATTTATTAGTAAATGTGTAATAATTATCAGTGAAAATGTTTTTATCTTCTAAAACTGTACAATTTCTGACTTGCCTTGTATAAACGACCTTTGTTATAGATGGTAAAATAAAAAAATACAAAATACTCTAGACCGAGTTTGGGGTTTGGAACACGATCCCTGCTGCTGTTTTTCCGGTTAATTACAAACTGGGTCTCTTCAACTCATGAGTATAATAGGTATCTTCTAGACCTTCGTGATCTCCACATCTTCACTTTCCATCAGGTGAGATTGTGGTCAAACGAAGGTCTATTGACTATTAAAAAAAACCACGTCTTGATTTCGGAAAAATGGCGAGTTCAAATAGACTAGTCGTTTCTTTCAACCTATCAAAGAAATTTCAACTTATATATTATAATATATATATATTATATAATATATATATATTATAATATATATTATAATTTCAACCTATCAAAGAAATTCATCAACCTTCTTGGAAGTCATGTAATTCAAATACTCATAGGGACGATGTACAACGATGACGGTTGTGTGTAAGATACTTATATCAACTTTCTTCACATGTTTTGTAGAAACTGGTCGCATGTGCGTGTGCCTTGTTTTGAATATAAATGAGTATTTGCTTCCAGTTTTCTATCATACTAGCTCTAGCATGCTACTTCGCTTACTTGCATATTACTAAAACTAATAACATAGCTAATTGTCAGAGGGTTAATAGAGCATTTCAGTAAAATTATTAATCTTTTGATTTTGAGGAAATGCATTTATTAAGAAAATTACAATACAATACTTGTCCAGTCCATCCCAAGGTTGCCTGGAAGAGATCGCTCATAGCGATAAGGCCGCCTTTGTACTTCATCTTGTAACTTTTATTTCTGTACTGTTTTCTATGTTTGTGTGGTACAATAAAGAATTATCTATCTACAATAACAGAATAAAACAATAATTACAAGTAACATTTACATATAATCTACTTTGAAACCTAAGCCGTCATCAGAAGGCAGAGTGCCCAGAATGCTGGCAGCATTGCCACGTTGAATGGCAATGCTAATTCATTGACCGAAACAAAAGCCAGCATTCCAGTCACCTGTGGACTCTATTAGAAGTTTTGTAATATCTTCATATTGCGTGTGCACCAGGACCCCAAAGACCTAGGGTTTCCACGACTCAAATAGGTAACCTCGGTCAAGATTAGCATAGTTTCGCCGTTTAGTGGACTCGTTCGTGGACGACGTTTAGTCGTTTAGTGGCTGAAGTTGCTGCGGAGCCGGCCGTTCCTTACTGAGGATAACACA
This sequence comes from Eupithecia exiguata, assembly GCA_947086465.1. NCBI lineage: Eukaryota > Metazoa > Arthropoda > Insecta > Lepidoptera > Geometridae > Eupithecia > Eupithecia exiguata. The sequence continues at coordinate 7,231,010 of OX352247.1, read as the reverse complement.
TTACAAACGAACAAATATTTTGCATCTTTATTTATGAGGGAAGCCTAGTTGTATGTTCCTGGTCAATAATATGTTATCGAGTATAACTTGTTTAGTTTTCCGTGATTGTTTATTGCTAAAGTAAGTTGATTTTAAATATGGTTTTTTCCGTGTTTTCTTACCCTTCAAATACAATTAACCTTGTCATTGAATTTAATATAAATAACAGGAAATTTTTAAGTAGGTTGGTATTTTTAGGGTTCCGTACCCAAAGGGTAAAAACGGGACCCTATTATTAGTAATAGGACTTCGCTGTCCGTCTATCCGTCTGTCACCAGGCTGTATCTCATGAACCGTGATAGTTAGACACTAGTTGAAGTTTTCAACAAATGATGTATTTCTGTTGCCGCTATAACAACAAATACTAAAAAACAGAATAAAATAAATATTTAAGGGGGCTCCCATACAACAAACGTGATTTTTTTGCCGTTTTATAGATAATGGTACGGAACCCTTCGTGCGCGAGTCCGACTCGCACTTGGCCGGTTTTATTTATGAGTGACTAAGTGATTTTGTCAAGTAAATTACGTTCCAGTTTTTGTGTTTTTAGTAGGTTCAGTACAGTGGAAAACAATTGCTTTATAGTTTCAGATTTTTATTTACTCGATTAATTTCATTCTTAAGGAAGACTTTCCTGAGATATTATTCTTGTTTATTATGAAAAGGAAATAAATAGCACAATTACGTATGTACTAGGAAAAATATTTATGGAGGTTACGGCGGAGGTTGATTGTCGTAATTTTGCAATTTATAGTACCTATTCGATCTTAAAATGTTTGGATGATGTAATGCTATAGTTAGCATAGTTGTAAATAAATAACTTATACATATAGAATTTTTGTTTCACAAGAAGAAAACACGTATGATCTCATTCTATGACATCATTGATGTAATCATCTATGTAGTAAAAGGCTTTCTTGATAAGATTTCGTTTTATGTACTGTTTAAATTTACGAATAGGGAGCTCAGTTGCTTTAGATGGAAGCTTGTTATAGAAGCGTACGCAATTGCCCGTAAATTATGACAAAAATGAGCCTTACCCTTAATAACAGGAATATTCTTGGCATTGAAAATTGTAAATACAAAGTGTCCATTTCGGAGTCTCATTGAAGTGAGCAAGTTTTTTACTAGCCGGTCGCTCAGGCGACCATAATTTTGTTTCCACCTCAGAAGGTCGGTCAAACTTTTGGAAAAATTTGCATGACAAATTTTTGTTTGTTAAACATGCTGTAAAATAAAAAACTGTTCTGTTGTGTACACAAATGGCAGGTTAGCATTTTGATAGCACAGTTATCCAAGAATGCTAAAACAAAAACAGTCCGAGAAAATTCCTTGATGTGATCTTGGCATCACAAAGAATGGACAATGGTAAGAAAAGTGAAAATTTTGAAATTGTCCAATAAATCTAAAACCGTGTGACTTTTCGGGTTCAATTTTTAATTTTCTGAATAGATAAGATGCCCGTACCCATAGAAATGGATTGGCCCCTCGTTACAACACACCTGTAGATGCAGTAATAAGCTGTGTCATTCATTTCATTATCTGTATTAGAAATTTTATACTCTGTCAACTTTGGCCAGTACGAAAGATCGATGGTTGCTAAGTAATTCCAGTGATCGATGACTGAGTGCAATGGGTCATTCATTATAAGTAATTAGTTAAGCGATAGGTGCTCTAAGAAATTATGATAAATCTATAGTCAACACAAATAAGGTTCGTAGTTAACCCGCTTACATCCGTAATGAATTCGTCAAACTACAATAGTTTTTATAGTAAAATCTATAGAGATAAAATATACATAAACTATTTAGTTTCTCCCGCGGCTTCGCACGCGATTTTCTAAGATAAAAAGTTTCCTATGTCCTTCCCCGGGATACCATCTACCTGCCGGCCGATTAAGGTTGACAATGAGACGATTTCGTTCAGATCCGTTTGCTTATGTCTTTTAGGCGTGAAATCGAAACAGACAGAGAGAATTACTTTGGCTTTTATTTTATTAGTATGCATACATACCAATTTACTAATTTATCGTCTTAATCCATAGATTAAGACGATAAAGAAAGAATAGGAAGAAAATATTAACTGCTGGGTAATGACTGCTGATTGGTGCTGGTGGTGGCTGAGCCTCACCCAGATCCTTCAAGTCGCCACGATCATGCCCTTTACTTTTCATATGAGTAAACAAATACATTTGGAAACATTATTAAAGTCCGGTAACGCTGTCATGGCCATCTGCGGTCAACAGCAGATTAGTCCATTCGAAAAAAAAAATGGAAACATTATTGTCAATACTGCAGTCATTCTCTTAAAGACCTACAAGACATCTTTTTTATTACCGTCAGCCAGCCGACCTTAGATGAAATAAAGACAATGGAAATAGGGGAGACCTTATCCAGCAAAAAAACAGCGAACATTTTCCAATATGATTGATTATAAAATAAAATTGGAAAAGTAGTTTATGCTAGTGCATTTTATAACCATATTGCAAAATGTAGCTTACGTAGTCGTGGGAATATAAAGTCGACACACCGTACATATTATGTAGGTACATGTAGTACATAATATGTTCGGTGTGTACCTAATATGTATGGCGGGCTACATAATATGTCGCCGCCGGATCTTAGAATCAGGCCGTTTGTATAATGGGTAGGCGGATTCTATGATCCGGCGGTGACAGATAAAACTTAATTCATACACAGGCTACCAATTTCATTCACCTCCTCCACCTTCATAGTCGGGTAAAAACAGAAAAATAGTTCTATATGTAGTTCAATCTCACTAATATTATAAACGTGAAAGTTTAAATAGATGGATGGATGTTTGTTCCTTTATCACGCCAGAACGGCTGGACGGATCTGGATGAAATTTGGCACAGAGATAGATTATAGTCTGGAATAGAACATAGGCTTTTTATACCGGAATTCCCACGGGAACGGGAACTACGCGGGTGAAACCGCAAGGCGCTGCTAGTGAAAAATATAGATCGAAATATGTATTTACTCAATCTAGTATGAAGATTTTATTTGTGAGTACAAAGTAAAGAAACAGCGATGCGAGCGATGTTTGCTAAAAATTGGAAATGGAGGCAAATAGAGAGTGTTTGCATTGTAGAGAGCTGATCGGTAGTAGGTACCTAACGGTGTATTTTGTATGTGTGGGGTCGAAAAAGAACGAGTTTGACTTGATTTTCAAGTCTATTTTATGGGGATAATGGTAGTGATTCTGTTGGCACAAAACCTAAACTAAACTAGCCTAGAATATTTGCTGTCTCATTTTTTTCGATCGAAAAAAGGGTTATTGTAACAAAAAGTGCCCAAAAAAATCTGGACATAATATTATGTCCCGATTTTATATTACTTTTACTTTTTTATTACTTACTAGCAGCGCCTCGCGGTTTCACCCGCGTAGTTCCCGTTCCCGTGGGAGTTCCGGGATAAAAAGTAGCCTATGTCCTATTCCAGACTATAATCTATCTCTGTGCCAAATTTCATCCAGATCCGTTCTGCCGTTCTGGCGTGATTGAGTAACAAACATCCATCCATCTATCTATCCATCCATCCAAACTTTGACATTTATAATATTAGTGGGATTAGTGGGATCACTATCATAGAAAATCCATTGCATGTAAAAAAAACATGACATGAAGATGAATATTCCAATCGTCTAAATATGCCAAAAATAATTTCGCTGTAAAAAAAAACTAATTTTCACTTATACGATTATCCTTTTACAGTATCCTACTAGTATTATAAAATGTGAAATTTATGTGAATGTTTGTAACCACCTATCTATCTAATCCTACTAAACCTATTTATATGAAATTTGGTATGTAGATAGTTTAGGTTATAAAATAACACATAGGCTAATCTGATTTTCTTTTTATTATGTTTTTTTGTTAAACTATTACAAGAACTAACGGGCACTTATGGTGTTTATTCACACATGACAGGTACACGTTTGAACTTAAATTATAACGAAAATACATTTAAAGTTAGTGTTTTTAACTATGCACCTAGGTAATGACATAAAATGTACAAAAAAATTAAGAGAATATAAAACATACAATAAAATTACACCATATTTCTTATTTGATAATAATTACTATTTATAAAGCTATTTATAGTATAAAATTTGTCTACGTGCTTATGTTATAAGCCTAAAGAAATAAAGTTATTATAATAATTTAGAGTTTTAACAATCCATAATTCGAATATGCACGCTCAACACGCAACCATCCCTCAGTTGGGTAATAAAATACAATGTAGGTAAATTCTCGTTTCACTTATCTTTTTTATGCGGAGCCAAGAATGCAGCAAATTAAAGATTAAATCAAAATTATTAAACTGTAAAAGATTGTACCTACTGGAAAATTAGAAGCTGGTTTTCTTTACTTATATGAATGTCATTCTGAAACCCAATAACAATCAGATTTGCATTTGAAATGCACAATAACATTGACCGCGCGCTGAGACCAAGGTTACGAATCTGCATATTTTATTTATCCTCTTGCCATACATATCCAACTTCTGATATATCTTACCTTCTCAACTCCTCTAAGGGAGACCAAGACACTGCGAGTTGAGACTTAAGCCCGTATTATGAAAGCTTACTCAATCATAGATCTATGCTTGAGTGACGTTTATGCCGTAAAAAATCGTTACTCAAACATAGATCGATAACAGAACAAGCTTTTATAATACTGGCCATGGATAGTAAATCGCGAATAGAGTATCGAATCAAAACCTTCGAGTACTTACTCCATCGTAAGCTATAAATTATTTTTTTAAATATAGACAGACAAGCATGCTTTTTTTGTTGATCACACAATACGTTTCAATAAATCCAAGCTTGTAAGAACCACACTTCGATCTATGTTTGAGTAACGATTTTCTATGGCATAACCGTCACTCAAGCATAGATCTATGACTGAGCAAGCTTTCATAATACGGGCTTTAGTTTAGAGCATGAAGAAGTTTGGTTCTTCCATGCATGCTTGACTGTGTGCAATGTGTGTATGAAAGCTCGCTCAGTCATAGATCTATGCTTGAGTGACATTTATGCCATAGAAAAGCGTTACTCAAACATAGATAGATAACTGGACAAGCTTTGATAATACGGGCCTTAGAGTCTTACTAAAGTAATACTTATCTACAATTTATATATAACTCATCATTATTCTCTGAAAGATTTGTTACCGCAGAAAATGTTTACTATCACACTATAAATCTATGCAAATGAACCGCCTTCTTCGTATTTAATGATAGTGATAAATAAAGTAGAGACAATTTATGTATAGCTTAAGATATTTATCAAAGTTTACTGCTTAGATGATCGGAAATAACGGAGCCTATATAAAAGATTTGTAAAATATAGTGGCCGTCTTAAAACGGGCGTATTTTCTTCAAATCAAATATTTATCCCTTTTAACTAGAGTATTAACTGAATGTGTTTGGAATTAGTAACGACTTTGACAGGATTCGAACGTGCATCATATACGTACCATCTTTATACGTCTAATACTGGATCATTTCGTATCTTCAAAAGCTTTATTTCACGAGAAAAATGTATGGTCAACAATACAAATACTAAAACGTATCTGGAATTAATATTTCACGCATAATTTTTTCATTTATTGTATCTGTGTTAACACTAAAACTTCAGCTAAACCTGCGCGTCAAACACACGGGAGACAGACAACAACGTAAAACTAAAACGAAAGATATCGCGGTCGCGTAGTGTGCATTGCGGCATCATTGTAGCGTCCACCTCGCGGCTGACGCTCCCGCTTCCCGATGTGGCTGTAGCTATTATACTAGTTATATGTACCGTCAACGGTGACGGTTAACGTTGACGTGGTCAAGATGACGTGACGTCGATCAATTGTCACCGATAACATAATTTTTTTAAAGCCATCCTGAAGATGGCGTGACGGCGATCGAGTGCGGCTATTGCGACGATCTCGGTGGTTTAGTTTGTTGTAGCTCTCGTTTGTGGTAGTCGCCTTTGAAGAATGGCAAGGTTGAACCGGCGGCGACAACTTCTGCTGCTTCTGTACGTTTGAAGGCAATGAAGATGTAAAAAAATGGATTCATCCGCATACGTAAACGATATTTCACAGGAGGTTTTCGGGGCTCGGATGACGGCGCTCGGGTGACGTGCGCGCGGTAGACAAGCAGCCATAGTAGAAAGACGTAAATGTATGTACCGCTACTTCGTCGACGTCATCTTGATAACGTTGACGTTCCGTTGACGTGGCGGTGGACAAGCGCCGTTTTACCCAGAATCTGCGTTCGTTAACAACGTCCTATCAACCATAATGCTCGTTATAAAGCTGACGTCATTTATAGGACTCCGGTTTGAAGCCACTTTCTGTAACTTGTACCTTAGTTTCTATACGAGTTCCTGGCTAAACCAGAAATGTGAGATAATTCCACGTTATACTGCTAAAGCTATATAGTGGCCAATTAAAAGTTTCTCTAATTTACTTAGCAAACATCTCGTATATAAAGTAACAACAGTAGAGCAAAAGCACTAACTTGAAAGCGGCTTGAAATTTTTCAAACACGATGACTTAGATGACCCTAGTGGCGCAGTGGGCGAAATTCCTCCTGCGACGCACTAGGTTGCGGATTCAAATCCCGCATTGGGACAAATGTTTGTATACGATATCTTGATATTTGTTCAAGGTGTTCTGTGTGTTTTCTATGTAATAAAAAATACCTATCCAGTATCCATATAGTATATCAGTTATCTAAGTACCCATAACACAAGCTCTGCGTAGCTTGGGGCTAGATGCCGTTGTTGTGTGAATTTTCTAGCATTATTTATCTATTTGAGTACTTCTTTTTCTAATTTACATCTAGAATGAATAGGAAGTTCATATGTTAAAATTACTCTCTTGTTTTACACTCGTGCTTGCTACAAGCAGATGTAAAGGGTCTGAAACGCGCGTGTAATGTCCCTGATGTTGCAGGCGTCCATAGGCTGTGGTAACCGCTTACCATCAGGCGTTTGTTGTTTGCCAACTTCATCATCAACAACAACCAATATCCGTCCACTGCTGGACATAGGCCTCCCCTAATGAGCGCCCTGTCTTGCTTGCCGCATCCAGCATCTGCCCGCAGTGTTTTGCATTTCGTCATTCCACCTGGTCGAAGGGCGTCCTACACTACGTTTTCCGAGTCGCGGTATCCACTCAAGAACACGTTTACCCCAGCAGGTGTCGGTTCTTCGCGAGATATGGCCAGCTCACTGCCACCTTGGCTACTTGTTCTGATCGTTACTACAGTGAATTTAATTACTCTTCACCAGCAAACATACATCCACTGTAGAATGCGTGGCATTTCAGTCGTACTAAATTAAAACATTATCTTGTTTGTTTTATCCGTAAGATCTCGTGTAACAATTATTTTTGTACATTCCGGCTTAACGCCGTGTTTTTACTAATCTGATGAAAGTTTTTAAGAGCGTGTCTTATCTCTCTACTTCATTTGTCATCAACATTAAAGTCGAAGTGAATAAAAAAATCTAAAAAAAATACAATTTATAGGTACTCTAAGTTATACAGTTAGACAGCTGCACACATTTCGATTAAACATAGCTAGGAATACTCTCAGAATTATTAGCTTATTGGCAAAAAAACAAGATAAAATCGATTGATGACGAACCTACGACGAACTTAGGGTATTTAAATCAGCATGCAATGCAACATTATTTTTCTGTTTTCACATAATTGATTTTAATATAGATCTAAACTGTAATAGTACTATAAGTTTATCTTAATTTGATTTTTATCTGATTTGTGAATGAATAAATAAATAATAACGCAAATAACCTCTGACCCTAATCGCATTTAATATTTGCCGCCCATACGGAAAAGGTTTAATATAACCTTCTCCGTTTCGTCTGGGGTAATAAAAAGGTTATGTGTGTTATAAACCTACGAAACCCACGATAAAATTACAAGTGTCGAAACGAATAGAAGACAATCAAATTTTATTGCGAAAATAGAGATTTATTAATAAAATGTCTGTACAAATTCACACCAAGAGTCACGATGCTGTCGGGGTGGTCCCTTACTTTAATAGTAAGCAAGAATCTCAAAAACAAACGCAAATCCTGAATTAGTAAAAAAGATTTATAAAAACTACTTAATCTAGGTACTTGAAATTTATAAAAAACTTTAGTTTGATAAACAATATCAGATTTCAATTTCATTCGTTTATCTTTCATACTCACATTATATTGCACTTAAGAAAACTTAAAAGTAAATTAAAATAACAGATACATACACTTTATTAACAAAGAAAATTACAATCAAGTAATAGAATTAAATTAAAACTAGTATTTACAATCCAAACAATTGAGCTAACTGCAGACTGTTGCAAACAATCTACAGGTGGCTCAACTGATCCATATCAACAGGTAGTTCGACTCTTACGGTATCCACGGGCTGAGTTTTAGGGGTCGATTCTTACGACGCGACCACCGCGATAAAATCGTATGAAATCGTTTATTTCTGACTCAATCAAGTAAACATTATAATACTGAGTCTGCAGGACCCCAAACTAGCCTAAGCTGTATGCTGTACAGGACCCAAGGCTTCACCTAATAATTAACAAACAGTTTAGTAAACAATATAAAAATATTTTATTTATTTGTTTATTTTTATTTATTGAGGTAAACGTTACAATTTCCATTAAAATACTTGAAATTTATTGTGCCGCTGAGTGTATAATTATATAATAACACTAAAACGGAAAACCATCAGTCGATGATCCTATAGCAGGCACGTCATTAATGACAATAATCCTTTATTCTGGCTAGGTTACATACGGTATACGTAATCTTAGCAAATATTTCCTATTCTCAAAGCCTTCTATGCGTGGCTAGAGCCAAACAACCATGCCGCCGGCAATGTTTACGGAAGTGACTGTATTGATATAACACTCCCACTCTAGGCGGAGAATGTACAGGCTGATGTGTGACCACAGAGAGGATAGTATAATCCGACCGGATTGTGTTGTACACTCAACTTGACTATTAGTTTCGAGTGTTTTGATAATTTTGGTTCTTGAATATCGCAATATTAGTTTTATTGAAATGTTGGTTAGGTAATACTACGGTAAGTGAGTAAATTTTTAATTTTCATTCATTTATTCATATGAATTTATTCAGTAAAATGCATAACAGACGTTTTTAAAAGTATACAGCTTAAAAAAATCTACCCATAAAATTTTCTAAACGATTAGGTTACTTACACTATTTAACACACACAAACACACAGTACTCGTCATACCACATGTGCCACATGTCTTAGGATAGCACCCTAAAAGCACAATCGTCATTGAACATCCGTTGTACAGATGCACCACAGCGGCCGTGGACTTCTCAGTGCCGGACTGGGTTCACTACCTGGCGGCTGCGTTGTTCCTGCTCTGGGTTGTACTTGGCAGGCGGTGGAGCAACGTACACACATCAACATGAGCGTAATGTATGTTAATTTATTTATATCACTAAATAAAACTGAATCTTTTAATGTAATAGATATTTTAGAAATAAACATGAAATGGTTACAAATGACACACGATTTGCAATTTAAAAAAGTTGCTTCTTCGGTACATTAATGAGAGGCATCATTATATTATATGTAAGAAAAAGATTGTTTAGTTTCATAAAAAGTTTTCAAATTGAAAAGACAAGGACACGAATGCAATTGAATTAATAAGCTACATTAAGAATGTTGTATAATATCACGAGTTTCCGAATCATCACCTTAATTTAGTCGTGTTATGCCACTCACGTGTGGTTTCAACATCACGCTGTATGTGCAACTGTGAATGAGTGCCACTACTACGCTACCACTCGTCTCGTCAGACGGCCACGACGGCAGTCGCTCGTTGAGAGTCAACCGTGCTGGACGTATGATAAACGTGGAAGAGAAGTGAAATCTCTATTATTATCTGCCCGTTCCTGATTCCGTCTTTTGATCTAGAATTTCAAATAGATGAATAGCTAGTTTTTAAAACGCCTCTTACACCAAGAAAACCTTTCAAAAATAATTATCGTTCTTTTAACTTTTCGTTAACCTATGAACTCTCACTACAATTTAACTAAGTGGTAAAATTCAACAGGTCTAAGTGAAATTCTAAATATAATGTGAAATCTAAAAGCACAACGCCATAGCTTTATCAATTACCGGCAGAAGGCTCATAAATCTTATGAAACAGCTTTCCACTTAGTAAGCCAAGCCTTCTCGTAGACAAGGTAGTAGACAGGGTATTTATCAACATCTACAATCGATTGCGGCCTGACTGAAGGACATCTGATAAATGCACGATGTCTGAAATGTGGCCTGAGAGATCACTGACGTTGCTTTGCTTTCTAAGATGCGGAATCGATACGATGCAATTACTGATAAGTTCAGGTCCCGTACTCGTAGAAACAAAAATCGAATTTTCTGATTCGTTTTGTGGAAATGCTATCTTATGTGAGTTACATCAGAGTTGGTTTTGCAAGAAAACGAATTCGAAATTTCGGTCTTGGTCTCTGATGCATTCATTGTCTTTTAGTTATGCCCGCGGTTTCGCGTAGATTTCACATTTTCATGTGTTGTTTATTTTTTTCGCGGAACACTAATTATTTTTCTATATTAAAAGAAGCTCTAGTTACCCGCTGTAACATCAGTTTTCTGCTTGTAAAGTCCAAAAAAAAATACAAAAAAATAATGTCAAAATCAGTCCTGCGGTTACGTAGAACAAACAGGTAGACAATAGTTTTAAAATGGGGTGTTTTATTATACCATTCATTTAGTAAAAACTTGTTGTTTTCGCAAATAAGAAGTAAGAAGGGTGGCATGTTCATATAATTGAACAAACCCTTAATAAATGGTTTAAAAAAAAAGAAGTAAGAACCTACACTTCAAAAAAAGAAGAAAAACTTTATTTCTTTAGGCTTACAAAATAAGCACTTAGACAAGTCAAATTTTATACATAGTTTTATAGATTATCAAATAAGAAACAAAATGTCATGGGTCATTTTGTTCGCTTAAATTTTTTGTCCACTAGTGGAAGAAGCGAAAAATAAACCACTAGTAAGTTTGTTTATTGCTTAAAATGTAATACAATGTTATTCGCCTATCTAAGTCTAAATATAATGTGATTTAGATACAGGCATACAGACACTCCATACCTACATAATGTCACATTTTTATAATATTGGGGAAATCCTGAAGTGTCTTAAGATAAGTAGATAATATGCGTTATATCTGCAGCATTCATCACCTAGAAGATATCTACTTTCACAGTTTATAGTACCTAGGGTAGATTACATATTTCGTATATCCTGGGCCTCTTTAAATCTTCTATCAATATGGTGACGTTAACCAATAGCCGACAGCGCACACACAAACATCTTTATATTGTAATTTATAATACAGGGAAGCTAAGCACATGCAAATTACGTGAAAGCCCATGAGTCGAGTTTACCCTGTTGACAACTTAAAGTCTAGCCAGTCAGCTAGACTCTCAAATAGAAAGTGGATAAAGGTCCTGTGATAGGGCTTTATGCAAATCGTCTGGTCTAACTTGATTTGGAAACTGATAGTGACTTTTATCTTGATAACGACGTACATAGATGTTCATTACATTTTCTTCCTGCTTACGCTTTCTGTTCTTCCTACTCTAGGGCTTAAGCAATGCATGTTATTATATAAAAACTTGTTATGTTATGTGCACTGCACCTTTATTCACTCACTGGTAATATCTATTTTAATTTCCGTAAAAAAAAAAGGTTCTCCGCATAAAAAACAGTTGCGCACGATCATGACTTTTAGACTGCCATCTGTGCGTCCGACAGTGCATTAAATAACAAGGTCCCTTCAGTACACAAATGCGCCTTTCACTGCGTGCGGCTCTACTACTGTGATAGGGCTTTATGCAAATCGTCTGGTCTAACTTGATTTGGAAACTGATAGTGACTTTTATCTTGATAACGACGTACATAGATGTTCATTACATTTTCTTCCTGCTTACGCTTTCTGTTCTTCCTACTCTAGGGCTTAAGCAATGCATGTTATTATATAAAAACTTGTTATGTTATGTGCACTGCACCTTTATTCACTCACTGGTAATATCTATTTTAATTTCCGTAAAAAAAAAAGGTTCTCCGCATAAAAAACAGTTGCGCACGATCATGACTTTTAGACTGCCATCTGTGCGTCCGACAGTGCATTAAATAACAAGGTCCCTTCAGTACACAAATGCGCCTTTCACTGCGTGCGGCTCTACTACTACAAAGTTCATACAAAAGTCGAGAGATGGCGCGGCGCCACTTTAGCAAACAAAATCCGTCAAAAACGAGTGTGACTCGTGCGGGCAAACTAGTATAAATCAATAAAATAAAATGATATTTCCTTGTATCCATTTTATTGAACACTTAAATGACCCCGTGAATTTCGTATCTCTTACAATATTTCCCCCCCTTTTTTAAGACCACTGTATTTGAGCAAACAAAACAAAAAAAAATAGTTTAATCGGTCCAGCCGTTCGCGAAAATAACAAACAGCAATTGAGCCATAAAATACACAATACAATTACTATACAGGGTTATTGGTAAATTAGTAACACTACGTGAACTGCAGGTTCTGCCCATCATCATAAACACGTTTGTGAAGACGCCAGGTCTAAATTCTATAATACAGTCTAGGTTATACAGATTTGTATATTTTTTAACTTTCCTCACCGAATATTAGTCCGATAATAAACATTATCGGTTTAATTCGATTGAACAACGCATTGAAATTAGTTCAACAGCAGATATTTCCGCAACCTAGGGTTATGTTTTCTATCCCGGAACACAAAACTTTCAACCAGTAGTAAGTTGCACCACCGTTTAATGTTGCACCAACCTCTCATAATAAAACCGGCTTAACTCGATTGATTTAAAGCTTTGTTAATAACGGAAGTGGCTTTAATCTCTGATTAAGCTACTTATGACAAAACATTTTTATGATCTTGCTGGACAGTTTACACTTCCTGTGAGTAATGAGAACAGAATAATGGCTTATTTGGCATCAAGTGACATGTGGCCTAGTCCAAGTAATTATGTAATTGTTCGGTAGTAAATGTATACTAATATTATAAAAAGGAAAGATTTGTTTGTTTGAACTGAATAGGCTCCGAAACTACTGGACCGATTTCAAAAATTCTTTGACAATTAGAATCCTACATTATCCCTGAAGAACCTAAGCGATAGAATACCCGTGCGAAGCCGGGCGGACTACACTAGTGGCAAATAAATCCATAAGGTGATTTTTCATGTTATACTATAGTAGTATGTTAAATAAGTTTATACTAATGTAAAATATTATGTTAAATTAAGCGTTCCGTGCAAATGATAACATGTAAGATAAACTCCACTTGTTCTTCCCATCCCATCCCATTCTTAAACAGATGTAGTGTAGCTACCAAAGGTAGCTTCTTCAAAAGGTTTGTATGTAGAGGCGTAGATTGTTATTTGAACAAAAGACGCATTTCTATGAGTTTTCTGACCCCTATTCGTATGACTTTGTATGTTAATTTCTATATGTGCTAACGCAGTTACGTAAATAGTATGCACAGTGCGTATGAATTTAATAAAGTATGCATTCAATTATTTTAATATTATTAACCTTTGAATATATGAATGCATTTTCATGTCTTTAACATTTCCGGAAAACGTATATGTGGAAATAAATATGAACCTCATTTATAAGTTAGATTTTAATTAAAGTCATTCCTATTTTTTCTATACATCAGTATAGACGTTAGCACCGATATCAATCGGTGCTAACGTCTCGCATGTGAGTGTATTGTCTTGTTGTAGGTATGTATGTTTATAACCCTCCCCTGTTGGTAGTCGGGTAAAAACGACACTAGATTCTCTCAGTTTATTTAATCACGATCAAAGAAAAAAAAATTTAGACCTTCGCTTGACCACAATCTCGCCTGATTGTGGCACGCTGGTGTGTACAACGATGTATCTCGAAGTTCTAGAAGAAAGCTATTCACTTTTGTTTTCTCGAGACCCGGGTTAGGGTTGGTTATTTTATCAGTGCTACTTATAAAACTTCAGCTTGAGCAATCTTTTAATTTCTTTCTGCTATTAAAAAATACGTGTTTCGACGCTGCTTAATTTCTTGTTACCTATCAAAATACCTCAATCGCAACGGTCGCAATTTCCCGAAAACCAACTAGAGCATCAAATATCAATGCTTACGTCAACTTTCTCCACTAAATGCCCGCATTCGTTGCAATGATTATGATTACTATTATCTGCAAACATGTAATGTCCCAGTTTTGAGGTAATGCATGCGTGACTATAGCGGAATCCTGGAGCGAACGGTATGCTTGCACTTAAACTGCTATTGGTATTTTGCTCACATATCGTGTCGTACCTTATATGCGGAATGATTCCCTGGGGTAATGAATTGTTGAGGTTAGGTTGATTGAGGCTTTACAACAGGGTATTTTGAACAAAACCTCATACGTAACTTCTAGTTTTATGATTGGGACTTTATCTTTATTATTAAAAGGCGTTTGCGGGAGTAACATAGTTACACAGTGACTATGTTACTCCCGCAAAAACAGCACTAGTAGATACTACATTCTGTGACTCTGGATTTTGATACTTTTTGTATTAAATTTGTAAAATAAAAATAGATAAATAGATCATATATTATTGTACCACAAAGGTAGAAAACAGAAATAAATGCTAAGAGTAGACGACGTAATGAAATAATTCATCGCTTAGCAGTGATCACTTTGTATATCACTTATCGTACTCAGCAAGTCCAAAATACAAAATTACTAAGTCTGTTTTATTGTGACTGTGACTGATTCGTTTTCTCGTTCTCGTGTGACTGTTGACCAGAACATTCATGAGTTCTCCTCCATGTCGAAACAATACTATAATGCGTGTGTCGATTAGTAAATACAAGTTTTACGATCAATAAAATCAATAAGAATGGCAGAATTGGCTGGTTATTGCTGTTATATGGGCAATCAAATTAATAAATATTTTTCGCAATGCTTTACGCTTCACATGATAAGGCTAGGCCTTTTAAATTTTGATACAAAAGTGCTGTGTCATTTTAAAACAAGTTGTTATGGCAAACTTGTACAAAATGCTTGCGAGGTGAAATTTTAATGGCGCTTTTCAATAGGAAACGATGAAACCTGCAAGCAGATACCTTAAGTTCTGTGTTCAACGGATATAAATCAACGAGTAAACAAACCAAACAAAACCTAGCCAACAACAGAACTAAAGAAAGCCACATTCTATGCTAAAGCCCGCTATTCACTCCGAGAAGAGGACCTACTTAAGCAAATCGAAAGGCGTAATATTTATGGGTAACCTATTCAGTATGCAGTGCGTGCGCAAGTGCGTGATACATTTTATGAATGAATATTGAAGGAAATTCCAGCACATGACTGGTGAATTTTGATTTAGAAATTGATTTTAGCGTGAGGAAGACCGATCTATGCTGCGATGACACTAGTGTCATTGCAGCGCTTGTTATCACCCACCTGTGTCAGGGTGTTGGTACTAATCACAACTCTAATCATAGATCATGACATGATTTTATTAATTTATAGTGTCCAATAGGCAAGTACAGTCGTCAGATGAGTAAACGATACGATATCGCTTACGTCGTAAAACGAACCTGGATGCGATTGATATTGATAGTAAAAATGTTTTTGTTTTTTTAATAGTCTATAGACCTTCGTTTGACCACAAGCGTGTTCCAAATCCCAGCAGCAGCGGTACGAATGATGAAGGTGGATGGAGGAAAACCGCTTCTCTCCCGAGGCACCAGTCTCGTGAGAGTCTGGGCAACAGGAGACAACTGTGTGATTGTACATATATATGAATGTGTATATTAGCTCAGCTGTGTTAGTGACACAAGAGTTTAGCGGCATATCTATACCCAGCAGGGGGTAAAGTAGGGTTGCAGAAATGATGTTACATCGATAGCTCTTATAGGCACTATTATGATGGTATCTTGCGGCAATATCTCAAAACATAAGACTATCTACAGTTATGCTCATAAACTTGGACTTCAATACGTGTGAGAACACGTTAGGCACAATCAGGAACTCATTCTAGCGCTTTTATAGTCGCATTGCGATTCTCACAGCACTCAAGTCTCTATTGGATGATAAGTGGCTCTCAACACTCATGTCATATTGGCATTATGTTCAATTCTATGTTAGCATTCACTAGAATGCTAACCTAAAACTAAAAGAAAATAATTAAAATGCCCTCCGCATTTTAATTATTTTCTTTTAGTTTTACTACCTCCGCTAGCTCCTAGTTGAAAAAGTGAGTAATTTTACTTTTAAGAATTTAAATAATATCCCAATCATTTACGACCTAGATGGTAATTGAACCCGCAACCAGCCACTTAAAACTTTAGGGGTACCTATTTTTGAAATTTTTAGAATTTCTAAATCTATGTAACACTATAAACTAAACTGCGTTCTACAATACTCAATACGTAATCCAACTATACGATGGCAATATAAATGTTATTCATCCTAATGCTAAGCCCTTTTCTCACTTTGTTTTTTTTTGCTGATGAATGTGAATAGTTAGAGTACTATAATAACTCTATGGCTGTACCATACAATACCTCACCAAATTCTCAAGATATTCCTATGGTAATCATTGATTTACCATTACTGTAGATAGAACTCACACTGACTGAACTTGCACAAACCATTATCTCAAAAGATTCGCTTTTATCCCGGCCATGTGACTGCTGTAACCTTTTCGTATCTTCAATTTCGTTTTTGTTATAGATTCACCGTCACTTTCGTTGGAAACCATGAGAACCAGTGACAAAGTGATATTAATTGTTCGCAAAAACTCAGATCAACAGCTACCTGTATACAGCATCGTAGAGTAACGATAAGCTAGGCGCCCGTGCATTCAGAAAACCCTGATCTAAATGTACGATCAAAATCTTTAGCGTTTTTAATAATAATAATTCTTTATTCCAGACTCAGTAATCCATATCTTAGCTAAAATTGTACAATTAAAAATATTACTAACTCATAAAGTCATAATACAATAACACAAGGATAATTTTTAAAAAAGTTTCGGTTGCAATATCTACCGAAATGTAATTGTTGGAATACGTTTTTTTATGATAACATGATGTCTTTTAAAATGTTTTCAACTTACTTAAGGTGAATATGAAGGCAAAAACACGAAAATTAGGTGTTTTTGAACCCGTTTTCTGACAAAAATATTGATTGTGGAGTTTTGAAATTTATATATCCTGTAACACATATCTTGACAAAAAGCTTGGCTTCCCAAATGTTTGCCGTTAATTATAGTTTAGTTGTTATAGTGTTAGTTATAGTGTGTGTTTAGTTGCTTCGAACACACTTTTTATCGGTGTCTCAAATTCGATCAGTACCTACTAAACTCAGTATAGTGATTCACATAGTTCATACCTATCTCTTGGCGGTCCATTATCGTCGAAAAGCAGTCAAAATAACGATATTAAAAGTAAAAACGTATTTTTGTCTACAAAATCTGTGATACAAACCTGACCAGTTTCTCGTCACCTAACCGCAGAGGATCGTATTATTTGGTTGATTAGGGCACTACATGGTATGCTGAATCGAAAACAAGCACTCGTTGCTGCATATAGGCACGCGGACATGCCCAAGGTCATTTGCCTTACTATTCGCCTTAATGAGGATGTCTGGCTAAAACTTTTTTGGGCCTAGAAGGGCCTAGTCCCTTACTAGGTCCCTTTCTATAGGCAAACCATCTGTTCAATGGTCAGATAATATGGTCGGGGTGCAGACGAGACTTGCTCAGAAACGGTTAAACTAGCGTATAAAAGAGGGTATGTGCCCAGCAGTGCGTGTCAAACTTGTCCAGTCCATCCTGAGTTATGAATTATGATGAAGAATTAGGTTTATGTTAGATCTTAGCAAAAAACGGAAAGGTCACAGAGAAAGGTAGAAGAATGAATGCCAAGACGCCTTAGTGTTGAAAGTACCCAATTTGTCCTCTATTAACCACCTTCATGATTGTTGTTTCCAGTAAACGAACCCACATAAAGTCACAAATTACAGAAGAAACTAATACCTTACGAGCAATTTCATTGCAGTCTGTCGGCAATAGTGAAATTGGCACTTACCTGACTAATATAAAGGCGGCAACACAGCCACCTTGTAATAAAACAAGCATCTGACACGTGCTCTACAACCTATTACCACTTCTGTAATTATTCTCACATCGCCTGTTATTGAATGCCTGGGGCTATGTATTTAGAAAGTTGACTTATTGTATGGCAGTATCATTAATTTTCCTTCAATGGTAAGGCGCTATTATACCTATGCCTAGAACGGTGATGACGAAACTGATGAGATTGGTGAAAGAAAACGTTTGTTATGTAACTTTCATAAGCAATACTGTGGACGTTTTAAAAATTGGTGTTACCACTACCACTTTCAATAGGTAACTGTAGTTTTCATATGAATAGTATTCGTTGCAGACTGAGTTGGTGCATTCTTTGGGTTTGGGTTCTTCATACTCTTTACATTTCTTACGGTTGTTAAGCTTACTGTTTGTACTGTAAAGTTTACTTCAACTGTTTATCCGAGTAACCTGGAATGGAACCTTAACCACCTTCTGTCCACGTACAATGTACTGATCAAATATTTATTTTTCTTCGTTATTCCCAAAAACGTGATGATCAAGTTATAAGTTCACAGCGTTTTATAGTGTTGACTGCGGAGCTTTGGGTAAAACAAGTTTTTTTTTAATGTAGCAATACCTACATTTCCTAATCTATAGCGAAACTTACAAAATATTAGCAAGCTTTCTCTTTAACATCAGCAGTTTGCCATAACTATCTAGAAATAGATTCCATTTAATCGCAAAACAACAATTTTGTTTTTTTTTCCTTAATATCTATATATACCGAATTTAACAATTGGTATTTTTTACAATTGTACAATTAAATAATAGAAACAATAAGAACATATTATAGTATTTACAATTGAGCTTACTGCCTAGTGTTGAAAACAATCTAGAGGTAATTTGTTAAATGTTTATCTGATCTAAAAGCAGTTCCAAACAATATTTTAGAATTTCTTCATCTTATACCACGATCGCGTCTGTTGATCGTAGTTGCTCTTTTGGATAACACAGGAAATGAACTTAAGCTTGTTTATACAGATTGCACTACCGGTTTCTGTTGTGTCATTGCTTGCAACATTATGCCACGTCTATTTAATTCCTTCGAAAATGGACGTGACATATCCTCACACTTCTATTTTTGAAGGAAAAGGAACTGTTCTTGAAAGAAATTCAAATCTTTCGAAATTTTCCTTCTATTTCTCTTTATTGTTATCAAAAACATCGCATATTGTTATGTTCTTACCAAGATTTTGAGGCTTCTGATCTAGCAACTATGTTTTCCCTCCAAATAGTAGGTACGCCGTATTGTGTTGTAGATTGCGATGGTCCACAACCAACCATGTGGGCACTAACAGGAAAGTCATCCAATTTGTCCTGCCAATTCCCCAAACTCCCGTATGATTTGATTTCATCCAATTAACTGACAGACGAGACGACCCGTTTATCTCTATCATCTTCATTGCTGCTCATGTTGGAACTTGAGACGTTAGCTTGAATGTAAATTCTTGGATTACATGTACGTTTGTATCTGACAGAACTGTTTCTTAAGAAACTATTCAATAATATCGAAACGTGTTGCATATTATCATAACTTTCATCCAAAAAAAATCTTCTATATTTAGTTTTATTGCCTTGGACTTTGATATAATTTAATTTCTAAACGATAAGAGGTTATGTAAGCTCCAATTTTATTTCGTCCAGTTTTGTGGTCTTTCTTATTAAATATACATACAGTATATAATACGAAAGTTGTGATGGATGGATAGATTGATGTACTTATGAGTATATTTGTTACTGCTTTACGCCAAAACTACTGAACGGATCGGGCTAAAATTTTGCATGGAAGTACCTACACATTCTACTTTTTATCTCGTAAATCAGTTTCCATGGAGTACAAGTAACCTTAGTTTTCTTTCAAGTTTACCTTTAAGAGCGCTCTCATATTACCGCGCGGTACCGTAGGTGCGGTGCCGCAAGAGTTACGCAATGACGTTGTCCGTTTTACAAGATGCGGAACAGATGCGCAACTGCCGCGGACGCGCTGCGGACCTCGAGTTACGGCTCCGCAAATTCGATTCTGCACGGTAATGTGAGACGGGGGCGTAAACGCTTCGATAAAAAAAATACGTGCGAACCCGCGGCCAGAAGGTAGTTGCAAATATTGCTATAGAAGACAGTTATCGATCCCTTAGCCTGAAGTTGAAGGCTTCTGGTGCCTTTCAAAGTGAGCTTCAGGTCTATTCAGATGTTTTCGTGAATCTCACTCATATTAATTTCACCGGTCATTGGTTGCATATTGACGAGTTTGACGACAGATAAAATGAACATAAGAACAGCTAAAATAGTATCTATGAGTGGTTCACTCACGAAAACACCATTGACCTGGTGTGTGTGTGGATATACCTCATTTTCATCTGATTAATCCTGCTAAGTACATACGCTAATTATGACAGTTCCATCTCAGTTCCACTTGGCAACTGGTCATTCTTGACAAGTGCTTTAAGTTTGTTGCGGAATGAAAGTGATGTGTTTGATTCGGAAACCATAGCTAAGATAAGTAGGCTAGGAACCTTCAATTTCTTTAGGTATGGGCCTTTTATATGCATATTTTATGTTAGTCAAAACGTTTCCGTTCAGTTATAAAATGGTGTCTGTTTTATCTAGAGCTCTATCCATTAAAAATACTAACTGGAAACATTTCTTGTTAAAGCTCAGGGTATCTTCTTTCTGTGTCGGTGTCCTGAATTTTACGACGCGATAAACACATTAACCGTCGACTGTAACAGGATAACCGTGTTTTATCTGTAATTAGGTCTTAGATACATTTCTCGGACACATTTACAATGTTTTTGCAACCTGAATTTTGTTGAAACCGGCTGTTGGGCTTGCTTAAAAACTATGTAATCAACCTCGATTCTTGTTTCGTTGATTTATGTAATAGCTTATTTGTTCGCGAATATGTTTTATAGAGGCCGTTTAGCCCGGTTTTTTTATTGTTTTTTGTAACTTTATTTTTGTGTTGCGTTAGGTACGCATTGCATTGATGCTTGCATGCATTCGTTTAACGCTCAACAATATCTCGAATTCGTTATATAATTTTCTTAGGATCTATATATATATATACTCTTCAATGGTTCCAATTACTGATTACATTTCAATAAATTGTGCCAGAGCTGATCCGATGCTCCCGCTATCGAGCATCAATCATGTACGATTTGTCACGTCTGTAGGCAGCGCAGAGTGACATTGACTTTCTTATTGTCGCCGGTTGATAGCGCGCCGGCGCACGCACGCACATGCTCGCCGCTCACCGAGACGCGCGCGCGCATTGCACCGCTCCGCGACACACCGTGCCGCGGGCCCGCGACATGCCCGCAGTGAAAGTATTCAACATATTCGGCGGGCAGAAGCCGACCGAGAAACACCCATCTACTCCCATGCAAAAATTCTACAGGACCTTCTCGGTAGGCAGTGAATCCTCCCCCGAACCTAAAGGCAAGAAAGTTACTGCTATCGCGGCTTCCCTTGAAAAACTTAGCGAGCCTGCGAAGAAAGTTTCTAGTGATAACGTGCATAAATCAAAAATAAACAATTGTGTTGTGAGTCAAGTGGACAGTTCTAAAGCGCATCACGTGTATGAAAATGTAAACATTGTAAGTGACACTCCGCACGCGGCAAGACAAGAGAACCTACTCGACGAGACCAAAGGATACTCGTCTATTTACGAGCCGATCACGTTTGTTGGTAATTTAAGCGGCTCTAAAAAAGATCGAGAAATCTGTCCTGATTCTAAGTTAAACAAAGCTCTGAAATCTTTTGATAAAATTCTATACGAGTTTTCTTATACTTCTCTGGACGGGACAAGCACTTTCATTCCGCCTAAATTACAGAAATCAAAGACTTGTAGCATTATTGAATCTCATTGTATTTTAAAGAAAGCTCGTTCAGATCCGAACAGCGGTAGAAAAGAGTTGAACAAAGTTACACGAAACAATTCGATCGACAAAACTACAAGTTTGTGGAATCTCGACGACATGAAAGGCAAAGAACTATCTGCACCTCTCGTGCCTTTGAAAGCATCAACGCCTGTTGAAAACATGAATCCTGATAAGTATGCTACTTATAAAATATCATCCAAAAACCCGTCTCGGTCGAATTGTATTAAGATAGAAGACCTTAAAAAACTTGATGTGAAAACAAGAATATTAAAGAAAACTTTATCTAATCCACCGTCGACACCCGTTCCGGTTGTGACCAAAACTAAGCCTATCATTAAAAAAGTCGAGAAAAGAGTGAGTGACCCAAAGAAAACAAAACCGAAATCATGTTCAGATAATGGGTCGTTAAACAAGACGTGTGTAGAAAGTAAAGACGCCCCAAAATCGCAAATGCAGAAAGCTAAAAGCGTTTGGGAAATAGGAAACGAATCGGTCTTTGTTTCTAATTTGGAAAGGACGAGATCCACCACTTCTATCTCGGGCTCTCCAAGCAAGATCCCGGTGATCAGAGGTCAAATGACAAACAATAAATTCAGCAGTACTAGAGCACTTTTTTCTCCCACTCCGGTTGATCTAAACAACGTAGAACAGGCTCGCGAGTGTGCTCAGAAAAAAAAGCCAACTATGTCAAGAAAAACCAGTGACAAGCCCGAAGCTTTCCGACAAATAAGACAAAAATCACTACTCAGTCTTAAATCCGATGTGAAGCGTGTAACCGAAAAAACCAAAAAAGAAACTCTAGACGGCAAAAAAATAAACTCATCTTCGAATGCTACAGTGAAAGATTACACGGATGAAATAAATGCCATGCGAGCGAAGCTCCAGCAGAGAAAAATAAAGAACAAACGAGATCTTGTCGTGTCGGTGTCGGATGCCAAACGAAATGAAAATGCACCGGAAATAATCGATTCGACACTGTCACCTGTCATGTCGATAATAAAAAAGTTGGAACTTAAAACAGCAATGGAAACGAAAGCTGAGACTCAGTTCGTCAATTGCAAGGTGATTCCCGCAGCACACAAGGAAATATGCGTGGCTAATACAACTTTCCACAACCACTTGAGCACACTTGTCGGCCGTCAAATTAAGTACACAGAGTCCCGAGACGATGTAAAGACATGCTCGCAGGAAAAGCTAACTTTAAACAAACACGACGAGAAAATATCCGACACGCATTCAGACTGCAGCGACGACTCCGGTCACGTGTCAAACGATGCTGCAAATGAGACCTTTGACACGGTGGACCTTAGCGGGGTCGACGAAGTCGATTGCAAAGCTTTCGAAGGACCCAAGCAATTTGGGAAAGATGTGCCAGAGAATGCAATGAGCGTGTCCCCTGTGCGGCCCGCGCGCCGGGCTCGTCTCAACGAGGTCGCTAGCGGTACCCGCGCCACCGACTCGCCGAAACTGGACGAACAGGTACGCGACACTGTTAACCTATCGATAACAAATTACAGGTGCTGTTTATCCAAGCTCCGTCGGTGCGAACATGCGACTGTTTAGATCGGAGATAATAAATCTCCATCCGACAAGACTGCACAAGTATGGCTTGGGGCTCGAAAGCTGTTTCACAAACCACGCACTATCTCCTTGTCATTATTATGGGGGTCGAAGACCTGTTTACCATTTTGTACAGCACTTGTATTGAGACAGGTAACTGTAAAAGACAACATTATGCTATTGATATAATTGCGAGTTATTATTATTCAAACAATGAACCAAAATTCATTTTAGTCTCTGCTGAATTGAAATAAACTTTCACGTAAATGTTTTGAACCAATACAGTTACGAAATAAATAATTCATGAGAGCAAAATTGATTTGCAAATTGTTTACTAATAGCGATTTCTCAATACTAATAAAAATATCTGCTAATCTACCAATAAACTACAAGTTAATTAGTATCTGTGCGACAAAACTGTCCCAAATATTTCGTTTAAAGTCAAACATAACAGTAAATTATGTAAGTTTTTGGTCAAGTTGCACTTAAGCTTCCATTTGCATTATATGTAGAAGACGTTTTCATTGTTGACCGTAATTAAGACATTACGCAATATGTGAAAACTCCAGACGGCTTATGGCCTTAACCGATGTCGTATCTCTTAGCAGTAAAGTTCAAGTTGTCATTTAGGAAACAGCGAATGGCTAGTGACAGAAGCTACAAACGTTTGTTAATCACTTTCAGATTATGCCACCGCATTCCACAGACTGCATGTTCTGAATTTTAATTTAATTAAACATTACATAACACTATTGACCGACGGAACTGTTATTACGAAGATACCAACGATAATCTGTGAACCATGAACAACAAAAGTTGTATCAATTGCGATGATGCGATTCGCGACAGGTGCACAGTTTACCGCAGGGTCAAATCTCGGTCCAGAATTCTTCAACGCTCTCACTTTCACGTAGCTATCATTTTGCGTTCCTATTATGACGTATAGCTGAACGTAAGCGCGGCCAGAACGAATTGTTTTATATCGCTATTCAATTTATGTGACTCCGGCTGCCATTTCTTTGATTGCATTGCTATTACGGCGACAGGTGTGATAGATGACGCGATTAAATTGGAACGCGATGTAGGAATTGTTATTAGTTAGGTAGGTATTATAATTTTCTTTCAGGTTTACGTTTTCTCTATAGTTATGTGCAGTTATTTTAAAAACTCTACGTGCTTTATTTCCTTTAGCCAGAACAGGACATTTGAACGGTGACTTTCAAAGCTCTTTATCATTTCAACCTACCACTGATCATTTACGCGTCCACCAACTTAAGTTCACGGACACAAATTACTATCTCAATAACCTTATCGTACCGTTAGGTTCTGATAAAGTTTAAAGTTAGTTTCATGTTGTAGTTAAAGAAGCGTTATGAATATAGACATAAAGTTTCTTAACATTAACATGAGCTTGCTTTTACCCTACTCTATAATCAAATTATGTTTATGATTGAACTCCACTCGTCTTCACAGGGGCTGGTCTGCTACTTAGATTTAACCAAAACATTTGTACCTTCTCATATTTTCTTTCACTTGTATCACTTAACTTTCGTGTAGTTATAATTCCGATCTCACCCTTACATCGCATTGCCAGTGATATATATCACTTTCCTTTTCGACTCTCTTCGTGTCGACATCATACGTGAGAAAATTCGAAAAGTCGGTATGGAACCTCCGATTGTGTTTCTATAAATGGTGATGTTGAATAAAGATGTTACTTTCGGCTGATAAGCGTTTATCGAACGGTGCGATAACTTTTGAACCGAGATGAAAATGCGTCTGTCTGGGATAACTGATTCAATCATAAGCTGTCATTACATTTTCTGAAACATAAATACAGTTAAGGGGTACCATACGAAGCCATTTTGTAAAAAGCGGGACAGAGTAGTGCGTCGAAAGTGAAAAAATCAAGATATTGCTTATTATCTTAAAAAATAATAGTAATTAAAAAAAATTAAACCACACACCGTCTACTTTATGTTATGTTTTTTTTACTCTACCAAGTATCAAAGCTTATTTTAAAGTATTTATATTGAACAGCGACGATATATTGTACAGTTAAAAGCGAACTTTAGTATTTTTTTCTTCGAGAATTTTTTATGTAGTCGTATTTTCGAAACACTAGCGTTCTAGCATCAATCTTGAACTATAACATATTAATCTCAAAGTAAATGCTTCTGTATTATGAAGGATATGATCGCTGACGCTAAGTGATTTCAGGTATCATCGACTCTTAAGAAACAGTAAGTACCCTTTTGGGTTTGGGGCATTCGCAGAATGTTTTTACCAGTAAGTTCACCTATGAACTTATTTATTTATTTATTCATAAACTTACTGGTAAAAAAACATTCTGCGTAGGTGTAGGCACCTGACTATAAAATAATAGTAATAATATTGCGCAGTTTTCTCACAGCATGATCTAGTCCCAAAGAAACTACAGCTGTTATGGATAATAATAAATATTGCATTACATAGATATAAGAAGACGGAGTATTTCATATATCGGAATATCATGTTATACACATTTCAATATACAAAATGAAGTAAGTACGAATCGAACTCGAACATGTATGAAGCATTATTCCACTGCTTTCTCTCTCCCGATGGAGTCCAATCCATTATTAAATTAACATTTATTAAACATTTGGCGGAATAAACGGTTATTGTTGCTTACCCAACTGAGAAGCCATAACTTCTTAATGCAGTTCTTGTTTTTATAATCTGCAATGTATGGTTATGATGATGAGTCTTATTGTAAGAGAAGAGGTAGCTGTTAACTATTTAATCAACTTCAAAAAAGGAGGGGTTCAAGCTCACACAGCTTTATCTGGTTCTAATATCCTAGATATTTTTGTAAACGAAAGATATAACAAAATGGTAAATTTTGAGTAACTAATACTTATGAAAATATTTATGGCGTTGATATCATTGGGACAAATCACAGAAATTCAAATCAATTGTAGATTTCAAAAGTTTTTATTGATCTTTCTTCTGTTTTCATACTCGAAATTGATTATTTTTCGCTGCGCTTCGTTGTTGAAGTTTTTTTATTTTTATTATTACCTTGCTGTTAGTTGGTTATTTTCTGTTATTGTTAATCGTTTCTGTGAAGTTTTCATTCATAAATACCTATGTTGACATCAAATGTCTTGGATTCCAAAACCGAGTATAGATTTTTTATAAGGTTAATAGAGTTCAAAGGTATTTTAAATTAGTTTGATTATTTGCTTTTAATTGATCAAATCATAAAATATAAAACCGGCCAAGTACGAGTGTGACTCGCGCACGAAGGGTTCTGTACCGGTATCTATAAAAACGGTAAAAGAATTACATTGATTGTATGAGAGATTGAGAGAGAGAACGTGATTTTTTTGCTCGATATTAATTGATAACGGCAACAGGTGGGAGCAGATAGGAGCCCCCTTAAATATGTATTTTATTCTGTTTTTTAGTATTTGTTGTTACAGCGGCAACAGAAATACATCATCTGTGAAAATTTCAACTATCACGGTTCATGAGATACAGCCTGGTGACAGACGGACAGCGGAGTCTTAGTAATAGAGTCCCGTTTTTACCCTTTGCGTACGGAACCCTAAAAACACTTCCGGTAATGTAGAGGAAAGAAAACAAATTAATCTAAGATTATAGCATGTAGTAATGACTATGATTTCTCCATTCAATTTAATCTTCTAAACTTTATGATAGGAACTCCGATTCTCATAATCGTCTGCAAATTGGTTGTTAGTAGTACATCAACAACATCAGCCTATGTTCGTCCACAGCTGGGCATTCGTTCGTTCCTCTCCTAATGAGCGCCATAGCGCCCTGTCTTCAGCTTGACGCTTCCTGCAGCCTTTCGCAGGTCGTCTTAACACCTGGCCGGAAAAAACAACGATACCTGAAATTACAAATTTAGTAGGTGTATTATTACTTAATTATTAATAATAATTATTAATAGTAATTATTAGTAGGGTATTAGTGAGAAAAATGTTATTGTAATTTATTTCAGTTTATTGTCAAGAGTGTGATGTGATTTTTATATTGTTTCTTCTACTTAAAGTCTACACTTACATAGACCGAAAGCAAACACTACATTTTCATATACGTTTCAAACAGAATACCAATGTTTTTACAAAATAACAAGTAAACTTATAACCACAGAGTCCAAAATGAAATTACTGGTTCCTTTTTGTGTAACGAAATTTCATAACTTAAGAAGACACACACAACTTGAAATCAAGTTCCAAATATCTTAACCTCCTTTAATAAGCCAACGATCTTATCAGCTTATTCTTGTGAAATGTGACAGTACATTTAAATGCTTATAGGAATTCTGTAATTGGACCAGCGACTTTAAACAAGAGAATGCTACCGTTATTTTATGCAAACTGTACGTACCTGTACACATACTTAGGCTATGGACTCTGTACATGATTGTACCCGGAAAAAAAATCATTTGAGGAAGAAAAGTAATATAAAATCAGTACTCCACCAGCCAGCATAGTAGTATCAGTACATTTCCCAAAGTCAATCCAGTACCTAAGCTTTCGCCACGTGAAGAAAGTCTTTCTGTCTTCTGCAGACGAAGTCGGAAATAATAGTAATAAAAACATTAGTAATCATGACTTTTGCGGTTTTAGTAGAGCATAACTACCCGTGGAACTACTAAGTGATTTTCTCTGTTTCTTGCTATACTCGCTGTTATGAAAAGATAGTTTATTTATTCTTGACTTTCATTCATGAATGAAAATATTATTATTATTATAGCCATAAGTGACCCCATGCAGGAAAATGCCTTCCTCTCCTCCTTTCAATAAATAAAAAACCAAATAATAATCTACTGGCTTTTGTATAGATATACAAACTGACGCAAATAAAGCTTTAAACCAAGATAATAATCTACTGGCTTTACTAGATAGAAATAAAGCCAGTAGATTATCTTGTTTTTTTATTGAAAGGAGGAGAGGAAGACCTTTTCCTGCATTGGGTCACTTAAGGCTATAATAATAATATTTTATTAATAAAGCTCCGAAGTACCAAAAACTACTTAGACAACAAATACGCATATGAGATCCCAATAAAAAATTAAATAATAACCCACAAATTTTCTACGCAGGACTAAAAACCCGCGACCTTTCCCGTACTGAGGTACGGGAATGCTCTAACCAACTGTGCCAGAAAATGAAGTAACCGAGTCGAAAATCTTTGGGACTACCTACGAATTTCTTCGCCAATAATTTGACCAACGAAACTTGTGACAAATGTCAGAGAAACTTGTGGGAAAAATTATTATTCAATCAATGATTTAAAATATAGCAATAATGTCCAAGTCTAGACTACGATATAAACTATCTAAATAGTCTACGTTTTATCGTCCGTCCGTCTGTCCGTATGAGGCGAAAGTCTATTAACTTTACAATAGCAATGCTGTTGCTTTCGCAACCGAATTGATATGTAACCTGTTTGATGCGACTTCCTGGTTGTGTAATAGTTTTGTCTCTTTTGTCGTCCACTGAGTGTTGTTGATTTTTATTCGTTGACTTCCTTCGACTTGCTTCTAGCCGTATCTTTGCATGTGAACCTTGATACAGGGCCAAAATGAGTTTATCTATCTATATATATAAATACAAACATACAAACATAGGGTGCTAACCTCATAACCCTCCCCTGTTGGTAGTCGGGTAAAAATCAATTGCTGTTCGTTTCTGTTTCGTTTTGTTCTAATAAGTACAGGAGTGGTTTAAAAGGGAAAAAATAGGGAACTGTGGTTATTGTAAATAGTTGAGTAGCTAAGAGATTAGCGGATACCAGCTGCTAGTTTAAAGTATAAACTTGCTTTACCGCTTATAACTAAAAAAATAGGGAACTGTGGTTATTGTAAATAGTTGAGTAGCTAAGAGATTAGCGGATACCAGCTGCTAGTTTAAAGTATAAACTTGCTTTACCGCTTATAACTAAAAAAATAGGGAACTGTGGTTATTGTAAATAGTTGAGTAGCTAAGAGATTAGCGGATACCAGCTGCTAGTTTAAAGTATAAACTTGCTTTACCGCTTATAACTAAAAAAATAGGGAACTGTGGTTATTGTAAATAGTTGAGTAGCTAAGAGATTAGCGGATACCAGCTGCTAGTTTAAAGTATAAACTTGCTTTACCGCTTATAACTAAAAAAATAGGGAACTGTGGTTATTGTAAATAGTTGAGTAGCTAAGAGATTAGCGGATACCAGCTGCTAGTTTAAAGTATAAACTTGCTTTACCGCTTATAACTAAAAAAATAGGGAACTGTGGTTATTGTAAATAGTTGAGTAGCTAAGAGATTAGCGGATACCAGCTGCTAGTTTAAAGTATAAACTTGCTTTACCGCTTATAACTTGTTATAACAAAAAAAATTGGGGCAAGTATGCTCACGGAAACAAGCAAAACACTCAAAAAATCTGATATGAATTTCAATATCTTATTTTATTCAAATCGCTTTTCTTATTAGCCTTTTTAATACTTTTAAGAAGGTTATGAAGAGGCCATAGACAGAAGAATAGATAGAAAAGGACAACCACATAAAACATAAACCGCCCCGAAAAGACATTGCCAAGAGGTAAAAACGCATTCTAAGAAATTTAAAAAAATATCGTGCTGAGTCTAGAAGTCGCAAGTAAAATAAACCTAAACTTATTTTCACACAACAGTTACGAGTGTGTTACGATGTGACAAGCTATCGCTAGTTGGTGATGTCTGACGGTGTCAATTCTCAAGCACAGGATGACAACTTTTACAAAGAAATCATGTGCGAACTCGCGAGATTCTGCACATTTCCTTCACAATTTGCTACATTGTGTATACTTCCATAAACGCTTGTGTAATTTGTAACAGAAGCATAGACTTACAAACTTACAATCAGTCTTTTGAATGTTAAGGTCTGGTTGAGTTGTACCTTAGTAAAAGAACTCGAAAAAATGTCAAAATAAGTTTTGCATTCAAATGGTGTTTTATGGTCGCAAAAATAAATAAACAAAATGGCACAATTTTGTCCTTTAACTGTTGTTTCTATCGAAACCTGCACAGTTTAAACCCGTGTCGCATGTAATGTATGGTTTAATATAATTAAATTGTTTTGAAGAAAAATATCTACTTCCTTTTTAAATTCCTTTAGATTCACACTGCTTAAGTTTTGCGGACGGGACAAATTCTAAGCCCACGGGAATTTAATTTTTATGGGACCATCAATCATTCTCTATACTTTTTTTTAGTAACTTTATTAACAAAGAAAATTACAATCAAATAATAGAATTAAATTAAAACTAGTATACAATTGAAACAATTGAGCTAACTGCAGACTGTACCATATCAATACCATAAGCGTGCCCAAGACGCTAGCTGCATTGCCCCGCTGTATAGCAATGCTGATGCGCTGCGCCAGATACTCACCAGCTCTCGGGTCACGCGTCGCTTTTACCAGACGCTGAGATAATTTTTTGAAAAATGTATATAGTATCAGAAAGTAACTCTATCTGTCTATCTGTTACAATTTCACGCCTAAACAGCGGAATAGATCATGAAATTTGGCAGGTAGGTAAATGGTGTCCCGAGGACTGACATGGACTTGAAAAGCGCGTTCGAAACTGCGGGCTGCAGCTAGTATAAAATAATTTGTTTTCTTTAATTAGGTATAGAATTTCGTCATTATATCGGTCTACAATAGACAGAGAAAACGGAGAACATACATAAAAAAACAGTAATACGAGATTCAAACCTGCTTCCATTTTGAAGTGTGGCAGAACAGAAACCATCTTTACCAAATTTTAAACTGAAAGTTATGATTCAGAAGCCAATGAAAAACGCATTGCCACCAACAAATTAAACATCTTTATATAATTACAGTTTTTTTTTCTTCAAACAACCGATAATTTAAAAAAAGCACCCATTGTGTTACAGAATCTGAGAAACATGTTTTAATGTTGATAGGTTGGGCGTCAAATATACCCACTGTACTTATTTATAAACTTTCCAACAACAGTGACTGGTTTTCTTGACGCAACGGGTTACACAAGCTGCAGCAATAATTTTAAATATACTTTCAGGTATACCTTTAGGGTATACTTGAAAATTCTTCCGCTTTCAAGTAGCCTATGTCCGTCCCGGGATATCATTGACCTCCCTGCCAAATTTCGTTCAGCCGTTAAGGTGTAAAAGGTAACAGACACAGACATAGTTAATTTCGAACTAGTATGGATGGATAACTCTAACAATAGAACACCCCCTTTTGATTGCGTCGCTCGGGGCTTCCAAACTAATAAAGTTTCATAGCAACATTTATAAGTAAGGTGTTAAATGTGTTGGTACACTTAAGATTTCGTATGCGTGATGGATACATTTGATATGTTTGTAGTACTTAAGTGTTTCGGTTTTATTGCTGCCGTTGTTTGGTTGTGAATGAAGTACTTTTAAAGGTATCCATAAATAACTAGAGTTGGAATACAAGTGTACGCTTGTTCTTGGAGCAATTTTTTTTGTTACGGTGAATTTTTTGCCTGTTGACACGTCCAATGCTAGATACCCTTCCTTTTTTTACGCCTTCTTATTACCCTGTTTGAGCCTTATCCTAGTCGTATAATTACATCAACGGCCTGTACTATTGGTTCACCACTGGACGCAGGCCTCCCCTTAATGGGTAATCCCCCGGGTATATGCCCATAATCCAGGGAAGAGTTGGTGTGGTGCAAATACGAAGCCGATACCTCTCAGCCAATTCATATAAAAGTCTTATATAAATAGTAAATTCCTTTTTAATAATGTTTGCCTTCAAAACATAAACAAATACAACGGTCAAACATAAAATATCCGAAAGTTGAACAGTTAAACAGATAGAAAATGAAATCTGATCCTCATAAAACAAGCTAAAGGCGACCTCTAACAAACGGAGAACTGCAAACAATTCGACGAGAAAACTACAAATTAAAACTATTAAATTTCCCTTCAGCTACTTTAAAACGGCCTATGTAGGGCTAATTTACTTCCAAATCGAAAGCACTAAACCTACTTTCGTTAGGGCTGTCACATCCATTGCCACTTGGATTTGAATACACTGACATGTCCATGACACTTACTTCAAACTGTACCTACAGTAAGTTCTATATGTAAGTATAGTATTTGATCGTTCAAAAGCCAAATTATTGATCCTCTTGAAAATTGGATCTCACAGGTAATTTCTGTTTGTATGAAGATATTAGTCAGAAATTAAGCAGTTTACAATTTTTTAAACACCCAAAATGTTTAAGAGGATACTATAATATATTTTAATATAAATCATAGCAAGGTATATTAATATTACGGTTTATTTTCTATAGTAATCGGCGAGGGACCACAGACGCAGCTATAACGTATAATATTTAATACGTCACTAAAATATGTCGACAGATATAGCACGATACATTTTGGAATAGTAAGACATGACGACCGCATAGCTAATGAGTGCAAAAATATTATATTATAGCATATCCACCGTCTGTTGCAGCTTGCTATACCGTATTAAGTATATAGCTTACTATTTCAATATATATTATAGCTCCGTCTGTTGTGAGCTTAAATGACTAATGTGTAAGGGAAGACATTACTATTCAAGCAACCAAGAAAGTTTCCGAGCCTGACTTTTTCTAACAAAAAACTGTAAAATTCCGGTTCAAGCCAGTTACATGCCACCGCTACCGCCAATAGGATTTCCGACACGACAACCCTATTGTAGACGTTTAAAATATTTACTTGGAGATGATAGCTTTCCATGCCAAAGTCTATGCGTTTTCCCGCGTCTCTTTCCCGACACTAGAAAGCTGTTGAGAGCTATTAATTTGTCTGTTGGACATGGAGCCTAAACGGTCTGTTCCTTTGCGAATCTTGATGGGTAGTAAAATGAAGTCCATAACTTGGGGAGAATTGACTGTGTAACGTCTGACGGGCAATGGATGGAATATACATAACGTGGGACTGTTGAAATTTTATAGGCGACGCGGCAAAGGTCGGGAATTTATTGAATAGAAATTATTTATTACGCTTTCCTATAGAAATTCTAAGTAGGTACTCAATGCTCAGATGAGTACCTACCTATACCGTCTCTACCTATTTCTAAGACGTAGTCGATGACTTCTAAGCTGTTCTCAATGTTTCTCGTGTCCTATCACCAAATTTACTGTCTGTATTCTTTAACACACTTGTATCAAGAGCGAAGTCACTTGTATCAAACGAGATAATAATTAATATTGACCTAGTGGACATTCTTTTTTGCTAGTAAATTAAGTTAAACGGCCATTGGTTGACCTCTTAGTAGGCGCGACTCCGTCTGCACTTCCGCTTTTCCGATTTCTCGAACTGGTTGTTGAATCTAAATCGGTTTCCCAATATGGCTTTATCTCGTAAAGTGTCGACTTAATGCGTTTGCCTGGGTGGCGGTATTTGTCGACTGATTATGGCTTATTTACTGATTCTGGTTGATGTTGTCGTACATGGTTGAGTGTTAAAAAACTTTTCAAACTAGCGCCGCTACCTATTATATCTTATTATTAAGTTAAACAAAGGAAATTTCAAAATTTAAATTGGGCAGTGAGACAAAACTGCCCCTGGTGGCCACCGAACACAATTTTCTCATCTCTGCCTAAAGTATAGAAAATCAAACTATTACAGAGGCATTAAAAAATCTTATAATAAACGATTCTAATAAAAAATCTTATAATAAGTATCGCAAACTACCCAATGAAATATTCGGAATTTTCTTTGATCAACGTAATAATGGGATAAAACAATGGCGGCGCTATTTGGGTCGGAGTAGAGTCTTAAGTAAACTACAGCGAATGTTATCCATAAAAATATTATGAAATTATTTGATGATTGACACTACCGGCTTGTTCCTAATCAGTAATTATTTCGTCTTATTCTACATTGTTCTTTGGATCGGGAATGTTCAGTAAACCAATAGAATAGATATTTCCACTTATTGTTACGACGACTACATAGATTGCATTCGATAGAAAAACCATTTCGAATCACACGCATCGAAAAAGTGGCAAGGCAATTAGATTTTTTAGAATTTTGAGAATTTTTAACAACTTTGTCAAATTACAGAATAAAAGTTCTTAAGACGATCTTGCAAACATGTTCATTCGATAAACATTGTTATGAAACCCGATAAGACGCTACATAACCCACTAGCGGTAGTGTAGACGCTACAGCACTGCTATCATGTTGACAAACAAACCGTCTTATAGCATAACAGTTAACTCCAGTTACAAACTTACGAGAATGTTCAACAGAGCACGGCTTGTTTTGTTTACGGTTTTGTTTGTTTGGTTACGATACGGAGTTACGTTATCATGAGATACAGTCTGGTGACAGAAGGACAGCGGAGTCTTAGTAATAGAGTCCCGTTTTACCCTTTGGGTACGGAACCCTAAAAATTATTAGTAAGAATTACCTATTACATTCGATTACCTATTATTTTACTATACTAAAGAGCATTTGTAATTTATCTTATGGACAAGCAAATTGAGTATTTATTTTTATTTAAGTAACAATGACTTTTCTTCATCAATCGAATAGATAACACCTATTGAAACACAATTTATCTGACAGACCGACACAACTATCTATTAAAGACTTCGACCTAGATGACGTTCAATGAATAAGGACATTATAATGTTACTCACTTTACAACGCCTCTTTTAGTATGAATTATTATGTATTTTATTGAAATGCTCGTTATAATTGTAATAAATCGTAATTATAATCATGCGTTTTACAAGGCGCATGGCGACGCTGTTTTGATAATACTTCTCATAAGTTATTTCTGTCTTGTCTATACCTACACTTTACGATAAAGGTGGCAGATCATTGTCGCCGCTGACGCTTTACTTCAAAGCCTCGTCGTCGAGACGATACTATCGACTCACCGAACTCTGGTCTCTGATCTATAAATACACGAAGAGTATGTATCAAACACAATTGATTAACAATGGTGTTTATCGGTCTATATAAAACCGTGATAGCTTATTCTTCTAAATCCAGGTCATTTCTGATCGCCCACTCCGCTCATTGAAGCATCTTTACCAACTTAAGTTTTCAGTTGGTGGCGACGCTGTTGAGCAACTTACATAGAAACCGAGAGTAACTTTGACGCCGATGCCTCAGTTCTAACATAGTCCACGTGAATGATAAAGTTGGTGGTATATCTTGTAACAAGTTCGATTCGATCACATATGGATCTCGGTCGTCCGTTTGTATGGAGATGAGGTGCAATTCCTTTGAATTATTGACATAAGTTGGGCAACTATTGTCTGCATTTTGTGCCACATATCAGGTTACGCTACCCTATGGCAGATTCTATGTTCGCATTGAATTCGTAATCGAATTCTTGCATCTCGAAATACGTAGATATTGGGTTGCTACTCGAACTATCGACCTACCCCTTTGTCAATTACTTAATGGACTGGAATGTTAGTCTAGTTTCAGTTTTAATTCAATTCTAGTTAAGATAAATCTGAAATATTTTACTAGGTGGAAGAAAAACCTGTGCTTGAAAGCATTTTCTTGGAAATATATTTTTAATTCGAAGTTTGTTTAAAGCAAGCACAGGTAACAGCGCCGCTTAGTCATAACTAAAATGAATAGAAGTCATTGACATTGGGAAATTTGGGCATGAAAGATCTACAATTAATTACCCTCTACAGAGTAAGTAATTGTAGATCTTTAAGTTATGTTGTGAGTATTGCTTCAATATGCCTTATTTGCATTCGAACTCCGAAATTGCTCCATTATGCGTGGTGCAGAGCGGTCGGGTTTACTTTGTTTTTACAGCACTTACATACAACTTTAAATCATTATCGACAGCTTACGTGCCGAATAAAGCAGGTTCCATACAAAAACTGAAAGTAATGTCTCTTACATAAAAATTGGATGACTTTCGTTTCGTTACGAGTGGTCCGCTAACAATTACATGCCAATGATTTGGCTCTTTTGCTTTTTTTGCAGAATGAGCTTTTGTTGGAAATGTTTATGGTTGTTTTTTCATCGGCGAAAACTTTAATTATATCTAGGTAGACGTGTTCTGATATCGATTTCAATTGCGAACAATTTTTTTTCTATCAATAAACACATTAAAAGAGCGTTACGATACACACAGAAAATATATCGCAGTAGAAAGCGACGAAGATGTAGGTATCAAAAGACAAAGAGAAGAGAGCTCAAAAGTCAATAACTTTATTTCTTCAGGCTTACAAAAAAGCACTCAAACAAGTCAAATTTTATACATAAACAGCTTTATAAATAGTAATTATCAAACAAGAAACAAAATTTTAGATAGTACAAAATGGTAGATGATCTCTGGTGGACCAAAGCAGTCACCGAGTGGTGGCCTAGAGACATGCGGCGTGGCGGCCTGGAGGCAGACCACCTGCTCGGTGGTCAGACGACGTTATGGAGGCTATAGGGAAGCAGTGGATTCGACTGGCACAAGACCGCCAGGGGTGGCGAGATAAGGAAGAAATACATACCTATACACAGCAGTGGGTGTTACCGGCTGGTTAGATAGTTTGGATAGAAAGCTCACTGCGGGTACATGGTGGGATCATCACGCAAAAGTTTGAATTTGTGCTCTCTACTACTTCAATAGAAATTCGTGCTCTAGAAGCTTTTTTCTTTAATAAGGGCTCTGCCACTCTCAACATCATCCTCAAGCCGTCGCAAAAGAGGCCCTAGGCACATACTTAGAGATTTGCCCTGCAGTTGAACTGGACCATAATGCAAATTATAATAATAATAATAATGCTGGACAATTCACACAGCATTAGCATTATCTAGCCTCAAGCTAAGCAGGGCTTGTGTTATGGGTACTAGATAACTGATATACGTACCTAATACAATACATTAAATGCTTATAAACTCTTGTATTGTTACAGATTATGTTCCGCGGCGGTGTCGTGGGCGGGCTTGATGCGCGCCGCGACGCCGCCCTGGCACGCGTCCTCGTGCGTCTACAAGCACGTGCACGAGGCCTGCTGGCACGAAGACGTGCGCAACGTCTTAGAACTCAGCACACGGCAGCGAGATGTGTCCAACGGAACGTTAGGGCGTTCTTGGCGGTCCGTGATTGGCCGTGGTGGCGACTGCTGGTGCGCGTCACGCCGCTGCTGGCTGTCCACCGCACGGAGCATAGGCTCAAGCAAGCACAGGTTAGTAATTACATCTATGCAGGCATGCAACTTCTTAGAACGAAGTACACGGCTGCGAGATTCGGGCAACGCAACGTAAGAGCCTTCTTTTTAGGTTTCACACAAGGTATCTCCGGTCTGGCAGGTAATGCGCAATGTCATCATCATCATCATTAGCCTATATCAGTCCACTGCTGGACATAGGCCTCCCCTAATGTCAATGTCATACTAACTGGAATTGCTGGATGTGTAAATCTGAAGACCGAAAAATTGACGTAAGCAAAACTCATAACATCCAGCTATTGGATGGCCTCAATAGCTGGATGCCATGGACTGTGAATGATGATAATAAAATTGCTTTATGTCCAAATTGGGGTTACAACCCACTCATCCCAGAAGCTTATTCTAGGGCATTATGATCCTTCGAGTTTCTGAGATGTTGGAGTCTTCATGTCTCGCACTCTGTTCCCTTTTCAGTGAATAATGTCACCTCCAGTCTTAAACATTTGCGTCTATTTTCCCTTTTCGGTGAATAATGTCATCACTAGTCTTATACAATTGCATCTATTCATATCGATGCCCCAATCCAGCAACATGTCACAACCAAGTTTATCTCGAACCAAAAACCGACTGACCAATTCCAACCTCATGACTTGACCCTCAACTTAACCTCTTACAGAATAACAAATCGTTATCATGACACAACTCTACTAATACTTCAAAAACTGTAGCAGTTATGTTATAACCATAAGTTATTCGTTGGCCGAGGGTATCTTATGACCTGTGTCACACTTCCTGTATGTAGGTGGCAGTCGAACTGGGGCAGTGACCTGTCTCTGATAAGTTCATTGTAATCTATGAAGAAGCTCAAAGGTTGTCTCTGTGAAGAAATGCATCTGTTTGAGTTTATTCATTTGTTTCATTCATAAAAGGAGTTTTTATGTAACTTCGTTGAAAAGCAAGGAGTGTACTGTTTGAAATCATTACCTTGAGAGGGGATGTAAGTTCAGTACTAGGAAGAAGGAAATCGAAGCTTCTAAAAAGGATTTAGTTCTAGATTAATTGTCTTGGTATGACATGCAAATAAGCTCTCTGAAAACACAATCCTAGGTCCTATGTTTCATTATTTGGGTTATTCTCAGCGTATCGCGTGAGAAGAGCCTATTACCATCAACAGAATCTCGAATACGTGTGATGATGTTTAGTCCGACTATGCTTTGTTGTACGTTGGAACATCTACACTCTGCCGCGGGAAAAACTTTTCTTAGCGGTAATCTAGAATGTTTCGATATTTTCATCGGAAAGCATTTGTTTATGAGCTCTGAGTTTGACGGCCACGGCATAAATCCGGTTGCATAGTGATGTCTACATAACTCCAGGATCTTCGTCAGTTCAACTTTGCTTTGAATGCAGCGCCAATGATATAGGAAGATAAAATTAATTACTTGTTGTTAGCGTAATAGCGTGACGGAGACGCCATTGTTTTGGTATGTTCACACCGGATTCAACGTTTTTGCGAACCGTCTGTTTTTATTTCCTTTGTCCGAAAAACGTTTGTTTTTTTCTTCAAGGTTAAGGATCTTTTAAGCCGTGAAAACCTGTTAGGGATTCTCACGGTCACTACATATCTTGATCGAATTCACTCTTCTTCAGAGCAACGGAAAAGGCATTGGTAATTCGTATTTCAAGGGTCACCCATAATCCCTATCCAAAATCTACCTAGCTAGCTCTCAATTAATTGGGTCTTACTTACCCTTAATTTTCTAGTTACCGTGCATAGTCATCCGTAGTTCTGCTAACCTTTACTTACTTATACGGCTCAGCGACCCGAAGTGTGTCATACATAATGTCATGAACTTCGATAAGAGAACTCGCAAAATTGTTCTTTCCTATACTGCACAGTGGTTTCTAGCTCTGGTAGGTCCATTTCTACCACATCTTTTAGTCTACCTTTGTGTTGATAGAATCGAAGGGAATCACAAAACAGACTTGGACATTCTTACGTCTCTGCTTTTCCATAATCTGACAGTTATGTTCAGTTAACGACGTCATTCATCATATTCATAATACCATCAAAGGTTTGGTGCGACCTAGTTTTTAGGATGACCGTTCTAAACCACAAAGTTGTGATGAACGGAATTTTGATTTCTACTTGCACCTTCCAGTTATATAAAGTTATGATTGATAAAAGCCCGTGATTGACCTGGATCTTTTGAGTTTATGGTGTCTTACTGATGTATTTCGTCCCACCAAAGTAGTCCAAGTGCATCAGTAGCAATACAGGAATGGAATGTTGCTGGTGTAAACTTTTAGTGCCTAGTTTTCGAATATTATTTGTTTATTTGTATTTCATACATGAAAAACAAAACACAATCAAATGTATAAGAAACGCTCATCGGTACCGGCCCATAAATATCATTTTGTGACACGCCGTTGCAGCGCTGGTTTTCGGCGAATAAAATATAGATGCGCTCATTCACATTGTTAGATTTTGTTCCTACCCAATTCTCAGCAAAAAGTTACGATGTCATGGACTGGACACCATCTAAATACAATGTACGTGTGCTTAAACTGAAAGTACCTTACACGGAGAGTCGGTGTTTTACAACATTTTCCATTCCAAACACTTG
The DNA here is from genome assembly GCA_947086465.1 of Eupithecia exiguata. Lineage (NCBI taxonomy): Eukaryota > Metazoa > Arthropoda > Insecta > Lepidoptera > Geometridae > Eupithecia > Eupithecia exiguata. The sequence continues at coordinate 7,190,453 of OX352247.1, read as the reverse complement.
TACGCTTGTATAGGCCGAGATTACTGTGAAAGTTACAGATGTTAATGTGAGCAGGGAAAGTCGCGGTTTTGTTATTAGCTGTGGTTAGGGTCAAAAGTTGAGCCAGAGAGTAATTCCTTAAGTCCAAGTGGTTAATGAATGACTAACAGGTGTTAGAATTATACTTGGTGTCCGGGCTGTACCTTGTATTTATTGAGCACCTATATGCCGACGGCGCCGCCAAAGGGATTCTTATACTTTACGTTGTGGAGTGTGAGTGGAAGAAACAAGGTAAAGCTTTCTCTACCTGTGAGGGTTTTTACTTGGACCTCTGTTGTTTTTGACATGGTACTTCACAAACTAAATACTTTTCGGAACATATTCGTAAGCAATCGGAGGATACTGAAATAACGATGACATTCAGAAATATGTCAACACTGTTATATAAGTGTACAATCAGTGTCAATTCTTGCATTTTCCGCGAACCGAGACAATCACATATTTCAATGAACTTTTCAAAACGCTCAAGTATATCTCGCCAAGGTTCGCAAGTAATCATTATGATTCCGATGTGAGGCCGACCTTTTCGCCTCGGGTCAACTTCATAAATGCTACAAATCTAAAGGATACGCCTATCTAGATATAAGCGCCTACAAGATCCTCTTATTATCTCCCCTCAATTTAAACTCTATCGCCTTATCTTAGGATAGAGAATTGTGGGCCTTCTGTCAGCATTTCCGTGCAAAATTATTCCTTTAAGAGATGAAGGGAATGAATTTATAAATATAATAACCAGTTTTAAAGTATGTGCTTAGATATTAACGTCGTAATGTCGGTGTATAGCAGAGAGGTCTTGAGAGTTAGTTTAGATATATCTTGTGTAAAGTGTTGTGTTTTATTAGTAGTTCGAATTATGTTTTGCTTTGCTGGCATATCTGAGCCTATATAAAGACGTATGTGTTGACTATGATTATGAGGTATTAATGTATTCATTCTAGGTTCAAGCGTCAAAATAAGCATAGTTTCGTCGCCAATTATAGACCGATTTTACATTTTTGCTATTGTATAGAGAATGATTTTATTACCGAGAGATAAGTATTTATCTCGTCAAGCTTAATAATAACATAAAAAACTTAAGTAATTTCTAATTAATGTACCTATTGAGTTATTTCAAAACTCGTAGAACAAACGTTGCTGATGATGCTAGGAACCTGGTCGGTCACCGAAGGTTGCTGGTCAATGAAAAAAAAACCCTGTATATACTTTTGAAAATCAAAGAAATAAACAAGAATTTTAGTGATATCTTCGCCAATTCTGAGTAGATTTTAATGATTCTTTCGTTTTTGTATAAATGTCGATTTTGAAGTGGGCCTTTAAAAGTTTGATCCCCGAGGAATTGATATGTGCACCGTAAAACGAATCTAAAACATAATCACATGATAAGTTTCACAATCACTGGTAACAATCGTTTCCATGGCAACGGGCGTAAACAAAAGGCCTTCTTTGTTAAAACAAATTGTAAAGTTATTTCGGCTTAAAACTACTTGCAAACCCGTTTTCTTATAAGGGATTTGAAGTCGGTTTACAGATATTTTAAAACACGCTAAATTATTATCGTTCTAAAGTAACATCTCAGATATCATCACGTGAAGAAATCGCAGGAAACCAGCTGCGGTATATAAAATCGGACCGTCCTCATGAGGCACTCAATATTTTATTGCTCCTTATGCCACCACACTATCCGGTGCGGCTTCTGTAATAGGTGCAATTTGGTAATCTATACCAGAAGTTTGCTGGTGCATGATCTGTTACAAGTGGTCTTTAATTTATTTTATCTTGCCCATATAACTTTTTCTAAATGTAAAAAGCTATATTGGCAACTATTTTCTGCCTGCGACTTCACACGCTTTATTTTTATGGAAACGTTCAATTCCTTTCCTATCCCAAGCCCAATCTATTCAGTAGTTTTGGCATGTACATCCATCCATCCAAACTTTGACATTGGTATTAGTGTGTTTGTAAAATTAACTCTCGATGTTTTCAAACTCACTATCTAAATCAGGATCTTGACATATGTCAAAACTTCTCCAGGCATCTCAGTGCTGAGATGTCTCTCACCAGTTAGAACTATCGTAATTTGACATTTTAACGCCAATTACATGTAATAAATATCCTAGGCGAATCAACTTTTATAAACAGGTTCTAATTTAACGCCAACTACATGTAATAAATATCCTAAGCGTATTAACTTTTAGAAACAGGTTCTAATACAAGCTTATCACATGCGAGCAAACTATAATACTCATAATAAACGATTAACTCACAGAGATCGGTTGCCAATTCGTTAATCCAGCTCTTGATATTACTATACTATGGTTTATTCTTATTGTAGTTTAACCCTATCTTATTACCATCCTTCCCATAAACTCTATTTGTGGTTACTACAAGCAACAAGTCCAATAAAAGCATTACAATCGGATCTAAAAATACTCATCTACATCTCCTTTTTTGCACCGAACCCATCTAGCCATCAAAACAAAACAAACAAAAACATGTCCGTGAGAAATATAGGTTACTAAGAATAAGTACTCTTGAACAGACCTCTATTCCCAAGCAGGTGACATCGTAAATGGATGTGACATTGGAACTGGTTAATTAGATTATGAGTGTACCATTTGTAAGAGAACGTTTTTGCTAATGGGATTTTTTGTGGTGACGACACGATTTTATTCGACCTTGGGAGAAATGTAGCTTCCTGCTTAAGTCTAGGTTTTATCATAACCTTCTCCTTGCCCTTGTTTCCATGGTTAGATTAGTAGTCACTATTTTCCTCTAAAAAACTTTTCTATAGACTATTTAATATGCCTACAAGACGTTGCTAGCTTACATTCTAAACAGGTAGTACCTTAAAATTTTCGGAGCTCTTGCACACCTGGGTCTTTTCTTCCGTTGAATCCATGATCCTCGGAATGATTATCATCATCTATTACACCTTACAAAGAGCTGGGGGATTTGGGGTTTTATAGATAGGATAGATACTGCTATCGTATCGGATATAAGATCTATCTAATTACCCATGTCGTGTCGCATAATTTGAAGAGACTGATGACTGCTTAGCAAAAACTGACGCGATCACTAGTACAAGTCGAGAATACATCGTTTAACGGGACGTGTTTTTACCTTCTAAGTGTTCCCACGTATGCGAGTCTTCTTACGGGGTGGAATTTATGAGTGTCGTCTCATTATTTGTACTTGTGTGACAGTTTTTATGTTGTTTATGGACTACTTAAGTTAGTACTACGTGTTTGTGTCCCGTCTTCAAAGGAGTCTGGTTTTTAGCATTGCTATTAATATTGTCTGTATGTACCTATATAGTTTTCAGTTTTTTGTTCTTTTTTTCTTACAAACAGACAACTCGTTTGGAGCAATCATAGTCTATATTTACTTTCCCATCGCGTGGAACAAAAGTTATATAAATTTGGCTCCTAGCAACAAAACGTTCATGTTGTTCAGTAGCAATTTACATCTGTTAGCGACGTGTATGTCTGCCCATATTGTGATCGATCAGTTATAATGCAAATGAGATCAAATAGAGCGTGAATGGTGCTACACTTAATTGAATCGATGCGGAGAGAGATTTGTACTTCGTGTGTTAGCGTGTGTCGTGTTATGTTTTGTTGGACAACCTCTGTTTACACTCACTATCTTTACGATAGACATCCAGATCTTTACAGACTTTATGTTTTTTATACCAACACTAGTTATACTTACTTATTTAGCCGGTTTAGAATGTGCATCAACGCAACTCTTCCCGTGGGTGTCGTAAGAGGCGACTAAGGGACATACTTTAGGGGCGGTCAGCAGCGCCTCTTGTAGAATAGATCTACCACTGAACTGTAATCTCCAGCCCGCATACGAAGCGTGTAGATTATGAGCATTACCCCCCCCCCCCCCCCATAAGACAAAAGCCATTAAGGCAATTATCAGGGGAAGGCCTGCCTACAGTAGGTACTGGACCATTATAGGCTGTTGAGGATACACTTATTTATTAGGTACAGTCAGCTGCTCAGATATGTAAAACTAGCAGCGCCATGCGGTTTCACCCGCGAAGTTCCCGTTCCCGTGAGAATTCCGGGATAAAAAGTAGCCTATGTACTATTCTAGACTATAATCTATCTCTGTGCCAAATTTCATTCAGATCCGTTGAGCCGTTCTGGCGTGATTGAGTAACAAACATCCATCCATCTATCTATCCATCCATCCAAACTTTGACATTTATAATATTAGTGGGATTAAAGTGAAAACTTGGAAGTGTATACTTCCAAGTTTTCACTTTAATTTTAGTCGGAACTTGTTATATAAAAGTCTACGCACACATTTTTCATACTAAGTAGTCATCGTTCTTGTCAGAATACGATATATAAATTATCACAATAAACATTAACGTTCAACATTTCAACATTACACTTACTATTCAGTCAAATTTCAAAACATGGGAGTGTATACATATTTTCGCAGCTGACTGTACATTTGTAGAGAAGTAGAGTAGACGGAAACACAACACAAAACACTCGACTAGGTATACTTTTATAGGCATATACTTATGGAGGCATCCTTAATTGATGATACTGTTTGGCTTCCGAGAAGGATGTTCCGACTTCGGTTTACGAACTATATTTTAGATGTCGGAAATTGACTTTCTGTCATCAAAAACTTTCTTTACAAAAAACTATATTTTTGGTATTATATTGTTTAGGAGTGAAAAGGATAGGCGGTATAGGATATCGCGTTCATATGAGTGGGTCAGAGCAAACATTATCGGACGGACGGATGGCGTTAAAAATACACAAAATTTTGGTGTTTATTTATTTACAAGAAAATTACGCAACTAGGCTTAGAGGAAACAAATTATTGTTTAAAATCTACTATTATATATTCTAGGTACTTACGGTTTTTCTGGATTAGCTGGACACTGGGATATGACACTACATTTCTTCTTAATTGCTGATTAATTAAATTGGTATTGGGCGGCCGCCGAGTCAACTGTGTCGTAGGTCAAAGAGAAGGAAAGAGGAAATAGGCTAGGGATGGGGTAAACATTTTGGGTTTTTTAGGGATGTACCCACGAATAAAAACATAATGATATCGACCGGTTTTTAGACATTCATTGGCCGATGAGAATACCGAACATCTACTATTCAAAAAATAAGTGAACCAGCGCTGTTACGGCATAAAGTGCCACAGCAGCATTAAGCTGAGCCGGTGACCTTTTTGTGTTACATTTAATTTAATATTAATTATAAAAGCCATACGTTGCTTTCTTCTGCAAGCTTTCTGTGCAAAAAGGCTTACTACAAAATATCAGATTATTGAGAAGATAAAAAAGCTTGGGACGGGTTTTGCTCCAACTCGAAAAAGCTAAAGGTTTCTTCGTCGCTTCTTTACTTCAGTCTACATACTGAAGCGACAGAAATCAAAAATATCACTTTATTTCCGTGTCAGTGTTTTATTTTAAGAATTTGACCTTTTCTAAATGTACATTTTTGTATTTATGGAAATATAGAATTTTTGATTTTGATTCAGATTTTTGACATTCATGTTTAATTTTGTTACACAAATAAAATATTTTCAATTCTATTCTATAATAACATCGCACACTCATTTTATAACCGATGCCATATTTGTAAGTCGTAGATTTTGTTCTACATGGACATCAAACTTCATATTAATCTGCTCAGTAGTTTAGGAGATCTTAGGTAACAAATATATTCACATCTGCATACACATTTGTCTTTTAGTATTAGTAGGAAGTGAAAGTTTTTGGTGGATGATCATCTTTCACCTTTAAATGCTATCCCAAAAATTTTCGCTTTCAGCGGGACTTGAACCCACAACCTACCGGTCAGTACGGGTATGCTCTAACCAACTGAGCCACGAAATCAAGAACTACCCGAGTCGAAAACTTATGGGATTTCCTACGCCGTCTTTTACCTTTTCACACCACTACATAATAGATCAGACGTTTGCACTGATTTTGCGGTAAACCTTGTCTAAGTTTACCGCAAAATGAGTTTCTTTTTATCGATAAAGTCGTTGACACAAGCTAGCAGTAAATAAAGATAAACTACATGCATCTTATCAAGCAAGTCGTGCATAAAACATGAGGTATAGAGTTTCACTGCTTCCTGCGGTTGGAACCTAGCCGCTGGAATTTGATGGTGTAATGCAGATCGTATGAACCAAGTTCGTGATATTAGTTCTGAGAACTGAACAAGGTAGTTAAAAGTATCACCTGTTAAGGGCCTACCTCAAATCAACCCCGCCGGATGTTCATATCTTCCAAACTACTGAATATTTAGCTAGTTGAAAAGCGTGTGCGAAGCAGCGGGCAACAGCTAGTATTGTAAATTCGAAAGTAAGTCTGTTACCTACTCACACCTAAACGGCTGAACAGATCTCAATGAAATTCGGCAGGGAGGTAGATGGTATTCCGGGGACATAGGCTACTTTTTATCTCGGAAAAGCGAACGAAGCCGTGGACAGAAGCTAGTACTGCATAAACTAGTAGGTTAGCTAGATAACAACTTAAACGATCACATTTTATATAGTCTCACACAGTTGTGATTACAACACTAAAGCGAACTTAATACAACTTTCAAACATATTATGTTTTTATTCGACTTTTCCAATTAATTTAAAATCAAATGGTAATAAAATTCATTTATAAAGTTATTATAATAATTTCATTATCATTAATTACGACATCAACATCGACAACCTGACACTAATAAATCGGAAAATAATCAAAATTAAAATGTATTCAAATAATCATTTAAAATGCTACAGTTTTAGAAAGGTCATCGTACCACACGTAACAGCTTTCTAAGATCAACGCATCCATCATTCAATCAATACGTGTAATCTCATGAATTATTGATCAGCAATCAATACGTGAGTCTTGTCTCTTGTGTTGTAGGAGATGTTGCCGGGTGGTTTGTATGGCCCGCTTGTTATGTGATTTTGTATGGGTTAGATTACGTAAAGGAGTAGGTAGGTAGATTAAAGTATGGCCCATTGTTTCTATCTGTTTGCATAAGTATATACCGAAAAATACTCTATGGTTCGCTATGGCGGTCGCGGTGTATGAATCGACTCCTCCAGAGACCGGCCATAGGCAATTAAAGTACTCATGTATTTCTAATCGGTAGAGTTTTATTGTTGGCGCCAGACTAGGGAAGGCGGACTATTTTCAGTAATGAAATAACATTATTTATGTAACAATCTCACTAATATTATAAACGTGAAAGTTTAGATGGATGGATGGATGGATAGATGGATAGATAGATGGATGGATGTTTGTTCCTTTATCACGCCAGAACGGCAAAACGGATCTGGATGAAATTTGGCACAGAGATAGATTATAGTCTGGAATAGGACATAGGCTACTTTTTATCCCGAAATTCCTACGGGAACGGGAACTACGCGGGTGAAACCGCGAGGCGCTGCTAGTATAATAATAAATATAATAACATTATTTATTTATGTATTAAAGTACTCATGTATTTCTAATGGGTAGAGTTTAGTTTTATTTTGTAAACTCTACCGATTACAAATACATGAGTACTTTAATAACACGTAAACAATAGGCTAGTTTCATAAAAAAATCTAATTACTTTGTCAGTGAGATTATCAGTATATATGATATGGATATGGGCCACATAAAGTACAAGAATAAAATTAATTCCCGCTTCCGTTTTTTTTATTAACGAATAACGAACCTACTCCTTTATTTATAACAATAAGGCCAAAAAGTAGCTAGAGTGCCAACCCTAATCTATATCCGACCACGCGACACTGCATCGTTCACTTTTTCCCCGCATAGACGAATAGAAACATCATTATCTACATAGAGTCATCATCATCATTCTAGCTTGGTATCAACCACTGCTGGATAAAGTACAAGAATGAAATTAATTCCCGCTTACGTAGCTATTTTTTTATTGAAGTAAACCACAGCCTTACTATATAAAACAATAAAGCCAAAAGTAGCTAGAGTGCCAACCCTAAGCTATATCCGACCACGCGACCACATCGTTCACTTTTTCCCCGCATTGGCGAATAGAAACGCCTTATTTCCGCCCGACTTAATAATCGGTATGACTCTGATAATTACACTGCACTTGAACAATGCACACGAATAACCCATATTAGTACCGTGCAGAGCGGGGGCTCGTGACGTCACAAAGTCGCTAAAAAGTGTCGCCCGGTGTGACGTCACGCGGAACTTTATCTGGCTATATCTTCAGAACTTTTTGTGTAAGTGTTAGTAAGTTATACGTTACGACTACCGACCGACTGGTTTGATGACGACTTGTGAAAGACTGCAGGTAGATGCTGGATGCAGCGCGCTGAAGACGGGCGTTATGGCCCTCTTTAAGGGAGGCATAGGCCTCCCAAACACATAGGCTGACATCTCTGCTGGACATAGATCCAGCAGAGGTCTAATAGAGGCTGAAGATGATAACGATGCTATGAAGAAGTAATACTTGTAGATGAGATGACTCCTGAATCTTCAGATGTTGTTTGTAGGTTAGTCCGTGATCGCAGGAATTATTAGTGTCGCTTACTGTGTAGATACTTCTTCAACTTGTGGACAAAAAGTTGAAGCGAACAAAGTCAATAAAATTTTGTTTCTTATTTGATAATAATTACTATTTGTAAAGCTGTTTTTGTATAAAATTTGACTTAAAGAATTGAAATAAGGGAGTCCTGCGGTCATTGAATTGACTTTTTTACTAAATATTTGGTTTCTTGACCAGTTTCTTCATAAGTAAGCGTAAAATTTACAAGAAAACTACACAAGTTTTCTTGTAAGTTTTATGCTAAAGCTGCATTGCGCTCCCTTAAAGTTATATACGATGTGATCGATTAAACAGACATAGCAATCTACACTACCAAATCTGGGGTAATTTGTAAACAATGAGGGTGGCATGATCACTTTGATCAAACCCTCCTTAATAAATAAAGATAAAAAAAAAAAAAAAAAATCTGGGGTAAACTTACACTAGATTTTGCCACATTTTCTAGGTAACCAGCGAGAGTTTGACCTGTAACAAAATATTATGAAACCCAACTATATAATGTCCTATGGGACATTATATCGTTGGGTTTCATAATATTTTAACCTAATTGTGTTTGAAAATAGAACGTTTACATTTAACATACATATATTTAAACGAAAACGTGGTTTGTCGATCGCGTGTTATTTTCTAGTTTGACTAATCTATTCGCTTTATTGAAGTATCTCTCTGCTGGTTTGATAGAGCACGAACGTAACGTAATTCAACGTTCCGTACGCACGCGTTTATTGAGCAAAACTTTGTAAAAGAGAGCCGGAGTAAAACGCAATAATTATACCATAGCCAAACTCCTCTTAGAATATTTGTAAATAAACCACGACACAAATAACTTAAACTCACATGCTAGGCGTCGAGTTTCATATATAATTGTAAGAAATATTGTAGAATTGAAGGAAGGATTTCAAATCGGCAAGTGATGTTAATTGCGTATAAAAAGACGCGGCCACACGGAGCAAATTTTAGGTTCAGAAGGGCGGTTTGTTTAAAAACATTCTACATCGAGTTTGGCTAAGGTATAGGAACTATTGGAAACTTACTAACGCTCGTGGCTTTCGACACGTTTTTATTTACATAAAAAGTTGTCCATGTTCTTCTCTGGGATACCATCTACCCATCTCCTTGCTAGCTTCAACAAAGATCGTTGCATCCATATAGCCTTGTAGTTGTTGCCGTATCGCCGGAAAGGTACCAGACAAATACACGACCTGCGAAGCGCACCTTTCGCATTGTTATTTATTCTACCAGTGTTGATTATGAGCCTTAAATTAGAAGGGATATGCCCCAGATACTCAGATAGCCCCTATAAATCTGCCCTATCCGAATGTGGACGGATAATGGCCAGTTTATAAAGATTAAACCATAAGTGAATATTAATAAGGGTGTTTTTTGTCAACAGGAAGAGTTGGAGACCCTACGATCTAAACTGGAGAAAACGGAAAACGAACGTTCACACTTCAAGAATGAAAACGAGAGACTTGAATCTAAGGTAAGGATCCTCAAGTATCAGATCATCAAGTACACGTGAATGCTTTCCTTAAAATGATCTAGAAGAGCCCATTTAAAGCTCATCGCACATTAATCCAAAGCTGCTACCACGCAGCACAAGAATGTACATTCAAATCTCGGCTTCAAGCTCTTTAAATCAAGGCACATTTTACAGTGACAAAATGGCCGAACGAAGGACCCGGTGCCGTCAGTCATCTGTTGCCGTCAATATAAAATGCATCTAAATGATACAAGTTTAAGACCATATTCGAACCCACAATTTTGTGCTGCGCATTAGTTGTTTGACGTTTGAAGACCACCTTTAGACGAACATACGTCTCAGTTGTACTCACGTCCAGAGTAAGACTTGGATGCATACGATAAAATGGCCAGAAGAGAGCTGTTTAAGCTCTAGGGACGCTAATTTAAATGGTCAATGTAATGATGATGATTTTAAAAGCACATGGATGTAGTGTAATGTCAGGCACTCGATACCATGTTGCTTGAAAAATGTTCCTTTATCAAACCAACCAACGCCTGCCGAAAAACGAAAGGCAACCATCGCTCATTGCCCAAAATAACTGACAAGGATCATCATTTAGAGAAGTCTGCGTAGTTCTTTACTTAAGATTCTTTATTAACACAAATTAGAAGTGCGATGTCTTTAATAAACAATGTATTTTTATGCTAGCGCTTCCAGCGAAGCGTGCAATGACAGGCAATCATTTTTAATCACAGTGTATTATACCGCTTCTCGATAAAAAGATTGTTATTATGCTAGTCTACGTCAGTTCTAGCTCCAACGTTTCTAATTGAGTGAAAAATAACAGATAAGGATAAGTTTTCTCTTTAGTCTTTATGTTCATGAAACATTATTAAAGCCATAATCGAGCAGTGCTTGTTTTTATTGCAGAACGGGTACTAAACGGGTTATGTTATTGTGGGAGCATGTCCGGTCTTTCGGACGTCGCTCTTTGGATTGCCTTTGGGAGTCCGGAGAGATAGTAAGCTTTAACGGTATGAACAATAGAACAAGTATGAACTATAGTTATACTGAAAAAAGATCTTCAAGCTTTAATACCTTTTTTAAGAACAGCAACTATGAACTACATTTTAATAATGAAAGATCTTTAAGCTTCCATTTTACATTCTGGTCCGTGTCCTACTTGCAAAAATTGTCTAACAAAAATAAAGGGACAATTCAGTTGAAAGTACTGGAATTTTTACTTTCTTCATAAAAAAATGGGTCTAGTCGTTTCGCACCACACGCGATTCGACCCGCGCGCGCGCGTTGCGAAAAACCCAAGCACTGTTTCTGAATGGGGCCATTCGCACCAATATGGAAGTTTTTTTATGTAAAAGTCAAAGGCTTTTGCATCTAAGTATAGTTGAATAATACCTCCGAAAATGGGCTCTTTCATTTAATTTGTGTCTCTTGCACAACCCCAATCCACTCAAAAGCCTGGAGTGTATACTTCAGGATTCCCTTGGACTTCTACAGCTTGTAATACTGCTCTAAGAAAACAACAAGTTGCCTGTCATACAAAAACTAACGTGGAACACGAACTTGTTCATATAACAAAATGGGGCAAACATCAAAGGCGACCAATCAAGCTTAACTAGTGCTTTTGAAATTAATTTTGTATAAACATTGAAACAGGGGTTTGAAGAAATATTGTAGAGAATGTGAGAAACGGTTTGTTTATCAGGATGCAATAAAAGACATAAGAGATTAAGAAGCCCTGAACCTCTTAGCTCCCATACCAATGTATTTTTCGATTCATTTGGAAACTGCGTCCCCGATTTTAATGAAATTTTGCGTACATAGTCAGATAAGTAATAGCTATGTTTCTATCATTTTAGTTTTTCAAAATACTTTATCATCATAAAGTGAGAGCGAAAATTCATTTTTACGTATTTTAGGCGATTTTATTACTTTCGCTCTAATTTAATGATGATTATGTATTTTGAAAATCTAAAACGATACAAACATCGCTGTTTCTTATCCGATTATCTATTCAAAAGCTCATCACAATCGGGGACGTAGTTTGCAAATGAATCAAATGGTACGTTTTTATGGGAACTTGGAGGTACTTATTGTTAGTTATTTAGTATAACTAATTTGTTTATGTTCTTTGATTGTAATTTTCTTTGTTAATAAATAAATAAATTATTATGTTCAGAGACAGAGCTTGTGTTATGGGTAGGTACCTACTAGATTACTGATATACTTAATAGTATACATTACATTAAAAAGAGTTAAAAAAATTATAACCACAATATAGGACCCAAAACCACACGTGCACTACTCTGAACTGCCTAGTCATCCAGACGTCTTTAGTGTTAGTTCGTTTAGTTAAAGAATGAATCCTTTGGGTTTAAATTCTATAATTTTTAGAAGCCTAGGCCACAAATACGGTTTGCCTCTCGGGTAATAGGCTATTTGACTACATTAAAAATAAATTCCAAATTGTTTTCATCCTAGTCAGTGATAGCGTAACAGCGTCAGGTGATTTTTATTAAACAGGTGCCTTTTTTATGTAAAAAATGGGATTAAAATTACACATTTTTTGATACATGATCACGTGACCGAAAACGCTGTGTTTGGTTGGATCGCAAGTGACGTCACACATCCTCACATTACAGTGTCAATGAGTTCTTCTTGTTAGGTGTGGTGTGGCGGGGTGACGTCATAGCTTGGAACACGGTAGCCCTGACAGAGATTATCGTTTTGGCGCGGCATTATTTTATTCAAACTTTAAAATTAGTTTTCATAACTAATGCGACTGGTCTTGAAGAAATATTAATTACACTTTGCATTGTTTTTATTAGACAATACGTTAGAATTATTTCCCAGTAGTAGTCAAATAGCCTATTATACCGTTAATGTGCTGTCATGCTCATTTGATACAATCCATTATATGTGAAAAATATCCTGAAACTTGTTTTAATACTACTATCCAAAGATCTTACTAAGCAAATCTACCCAAAAATGCATCGTAAGAATCACTTGCAATTTCGTTATCAAACAATATAGCAGTCGCTCACAATCGAGACAATAGCATAATGGTGGCATGCTCATTGGTGAGGAACGGAGTCGGAGCGAGATCTCCTTGAGATGAAGGATGCTAGGTCAGTACGCTAGGAGACACAGCTGTGACTGGAAATTTAAGGATTTTAACTACTCTGGTGAATTTTATCCTAGATAATTTCGGTAACAACATTTTTGTGATTAAAACCATACACTTTTCGACGTGATGGTTGGTCTTCGGATCCAAAAATCGTAAATTTAGTTTGCTTTGATTATATCTGGAATTGGCCTTGACCCTATTGGTCTAGTTTACGTTGTTTCGATTTTGGAAATTATTGTTTGAATTTTGTGCGGGATGGAGTTAAAGCATGCATGTAAGTCACATTTTTTGTTATAATCCGGCGATTTAGATTTACAAGTCTTTTTAACCGATTTCAAAAAAAGGAAGAGGTTCTATATTCGGCTGTCTGTATGTTTTTTTAATGTATCTCACATTTATGACAGATTTATATTCCTTCGCTTTTGTATAGAGCATGAGATTATCCCCTAAAAATTTTATTCCCGAGGGATTAAAACAGTGTAAATCTAAAGGAATTTCAAGTTTCTTTCAAAACTATCAAATTAGTGGTCAGTATAACAGACTTAACAGATCGGAATCAGGGTCTTCCGTGCATGGACATTGAAAACATTCTAATACTCGTGTCAAGATTCTCAAAAAAAAACAAATTCAAAACAATTCATTCATACCTGACTAATAGTAAAATACCTCAACGTTCTCAACACTAAAACATTTCACAAAACACCTGTGTATCAATAACCGCCTGACCTAGAACTAAAAAAAAATCGCACATACTTACCTATTAATTCCGCCTCGTGCGGTTCTTTGACCGCTGCTAAAATAAAAATGTGTGACATCGACTTACGTAATTTCTGTAGAGCAGCATCGATATTGATGCTTTTCACTGGTGACTCAGAGATTAAAAAATATTAATCTATGTAAAGTATTGTATTATATTATGTATATCAGTTATCTAGTACCCATAACACAAGCTCTGCTTAGCTTGGGGCTAGATAATACTGTGTGAATTGTCCAGTATTATTAATTTAGTATTCATGTTTATCATCAAAAACAAATCAACAATTTCCGAACAGATAGTTATTAGCCGTCGCACAATTTACCAGCGGCAAGACTGGAATAGCAACATTAATTTCAAAAGGCGTAGATATTTCTGGAGCGGCGCTGGACAAATCTCGGAAATCAGGGCGTTCGGTCGCGTGTGAACTACGTCACAGGATTATCTGTACCCAGGGTACTTACTCGAAAAACGAAAATCCAAGTTTCTGATTCGTTTTCATGCTGAACTTACTCTTATATCACTGACATAAAGATTGCATTTGCACGAGCACTAATCAGTATCTTCAGTTTCGTTACGTTTATTCTCACATTTGGTACTCGTATCGTACATACATAGAAAGTGAGAAAAAATTGGTACCTACTCTTCATCTACAACGACAACTGTTGAACATCCGAATGAAATTTATTTATTTATCATCTTCATAACAGGTTTTTTTTAACCCTAAGACGATGCTAGATCTACTTAAGTTATTTAAGGTAAATAGAAGAAAGAGGTTCTAAACTTATCTAAGGTTATCTAAGCAAGTAGTTAATAGACTAATCCAAAACACATTTTGCTTCTATCACAAGCTGTGCCATTTCCATGACTTTCTGCAGGTTTTGATCGAATATATCTACGCTGTTTTCGGACAGGATATTTAGTAAATAAAAAACGAGTGACCCATGTCACTGTAAACTTAAGTAGGTTGGTCCTACAGCTGGGCACCTCCAGCATGGCATGGATATGATAAGGTAGTGCTTAGAATACGGGTGGTAGCAGAAGAGAATAGAAGATAACATATTGTCATACCAACCATAATTGGTGGTCAGTATGATTATGCGAGTTTAAACTATCGCTCAATATCATTAAATTGATATGCCTTACTTTATATTAAAGCAAAACAAAAACATAGAACTTTGAAAGAAAAAGAGACCAAGACTTGGTTGTCGTAAAAAATCACAGATTTTGTCACGTTACCTACGTAATGAACTTTTTACATGTTTGTTTGTAAAAAGTTGGCTATTGTGCCAAAAGCTCATTGATAACTCATTAGCTCTTGAGATCAACGTCTATCGAGTGAAAATCTAAAACAATTTCTGTCATTGCGCAACGACGCATTGTATGCCGGATCTACGTCATTGCAGAGGCGGACTTAGTGACAGACGTGGGGAAATTTAAAGACAGTTACGTCAATCGGCTTTTAAACGTTGAATTGGTATTCGGTGCAACAGAAATAATGGGATTACGCTTCTGTGACAGACTTGAGAATTATATTTGTAAAAATATAAAAGTCAATGTCAAATTTATTCTGGTTTTGAGTTTCAAACTTTTACTTTTCTCTAGTCCACTTCACTTTCCTCTAGGTCACTTTTCTTTTCAGTAGAGTGCCTTACAAAAATGAAAAGTGCCACCCTCAAACGGAATACGTACTTATTTGAACTATGAAAAGAACAACTAATCGTATGGAAAGAACAACGAACTTGTACCTTACCACCAAGTTGCACCGGGACGCGTCGTCAACAACACCTGTAGTTTCGGATATCTAAAAAAATCAAATCAAAATATTTTATATCATAATACTGTCAATGGTCATCGAAATCACCATGGTCGTATCCTAAACATTTTCCTAGTAAAAAAAAGGTTCGAAGGGAACTTGGAGCTTCATATTTCAAAGTTGTGTTCCAAGTTGAAAACAATGTATGTGTTTGCGAGTGTTCATACCCTCACCTGTGAGTCCTAGCTACATCTCTGCATTATTGCATCAAACAGACGGTCATTGGCAGGCGTCAGGCTTGCGTTATTTATCTCTCGTTTGCCTATCGAAACCGCGTTTAGCTACTAGGTCGGGAGCCAAGCCCAAACCTTTATGCGTTTCGTTACCGCTCATTTAAAAGCTATAAAAATGTGGTTCCCTCGTATGCTTCACTTCCTAAATGTTATGGTTGTCATTGAGATCATAATTATAGTATGTGTGTTTACGGATCACGTTTTATGTGCTTCTAGAAAACATCTTAATCGAGTCGAATTCTAAATTTAAATATCCTTACTGCTTTCATTACTGTTCTCCTTTGCCGAAATGTCAACACTCTTGTCAAAGCAGTCATGGTCATCACATTGATTCTTGTTGAGATGCAGTCTCACGATATCCCGCCATTTTTCTTCTGGTCCTTCTACCACTCTCAATATAAGATTAGATTATATCTTTATACTATCTATCTATTTATGTAATGAATTAAGTATATCTGTTATCTAGCACAAGCTCAGCTTACTTTGGGGCTAGATGATGATGTGTCGATTGGCCAGCATTATTTATTTATTTATTTAATAGCCTTATCAACACACTAGATAGGACTTGTTATTAACCACCTGTTATCTTTACACATTTCTAATATATATTTTGTGCTGGAAGATCTTCAAATGTAACTAAAATTTATATTTAATCCCTTATCTCTTCCTTCCAATATTTTGGCATTTGTCGATTATAAAATTAGCGCTACGATTTATCGGCGCAGCGCGGCGGTTTAAAATATTTTTACGGGTTAACAAATTATAAATACTCCCGGGTTAGTCTAGAAGAAATTAGAGCAACGTCCGGCTAACTGAATCAAGACGGTAATGTATTCTGAAAACTAATCTAGACTCAGCATCCGCTTCAGAAGGTTTTCGCGTCTGAATGTATTCAGGAATTGTCATTTAACAGTCACTGAGAAGGACCGACGTTCAACACTTGATATTATCAAATGTATGATGATAGATAGGTTCAATATTTATTTGACAACTGCAACACACAATACCAAGGTCACAATAAAAAGGTACATCATAACGTAACACAGATTATGGGAGCCAAGCTTGGGATTAATAATTCTGTGTACAGTAAACCTACAATCGAAAAAGTACTACGGATTCGCAATAATGTACGACTTGGCAAAGTTGGCAGGGTTACTACCGTGGCGCCTAATGTATGTGTGTGCTGCAGATTGACAAAAAGACCTCACTCAGCGCATAGCTACGTACGAGCAAAGCTATGCACTAAGTGAGGCCTTTTTAACAGAGCCAAACACTGAGGGTGCTGGTAATTTGAGCTATAACACTGGACATCGTTGATATTGACAACGGTGTCTGTTATGCCACTGTTGTACTAGTGTCGGCTTATGGAATTAATCAAAGAAGGCGTGGATTCTGGCATGGTTATTCATTTAACCGCTGAGACGGCCTTGGTCTAGTCTACTATATTTTAAGTTCAAACTTATACAAACCAAGCACCGCATTCGCTGATTGTAGAAACTTAGACATTTCGTCATAGCCGCATAAAAATAGAGGACAGTCAATATAGAGCAATGATCCAGAGAAAAGCACAATCAGGTCACTCACAATTTACTCGCAATTTATGAGAAAAACATTCGTCTGTTTTCTTTCGGACAGTTCAACCTTTACGGCCGGAATTTTCAGTGAATTCAAAGATTCCAATGTTTTGCCAAATTGTGCTGTATTCTACGTCATGTAAACATGATATTGCCTAGTTATTTATTGGGAATATTTCCTTGCCAAAACTGCGAATCGTTTTGCCAACGGCTTTTTGGTTTAGGGTTTCTTCCACTGACCGATGGTTATTGTTGGTTGTCAATGAAATTAAAAACCTCAATTTAGAGACAATAATTGTCTCACCAAAAGCACGTGTTAATCATGTTTTTTTGATGCGTTCACATTAAGGTCAAAATAGAACAGTTCCTTCTCTCTCTCTCTCCCTGATCCAGTTTATTCTATACAATTTATCTAATAGGTACTTGTCACTTTTATAGCGCCACAATCCTTATCCATTTGCGTTTGCAAGGAATTATAAATACAATAAATATCGAACCGATCGGTGCATAGTAAAATTATATTTACCACTATGTTACATGACGTTCAGACATTCGGTCAACATCCGCATTTCCACGATCAAGTTAATTGTTTGTAAATACGTGTAACCTTCGTTGTTTGCGCAAAATATGCTCCAATTGCATGTACCTGTTCAGTTATTGAAGTAGTAGTATTGCTCTTTATTTCGATACGTTTAAACCTGTCGGCATCCCCATGTGCTTTTACACTCGCACTCACTACATATTTCAGTCTAGAGTCAGTTGCGTTTTATATATATGTCATCTTCCTATCTCAAAGCTCGGGTTATTGAATCGTAGATCGAGGACATATGAATGTTGTCATTGGTTTCACACCGGGCTTGAAGGTCCACACCGTGTCACTGGCGCGTGCACTTCGACATCTAAGTAAACTTAAAATAGTCTGATGTCGGCAACGGCCCGGCGACCGAGATAGCCGGCGCAGTGCGTCCGCGGAGCCCTCGCGCGCCGGGTCTATTTCCAACCGCCACCGTCGTACACGACGCATCCCGCGAGCGACAATAATACTGCATCTCACTGTGAAATGGCACTGGACTTTCACTGCGGCGGACACTTCCGCTTCAGGAAACGCAGGCGGGTAACACCCCAGTAAAACAATCACCATGCCTCACGCACCGCATCTCAACGGTCCCGTCAAGGGGACCACCGTTCCGCTCAAACTCCATATACCAGAACCGAATGGCACGAACGGTGCACTGTCGCCTCCGCACAATGGAACCAACGGGCTATTTTCTCCGCCTCTCATCTTGGACACTAATCCGAAAAGACCGCCAAAACCGCCGGTTGCTCGGGTCGTACTACCCATGAAGAAATCTAAAACCCTTCCCATACATTTCGAGGAATCTGCCCCATCACCACCCTCAACAACACTTCTTAACGGTAAAAAACTATTTGTCACGAAGCCGCTGAATGAAGTCCACACTATTCGAAATGTACAAGACAACGGAAGTTATAGTTCGAGTATATTGAACCGCTCTCCAAGTCCGCTGTACAGAAGGAGCAACTCATCAGCATCGGT
This sequence comes from Eupithecia exiguata, assembly GCA_947086465.1. Taxonomy (NCBI): domain Eukaryota; kingdom Metazoa; phylum Arthropoda; class Insecta; order Lepidoptera; family Geometridae; genus Eupithecia; species Eupithecia exiguata. The sequence continues at coordinate 7,171,287 of OX352247.1, read as the reverse complement.
GGAGACAGGCTCTATCGCAGAATTAGCTAGACGGCACGTGCCACACAGCTTGTTGGTATCACGATCTCCAAGCCCACTTTCCTACAAAAGCTGTGCAAGTAACTACTCAACATGCAGCAGCAACGGAACCTACGTTCCCCTATCGCGATCTTCAAGTGTAAACTCGACTATTTACAATCGTACCAACAACAGTACACCAACTCCCAGAAGGATGTACCCCCAAGCTTACGACAGTTCCGAAAACGTAGACTTGCGAGAGCTAAGAGCGAAAGAACAAGCTCCTGTTGTTTTCGATGCCAATCTGTCCTTTGTACTCGGAGTGAATAAACAACCAATGCGACAGAGATTCAAACCAATTGCAGCACATTTGGAAGAAGGGACATCTTCTAACCATTTAAGCAGCAAGATCGATAACTTCCTGAAGAGAACTGATCATGTTATGGACGAATGGCGAAGACTAGGACATAGAGATGAACCTGACCTTGATTCTTACTACGGAAGTAGAAGAAAACTCGGCAGATCAAAGTCAGCAACCAACATCATGATAAAGGGTTTTACGCTGTTCAGTAGAAGTGGTAGCCGCGCTAGCAGTGTATGCAGGTCAAGTCGAGGGATCTCCGAAGACCCAACATCAGCATCAGAATTAGAAGAGGTTTGTTATAGTTCCATGGATCAATCCACGTTTCTGTTTGCGTCGATCGCTAAGATTGCCATAATTTATATTTGAGTGATTGTTGTACGCTCTACCAACGCCGCTTGCGATACAATCTAACATGCTTGCCAATTTTTTATGATTGTTGACTGTAAGCTCAGGAGATTCTTCAGACGTTGTCACTCAAATAAAACAGGAAGCTTGTGTTTTTCTCCTTGGCCTTTCCGAACTTTTTTTTCGAGTTGGCAGTAGCTAATGATCGTTTTGTGCAAGAACAGCTGCGGTGGGCCAAAATTAGACTGAACCTCTTGTTTGAAATATTACCGTCTAGTTAGACACTCGTATGGCGTCGCGAAGATTGATACTTACTAGAAAGTAGCGGCTGTCCGTGGCTTTGCTCACGAAGTACCTTGATACAACACAGACTGTAGCAATCAGGAATAATGTAGCAATCTTCAATCAAAATCAATTTGCTCAGAAGATTACCAATTAAAAACAAGGTCCGTAATGTGCGACTGTGATATCTAAAATCAGTTGATACATACATTTCGGATGCATCGCCTTATTAATTCTAACTCTTCATAATATTATTGATTAATTAATTATAGATTAACCGCAATTCATACGGATAACGTGCGATCTTTCGAGCGGAACTAATTCTTCATGATCTCATGTACTAGAACGTAATATATCATAGTGTGGTAATAGTATGACGGTACAGGCAGCACGCTTTAGTGATAGGTGCAGTGTGTACTGTAATTATTTCTTCCCACTTTCTATTGCAGTTACTGTTTAAGATAAGTAGCTGTTGTTGTTTGTAGATTAAAAGCTTTCAACGTAACAGTAAGTACTAGATCTTTACGGGGTGTTTAGATTGTAAGTTAACGAACAATTCCTTGTAGGTAAAAAAGAAGTGTATAACAAGTTAGAATCAGAATAGAATAAGAGATTTTTTAATGAGTTGCTTGCTTTATTTTTTATCGGTTAAAATTTGAATTTTCTTCTGGATCGAGAACGGGGAAGGGCCTGGTTGTTATTTGTAGTATATGGGTAGGTATACTAGGCTAATGGATGGATAAGAGAAAGTTACGAAATTAAATTGCAATTAAAATAGTTTAGCCGTCTTGCCCTGACCATAGCAAACTAGTAAATCTCATATTTAGATGATTGATTACGAAGTTAAAACGCCTGTGCCAAAACCCACTTTAACGCTTAGGTCGTAACGTAAACGGACGTTTAAATAAATTGGAACTATTTGATTTGACAAATAAAAAAGATTAATGTTTAACAAACAATTTTCGTGATGGCCTACTTATTCTTTTAAACAAGCTAAATACTATTTACCCAGTTTCAGTTTTGAACATTCATGATGTTGAATTTGAGTGAAGATAGGTTTAAGTAAGGTAGTGTTTGAAATTCCATTGGTTTGTTATTTATAAGCCACAATTGTAAAGTATACGATGAATCATAAGGAAATATATGTTAACTGTACAAGGCAGATACCTAAATATTTTTGTTGACGTTTTGGGCTTTTCTCAAAGTCAGAGCATTTACTGTCGTAATACACTCCTCTAAGATCTACTACTCGTCTAAGAACAACACACCGTCAATTCCTAAAGATCCATAACTTGTTTTTTAATGTGACAGATTAAAAAAAATATGTAAGGCAGTTAGTACATTCCTTGTGTGGTTTCATTTCGCGCGGTGCATTACATTCAATGCATAATATCGCCGCCCACCGGATCGTAGACTCCGTCCATTTATAGGCCGCCTACAAAACACGCTGTTTTTTGGGAGCACCTAATACATTTGACGAGATTTCTAAGTCACTTCACCTAATTGTTAAAACGAGATGGCTAAGTGACTTTTAATGTAAACTAGCCATTCTGGATAATTCTGCGATCTATTGGCGACACATAATACTTTTCTATCATATAACATGTTACTTATACCGTATAATCTTTGCCAACAGCTCTCAGAAGTGGGAGGTGAACTCTCAGAGGAGCGCGCAGCAGCCGGGCTCGCGACGGAGAGAGCTGACGCCGAAGCGGCGGAGAGACTTCGCATCGAGAAGGACAACCGAGACCTGCTCGTCAACAATCAGAGACTGCAACAGGTCAGTGGTCCTAGAAAATATGTTTCTAAAAAAGGAGAGACAAGTCAACAAGACGAGAGTGACTAGGTGGTTTTGTAGATCTTCGTGATAAATCGTCGGTCACATCGTCACTCGATTTCGGTTACAATCGTAATTAAGATTTCACAACCGAAAAAAATGTTTGCAAATATTTCCAGTCACAAAATTCGATAGCCAGATTCTAAACTTTAAATTAACCATCGTATCAATTCGTGATATCTTTCTTCCGCAGGCATCCGAACGCCTGGAACTCGAGCTCCTCCACTGGCGATCAGCAGAATCCGGCAACGCCGAGATATCAGACTCGGAAGGCTCTGAAGCAGACGCCAGTCTTTCCGGAGATAAATACAAGCGAAGATACGAGCGCGCGCATAGAGAGCTGCAGTTACTACGGGCCCAGCTTAGAAGGCAGCATGAGGATGACTTGGAACAGCTTGTTATGGTCAAGAAGCAGCTTGAGAAGAAGGTTGGTAGACTTTGATATTAACAAGTACAAGTGAAGATAAGAGCGCAAGAGCTGCAAATATTGGGCGCCCAGCTTAGGAGGCAGCATGAGGATGACTTTGCTTGTTATGGTCAAGAAGCAGCTTGAGAAGAAGGTTAGTAGACTTAGATATTAACAACTACAAGCGACGATACGAGCGCAAGAGCTGCAGTTATTGCGCGCCCAGCTTAGGAGGCAGCAAGAGGGTGACTTCGAACAGCTTGTTATGTTGAATAAGCAGCTTGAAAAGAAGGTAACCTATTACCCGTGACTTCAAAATTATTCATTGTTAGGTATCACCATCATCTGCAACCAATCGTCATCCTCAAACGCTAAACCCGTGAAGGTAAAGGTTAATGAAGTTAATGGTTGGTGGCTATAAATTACCTTCAAGATTGTTTTTTAAGACAGAATTTTTTTATGTTAAAATCCGTTCTGTCGTCTCGTCGTGGGATAGTTACTTTCACATCCATAAAATTAGTATTTGGTGTGGACACTATTGGCAATAGAGTAGGAGGTTATTACTATCTAGATTAAATTTAAAGAGTTGGAAATGGAAACTACCCTATTTAATTTAAATTTAGGAAGCCGTTTTGGATCGTGTAGCAATTAGTTCAGTTGTTTGGCCGGAAGTGCTAAAATCGTAAACTGGAACTGCGTAGAATGTTGCGTTGCACAACATTTATCGTAGATTTTGGCGGAGTTATGTTTTAACAAGAATATATCGTTTCATCTTTATTTATTTGTGGTATAAAACTGGATTAATGCTTTTATTAAAGTTCATTTCGGTTGATTATAAATATAGATCTCGTAAAATGTATTATTTCAATTTAATGTAACAGTCCATTCTGAGTTGTTTGTGTTATTCTAGCGAATTACCTACCTATAATATTTCACCTTAAGTTTCGGGTCACGATAGACGTGATTATTTAGGTTTCAATCAAATAACATGATCTTTGTGCCCTAAATAAATAACATTAAGCAGATAAAACTGTGATTCGAAAAAATACGATCCGAAAAAAAATGGAGACGTAAAAAAATTGAGAGAATTCCATCAAAAATAACTTGCGTAATTCAAATATTTGTTATTTTTACATTTTGAATAATGTTGTTGAAGTCTTCGTTATATTTTTGTGAGGCTATATTTATCGCGTCTCCACATAACTGAAAATCCCTCGACCCTGACTCTTCTTGATACTTCTACTCTACACTAACAACAATAAGGTTTGGTAGATCTGTTTGTATTTATATAATCATAAAAAGAAAACTTAAGAGTAGTTATCTATCAGATCGCTAGATGCTTTTGCTTTAAAACCTCCCTTTCTTCCTTCCATATTACATACATTGGTTTTGTACTACGAATGATCTAAAAATTTAAAATTTACATACTTGTCATTTAAATAAACTTAATAATACAGAAAGGTATCAGAAATTTAAAGCGCTTCGCTTAGACCAAAATATTATATTCACTTAGTGAAATTCGATATATTTTACTGTTAATAAAGGATTAATTCTTCAATAGGTAACTTATGTATAATAAATTCACTCCTTATAACATATTTTTAAAAGAAAAAGGGAACGAAGATACAGGCATTCGTCTAGTTATAAAATAGCTTTATCATGCGTTAGATGTATTCTAGAACGACCTTCACGACTAAATATACATTTTATAAGTTTTCTGAAATGATAAATCGATGCTATTTCAAATGCACGTTAATGTTTTGGTTTTCAAGTACATTGAATGAGAGAATATATTCAAAGTCAAACTTTTTTTACTAGCCTGATCCGTCCCACAGAACCGCAATGCAAAGACCTTGCTATAAATTTATATTTTTCTCGTCTAATCTATGTAAATTTTTTCATCAGCTTTCATAAGTTCTGAACATTCTCCGCTTTCCTAAAACGAGAAGGGATTTGCTATAATCATCACGCTTTATGTAAATATTTATGGATATTTCAGAGTAGACAGAAACGATTTAAATAAATAAAGCAAATATTATACCACTGAAATTAAAAATATTGTAAAAATATCTCCACTAAAATAATTTGCTTTATCAAATTTTCCCATGAAATTTCTTCCTCAAGTAGGTCACATCACAGTTCTTATCTGCCCAAACCTATCACAAGATCATCCTTGGAACGACATCTAGATTATATACAGAAGATAAGTTATAAAATTCTCATTCTGATATCACGAACCTTTTCATAAGATATCAGTGTACCTACGTAGTTATAGCACTCACTTTTATCTTAAGGTTTTTAAGTAAATTTATGATACCCGTGCAGTTGTGTGGACAATTTCGTGATGTTTCTGTGATTTGTTTTAAAATGGAAGGTGATAAAGAGGTTCGTTTTAATACTAGTTTAGTTGTAAAAATAAATAAATAATGCTGGACAATCCCACAAGGCATAATCTAGCCCTAAGCTAAGCAGAGCTTGTGTAGAGCGGGGTAGGGTACTTGATGACTGATATACTTAATATACATTAAATAGATAGATGTTTTATAATATACAAAGTAAATACCCGAACACCCGGAACAAATATATGCAGATCTAAGGTTTTTTTGTTACTTTGGGTATCTCTCCAAAGGGTTTCGTGGCTTAGTTGGTTAGAGGCTCTAACCAACTAAGCCACGAAACCCGTACTAAGGGTGGGGCGCGGGTTCGAGTCCCGCCGAAATCGAAAATTTTTGGGAACTTATTTCATTTCTTAAATGCAGATCGTACAACCATTTGTCCTATCATCATCATCATCCGCAGCCGGATTTTACCCACTGCTGGGTATAGGCCTCCCGAAGTTTGTGCCATCCACCACGGTCCTGTCCTATACGTTAGTAAATTTGTAGCACCCTTTGGTGTTAGTTTTTGCACAAAATAACGTTACGTTTTCAAATGTTTACCGCAACACAAAATAAATAACGTAAGTTATATAAAGTTAAGATAGAAATAACGTAAGTTATTTCTATCATATTCCACATTTTATGTTTCAATTTCTTACTCAAATAACGCCTCAAATCCGGTTGAATAACATCGGTATTTCGCATGTTTACCCATTGAAATTTATTGACATGAGTCAACAAATATTTAGAAACATCTCTATAATCCGATCCGAAACGGATGATTATCGTAATGATGGTTCCTAAAACACATTTGGACAGCAGCCAGGAATGATTATTCGTAAATCTGGTAGAGTTATGTATGTATATGATGCTCAGTGCATTTAACCATGCAATTATTTTTATTTACGATTGAAAGGGATGTTTGGGTTGATAAATATCACAGTTAAAGTGGCCTCGAAATATAGTAGATAAGGGTGCATTTTCGGTGAGCGAAAAGCGGGTTTTATACAATGTATGCGGCCGTGATTTTCGTAATCTTCATCAGCCCGTATACGTCCACTGCTGAACATAAGGGTACGTATAAGAACATCTAAAATTAAAATATCTACAGTAAATGCTGATTTAACACAGACGTTTCAAATATATAAGTTTGCAATTCCTAACGTCCAGATTATAGCAGAGCCTCTCTGTAAGTTTTTATTCGTGTAGATATGAGACAGGTACCAGAAAGGTTCAAAATATCGGTAATCATAATATGAAAGTAAAAAATGTCGTGGTTTATAACATGGAAAGTAGAAATACGTACTTATAAAATTTTAAACTAGCCGACACGCCACGAATAGCGGTCCTGAGCCATGCATCCATCGACTCCCTGCAACCGATTCGATTTACATTCCTCCGATGAAAAGATACCTAACGCCTTAAGACCAAAACCCTAGAAGCCTATGAACTTTACGACAAAATATTAATAGGAAAAAGTAAGACTAAACCAGTGATTTTCCTTTCAGGTACAAGATGCATACGAAGAAGTGGAGGAGCAGAGGGTGGTCGCGGCGCAGTGGAAGCGCAAACTGCAAAAGCTGACCAACGACATGGCAGATTTGAGATCACTGCTCGACGAACAGGTATCTTATTGTTTGAATCGTAAGGTTATTTTATTGAGGACTGACTTTCGTTGTACCACCTGAATTGTCGCTGAAAAGAACAAGATCAGTCCATCGTAACAAGAAAAACCATTGAGCCACGAAAATTGCTACTTGTATAGTTTTATAAACTTTTAATGTAGATGGTTGTATTATGATTGTTTTTTAATCATGAACAATTATTTACAATCATATTCCTATGTCAGCGTTGTTTTTACGCCAAGTAAAGCATGTTTTACGATTTGCAAGTAATAACGGCGAGCGAAGCAAGCCACGAATGCTTCTTTATCGTATTGTAAACTTTTTACTTTTACACTTTGTATACCCATCACCGTTAAAAAACGGTAAGCACAGTGAGTTGCATAAATAAAAGTCATAATCAAGGCCCTTTACGCGTAGAGATATTTTGATAGCTGGTTAATGTAAATGTCAACCTACAACAACGTTGCACTAACTGTAACTTTCTTCCCTAGACATGCCGCAATAACTTGCTAGAGAAACGTCAACGCAAGTTCGACGGCGAACTGCACACCGCTCAAGAGGAACTGAAACGCGAGCGCACAGCCAAGGAGCGGCTCTCGAGGGAACGCGACCAAGCGCACGCGGACAAGTACGCGCTAGAACAGAGCCTCTCTGTAAGTATTTATTCATGTAGATATGAGACAGGTACCTACCAGAACTGTTTAACGGACAGTGAGTGAGGAAAATAAGGGTAGGCCGTATCAAGGACAAAACGCAGTGGAGTACATGACAAGGCTTGTACGTGCTAGAGAGCAGTACACACACAGCGCGACGCGAGCTGTAAAGGCATGCGGCTCGCTTCGCTCGCCACACCTGCTCAGCAATATATTATAAATACAACGTGGTGATCGAAGTGAGCCAAGGAAATGCTCGCTCGAAAAATCGTTTGCGGCACTGGGATTATCTTGAGATCTGTCAAACGCGACTATTCCCTCGAATCAATCAATATACATATTGAGTATACAATAAATAAACACAACGCGTGAAGTGATATATTTCGTTCCAAACGCGACGTGCAATTACAATGTCATTATGCCAGAGACACTGAGAAAATGGCTTTTATCTTCCCTTTCATTCGCACCTGCACGTTTCCAGACTGTCATGTATCGTCGAAAACTTCTATAGAAATCCATCTTACTCTACTATTTCTAACAAAGTTCTTGTTTATTCATTCCAGGAAGCTCGGCTAGAACTCGAGCTAAAGGAGGAGCGACTTTCCGCTGCCAGCAGGGAGTTAGAGGAAAGAGGGGGAGGGGGAGACGAAGTGACGTCACTGCGGCGAGCCAAGACCGAGCTGGAGCGACGAGTGCGGGACCAAGAGGAGGAGCTCGACGACCTGGCTGGGCAGATACAGGTACTATTGTCGGAGAGATAAGGTTCAATATTATAGCGCTAGAGACGTGACGTCACTGCCAGCCAAGACCGAGCTGCAGTGACGAGTGCGGGACCAAGAGAAGTTGGATGACCTCGCTGAGCAGATACAGGTACTATTGTCGAAGGGATAAGATTCAATATTATACGTGACGTCAGTGTGAACAAAGACCTAGCTGGGTAAATATACCTTTTCACACAAAGCTTCAGATAAATATTGTAATATTACGCGAATGCTTGAAGTTAACTTTCAGCCGCCATTTTTGATTAACTGTACAGAAACAAGATGGCGGCTCAAAGTTTCCTCTGAGTTCGTTCGTTCAAATCGTAAAAATTCAACGTAATCATTACATATAAGGACACTTTTAACTTATTTTTTGTAACTATAAAGTATGGTTGTCTGATATAAACGTATTGAATTGACTGACGCGTTTAATTGCACAGCATATTCGACTATAACAAACTTATGGTAAATATTAATCATCAAATGTTTTTCTTTGTTTTTCTTCTAGTTACTGGAAAGTTCCAAACTACGCCTGGAGATGCTTCTAGAACAGCAGAGGAAGGAAGCGAGGTTAGAGGCCGCCGCCAGAGACGACGAGATGGAGGAAACCAGGGCCAATGCTGCCAAGAAACTGAAGAGTAAGTTCCAGTACTTTGCTAATATATTATGTACTGTACGGCACTCGTACGGTACTCGGCAAACGTAGTGTAGAACACCCTCCGACCAGGTGGTGGGATGACGATTTGCGAAAGACTGCTGGCAGATGCTGGATGCGGCAAGCTGAAGAGCGTTATGGCGCTCCTTAGGGGAGGCCTATGTCCAGCAGTGGACTACTATAGGCTGATGATGATGTATTGTACTGTACAGTACATATACAGGTAACTTATGTTTTAAATAATGCATTAGTTAGTGCATATTGGACACTGCAACTACATCCCCATTGCATGAGTTGGCAGTGTTATCAATACCACCAATATCCATGCATCAAGACAATTAATGAAAGCATTTATTGAAAACATTTTATGAATTTGGTCTCATTTAAACTCAATTGTTTCAGAATTCCATTTCAAAATTAAACACAAACCCCCAATTCTATTTGTAACTTCGGCAAAATCGGTTCTTGTAGCTGAACTGTAAAAAACTTCTGAAATCTAAAAGCAATCTGTGGATCAAACTTTTTTTTGGTCCAATGGTACTGGCCGCCACTGCATGCCGTTTCAGTTATGGAGACACCTTATAAACAGTATAACGACGCATTCACTTTCTTCTAGTGCTGGAAAGCCAACTGGAAAGCGAGCATTCGGAACGCAGCCTGCTTCTACGCGAGAGACACGAACTGGAGAGACGGCTCGCTTCGCTCGAGGAGACCGCGCGCGCGGAGAACCACGAGCAATCGCAACTCACGCAGAGGCTCAAGAGGTTAGTAAAAGTATCCTCATCAGCGCTGAACGTGCTAATAAGTAATATTTTTAAGGTTTAAATTGACGACCTCTGTGGCGCGGTGAGCGAAGGTCTGCCTGCGATGCAGGAGGTTGCAGGTTCGATTCCCGCCTCGGGACAAATGTTGTACGATCTGCAGACATTTGTTCAGTTTTCTATGTATACTAAAAAATATCTATCTATGTATTGTATTATATTTATGTATATCAGTTATCAAGTACCCATAACACAAGCTCTGCTTAGCTCGGGGCTAGATAATGCGGTGTGAATTGTCCGGCATTATTGATTATTATTTATTTATTTAATTTGACCAAACGCTGTACTTAAAAATTGTTTTATAGTATTAATGAATGCTTTCTTTGAGTAAAACTTCTTTTCCGGGATAAAAAGTAGCCAAGTAAGTCTCGATCTGTCCCCGGGATACCTTCTACCTCCCTGCCAAATTCCACTAAGCTCTGTTGAGCCGTTTAGGCGTGAAAGGGTAACAGACAGACAGATAAACAGACAGAATTACTGTCGAATTTTTACTATTACTAGCTATTACCTGCGGCTTCGTCCGCGCTTTTCCGGGATAAGAAGTAGGCTTTGTCCGTCCCCGATATACCATCTTTCACCATGTCAAATTTCAATAAGATCCGTTCAGCTATTTAGGCGCGACAGACAGACAAGAGTTACTATCTTAGTTACTTCTTTAGTATGTATGGTATATATGGTAAGGCATTTGACCACCATCTCACTTATGAAAGTGAAGATGTGGCCAAAGATGGAGCACGCTTTTCCAGAAGGTACATTTTCATTTGAGATTACCTAACAAAAATGTTTATTTCCAGGGATCTTAAGAGATACCGCGCTTTGCTCCGCGACGCGCAAACCATGCTCGAGCAGAAGGAAAAGGAGGGAGGCAACAAGACGCAGATCAGACAACTCAAAAACCAGGTCAGGAAATTCAATAAATCAAATATAACCTGCGTACATAAAGAATGGCATTGAGTATAACATCATTTTCTCTCAATTCTATCTGAGCGGGACAGTATGAGTTGACGTCATTTCTCATGCTGTACCGCTCAGATGGGATTGAGAGATGACGTCAATCTCTTTGCTATTCTTTTAGTACATTAAATGGTATTTATTTTTTGTTTCTATAAATACACAGGGCGACATAGGCGTCGATTCTGTTGGCACCAAAACTTAAAATAACTAGACAATTTGTGACTAGACAGTGTTAGGTTTCAAAAACGGAACGGAAAACTTTTTTGTTTTTGGTGTTTACCTCATTCGATACCAAACTAAACGTCTAGAGTTTGCATCCTCCACTCAAATTTGCAACTTACCTACAGGTGGAAGATTTAGAACTAGCAGTCAGAGCAGCCATCAAAGCTAAACAAACTGCTGAGGCGGAAGCGGCGGAGGCGAACGCGGCATTGGAGGAGTCAACGCGGGGTAGAAACGACGCGGCAGAGAGAGCGTTAACTGCGACGAGGGAGGCAGCCGCGGCAAGGGCGCAGTTAGACGATGCTGAGGAAGAAGCCGCTGAGGTACATTAAGTTAAATTAATAATATTTTCAATGTTCTAAATAAAATACTTAAAGTAAAGACGACTCGCTTAGCTCGTTACTACTGTCTCAGTTGAATAGTTAAGAAATGTGAGGCTCACTGCTCTCGCCAAAATTGACATAAAAAAATCCACTCAATTATGATTCTAGAGATGACTTCAGAATATAATCAGTTATTTTAAGCGTGGTCTAAGATTTCTGACTCGCTTCACATTACATTTTTTTTTGTGAATTAACACAGATCTTGATTATTAAATGTTAAAAACTTATGTCAATTACAACCTAGTAACCCAAACCAACCTTTTATTCAACAGCTGCTAAAGAAATACCGCGCAAGCACCACCGCCCTCTGCGCCGCCCAAGCGGAATCTCGTGAGGCGAGCGCAAGAGCCGACACCGCGAGCGAAGAGGCGAGACAAGCGAGGGAGAAACTTGCAGAGATCAGCGCAAAACTAGCGCACGCAGAGGCGGGGCACTCACACACACAGCACGAGGCTGAGAGGCGCCTCGAGCTCAGGAATAAGGTAGGTTATAGCTTGGCAAGTTAGATACCAACGAGCGAGAGAAGCGAGACAGAAACTTGCAGAGATCAGTGCTAATACTAGCACACGCGGAGTTGGGGCACTCACACACAGAGCACGAAGCTGAGAGGCGCCTCGAGCTCGGGAATGAGGATAGGTTAAAGCTTGGCAAGTTAGTTAGTTAGTCTAACTAGAGAGAGAAGCGACAGAGAAACTTGCAGAGCTCAGCGCTAATACTAGCGCACGCGAAGGCGAGTTACTCAGACTCACAGCACGAGGCTGAGAGGCGCCTAGTTAGAAACACTAACTTGCCAAGCTATAAGCCACCTTATTCGCTAAAGAATAACGTAGATTTTTACTTAGGATTAGAAAAAAACTCACGTGAAAATGATCCTTTGTACAATAGAATTAATAATAATAAAATAAAAAATAATATAATTAGCGCAGCCGGAATGGTTTTTATTTGTAAAGACCAACGCCAACTACCTGTCAAAACAAATTTTTTTAACGGGTAAAAGGGCCATAAAGATACTTACATTTACGTGCATTATTATTTATATAATTATCACTTTTACTATTCCAGGAGCTAGAATCAAGTCTAGAACTGGAAGCCACAGCTCGCGCAAGACTCGAAGGCCAACTGTCAAGACTGAGGGAGGCTCACGAACAACTCGCGACCGAACTCGCTACGGCCAGGCAGAGGGAGCAACTCACTGCGGACGAAGTCAGGAAACTTACCAGACAACTGAGGTAATTCCAAAGAAATTTAATCATATCCCAAAAATATTTAGACTTCGACGGGACTTGAACCCGCAACCCTTTCTCAGTAACTTCCTTCGGACTAACACCTCAAACTAAAACACTAGGCTGAAACTGAGGTAATATTATCAACAATACTCACCTCACCAGCACACATACTTGTGTATACGTTTACGTAAGTACGTCCACTGCTGAACGTGCCTACTGAAACATTTCGTAATCACCACGCTTGGCAGGAGGTTGTGGGTTCAATTCCCGCCTCGGGAGATTTTTTGCTCGATCAGGTGATATTTTCTTTGGGTATTCTGGTCGTTTTCTATGTATAATATAAAATATTTATCTATGTATTGTATTATATTATGTATATCAGTTTTCTAGCACCCATAACACAAGCTCTGCTTAGCTTGGGGCTAGATAATGCTGTGGTGGCTTTTTGAGATGACAGCTATATGGCCAAATGTGAAACCATGAAAGTTAGAGAACAAGAAAAGACGTCTAAAAAGTTCATGTTATGAGAAAACGAATGCGAAATTATTTTATATTTTTTTGTTTCTTTATTTCAACAGAGAACTAAAAGAAGAAAACTCCAACCTAATCGGCAAACTCAACGAGGCTGCACGCGCGAAATCCGCTGCGGAATCCGCTGCCGCCGCGGCTGCAGCGGAAGCGGCGTCCGCTCGAGATGAGGCCAGGCTGGCGGCGCGGCGAGCTACACAGTTACAAGAGGCCATAGCGGGGGATCTCTCCAGCCCCGGGGATTCTAGGGACACTGACAGGTAGATATTAGACCAGGCTTAAAGGCGCAGCGCGATAAGTCACGCAGCTACAAGAGGCCATAGCGGGGATTTAAGAATGCGATCTTTCCTAACTGTACACTTATTGTAATAAAGAGTTTTTGATTCTTGATTCTTGCCAATGTTGGTCTCGGCAATCGTTAGGCTTTCACAACTCAAATTTGATTTTTGCGCTTACGCCGTTCCAAAAACGTACACTCTCTCCCGCTCCGATAAACAATTAATCCTATGCCTATCCTCTTCATAAAATGGCGCATATGGCGCACAATATTACCTGGAAGTGCATGAGGTTATGCAGTAAATGCGTTAACACTGCAGTAATAGAGTACATTTTCGTTCCAGCGACAACGACAGCTACAGTTCGGACGAGTCGATCGGCACTTTCCTCGCGAACCACAAGCTGAGCCCCTCCGCTCCCTCCCGGAATAGTCTACATCTCGACTCACAGAAGTAAGTTAAACATAAATAAATAATGCTGGATAATTCACACAACATTATCTAGCCCCAAGTTAAGCAGAGCTTGTGTTATGGGTATTAAGTAACTGATATACCTTATACAATACAATACACAGATAGATAGATATTTTAACATAGAAAACGTCCAGAATACCCGCAACAAATATTAGCAGATCTGTTGTGTACGGGATACGAGGGAAAGGCTCGGTAGCTTGAGTTACTGGCGTTTATTCAAATTATTAGAGGCGTGGACGCAGCCATACAAGATCGTACAAACATTTATCCCAAGGCGGGAATCGAACCTGCAACCGCCTGCGTCGCAAGCGGACCTTCGCCCACCGCGCCATCGGTCGTCAGAAGTCGTAAGAGGACCATACTTTTAATTATTGTCTAGATTGATAAGAGGAGATTGAGATTGATAGAGGGTCTCCGTTCTCTTTTTCTATTAATATATTATAACAGAGTTTTTGTAGATCGCTTCTTAGCGATAAGGCCGCCCATTTTACTTATCTTATGTGATGTCTCTTTGTAATGTTATTTTATGGTGTACAATACAGCATTTTTGTATTGTATTGTATTATTTCACTAGTTTCTGCCCGTGGTACCGCGCGCGTTGTTTCTAAGGAAATGTTTTATGGTTATTTCTATCCCATGGGAACTAATTTATGGGGTAAAAAATACCCTGTTTTATTTCAGGCCTAGAACTTCTACTTATGCAAAATTTCAGCCCGATCCGTTCAGTAGTTTTTCGTGAAGAATTACCAAACATTTTTGGTTGGGGTAGGGAGTCCTATAGAGCGTGAGGGGTGTCGAAGCTGTTTTTTTTCTAGATAAAGTTTAAAATTATTTGAGACCAGTTTGACACTGAAAGTGCTCATCGCTTTGCGGCGGGCGGCTGCTATTCCGGTGTGAATTGATGAGCTGATCTTGCCCATTATGATTGCTAGCTAACTATCTTCCTTTATCTCCAGATCCCACAGCTCCGAAGGCCGCGCGAGCCGCTCAAGCAACACCTCCGCCAAACTAAGCCCCACCAAGGACGCATAACAGCCGCCTCCCGCGGGCATCCTCGCCAGCGCACTGCCCGTGCTGTGCGCTGCCTTCTGCTCGCGGCAGAGACACGACTCTGCACACCTCGTGCTGGAGTAAACACACTGAGTCATATCTAGGACGGGACATAACAGCTGCCTCCCGCGGGATGCTCAGGAGTGCACTCCCAGAATAACCTGCGTCCTTAGAGAATAGGATTGAGAATGACGTCATCTCTCATACTACCTCGCTCAGATCGGATTCGAACTGAGCAGGACAGCACGAGAGATAACGTCCTTTAATCACATTCTATAAGTAGATGCGTAAACTCTATTTATATATGCCTAGTTCTTGATGGGATCCTTAGAAGGAGTATATATCGTACCCTCGGACTGTACTTGATGAAATAGAAGAAATAATTGACATTACGAAGGCAGAATAAGACCTCTCCTTCAAAAAGTTTATAAACACGATTTAAAAATGAATTATCGAAAGGGCCAGCCGAGGCGCCAATTTCGAGATGGAATATTATCAACAACTTTTTAAAACGAGTTCGACTTATATTTCTCGAAATAATTAATGCATCACGACGTGACTAAGCTTATTGTGAAAGTGTTGTCAAATTTGTGTTTAATAGGTACGTGAAAAGTGAAGACTTTCGAATATTACAATTTATAACCGTATAGCTTGGAATTTGAAATTGTATCCTAGACTGCTCAATATACACAATAATCGTTTTTGAATTCTTACAAGTTTTAACAATTCATGAGTAGAATGCTTTTTGATATGACATAATCGCGTACAATGCTTAAAAATGGTAGAGATAAATAAAATTGGCGCTAGTGCTCCCGAACCTTTAGACCGCCCTTTTGAAATAACAGCGTAATTCGAAAATGGTTGAACAATTTTTTATTTTTTCACAGACATCACAAGGGAAACCAAATGGGAATCCCCCTTTTGTAACCTATGCATTAAAAGGGGATTGAGAATGACCTCACCTCTCATGTTGTCCTGCTCAGTTCGAATCCGATCTGAGCTGCTGTGCGATTACGCTAAAACTACCCGTCCTATAATTGACCTTTGAAAGCCATTTCAATGGCCTAAAAAGCCCTTTTCAAATTACGAAGGCCTTTCATTTCAATTGCTAGCATTTCAATTTCAAATTACGAAGGCCATTCAAATGGCGTTCAAATTCTAATATAGGATGGGTGGTTTTTGCATAATTCCACAGTGCAGCATTACATATGACGTCATTCTCAATCCCATATTTTAAGAAGGCATGTTATACCTATAGATTGGTTTATATGCAACAGAGTTTTTGCATTACGCTGTTACGAAGTTCTGTCTAAAGTGAAATTGGTGTCTTTGTAGCCAGTGTGAGTTGCATTCCGGATACAAGGACGCACTAGCGCCATCTAGGCTTTGACATTAATTTATTTAGGTTAGGTTTTAGATAGGGATACTGTGTTGTATAGATTATAGGCGTAGCGAAACTTGAGATGGAATCATTCGTTTTAAATACTACACCGGATATAGTTTGATGTAATTTTAATCTGCTATGTTGTTTGTTCAAAAATGGATTTCGAAGACTTAAACATAAAAGAAAGTTTTAGTTGAAATTGACTGTATTTTCGCTACCCTATTAATAAGCACAGTCCAGGCCCCGTTTCTACCGAAAATTTGCAGAAAATGCGTTTAAGGTAATGCGTTAATCTACATTTTAAGTTTTTTATAATGTTTTCAATGATCAAATTAGCCTTAGAAATCGTCGACTTAGCTTTAAAGTTGGATACTAGCTATATTCTTGTAATTTTCGGTGGAAAGAGGGCCTTATGTGGCGTTTCGCAAGCCAGTCAGTATTTAGACGGCCTAGTGGCATGAAATACAAAATAATGTTAAGTTCTTTGTTATTTAGTTAGCTAACTTTTGTAAATAACTAGAGGACATTATACGACTTTTTTTTATTTAAATGTGTAATTGTGTGATCAGACTGTTATTCTATAATTTTTTTGTTACGAGTTGTTTCTTTATTGTAGGCATTGAGAACATATCTGTTAAGCGAATAAATTTTATATTGTGACCCTTTGGACCGGTTGATTCGGTTGACCGAAGTGACGCCGGGAATTTTACTTTCTGGCAGTTCAGTTTTTTACGGTTCGATATGGCACGCCATAAATGTTTATACTAGTTTAACTACCCTATTCCGGGCCGTTTTTTTTTCAACTAATCGTTCCTAGTGTAATTACGCGTGCGTGGCGTGTAGTTTCAAAGAGAGCTACCCTAAACTGCGCCGCACCGATTCGAGTAAAGACAGACAAATGCACAAGCCAGTCATCCGTTTTTTTTTCATGCCAAATCGGACCGTATAAAATCTGACTGCCAGACAATTAAATTCCTTGTAGTGGACAAACGCCCAATCAATATGTATTTCCTACAATATGATTGATACAAATTAGATTGAATTTGACAGTTATTGGTTAGCCGAATTAATGAAGCGGGTTCGAGTCGTGGCGGGTCGAATATTTTAATGTAATAGGATCTGTGTTAGCATATTCCAGTAGTAAATGTATCGTGAAAATGTAATTACTCATTATTAATAAATCTCTGTATGTATTCACCTATTTATCTGTGTCTGTAACCTTATAGGAACGTATTCGTATGTAATTTAAATGTTACTTCATTCGATACTGGTTGTAAAATGAAATTATTTAATAAAGTAACAGAAAATTACAGTTTGTTGTTTCTATGTACCTACGCCCTGCGAATATTTGCTTCATCCAACTGCGTTGTCTCTGGATATAAAAGCAAATCATTTTTCAAAATTCTCGAATGCATTTTTTTTTAAATGCAGTAGCGTATACAATGCCCTTTAACCTTTCGAGACCCGCTGGCTCCTTGGAGAGCCATAGAAAAAAAACCTCTAGTAACCGCCGACTCCCCAGAGCGCCATCGCTTCCACACTCGAATTAATCCGTTATTTCTATCACAAATAAGCTTAGATTGGCTTGGATTGTGGTCAACTGTCAAGTACCTGAAGTTGGCAATGTAATAATACCAAAAAGTCTATGGTTTTCATTGAAGTTCATAGCAAAACCGTCGTTCATCCAAGTGAGAAGTTTTGGCAGTGTTTTTCTGCGAAAACTAATAGAAAATTTTGCAAATAACGTAAGTATTTGATATTATTATATTCGTAATGCAGGCGACCTTCTAAATAAATAAGAAAATAAGTGAAAAGTAAGTTGAGATGGTAGATAATGAGTAAATAAAGTATGCGTTAGTGAACGGTATTTTTGTGAGGTGTTTACATGTTTACAGTGAAGACTTTTGATACGATCGCAGCTTTTATTTGTTGTAAATTTCAACAGGAATCTAATTTTATAACTAGTTACATAAATTCTTATTATTTTTATTTATTTTTAGCAAATAACTGGAAGTCGGACTCAGTAACGACGCCATATTGTCAAACATAGGGTGTTCATTTTCATCTTTCACCATTGTTACATGAAGGCCCGCTGGCGCTTTATAGAGCCAGTGCCGGCGTCATTTGTTTTGTAAGTACAATATTTATGTTTGAATGTTTTTATTTCAGATATGTACCTACATAATATAACAAGGCTCGAACACTTTTTTTCTTCGCCTACCCAGTAGGTAAGGACACCAGGTGGCTCCATCCATATCGAGGGTCAAGTCTGTTAATGTTAACTATTACTATTGCTTTTTGTATGCTACGTCACACAAATAACAATAAAACTTAGCTACAAAAACATTTTTATTTGATCTACCCACCTAACTTCCTATTCCTATAAAACAAATCGAATTGGCAGGACCACTACCAAAATCTAAAAATGAACCTCCTGTATCTAAGAATCGCCCAAACCCACTGGCTCCCCAAGGCGCCGGCTGTCACGAGCTAAAAAACGCGTGGGTTCTAGAGGTTTTTTCTGTTTCAAATCACGGGTTCAGAGAGGTTAAAAGATACCTATAGTTGTGGGCACAGCGAGTTTATTCTTATTTCTAGTATTTAATTACTATTATTATTACAATACAATTTGGGGTAACTAGTGAACGTGATGAAGAGATTAGGACGCCCATATTTTCTCACATATGTGAATGCATCCTGCGTGCGCTCATGCATACAGCGTGGCCTACCAGTGAAACTTAAGACTAAGGATAGGTAGAAGAAATACGCAAGGCCGATAATAACGTTATTTATTTTAACTTCTTAACATAGTCCGAACATGATCATACATTTCATTCATAATAATTTCTATAAACTATAGTATTATGAGTAATACTCAAGCTATAAATTAATTACAATCTATAAAATAATAGTACAACTTCTAACTAACTTCTTCCTCAAAAAACGCAGTTTCATTTCATTTCTGGATATCTTTTTCTTATATACATACACAATACGAAGGAAGAAAACGTACCTAGCGAGCTCTCGTTAGGTGGTTTCACAGGGGAAATTATATAAAAATAATCGTATATAAAGAAATCCTTGTATTCATCAAGAAATAACTTATCAGGCATTGAAATTAAAATACTGGAGGATATAAGAGACAAAAGTATAGTGATACGAACAATTTTCGATAGTACAGCCAGTTACTATGAATTCAGACATTTCAACTTGGTTGTCGCAGATCTGGACCCCATCAAAGCCGCAGAGCACAAAAATTTGCATTCAAATATGGGCTTAAATTCGCAAAATTTTACAATGACTATAAAAATAGCAGGCAGCGCGCGAGCTACTCGAAGCTTGCGATAACAAGTTGGGCCACTGTAAAATGTATCTAAAGTTGACGAGTTAAAGCCCTTATTTGAATGCTTATAACGGTATATATGTGCCATGGCCTTTAGCACATAGGGTTCGAGTTTGAAGTCTCAGAAAGTGATTTAATATACAAGAATTTTCGCCATATGAAAGACACTAAATAATGGAATTTACAAGTCTTATAACTATGAGATTATTACGACTTGATAATCGACTCGTACGCCGTAAAAATACACTGAGCTACCTCTACAGTACGCGACTTCAAACTCAGCGTCGCTTCGGGATTACCAGGCTGTAACTTCAATTCTAGTAAAACCCAGATGTTATTGGTAAGTTTGAGAGATTGGTACAACATATCTTGTCCTTCCACGTTACGTTTCGCGATCGTGAATATATTGTTTAGGGTCATTTTGTGTGCAATAGTGTCTGCATTGCCGACGACGTTGGACAACGTGTGTTGAACTTCGTTCGCTGCCGGGATCTCCTTCCAAGTAGTGAGGAACACGCGTTTGTCCAGCTGTCCGTCCTCGGTAAAGAGAATATGGGCGGGCATTAGGCACGCGAAGTAGAATACATCTACGTTGTTTTTGATCGCCACCTGAAGGAAAATAATAGACCGTAAGTTTAATACAATATCCCAAAAAAAATTATAGTTTATTTCAGTCTTTGAGCAAGATTTGAATAAACTTCCATGTTTCTATTGTAGGTGGAGCTAACAGTGCTAGAGTCCGTAGAAAGTCCTAAAGATTTTCGACTCGTCGGTTACTTGTTTTCGTGGCGTAGTTGGTTAGCGCATGCTCGTACTGACGGAAGGTCGCGGGTTCAAGTCCAATTATCAAACATATGATAACATTTTCAAACCTAACTTCTGGTATTTTGGCTATCTACTAATCTACACAATTATGATGGTTTTACACGTTGCGGCAATATCACCTGATGACGTCTCCTATGAAACACCACTTCGTTGACACTAGCCAGTCCTAATTCATAATGAATCCGCTTACTTAAACAACCGCTGGGGTAAACGTGTTCTTGAGCTCCACTCAAGACCGCAAGGACCGCAACTCCGCGAACGTAGTGTAGGACGCCCTCCAACCAGGTGGGATGACGATTTGCGAAAGACTGCTGTCAGATGCTGGATGCGTCAAGCTTAAGACAAGGCGCTCTTTAAGGGAGGCCTATGTCCAGCAGTGGACTAATATAGGCTGATGATGATGATATCCAGCTATAACATGAGCGAAGACGCAGACAAAATAGTATGAAGAAGTCCAGTGCGTACCTGTAGGTTGTTGAGCGGGTCCATCCTTTGCACAGGTCCCGTAGTGGCTAGCGTTAGAGGCGCCTCAGCGGACGCGCCCGCTTGAAGTGCGCCTACGCATAGCCCGCCGAGCGGGTACACGCCGAAACTGAAATACATATCGTAATGGTTTATTGAATGTAAATTTAGCCGTGTGCTGCAAACTTAGAATTTACACCACCCCAACTCTTCCCGTGGGTGTCGTAAGAGGCGACTAAGGGACATATACCTTTTCCTTCAGTCTTCCCTCCTTACTCAGATTATGTAACTTTAGATGTGACGTTAGCTTCATTAGTGATGAGATGAGATTTTCTCATTATATCTATCTGTGGTATTGTATGCTATTTGTGGATAAGTTCTAGGCTAGTTTCTAGTATAGTTGTATTATGAATGTAATATGTCTTTTTGTTTTTTTTTTGTTTGATAATTTTTCGTTAACTGTTTTTTTTTTAATGTTCTCTACCAACTATTTGTCTTATATCTTTTTCTCCGAACCTAGGTTGCCTGGAAGAAATCGCTTTCAGCGATAAGGCCGCCTATTGCACTGGGTATCATAATTTAGATATAAGGATTATTTATGTTATTATTTTTAAGTGCAATAAAGAATTCATTCACTCATTCATATACCGGGGGCGGTAGGCGGGGGTCTTGCAGAATAGATCTACCAGCGAACTGCGATCCCCAACCCGCATGCCCAGCGTGGGGATTATGAGCATTGCGGTGTCGTTGCACGAGTAAGCGGTTCATAGAAATATATGACACCCGCAGTTTACACCGCATTTTGTCGTGTCATGTCGTGCCTCGTGGGAAAACGTCCTTACCCTACTCGAAGACAACAAATTCGTATCGATAAATGCTCGAAGACAACAAATTCGTATCGATAAATGTGGTGAAGACTCTAAGACGATTCGAAGGTTTTTATTTATTATAATCTCTGGGTAATCTCTAAAAAAAAAGATTTACACCTCGGCGAGATAAGATCACGTAGCTTAGTTGGAAAAAGAGCAACCCTGCGCTGGAGGGGAAGGTGCGGGTTCGAATCCCGTCGAGATCGTAAATTTTTGGGATTTATTAATTTCTTGATTTTCTAGTTTAGAAAAACGATCACCTTGTGTAGAGAAAAAGGCAATGTGATGTTACCTGTTCTTGTTGAGCTGTATAGCGAATCCGCTCATGGCCTGCATGGCTTTGTTGGTGAATGTCATCTCCATGCGAGGCTGGCCGTTCTGACGCGTGAACGTACCCCAGATCTCCAGACCTACCAAACAAAAATGTATTAATCAAAGTAAAAACTATGGTTGTTATTTCACTGATGTTATATTTCTGGCAGTCGGAAGCGTGCCTAAGACGCTGGCTGCATTGCCCCGCTGTATGGCAATGCTGATGCGCTGCGCCAGATACTCACCAGCTCTCGGGTCACGCGTCGCTTCGACCTGACGCTTGGAACTGCTCGCAATAGCAAGGTACTTTTGATTTCGACTGCAATCGACTCGGAACCAACTGTCATTCGATGCAACTAGTTGTGCGAGTATTTACTCGCATATTCTCAGCTAGAACGGCTTGGACGGCATATGCGAGCATATACATATATTAACAAGCCAGTGGCGCCACCGAATTAGATTCGGATCCAGAACCCAGCTGTAAATCAACATCATCATCCTGTTATTCCACCGCTGGACATAGGCCTACCTTAACGAGCGCCATAGCTCCCTGTCTTCGGCTTGACGCATCCAGCATCTGCTTGCAGTTTTTCGCAGGTCGTTATCCCACCTGGCCGGAGGGCATCCTACACTACGTTTACCGAGTCGTGGTCTCCACTGAAGAACACGTTTACCTCAGCGGTTATCGGTTCTTCGCGAGACATGACCGGCCCACTGCCACTTATAAGATAAGATAAGAAATACTTTATTTGTAGCTGAAAACCATTACAATAATATGTACTAAAATTAAATTAAATTACCAACACCATATAACTTTATCGTAATACCCACTTATAAAATACCTCGCTAACATCTATATACCTCACTAACTTCAAGTCGCTACTACCTATGTCGAGAGCTATGACTTGGTTCTCTGTCGGATGTATTCGTTACGAATCCGAAACTCCGAGCATAGCTCTTTCCATAGCTCGCTGAGCGACTTTGAACTGGTGGACCAGCCCTACCGTGAGTCTCAGCTCCGTAGGTCATGCATGTAGCTGTAAATCAATGCTTCTAATAACTAACCTTTTCCCTTATCAGCAGGCAGCCAGCACTGCTTGGGCGGCACATGTGAGGCAGGCGTCGCTGTCGCACCGAATATGTCGCCGAGCAGACCGGTGGTGGAGGGCGCTACTGAGTTCGGCTCCGGCCCGGAACCCAGCTGTGAATTAACAGCGATTAGTTAATAAAGTTTTGAACTGACATAATATTTATATATTCCATAAACCAATAGAACACCACCAATCACGGTGATACCCAGTTATACGTGATTTTTGGGATTATGTATAACAAAATCTATAAAATCTATTGTCATAAAAAATCGAATCAGTAAAGCATTAGTCATGACTACTTGATTGTCAGTCGAACTAACAAACATCAACTAAGAGAGTGGATTAACTATAGCGTGTAATTATGTAGCCCAGCGATGGGGTACCCATCAGAACCCCTAAGTAGGAAAACGACCGTTCAGTATAATTGACTAACATGCGAAAATGACCTTGTAGCAAAACGTCTGGAAATGAAAATAGTCTGCGTGTCTCAAACGACAAGTACAGTCAGTCTAGAATTACAAAAAATATTGTTTTTCAAGCTTTATTATAAAATAAAATCAACTTAAAACAATTTCTACAGAAATAAAAAAAATCGTCACAACGAAAAACATGTTTTGCTAAAAACTGTCTCCGAAAATAATACTTACGCTTTAAATGTGATAAGGTTTTCCAAAATTGGTACGGTGTAATCTCTTGCCGGTTCAATTTCTTAACTTCGCGCCTGTATTTTCTATCGAAGATCACATCATTTTTTTTTCGTTTGGAACATAGGCTTTTTGCTTCAACTGTACTGACATAAAGCAATCCCGTCGTTTTGCTACCAGGGCATTTTACTTTAACGACGACTTGAATACTAGGGCATTTCACGTTCTTGGCGTTTTGTCGATATCGTCTTTTTGCTACATGGGTATTCTGATAGGTACCCCTGCGATGTTGCACTTTGGCAATGATTACACTACAAATAAAGCTTATAAATACGTTGAGTCCGCCGGCCAGTAAGTCTAGGTTGGAGACTTGCGGAGCAGCGGGCGGCGGACTGCTGATGTCCACAGACATAGATCTGCTATCAGGTTTGATTCATAAATGAGAGAGTTACTTACAAGTACGTCGAGTCCGCCGGCCAGTAAGTCTAGGTTGGAGGCCTGTGGCGCTGCGGGCGGCGGACCACCGATGTCCATTGACAATAGATCTGCTATCAGGTTTGATTCCTGCCACAAATAATACACAGATAATATTGATGGTGTACATGATATTTCATTTTATTTGACCAATGTATGAATTGATTTTGAATGTATTGTATTATATTTCATTAATTTTTAATCGATTTTATTTAATAAAATATATTCCAACGTGGTCAAATTACACAAATATTGACTTGTAGTAATTATTAATAATAAATGACTATTATGATATAATATATTACTTTTTTATGACAAAACTACCGGGCTTAAACTGAAATATATTGCACAGACTTTGCTCAATCCATACTAATATTAAAAATTCGAATGTAACTCTGTCTGTCTGTTACCTATTCACCCCCAAACGGCTGAACTGATCTCAATGAAATTTGGTAGAGAGGTCGATCGTATCCCGGGGGCCCATAGGGTACTTTTTATTCCGGAAAAGAAGCCGCTAGTTTATAATAAATTCGAAAGTTTGGATGTTTAGACGTTTGTATCTTTGTTACCTCTTCACACCGAAACTATTGATCGGATCGAGCCGAAATTTTGCATTCATATAGTTCTACACTTGGATTAAAAAAGGCTTCTTTATATCCTGAAAAAAGTGCAAAGCCACTAGAACAAGCTGAGAATAAGTTAATCTATATTATTTGAAGATTACTTTAATCGAAGAAAAATGCGTACAAAGACCTGAGCTGAATGTATGTAAATATTAACATTATAATGTATTTTTAGCTTTTTGCTTTTTACTTAAGCAAAAAGCTAAACGACTGGGGCTAATACGACGCTTAAGTCGTAAGAAGCCCCAGATATTTTCGACCAGGCACGTGTCGATCTCGTTGCTTAGTTGGTTAGAGCGCACCTGTACTGAAGGTGAGGCGCGGGTTCGAATCCTGCCGAAATCGAATTTTTTTGAGATATTAATAAAAAGTTTTTGTAGATTAGTATAATGTATGTTTTATTCTTACCGTGTTGGACTGGTTGGGTATGACGGTGGAATGCGTTGCTCCGGTCGATACGTCTTCAGTGACCGCGCCGCGCGCCGGCAGCGACTTGCGCACGCCCGCGCCGCGACCTGTAAGAAATATAATAAATTCCAGCATTAGAGCAAATTAACTTTCATGGCCTACGATGCACATGTGTCTCGGGACCAGCGTGGGCGCAGAGGCTTGCCAGTTAATGCTTTAATTTGTAAGTGTATTCCAAAATATATGTTCCGAGCTTCTTGTACACTGACGCGAGTGAACTGATGTGATCAGTTCTTCAAGCAGCATCGGCTCAAGCATCAGTTTATATAGAGATTAAAGTAAACAAACCTTCAACAAACGCAGTTGGCGGCTTGTGGTAGACTGACGCGAGTGAACTGATGTGGCAGATCAGTTCGTCAAGCAGCGTGGGCTCAAGTAGGTCAGTTTCCTCTGAGATGAGTGGTTTGTCAGCTAGCACCACTTCTTTGGCGGCCGCTGGGTCGGTGGAGAGAAGACGCCAGTAGATAAAGCCTCGGTCTCTGTTGAAAGATTTTTTTCAGTTTTATGTTGTATTTAGTAACTATTTATCTAGTTAGGATTCATTGAAGACAAGTTTAAAGAAGCACTACATATCGCTGTGTCCATAATAGTTACTAAAAATTTAAACTACCCCCTGGCAAAATTTCATTGAGTTCCGTTCAGCCGTCCGAGATAGGCAGAGATGTGTTATAAATATACCGTAGGATAGCGCTATAACTTGCATTAATTTTGTAATATTACATATTATCTCTTACGTAACTAGGTATTTAAGTCTAGCTAGTAGACGTGTGCGCCGATCGGCGTGGCGCACGCCGCCGATCATTTTAGCCACGCCGACGCCGCCGAATTTTTCATCGGCGTCATCGGCGTCTACAAACAAACAATATTCTACATTAAATAAATCACTTATTTCTTATATTTTATTTGCAAAAAGTAGTATTTTTATTATTTTCGCTATCTGGCAACACTGTTTGCCTCCAGTTTCGTCGGCGCAATTTGCATTTCTCTTTTCACTTGTCAGTCTGGCACACAACTAGTGAGAATTGAAAGTTTTCGGAGGTTTCGGAGGGTATCTGTTTTTAAATGACAAACTGTGCACTATGTCAGACTAAGTGCAGTGTGTAAGAAGCGAGTGCAAACATTAAAGTAATTTGTATTTCGCTTAAAAATAATTTTGTCTTTTCCCTGTTTTTTGTAATATGTGATTTGATTGTTGCCATAGAGGTTTTTTTGTTATTGAAATTTTGATTTTAGACAAATAGGTAGGTAAGTCTGTCATAAATAATGAATGAAAAGTTTAATAAGGATTAAGGCATCTTTGACTTAATTTCACATCCACGCCGATTACGCCGATGACGCCGCCGCCGCCGACAAATTGGACGCCAGACGCCGCCGCCGGTCAAATGAGGATCGGCGCACATGTCTACTAGCTAGCTAGAATAATTGTAGTACCTACCAATAGTTAAGTACATGTAATCGGGAATCGAACCCGCAACCTGCTGCATCGCAGGCGGACCTTGCGTCACAGAGGTCATCGGATAGGATGTTTGTGAAATCGAAAGTCGGTTTACGTTTTTTTACAGTTGTCTGATATTGTTCAGTAGTTTCATCCTATTGTCACCTTACACAAGCTGAGTAGTAAGAGACAGAAGAATTTTAAGACCACCATTACGATTCACCACAGTTATCAAAATGGCGTCGTCGCGTAAAACGGTGCTTACCTGAGATCAGGATTGTCGGAGTCCTGAGTAGCGAGACTGAGCACGTGTTGCACCAACTCTTGGGTGTCGGCCGGTCGCTTCAGGAACAGTTTCACAACCGCAGTCAACAGTTGTAGTTGCACCTACACATTCATTCAGTGTTAATAACATGAAGATATAAACGGGCGTTTGAGCTTAACCGAGGTGATTTCAAAGAATAACGAGCGTATACGAGAGATTAACCGTCATTCTTCTTGTCCTCTGGCACGTGACAAAGATGGGCAGAACGCAATTCTATGGTCAAATTGGTGAGCGGCTACCTTCTGGACAGTCGTCGCGTCGATTATTCATTGAAAGTTTTCGTTTATTTTTCGTTTCAAACAATGAAAGAGCGATACAGAGCTATACGAAGCGGTACCTATCTCTTTCGCCTGCTTCGTTATCGGCGGCATATGAATTATATTCGTTAATTAGTGTATACCTGCGCAAACTTCCCGATTTAGCTACCCGTCACCGGACAAGATATTTGGCGACAACTATACTTATAGAATGGGATTGATAATGACGTCATCTCTCATGCTGTCCTGCACAGTTCGAATTGGGGGAGGGAATAAAGTATCAACAGCATGAGAGATGACGTCATTCAAGTAGGCAGGTTAATGTTAAAGTACGTTATGCACATGACTGGCAGGTTCAAAGAAATTTCATTCATATCAGTGTTGGTTTTAACAGTTTATCGTTTAAATTGGTCTCTTAAAGACGAATGTTACTGCTAACAGCATTAACGACCTGGGTTCTAATTTTTAGTTCAATATGGTGAAAATATGTAAATATATTGAATACCGTTAGTAAAGTTACCTGTGCATTCTCATCGTGGAACCCTTCAAGGAAGGAGTCTAGAAGCTCGTCAGCATTGTCAATACGCTCAGCGTACTCTCCTACGATCCAAACCTGAAATTAAACGGTCCAAAATTTAAAAAAATAAACCTAAGTTTCATACACAGACGGATCATTCTAGTCAACGGCGCTTTGTGATCGATGATGCTAACAAACAAAAAAAAATCGTGTGGTTGCGCTAAGGTTTGTCCCGTTCTCTAGGCGCGATAATAAATTGTTTTTTTTTGTGTAATCTTAACGAAATTGTGGTTTATTTTAAAACTTCCACTCAAAACACCGTACATATCTTTTTATCGGTGAGCTTCTATGTTTTGTTAAAAAAAACTTAATAGAAGCCCTAACCTCGGCCTCATCCAAAGTATCAAGATGCAAGCACAGCGTGCTGATAATGCACTCGTATTTGCTCGGGTATTTCCGGAATATAACCTTGATGCCCACTTTAACCACGTAGTTCACTTTAGTCTGGATAGTTCTAGAAGGTTCCCCCGTCGTTCTATTCCATTGTACTCACCATAGAAGCCCTAGCCTCGGGCTCGTCCAAAGTATCAAGATTCTCGCACAACGTGCTTATAATGCTCTCGTATTTGTTCGGGTATTTCCGGAAGATGTCCTTGATCACAACTATGGCTTCTTGCACCACGTAGTTCACTTTAGTCTGGATCAGTTCTAGGAGAGTTGACACGCACCGTTCTGCTGAGGGTTCCACCTAGAAACAAACAAGGTTATTTTTAAGATAAGTGTGTCTTTGGATTAAAGATTCATGAAATTAGCCCAACACGACTATTCCTCAGTCGTGTTGGGCTCAATGGCCTTGTCCGAGAAATAATTATCACCATGCCAATGTTTTTCTAAAAGCTTAATAACGTTTGGTACTTCGTTCCGTCCGCTGGCCCGCACCGCCTTCCGCACAAAGACCGAGTCGACCTCCATCGCGTATTTCTTCAGCTCGCCGAGCTCCCGCGTGATGTTAGCTTGAGACCCGAGCCTCCAGTTTCAGGTAGATCGGGTCGTTAGCCAACAACACTGGCGCAGCCGGTTGGATCTAGCTAGAGACATGAGAACCTACCTTAATAGCGCACCGTCCGATGGCCCGCACCGCCTTCCGTACAAAGTCAACGTCGACCTCCGTCGCGTATTCCTTCAGCTCGCCGAGCAC
This sequence comes from Eupithecia exiguata, assembly GCA_947086465.1. NCBI lineage: Eukaryota > Metazoa > Arthropoda > Insecta > Lepidoptera > Geometridae > Eupithecia > Eupithecia exiguata. Next base: position 7,141,824 of record OX352247.1, on the reverse strand, counting down.
CTGCGTGATGTTAGCTTGAGACGCGAGCCGAATCATTATGTCGAGCTTCTCTAATTTCACGTAGATCGGGTCGTTATATTTCACGAAGAAAACCTGTGAATATAACCAGTGAATAGAATTATAGTTAGAATGTCCACTACACTAGCCTATAATTTTTTTTCAGACTAGTGGCGCGGCGCCATCTTGAGATAGTGTGCTGACGAGTTCCGTATCTTCTGTATAGATAATCTTACCTTCATCTCGTGTTTCAGTATATCGGCCCGCTTCTGCACCACCAGGTTGATGTTCCTGAGCGCTACATACTGCACCTCTGGCTCCGCGCTCAGTAAGGTCACTAGCGGCGGCGCCAGCTTGCGTGATAGAGTACTGACGAGCTCCGTGTCTTCTGCTACCATCTCCATCAGCTTCATTAGAACCTGGGGAGGGCAGTAAATTTTTTAATAAGTTTACGAAACTACTAATTTCGGTCTGGGGCTCACCACAGTCTAATTAAACGATTTTATTAATTGTAACTTTATCGAAGCGGGATAAAAGCAAAGAATTCGGAACTAAATTTACTAATAGCCGCTGTGTTTATTATAATGTTTTCTTATCTGTACACGGATCGACTCTAGTGGGAGTGGTCGCGTTCGACATAGCACACGACAACCCCGGGCCAGCAAGCGAAGCAAGGCTCAGACTCCACCAAAGTGAAGATGTGTGGAGATGTCAGTAGCGGTGACATTATGAAACGTTTTTCTGGTGTCTGTCACACATGAGAGATGTATCAAACCTTGACAGCTGACAGCACGACGGCAGCGTTAGCATGCGCCAGCCTGGGCGTGATTCTCTCGCAAATGGAGTGAGCCTCGCGCGCGTCCCGTGGTTGGTAGTTGGAGAGTGCGTCTAGTATGAACACTTGTCCCCACTCCGTGCACTCGTTTAGAGCGGTCAGGAGCTTGTTGATGGTTGGCGCGTTCATTTCTGGAATGATCCCGGGTTTAAAAACGAGATAAACAATTAGATGACCTTAAGGTGCCGGTCGCCGTAGATACATGCATTAAGGGAGATGAAAATTACAATATGGTTCCGCAAGTCATTATTTACTGTTGGTTCACGACAACACGTTATCAGGTATCACGAAATTGGTGAAATAATAAGACTAGCTAGAGTAAAAGAAAACTAAGTAAAAGCAAGAATATATTCTGTTGTTCTTACCAACAAGAGGTTTGCCCGAGACGCTGGCCTCGTTGATCTCCGACAGAGCAGCGACGGCGTTAGCAACCACCATCGGATTTGAATCGCTCAGCAGATCCTTCAACTGGTCTAAGAAACCCTGTGATCAAACGTAATAATTTGACAATCTTGTCGAACTCCGTGTAGGCTGATTTCCACCAAATGGGATAGGACAAACAATTAAAATAATCAATCAACTGAATACATCCGTCCTAATAAACTTTAATTGACGCTATTCTGAAACCACGTTAATGCATTTTTAACATATTTCTGCACTTGGTGGAAACTGGCTCTGAAGCAGCGCACAAATAAGATGAAGGTTGCGAAATCGTTCAATTCAATTCAATTTCTTCAATTCTTTGCATGGTCTGCGGATATTTATTCGTTGTAGCCACCTTGTCTTTGTGCTTTAGGCTGTTTGATTCGAAACCGCGAGACACAAGAGATGTTAACGGAGGCTCAATTCACACCATACTTTCACTGCAATTTGTGGTGAGCACATTCAGTGTAAAAAATACCGGTATTGCTATATATTACAAAGGTTGAAAAGTTCGCGTCGTGTCACTGCCATCCCGGTATGAATTGAGCTTTAAGGACTCAGAAAATTTGCATTTAAAACTAACATGACTATGAATTTTCCATAAACTGGACACTGGCAGAAAAGTGGCAAACCAAAGTCAAGTCAGTTACCTGATCTTCCACCATACTCGAGGAGATATCATACAGCTTAGCGACACAGACAGCCGCTGTCTTCCTCACATAGGGGTCCTCGTCCTTGAGGCATTTCCTCAGCGGCTCGCACAGATACTCCGTGATCTTGTCCACTCGGATGCAGCCCATGGTTCGGACCGCCAATGCGCGAATCAGCGGGTTTGAATCCTCGCAGTCCTGAAGATTATTCCGTGTTATAGAAAGGAAGAGAAGAAGAGTACGGACGATTGGTGCTCATTGTTATAGGTACATACAATACAATTACTCTTTATTGCACACCAAATAAAACAGATACACAGGACAGGAAAGATTACGTTGTACAATGGGCGACCTTATCGCTTTAAGAGATCTCTGCCAGGCAACCTTTGGATGGACAGGGAGTGATAGAACAAGTGTAGACGGTGGCGTATTATACAGCATAATATTTAGTTTAAACATATCTGAACAAATACCTACTGATAGCTATAAATATAAACAAATACATAAATAATAAACATGTCAATTTAAAAAAGAAATGGTTAGCACCCAATTTAAAGCGATTTCATTCTACAGTGTACACCTAGCTGATCCTTGAAATATTATTATCTCTGACGACCTCTGTGAACGGGGGCGAAGGCCCGCCTGCGACGCAGGAGATTGTGGGTTCGATGCCCGCCTCGGGACAAATGTTTCTGCAGATATTTGTTCAGGGTGTTCTGGTCGTTTTCTATGTATAATAAAAAATATCTATCTATGTATTGTATTATATGATGTACCTATAACAGTTATCTGGTACCCATAACACAAGCTCTGCTTACCTTGGGGCTAGATAAAGCTGTGTGAATTGTCCAGCATTATTATTATTATAACTAATTATCGTAAGTGATATCTGCATTTTAGTTTCTTATATCCCAGAGTTTTCAAACCAAGTGAGATTCTACAATACAATAATTACAAGATTACAATATTGCTTAGTGCAGTCTATTTGGATAATACATAGTATGAACCATGGATTTTATACATATTTTTGCAGTTAATACTTGATTACATGTTTTAAATGGTAGATTTACACATTTCAGTGCAATACTATTAATTCAAAATTATTGGGCACAAGATTTTCATGCATGTTCTAATTAAAGCATGCAATAGAAAGGCAATGCACGAAATTTCAATCATATGATTTAATATGTATATAAAATAATATATATGATATTGCAATCAAAACTGTGAAATCTGTTTTGAGTTAAAAAAAGTTTTGATATTAATAGCCATACTTACAATTTCTGGAATTAAACATCATCTTAAGTATGCCCATACCTACCCACTGATGGATGTAGACCTTCTCCATTCACTGATATAGGTGTTAATGTCTTCCTATTTGCTATATTAATACTTTTGTTCGTTTAAGCCAGTAGAGTGGCTTGATTTCATGATAACCATTGGCTCGTTGAAGCCTGACTGGGTAGCTAGATTTGTATGATTTGAGGGTGTGGCTTCTTGAAGGATATTCTGGCTTCGGTTTTTAGCGAGCAAAAGAGTTAAGATTCATATATTAAAATAATCACCTACAACTACAGTGCATTGCCTCCAAGTTTACAAACACATTTTTGAGTACTTCGCAAGTCTTTGTAATGTGTAAATCTACAAATATGATGAGTTGATGTCTGGATTACCTTAACAAGCTGGTATGTTGGTAGATCCTTCCACCCAATTACATGGTATAGGAGACATTAAACCACAAAAAACACATGTCACATATAAAGTTAACTAAAAATTGTTACTATTAAGTAATAACACTGTTATTTTAAGTGTTTTTCTTTAAATGAAATAGCTTGTTTCCTACTGTGCTACATCAATAAAAAATTTAGTGTAAAACTGAACAATTTTAATAAGTTTTTTTCACACCATGCCTGCCTATGTCAAGAATGTTGTTTGATTACATGCAATTTATTTAACCAAGAAATAATGAAAAATGATCAACTCAGTGTGTTTTATAATGGATTAGATTTAAGTAAAACCTGTTGTCCCACTCAGATCAGATTCAAACTGAGCAGGATAGCATGAGAGATGATATCATTCTGAATCCTATTATATAAATATGCATGTTATACCTGCATTGCATTTGAGTTAGGCTAAGTATAGTTTAGTTTGATTTTAAGACAGGGCTGAATTAGTTTTTTTTAAATTCTGCATATTTTTGCAGAAGTACTGCAACCATACAATATTAAAGGCTGGTGGATGAACGTCAACAAGTTATTATTCATTAATGGAGGATGTAAGCAGGTTAACTTTGTAAACCTTATTTGTGTTACGAGGTGTGCTCGGATAGATACGCGCGTACCGCATCTCTCTATACACTATAACAGACACGGAAGAATTCCCTCATTAAGGGATGAAATGATAGTGTTCTTCTAACACAAATAAGGTTCATAGCTAACCCATTTACATATAAAAAGAATTTATCAACCTATGATAGTTTTTAAAATAAAAAGGATTCATGAATAAATATATCCTGGTTGATACCTAAATGGCAAACTTTTCAAATTGTGCTAAAACACACTGAATTGATAAACTAGCACAGACAATCACCAAAACATACCTTGACAAAAGTGTTAACGGCCATTATAGCCATATCAGGCTGAGACTTCGCATAGTTCATCAAATACAAGTAAACGAGTTTCTTCAGCTCGAGGTTGTCGGTTTGCATACAGTTGACAACATCAGGGAACAGAGCTGACACATCTTTACCGACTGTCATCGAGGCTATGACCTGCAGGATAAATTGAGCTTGATTTGAAGAGATTTTCCGTTGATGCTACATGAAGTTTAGTTTGGTAGCTGGAGTCTGGAGTTTGGAGTGGAGCTGCCACTACAACATCAATGATGAAAACATGCTGCTGTTACAGCAAAAAGACAGTGTCTCTCAAAATTCTTTTCCCTCAAGAATCTTTGTACGAGTTACCAAGCTTATTTTATTAACTTCAGTGCTTTTACCTGCACAAATTCATAAAATGAGATGTTTGTCACATTTCTTTGGCTTCGCTTTGTTTGTGTCTCTACTATCATTCAAAGCCTTCTTCATCTAAGATGTATGTAAATATCATTGCGAGTAGTTTTTTTTTTACCTAACCACATAGGTAAATAAGGTATTAATATGTGTAAGTAACAATTGGTTTTTATTACCGGTTGTCTGACTACTCAGAATACTCAGATGCTAGTTTAGCTAAAAGAAAAGCATATTACTCACCTTTTTTACCGCCTCCTTTTTCTTTTCCTTTTTGTCACTGTTCAACTCCGATTTCAACTCAAAAATCTCCCCCTTTTTCGTAGTTGTAAAATACTTTGAATCAGTCATCTTGGCTACTTTATTCTAAAGGAATATTTTCAGTTAGCTAATAACAACGAATTTCAGCACCCTTCCTGGAAAATCGATAAACCAAATCAAGTTTGTTTCTGACAGATCGGATGTTGGATTGTGATGATTTGTTATGTTTTTACATGGTAAATACCAAGTGAGAAAATTGTTATGAATCTCTGTATACTAGTAGATAAAATGCAATCAACAAATACCTCAACTATTTTCCAACAAAGAAATTTAAGCTAAGTAAACTTTTAGTTTTGCTGACACGAACACAACACAGCAAGCAAACGAAACGAAGAAGGGGCGTTTTTGACAACAGTAGTGATGTGCTAATCAAATACTTAGAGGCACAAAGATATTATACCCTATCGATAAATATATCATTAGTGTTCCGTACCCAAAGGGTAAAACGGGACCCTATTACTAAGACTTCGCTGTCCGTCTGTCACCAGGTTGTATCTCATGAACCGTGATAGTTAGACAGTTGAAATTTTCACAGATGATGTGTTTCTGTTGCCGCTATAACAACAAATACTTAAAATCAGAATAAAATAAATATTTAAGGGGGCTTCCATACAACAAACGTGATTTTTTATAGATAATGGTACGGAACCCTTTGTGTGCGAGTCCGACTTGCACTTGGCCGGTTTTTTATTTTTAATAACGCGCTGCTGCCGCCACCGCGCCGCCCGCACCGCTGCCCCCCGCGCGCCGCATACCTACCACTCCGTTTTTAGGGACAATTCACACGTCATCGGTGCCTATTCCACAGAATTCCACTCATACAAAATCTTTGTCCAAGTTCTTTGTGCAATATTTGATCAAATTTCTTGGATGGATTCCACTCATCCAATATCGTTGTTCAAGATTCCTGAGTAATTTGTGAAGTTGATTTTAACGGAAATTACATCACATCACACTAATATTTAAAATGCGAAAGTTTGGATGGATACAAGGAAGTTTGTTACTTCGTCACGCCATAACTTCTCACCAGATCGGGCTAAAAAATCGCAAAGGTGTAGCTCTTGACCCGAAATAAACTGGCTACACATTAACATAAAATTGCAGTTACCATGGGAAAGAATTAACCTGTATACGTTTTCATAAAAACAACACGTGCGAAGTCGCGGGCAGAAACTAGTATTCAAATCTTTGATAAAATATCGGTGTTGTTAGTAAATTGGATGAAGTCATCCAAGTTCTTTGATCAAAATAGGTATATTGGACAAAGATATTGGATGAGTGGAATGTAATTTACATCGATAAATATGTATAATACTTTTATATTTTTACCTTACTGATGGACAACACTAGCTTCAGATCTTTCAAATGTCAGTGATGTCAGATGTCAAAAACGAAACCATTTTCGGGATCAAGGTGTATCTCACCCTTAGAGTATACCTAGAGATGGCATACCTACGAAAAAAACGTGTATACCTAAACTTACCTAGAAACTAAAATGGCTCCTTTCCGTAGTGCTGCCCTTTTGTACCTCGATATTTTTATCGAAACAAGTATTTTTGTGACGATATTTTAGCAGTTTCGTAGTGATTTTATTGTTTTCACCACGATTATGAAACAGAATTCTATAATCATATAGTCTTATAATGCTTAAATTAGAGATACAAAGTATGTGAATGCACGTACCCAACTATGGCTCGACCGCGCTCATGAGACGCAACCACTGAGAAGTTAGAAAATGAGCTATTATAACAATGGTAATTTTTTCATGTATTTTCCGAGTCAAGACTCATGCGTTTAGACACGTGCCAGACCTCCTTAGAATTAAAGATCAAAGTTCACCAAACCAGTTTATTGAACAGTCTGCAGTTAGCTCATTTGTTTCAATTGTAGGTAAATACTAGTTCTAATTTGTTTATACTATTTGATTCAAATTTTCTTTGTTAATAAACGTTGTGTTCATTTAAGAAAAAAAGGTACCTACTGAAATGAAACAACAAGCTACTTAATTGCAAAATATATTGTTTGTATGCAACAGTGATTTGTGAGATAGTATATTTATATTTGTATAACAATATGGGTATAACAATGTGTAATCTGTATCTTTAGCGTAGACGCTATCTATGCTTATATTATAAATGCGAAAGTGTATTTGTTTGTCATTCAGTCACGGCTTAACTAAGAAACCGGAACCTAACTAAGAAAGGATGGAGAGTAACATAGGCTACTTTTTGTCTTAGTAAAATAACAAACTCCCATGGTAGAGTTACAGGAATATCCCCCTAGATATTATATGAAATTCGAATTTAACGGGGATGAAACCGCGGGGAACAGCTAGTATTATTTATTATTATAATATAAATCACAAAAAGATAGACACCACATTTTATAAGCAATTCAACAAGTCTCATTCATTTATTATATTATATCACAAATTTAACACAGACTCCTACATTTTTAATTAAACAAGCAATGTAATCCGTAATCCGTCTTATTCATTTACAGTATAAATCAAAAATTTAACACAGACGCCACCTGTATTTTCGATTGTAGAAGCAATGCAACAGTCTCATTCATTTACACATTTGCAATATACCTACCTAATTCAAAAATTCAACTAATACTACACCTAAATTTTCAATTTTACAAGTACCTAATGTAATCAGTCTCATTCATTTACAGTATAAATCTCAAATTTACTTTATTTCTATTAAAGTACTGGATCGCGCTGGCACTAGTGGCTGAAACAAACATGAAGAATAAATTTATAATGCAACATTATTTGTCAGCCTACAATTATAGACTCTAGAAAGGTACTGAGTAGTTCAACTTTGAAAAAAAATCTAAAATCTTAAAGAAATTCTAAAAAAAAAGGTGCCACATCGTTTGCGAAATAACTTTATTTTGCATGGAAATAATTTGCTAAGGGAGGATTTATGGAAATGTACATTTTAGAGGGGATTTGAAGTAGGCTTTAATATTACTTTGGGTCAGATTTATTTACTTAAAACTTAATATTCATTAATATCAAAATTTAAGCCCTTTGGAAAAATAAAGGTAGTCAAGTTTGTTAATGCATATGCATTACTTTGCAATAGAAGTTTGTGGGAGTAAGGTCAAGTAAAATACTTACTAAAAAGATTCGTGACGGTACGGCATCCTCTCGCAGTCTTTTTATTTAAAGTTCGATTGAAGCAAGTTTCTTCAAAATGAAGAGAACGAACGAAAATATCTTTCGTACCAAACTTCAAATTTTCTACTCCAATTGAGTCCAGCCACTTTTTCTTTTACCGTAATTTTCGGGTAACCTAGAACGTAAAAAACCAGTTGAAAATTAATACACTACAATTTACACTTGAAAACATCGATACCTATGAAAAATGCCTTGAAGGACAACACTATCGCCAAACAAACAGTTTCATGTTTTCTTTAATTACACTTAAAACTTACAAAAATAAGCTACATTCGGTATGAATTTTATGTAAACTATTCCTATGAAAGCCAACACATAAGGTATTTATTGTATTATTTGGTAATTTAGCAAAATAAGAATACGTACCGGTGTAATGTTATGTGTGGACGATTTTCACTTGTTTTTAAGCCGCAACCTACCAAACTACTGTTTGGCATCTTCCTATTAGCTTTCTTTCGCTTACTATATAAGTATTCACATGAAAAAGTCCCGAACTCAAATAATTTTAGCATTTTTACTGTAAATGCAACTCTCGTTGACAGTTTACATACCTGATAGAAAAATGGCGAACCGGCCTCAATCATGCTTTGCTATGACGTCACGTTTCAATGTTGCCAAAAATAGGTTTCGCACATTATATTGAGGTCTCTTTTTACATTGGTTATTGTAGGTAAGATAAAACGAGATAGCTATAAGTTTATGAGTACAATATCGATTTAGATCATATTTGTATAACCGAAAGTTCCTATAGAACAATACGCCGTCTCTATATACCTATACTCTAAGGTTCTATGCAGTGTGCTATGCTGTTTTAATCATAGGCTTAGTGAAAAATTCTATGTCTATGGTTTTAATCGAAGAAATGGAGCCACTTCTTTGTCTATCTCAGAACTTTGTTAATAAGCAAAATGTGCGTTCTTATGTAAATATTCGTAGATGTGGTTTGCTAGACACTGGACCTATGAAAGCTACTGACAGTATTACACCCGAATTGCGCTCTATACTTACCGAAATGGAAAGGAATCTAAAACTAAGGTCCAAGCGCGATTTCAAGGAGTATTTCGATGATATTGATAGCACACACCATTTGAAACCAGTAGCGAAGCAAGTTATTTTTCAAAGATCTTGGAGAGCTGTCTGTGATATAATACCAAAAAGACTATTTGGAGCTAATAGCAAGAATAAAAAATTTTTTAGAAGGCTAGTGGAAGCCACTATCTATAGTATGAGACACCAACATTTTAATTTCAGGAAGTTTGTAGATAAATGGGACTTAGCATCTATAGGGTACACCAATGACCCAATAGCAATGGAGATTTTGTATCATATCCTGAAATGGATTCTTCAAAACATCCTTTCACCTATACTTGCCTTGAATTTTTATGTCACAACTTGCAAGATTGACTCTGATGAAAATAAGCTTCACTTTTTTTGGAAAAGTCATTGGCAGAGCTTTTATGACAGAAAGATTTCAGAGATGATTTACACAGAAACTCTACAAAAGTGTGAAAGCTACAGTTTTAGTAAAAAGATTAAGACAAACCACAGTCACAGTGAACGGCTAAAATTTAAATCTCAAAAGAAAGAAATACCCAGACTACATCTTATATTAAAAAGGAATAAAAATTACAGGCCTATAGTTCAATACAAAGCAAAAATGCAAAATACAATAGACAAATACAAAATCAAAGATAGATTGAACTTTTTGAAAATATTAAATGGAAGAAGACCAAAGAAAATTGATACATTATATTCAAATTTTTACGAGAAATGGTTAAAATTGAACAAACCATCACTTTATTTTGTTAAAACTGACCTGAGCAATGCTTTTGGTGCTGTGAATAAAGAGAAATTGTTGAAAATACTGTATGAGAAACATTCAGCTCTTCAAAAGACTGAGAAAAATCTTTATCTCAAGAAAAAATATGCTCAGCAGTTAAATGATATTATGACAGAACTACGTAAGCCACTCTTAGTCCGCGCTGGATCCACAGTTTATGAATGGAAAAAAGGATTAGTACAAGGTTACAAGTACTCACCAGCTCTATCAGAACTCTACTACAATCATATGGATGAAACATACTTTTCAGAGCACTTGAGCAACTCAACGGCTGCAATAAAACTATTCATCCGAGTTGTAGATGACTACTTGTACATTACAGATTCATTAGAAGACGCTCAAAAATTTTTGAGCACACTAGCTAACTACAGAAATGTAAACTATTGTAAAACAGAAGTCAACTTCCCCCATTCAGAAATCAAATTGAGTGAAGAGATCACATTTCTTGGCAACTGTTACAATACCAAAAACTTGCAAGTCAGTAGAGCTAGTACTGCTTTTGTAGGCCCAATGTGCTTCAAAATTGCGTTCACTGGAGCCATAGCCGATGTGAATAAATTCCTGGGGAAGAGGATCAGCCAGTCTGGCATCCCGATTAACAACCACATATTCAACTTCTACCACAACCCTGAAGAACTGATTTGGAGCCATATTTTCACAACATTCTGTCTGTCAGCCAATAAATTTTGCACAACCCTAGCTATTGCTTGTGATGAGACAGAGATTGTTAGCCATCTCAAGCTGTATAAGCAGAAAGTAGTGGTGAAATTAGGCAACTCAATAGTGGAGACATTGCTTAAAAATAAACCAGTTGGTTTTAAGTTTATTTTCTGTGGTAACCACTTGCAGTACCTGTCATGGCATGCATTGTTCTTATGTGCAAAAGGAACGCCTAAGTGCAGTGGTTTGATACCTTCTATTAATGATGAACTTTCAAGAACCAACTGCCTCTTTGGTAAATGGAAAGACCATTTTAGTGCTGTCAGTTCAAATGGGGAAATGTTACAAACAGCCACTAAAGAAATTTGTAGAAGAACTGATCTTAGAATGATAGTGAAAAACTTTACTAAGTTACCTGTTGGGTTTGAGTGCTACAACCATCGCAAGTTATAGTGAAGATAAACAATAGTAGAAGCATGGGCTTTCTAGAACTATATATGTATAGCCATAAAAAGTAAAATGCAAATATTCAAGAACAATTCAAATATATTTTGCACTTTCAGTTCATGCCATAACACTTGTTTTATTTATTTACAAGACTGTTTATTATTGTACGAAATTAACATTTAATTTAATGGAAATGTCACAACTATAATACTTAGTAGAAATAGTATCGAAATATAATAGAAATGCAACTAAAATAAATTTTATAAACCAAAAATTGAAAGAAATCTATTTTGCATTTTTATAATCACTAAATGTCGTAATACATTTTCAATATTTAACAAATCGAATATAACTTGTGACGTTTTTGTTGTCACTATATAAAAATTCTGCTTACGTCTAAAGAAAGTCGGAATAAAACTGTCTTTCAGCTAAATACCTATGTGAGGATACGTAACATGATATCCACCAATAGGATCATCTCATTTTCTAAAGCTCTTCACCATGGAACTCTGGTGAAAAGGCAGCCTAAGACGAATACCCAAAAATCATGCACCTTTAGTCAACACCTATCTGTGATAGTAAAAGCTCCATCTATCATGGTCGCAAACTTATTACACAGGTATTTAATTTTAATAAAAATATAATTCATTATGTAATTAGGAAATTAATTTAAGGGTATATACTAGTTGTAAATGTTTTATTTTGCTATTGTATTGTTGGAAATTAACTTTTTTGAGTTCTCAGTGCCCCAAGATGATGATTTTTGTGGAATGCCTTATTCCGAGTTTCACTGTGCTTGTAAGAATAATTTTTCAGTATATTATTTATTACAGATATCAGCATAGATATGGACCCTGATACTGTACTCATGACAGCATTAACCTTATTTCATAGCCATTAAAATTTACTTCATATTTACATAACCATAATACACAATCCTACTAATCAATTTTGACCAGAAAATCTTTCACCTCCAACTTTTGCCTCATAATAGCAGATAACACCACCTCAGTACTACACACGACGTTTAAAGTCTTCTCAGTTTGAAGTAGATAATAAACTAAATGTAGATCATTTGGTACAGTCAACACTAGATAACTATAAGGCCTTTGTGTGTGCATTTCCTGTATCGATACGTACGAACGTCGATTCTTCTCAACCTTCCCTCCGCAAAGCTCGATCATTTCTACCAACGCGTTCCTGGCTGGTTTCACGCAAGGCGTTAAGAAGAAAGTAACACCTTCAAACAATCTCCGCCTTTGTTCCCCGCATAATAACACTTCGGATACATCGCATTTGAACATTTTGTTGAATGCATCGTCTTTTAGCCCGTGCATAGCTTCGTCTGCGAATTTGTTAAGGCGTTGGCTTTCGTACACCCACTCTGGTGTTAGAAGATGTTTGACGGTTACGAGGCAGCTGACGAGTTTGCTTGTGCGAACGAGCTTCTCCATTACGAGGTGGGTTGCTTCGATGGGTGATGTCACGACAAGGCCGCCGAGTTGCCTGAAAAAAAAACGCAGGTCTACATTTCAGCCAATTTTTTTCTATAGGCTTCGTTTCTCTGTTAAGAAATGGATGGCGCTGTTAAAATTTAAGATACATTATATTTATTAGGCACCAAGAAAAAACAGGTTTAGGTATACATAAAACCTATGGCTATCTAGACCTGTGCATTGGGATTCTTATTGCAATAGAAATATCAGTCAAATGACACAGAATGTTACTAACAAGAACAGACTCTTGTGCCATCCGTAAACGCAGCGAGCACCGTAAGCCGTATGAATCAACGCTGTAGAAATAAACATAGATTATAGTAGCTTGAACTCTTGTAAAAGTTGTATCTACAGCCTGATAAGTGTGAAATAACAATACAAGAATTCTTTAGGCATCGCTGTTCTGAGCTGTATCTTATAAATAGGCTACTTGACTACTACTGGGAAATAATTCTAACGTATTGTCTGATAAAAATAATGCAGTGTAATTATTAATATTTCTTCAAGGCCAGTCGTATTAGTTATAAAAACTATTTTTAAAGTTTGAATAAAATAATGACTTCTCCATGCATCTCGTTTCTGAACTGTCTTTCGCAATAGAAGCTTCGAGATCGAAATCGGCTTTCACTTTGTCAATTCAGCGATACCTGGCTGACTGCTGTCTTCGCCCCGTCTAGCTAGATAATGGTGGAGATTTACCTGATGTAAGTGCTAAGTTTGTTCTGCAGCTGTGGACTAATAGCAGAGAACAAGACTCTCGGCGCAAGGTGCAATGGCGGCGGCACGACAGCCGTCGGCGGCGCCGCCACGGGAGATTCTAGGCGAGGTCGCTTCGCTCGCCGCGGATTCGAAGCTAACGCTGCGGCGCTACGTTTGGCACGCTCGTGGGATTCCTGGGTTATGTTTATTGCCATTTTCCAGGCATCTGGAAAATAAAAAGATGGCAAATTGTTAGAAGTATCATAACAAGGAACAATACGTGTGGAGTTGAGTGTTAAACATGTACAAAGTTTATTTCGGGAACTCCTGGACCGACCTCAAAATAATTTTACTAATTCCTATTTCGAGCATGCCAGTACACACCAGTTTGCACAGGTAAGTGCGTGCGTGTGGACGGCAAGACGGTAGGTCACGCAGGCCCGGAAGCGCGGCTTATCGTTGACTTGCTGAAGATTGGGCTACGCAGGCAAGACGGAGCGTGTGGCCGGGTTCTTACAGGTACCACGTGAGCATAGCCGCGGACAGAAACTAGTTAAGGTTTGCAGACTTACCCCCGAATACTCAAACGCAACTCTGATTTAAGCACGTCTCAAGCGACATTTTTTTTTAAAAACGACGACTTGAGTTTGTCTTCGGGCGTTAGGCCCGTATTATGAAAGCTTGTTCAGTCATTGTTCTAAGCTTGAGTGACGTTTATGCCATAGAAAAGTGTTGCTCAAGCACAGATTGATGAATGAGCAAGCTTAGAGGTAAACATACCTCAGCGTTGAATTTTCTTATGCAAGTTTAAAGGGGTATCAGAATATTTTCTTATCTAGTATTTAAAAACTTACTCATCAAATGCGATACGAGACTGTAGTCCATCCGGAATGGGCTGGCCAAACTGAACTGTTGGTACTTCGCGTTCTCGATCTGAAATAACACGAATGACGGAATAAATAGTATGTTTCATCATCGAACACAGACTGACGAATTTTTTCATCCGAAATTCGTAGAAATTACCAGGCAGTTTAGTAGCCCCGCAACAAAATTCACTTATTTCTCGATACGTGTCGAAGATATTCGAGACTTGACACGTGATGAAATATAATCACTAAGGTGGAACCACTATCCCAAAAAGAACTTATGCACTCATAAGAGCCTTGTAGAACTTTTACGTTCTAGAGAAAACTCGCCGTTACTTGTTGAGTTACTGTAATATAGGTTGTATTACCTGAGCCAGAGCGCTCATATTCCCCAGCAGGAGGTCGGTGAGCCACGCGGCGGTGACTACAGGGATGCCCCACTCCCGCGCACGTCGGTACTTGTTGCCTTCCGCGCGCTTGCATATAAGCACTGTGTTGTCGCGAGTCATGTAGGGGGTTAACTGTGGAAGGCGTTATTTAATTAATAAATTTTAAGAATAATCGAGCCGAGCGACTCGGCAAACGTAGTGTAGGACGCCCTCCGACCAGGTGGGATGACGATTTGCGAAAGACTGCTGGCAGATGCTGGATGCGGCAAGCTGAAGACAGGGCGCTATGGCGCTCATTAGGGGAGGCCTATGTCCAGCAATGGACTGATATAGACTGATGATGATGATGATGAAGAATAATCGAATAGCAGTATCGGGGACGCAGTCGCAGTGGAATACGTGAAACGTCTTGTGCGTGATAGAAAGCATCATATAGCGCGGCTCGCTTCGCTGACTACCGCACCAGACTGCATGCGAAGCAAGCCGTAGTTGTCAATACAAATGTACGGTATATTCTGGTAATGCATTGTCAATACAATGCATTATCAGAATATACCGAGCCCCTAGATCCGCGTATAAGGTATTTTGCGTTTCTGGTACTATGCGTCTGAATGAGTTACTCTATGTCGAAAGAAGTAGTTCCATGTCCGCACGCTAGAAGCGCTGTTTGAAATCCCATTGAAAAATGGAACGTCTCGTCTAGATGCCACCGAGTAGGTATATATGTCGCCGCCGGATCGTAGATCAGCTTGTTTGTTGAATGGCAAAGCCGATCGCAAAACGAACGCTGAATTGTTGGGAATACCTATTTATATCTCGAAGTCTAGCCATATTGTTGAACATTGATCTTACATCAATAGGCGTAGGCCAATAATTGAATTGCGCCGTTTTGAAATCGGCCTGGCCATTCTACAAACGGGTTGATTCGGCGATCCGGCGACATACCTATAGATAGCTTGGGACTTACCTTAGCCCCGATATGTGAGATGCAAGCCGAGACCCGCTCGCGCTCGGCGGAGCGCCACCCGGAGATAGCCACGCGGTGGTGCTTGGCGGGCCGGTCGCGAGCTGTGTACAAAACACTCGATTTCAAAAAGTTTTATTTAAAGAACATGATAAGTAATGTAAATTACTTTAAAAAGGACGCAACAACAGAATTAATTTTAGATTAAGGGCGGTTTGTATACAAAAATTCTACAAGAAGTTTGGCTGAGGTATATAACAGAATTTAAAAGGTAGACCTAGAAAATAAATGTGGGAAGTAACGCAGCGTATATTAATATGTGTGAATAATAATTACAACTAATATTTACACTTAAATCTATTTTCTAAAAATCAAAGCCGTCTCCAGAAGGCGAAGTGCCCAGAATGCTGGCAGCATTACCACGTTGAATGGCAATGCTGATTTGTTGACCGAAATAAAAGCCAGCATTCCGATCACCTGTGGACTCTATTAGGAGTTTTGTTATGTCTATTAGGAGTTTTGTTGTGGTTCTTTGTATATTCCATGTGCAAATAATATATGAATACCTACATGAGTACATAGTGGGGAGGTGTAAGGCCTGCCACGGTGGGGCCACCGCGCGGCGGACCATCGCGTCTGACAGCCAGTAGGCGGTAACGCAGCGTTTCGCATCACGGAGAGCCTGCGAACAAAGAGGTATTCATTATTTGATGTCTTTATGAAGGCAGATTAAGTTGGGCCAAAAAAGTGGTCGTGAATTACGCCTTGTTTAAACTTGGAACTATTTTAAAACGATAAAACAATATGCTGGACAAATCGGTCTGTGCCCCATGTTTGTTGGTACTCTATCAACTAGTACACTAACCTGCATCACAACGCCGTGTTTCTGCGTCTCTGCCAGCACGTGCGTGACGCGGGCGCAGTACCCCGCCTCCACCTCGCCACCACGTCGCTGAATCGCCTCCGACCAGCGAGCCACCCGCTCTGTGCCCCATGTTTGTTGGTACTCCACCTGGGATAAACAAAAAGTTAGTTTCAATTACCATAACGATAAAACGTAATGGCCTGTTATATACCCGCGTATACTTTTTGCCCACTTCGCCCACGGCTGGGCTTGCCCCTGAGAGCCATTAAAATAAACAAGTAATACTTACAATATGAAAGACACAGCCCAACAGGAACAAGTCAGGAGGTAGTTTCAGGTTGGGATTATGTCCGTAGAACTGCGCACGTGCCGGTGGGGCTCGCACAGCGCCCGCATATACTTTGTTACCCACTACGCCCACGCCTGGGGTTGCAGCCTGGGAAAAGAAATTGTTATTAGATTTCGATTTGTATTAGCTTAGTTCTGGAAAATACACAGAATGAAAATGCTACCTTTTCTTCGGTAGGTTCCCTTAGTCGATTCTAACGCCGGCGAGAGCGTTAAGACCTTTATGTTGTCCTTCAAAGATGATTTAAGTTAAAGTAGACGCCAAATGTCATAGAAATAAAGCTATTCATACTAATACATATTATAAATGATATGGATCAGTTGAGCTACCTGTAGATTATTTGCAACAGTCTGCATTCAGCACAATTGGTTTAATTGGAAATACTCTCCAATTTGTTTCTATTATTTGATTGTATTTTTTTTTGTATAAAGGGGTTTTATATATTTTTACCAGAAAAAAATTATAAATTCGAAAAAACTGTCTGTCTGTTATCTTTTCACGCTTAAACGGCTGTACGGATCTCAATTAAATTTGACAGGAAGATAAATGATATTCCGGGGACGGAGATAGCCTACTTGAAAAGCGTGTGCGAATCCGCAGGCAGCAGTTAGTAAGTAATAAAACGAATGTTTAACCACAAAGCAATAGAAGCACCTGGTGTGGGTGATGCGCCGGTCCTAACAGAAGTCTCGCTGGCGCTCGGACGGTACCGCCTGCAGCGTGAGCCGCCGTCATCAACCTGAAAATAATACAAGTTTAGAATAATTATTTTATTTAAAAAAAAACTAAAAACCGACATCGAATCCCTAAATTTTACACTGGTTTTAAGCTTCAGGACCAAAACTACTCTACCCACGAGAATATTTTTTATGGGACCACCTCGGGATCATCTTCTTTATACAGGGTGTAATAAAAATGAAGGATCAAATTTTTAGGTTCAGCTTCGATCACAGATCACGGGAAAAATTAAAAATAAACGATTTACATCCCCTAAGCACTTTGTTATTAATATTAATATTTTATTTATAATTTCATTCCATTACTCTATAGCAAACCTAGCTTAAACTTGAAACTTTCACCCGTCTGGGAGGTGGGAGCTATGATTTTATGAATAGTTAAACAGATTATAGGGGTATTATATTCTTGTAGTGTGTTATTAGTTATTACCCTGGATTTGAAGACTCCAAGAGTGTAAGTGTAAGATTTTCGGTTTTTTAAATAATAGCTTGATATATATTTTATTTCATTATTGTCTCGAGTGGCCTGCTGCTCTGTTAAACACTTTCTTTATATATTAAATCACAATTGTAAACCGGCCTCCCGCGATACAGGTTTTGAACCTAGACTAGGTTCAAAACCTGTATCGCGGGAGGGGTCCCCGCACTAAGTGCGGGGACCACAAGTAATCTGTCTATAATTTTTTGTTTTAGTAAATAAATGCCTTTTGCATTTGTATTTGTTTTGTAGTCTGGCGGGAAAACAGACACTGGAAGCTCATTCCACTCTTCGTTTAGTTACCTCAAAGTTCCCGCGGCCGAAGGCTCGTGCTCCGTAGGCGGTGCGGTGCCTTGCAGTCTGATACTGAGCATGTTGGCGAGCGCTGTCTTTGTCTTAGGATTCACTAAGAGGGCGTTGTTGGCTGAAACACAATCATTATTGTTCTTAAAGTTATGATATAAGACTGAAAATGTTCTACAATAATTTGGCATTTTTAGAAAAACTATGAACGGACTTCCAATTCTGAAATAGTGAAAATGCGTTTGGAAGGAACACTTCAAATGTTTGTCCAGGTTATTTTTAAAAGAGTTCACTGAGGGGGGTACTGATCACTGATTTCGGTAACCAGTTCCAAGTCTTCACGATACTACGACAGAAATTTTAGAATCAATCCATAATTGACGGAGAAATCGACGAACATAATTATGTACATAAAAAAATACATACAGCAGAATATAGAACCTCCTCGTCGAAGTCGGTAAAAATAGGCTATTCAAAGATATATGAAATACAAGTGTGCCTGCGCTTTAACACGCGTTTTCCTGGATAAAAAGTACCCTTTAGGTATCCTTATCCAGGATACAATGTCTCTTTGCAAATTAATACCATGTCAGAAGGATTAAAACATTTTTTTAGCAAGAGCAGTGCTTATTATTTCTGTTGAATTAATGGTTAATGTTACCTTGATGTTGTTCAGGTGTTGTCGGCTGCAGTAACGGTTGGTCGCCTTGTCCTTCCGGCACTAATACTTGCTGCGTCACCCCTGGCGATACCTGAATATACAAGAAACAATAATAATAGGTATTTGTTATATAACTGTCAGAATTATTGACTTACTTCGCTGATTCCCAGCACTTGTTTACCGGCTTGATATATCGACTCTATTTACAAGGATATCTCATCTACCCTTCTTTGACGGCATGACTTATTGACTCACCGACACTTGTTTGACGGCACGACATAAGCTGACTCATTGACTCACGAGTTAGACGATATGACTCATTAACTCGCCGGCACTTGTTTCATGGCATGGTGATCGCGATGATGCGCGTTAATTCTCTCCTGTATCTGCAGTAGACGCTAGATAGCAAGCTGTTGGATTTGTTCCAATGAGTCGTAGCTGTGGCCGTAGGGCTTGCTTGAACATGACCCCTTGGCTTATGTGTTTGACTTTCTAACTCGTCAACTTATTTGTTACACGATACCACTCACTGACTTAACGACACTTGTTTGACGTGGTGATGCTGCGATTGCAGCTGCTATATCCGCTGTGTTTGTTGTTGACGCTGACATGCAATCTGCTTCGTTTGTTCCACCGAGCCCTATATAACTTGCTATGCCATGACACGACCCCTTGACTCATTTGTTTGACGGCTCGACTCACCGGCACTTGTTTGACGGCATGGTGATGCTGCGCGTGCTCTCTCTGCGCTTGCAGCTGCTGTATCCGCTGTATCTGCTGTTGACGCTGGAAGGCAAGCTGTTGCATTTGTTCCACTGAGCCGCCGGTAGGGGTAACAGGGCTGGCTACTGCTGTGCCGCCTAGAAAAATAAATACAATATACTTATAGTATTTTCTATACATGTAATAAAATATATCTGTATTTTCTTTAGTCATCTAGTACTCCTAACACAAGTTCTGTTTCACTTGGGACTAGATGATGCTGTGTGGATTTTCCAGCAGCATTTTTTATTTATATTAGAGCCGAAAATAATCGGTATAAATCAGTTTAGTTTTTACGCTGGCTGTGGTATATCAGTTTGAAAAAGAAATGGCCCCTGTATGTTCATATTTGTAAAAGTAAGATAAAACATTATAAATGAATATTGTAACCTAATGGATAAACATCACGTGATTTGCAAATATAGCTACGCTCGCGGCTTCGCAAACGCTATTCCCGTATAAAGTCTTATCAGTAAGTCGTATTGTGGAAATTACGAAACATCACAAGGGGAAGGGGGAGACCTCACGTATTTATTTTTCCGCTGCGCGTTCAACGATTTCTAAACCGGACAGACGGTCATTTTTATCAAAGTGCTTCATTAGATTATCCCTATATATAGAGACAATATTCTCCAAGATTTTTGGATACTTTGTTGTATGTATCTACAAAAAAACACGTAATTTTGAGTAGGTGGTGTCGTTTGAACCCTCAGCACCACCTAGTGGGAGGGGGCTAAAAGTTACTAAAAACCATCACGTGATCAATGGACGACTTGCACGTCTAACGGCTTCGTCTGTTCAGTAAATTAGGAGGTCCATCTTAAGTAACGAACAGATCTTCACAAATTTTCGCGTTTATGTTAAAGTAGGATAGCTCACACTCAATATCACTGAAATCCACATCTTCGAAGTCCATTGCGTAAAGCTCCCTCGACCGACATAGAGCAACTAGACAAAATTGAAATTATAATCCCATAGCGGGCACAGCATGATCTAAATACCAAATCCGAGCGCCTCTACGTACGTGAGCGATGTAAAAATGCGCTTAGTCGAGGAAAGTTTTCTATCGCTTTGAATATGGTGATGGGTTGATGGTGTGGCATATAGAAGCTTCTCAGATTTATTATTATTTTTATAAATAAAACCGACCAAGTCCGAGTCGGGCTCGCGCACGAAGGGTTCCGTACCATCATTATCTATAAAAACGGGGAAAAAATCACGTTTGTTGTATGGGAGCCCCCTTAAGTATATATTTTATTGTTCTTTAGTATTTGTTGTTATAGTGGCAACAGAAATACATCTGTGAAAATTTCAACTGTCTAACTATCACGGTTCATGAGATACAGCCTGGTGACAGACGGACAGTGAAGTCTTAGTAATAGGGTCCCGTTTTTACCCTTTGGGTAGGGAACCCTAAAAAGCCTGTGGTGCGCTAATGTGTCATGGGTCTCCCTTTCCTCTTTCTTTTAGGTGCGCGTTTATTTTTTTCTTAAATCAACGCCTGTCACATCTGAGCTATTCATAATTAATATGAAAGAAATCTAGGCTTAGTGCGCATTCACAGCATCCGTTTTGATTTTTCCTGATGGCGTATACAGGGCGTCCCAAAACTTACCGTCAAGCTGAAAGCGGTGCACAGGTGGGTTCATGGCATCAATCTTGGGTCTATCAGTAATGGTTTCTGAGTCATAAGCTTTTTACTGAAAATCATAAATTCTCTATACAAAAATAATAACCACAAAATATGGACATCTGTACGTAAGTATAGATAGCATAGAACCATTTTTTAGTTGCGCCGGGCAGAGAATTTATGATTTTCAGTAAAAAGTCTATAACCTTCATACGTTACTTTGGTATTGGTAGTAGGTATAATACTAGGAATAAAATAGGAATAAAACTATGCATTTAACCTATTCACATAGTGTCAGTGGATTACAAGGAACCCTGTATGCTCCCAAATTTACAAGCCTTAAGTTGTTGTTATGCCAAAACAAAAGCCGCGAACTGTTACCACTCTGATACAGATTATAAGCAAATACCAATGGTTTTAAGCTGCATTGTATCGCTTATCTATTTTATTCAGGTTAAGTATAAACGGCACCCACATGTAGGTACAATACCTACTTTCAGCTAAATCATGCAACCTTGTCATACCAACTTGTCTGCCGTGAACTGACAGTAAACTTGACAAGGTGGTGGCACCATTTCAGAACTACTAGCCATGAAGGTGTTTTTTCATCAGGGCTAATTTAACATAAGCTCAACTCAATAGAAACTCCTGGATCAGAATCCTTCCGGGTCATGGCTGAAATGGCTGGAGAATGTCCAAATTGTTCGATTACCTATGTGCTAGATAATATGAGAGTCAAAATGCACAACAGACATATAATGCGATTGTTTGAAAGAACGATTGTTATATGGATTATTACTCAAATAGATAATTTGTCAACGAGCTAGTATCTTCTACTATATTAACCAGTAGTGTGCCACCCCAGCTTCGCACGGGTATGTTCTATCGCCTATGTTCATCAGGGCGATAGAGAGACTCTAATGGTGAAAGAATTTTTCATATCGTTCCAGTATTTTCGGAGCCTATTCAAACAAATCTTTCCTCTTTATAATATTAGTGTAGAGTAGCTAGCCCGGCAAACTTCTTTCCGCCTTAGAATCAGAGATGGCGTTACATACGTAAATATATGTATGTATGAGAAAACGATATTCTTTCCCCTTGTGAATTTTTCATATTTATTAGATACTAGTTTCCGTCCGCGGTTTCGCAGGTTATTTCTATCCCATGGGAAACTGATTTATGGGATTAAAAGTAGCCTATGTTTTATTCCAGGCTTAGAACTACCCGCATGCAAAATGTCAGCCCGATCCGTTCAGAAACATACAAAATTTCCCATTTATAATATTAGTGAGATGTTATTCTGCTATTCGGGAAGGAGACAAATCCAACAAATTATAGATCATTAAAATCGGTCGGCCGTTCTCGAGATATAAATTGTGTAACTTACACAAACTTAGTTTAAAAAAAATGCTGGACAATTCACACAACATTATCTAGCCCCAAGCTAAGCAGAGCTTGTGTTATGGGTACTAGATAACTGATATAATATAATAATAATGCTGGACAATTCACACAGCATTACCTAGCCCCAAGGTAAGCAGAGCTTGTGTTATGGGTACTAGATAACTGATATACTTAATATAATACAATACATAGATAGATATTTTTATTATACATAGAAAACGACCAGAACACCCTGAACAAATATCTGCAGATCGTACAAACATTTGTCCCGAGGCGGGAATCGAACCCGCAACCTCCTGCATCGCAGGCGGGCCTTCGCCCACTGCGCCACAGAGGTCGTCGAAATACATAATACAATACATCGATTTTTTTTATTATACATAAATAACGACCAGAACCCCCGGAACAAATATCTGCAGATCGTAAAAACACGCGGGAACAGGCGGGAATCGAATCAGCTAGGTACATCCTGCGTCGCAGGCAGACCTTCGCCCACCGCGCCACAGTGTTATTATGTAAGTAAACAGTTTTCATATGTATTCGTCGTGTATAATTCATTTTCGCCGTTCATATATTCATTGGTTCATTTTCTTTTGTTTTTTATTCGTTATGCAAATACAGCCAATGATCGGCGAAAACTGAATTACCTCTACACTGAGGAATACATTTTAAAAGTGTATACTTACCTATAACAAAGTTGTGAGTTAGTTCGATATTTTTTGTAAATAAATGGCACAAGAGTTTGGAGGCCTATACCCAGCAGTGAGTGAAGTCGGGTTGTGGATGATGATGAAAAGACTAAGTACATAAATCAAGGTTTCCCCTGTAGGTGGAGCTAAACAACGCATAAGTCGTTTGCGTTTATAGATAATGGTACGAAACCCTTTGTGCGCGAGACCGACTCGCACTTGGCCGGTTTTTATTTATTATCAATTTGAGTAAAATTTTATAAATATGTCTTTGTTTACCAATAATATCTTAGATCCTGGAATCCAGTGTAGATACTGGTATTTTGAAGATCGGTTGAGGAAGTCTCTGTGGGTGCTCACGGACGTACTTAGTATAATAGTTTTCGAAGGGGGAGAAAGCCTTACCTGGTGATTGGGGAGGTGCGGGCGAAGCTATGGGTATTGTAGCTCTGGCGCCCGGCGATTGAAGCCACTGTACCTACAAATTATGTTGATTTAGATTTGTAGAAAACAAAATGTGAAGGGAATAAAGTAAAAGGAGACGCAATGAACATGAAATATACCTATATCATGAAATGTGGTTATTCTGTGCGACATTACATATTGTGACGGCATGACGTCACAAATTAGTATTCTCTGATTGGTGTTCAACGTGTCATGGCGGATTGCTGTATTTTGTACTTTTATTTTATAAAAATAATAATGAATGCTGATAGAAATAAAATAATATAATACGTGTGTGATCTATGGCTCAGGAAAATACATAATTTAGGTGATTTTTAGTTACTGTCATCATCCCTATTGTCACGTTTCGTGGCTATTTTACTGAAATCGCAACAACCATTAACGACTGCAGTTTATCGTGAATTAGAACAATCTTAAGCTTAGTTTTATATAAATATTGACCTGTATCTAAATCACAATTATATTTAGACTAAGATAGGCGAATAACATTGTATTAAATTTTAAGCATTATACACTTACTAGTGGTTTATTTTTCGCTTCTGCCACTAGTGGACAAAAAATTGAAGCAATAAAATCAATAACATTTTGTTTCTTATTTGATAATAATTATGTACTATTTATTAAGCTGTTTATGTATAAAATTTGACTTGTCTAAGTGCTTATTTTGTAAGCCTAAAAAAATAAAGTTATTGAATTTTGAGTCCATAGATCAGAGTACTACACAGTTCGACCCTTCTATTCCTTGGTAAGTCAGTAATATGGTAAGTACCTGTTGCTGCTGTCCCATTTCTGGTGCGATCTGGCTGCGTATGAACGTGACACTCTGCGGGGCCGGCGACTGCGACCCCGGAGACGCTACCACGCCTCCTGGTTGCTGCAATACAACAAATCTTTGTTTTAGGTAAATAATAAATAATGCTGGACAATTCAAACAACATTATCTAGCCTCAAGCTGAGCAGATACCATACTGCATTTAGGGTACAGTATGGTTATGTGGGGATGTCGAAGTAAAGCTTCAACGACCCACTTAATAACCCCCCGGTGGCCGGCCTCTACGCGTGATCAAAGCACCAAGACAAAAATGAAGTATCGACTTACTTGCTGATGCGCCAAAGCAGCCGCGCGTTGCAACGACAGCTGCCTGCGTTTCTGCAGTTGTGCTACGAACATCGCTCGCTGTTTCGGGTTCATCTGCTGCAGCTGTTCGTGCGTTCGCGCATCAAGGTGGATCAGTTGACGCCCGCCGCCGCCCGCTGTCCATGATACCTGGAGATTGGGTCTTATGTATTACGAGGTAGAGATGGTTTTTAGAGTTCCGTACCCAAAGGGTAAAAACGGGACCCTATTACTAAGACATCGCTGTCTGTCTGTCTGTCACCAGGCTGTATCTCATGAACCGTGACAGTTAGAGAGTTGAAATTTTCACAGATGATGTATTTCTGTTGCCGCTATAACAACAAATACTAAAAAACAGCATAAAATAAATATTTATGGGGGCTCCTATACATCAAATGTGATTTTTTTGGCGTGTTTATAGATAATGGCACGGAACCCATCGTGCGCGAGTCCGACTCACACTTGGCCTGATTTATTGTATAATATTCGTACTACTTCTGGTTATTGTTTAGAGGAATTTATACATAATATCCTCCAATATATACATACATAAATATCCTCCAACTATTACAAACCAGCTAGGGCTGTAATAGTTAGGATATTTATGTGATTTTGCAAGGAGTCTTTCCTAACCGCTATTGATTTCATTGTGTAAAAATAAGGAAAATAAAACCGGCCAAGTGCGAGTCAGACTCGCGCACGAAGGGTTCCGTACCATAATCTATAAAAACGGCAAAAAAAACACGTCTGTTGTATGGGAGCCCCCTTAAACATTTATTTTATTCTGTTTTTTAGTATTTGTTGTTATAGCGGCAACAGAAATACATCATCTGTGAAAATTTCAACTGTCTAACTATCACGGTTCATGAGATACACGGACACGGCCTGGTGATACACGGACAGACAGACAGACGGACAGCGAAGTCTTAGTAATAGGGTCCCGTTTTTACCCTTTGGGAACGGAACCCTAAAAATTATACAGTAATACTGATAGGGTAACAAATTAAAAAATATCATGTATTATTGATTTATGTCTGAGCTTAGAATTAAATTCATAATGAGGAAAAAGTAGTAGAGTAGCAAGCAAGCTTATGAGATGGTTATTGCATTATAATAGACAGCTTCTTTTAATAAGGATGCTCACAATGGTGAATTCAGAAAATTGTTAAGAAGATGGGAACGCATTGCAGAAGGAAGAAAAGCATGAGAAAGCAAACAAAAACTTTTATTACATAATGTAAAACATAACTTTCTAATAATATCTTACCCTAGGACCAACAGTGCCTGGCTGAGCTATTTGCTGTCTCTGTTGCAAATACTGTTGTTGCTGCCAGGAGACATTTTGTCCTTGGACCAGCTGCTGCCCACCAGGGGAGACTATTTGCTGGCCTCCTGCGTGAGTTATAATCTGTTGAATGCCCCCACCAGCAGTCAATTGGCCTCCAGCCTGCGGAGACTGTGGCAGCTGAGAAAGAATCTGTTGAGTTTGCCCAACATTTTGACCAATGATTTGTTGCCCAGATTGCGTCACAATTTGCTGCGATGACTGAGCTATGACCACTTGGTGCTGTTGCCCTTGTTGGATCACATGTTGACCGCCTTGTGATAAAACTTGCTGTGTTCCCTGTGTTATAATTTGCTGACCGCCTTGATTGACTATCTGGCCCCCTTGATGGACAATCTGGCTTTGGGAGACTAATTGCTGGCCTTGTTGTAAAGTCACTTGCTGATTTCCATGGACTAAGATCTGTTGCTGGCCAGTGTGCTGGTTTATCAACACTTGCTGGGGAGCTTGGACGATCTGCTGCTGTCCTGAGCTGTTTAACAACTGCTGCTTTTGTACCAGTATTTGATGGTGAGCCTGCCCAATGGTTTGACCCTGGGAATTGATGGACTGTTGCATGATTTGTGGCGATTGGATAGTGTGCTGGGGGCTCAATTGAGGCTGTTGGTTGTTGATCAAAGCTTGCTGCTGAGTTTGTATTATTTGCTGCTGTAGGATCACTTGGTTCTGTTGATTACGTTGAACCAAAGGGCTCCTTATGATCTGATGTTGCCCTTGAACATTTTGCACCATTTGTACATTCTGTTGCCTCCAAGCTCCCTGTGTAGTTTGTTGCGTTTGTATGGTCTGTTGTACAGATTGAATTTGCTGACCTTGTTGGTTCACCAGTTGGCCTTGCTGATTTACTAGTTGGTTTAATTGCACTTGTTGGCCTGACTGTCCTTGTGTTGAAGAGACAATTCCTTGATTGACCACTCCCATGTTCATATTCTGCTGTTGATTCGTCATTGATTGGACTGTCTGCTGTTGAATTAAGCCTTGGTTTTGCGAGTTGAGCTGTTGCCCGGAGCTTATTATTTGCTGGTTGATAACTTGTGGCTGTCCAAGGTTTTGGTTCATTTTAGCATTTTGGATTATTTGCTGAGTGGACTGAGCTAGCTGTTGAGCTATGTTCTGGACAGCCTGGGAAGCAGTCTGCTGGCTCAGGCTCAAGCCTTGTTTCATCGCCATGTTTTGCTGGTTAAGTTGTTGCTGTTGGAGGTTGTTTGCACTTTGGCTCAGCATTTGGCTGATGTTCTCAATCTGCTGCTGAGCAGAGCTCATTGAAGTGGTGGGGGATTGAATGCTCTGCTGCATGTGATGTTGACTGCTTTGTATGTGTTGCTGCAGTTGCCCAGACATGTTCTGAGTCATTTGAGAGACAGAAACATTTGGTTGAGAGAATTGGTTATTCATACCTTGCTGCTGGTTTTGCTGGTTGATTTTGTTTTGTTGCTGTATCATCTGCATTTTTAGTTGATGTTGCTGCAGCATTTTTTGTTGTTGCATTTGGATTGCTGTCAGGCCATGAGGCTGTTGCTGCTGCTGCTGCTGCTGACTTTGATTGTATTGCAGGTTGACTTGTTGATTCTGCATCATACTGGGTTGTGAGACAACTGTGTTCTGACCAAACTTTTGAATCATTTGTGTGTTAGCTTGGCTATTCTGTATTTGTACATTTTGCATGTTCTGTGTTACTATTCCTTGTGGTAATGTCTTGCTCATAATGCTGGAAGTAGGCACTGATGTTGAAGTGTATCCCATAGTGTTGATGGCTGAAGTGGCCACATGTGAGGACGGGGCACTAGAGGGAGGGTGGTTCCAGGGCATTCTCTGCTTCAGTTTATCAAGCAGTGCCTGAGTACTGTCATCTTTGCTTTCCGCCATGTTCTGAGTAGGCACTTCGTTTTTTGCAATACCTTCTTCAAAGTCAAATCCTGTGATTGCACTAATCCTGTCCATAGGCTTGGGGGGTGGCTGAGGCACAATCAACAACTTTGGTTGAAATATATCTGTTGCAGCTTGGATTCTAGCCCGTATACTCTCCAGCACCCAATCAGGGGTAACAATTTTGAGTCTAGAGGTGGGAAAGCTGAGAGCTGTACTATACTTTTTTCCTGAGGCTACGCCACAAATGAGGTGGGTGCATTGAGAGTCCAAGTTCAACTTAACCCTGCCACCATAGTACGTGATCACAGCAAATAGCGATTTTGCATCCGCAGCACTGACTTTAGTAACACAAGCCACAACATTTAGAAATATCTTACTTTTGTTTGGGCTGTAGGGCTTAGGATTTGCGAGTTTTTTTAGACGCGCGCACGCTAGTATCCAATGCTCGGTCACAGCAGGGATCTGGTAGATATCCTGAGCTTCGTCAATATCATTTTCAGATGGATTTTGACCGCAAATTAGATGTGTGACATAGTCAGACAAATACTTGGTATTTTCCGCGCCGCCGGACAGCAGAAGCCGCATAATCTACAAGCACATTTCAAAAACAAGTTATAGAGTAACATACACGCGTAAAAAGAACTGTATTTACAAATAAAACAAAAAGAAACAAACCCTTTCCGAGACATCGCCAGACAGGTAATACTTGACATCCTTGAATATAGCTTCTTGTAAAGTCAGAGTTTCTAAATCGTCAACTATTGTTACCATTTTCTTTATATGTTTCTTAAAATTATTAGACACAGTTTTACACGCTCATTGTGATATTTTACAAATAATGCTGCTTGGAAATTCATGTCATGAAATGTAAACTCAAGCGATGACCGACGGCCATTTATTATCAATCAATTCTGCCAACCAACCAAACAACAACAATAAAAGCATGTCAAGCTATCTGTAAATCATGGTCAAGCAATATAAGGCTACAACAGACGATCAATTTTTTATACCTACCTGCCAATCCATACCATTATTTCACACGTGAGTCAGGTAGGTGTGTGACTTTTTTGAGGTGAGTCAGATGTTTCCGTTAAGGGATCTCTTTTTAGGGTTACGTACCCAAAGGGTAAAACGGGACCCTATTACTAAGGCTCCGCTGTCCGTCTGTCCGCCTGTCACCAGGCTGTATCTCATGAACCGTGATAGTAAGACAGTTGAAATTTTCACAGATGACGTATTTCAGTTGCCGCTATAACAAAAAATACAAAAAAACCTAATAAAATAAATATTTAAGGGGGCTCCCATACAACAAACATGATTTATTTTGCCGTTTTTATAGATAATGGTACGGAACCCTTCGTGCGTTAGTCTGACTCGCACTTGGCAGGTTTATAGTGTGATGTGATGTAATTTCATTTGAAACTATCAACGAAAATTAATAAGGAATCTTGGACTAACGTAGTGGTTTTAATCTCTTTGTCTTGGACAACGACATTGGAAAAGTTGAATGGGCATCCATCGAAGATATTTGATCAAATATTGGACAAAGAACAGGGCAAAGATATTGGATGAGTGGAAGAAAGATAGATAGGTACCTATGTCAATAACTTAAGCTATGCCAATGATATGGTGCTGCTTAACCCCGCAGTCAAGGGTTTGAAGAAGTTGATCAAGATCTGTGAGAGGTATCTTGGCCATATTGTAACGTCCAGTGGCAGTGACGATGAGGATATTGAACGACAGTGCAGAGCGTTGTGCATTGTCGGCAATATTATGATCTTATGGAAGTTATCGAAATCCTGTCGAGATGTAAAATTAACGTTATTTCGCTCATTCTGTCAGACTTTTGACACCTATCAGGTCTGGAAACATTACACGAAGAAAGCACATAATGGCATACCTACGTGTTGCCTATAATAATATCTTTAAACAACTTTTGGGACTCGAGCGATACTGCAGTGCCTCAGGCATCTTTTCCGAAGTAGAGTGTAGAGTAGATTCATTTAACGCCATTCAAAGAAACCGGGTTTCCAAATTTATGTCTAGAATTGATAGGTGTAAAAACTCTGTTATATATAATAGCGAGTCCGGCGGGAAGAATCTTTCCTATCATGCCATGAATCGAGTAATCGAAGCATAACGGTTTTTTCTTTCGACTGAAAGTCATCAGTCATCACGGAGCATTTAAAAGGGTCAAACCCCATCTTGTTGTTAAGACATCATTGATACCGCGTCAACATCAGCTAGAAGCACCTCACAATCTTCCGTGGAACGTATGACAGTACAACGTAGGATGGAGGATGTGACATAAATTACTATTAGTCATCTGTTACTTTTTCTTCATATTTTTTTTACGATGATAGTTTTCTTCTTCGTTTTGTTATTTTCGTACATTATTTGAAATTTTATATTAGGTACAAATAAACACATATTCTGCAAGTTGACACCCGTCGAGTAAGTTTCGTTTCGACCTAGCACACTACACCGATTTTGTGGCACCTTGTCTAAACAATATTATCAACAAGATTTGCATGTTACTATGCTGGGTAATTATTAAATGTTTGCGCGGACGGATAGATTAATGTAGGTAAGCGAATTCCAAAAATTAATTTGACATAGCTTACATAGGTACGCATGATACCAACTATCTATTACATGAACTATATTATTATATAGTTCATGAACTATATTATTATATAGTTCATGTTTTGGACTATATTATTATATAGTTCATGTTTTCCCCCCATTCTAGGTACCTTCCCATTCCATCTACACGTGCCACGTGACGTCACTATATTTTTATCATTCGCAAAAATCTTAGCCATGAAATTTAATTTTGGGCAAAGCCAGTTTTTGTCATAACATACTTAAGTTATGTTTTTATCATAACATACTTATGTTATGATAAAAACATTTTAATAATTTCTGCTCAGCACACAACTTTTCGTAGTAAGTACCTAGGGTTGACCTTAGCTACGTAGGCAGATAGACAGTACTAATAAAATCTACGTCTCGTGCTAAACCGGTATTTCCAAAACGTGTTGTAAGCTCTAGGTAGGTAAGTATCTAATAGTATTTTCCTGTTTATCTTCTATGTGATTCAGATCACATTTAAAAATATGAAACACCCAAATCTATTGAGTTAATGAAGTTATGATGACCAATTAAAAACGTTGGACGATAGATAACGGTTTTGATGAATTATTATAAATTTTAGTGTCGTTTTACTTATTTTTATTAGCTTAGCTTCTACTTATTTAATAAACTTTTGCAAAAAATCAACGACCATAAACGAACCTCTGGCGGTTTGTAAAAAATTTACCACCTTTAAACAGAAAGACATACCAACCCAACCCTACGTTGATAAGGTAAACAAGGTCTTAGTATTTCTTCTTTTATTAATTAGACGTAGATTGAAACACGCAAGAGTTTCTTGATTCCTTAAAATAAGTAGGTACGTATGTACTAAAAGTTAGTAGGTAGGTACTTGCTAAAATTAACCTTTAAAAATTGCTATTGCAAGAGCATTCTTCTGTAGGTATCATCCGCCCCTATTGAGTGATCTATTGGGCGTTCTATTCTATCCCCTCCTCTATTCATAGGTACTGGTTACTTATTGTCATCATCACCTTTCAATATCATTGGGTATATTAATGGGTCATGTACCCAAGCACACTGGCTTACGTAAACGATCTGTTGTCAAAAATAAATATATTAAAGTGGAAACACCTGTTTGTAGAATGTCGTTGACGACAAAGGATTATCCAACTAATTTCACCTCATGAATGGTCAATACGTCTTAAGCCAGTAAATCGCCAACACGAGGCATAAGCAGTCGTGACGTGAAAAATGCGATTGTACTGTTTATAAAATGAAGCGCGCTTTTTTTTCTATAGTTTTTGCTTTAGGGCTACTATTGTCAGTTAATTGCCAGTACGGACAATCGCCGTGCCCTGAAACATTTTCGTACCAAAGCGATGGTAACAGTGTTTTTGGATACATAAGTTTGAAGCCTAGTGGTATAAGTGTAAGTTCTGTTATTTTGAGGGCCAATTTTACAGTTGCTGCTCAACTACCGACGGTAAGTTTCTATTCAATTATTTTTCATAGATATCCTAATTCAGTAAGTGTTTTTGGTTCTAGGTAAATGTAAATTAGTTTAGTGTTTCTGTGTTTAGTTTTTTTCAGTCTGCAGTTAGCTCAATTGTAAATATACTAGTTTTAATTTAATTCTATTATTTGATTGTAATTTCTTTTGTTAATAAATGTGTTTAGTATTCAATAATCTAACTAATCTAAAAGAAATTAGACCTTAACAATTATCATTTGCTGCCCACCTGGTTCAACTATGATAACAAAATGTAGTATGTACCTAGGTACCTACTTACATTGTCATTCATTCTTTTAGATTAGACCTAGATTCAAATTCATAAAGTACTTGCCTTACGTACCAGTGACTCCTTGTATATTTATTATTCGAAACAGGCACTAGCTAGTGTTTTGTGCATAATAGCACATTTGAATTCGTAGGTTACGAAATTGTACCAAAGGTACCATCCAAATTGTAGATTTATGATGACAATTAATATTAGAATAATTTAATATTTTGCGAATCTTCTTGATATCATACAAACATTTGTTAAACTTGTTTAATTTAGATCCGGTTGAAATCCAGTTAATATAAATTAATAAATACATTTTAAATATTGGTATTTCAATTATTGATTTTAGTACTTAGCATTTCCATAACAATAACGCAAAGTTGCCTCCGGGGAAATACAAAAAAGAGAAATTGCGGTCAACTGAATTGAATGACACTTAGGCATTCTTAACACGGATTTACTAAATTATTTATCAGCCTTCCTTACAACCTGATGAAATTGTAAATAAGAAAACAATAATATTGTTGACGTTATATATTTTTTTATTTTTGGAAAATAGTTTTAAATTGATTACGTCTTCCCGAATGACACAGGTTACTTAGTTGACTCCTGCAGCCAGCGACGACCCAATAACTCTGTAACAGTTAAAAAAAAAGATAAGAAAAACATTACATACCTAATCTAAAAACAATTATATTAAATTCACATTACAGAACGTAGAATGGTATTATAACAGAAATGTGGCAACACAGATATTACCCTGTTGTTATACTAAAATCTATTTTTCAGACAAGAATATATAATTGTACACCATAGTTTTACTAATAAACACATACAGCATAAGCCGTAAAATAACACAGTATCTTACTAATATTAAAAAGAGCATTCAAAAATTGAATCCTCTGAAGGGGTCAGAAAGGGTGGTAGGTAAAGTTTCTATGACGTATTTTTTAATTTTGGATGAGGGTGTGCAACAAATTTCTGAACTTTGTATGAAAACATACATTTCTACGCAGGCGAAGCCGCCGGGCGCAACTAGTAGGAATATAAGTCTTTACCTATTAGGTAAAGGAGAGTTGGCAGCATTCATACAGCAGTCATATCTACAAAACTAAGCACGTCGAAGCGTTCGTATTTGCATGCGTGAGTCGCGCCCATCCACTTAAGCTAAATGTGGGATGGCAGGGCAATGCGGCTCCGCCGACTTCCTTAGGACAAGCCGTAATAATATTTTCGCTCCTTGTGAGTAATTTTTCGTTTCACACTATCATGGGGTTTGTAGTCGTATATTTCCCTCTAAATTTTAATTATATACTGTTTTAACAATATCCCTAGTTTGTCATGTAAACCTCCATTTTGGGTTAATCGCAACGATTATTTTAATTTTTATTAATATGTGGTGAGGTAGAAACATTAATACAGCTTTAGTAGGGTACATTCATACAGCAAATAATGTATCGTAAAAAACAAACAATATGTAAAAGACCTGAGATACGATAGATCACAGTACAGCACGTTACCAAGAAACGTTAACTACCTATAAATGTTTACAGTAAAACACGAAAGGTACTAATACAACTCGCAGTTTGCGCAGTGGAGCCCACCTCAACAGAACCAAATTATAGAAGATGTAATTCAGGATCTAGAATAGCTACTACTTCCAGTCCATTAACAATAACAACCGAATGCCTACAGCATTCGACACTTAAGGTTGGAACAAAAATGAAGGGTTGAGGTCGGAGCCCCCCATTAGAAGCAAAGCAACCAATCTATGTAAGAAGCTTTGATGCCCATTTTTTGGGAAAAACTGCCGTAGCTCAGCCAGGTTAGTACAAACGTATTAATACTGAAATAGATTAATTTTGCAGTCGGACATTGAGAGGTAATCAAGCGTTATTGAAACGGGTTTGAAATAGGTAGGTAGCAATAACTGCTAATATACCTAATAAAAATTAAGAATAATTTATTGTGAAATTGTGCACTATAAAAATGGTCTCACCAATTAGGTAGGTACAGTTAAAATTTAAGAACCTAAATTAAAGGTCTTTGCAGACTTGAGATTACTCTTTTATTTAGATTATTATTAAACGTATACTTTTAGCAGAAATTATGATTTTTTGAGGTAAACAGGTACAATTGCAATATTTGCAATAAACTTACTAATTTATTAACTAAAACTCAAGAGCTTAATAGAGGTACTATTACCTACATACTAACCTACACAGGGTGAGCTTATTATGAGCTACATGCCAACCAACAACGGAAACTAAATAAATAATTAATCACGTGCATTAAAAAAGTAATAACATGAAACCCTAAACCTAATTGAATTATACTTTTGTACATTTATTTATATAAACACTGTGGTCGTTTCAACTCTCGAAGATCATTATCTCTAAAAGTAGTTATAATGCTGACTCTACTTTTGGCCAAACAACGATGAATTTATTTTTTGTCGTAATTTTTTTACTTGAGGAAACTGTGGTTAGTATGGATTCACGTAACAATAAAAAGGTCAGACATTTTTTCTTGGAACCTGCCAGTCAAAGTAATCAAATATGACAAATACAATATTACTACTTATTTTTATATTTTTGAGCACAGACCACTCCTTAAAATTTCTTTTTACTCGTAACGTTATTAGTCATATTGTTAGTCCTAAAAAAACCTCTTCAAAATCAGATCCCATCAACTGTCCGTGTGCAAGTATCATAATTCATAACATAAGCACACAACAATGACTAAATTTAGTGTTGATTCAATTCCAAACGATCATCAATTTGTGCATGCATGAATGATTCGCATTATCACGTTTGTTGCACCAAGAAGAGTTCAGAGAACTTAAGAAAATCGGATATTTTTTTTCATCGATGTTTTGTCCTTCATTTTATGTAATGTTTTACTAGATAGATAGGTAAGTTTCTTGGTACAATCTTCTTTTTAGTAGGAACTAAGTTTCTTATTAATTTTAGAACAGCTATAATAACAAGATTCAAAAAATTGGATTGTTGTGATATGAGTTATGCTTAAGACCGTATAGTAAAAGGTCAAATATTTTGCGATTTAACATTTAACACGACCTGTTTATTTCCTACTCACGGAGGAAGTCAGTTGTATTATATTTTTGACAGCAATAAATCTTCAATAACTGTAATTAAATCAAATCAATTATATACCTATCTCACTCAGTACCTAGTAGATAATCTTGCGGGCTTAATTCAAAAGAAGCCTTTCCCACCGTAATTCATTTATCAGCGACCATTAACTAGTATTTACTATTTATGGGTCCTTGCACTCTCTCAATCAACTTATGGTAGTCGATTTTTCCTTGAAGGGACTGTCCCGCCGCCCAAGGCCCGTTACTCACTTGTTGGTAATTTCAAAAGGCTGTTGGACTTACTTACCTTTTACATTAAACACGCTTACACTTTTTGTTTACCTTTGACATTCAAACTGTTATTGTTGCTCGTAGGTATACCTACTTACTCATGAGTAGTTAGCAATCGTTTTAATGAACTCCGAACATTACTAAATAAAATGTTGTACCTAATAAACGATCGTTATCTGCCTCGTACCAGTTATACCTTCAATAATAAAAATATTTTGTGCTTTCCTTATTCTTACTTCGTAAGAACTTTCTTTACGCTGTATGTAATAACAATAACTTTGGATAACTGGACTTGCAATGCAACCAACTTAAAGGTTGTCCTGACAGCGCATGTTGAAGTGAGAGGCATCGATAACAAGAAAGGTGGTTTCTCCTATAACCAGGTAATGCCCCTTGGACTATGAATTACCAATAATTATGCAATAAAAGATCGACATAAACAATTTGTCCCGAACAATGGACTGTTTAAGGTTCTTAATGAAAACGTAGGGGTGTACCTACTACCCTTATGTTGGCACGTAGATTATGAGAATCAGAGAGTGAAGTTCCTACAGCTATAACTGTCTATTAGTAGGTACGGGTACATAATTATCTGATTGACATTGAATACCTATTGAAATACCGTAAAGCTAGCACTTTTCGCACTTAGCCGAGCAAATAACATGAAAATGCAGACTTGATCATTCATTCAATATGTTATGGTTATGATGTGCTAATATAATTTTATCTGTCGTCGGATCATAACAATAGTCACGACGACTTAGCTGTTACTTTAAGACTTAGCTACCTACCAAAATAAACAGTTAATTTTTTCAGTCAATAAACATATCAGGAATGTTTATTTATTGCTCATTAATTAGGTACTATTAAATGGGCTTAAATATTCACCACTTAATCATAAATAATAAGCCCTCATTTAATATCGTAGAATTAATAAAAATGTTGACTATTTTTATAATGACGCGACATATTTTAATTAATAAACGATCAGAAATCTGCATAAATTAATAACTTATTTTATGTTTGTTCTCAGACGTACATAGGACAAATAGAAACAATTGGCAATGGTAATCAGCAGCTGCAAAAGTTCAACAGAGGCGTGCCATTGCAGTACCGGGTTAATTTCCCGGTGACCTCGCCGTTGCCGCGGCTGACTTCCATCGCTGTGAATGGGAATGTGATATGCTATGGAGCTGGAGGTAGTGTATCAAAATCTCACTGAACAACTTTGCTGCTAATAATTAATAAAACGTCAAGTGCGAGTCAACTTGACCACTTGATCCATGGCGAGAAACAAAAAAAATGTTTTTTTTTGTGTTTAGATTACATAATAATTTTTGGATTTTTCCCTTGCCATAAGACCTTGATTTTTGCCAAATTGCATGGTTCAAGGTCAACAGGAAGTACCCTACAGGTTTTTGGTCCAAAGCGAGAATCAAACGTTTTTTTATCGTGAATTAACAAAAAAATTATGGTTTTTTGATCCATTTCGAGAGTTTTGAAGATTTTGTGGATAATTTTGGAACTACTTAAGTGGTTAAAAAGTACCTTTAAAATCTTGCATAAGTGGTCTCAGTTAAATACTTCTAGAACTACAAGTACCTAATTAACTTTCAGATGTTCCCAGTCCTCATCAATACGTAACAACAATAAGTCTCGACCACATGCTTTATCTCAAAGGCGGGAATCCCCAAACCTTCAACCCTTTCGAGTCTTCTGATTCTGATATTGGATTCTCTGGCCAGTATGGGGACAACACTCAAATCTTCACTATCAATGATATTGGAAACCGAGATGGAACGTGGTCTGTAGTTTATCCAGATAGAAGGCCGGTGCCAGTTGCACGACCGACACAACCAGCAGTTGGGCGGCCGAAGCCGACCCAGTCACGGCCGTCTCAGCCACAGCCTGAATTGCCTAGTTTGGAATACCCACAGTCACAGAGTCAACCAGACTACAATATTTACTATCCAGATAGGACGACGACGACGGCCAGACCACAAACGACTAGACCCCCGCCACCGCCGTCACCACCGCCCACACAAGCTCCGTAAGTTTATATCTTACTACATATATTTTACATATATTTTTCAATTCATGAAAATCATCGTTCGTACAATGTTTTTCTAAGAAATGTTATATTTCTCTACTTTTTAACAGTCCAGCTACCCCATCGCGATTGCCTTCTAACACAGCAGTTGAATGCGGTGTCATAACCGGAGGCAACGAACAAATACCTCTTATCTTCAACGGCAACTCTTACCCAAGAGGTGACTGGCCGTGGTTGGTGGCGATTTACAAGAGGCAGGAGGGCAGTTTGACATTCATCTGCTCTGGAACTTTGGTGTCGGAAAGGCACATTATCAGTGGTAAGAAAAAACACGTCTTTCAGTTACTCAAACGCTACCGTCTATATTGTTCTCTTATGTCAGTCCATCCCAACCCACGGTTGCCCGGAAGAGATCATTCAAAGCAATAAGGCTGTTCTTTGTCTTTTCTTGGTTCTCAGCGTTCCCTACTGTATTGTATTTTGTGTTTCTGTGGTACAATAAAGAGTTATAAAAAGGTTTATTGGTAAATTAGTGACAATACGTGAACTGCAGGTATAGCCCATCATCACAAACACGTTTGTGAAGACGCCAGGTCTTAATTCTTAATTTTGGTATTGGTAATGGGTACCCCCCGCAATTCAATAATCGTTTGTTAGAGAGGTTTTATTTGAAACTCAACTTAAAAACAGCTCTGCCCTGAATTAACAGAAGATACGAGAGTGAAAGATCGGTCTTAAGTAACTCGTTGGGTTCCAGTCAAAGATGTTTTTTCATTTAGTATCAGAGACTTATATATATAGACTTATATATTTTTTAGAATTTAAACTTGGCGCCTTCACGAACGTGTTTGTGATGATGGGCAGGACCTGCAGTTCACGTATTGTCACTAATTTACCAATAACCTGTGTCACTAATTTACCAATAACCTGTATATATATATCTCTATTCAAAATCAACGCATGCTACCGACCTCATTATACCTGTGTTTTCATTATATTTATTTATTGCAGCTGCTCACTGCATGCACCTGAGGAACTTACAACTAACAATCAAGGACATAGTTGTGAAAGTGGGAGTCTACAATCTGGAAGATTGGGGTGACGACATAAGCATGACGAGGACTCTGCTATCGGCTAGAATACACGAATCTTACAACTCTTCTACCTTAGAAAGTATGTTTTTCTTCGCTGTGATCATAAGTATCCATCTTCTCTATCAAATCACCCTTACATTATATGCATACTAGCTGTTGCCCGCGGCGTCGCACTAACTTTTCCGATGTAATAAATACGTATTCTATGTCCGTCGTAAGCCGATAAGGCGTCAAAGGGTAACAGACAAACAGACTTACTTTCGCTTATAAAATACTGTTACTTCTCGTCCTTTCAACTGTCGCTATGCCAAAAATCCAGTCGATTAGTTGCTTAGTTAGGGCGTGAAGGAAGGATAAACAAACAAACACGCTTTCGCATTTATAATATTAGTTAGGATTGCCTATCTATTTTTAATATGTATTCGAAAAAAACAATCATTGATCTAAGGTAGTCCACCAACATACCCAGTAGGTAGGTATTTATTTGACTTAGCTACGCTCAATAAGCAAGCAGTAACTAGTAAGTGTACTACCAAACTTGTTATTTCTGTTTTATTTGAGCTTAACAAACTCAAATATGTAGTGATTAATATTCATTAGATTTCCTTGTATGTTTCAGATGATTTAATCGTGTTCACTATGGAACGCACTGTTGAATTCAACAACTACATCCGGCCAGCGTGTCTTTGGAATGGCAATACAGACCTTGGTCTAATAGTTGGAGCTTCGGGAGTTGTAAGCATATTCCATTCCAATAATTCAAAAGTCGTAGATATGTAAATGGTATAATGAAGTGCGTGTGATGTTCTGACTTCCTATAATATCATTATCCAGCAAAATTTATTATTGGTTAGGTTTTTTTACAATTTGAGGGATTATCATTTTATAAAGACCTTATTAGGTAGTATTAATAGCCATATAAGTCATTGAAAAAAAATCCAGAAAGAAAAATTGTGGCGCGTCTTATATCGTTCTATAGGCTTCAAAATTCCAGGTGGCTGGTTGGGGTCAAAGCGAAATAAGTCCAGTTGGTAAAGGCGAACCTCGTATGGTGCGGATACCAATCGTCAGCACAGCTGCTTGCAGGGCCAGTAAGCCAGAGTTCCATAAGCTGACATCATCTAAAACTATATGCGCAGGTAATCTGTCGATATTTTTATTGATCAAAAGCAAATTGGCAAGGAGGACCAATATCACCAGAGAGATTTGCCTCGTTTTTAATCATAATCTTTTGTTTTTCAGGTGACCGTAAAGGTTCGGGTCCGTGCTTAGGAGATTCAGGCGGTGGTCTATACGTTTTGATCAACGGGCGCTGGCGTCTTCGAGGCGTTGTTTCAGTATCTTTAAAGCCATCAAACGGGGAACATACGTGCAATCTAAATGAATACGTTGTATTTACTGACACAGCACAATATCTTAATTGGCTACAAAAAATCATGTCGCAAAACTTGTTTGACTATTAAGGCTGATTAAATTATCCATAACATTATAATCGTTTGCCATAATTCAGATATACTTAGGTATATACGCTTTACGATAGGTTTTAAGATTATATAACTCAATACACTAGACTGGTATTTTAATAAAAATAGGAAATTTTCGTTTTAAGTTCTTTGTTATTTGGACATCCTGTGTTTCTTTTTGATGACTTATGTGAATCATAATTTTTAATAGCACTGATGCTTGTTCGTCTGTAACAGCCATATTGTTAGGTTGGTACTTAATTTTATTTTTATTATAGCAACTTTGCAAGGTTCTGTCAAACAAAATTAACAAAACATTCAGCTGTCAAAAAATGCCGCGAAGCGGTGTTGTTGTGATATTTTTGTCTACATAATTCTTTGTGTTTATATGATTTCTTCACTGAAAAATTGGAAATGCATTGGAATAAATTATTGTGTAATAACAACGAGTTGCATTTACTGGGAACTTTATCTGGAGGACAAAGTTTCAGGTACTTAAGTGGAGAAAAGAAGATTTATTTTGCTATTCTTTCATTAGCTGCAATAATGCATGCAAATAAGATAATTGGAGCCAATTTTACTTGCAGATGGAGTTATAATAAGGAATTAGATGAATGGACTGGTGTGTTTTCTAAAACTGCGTGGAAACTGCGACAGAGAGATGAATTCTTACAGTACAATGTAATTGGTTCATTGTTGACCCAAACTAAGCCAAATTCTTCTGAAAATATAGGTCTCTTCCGAAAGTTGCTTGTAGATTATTTCCGATTTGAAACAAACTTGGGGGAGTACTACAAAGATTGGTCGGAAAAAGATGATCTTTTCAAATCTGCTAGTCAACAGTTCTATGGTATAAGAATGCTTTGTCAAGAGCCAGTAGAGAATCTCTTTTCATTTATCTGCAGCCAGAATAACCACATCTCCAGGTGAGGATTATTATTATTCTATTAGTAACATCATGTAGGTACCTATGCCTATGTACTACTATGATGTACTACTTACCTACTAAGATTTTGATTATTAAAAATTCAGAAAAATTACTAAGTACATTATGCTTTAATACTTTATAGATATTGGGCATGCCATGGCAATTTTGTCACTCAGTAAAATAACTGCTAAAAAGCTAACATAACACATTCACTGCCCAGTCTCTCATCCAAGTTCGCCCCCTGATCTTAGTAATATTGTCTGCCCATCTTGTCCCTGAAACATTACTTATCGCTGACAAACTGCTGGTTTCAGAATATCAAGTATGGTTGAAAAGCTTTGTTTACATTACGGAGAAAAGATCTGTGAATATGATGGTGTCACTTACTATGCCTTTCCTGATGTAGAAAAACTTACAAGTCCAAAGGTAAACACTATTAATTAGTTTGTGAAGTACCATGGCTTACGCATGGTTACGCATTAAAGTCGCTCAGTAGGCTATGAATAGAAGAAGAATAGAATAGAATCTAAAAGAGCTACAGCAAAATTACTTACTAGTTAATAATATACCTAATAATTCCTTGGTTTCTACATGATAACTCTATGGTTTCTACTTTGACTAAGTATAGGATAGGTAGGATAAATTATGCCATAAATATTTGTCTATGGGTAAATAAAATGAACCTACTCTCTTCCTTCCAACAGGTTGAATCTAAACTGCGTGAGCTTGGTTTCGGATACCGCGCGAAGTTCATTCAAAAGTCAGCGGCACAGATTGAGGAATGGGGGGGCGGCGACTGGTTCCAGAGTCTTCGAGAGATGAAGTACAAGGACTGCAGAGTCGAGCTGATGAAGCTGCATGGGATTGGACCAAAGGTTAGCACTTAAGGGGCCTGCGGATGATGATTTGCCCATACAAACGTACTACCAAAATTATTTGTAATTCGAGTTTATTTCCACCATACTATCTTGTTTTTTGTATTGGAATAGTATTTATCTAGATCCCTGGTTGTTTTTTTTTCTTAATAATACACATACCTATAATAAAATATAAGCAAAAATATGAAAAATGCGGTTTTGCATGTTTTTACGTCTAAAATGACAAGATTTCGTCCTATTTGTTTTGTATTAAAAACAACAATATCTTACGTTTTGTTTGATAAGGAACATAGCTTATATTGTCTAGTTACAGAATAACAACACAATAACGTAAATACAAAAAGTTTTCAGTCATCATTTTTGGTATTACGGAACATAATTGCCGCAACAAGTTGCCGGATTCTTAAGAATCTGTACTGTTATGGTACATTCAAGGGCGAAATTTTGTGAAAAGGATAGGCATTGGATTTCGCGTTCGTCGGAGCAGGACAGAGCATACGTTTTTGGAACCGCGGCGTCAGCGCAAAATCAAGTTTTTGCTTATTTACAAGAAAATTACACAACTTATGAAGAATCTATTATAGTTCAAGGAACCAAATAATTAGTAATAACCTGCGAATCATAACATAAGTCATTTCAAGAGACCGCAGGGTTCCTGATATCTCGACCAAATTATGTCATCATCAATTTCAATACTTTTCTTTCAGGTAGCTGATTGCATCTGCCTCATGTCACTGAACCACCTTGAAGCGCTACCAGTAGACACCCACGTCTATCAAATAGCAGCTCAGAACTACCTCCCGCATCTGCGAGGCAAGAAGAATGTCACAGAGAAAATGTATGCGGAGATAGGGGACCATTTTAGGACCTTGTATGGTGATAAAGCTGGATGGGCGCATACCGTGAGTTTTGGTAGAATAATTGTTTTTCTGGAATCAAACATCAGAGTGCTTTGTTTCTTTTAGACCTTACAGGACTCTAAGGCCCGTATTATGAAAGCATGCTCAGTCATCGAGCTCTGCTTGAGTGATGCTTATCACAGATTTGTAAGTATAGTACTAAAGATGCTTATGTCTAGTTTTGAGTGAATACTAATTTTCAAACAATGCTTGGGAGCTCATGTCAAAATCTACACTCACTCAAGTAGCCGTCAAGAGCGGATTTCCTCCGTCCACGCCTTCGAGTTACTGCTTAGACATATTATTGAACGGTTACCAAGCATTACTTGAGTAATTAACGCTTGAGTAGAGATCACGTAATGACTGCTTAAGTAATGCTTGGGGAAGCTTTCATAATACGGGCCTAAGACACATCACGAAAATTTAAATTACAAAATTAACTAAGAAATAAAGTAGGTAATCACTTTGATTTTTTGTTCACTTCAATATTTTTGAGGTAAAGTAAAGAAGCGAACAAGAAATCTTTATATCTTGTTAGAATATATGTTTTCGAGGTTGAGCAAAACTCGTCCCAAGTTTTTTTATCCTCTAGATAATCT
The DNA here is from genome assembly GCA_947086465.1 of Eupithecia exiguata. Taxonomy (NCBI): domain Eukaryota; kingdom Metazoa; phylum Arthropoda; class Insecta; order Lepidoptera; family Geometridae; genus Eupithecia; species Eupithecia exiguata. The sequence goes on along the minus strand of OX352247.1, from coordinate 7,097,688 downwards.
GATATTTTGTAGTAGTGATATGTTGTGTTCCTTTTTACAACGGACATGTTTGGTAATTTGTTTGAATTTATTCATTGATAATTTTTGCAACTCGCTCGGAGTTTTGTTGTAGAAGCATTACCTTTTAAAACAATCAAAAGAATCCTGTAGTTATATTAATCCAGGTATAGAAATACATCTATGCTGAATTTCAACCCGATTCGTTTAGTAGTTTTGGCGTGATCAGGTGCTTTATTTAGCCCCATATTGGGAAGAGCTTGTGGAATAAATATTTGAATATTTTGTAGATCACATCACATTAATATTATAAATGCGAAATTTTGGATGTCTACCCATAGAAATCACAGATAATAATAATAATAATGATGGACAATTCACACAGCATTATCTAGCCCCAAGCTAAGCAGAGCTTGTGTTATGAGTAGGTAGGTACTAACAAACATAATTGATATACAGTAATAGAATACATTACTAGATAAATATACTACTAATAAATAGATATTTTTTACTATACATAGAAAACGACCAGAACACCCTGAACAAATATTTGCAGATCGTATAAATATTTATCCCGATAATCGAACCCGCAACCTCCTGCATCGCAGGCAAACCTTCGCCCACCGCGCCACAGAGGTCGTAAAAGAGAACATAAAAGATTGCGGCTTCCATTTCCGTGGATCTACTGCCTATGCAGTTGATCCACTTTTGCGCCGCAGTTGCTCTTTCGTCCACTGCACCATGAAGCCATCTAGTGCCCTAGCTAAACTCAAATTATCTATTAATGCTTTGATCATATTCCATTTTAGATACTGTTTTGTGCTGACCTAAAGAAGTTCCAACAAACAGATAGCAAAGAAACAGAAAGCAGTGAACCTAAGAGTAAGAAGAAGAAGAAAAGATAATCTGACCCTATGATCGTTACAAAATCGAATGTTTAAGTTAAGGTCACACGAGTCGCTCATCTTATTTTAAGTTTAATTCTGTAAAATGTAAACCCTTTTTTGTTGGCTGTCGGTATCATTATAAGTGTTGTATCATCTAGATTGAAGAGCTGTGGATTTTGTTTCCGAAATAAATAAATAAATCATTCCATACAAACAGGAAGGGTAACTACAACCTGGAAGAGATAGCTTCTAAGCGATAAGGCAGCCCATTGTACTTGTGATATGTAATGTCTTTTTGAAATGTTCTTTTTCTGGTGCACAATAAAGTGTTTTGAATTGTATTGTACAACATTACACACTGTTTGATGTTGACCATCCAAAACTAAGGATAATATCATTTTATCTCATTATTGAAACAGATACAACAGCGAGATACTTAACACTTTCATGGCCCTCGACGCACTCGCTCTCCTGGAGCTGCGTATGTCGCACCGCCGCTGGGCAGTGAATGCATTGATATTAACGTAAACGTAACTTATACTTTTTTACTGTAAGGTTTTTTGTTATAGTGCTTACCCGCACTTTGGGTATAGGTACCTACCTAAATTTTTTTATAAGTTCTTAAAAATTTTCGATTTCGGCGGGACTCGAATCCGCGCCCCAACCTCAGTACGGGTGTGCTCTAACCAACTAAGCCACGAAACCTTAGTCGGTTTAACTGAAAATCTTTGGGAGAAATTTTATCCACCTACAGAGGTAACATTATAGTTTAACTAAACCTGTTCAAAGACTAAAGTTACATTTAGTTCGTTTGACGAGAGGTGTTGCCTTTGCTCAATATAGTGTCAATGGTTTTTTTATAACAAAAAACATAGAACTGACTGACTGTATATTGACTGTATACTCAATACAGTAAAAAAGTTTCGTATTTCAGCCCAACTTTGGGCGAAAATAAATAATATCCGGAGAAAAAACTCTAAAGTAAAGCCCGTTCTGACATAGTTATTCAAAAATTGAAATAAATTTGTTTTGAAAAGATACACTCCTTAGTTTTTCTATAATAAAACTTATGCTAGAAGTCTGTTTACATTTTTTACGCGGTCGTTTTAGTAATAAATTATTGTGCATTCCACCCTAGCGCGCGGGTAGCGTAACTATGTCAGGTGAGATAGCATATATTTAGGCCCCGCCTACCGACGAGTTCGTGCATATTATTACCCTCTGTGATAAAATTATGTTAACTATTTTTACGGAATTAAGCCGATAAATAATAAACAGAAATAAGTTTTGTAAAATGTATTTCATTCAAGTTTCTAGTAAAAACGTTTTGATTACACGAGAAAAGTTAAAATATCTAAGGGCGCACGCATTCACACAGCGGATTCGATTTTAAAGGACCTGACGGATCCTTCGCTACTAAAAACAATCGTTTACTGGATCCGAAATACGGTCGGGTGTGTGAATTCGCTCCTACAACTACATACGCTATCACAGAAAAAACGCTGTGTAAATGCGCCTTAAAACATAGTTATTCACTCAGACTAAGCAGGTTAGTCAGAGGTTATTCATAAAATTATTGTGATACGACTTTTCTTAGAATAAGTATTATTCTACAGTATTAATACTAAATAATACATAGTTTGGTTGTATAATGTTAATTCTGCATTTTCTAAGATTTTAATTCTTAGATAATACAGTAAGAACACATTAGCTACTACAATCTGGAATGGTTAAAAATAAACTCTTTTAGAAAGATTCAAGATTGAAAATCCAATATCACATTTATAGGATAAAATAATAAGTAAATATTGCACTTTATTGCTAACTTAACTAGGTTGAGATTTGTGCACAATTATAGTCTAAAGCTTATTATAAGGAGCCTTTACATTATAATTTACTAGATTCTGTCCGCGGCTCCGCACGCCTTGTTTAAAGTTATTTCTATCCCGTATGAGAACTGATTTATGGGATAAAAAGCCTATGTTACTCTCCATCCTTTCAACGAACTCTATGCCAAAAATCAAATTGACTTGATTTTTGGCATAGAGTTACTTGAAAGTTGCTTAGTTAGGGCGTGAAGGCAGGACAAACAAACAAACACAGTTCCGCATTTATGATATTAGTTAGGATAACCTACGTCGATCGACCATTCAACCCATAGTCAATGTTTTAATAAGAAAGTATTAATATCTAAACGTGGGTAGGTACTGACCGGCGTTACAGAGCGTAATGTAACGTGTAACACAGCGATCGTTCGTGCTGTCAGTACGGGGAAAGAAGGCGCTCGCAACGAGCTACGAGACGGTTTTTTGACGTTTCATACTCGCTGCGAATGGTACATTACGACCCGTAATACCGGCGAATACCCACCTTAATGCTACGTGGCAGTCAAAATTGTTAATAGTAGCTGGATACAATGGAAAGACACGTACAGTTTGACCACTTTAATAAGTCGCATCGGCAAAATTCGTCTCACAGAAAAGAACAAGTACAAGCCGATTGAATATAGACTTTAGTGGGTTGCGTTAAGCTTTTAAATCAACAAAAACTGAATATTGAAATTGTCGAAGCCCCAAAACTACCCCCCTCCCTCCCTACGCCACTGTGCGCTAGTAGTGGCGCGTAGCCATCAGCCAATAGCATACACACATGTTTCGCGCGCATAGGCAAGCGTTATGATTGGCTAGGATTGTTTTGCGCCTACCAATATTAAGACATCTGTGCAGGTACATCGGTGTATTTTATAAACGTGGTCAAACTGTAGGTATTCAATAAAAGTATTATTAGTGCTATCATATTATTTCAGTCAGGGAATATAATTTTACTTCTAACATAATATTTTTCAGTTCTTATGGACGTTCTACAAATATTTGATCGAAATTACCTTATCCATAAATGCATTCGAGACCTCTTATTCATAATGGTCTGCTAACTTAAAACAGCTGATAAGCAGTGTCATTTCTCACTCTGACATAAGTGAATAGTAGAAGACAGAGTGAGGATTAACAATGTGCTAAGTTAGCAGACCATTATGAATAAGGAGGAGTAAGACTCTAAAAATGGCGTATCTCAAATCGAATAATTAGGATATTAACATTGATGTCATGTTTATTCCAAACTTACGTAAAAGCGCAAGTCAAGTAAGCCTAAAAACTCAGCATAAAAAATTACGCTATTTTTAGCGTAATTTTTTATGCCGAGTCGCATACAACAAGACGACAACTCAAAAATTTATGAGTCGTCCATCGTACTTTCAACACAAATGACAACCTACCTACATCATCGACATCATGACCATTTTCATCTCTGTCACGAGTCCCACGTGACAGAGATTGTGCCCCAATGGACAAAGTTAGTAGGTATTAAGTTCTTGTTTAATTGTTTTATGTAGAGAAAAGTAACCAAATATGGAATACCGTTTTGTTTTTCAGAAAGTTCGATTTTCATTTTCCGAGTTAGCCTCCAGGACTTTTATGAAAAACAGATTTTACGCGACTCAAATAAATTACGCTCGATTGCCTTGCCCCAGCCTAACAGATCTAAAACCGTAATACTTAGGTGTTTCTGGATATTCTTTTTATTTTTTACAGCGATATACCCTTGAATAATTTGTCATTTTACAAATTTTCACGCAAGTTTCCTTTCGTTTGACTTTACATGTAGGGTAGGTACCTCATTTAAATATTTTTACACTACTGCAGATTATTTACTTTTTTATTTGTGGGAAACTTTATGGAGAATCTTTGGATTCTCCATAAAGATATAGATATTACTGGGCTTTTCTGCAAAACCGACCGCTATTCGTGGCGTTTGGAGGTGGCCTATGTCCAGCAGTGGACGACTGGCTGATGATCTCAGTTGCCATAGTAGATCTGGGGGCAGTGTTCAATAAGCGCATGTAACGCCCTGATCTCAAAGGCTAGGTCTGTGATGGCGGGCGGCGTCGCGACTAGAGTGGGCGCGAACACTGTGCTCAGGTTGTGTGCACTCATCTTGTTCAGCTCTGCTTGTTGGGATACCCTGAAAAAAAACAACTGTTTAGCGTCTTTCATTTTAATTTATTACAGTGTTACGTAATGTATTATTTTTATTTAGTTGTGACATTTTGTTTATTTTTACTTTTTGATGATTTTCTTTATTAACAATGAAAATTACAATCAAATAATAGAATTAAATTAAAACTTGTATTTACATTTGAAACAATTGAGCTAACTGCAGACTGTTGCAAACAATCTACAGGTAGCTCAACTGATCCATAACAATACCAGTCGGAAGCGTGCCCAAGACGCTCTTTCGTAACACAGCACGAACGCTCGCTGTGTTACGAAAGAGCGATAGCTGCATTGCCCCGCTGCTGTATAGCAATGCTGATGCACTGATACTCTTGACATCACCGATAAGGGACATCTTTCGGTGTGTTCACAACTAAAGGGCTGAACGGATCGTAATTAAACATCGAAAAGAGACACATAGATATATTGTAACCTTTAGGCTAGTTTTTATCCAGGAAAATCGGTTTGCAAAGCCGCTCACAGTAGCTAGTCGATAATACCTCTTCGTCTTACCTATGTAAATGTTGAACCATGTACTGCAAACAGTTGAAATGCGCCGGCGGCAGGCAGTCTAGACATTCTCTCAGCTTAGCTATTTGATTGGCGGGAGTCTTCGTTTCTGAAACAACAATATTTTTTTCTAGTGGTATAGTAAAAGGCCTGTAACTTGTATGTAAAAGAACAGCGATGGACCAGATTTGAGATTGACTTGACTTCTTTGCTCTGAGTATACTCAGAGCTACTTAGTTATTGGAACGGAACTTGCTTTGCGGTTACGCTGCTATGAATTCGCGGCGATGTGCTAGGGCCTAAACTAAGCTTGTTCAAATGGAGGTATTTTATCAAAAATCTCTGCATCTGAATGCCACTTACGTATAGCCTGCACCAATTTGGGATGCACTTCGTAGGTGATCAACGGCACAGGTAGCAGCCGGAGGTACAGCTTCAATGTACCAGCGACTACGTTGATGTTGCTATACACACTGAGATCTGCTGACTCGCCGTCTGGAATAACGTTAGTTTACGTTAACCTTTTGGTTTGCTTTGTTTTGTATAAAATAACTAGTTTCTGCCCGCGGTTTCGCACGGATTTCCAGGAATTTTTATACCTCTATCAAAAGCCAGCTTCAACGCCTCAATCTCATCAGCGAATCCCGAGACTCTGTAGATCCCTTCCGAGTCCAATCCCCGCGCCTCGATCTCGTTAACACATCGTCTGACCACAAACGGCAGTGTGCTCGAATGTGCGTTCAGTAACGTGGTCAGGTCTATGCCGAACACGCCGCGTAGTTTTTTCAAGTCTGGTACGCAGTGGGCGGGAACTCGTTCGGAGCATTTTGAGTGTGCTATGAAGCCGCAATCTGAAATGATTGAATTTAGTAGTAATTAATAGTAGTCGTAATTCCAGAATCAGAAATATATTTATCGTTAACTGTAGTACAAAAAAGATCAGTATCAACAGCTTATCTATAGTAGACATACAATTCAGTTTTAAATAGGTACCTTTAAATCTACGTCTACCTGTATTGGGTAAGTTTTTAGGTGACAATTGTTTATTTATTTAATATGGACTTAAAAATAGGATAAGGTTACAATTTCAATTACTAGGTGACCATCAGATACAATCGACTTGTAAGGTGCTATCACCAAGCCCGTCCTCTGTCTGTCTGTTCGTCCTGTATCAAATCTATACTTATATTATAAGAGGAAATATTTGTTTGTTTGTTTGTTTAATAGGCTCCGAAACTACTGGACTGATTTGAAAAATTCTTTCACCATTAGAATCCTACATTATCTCTGATGGAGATAGGCAATAGAATATCTTCAAAAAAGTTAGGGATGAAAACTTCGATAATGTACCCAAGGTGTGAAAAAAATACCATAAGAAATCCTTATATCGCGTACGCTGCGGATATGTCCCTCTATGTCCAGCAGTGGACGTGTATGGGCTGATATGATGATGATGATTGCCTTTATACCTTATATCAAAGATAAAACTGTAAAAAAATTACTGTTTTTTTTAGTTTTGATTACAAATGGAGAAAGCAAAACGATGTTGATTGAGTTTCCATACCTTCACATTTAACCCCTTGTGCGGTAAACCCCCACAGGAAGTTCGCACAAAACTCACACCAATTCAACCCCTTGAACGTGTGTACTTTGAACCCGTGGGATTTGGAGTATTTGATCACTAGGGGGTTATCCTCGATCGTTGGGGTCAGATCTAGAGGTTTCTTTAAGAAGTCATCGGACATATCCTTTTCCGTTTTTGCTAGTTTGTTTATATATAGGCTTGATCGATTTGAAGCTCTGAAAAATTAAGTTAATTATACATTTTTGTTGGTAGGTAGTTCCTTAGTAGATGATTGACATGCATGATTTACCTGACCTTGAAATAACTATTTGACACCTATATATTCTAATTTAAACGATATTTTGTCATTCATACTATCTACAGGGTTATTGGTAAATTAGTAACACTATGTGAACTGCAGGTCCTGCCCATCATCACAAACACGTTCTTGAAGACGCCAGGTCTAAATTCTTAAAATAATTATAAATAACCTCTGATAATAAATGAAAAAACATATTTGTCTGGAACCCAACTAGTTACTTAAGACCGATCTTCCACTCTTATACCTTCTGTTAATTCAGGGCAGAGCGGTTTTGAACCAAGCGTTGTTGAAGTTTATGTTTTTGTTTACAGTGGTTAGGTACCTTGCTGATAGCTTGTTGTTTTCTTTTATTGTTAACAGTTCTTTAAACATTTTCATACACAAATGCCTTCGTTGACATGACGTAAAACAAATTGGATTCTAGAATCGAGAAGATATAGGTACCTATTATTTACCGACTTCGAAAAAATGCGGTTCTATGATCGACTGTATTTTTTATGTATGTCCGTCAATTTCTCCGTTATTTATGAACCGATTTGGATAATTATTTTGCAGTTTATACAACCGCGAGTACGATTCCGAGGTGGTTCCATAAATGGTTCATAAATGGCATTTTTTCTAGGGATTAGTATTTACCCCACAAAACTTAAAAAAGTTTAGAAGTAAGGGATTTGGAGAAAAACAACTATGGGAGCGTCGAACAGACTACAAAAACTAAATCAATATTCTCTTTCAAAGAGCACAACAACAAACACGACGCTCAAGATGAGCCGTGAGGAGCTAAGAACAATGGTGGGCATCATCACAGGCCACTGTCAGCTGAACCAATATCATTTCTAGACGGGAGCCACAGATAAGAGCCTGTGTCGTGGCTGCCTCCAGGAAGAACAGACTGTGGAACATGTTGTGGTAGACTGCACGGCCATAGAGGAGGCCAGACGGAAAACGGGAAAGTAAAATTGAATTTCATCTCATTGAATCTCATAGAGGCATCAAATAAACACAGAGAAGCTGAAACGAAGCTGTCAATAGCCAAGAATCCTGCTCCGGTACTTCAAGGAGCTGTGCTGGTTAGGCGGGGGACAATGCACAATACACTCCCATGCGAGATGTCAGTTCAGATCCTAATTCCCCACTTAGAATTAGATTAGGAAGGATTTGGAGTCGGTATTAAGTTTAAGTAAAAAATTCGGAATGGCGTAAGAAACTGTGCCGAAATATTGGAAAGCTCAAAAATCAAACCATGGTAGAATATCTCGTCGTGAATGACTATTGTTTTTAGGGTTCCGTACCCAAAGGGTAAAAACGGGACCCTATTACTAAGACTTCGCTGTCCGTCTGTCACCAGGCTGTATCTCATGAACCGTGATAGTTAGACAGTTGAAATTTTCACAGATGATGTATTTCTGTTGCCGCTATAACAACAAATACTTAAAAGCAGAATAAAATAAATATTTAAGGGGGCTCCCATACAACAAACGTGATTTTTTTGCAGTCTTTGTAGATAATGGTACGGAACCCTTCGTGCGCGAGTCTGACTCGCACTTGGCCGGTTTAATTTTTTTAATAGTATTATTAGCTAGCGATACTTACTGCATTATGGCGCTCATTAGGGAAGGCCTATGTCCAGCAGTGGACTTATATAGGCTGACGATGATGATGATGATAATACTTACTGATGAACCTGCTGTGATAACGTCTTCAACTTCCTCCTATTCAAAGTCACGTACGGACTCTCGGTATAGCTAGCCCTGGAGTTAATCATCTCCAAGATATGATGAGCTTTCACCTCCATATGACATGTGATTAGCCCATCGGCTACCAAGTCATAAATCGTGTCGTACCGCTTTTCTTTTATGTAGTGAGTGCTGTCGTAGTACAGTTTGTAGTGGTGGACTGTTCCGTTGAATCTGGAATGATTAATAACTACTTAGTAACCGTTGTAAGCGTGTTCTTGAGTGGAGACCGCGACACGGTAAACGTAGTGTAGGAGGCCTTATGGCTAGATGGGATGACGACCTGTGGAAGAGTGCAGGCAGATGCTGGATGCGGGAAGCTGTAGACAAGCCGCTGTTTCGGGCGAGGCCTATGTCCAGCTGTGGACTAATATAGGCTGATGATGATGATGTCCGAGTTTCTGCCCGCTCCGGTAGGTACACCGGAACGTACTATACACGCTACCGACACTCGTGCAAACCTGCACAGGTAAACAAACCTCTCTGGTGGACCGTAGCGTGTATGGCTTACATAAAGTAGCTAAACAGAGCTTGTGTTTTGGGAACATTGATTCATTCATTAAAGCAATACGAGTATCAACTAAATAATGAACTAATTGGATTAATTATTATTTCATTAGAGCAATATTGACTTGCATAATCGCCATTTTTTGTATAGACACACATCTATCCTTGACGGCGAGGCGCCCAGACCAGGAGGCCTATTTGAATTCTCCAAAATACGCATCGTTTATTTCGTTTTTTTTTGTCCAGCACGAATTTAATAGGCCCCTTGTCCTTACGCGAATAGAGGCATTAATTTGCTGTGACTAAAAACAATTTTATGAGGAAGAAACAGGATTGTTGCAATCTGATGATTCAAGTATATTTATTTTCTACGAAAACTTTTTAATAATATCCCAAAAAATTTCGATTTCGGCAGCATTCGAACCCGCGCCTCACCTTCAGTACAGGTGCGCTCTAACCAACTAAGCAAAGAGATCGACACGTGCCTGGTCGAAAATATCTGGGACTTCTTACGACTTAAGCGTCGTATTAGCTATATTTATTTTATTGTTTATTTGAATTACAATAAATTCTTTAAACAAATCTTCATTGTTTTATGAAACAATGGCTGTAGAATATAGTTGTTGATTTTAAGATTTGATGAGCATAATTAATATTTGTGGGGATTGTAACATTTATAAGAAGTTTAGTTAATTTTATTAACAATATGCAACATATGCTTTCTTTTTCATTTCATTACGTTTTTGGGGGAGACAGTGGAATTTCCCCACCAACTTCCACTGCCACTGCCACTGCCTGGTGCACTTGCCTGGTGGTTTTTTCAGAGGAGTCAGAGGAGATCTCCCTCCGCCACTATTTGGAGGAAATGCCACCTTTTCTCCCAAAAGTTCAACTAAATCTCACTGTGAGTGGGCATAATAAATCGATAGTAATTTGCTAGGTAGTTTAATTATAATACAGGTTGCCATGTAACATATGTGTACTAAACCAAAAGGGGGGTGATACTGGACCCCGAGGTAATCTAAGTATCCGAAATAAAAAAATTGTAGATCGCTATAACAACAAATACTAAAAAACAGAATAAAATTAATATTTAAGGGGGCTCCCATACAACAAATGTGTTTTTTTGCCGTTTTTATAGATAATGGTACAGCACCCTTCGTGCGCGAGTCCGACTCGCACTTGGCCGGTATTTTTATTTTATTTTGGTAGAATTATTAACTACTAGATGACCTGTGAACTTTGTACCACCTACACTGTTTCCCACATTTTTTTTCTTTGTAATCACCCGGTATTTTATTAAACAGAAAAAATATTCAAATTGGTCAGAACAATTGATTTTTGGTAGAGCAATGTAGGGACTGCAGGAGCTGATCATGGGTATCAATATGATATCTTAAAAACAACTTTGCCATGGTTATTAAAAACGTAGCAGTGCTAATGCTGCTTAGATAACTTTAAAAACTAGGTTGACTTATGGCCTTTTCGTTAGATATCACATACACATACCATTGATTGCGATTATGAACAAAAAACGAGTTTTCTTCAGTGGGCCCGAAAAATCCCATATTAAAAGTAAAAAGATTTTTTTACACTAACTTAAAAACCATGACACTTATCAGTATGGCAAATATGGTTTAAAAATATCACACCTTTCATCAGCTCTTGCTACTCTTACATTGTTTCACCAAACACCTTATATACCTACGCTACAGCTAATGCATTATTTGGTAAGCTTACAAAAAGCTTTGCAGAGCTAAATTTGGTTTATTTTTTAACAGAGTCTTACCTCCATGAGAGCGTATAGAAGTCATTGTCTTTTTTTCCCTTTCTAACAAGAAAAGCTCCGTTCGGCTCATTTTCCAACAGCGAAGTTGCTTCCTTGTGCCCAATGATTCCATGGTATTCTTTACCATAAAACTCAGGCCGATCCGGACAATTCTCACAGCTAATACGCTTAGGTACCGGTGCTTCCATTTGAATACGATAAACTGCAAAGAAGGTCGAGATAATACAACTTGTAAGAGCTATAAACTCGGGGATTACGCTGATGTACTTACGCTCTGGTTTCCATATGTTTTTAAGGTTTTCCATAGCTAATATTTACACAGTCACCCTTTTGATCATTAAAACAATTTATCACTAGGTTAGTGTGTCAAGGTATGAGGGAAATAATCGCGGAAACGTAAATAAAAATGTCTTTAAAGAATCTGAATCATGAAACGTAAACAAATCTCACCATGACACTTCATCATGTCACTTCATGACTTCATGTCAAGTCGATCAATGTCAGTAACCTGTTACAGTTGACATAATTGACGTTCATAGTGTTTTTGACAGTTTTTATTAAAATTGCCCGGCCTCATGCTCCGACGCTCCGTCTTACTGCCAGCATGCATTGCACTATTTTGCGGAGGTCAGGCGCAGCGTGTGGACGGCAAGACGGTAGCTCGCGCAAGCACAGAAGCGCGGCTTATAAAGGATGACTTGCTGAAGATTAGACAGCGCAAATTTAGTTTGCACGTGTTTACTTGAGCATCTGGCCAGTCATTCAAACCGCGCTTCAGTCCAGCAAAGTGTTTTCGACGCTTCGTCGTCGCTTGATTTGTATGTTGCTTTTTTTATCTGCAAATAATAAAATAAAACTTATAAAAAATGCGACATCGTGAGACCGAAACGGAGAAATAAAAACATTCTATGTCCCCGTACTGACAGTTCAGTAGTTGTGCAGTCCAGTTTGCATAAGCTTACTTGCATAAGAGGCCACTGTACCGTGTTTAGCTTTTTTGCACAATCATAACTGCAAAAACTGAACTGCGCAAGCAACTCTGAGCGTGTGGCCGGGCTATTAGAATCTTGCTTGATGCATGCTTGACCCGTCCATTTCCTCGCAAATAAATGCGATTCAGCGTGTAGCCATCATCTAAAATAAAGGATGAATGAGGCTGGGTTTGAGCTGAACCGCTGCATCAGCCAAAGTTCGCTTGATTGAGCTAATTGCGGTCGTTTTCGCCGCGTCCGTCGCGCGCCGCCCGCTGCCCTCCCCCGGTATTTTTTTTATTTTCGTTCGTTTTCTCATAATCGTTTATTTTCTGATGATGATCATGACCATCGTGATTCGTGACCACGACCTGAGTCAATAATTAAATTAATCTCCCAAATAAATGATGCGGGCTTATTTGCGTGACCTTTGAAAGAGTGAGGGTAGTCGGAAAGACCTTCATAATAAATAATTACCTACCTAAGAACGAATAAACTTAAAAACTACGGCCCAACTATAGCACGGGGATTGTTGTCTAGGCTAGAATAGAGAAAAATTACGTCACTTCGTCATCGAATGCGTAAATTATTTGAAATTCATTCCTTCAACTTCAATAATGTACGCCAATGCAATGTCATTATTGTCTATTCTACCCTAGACAACAATCCCCGTGCTACGGGGGCTGAACCGATTTCAAAAATTATTTTACCGTTAGAAAGTTACATTATTATAACTGAATAACATAGTAACGGGTATATTCTATACATAATTATAGAATATAGCCGTGCGAAGCCGGGGCGGACCGCTGGTATTACAAAGAGGTAAAGTTTGTGAGGTTGTAGGGGTAATCTCTGGATCTACTGAATCAATAATTGATTCAGTAGATCCAGAGATTACCCCTAAAATTATTTTGAAAATTCTTTTGTCAACGGACGTCAAGCCACGTTATTTGTGTCATATGTTAACCCGAAAATGGGATACATGAAAAGGGCGGGCGAAGCCGCGGACAGCAGCTAGTGTATTTTAAAAATGCCTTTCTCTTGTTTTACTTGGGTTAGGGTACAACCTTCGATCAAAAATAGTTCGCGGCCTCCCGGCAAAGCCGGAAATTTTTGATCGAAGGGTACAACTCATCCGAATCAAAATTCTCTTGGTTTGTGATTCGGATGAGTTGTACCCCTATCCAAAAGTGAAGTGGACAACTCATCCGCGACATATTTTTCAAGGGTTCCGCATCGAAATTTTACTTTGGGGGCTAAATGATGCTGTTTGGATTATTTATTTACAGTTAAAATTAAAATGCCAGGGATATAGGTAGGTACATAATTACGCGCGTAGGTAAATAAAGACCTACCACCCACTTATTGTATAATCATGTTGAAAAAATCATAATCATAATATATTTAGAAAAATTCGTTCTGGTATTATAAGATTAATCTGATAACCTGGTGAAATTGGATACAGATTGGCTTCATTACAACAAGCTACTGAAATACTTAAGGACATAATTTAAAAGTTACTCTTTATCAACTTATTTACTTATTTTGAATCCACTAGTGGATTCAAAATAGGTAAGTTAACCAACAATAATTCAACTCACAGCTGTGAGTTGAATTATTGTTTGGTTAACTTTTTCAATTTTCGGCTAAATTACGACCATGGCAGTTAGGGACTTTTTATAGGGAAAAAAAATAATGCTGGACCAACCACACATCATTATTTAGCCCCAAGCTAAGCAGAGCTTGTGTTATGGGTACTATTTGACTGATATACTTGAGAGAATACAATAAATATATATATTTTATTTTATTATACATAGAAAATACCCAGAACAAATATTTGCAGACAGTACCAACATTTTTCCCAAGGCGGGAACCGAACCTGCAACCTCCTGCGTCGCAGGCAGACCTGCGCCCCGTTGCGCCACAGAGATCGTCAATGAATGCATAAGTACTCACCTGAAACTACCTACCACTATTTTAGAAAAGACAGTTCTCTCGGTAGTACACACAACCACAACAATACCTACCGAATAAATATCTTCTTAAGACAATACTACCTTACACATTGCTTTTTTCAATCAAAACAGTTCAAAACGTAGTAGATAAGTCGAATGAAAAGTAGGTCAAAGATAAAATTTAAAAGAACTGATAAAATTCAAAAGAGGCCAACGGGAAGCTTGCAGGTACTTTTTAAGTGAAAAGTTCTGTTGTTCCGTTGTTCCACACTAATTAGGTACTTAGGAACATACTATAATTGAGAGGTAGGTAGGTACATAATTACCTAGGCACCGCCAACGTCAACTTCGCTACGAACTGCACGTGTCGTAGCGAAGTTGACGTTGGCGGCCACGTAACTACTTCCACTGTAATGTATTGTATTGTATGCAGTATTATCTTAAAGGTACATTTATTTCAGACAACCTTATAACTTAAATCTAACATGCATAAAAATACCTATGTTTTGGTGCAACAGGCGATATTGGTCCACTCTATACCTGAGACGCACAGGGTTGCGGATGCGACTCTCGTCGAAGAAAAAGTTTGAATGATCTGGAAGGTAAATATTTTACTGTGATCTTACAGGCGGCAGACTAGGATCGGGGCTGAGTGTTTTCCATGGATCATTTGTTCTCAATAAAACCGGTTAAGTGCGAGTCAGACTCGCGCACGAAGGGTTCCGTACCATAATCTATAAAAACGGCAAAAAAAACAAAACCTTAAATATTTATTTTATTCTGTTTTTTAGTATTTGTTGTTATAGCGGCAACAGAAATAAATTCTCTGTGAAAATCCAACTGTCTAACTATCACGGTTCATGAGATACAGCCTGGTGACCGACGGACAGACGGACAGCGAAGTCTTAGTAATAGGGACCCGGTTTTACCCTTTGGGTACGGAATCCTAAAAAAATACTGATCTGCCTTGGGGGTTGACAATCCCGACTATCATAAAAAGATTAACAGCGAACGCACCACCGAGTAGAGAAAACAAATAAAAATAATCAGTTTTTTTGAAGTGACATGTATAAGTATACCCTATTGACATTAAAGATCCTATGCATAAAGTACCTACCTACATTGCAACATCGCGAGCAAACTGCTTGATAGGTGGTCAGTGTCATACTCACCTGAAAAGGTTAAAGTTGAAGAATCTACAGAATTCACAGTTTGTTGTTCTCCACAATTTATAATCCCGGCACGGATATTGAAACCTCGATGTGTGAGCAGCACTCTCTGTCTAGCGTGAGAAGATTCAAATTCCGATGTCAATGTCAGGGAATACCGTTTAACCTTTAATCATGCACAGCCTTGCAGTGATTAGCAAATCCTAGCCTTTGCGTTAGGTTCTACAAATATGTATTGTTTGCTTATTTATAGATAGATAGATAGATAGATAGATAATTCTTTATTGTACCACACAAACACAGAAAACAGTACAGAAATAAAAGGACACAGGGTCTTATTTATAAGAGTAGGGTAAACATATTTATGTATTCACCTAAAATTAACTTGGCAGCTCCAAAGGTACTACCTACTACCGATCAGTACTCTTAAGGGGCCACCATACGACGCCATTTTGTGAAAAGGATAGGTATAGGATTTCCCGTTCGTTCCCGTTCATAGGAGAGGGACAGAGCAGAAAAAAAGCGTCTGCAAAAATCAAGATTTCTTCAGTATTCAGTATTTCATTTATTAACCATATCGTTACACTAGATAACATAGGTAAGTCAAACGTAATACTAATTACTAATTAGTACTTCTAATTAAAAAAGCACTGTCCGAGTAGTCAAATATTTATTTTGACGAATCTGTTACCCTGCCTTTGACGACCGATGTGGCGCGGTGGGCGAAGGTATGCCTGCGACGCAGGAGGTTGCGGGTTCGATTCCCGCCTCGGGACAAATGTGTGTACAATCTGCAGACATTTGTTCAGGGTGTTCTGGTCGTTTTCTATGTATAATAAAAAATATCTATCTATGTATTATATTATGTATATCAGTTATCTAGTACCCATAACACAAGCTCTGCTTAACTGTGGGCTAGATAATGCTGTGTGAATTGTCCAGCATTATTTATTTATTATTATTTATTTATTTATTTTCAATGTAAACATCAAATCAGTAAGACATATTGGTTCGGAGAAGAAGGCAAAATCTAAAATATCAAAATTGAGATATTTTAGTTTTTTTTTCATCGATCATATTAAACTAATCCAAAAACTATCTGACTCTTTTGTACAAAATAAAATGGAATATTAGGTACCTATAGGAGTTTATACTAAGAATCCTAGATTTCATATTAGAACAGCAGTAGGATCGTAAAGATCAAGGAAATGTTGATTTTTTCGAAGTCAAATGCTGAACGTGTCTCCCCCAAGGGAAGTTTTGGCATAATCACGACGACGCTTGGTAGGCATAATGGTGATCGCACATATCAGCGGAATCCATCCATAATCCATAGTAATAATAATAATAAATAATTCTGGACAATTCAATAGTAATAGTAATGGTAATAATATTATAAATTCGAGAGTAACTCTGTACGTCTATCTGTCTGTCTGTTACCTTTTCACACTTTGACGGCTGAACGGATCTTAATGAAAGGCAGGCAGGTAAATGGTATCTCGGGGACGGACATAGACTACTTGAAGTAGAAATACGAGCGAAGCCGTGGGCAGCAGCTTGTAAAACATAAATCATAGAATAGAATAGAATATCAGTTTATATAATATAATTACACATACTTACACTCAAATACATAGGTAATAAACTTATTATTAAAATACAAAAATGTAACCCCAGTAACAAAATGGCTCTGCGTAAGCATGAGTTGTTTGACTAGCAAGCTAGCAACCAACGCTGGTCTTCCGTCAGAGCCACTTGTTGGCTTTACGCACTGCAAGGTCCGCCGCCGACAGATCCGCGTGGACGCCGTCATCATCATGTACAGTCAAGAACTTGACTTGGAATGATGATGAAATCCATGACGATTGTGTTGGATTATTTTATGAGATATTATTATTATATATAATTAGTTGTGCGTATAACGAACACCTGCTTAGTAACCTAACGCTTATTAATAAATTCTTGTCAACTGATTAAATATACAGGGTGTAATCAAAAGTAGGTAAGGATCAAAGTTTCAGAGGTGTTTCAAACTCGGTCATGACCTTATGGGAAAGAGAAAGAAAAAAAGATAGGAAAAATTTTGAAAATTTCCCGACTTAGTTTTCAAAAAATTGTTTAAAATTAAATTACCACAATAGAAGACACTGACTGATGCATGTCTGGTTTTTTAAATATTTTCCCGTGATCCCTCTGAAAGTTTGATTTTCCCTTTTAAATAAATAAATCATTTATTTCAGACAACTAAGAACAGAAAACAAAGACAATTACAGTCACATAATAGAATTAAATTAAAACTTGTATTGACAATTGAGCTACTGTTGCTAACAATCTACAGGTAGCTCAACTGATATCAATACCAGTCGGTAGCGTCCGCTGGCTGCATTGCCCCGCTGCTGTATGGAAATGCTGATGCGCTGCGCCAGATAGGTACTCACCAGCTGAACAGTTTACCTATAGATCTTATATGACTTAGGTACTCTACAGTTGGTTTTTGTTACACCCTGTATTCTTATTCGCCACGTAAAAGTATAAATCGATTCAGTATATCTTTGGTTCCCTTTGCCTCAGTCATCGTATTGAACGTTCTTTATAGCGAAGAAAAGGAAGTCGTGACCATCTTCAATATTTATTGTGACTAACCTCACGAAATGCAACTAAGAACCTGTAGTTCACCAGGTATTGTGTGTGGTACCTACCGTCCTACCTATTACATTTACCCCAAGTAGATAGTAGGTACATAATCTAAGACAACTATGTAAATTGCTTTCTGTTTTGCTATACATTTATTAAGAAAATTACAATAACAGAATAAAACAATAACAACAAGTATTTACACGTATTTCCTAAAAATCTAAATGGTTCAATGGTTCTTTATTAATAACAAAGATGTTACATGTCAGGTCACATAGGTAATGCTAAACAATTTTATACATTGTAGCCAAATTATTAATTATTATTACACAGTCAAAAGAAGAAAAAAATATATATCTAAGCCGCCACCAGAAGGCAGAGTGCTCAGAATGCTGGCAGCAGCATTGCCACGTTGAATGGCAATGCTAATTCGTTGACCGAAATAAAAGTCAGCATTCCGGTCACCTGTGGACTCTATTAGGAGTTTTGTAAGATCTTTGTATATTGCGTGTGCCCCAGAACCCAAGGACAAGGGTTTCCCAAACGGCTCTAATAGGTAACCTCGGTCAAGACTCCGCTGATGTTGCTGCGGACTCTGGGGAGCCGGCCCTTACTGATGTTCCCGCAAGATGAGAAGGTGCTATGGTATCAACACACGTGGCATCCCATCAAACTAAACCGACCCATCTTACAAGGAATCAGACATGCCGTTCTGTTTTGCTATGTTACACATATGAACTCTGAGTGTTCAATCAATTTTATATACAAACAATTTAAATATCTCACAAAATATTACGTCCACGACGGGGCTTGAACTTACGCGTTTAAGTCCCGTCGAGGTTCTAATTTTTTGTGATATTCTAAGTGTGGGAAGAGAAGAGCACTATAAAAACAAGTAATCTATGTAGTTGGTAGTAGGTAACGTAGGTATTTAGATTTAATCAATGTATTTTACACACCATATTTCGGTACTTCAAAAAGTTATTAGCCACCCATTGAGTGCTCCTTGACGAGATCCTCAGCAGTGGCGGCGTAGCGTGGGATGGCACCCGGGGCGTTTTTCTACCAAGCACCCCCCCCCCCCCTGGGGGTCGGTTGACAATCCGCACCCTCAATTTCTAACAACAGGAATTATAAGTAACGGCGAGCGAAGCGAGCCGCGACATTATTTTGGATTTTCGGATGTTAGGTGAAAAGTAACTAAGTTTGTCATAGGTGACCTTAATAATTGACTGAATTGTGACCTTATTAATACTAAATATGTAAATTTAGAGGTGACCTATAATTTAAAAAATAAATTTATCAATAACAACGGCTAGCGGAGCGAGCCACAATAGGTAATTTCGGAGTTCGGTGAGGTTAGTAAAAATATAAGTATTCTAAGACCACGACGAAATTTTTTTTTGGCGATCTACAAGAAGGCTATAAACGAACCGGCGAGCGTAGCGAGCCTCCAAAATTTTTGTTACTTTTTCGGGTGATCACAAACAAGTTAAGGAGAGTATGAAAAAATTAATAACAGCGAGCCCTGAAACGTTTGGAGAAATTGCGGCGGCTGCGAAGATTGTTATGAAACAAATACAAAATAAAAATCACCGAGTGGAGTGAGCCACAACCTGTTTTTAAATTGGTGAGGGATACTTAGCAAAAAAAGTAAACTATGACAATGAATGAGAAAAGATTTTTTTTACGATTTACAACAAAACAAAGCACAGTACAAAGCAATTACTCATTATTGCACATCAAATAAAATAGTTACACAGGGCAGGGAAAGACTAATACAGATAAAGTTGTATGTACAATGCCTTATCGGTTTGAGCGATCTCTGCTAGGCAACCTTTCTACATCCGATTTTAAAGTATTCAAGTATTTATTTTGCAATCATAATAAAAAACAACGGCGAGCGAAGCGAGCCGCAATTTTTTTATGTCTGCGTGTGAGTTTTCGGTATCACCCCTTCGAATTCGGATTTGAAGTGCCATCTGCGCGCCCCGAGGGGTGCCGATATGGCACCCCTTGGAGCTCGGTACCCGGGGCGGACCGCCCCTCCGCCCCCCCCCTTACGCCGCTAGTGATCCTCAGGCACTTTTACCAAGTCGCTAAGCTACGCTGATGCTTCCGTTCTCGCTCCGCTTATGCTTAAAGCCAAGCCCTAACTCTAATCAAACAAGGAGATTTCGAGTTTACATATATAAAGGAAATTGTAACACATATCATTCATTATTTAGTTAACTGCTGAGACATTTATTAGTACAATATTTAATTTGACAAAATGAAAACCGCTTTGTTTGTGTTTTTGATACAATATTTGCACGTGGACAGTTGGGTGCTTACGAATATTCATATTCCGGATCATATATTAAACAGAAATTTAGTCGATAATAACGGTGAAACCGAAGAAGTCAATTTTATTTCTACAAATGATTCTGAAAACGGTCAAATGTCTCCAAAGATAGCTTTAATTTATCCTGGTAAGTGTGACCACCGTTTTAAAGATTTCTCTAAAACGAATCTAATATAAGAAATAAATACAATCACAAAATATGACCGATATCTGATCTACATGATGAAGTGTTTTATATTACAGTATTTTGTATAGTTTTATAATAAATCACTGTAAAAAATACAAAAAGTGAGCACGGGATTTTAACCCTCACAGGAAACAGAAAACACCAAGTGAATAAAAAAACATTAGATAAAACTACTTCATCAATATCATATCTTCCTCTCAAATATAAAGATTTTTATATTTATTATTAGCTTCAACACAATAACAATAAAACCGCAAAAATAAACGTTATTGTAAAAAACCTTGAACCTGAAATAATTGGAGCAAATTTATATTGATCTCAAAACAATTTCAACCATATTGGTCGTATTTTGATATGATGTTGGTCTTATTAGGTAGGTGATTTGTTTCATTATTTTTTTAATATCATAAAATAGATTCGTTTTTAAAAAATATTTTGAATTTCCCATGGAACGCCTTGAAATGATACGAATGTTGGTTATTTGTTGTTATAAATCAGAAACCAATACATAGTTTTTTGGCTAAGGTTACAAAATAAAGTCATAAACATGTAAAATTTTAACCGATATCGATAAAAGGAGGAACTTCTATGTTCGGCTGTATGTTTGTTTTTAAGTAGGTACATATGTTCGGCAATTTCTCCGTCAATTATTTACCGATTTTGAAAATTAATTCGTTAATGTATATTTAGATAGAGAATGACCCCGAGGTGGTCCCATAGACGGAATAGTATTTATCCGTAAAAATTAAAAACAGTGTAAATAGGTATACGTTTTTCCTGAACTATTTAATTACTAGTAGTTTTACGAACAGTAGACCTCGCGAGCACTTAACTTTTTTCCAACACTTAATAGTTATAACTTTTATAATATTTATAATCTTCAAAATAAAATCTCATAGATCAGAGATGTTCAGTAGCACTAGCGCCATCTATAAAATTGATATCTTACCTGCGCAAACTGCAAGCATACGAAGACGAAACATGTGGCCAGGCTATTACATATTACCTAGCTACTCTCAAAATGTTACAAATATGTTCTGATAGGTGGCGCTGTATGGTAAATGCTCTCATGCATATTATTGCATTTTGCAGAGCTATTTTGCTCGTCAAGGCGAAAATCCTCATCAGATCTTTACCATTTCCTATGAGAATAAATTAAAATTACTAACTTTATCTATAAAATCGTAGAATCTGTACACCAAGTTTCGTCCAGATCGTTCGTAAAATACGACCTGTAATAGGAGTACGACATTCTGACAGAATCCATACTTTAGCTAGTAGTTGATACAGAGACGCTTCGCTCGCTCGGCCAATAAATTAAATTATTACGTATCAATAAGAATAAAGTGTTAGTTGATTATCTTCACTTAATTTTTTTGTCCACTACCAGGTAGTGGTTCTTTTTGAGACTAACGACTAACCATTACTAAGAAGACCATTAAAAAGATGGCGCAGGTCAAGAGCTCAAGACTCTCTAGAGTGGAGGCGATTGGAGGCATACACTCAGAAATGGATTTATGCAAGGCTACAATGATAAATAATTTGTTGTGCGTAAAAAGCGGGGTGTGTGAAGTTTAATGTGTCCGCTCATAGATTGATGACACGATTCGTTTTGAAAGACTCAAGTGGTCTTGTTGGATGGTGTCATTGATGGATTTCTTTCGCACGCTTTTCGACACTGCTCGATCCGTCTAGGTGTAATAATTTAGTATAACTAGAACCCGTGACACACTCGTTAAGAAGACAATTAAAGAAAAATATTTATTTCTGTGCATATATGACAGTTAGGTACTTGTGCTACAGAACTTCGCTCTTTTCTTCTTGCTCTACCTTATCAATAGAGACAAACAGATGTAGAAAAATACAAACAGTTAGGTACAAAATGTATCATGTATTTGATTATCAAATTATAGGTAAGAAAATTTTACCTTTAAGGCGTATTTGCGACCTCCTTTTTAACAACAGAAACCTGTACTATTCTAACCTAAGTACCTAAAAATAGTAATTAAAAAATCGAATAATAAGTATCACAAATTGTGTCAAAGTCAATCAAAAAATTGAAAGATCCTTTGTAATAATAAGATAATATGTGACGGGGCGCTAGTTTGCTCCGGGTTACCACCGCCAGCGCCATAAGCAAAAGTCACTGAGCTCGATAAAACAAGCACGCTGTATAATGGAGCTCAAAATAGTTTACAAAGAGAGTTTCTTCGCAGGAACTAAATGGTGTGGACCAGGCGACGTTGCTGACAACTACGATGACCTCGGCTCGGAATGGCAGGCAGACAAGTGCTGTCGGGCCCATGACTACTGCCCCGATGTCATCCCAGGTGGTGGGACTAACCACAATCTGACCAACAGCGCGTTTTACACGAGGTAATGCCATTATCGATGTCCGATGATGACAAGGTGGCGCGGTATGCAAAGGTCCGGCTGCGACGCAGGAGGTTGCGAGTTCGATTCTGGTCTTGGGACAAATATTTGTACAATCTGCAAATATCTGTCCCGAAAAAAACTCATCCGCGCATGAGTTGTCCACTTCACTTTTTGTTATGGGTACAACTCATCCGAATCAAAAACCGAGAGAATCAAAATTCGATGAGTTGTACCCAAATCCAAAAGTGAAGTGGACAACTCATCCACGACATATTTTTCAAGGGTTCCGTATTATGTATAGTAAAAATATAGTATATCTTTGTAATGTAATGTATTCTATTAAGTACTAGTTTCTGCGCGCGGCTTTAACGTTATTTCTATCCCATAGGAACTGATTTATGGGATAAAAAGTAGCCTATGTTTTATTCCAGGTCTAGAACTACCTGTATGCAATTTCAGCCCTATCTGTTCAGTAGTTTTGTCGTGAAGAGGTAATAAACATCCATCCGATCATTATAACATCCAAACTTCGCGTGTATAATATCAATGTTATGTGATGTGATATCAGTTATCTAGAACCACACAAGCTCTGCTTATCTTGGGGCTAGATGATGCTATGTGGATCGTCCTGATTATTTATTTGATGTTGAATTTATAATATTATTTTTACTTTTACAGTTTATTTCATGTATTTTAGGCTAAGCTTTTTGCTATAAAGTGCGTTACTCACATTTACCCCGTGTGAGTAACTCACTTTCTTCTACGATTTTTTTTATTTATTATTTTAGGCTAAGCTGTGAATGCGACGAGACCTTCAGAAAATGTCTTCAGACTGCTGGGACTTATACAGCAGAAAATATCGGCAAGATCTACTTCAATGCGCTGGACACCAAGTGTTTTAGAAAAGACTATCCGATAAAAAACTGTTCGAAACGTGGAAGGTATGTCTAAGTAATCAAATAATAGGACCATCTCATCCAGAGGTTCCCGTCTACTAACAAACTTCTAAGATAATTTTGAAGTCAGTTTTGATTTTTTTTGCTTCATTTCTTGCATACATAATTAATTGCATTATGCATTATACACAAGCACGACAAAAGTACGTGTATCTCAACATTCGTTAATTATTGGTCATTAATTTTGTATGAATGTATTCTATCGCTTTTTTTGGTCTGGTTGTAATGTTCTTTATTTTTTTCAGTTGGCCGATAAAAAAGTGTTTGAAATATTCTTACGACACCAGCGCTCCGAAAGTCTACGAATGGTTTGATGTACCGAACTTCAGATAACAAGGAAGCTACAATTTTTAGTTAAGAAAGTTATTTTCAACAGTGAGCAGACATCAATTTTGTTCACTATTTTCGAGCTGCAGTCACCGTTTTCTAGCAAAAGTGGTGAAAAGGAATTTATACCAAAGTTTATATTTTATTAAGACCTAAACTAATAAAGTGATACTAATTATCAGACAATTATTATTTACCTGACGACCTCTGTGGCGCGGTGGACGAAGTTCCGCCTGCGACGCTGGAGGTTGCCTCGGGAGAAATGTTTGTACGAACTGCAGATATCTGTTCCGGGATGTTCTGGTTGTTTGGTCTGGTCTTTAAATAATCAAAAATATAGGTAGATCTATGTAATGTATTTTATTGTGTATATCAGTTATCTGGCACCCATAACACAAGCTCTGATTAGCTTGGGGCTAGCCCCAAGCAGCATCATCTAGATGATGCTGTGTAAATTGTTTGGTTATTGTTCATCAATATTTATTATTTATTTGTATTTTATAAACATATAAATGAATGTGCGATCGTCAGTTCACGGTGTAAATAGTTATAGGTATCTGTTGTTAGGACGAAACGAGGATAAGGGTAGGTAGGTACTTACATAAAACAAGCCGGTCATTTTAAATAAAGGATTACATGTCAAAAATAATAACCGAATCTTTTCGAGTAAGCCAGAAAGGCCAACTTTGCTCAAAGGTTATCAAATTATTGTCCAGAATACGTATGACGTTTGAACTTATTTAACGTCTTTTTCTTTACTCCTGAAAGTGTCTATTTGACAACATAGTATTAAAATATGAAACTAATAATGCAGCTTAAAGTACTAAACGTGTCATAACACCTCAAATAACGCGTCTTTAATTTTAGTTTTTAATATTGTATGTATGTTAGTTTTAAGGTATATATTACTATGGACCGTAGAATAAGTTAAAATAAGATCTGTAACTGTTCTATAGTCTGAAATAAATTATTATTATTATAACAACTTAGATTAGATAGATAGATAAACTTTGGTAGCTTCGCGGTTTACTTTACCGGGTCCGGTGACCGGGCCCGGTAAGAATGGCCGGGCCCGGTGTGTGCCTAAAAGGGCACCTGGCCCGGGCGGGACCGGTTTGCAATCTCTAATACCTATATTTATACACCTATATTAATCTATTACGCGCCAGGAGGCTCCCTCTAAACACGAAATGCAAACTTTCGGGTGACGGATCGAACGAAACGAACAACCTTACCAAGTTGCTTCGGGCGAGTCACCAATTGGTTTTGAATCTCGAAATACTTGTCAAAATATACAATGAAGTAAGTACTAAGTTGGGTATGTTAGTTTTAGTTGAGTTTTATTTTAGAGTTTCATGTGTTCAAGGTGCATTTTCTTCTTCATTTTATTTTGACGTCCAATTTAAGCTTGGGTTAATAACCGTGAAATTATTTTCCTATTAATATCGTTTGATGCTGAAGAAATAATTTTAGTTATGAAAATCGAATAACTTACGATTCCGTTTGCGTAGGTAAGTAGTTACCTACTGATTTGCGTGTAAATCTACAGTATAATTTATTAACTAGATTTTTAATCATCTGCTTAAAAGATAAACAATCACACAGTAGGACTTCACCTAAAATAAACTTTATTTTTGTTGATTTTATAAAACAAATTAAAATACCTACGTGTTGATTTGAGACCCTTTCTTCAATGAAGATTGTATATTTTTATCTCGACTCCAAGCATGTGTTGTGAATTTTAGTTTTGTTTGGATTTGTTGACATAATTTGCAGTCAAATATAAGCTCGACCATAGTCAGTCAAATATTATAAGTAGAATCCAGTCTCTTTAAAATGGTTTCGCTCAAATATATTAAAAATGATACAGATTTATGTGGTGAGAAAGCCTTCAGGCAGAATACGTTTATTATTTCCTTTATTATAACTTCCTTGAAAAGTGTGAAATGAACTTAAAAAGTTCCTAAGCTTCTGTTGTCTTTTATCCAAAATTAACCCAACTCATACCAAACTAGAAAAATACTCACTAGAAAAAAACAATCTTCTGCGAAAATGAAGACCGTTAAAAGTGTGTTATTGGTTCAATTTTATGTGTCCGTTTTGGGAAGGCAGCCTTTCAACTTTGAACAAATCGCTCGATATCAGGTTATACCTCATCAACAAAGATCGCAAGATTCAGGATCTTGGGGAATCTCTGATATGATTATTCCTGGTAATTTATTTGTAAAATAAAGTTTTAGATTTCTCTACATGTTGGCAAAGTCATAACGTCGTTTATACAGGGTTAGTAGTTGCAAGTGATAATTAGTGTAGAATATCTCCATTATATTGTTGAAAACTGTATGAAAATCCATTCCTACTGATCGGTACGTTTTTTTAAGTTTATAGCGTTCAGACAGACAGACGCGATGGGGACTTTGTTTTATAATATGTACCCAGTGAGTATGGTGATAAGCGTGCTACCACTTCATGGGTCGCTAAGCTAAGCAAACAAAGAATCTCTACGACTCGGCCGAAATGTGGAAATCATTATAAAATTCCTACCCTACCACCTAAAATCATCAACAACTTGTTTTATCTTAGGCACATTATGGTGTGGTCCTGGCGACAAAGCCCATAATTACTCTCATCTCGGATGGTTACCTGAGGTGGACAAGTGCTGCCGAACCCATGACCGGTGTCCCTTGGTCGTACCGCCCGGGTCCTTGGCTCACGGCCTTAATAATACTGGATCTTTTACGAGGTATCTATTTATTTTTTAACGAGTGAGCCTTCTTCAGCCTTACGTAGATTTTTCACTAACAGGTACAGAACGGTATTTAGTGAAAATGACAGAGTCAAAAGTATTCTATGAACTGTGTTCGTCGACCTTACCATATGCATTTCGATGCCTATCATCGTAGATGCACTAAACTAATCAAAAACAAAGTCTTTGTAAGTGTCTCAGGCACCTGCCTATGTTATGTGTGTATATTTCACATGTGATTGAGACCTCTCAATTACATGTGAAATATAGTTAATCTTTTTATAAAGTTATTTTATTCTGTACTTATTCCTGTATATTCCATTTCTTTTGTATTTTGTCTGTATTTAATTTTATAACAAGTGAGCCTTCTTCAGCATTACATTTTTTTTGGGTAAAATGAAGATGGGTAACGAATTACTCTTTATAAAAGCAACTATTAGGCTTAATTAAGTGTTAAAAATAAACAAATCTACTTGAATAATAAAAATAAACCTCTCCCTTGGATTAACTCCAATTATCCTGTACCCCCAGTTTGAACTCACATGATCGAAGTAGCATACATACTACATTATGTTAGAAGGAGGGACGAATTAGCTCATTAATACGCTGTAAAATAAATCTTTATCATTTTATTACGTGATCTTACTTCACTAAGAGCATATACATAGATATAGATTCACTTTACTTATTCTAAGTAGTAGGTATAAAACCTACATGTGGACACTACTATACCGGCTGCCAGCGCGGCGGCCCCGGAGGTGTACCTACGTAACATAATATTAGCATATGCATTAGTTATAAGAAATTTTGTATCTCATTTTATGTAAACATTTTTGTTTTTATGAGAATAAACATCTTTAAACCGAACTCTCATAAAGGGCCTGTGTTGTTGTCGGCCCCACACATGCCTCACAAAATCGTCTATTCTCACTAGTTCAGTTGTCCAGTTCAGTTGACTGAACTAGTGAGATTTATTTTCTCGTTTGTTCAGTCGACCGGACTCACAAAATGCTCACAAAGGACCATGGTCATGGAAATGAGAAACACAAATAAAATATTCAGTTTAATTATTCGAAAAAAATCATAAACTGCCTGTACCATGGTGATTTCAGTTAACTTTTGATGGATTCAAACCTTGTGTTTGTGCCCACCTAAGTTCAGGGTTTGAATTTTAACGAAGAAAGTAATTTATAATAACAATAACCATTTTCAAGGCTTCACTGTAACTGTGACGAGGAATTTAGAAAATGTCTTCTGGAAACCAACAGCAAAACAGCAGATGCCATCGGTCACGTCTACTTCGATAAGATGAATATTCAGTGCTTCAAGAAAGAATATCCTGTGACGGGTTGTTTGAGGCGAGAAGGGTAAGTTCCTGTTCAACACGCTACCGGCAACT
The DNA here is from genome assembly GCA_947086465.1 of Eupithecia exiguata. NCBI lineage: Eukaryota > Metazoa > Arthropoda > Insecta > Lepidoptera > Geometridae > Eupithecia > Eupithecia exiguata. The sequence continues at coordinate 7,069,257 of OX352247.1, read as the reverse complement.
GGCAAGAGTGTGGTGCCGTTTTAGGGACCAAGCAAAGACATCGTTGCGGTCGCAGGGAGTCGATGGAGAGAGGCGGCTCAGCAACGCTCTTTGTGACGTCGAATGAAGGTGGCCCTATGTCCAGTTGTGGACGTTTATGGGCTGATATGAAAACAACAAAAACAAAACAAAACAAAAAAATATTTATTTACAAAATGGTGACACTTAAAAAAACTTACATTAATGTTCATATTAAAGTATGGGGGGGGGGGGGGGGGGTCAAAAATTGCTAAAATAGCCTCACGTATGGGCCAGGTTTCTATCACATGTGAAATATAGTTAATCTTTTTATAACGTTATTTTATTTTGTTACAGATTGATTATGAAATGCGTAGAGTACAGTTACAACACAAGAGGCAGGAAGTTCTACCAGTGGTTTGATGTTGAATTCTACAGAAGCGATGACTTAATTGACTATTATCTTTGACTTTCGTTATATACAGAAAATGCAGGTGTAAAACACGAATAAATAAGTACTCTCTTCTTTAACTTAGATTTTGAATCTCAGAGGTTAACATGAACCTACCTCCATGAAAGCGCTTTGTACAGTTTGTACCATACAAAGCGCTCTCATGGAGGCATGTTCAAGTCTATTGTAAACACATTGGGGTAAGTCATACTGGTGTGATAAGCTGGTGTGACTACGAGTCAGCAGTCGTAACTAGGAGTAAACTAGGAGTAAGAGAATGTTAGAACATCAAAAGTAACGAGATCTCACCTCTTTTATATTGATAACTGTAGCGACCTCTAGAGACATTGGCTGAACTACAAAGCTAACGTCAAGGTACGCAATGAATTCACATCGAAAAAACTATAGCTAACTATACCTACCTAAGCGTTCCGATGGATAGCCGCTAGATGTTGTAAAGACCACCAGGCAAGTGGACCGTGGCAGTGGATATCTCTGATCTGAGACAACATATAGTTCTGGAATGTACCTACTACTAACAGGCAGCCATACTCGTAGCTTATACAGCTCCCGCTTTCCTCCTCTATAACATGAAATGCAGACGTTTCCGAGCGCCAACATATTAGAGAGATCGCCGCTCAGCACGTCCGACCACTAGACCTGGCCTGAAAGGCGCAAATATAAGCCCTAGGCAAGAGAGTCTGCCACCCTAAAAGACACCAACATGTCAAACTTGGCGCTATCGCTGTTGGCCGCTGCCTCGATCGGTTCGCTTGGCCTTCCCTTCGGGGATCACACCCGGCAGCCGGCAGGTCAGATCGCACCGAGAGGTAATAGGCGACACCGGCGGTTGCGTCCAAGTGCAAATGCAAGTGCAATCAACCCAAAAGACCCACCTATAGTCATGGGTGGAGACGAACCAGGGCCAAGGGGTACAGCCCCGATACTCTATCCCCAACCCTCACAAGGGGTAAGAGGAAAACGACTACTCCCGTTGTCTTGAAGACTCGCAACCTAACCAATAACTTGTCTTCCTTCAGTAACTTATCACTTTTCATAGAAATTACAAAACACTAAAAAAAGACAATCACGTTATCTCATCTCACTAATATTATAAACGTGAAAGTTTAGATGGATGGATGGAAGTTTGTTCCTTTATCACGCTAGAACGGCTGAACGGATCTGAATGAAATTTGGCACAGAGACAGATTATAGTCTGGAATAGGACATAGGCTACTTTTTATCCCGAAATTCCCACGGGAACGGGAACTACGCGGGTGAAACCGCGAGGCGCTGCTAGTAGGTAATAATCAAGTGGAATCTGTACCAATACCTGTGTATTAATTTAACGTGTTGTATCTATTTAGGAGTTCCCAACGTTCGTTCTTTACATTTCAGACTATGTATAGCAATAAATCCGTAGTTTTGTTCAGTAGGAGTTCGAAATAAAATCATCTAAGCGTGAAATTTGTTTCCACAAAGTAAAGCTTATCTTGTAAACTATCAAGCAAAATGCATAGAGCATACAATACCTACTGAATTTCTTCTTTTAGAAAAGGGCCTAAGAAACAAGTCAATGAAGTCATTTACTTTTATTTATGTATATTATTTTTGTAATGTTTATTACATAGACGCAGTGGGAATCCAACATATTCTAACAGATTATCGAAAAATGAATACCAAAAATAGTAATTTTGTTTTTCCTAGTAAGTGAATTTATCGGAAAAAATACGAGTAGGTACAGAGCTCTAAAATAATTCAATCAGAATAATAAACTTAATAATAAGTAATGCAAGGTTCAAATCCAAATCATCATGGTTTTGTTGATATAATATTGTGTTTATTTCTTTAAAAATGTAACTCACATTTTTAAGGATTTTATTTATTTCTTTAAAAATGTAACTCACATTTTTAAGGAAATATTACACCTTTAATATACCGAAAGAATCATATTACTGAATAATATTTGCTTGACAATCACCTCCCATTTCATTGTAATTGAACGCAATCAACATAAGATAAACAGTTCAGCGCAAAGCGCTTTTTGATCATGTTCAAGAAGCTCTCCCTATGGTAAATTTCATGTCTCGAAGATTAGGTACTGTTTTGAAGTTTCCCCTCAGATACCAAATGGTGTGGTCCTGGCAACCTAGCCAATGGCTTTGAAGACCTAGGCAGCGAACGGCAGACAGATATGTGTTGTAGGCAACACGATTTTTGCCCAGATTATATCGGAGCCTACAAGACCAACGAAACGTTAAGGCTTACCAATCGTGCTGGATATTCGAGGTAGGAGGTTATAACCGAATTTGTAAACTATTTCTTTTGATTTCTTAGCAACCGATTCTAATATTCTGTTACACTGTTTAAAGTAGCTTGCAGTGCTTTCTCTCTCTGACTGCTTCTTTTGGCATATGTTAGAAGATCTGACAATATTTTGAAACTGTTTTATTACAAGAGGATGTAAGGGAGACTCCAACATCTCGTCTCCCAAGCCCTGCTAGGTAACCAACTAGGCTCTGGTGAAAATATCAAATAATCTTCATAAAATTTGATAATAATTCATATAATTTACAATGATTTTTTATTACCTGATACTGGCAGAATTGTGTCTAACTAAACCATATTGCCATTAACAAAGAATCATCATCATCATTAGCAGGGTGCTATTATATTTCTGTACTCTATAATAAACCCGATAACATTTTTTTCAATTATGATATCCGTGATACCCATTAGCAAGCGCGCGCATCACCCCGCGAGTCCCACACCTATGCACGAGTACCGTAGGTTGCGTCCCGCGTGTCTCATGCTATCCATCACGGCTCAGTCGTCACATCTATCCCTCATTGAACTGCCGTGCTGGGACACTCGATACGGCGACAACCCCTCACCTCTTCGAGCGGCAGAGGTTTTTCCCTAGGCCTCGCGCCCGAAGATCACTCTGAGTTCGGGTGCTACTTATTAGCACCCAATAATACACGCTAAAATTAATATTAATTTACAGGCTAAGTTGCAGCTGCGACTATTTATTCCATGATTGTCTCAAGAAGCAAAGTTCCCTAGCAGCAGTAACTATCCGCAAGATCTATTTCAACTTCATTCAAACCAAATGTTTTGAGAAGGATTATCCACTTCAGTGTGTTGCGACAAAAGGGTAATGAATATTTTTAAACTTACGCGATCTGAACACATAATTATAAATACTGTATAATGGGTATTTATCGCGTTTATTTACCTTATTTTCCCTACGTTTCAACAGTGTGTAAACTTGAAACGTCGGGAAAATAAAGTAAATAAACGCGATAAATACCCGTTAAATAGTATTTTTACAAGGAAAATGTCCATAATTTTTTATTGGCTTCTGCCCGCGTCTTCGCATGGAATAAAGAGTAACCAAGTTATTAATACAAATGATTAATATAATATACATATACATACAAATTGAAATTATATTAGCAAAACATACAAGCATCCGTTCATTCATCAATCACGCAAAACGTCAGACATACCAATATTAAACTCTTCCATTTATCTGCGAAGATATCACAGTCTGAGTTCTACTCAAGAAGTCTGTTGAGTGCGGCGAGGCGCGAGGATACCAGAGCTGTACTACGTTGCTGTTTCCAGCCGACCAATAGCATCGCTTCTATATCGCGTCATTTTTGTCAGCTCTGAAAATGACGCGATAATGGAGCGATCTTATTGGTCGGCTGGTTGTTATAGCGCTTACCCACACTTATTTTTTTTAATTTTTTTCATTTCTTACAGGACACTAGTAAAAAAATGCTTGCAATACGATAAGAACAACAATACGGAGATGGTTTACCAGTGGGTTGATCTAAAGAGCCTACGTTGAAGAAATATATTGAAAGATTTATGCAGTTTACCTGAGTTATTTACTTACCTAGTTATATACAATTTTTAATACACGTAAAAAGAAAAACCTAAAGTGTAGACTTTTTATTTAACGGCGAAGTAGTTAAGTGGGTTCATGTCCAATTAATATTTCTTCATATGTTTATGTAAGTCAAGTTTCTACATACCTATATAAAAGCAGCTAATCCTACGGACGAAGGAGTTGTAGTTATAAATGTTATGTTATGTATGTAGGTACATATTGCTTCATTAGTGTAGTTAAAGAAAAGCATTTAAAGTTTTTTCTCCATTTGCAAATTTTTCGTGTATTAATTTCTAAGTTATTTTTATTTAAAATTAAGTAGAACTATAATAGAAAGGCAGTACTTAAAAATACAATAAATAAAGAAGCGGCATTTATATTATTTATTTTGTTTTAGCATATTTCATTGGTACATTGTAAGAGATTTACTCATTAGTGTTATAATTCATTCATTAAGGTAATATACAACTCTTTATATTAAATGCACACATTAATGCACGGTTAATATACAATACCTTTAATCCCGTATAAATAACCATATAAGTTATACATGCGATAAAAGATATGATAACAATGTATAAACAAGTGATCAACTTCGAACGGTGTTAGAATTAACACTATAATAATATTTATTATTGATAGAAAAACTTCAAATATAGGTTAAACATGTAGATATGTAGCACTGTGCTTAGCTAAAGTTTAAATATACCGAGGCTGTGGCATTTTATTTACAATCGAAATATACATCGTGGTACATAATTTTTCGTGGACTAATTTAGTGGGGGTTATATAATAATTGATACGAATGATATAAAATATCTGAATGTAAATGCTAGGAATTGCAAGCTAAATCTGAATTGTATATATGTGAAAAGGTTTAAATACACGAGAACAAGAATGCTTTGGTTATATACGAAGCTTTATAAGGACTTATTTAGAGAAATATCCCTTGTACAAAGTGAGCAATCGTGAAATAGCCTACGTTCAAGCGACCTTACAGACCAATATTATATATATATACAATAACAACTTCCGAACAGTTTATAATTAAAAGTAAAGACAATTCAACGTCGCTTCAAGGCCCAAATGAAACGAAGACATGTATATTTAAGTATGTAAAGGTAACAGGCTTTAAATATTTGAATCAATACTTTTATAACTAGACGCATGTTAGAATACTTTAGAATTGCTAACATTAATATAAAGAATTATATATAATTTCCATAACAATTATTTGATGCAAGCAGTCTTGTCGAATGTACGACAGAAGCCTTATGTTCTTGACATAATGTAATACCAACTCATAACTAATACGAATGGGAAATACTTATTTTATATCGGTATCATATTATTATCACGACATTGATAAATTCCACACCGCTCAGTAGTTTTGATATTTAAAAACAACTTTTTTAGAATTGTAGAAAATAATATACCAACTATTCTGGATCATACAATCAAATATAAGATCAGGAGAAATAAAAGAAGCAATAGAGAAATAATAAAAATGGAACGAAGAATAATAAAAAAAGAGAATATGTCTTTTAAAGTCTACGGATGATAACGGGGAGTCAGGCCTAGATATCACAGAATTTTAGCATGTCGAGATGACAAGGAATTGCATTCACGCATTCCTGAGACTTCGAATTATGAAACCTGCGAGAATGAAACCAAAGTCGTGATGTAAGGAAGAACCGAACACCTTAACAAATTTTAAACATTCTATAAATATCGATAAATTTTAAAATAAAATTTGTTACATAAATCAGTAGACCATGCCCAAAAATTTAACAAATGTGGTCTTAAACATGATTACCATGATTAATATATGTATTTTAAACCAACTGATCTTTTTGTACTTAATGACATTATGTACAGAAATCTTATATTTCTGCGATAGTTAATTTAAGTATATCAAAATGAAATAAAACGAATGTAAATGTTGTTGGTCAAGAGGACGGTACACAAACAAGTATCCATCTATGTTTGCATCGATACAAAACTGATGATGAAGATTATAAATTCTATTTGGTAGTTAATTTAAATGAACACTACGATTCATTCCGTGATTGTTAATGCTAGGTACCTCTAGCTTTTCAGAACTAACTTAAAAATACAACACCATCTAGTACGTTCAATGAACCATGATTGAAGTAACAACTAGTTAGTCAACTTTTCAGCTCCATATCTATTCATAGGGAATAACGGAGCGTCAATGCAATAATATGATTTATAAACAATTCATTCTTATCTAATCTAACAGACGGGTAGAATTAAGAAAGTACACAGCAAACAGGAGCAGAATCTCCGACCGTGGATACTACCGAGTCAGCACTAAAACCCGAATATTCACTATACTGTGCGTTTATTGAATTTAACTATATAGAATAGAATAGAATAGAACATACTTTATTGCACACTTAAAACTAAAAAGAATTTACAAATTAAACAATAACAATATAAGTGACAATTGGCGGTCTTATCGCTCAAGAGCGATCTCTGCCAGACAACCTGGTATGGATAGGATTATTGGATATATATGGGGTAAGATCGGTGTGCATCTAATGGTATTAATTATAAATGTATACATATTAACTCAATATTTCATATATAAGATACATATAAATACATAAAAATACATACATACCTAACCTATAAATATATACCTATTATCTACTTACAATAAAATATGAAAACAAGGGCGTGTTCAGTGACAAGAGGATAAAAAGTGTTTCTTTACCATATCCTTGAAAATTGGTAGTGACTTAGCACACCTTACAGTGACCGGCAATGCATTCCATAGTTGGACAGCCCGAACAGTAAAAGAGTTGCCGTAGAAGGATGAAGAGTGGACAGGTATTTGGAGCGAAAGGGTTTCAGATGAGCGGAGAGAACGAGAATGCGAAAGGTGAAGAAAGGTGAAACGGGCTTTGAGGTAAAGGGGTGCAGAAGATACAAATAAAATGTTATAAAGAAGAGTTAGAATGTGAAGATTTCGCCGTAGCCGTATGGGTAGCCACTCGAGCTTTCTGCGGAACTCCGAGACATGATCATACTTCCGCAAGCCAAATATAAATCTTATCCCGACATTCTGCAGACGCTCAAGTTTATCTAGCTGCTGCTCGGTTAAATCTAGAAAGGAAGAATCAGCATAATCAAGAATTGGGAGGAGAAGAGATTGTGCAAGAGAAATTTTAGTGGCAATGGGAAGAAAATTGCGTAATCTTCGAAGGGAACCAGCGGAAGCAAACATCCTGCGGCTGATTTCAGACAGCTGAGGTCCCCACGACAAAGTTCTATCAATGAGGACACCTAAATTTTTCACCGTTTCACTTTGCCCAACAGGAGTCCCATCGAAGACTACGGTTGGTAGACTACCCCAGTTTATCCGAGCTATCATTCGCGAGCTCCCTACAGTAATCACCTGTGTTTTTAATGGGTTTACTTTAAGACCGAAGTTTTTGCTCCAGTCAAGGATACGGCACAAGTCTTCGTTTATCGTGGCTATTGCACCAGACAGTTCATCTACTGGGGCCTGCGCATAAATTTGGAGATCATCTGCATAGAGGTGGTACGCTGAAGTTATATGACGAGATATAGAATTTATGAAGATAGCAAAGAGGAGAGGTGAAAGAACGCCGCCTTGAGGGACGCCAGCTGAAATATCACTCCATGATGAGCATACATCATCAATGCGTATACGTTGCCGACGCCCTTGCAAATAACTGCGAAACCAATCAGCCACTGCTGGAGATATATTAAGAGAGCGTAATATTCCAAGGAGAATTTCGAAATCAACGTTGTTAAAAGCGTTGCTGAAATCTAGGAGGCAAAGGACAGTGACTTTCCCGTTATCCATGCCAGAGCGTATGTCGTCAGTTATTTTAACTAACGCTGACACGGTGCTGTGGCCTGGACGAAAACCGGATTGGAAGTGGTTGAGGAGACTATTTCTAGAGAGGAATGTGCTAAGCTGCTGATGGACAAGGCGTTCTAGGACTTTGGACAGGAAAGGAAGGATAGATATAGGGCGGAAATCAGAGAAAGAAACAGGATTCGATTTTTTTGGCAAAGGAGTAACCTGGGCTACTTTCCAGGCTGCAGGAAATAAGCCAGTGGATAGAGAGAAGTTAAGAATGTGTAGGATTACAGGAGTTATTTGGTCAAGGATGGGGACAATCATATTTCGGCTAATGCTATCGTTGCCAATAGCCTTAGAAGAAATAGACATAACCGCTCTCTTAACATCACAGACAGTGAACTGACTAAAATGAAAAGGAAAGTAGTCAGGAACCGGTACAGAAGAAAGATGACACAAAGTTTTCGATTTCAGCTGTATATCGAGATCGGAAAGAGAAGTGAAATGTTTATTTAGAGAGTTAAGATCAAACTGTGAAGGAATTTTTGTACGTTCTTTAGATTTTCCGATTCCTAATGACCGTAGGAACTTCCAAACCTTGGAAGGGTCGGAGTTCTCTACTGAAGTGTGGATATAGCGGCGTTGCGCGTCACGACATGCTCTATTGCAGAGATTCCGACTATCTATGTACTTTTGTTTATTAGACTCTGTAGGTTTACGCTTCAGTTTTGATTTGGCTATGCATTTCAGGTGCATAAGCGATTTCAATTCAGGTGTGATCCAGGGCGCGGGCAAATGCTTAAGTTTAATCTCCCTCTGCGGGGCATGTTTGTCGTAGAGATTGGTGATGATACTGTTAAATATCTCAACTTTGCCATCAACGTCCGGAGTGTTAAGGAGGCTAGTCCAGTCAATGCTTTCCGCGTCATGCCTAAGTTCGTCCATAATAATGCCACTAAAATTTCTTTGCAGAATAACCTGGGGCTTGGCTTTAGGGGGACGAATTTTGTAAGACATGTACAGCATGTCATGGTATGAAAAAGCTCCAGCTTCACATTGACCATGACTGGTAACACGAGAAGGAGATGACACTATAATAAGATCAAGTAGAGAGGGAGCTGAATGTGGGAAGAAATGTGTAGCATTTAGAGGGAGAATGGAGAGGTTGCACCCCCTTACAAGAGTTTCAAGTGAAGTGGACCTACTGTCTTTCTTAAGTAAACAGGTATTGAAATCACCCATAATTATGGAATGCTCGTAGGAAGGGGTTAGATTTTCAAGAAGAGTCTCAAAGGATAAGAAGTAATTTATTTGGGATGAGGGACAGTAAAATACTCCGAGTAGCACCTTTGTATGTAAAAGCTCGATCTCTATGAAGAGATGTTCTCCTGCTTTGGAGGGTGGTGGTTGTGTAGACATACTTACAATATTAAAGGGAATACGCGATCTGAGATATATGGCAACACCGCCACCACCAGATCCAACGCGATCATTGCGTATAAGTTTAAAACCAGGAAGAGAATATGAAGACGAAGAAAGACATGGTTTGAGCCAGGATTCAGAGACGAGAAGAGCGTGTATGTTTTTATGGTCGAAAGAAGCAAGTAAGTCGGGATAGTGTTGAGGGATACTCTGAGCGTTGATGTGAAGGATATTGAGATTCTTAGAGGCATCAGAAAAGAAAGAAGAAATTGAGTCCGAAAGACAAGGAATACTGCAGAAACTATCGTCACTACCAGAATCGGCATCAGTAAAGGACACATATTCATCACTATCAGAGTTATTATCACTGAGCGCCATTGTAAATGTAGATTAAATATATTACACAAAAATACGATTAAAAACAACAATAATTAATATATAAAATACAACAATTTCCAAATATGTACACAATCTTCCTATCCATCTGCCAGTGGTGTCTAAGAAAACAAACAAACAAAGATGAATAAAGTACATACCAATAAGAAAACAATACATAAAATTAGCTAAAACTCTACACAAAAAAAAGAGTACCTATAAAAAAAACCTTTGATTATTGCTAGCAGAAAAAAAAAAATGCAAAAAATTGGACATTTACTATTCCGCGTGGCCAACTCAGAAATCTAAAAAGCAGCTTGAAAGTTAAGGCTGCACAAGTTTCGAATTAGGTTACAGAACGACCATTTAATGTGTCAGTGTCAATGTCCTGTCATTTATGTCAAAGTGACAATCAAGTGAAAACGACAAATGACTGATCAGTCTGTTGAATCAATGTAAATGTAATCGATCTACGCAATGTAACCTAAAATGCATGAAAATACAATTATCATTTGTAAAATAATGAGGGTTGGACATCAGAAGATTATTCGGACATAGCGTGATCAAAGAAACCTACCTCCCTGTACATTAATTGTTGGCCACAGTATGGAAAAAGAAAAACGTGAAGCTACGATAGGAATGCTAAGCTACGGCTTCTTGGACGACGTTGTCACAGCGCGCTTTGTCTTCGACACCTTGGGCACCGTCAGCTTCTGGCTTCCCGAAGCAGTGGCCGCTGGCTCGATGGAGCTCAGCTCTTCAGGACAGCGTACTCTGTGCCGTTTTCCATCAGGGCCCATGACAAAGACGGTCCCGTCCATCGTCCAACATTTAGTGATGCCATAACGTTCGCGAGCCGCCATAAATGTATCATGCCTTATTTTCGTTAAAAACTCGGACATAGTTATTCCGGAGCCTTTCAAACATGTCTTGGCAGCCCAAACCTTACCACGAAGCGACAAGTCATGTAGCTTGAACAGGATAGGCCGGGGGCGGTCTGGGACCGCTTGACGACCCATCCTATGACAACGGCTGATGTCACTCACAGCAATACCGGTCAACTTCACCTGATCCAGTAGAGTCTTCACTACCACCTGTGCCACATCCTCCTTTTGCTGCTCGGGCACACCATGTAGCAGCAGTATTTTCCGCCGAGCTCTCATCTCCAAATTATCAAGTTCACGTGACATGAATTCAATCTGCGTCTGTAGAGCTCGAAGTGCCCCGGTGACAAAGGACTTGAACTCCGCATAGTCTGATGATAACCCGGCAACAGTAGAAGGTGTGGGACTCCTTGGCAGCCCACTCTCGAACTGGTCCATTCTCTGGGCAAAGGATTTTGCCAATTCAGACATCGTGTTTCGAATATCCTCCATATTGATTTTGAAACTCAAAGGACTGAGATTTGTTTGGAATATGCAGTGCAGTGTAGAGTGATTGCTTTGATTGGAAAACACTGTATGGCAGGTGGGTTATGTTACTGATTAATTTTATGCATTAATTATTACTAAACTTGTATTATTTATATTTTTAAAATAAGAAGAAAATATTGAGAAATGTTTGCAGTTTTCACATCTACCCCCGAATCATATATACAGCTCCCTAGAGTCTCCGATTAACATGGCTCCCGCAAAACAGTCGACAGAGTTCCAGAATAACATCCAACAGAACCGAAGCGATCGCGTCCGATACAGAATCAACATCCAAATACAAAGGATTGGGAAACGACATACAGGTGATGTGAACGCCGAAGACGTATAGGGGTCGCGGCGGCGGCACCGGCCCGACCACCGGGATTATTTGCCTCCCAACCCGAACTTCATGAAGATGAGCTCCTTGCCTTTGCTGAGGATGTCCCCGCCGGGGGCGGTCATCTCGGTGAACTTCTGCATGAGGTTGGGCTGGGTTGTTGGGGGCATCTGGGGCGCGCCCGGGGCGAGCGGCTGCACTGCAGGCGCGGGCACGACGGCAGGGCCGGCGCGGCGCGCAGGGGAAGGGGCTGCGGGCGCCTGGCCCAGCGGGGTGCCGGCGGCGCCCGCGCCCTGCCCCGGCGACTGCGCGGTGGGCGTGCTTGCGTTACCAATGCTCGATCGGGCGATCGTGCTCGCTGGCTGAACGATCGCGCCTCTCCCCCTCGCCTGTCGCCACATCATCCACAACTTAATACTATTTCAAACTATTTGGAAAAATGTATCTTATTTTGAAATATGAATCTTAAATCACATTCATTTTCAAGCATAAAATGTACATAATACGTTATGGAATCTATAATACAGATAAGAAATCAAGTTGTGTTGCAGTTCATATTTCAAAATGTTGTCAAATATTTAAGGATTACATTAATGGAAAACTTGATTTGGGTTACAAAAACTATGGATTAGTTACAATTATATGAATTGGTTACTTGGATATTGTTACAGAAGATCTTTATGAAATATACAAAGATTTATAGTTATTAGTTAAAAATTCAATGGACACCTTATCATGCTACTATAAACTCACATTCTTGAATACTGAACACTGGAATATAAACTGTGCATTAGGAGAACATGCATTGCCATAGGTACGTCAAAGCATTGAAAAAATAGGTAAAAAGTCGCAAGAACCTAAGAATAAAAATTTGGGGACAACATTGAAAATTATTAACAAACAATAACATTCGACATGCTCTGATACTACGACAATAAGCGTTAAATGGATTAAAATGTACTATTCGATTACTGAACATGTTTTTGAGAATATCGAAACGACTGACGGTAAAGTGCCTGCCAGTAACGTGTTAGTAATCGTATAGTAACGGACCACATCCACAGGCCTCAGAGACGCTGTAGTTGCTAAATTAAATGAGTAGGTACATGGTCAATTTAATGTGAGTGAAGTATACTCCAGTGTATGTATGTTCTAGTTTTTGTATGATCAGTCCATGGCATGGCAGCTACGAATGTGTATAATTCATTATATTCATGATAACTGACTGTCCGCAAAACATTAAAATGGTTCGAAAAGACTTCGGGCCATCGCGGATTATAATGCCCAGTAAACTGAGCGTAGTGAAACAAAATATAAAAATAGATAAGTAGAGAAAATAAAACGAAGAAAAGGAAACAGTGAAAATAATAAAATCTATAGGTATGAAGTGATAGATAAACAAAGGAACGTCTAGTATCGTTGCATAGTTTCTGAAAGTATCTTTGTGGGTCGATTTAAAAACGGTATTTTTACCTGAGAGTTCGCCTGTTCTGGATTACTGGCGCATGTGTTGTGGTCTAACTGAGAAGGGGGAAGAGGGCAGGCATCTAGCAAACAGACAATACACACAACATATAGAGTGACCACAGACAACCACTTCAATCTTGGATCACACCTCACGCGCATCGTGGATCTGTGCAAGTCTATGTTGCGTGTATTTGTTTCTAGCCCACCCACTGTGAACATCACGAGTGGTATTCCTAACTCAAGGTTCATTACGTGAAATAATAAAATAAATACAGGATAGAGAGTAGGGATAGATGAAAATTTAAATAAGATGTCAATTCGCGCAGGTATTAGCCTAAAATCACCAGTATTAGTATCACCTGACTTAATAAGTATTGTGTGTTTGATTAGTTTATTTTACTTGCTTCCAATATCATCGATGTTTGTGACTGTGTAATCCAAGATAGTGTTATTAGCAGAGTGTACACCAAGAGACTTTGTGCTCCGTAGATTGCAACCGGACTCGCTTACATTCCGTTTTACACTATTCACTGTCTGAATTCATTTGAATGTACCTGTTCTCACACAGAGCAATCAATATTCAACCTTAAAATGAATAAGAATGTGATTTCTAATTTGATTATTCTGGATTTAGGAATGAAAGGGATTTTAAAAGGTTTGTGATTGCTCAGTAAGATAATAAGGTTGGAAACGGCAAAACGGAATACGACATGCTCGCCAGCGGAGTCCCGTCGCAATCAGTGTACAGGAAAGATGATAGAGGATACGAGAGCGAAATAGCTAGCGTCTTTAGTAGTCACATAGCAAGTCCAAGGTGCAAACATGAAACACTCAAAGCTCTCAGTGGCCGGTCTGACTCTCGTCATCACCGAACTTACCTAAAATATCGATCTGGTTTGCTCGCAGGTTTTGAGATATTCTAGTAGTAGTTTCTGGTAAAAAAGGTTTCTGGAAAGATACTCGGCAACTCGACATAGAAGTTCTTTCGATCTTGTTTTCTGTCATCGGTCAGTGATATATGAATGAGGCACACAAAGTCCGACTTGTACGAATAACTGTCACAATTCTTGAAGTTTATACATTTGTTGTAGATACCGGACTACTAGAGTGTTGTGTCTTGTCTTGGTTCAGACACAACCTTTTCTTTACGAGTTTGATGTTTCCGAACGCTAATGTAATGTCTCTAACAATATTCCAATTTAGTAAAAAAATATTGAAAACAATTTTGTTACCAATACTTGAAATCTTACAAGAATATTCCAAAACTTACGAACAAACCCATATAAATATGTATAGTAAAAAAATATCAGGAACTAAGGATAATGAAGGAGTTAAGGATGGGAGAATGCTGAATGTTGGGAGACCCACCTGTTTTCCGCTGATGATTGCGTGGGGCCGGCGCGACGTTGTCCCGAGGGGGCGGGGGAGGCCCCCGGGCCCCAGGGCCTGGTGCTGTGGGGCCCAAGGGGCCTGTTTGCACCATGCCCCTGCCTCGCCCGACGCCGCCGCTAGCGACTGATGTTGGACCGCGTACGCCACCTGATCATGATGTCAATTCATATTTCATTTATACTTGCTTGCATGTAGGTAGTACATTCCATCTTATTTCTAAGGTGAATGATTATCACTAGGTACATACATGCACCCTGGGAGGGCACTGCAAAATAGTTAACTTTATTTTTACAATGTCAAATGGAATTTAAAATCTCACTAATATTATAAACGTGAAAGTTTAGATGGATGGATGGATAGATAGATGGATGGATGTTTGTTACTCAATCACGCCAGAACAGCAGAACGGATCTGGATGAAATTTAGCACAGAGATAGATTATAGTCTGGAATAGGACATAGGCTACTTTTATCTCGGAATTCCCACGGGAACGGGAACTACGCGGGTGAAACCGCGAGGCGCTGCTAGTACTAACATAATTTTACAATAACATAAATTTCATGCAAAAATAAATATAGTTAATTAAATTGAATTTTGAATTTAGAAGCCAGAATGGTCAGCTAGTCATTGTTTCATCTTAAGTTCACGTCATTCTTGTTTGTCAGTAGCGAATTGGTCAACAGAATAGTAACCTTACACAATATACCTTACATCGCACTTAATAATAATAATAATTAAGCCCTTTATTTTCCAAACTCCTGAGTGATTAGGTACAAAGTTTTATTAGTATTTTTGCTTAATAGTAGGTTAGTAAGTACTTATATAATACTAGATATTATACAATATAATACAATACAAAATTCTTTATTGTACACCACAAAATAAAGCTAAAAGAAACAGATATAAACATTAAACATAATAGTACAATGGGCGGCCTTATCGCTTAGCAGCGATTTCTTCCAGGCAACCAGGCATTATTTACAGTTGTAGTGAGTTGGATCCCTTCTTGAGTAAAGGCCTCCTCCATATTCATCCATGACTGTCTGTCGATTGTCTGGCTCAACCAGCTTTCTCCTGCTATTTGGACTATATTCATCAGCCCACCGTCTATACGGTCTGCCACCATTTCTTTTGCCAGCTGGTCCCTTCCATCGCGTAGTCTGTATGATCCATCTTTTATCGGTGAGGCGAGAGATGTGCCCTGCCCATTTCCACTTTTGTTTTATAGATTGTGTGAGTGCATCTGTTAATTTAGTCTTTTGTCTGATTGAACTGTGTAGGGTGATGGTCCCTACACTTCGTGATAAATGATAAGAATATGATATTAAGGATGGGAGCAAATAAGAACCACCCGAGTCCGTGTCGTAACGTGAACTGATTTATTAACTGATACTTATGCTAGGTACAGTCAGCTGCGAAAATATGTATACACTGCAATGTTTTCAATTTGACTGAATAGGAAGTGCATGGTAATTTTGATAATGTATTAAACTTTATTTTGACAAATACGATGACTACTTTGTACGTAAAATGTGTGCATCAACTTTTATTTGAAAAGTTTTGAGTAAAATAAATGAATATTTGGGAGTGTATACATATCTGAGCAGCTGACTGTACATGATGCGAGCGGCTCGTGAGAACCGCCGCGTTAGCAAAATAATGTACTTGACTGTACAAACTGCTTCTTATTTTATGTATTTTTCGAATCTTTAGAATGCTTCTTTCCATTGCTCTTTGTGTAGACCTGACCTTGAGTTTTACATCGCACTTAGTAGTTACTAATACATAGGTTTTCTTGCGATGGAAGCTGCTAGTTAGCAGTATGCTAGTAGTTAGCCACTAACAATAATTGTCGTGATCGTTTAAGTTTCATTCTTCTGATTTCTTATAAACCTCCAACAAAATGAGGGGTCTTTATTCCCTGGATATGGAGCTCTGGTATGAGGCCCACCCCTCTTTAGATTATTGCTCCATGAGTAGACCTTATTCTTCTGATTTCTCAATACCCAACAATGACATCGACATTTGAATTTTGTAAACCAACAAAAAAACGTCTGTGTAAGTATAATAATAAATGATCGATTAAAACCTAAAAGAAAAAACAATGCTTAAACATATTGGTAAATTAGTGACAATACGTGAACTGCAGGGTCAGCCCATCATCACAAACACGTTTGTGAAGACGCCAGGTCTTAATTGTTAATTTTGGTATTGGTAATACCCTCCGCAGTTCAAATAATCGTTCGTTAGAGAGGTTTTATTTGAAACTCAACTTAAAAACAGCTCTGCCCTGAATTAACAGAAGATATGAGAGTGAAAGATCGGTCTTAAGTAACTCGTTGGGTTCCAGACAAAGATGTTTTTATCATTTAGTATCAGAGGTGACATATTTTTTTTTTACAATTTAGACTTGGCGCCTTCACGAACTTGTTTGTGATGATGGGCAGGACCATCATCTACCTACGAAGTCATACGACTTCGTAGGTCTTCTAAAATGAATACACCGAGTAGGTATGCACTGAAATATTCATTTATTATTTTGAAATTTCGTTGGAGACCCTTGATACAATTAATTGATTTTACCTTTGGACCTCCTTGTCTCAAAAACCCTGATTTGGCCTCACCAGAGTAACCAGCAAATATCACATGTCTTATCTGCACCTATCAAACACGAAAATCGGATCTACGATTGACAGTTATGTTTTTAAAATCAGCTTTAATCATTTGTAAATATGTCACTCAAACAGTTATGTTCGAAATGACATAACACACCATAGCCAAATCATCCGAGCTGCCTCTGAGAACTTCGTTCACTTCGCGTAAATAGTAGTTAAAATAAAATATAAATAAATATACCCTATCTGCAACCTTCATCATGAATATGAGCGGATTAAATAAGAACCTTGTTCATGTTATAAAAAAAACAACGGGCTCGAGGGAGGTTTTCATTTATATATTTTACCTTGACTACTCTGTCCGGCGATCATGTAATGATCGTTGGCGTCCATGAGGAAGTTGCTAGGCACCAGCCCCCGGGCTCCTTCGATCTCCGCCATGTAGAACCCGTCATCATCCATATCGCCATAGACGTGGATGATCTCGCCCGTGCGAAAACACAGCTCAGCCTGCAAGGGGCGACCCTGCGATTAATAGGAATGAAAGCAGTTTCGGGTGCACCCATATAGCTGGAAGAGGAAATGAAAGAAGAAAGGTTGAGGTTTGTGCAGGTCCCGCAGAAACAAACGAAGGATGGTTAGCACACTACCAGAGAATATTTGTTAATGTAATCACTATGCACACTGTTAGCGCAGATTATTAGTAGTGAATGTATCAAGGTGGGTTTCAATAATTTTTCGGTAGTTCACTTTGGATTGCTATTGAGCGATAAGCCGCCATTTGTTTCTCATATTATAATTGATTAATTTTTTAATTGTATCTTAGTTTAAAGTGTGAAATAAAGATTTTTCTATCTATCTAATTGGAAAGGGTACACAAATTTGATAGCCACCTCGTTTGACCCTGCCAGGGACACTAGGAGAAGTGTAGAGTTTAGAGTAGAATTAAGGAGATGCAAACAACCAAGAAACTACACAGGTAAGAGTGGTAAAGCGTACAAAGTGAAATGTGCCATGGTTTAAACTGTAGGTAGGGATGCTTTGAATGTGTCTCGTATTATGTTCTTAGATTAATATACAGGGTTTTTGGTAAATAAGTAACACTACTTGAACTGCAGGTTCTGCCCATCATCACAAACACGTTTGTAATGACGTCAGGTCTTCACAAACTTGGTATTGGTAATAGGAACCCCCTGCAATTCAATAATCGTTCGTTAGAGGTTTTATTTGAAACTCAACTTAAAAACAGCTCTGCCCTGAATTAACAGAAGGTATGAGATTCAAAGATCGGTCTTAAGTAACTTGTTGGGTTCCAGACAAAGATGTTTTTTTATTTAGTATCAGAGGTGTTTTTTTTTTTTTAAGAATTTAGACCTGGCGTCTTCACGAACGTGTTTGTGATGATGGACAGGACCTGCAGTTCACGTAGTGTTACTTATTTACCAATAACCCTGTATTTATTAAAATTACTAGATTCTCTGCAAGTTATGGCATGTTGTTCGTTTTGCAAGTCAATTAAATCAAAATACTTAACGTTCATATTTGTTTGACTTGTTACTTTCTATCTATCATATTCTTCTGAATCGAATTTCGTGTCTTTTTCAGCAAACGGTATCCAAGGGCCATTTCCAATTCTCAATCTATCATGGTTTTGGCCATCACGAATTTCAACATTTTTACACTAAAAATGTTAAATATAAACTAAGTATTGATAGACAAAACCAGAGATTGAATATTGGTAACAGCTACCACTCGTTCAAAAGCACTCACATCAGCGTCGACATTCGGACTGAGTTCTTGCGGATCGTAGTCATAAAGCGCGACCATCCTTCTAACGGGCTGGTTGGCGTACGCGTCCGTCCACCTGTCCCTAGGTTTGGCCGTCGTCTGCCCCGTCGTCTGCCCCGTCGTCTGCCCCGTCGCCTCCTGCTCCGAAGTCTCCGCCACCATGTTGTGAGGGACGTAGCCGCGCCGTCCTTTTGATTCTCCCCAGTAGAATCCATCAGCGTCCTTGTCGCCCCATACCTGGATTTTACTTATAGGGATGAACTAGCCTAATGGGATTTGGAATATTTGTAAAAAACAAATTCACTCTATTGCCGCGTCTTTTTAATCGACGAAAAACAAAAGAGGTGTTTATTTTTTCGGCTGTAATGACGGCTGATGTATACATATTCTTATGTATATTTGTCCATTACTCCGTCAATAGGCTATTTGACTACTATTGGGAATTATTTCTTACGTATTGTCTGTTAACAAAATAATGCAAATATTACTAATATTTCTTCAAGGCAATTCGTATTTGCTGTGAAAACTAATTTTAAAGTTTGAATAAAATAATGGCGCCCTAAAACGCTCATGGCTCCGGCGACATGATTCGATGACGTCACAACTCCTTTCGACAACCAACACCATGTCAACCGTGGACGGAAGAAATCACCCCTCCCTTGATGGTACACACTTCACATCGTAGAGTTATTATAGTACTAGCCATATAATAACTCTATGCTTCACACCCACCATATATTGTATGATAGACACCGTAGAGTTTATATAGTACACAAATAAACTATGTACGACACTCTGAAACAGACACTGGCGGAGTCGCGGCGAAAGGCAAGCGGCGCCGTAAAGAAGTTGAAACTGAAGTTGTTACGTCATCAGCAACGGCAGAGCGTTTACGATCACGTGCTCGAACATAAAAAAAATGTAATTTAAATTCTCTTTTTTGACTAAAATAGACACATTTTTTAGTGAAACAAAAAAAAAATTTGTTTTTTCTGTACTATCGAATTAATGCACGTAATTTACATTACTTGTCGATTTGAGATTCTTCTTTCAATAAATATTGCTTAACTACAATTAATTTATGATCTGAAACTCTACGCCAAGCAGGTGCGTTTAGTTATTTTCGTCGTGGTTTGTTTTCAAGCATTCCCAGTAAAGTTCCCTCTATTACTTTGATTATTTTATGAGTCTAGATAGAGCGTTGCACAAAATAACTGTAACAAACAGGCCAAGTTTGATGTGCTGGTGGGAGTTACAGCTATGTGTTAAACTCTGAACTTCAGTATTCTTTTACTAAACGATACCAGTAGTGAAGAAGCTCCCATTAGAAATAGGAATTAGGTAAAGTCGTAGCCAATAACTTTATTTCCTTATGCTTACAAAGAACTTAGGCAAGTCAAATTTTATACCTTATTTGTACTATAGTCAATTAAGAAATGATATATTACTGATCCACTGAATTTTTTTGTCAATTTGTGGAAGAAGTTAAAAACGAAACCACTAGTTCAGTTGTATGTATGTAGAATATTTGTTATGGAGGGTTATTAGAAATAAAACTAACTAAGTACAACATTGATTGATTTTCTTACATACTATGGTGGTAGCGGAACTGGGTGATATCTGGTCAAGCATAATATTTCTGTGACTTGTTACTTTCAGTCTATCTTATTCTATCTTCTGAATAAAATTTTGTGTGCTTTTTTTCTAAGCAAATGGTGTCCAAAAGCCATTTACAATTCTCAATCTATCTTGGTCTATCTTGAAATTCAACATTTTACACAAAAAACGTAAACTTATTCATATGTATAATTTACGAATAGGGAGCTCAGTTGCTACAGATGGAAGTTTGATGTAGAAGTGTACTCAATTGTTCATAAATGATTTCCCTACCTCTCGTAATCTGTATGATAAATAATAAATAAATAAATAATGCTGGACAATTCACACAGCATTATCTAGCCCCAAGCTAAGCAGAACTTGTGATGTTGGGATGTAATAGTATATAATATACAGAACCGTAACTACAATGTAATAGTGGGGTCAAAGGTCATAAAAATGATTTTTGACCCCATTTCACTACTTTAGAATACGAATTTCCAAAAATCCGTTCTTAGCCTACGTCCTAAAATGAAACTCCATGCAAAATTTCAGCTTCGTAGCTCTTGTAGTTTCAGATATCTCTTGATATATCAACCAGTTTTCTCTTCTCTTTTTAATATAAATATAGATTGCGGTCTATAGATAGTGAAACATCTGCCTGTTAGTTGATCGGGAGAAAAATTCTAACCATTTTATTCGTTATTTTTTCTTATTCATTAATAGTGACAATCAACTAGGTCACTAACCTTGATAGTGTCTCCTTCAATGAAAGGCAGCTCCTCATCACAGCTCTCCGGGTTGGGGCTCATCGAAGTCGGGTCGTAGTCGAACAACGCCACGAAGTAGCGACTTCGCTTCGACTGCGTGTTCCCCTGTGGGTGCCGGGCCCCCGTCTGTGGCCCTCGGGGGCCCTGCGGCCCGCCCGGCCGCGGGGCGAACGGCATGTTCGCTGGTTGGCCTTGCTGCTGAAACGGGAAATAATTTAATGAAATTAGGTTACATACTGTCATCATCATATTGATATAGATGGAGCAATGGGTTTCATTTGTATGATTTTTAATAGCTTACTGCATGAGGAGCTGGCGGCCTGCCCCTTTCGTGATGATTCCGGGGTGCAGGCGTCTGGTACGGCTGTGGCTGTCCTGGATATTGAGTCTGTTGCTGCGTCGCTGGATACTGGTTCTGTTGCTGTTGCTGGCCGGGATACTGTGTCTGCTGATTACTTGGGAAGCTGCCGGCTGGAGGATACTGTGGCTGCGTGCCATGGTACCCCGGGGTATTCGGGTACACCGGAGCCCCACCCGGCTGCGTAGCTTGCGCCGGTTGGGACGGTTGCTGCTGACGTCCGTACGAACCAACACATTAATAAGGTTAGATTTTCCATAACGAAGCGAACAGCAATATAGTCAAGCTCATAGCCATAAATCCATTGGCATTGCGTCTCAAAGCGATCAAAAATTACCTTCATCGGCGACGTATTCAAACAAAGACATTCCGTTGTAGCGCTATCAACCCCCATGCACAACGAAAGCTAGCGTGCAGCGAAACACTTGAAATCACATCATTCAATAGCAGATTATAAATAACGTCGCTTTCAAAAATACTTCTCACTGAATTTTAATTTATTAATTGTCATCGATCACCGCTTTGAACCTTCGAATTTAGCCCCATAACTTATTTACCCTTTAAAGTTAAACATCGAAGTGTGGCGGGTGTGTGAGAGGAATTTGTACGAGTGTATGGGACGCGTCGAAGCCAAGACAGCATGCAGGAACAACCATACAACACGCTGCATGCTCGGGTGATGTTCTGTATCGAGTGCTCTGTAGGGGCCTAACAGACCGGGCCGTGTGGGACGTGACCGAGTGTCGAGTGTGGCGGATATCGAGGACGATAAAAGTAAAACTGACAACACATAAACACCGAGAAGTGGAAACTCGTGATTGAGAGGCCGTATAGAAGAAGAGGCAAAGTGAATAGTGCTAGCACACCGATGACAGGCTAGGAGAGATCGCAGACCTGCGTCCGCCGCCGCGCAGGATCCTCGTCCTCGCTACTCAGCTCCGCCGCGCCCTCTTTAGTGATTTCGATCGCCGGTATTCCCGATTGCTGATACCACACGGTCATTCAATATCACACAGTAACAATGTGACAAAACATGATAATGATTGTGCTGAAGATGTCAATGATACCAATGTGCTAAACTGAAATCAGTTGAATGTTGCGTCACGGGTTAACGTGCTTGGCTTTGACACAAAAGGTTCATAGATTGTTGAGAAATCAAATACGTAAGCGGAGAATAAAGCTTGAGAAGACACATTTGAAGTGAGTAAAGAACACATTGATATTAAACGTGGAAGAAGATATGCAAGTAAAGGTAGTTAGAGCAAGTGAAGCCGCATGTACAAGAAGTGAAGGTGAACAGTTGACTGCCGTGGAAGCGTTTGAATTAGATTGTGACCATTTGGTAGTTCTTCCGCTCGATATTGAAGAATTCGTGATATTTTGTTGGGTAATGTGTTGTGAAAAATGTATAAATGTAATATGCGTCATGTTTTGAAACAAAACCTTGAATAAAACTTTAACAGTGGGTCTTGCCACATATTTTTGCCATAATCTTAAAAATCCAAGTAGCTATAAAATGTAACTAATAAAATCTGTGTTACACGCTATTAAGTTAAATAATTGTTTATCATATAGGTAAACAAATGCAACAGCTATTTGTATAAATACTCATTTGCTACTGTTTCTTTTTGTCTACTTGTATATAAAAGCATATTCAAAGAAAACGTCATTGTTGTTTGCTGTATGGCTACATTATTAAGTAATGACGCTATTATTACGGGCACACTGTGTTATAAAACAAAAATAAAATCAAAACTAGAAAATAATTAAATTCACTCTCAAACAATCGTAAAAAATGCTAAAAGAAAAGAAAACGTGTGTAAACTTCAGAATAAAACAAAAGAAGATAATAAGAAAAGACGTGTTAAAATTCCTTACCGAAGGGGTTATTTTGTCGAAAATACTCTTTAGGAGGCCTGTGCCGAATCCGCTCGTTGGCTATGGGAAAGGTGTATAACAGTTATGTGAGAGAGCGAGGTAAGGTTAGACTATGTGGCATGGATACACTCATGAGCTCAATGACGCGCTTGTCTGTGTCACAAAGTACAACCTCTTTATCTGAATCAGTATTATCTGTAGGGTGTTGTGCGTTGTTTTGGGTTTCGGCCAATAGCACTAGTGACTACTGATCTAGTCGCAAGCAGAATGCATTTAATTTTGAACGATCGAGCCGAGTGCATAGCTAGAGTCGATGGCGCGAGTGGTCGTTTTGTGACAACTTTCGGCAGAGAACTACTGGACGTAGAAGATTCCAGCGACAGAACCACAGGAGATAGTATAAAGAGTGCAGTTTGCAACACCGATATTACCTGACGAACCATCTGTTCATAGTAAAAGTCATATCAAAAGTAAGATATTGATAAAGGTAGAGATTACAGATAGGTCATCAAGTATGAAAAGAGCATATGACATTGAACATAGTAATGATAGCTAAGAAGACACAGACGAAGTGAAAATCATTAGAGATAAAAATCAAATATAAGCCGATATTAAATACTTCAACATCATAAAGAAATTTACTGGCAAAATCAAATATGTAACACACAAAATATACAACACTGATCGCAAATTAAATTTAAAAGACAGACTGAGTGCCGTGCCAACATTTATGTAAAAATTAACATATTGAGATGAACTTATACACAACATTTACTCATATAAATTAGGTACTTAGATTAATTCATGTTTATCTTCATTTTGAAGAGCAAAATATTTAAGATACGATAAAATCAACCAACAGGAAAATAAGTGTAATATAAAAAGTTTGGTCACCTGTGCAGCGTGTGGATCGTGTCGATTGTTCGAGGGGAATATCTCTTTATCGGATAGATTTTCATCATGATCTATGACTTGCTGTTGCTGCTGGTAAGCTTGGGGTCTCTGAACGCCCCTGTAAGACGGACCCGGTTGGTTCGGGCCAGTCATTGGACCCGGCATTTGACCCGGAATTTGACCACCCCGCGGCATTCTAGAAATAACTCCACGAAGTACAGTCGGCGGGATTGCCGTCGGCGCACTGTCACTAGATTGACTGTCTCGAGACTTTGTGCGAACCTGGAAAAAGACAGTACTAGTTACAACACTGAACAATTGTAAATAAAAGTTTTACACTCTACAGAAGTAGACTTTTTAAATAGCGTTCACACAAAAGCAAACAGATAGGCATACTTACGGTGACACATTTGGGATTGAGGCCAATCAGTTTGCCAATGTCGATGAGAGCGTGGTCGCCGGTAGGCGAGTCGACGTCGGTGACCTTCTTGCCGTCGGCGTACACAGCGTACCCAGTGACGGGCCCCGAGGCCGGCGGGCGCAGCACCGGCTGCCACGTCACCAGCAGAGTGCCGTCTTGCGGACCCGCTTCCACCTGCGACACCGCACCAATCACCACCAACAATCCAGCCAATCGTATCACTAGCCAATTGGGTATTGAATCGTTTCAACGTTTTGTAACCAACACTGGCGATGCTAAGCGACATCGAGGGACTCACACCACACTGACGGGGATGCTAAGCTAACGGGTGAGCGTTGGGAACGGACAACACAATTTTTTCTGGAGCTGGATTTATGGTTGCGATTGACGCGATTCCTCGAGATTCTGACGTGCTGTGTGCGTTGAGGTTGTGATTATTTGAAAGGAGGGGTGTCTCAGTATTAGTGAGTCACACGCTTTGTGGAGCGTTGGAAAGCTTCGTTAGTGCGCGTGCCGAAAAGTTTTTGATCAAATTTAATCTGTACTTTATCGGATTTGATTTTCCAGTATCCATAGGGACGTGATTTGTATTATTGACTCCAGAGTATTAGTGAGCGTGGAGTGTGAGTGTAGATGTAGATACAGTACATACAACTTACAAGGATCGAACCAAAAAGCATGCTCCGTTCACGTCATGCTAACTAGGATATACCTTTGCATGAACATACCATAATTTCATTAGGTGGATCCGGCAAGCCTTTCGGCAGAGTCCGAAAATCTGTGTACGCTCCGGGGGCTTCTTCTATTGGTATTCCTGGGGGCCCCGCCCTCATGTGCTTTGCCCTAACAGTGACACGGTATTGAGTGCTCGGAGAAAGACCGGTTATAATATGGCGGTACACGCCGGGCTTCACAGTCCGAACCTGAAAAAAAATTGGCAAGTGTTCACAGACAATTCCGCAACGAAATATTTTTCAATTAGCGGTTTCATGGCTTACTTCGACGTTATTGACGCAGACTACGTGCTGGTGGTTGGAGTTGGCGGGCAGCCAAGAGATCACGGCCTGCGAGCAAGTGACTCCACTGGCTCTAACGCATGTTGGGCCCATGTTGTTCGTGTCTCGGCCGATCACCATTGTGCAAGCTGCGTCTCGGGACGTGCGACGCGACGCTGTTACTGAGCGTACACTGATTCGATGCGGCTTTAAAAGAATTCAAAATATTAGTTTATCAAATCTAAAGATCGAGCACAACAAGAAACTATGAGTCAAGAACAGCAGTGTAATTTTAACAGAACTAATGAAGGTGCAGTAACGGCGATCACTCACCCGATTAGAATCCACGCCCTCGACTAAGGCACGCGTCCTCTCGCTCGCTTTAACGGTGGTCTTGAGCACTCCATCGACGTAGACGTGGTAGCTCTCGATGTTCGCGTGCTGGTAGGCCTCTGGCGCCGTCCACCCGATCAGCACGGACTTGTTCAGCTGCCTCTCCAGAGTCAACTGCCTCGGTGCTGGCACTAGCGACGAGAAAAACAGCCCTGCTGTTCAGGTCCGAGGGTTGAAGTGCAGCCAGCGACGTGCGAGGTATGCGAAGAAGCGTGCAACGAGTTTCAGGAGACGGGATAGGTCGGGTGGGAAGGAGGAACGAATCTATAACTCTATAGTCTACTTGCAATTTTAATTATTATATGTTGAGTGTGCTGCACTTGACTGTTGATCCCATGGCATTAATTTTAAATTTTTACAAATTTTAGGACTAGCATGCTCGTAGAATGGTTGTTCGTAAAAATGTTCTCTAGCTAGCATTATTAAAACTATCCTGAATTTGAACGAAGCTTCTATCAATTCTTAAGGTATCATAACCATCTATTCGAAATTTATTATCTAGTTGATTTCTAGTGTTAAACGTGAACAATGATGTTATGTGTTGGGTATCAATTTGGCCTTACCATTATCGTCATCTTCAGGTCCTTCGACCATATCGGCCATCTCACTAAGTCGTGCTACGTCACGACTGATGGTAAGGTCACTGACCGTAGCAGACTCATCTTGGTCTCGAATGCTCGTGACGACGGCCTGTGAAATCGACTCCAAATAAATTTAAGGCATATTTGCACCTAAACTTGCCCAAGTTCTAAATATAAATATCGGAAGTAACAAGTATACCTGGTGAAATTCGAGTAGATCATCGCCCACAAGCCTGGAACAGTAACTGGTGGGAACTAAGCCGCGACGTCCATCTAATGTTTCAGCGTCTAGCACAGGACCTATGGGCATGTTAGGGTCCATCCACACCAAAAGGTAGTCTCCAGAATTTACCGCCAAGTCGCCTTCACCACCTTCCATGCTGAAATCACAAGCCTCATGAAACATTAACTTAAATCCAAGTACTATGTTTAGAATTGGCTGTAACTTCAACTTACTCCGGTTCGTAAGAGTAACGCGTGATGAAAACCATGCAGCGTCCTTTCCCAGGTATGTCCAACATGTCCACGGTTTCATTCCCTGCACCACCATTCATGAAGTGAGTGTTCCGAACTGAAACGGTGAAAAGCATTCAGCACCTTATCTTAGTGTAATAGAATAGATTCTGATTATACCAACCATCTAACTCGAGTCCAGTGTTTGTCATAACTCTTGAAAGTCCTCTGTTTCGGTCGTGACTGAAGCCATCCAGCCCTCCAACTCTGTCAGTTCCAAATTGACTATCTAATCCTAAATTCCATGAAGGTTGATGCGGCGTCACCGGTGTTACCACTCTATTCACACCTGACGTGGTCCCGTATCGTCCTAAGAGATCTATTTCATCTAATGGTTTTAGTTTTATGTTCAATGGATTGTTTGTCAGTCCTGTGGACGAAAGCAGAGGGTTTGTGTATGTCCCAGTGCCTGAGCTGTAGGCGTTTAGGCTTGCATTGATTGCTCCTAGTTGATTCGCAGCTGCCAAATTAGACAACGCATTCCCCAATGATCCTGCAACGCTGGAAGGTATTCCTCCAAGCGTTCCTGTCAAACCTCCAGGTAAATTAGTCGTAGTGTTGTTCAGAACGCTAGACATCGCTGATGCTCCAATATTTCCTGTGAGTCCAGTGCCAGTCATAGCACTGCCCAAGTTCAGACCAGATACATTGCTGGTAAGGTTATGCAGGTTGTTCTGTAAGCCGGACAGTGTGTTCGACAGACCGACGCTGTTGACCATAGGTGCGGATACGGGGTTGGTGAAGGTAACTTGATGTGTGTTCGAGAGGCCGTAAGAATTAGTGGAGTAGGATGAAACTGGGTTAGCGTAAGAAGTGGGATTGTGCGCGCTCATCGAGTAAGAGACTGAGTTTGAACTGGGAGCAGTGAACTGCCCTGTCGCGTGGAGAGATGACAGAGTCGGCATGGTGCTGCTCTGGCAGATGGCAGTGTGGCCTGTGTGGTGGCTACTGTGGCCGCCGTGGCCGCTGTGGCCGCCACTATGACCGCCGCTATGGCCGATGCTGGTGTACGAATGCGGCAATGGAGACGGCGTTGGGGAGTGAAACTCTCCTAAGCCTTGGTTGGACCCGCTTGACTGAATACCTGTAGAGAGAAAATGCTCTTGCTGCTAACTAATGCTCTGACTTTCTACGACAAGATTAGTTTAAAAAGTTATATCGTTTCATGAAAAGTTTAAACGATTTCGAAACAGGAACACGAACATATTTCAAAACCGTAAAAAGTTTTTAAGAAACCATAGACTTAACTTTTAAACTAATCACGAGGCAGAAAGATGGCTACTGAAACTACTTCATGAATTCATAAATTTACCTACTCTAAGGTATATCAATATGTTTTATTTTCTAATTAAATTCAGCATGTGAATGAAATAATCAAAATTTACTAATGCAAATGTAGAGACAAAAATTACTTCTACAAAGTCTACAAAGCATTTACAACTACGATAATGCATCAAAATCTCTTACCATGTGTAGTAGACCGCGTATGCTCCAGCTCAGCCAGGATCCTGTTGTCCTGTTCGATCTTGGCCATGATCCTCTCGATCTCCGTTGCCGCCGGCTGTCCGTGCTGGCTGGGGTTCGACCACGTGGTGCCACCAGAGGCTCCTCGGGCTCGCAGCGTTGAGGAAAGCTCTAGCTGTAGCTCTTCGCAACGGACTGTCTCTAGTGATGCCTAGAATCAATGAAGTACTAAAGTCATTAAATGTATATTATTAAAGATTGATGATATCTTTCATTCAAGATAATTTTATGGATGCGGCAAACGCAGGACGTGGTGGATAACACAAACTTCGAGAGTCTAATGCACATGCAGTATTGGTATTGGTGGAAGTACTCCTGTATCCGCATTTGGACTCCGTTTGGTTGGATGCACATGCAGTGTAGTATATTATCTTCATCACTCATCAGTGGCTAAAATCTGACTGCAAATCATGATGACACTCTTTCCATCATTGAACGGATATGAGGCCGGATATAATATAACAATAATATATACCACTTATTTCTGCCCGCGGCTTCGAAGACGCTGTTCCAGGTTTTTTCTATCCCATGTGAACTGAGTTATGGGATAAAAAGTTAAAAAAGGCAAAATTTCAGCCCGATCTGTTCAGTAGTTTTGGCGTGAAGAGGTAACAAAAATCCAATCATCTAAACTTGCATTTATAGTATTACTAGCGACCCGCCCCGTCTTCGCACGGGTACACGTATTATACATACATATGTAAAACTTCCTCTTGAATCATTCTACCTATTAAAAAAACCGCATCAAAATCCGTTGCGTAGTTTTAAAGATCGAAGCATACTTTAGGACAGACAGCGGGAAGTGACTTTGTTTCATACTATGTGATGATGATTGTGATTAGTGTGATGTGATGTTATGATAGTGTGATGATATAATATTGTTATCTAAGAGATTGGTATATCATGTTTGACCTTTTTCCTGTTAAATTAGACGTGGTAACAGGAAATAAACACGTTCATCCTACGTATTACGAAATGTCAAGGGTCATCTTCCTTAGCGATTTAATGTATAAAAGTTTGAAACTTAAAGATTCGAGGTTTAAAGGCACCACATTGTGCTAAGCTTGAAATTATGTATAGTAGAAGATAAAGTAAGTTAACAAGTAGTCATCATCACCATCATCCGCAGCCGGATTTTACCCACTGCTGGGTATAGTATAGGCCTTCCGAAGTTTGTGCCATCCACCACGGTCCTGTGCTATCCGCCTCCATTGACGCCCCCCGGCACGTACTATGTCATCGACCCACCTTGTAACTGGGCGTCCAACGTTTCTTTTGCCCATAATTGGCCACCAATCAGTTGCTATTTGGCTAAGAAGTAGTACTACGAGTAAATTTAAGTAATTGGGAAACCACCATAGATGGATAGATGACCAAATTAACGAAGTCTTTAAACTTAACAGACATCGGGGAGTAATTTGGCAACCCTACGAGTCTGGGGTAATCAACTCTTTCGTGTGAATAATCATATTGCAGACCGAGATAAAGCATTTTAACTTGGCCTCGTTCCACAAGTGTATTAGGTACTATTTCCTCTCCGACTGTTTATGTAAAGATCTTGTTTTCGTCTACTTCTCTTAACTAGATCAGGATATCTGGAGACATTATATTTACCAATACAATAACAACTAACATGCTAAAGGTATCTTAGTCGCTTCTTTACTTTAGCCTACATACCGAAGTGACAAAAATCAAAAGTACCACTTTATGTCCGTGCCAGTGTTTTATTTTAAGAATTTGACCTTTTCTAAGTGTACATTTTTGTATATATGGAAATGAACATTTTGATTTCAATGAAGCCTTACCTTCTTCTTTAGATCCCTGTTGTAGCTCTACAGCTGTTCGTTTCCGTTCTGCCATGTTCTGCCATGTGCGTTCCTGAACTGCGATAGCGCGTCGCTTCACTGACATACACCGCCGCTATGGTCTTACCTTCTTCTTCAGCTCCCTGACCTAGCTCTGCATCTGTTCGATCGCCATGTTGTCGTGCGACCCGCCCTGTGTGTTCCTGAGCTGCGATAGCGCGTCGCTTCACTGACATAAACCGCCGTTATGGTCTTACCTTTTCTTCAGCTCCCTGACCTAGCTCTGCAGCTGTTCGACCGCCATGCTGTCGTGCGACCCGCGCTGTGTGTTCCTGAGCTGCGATAGCGCGTCGCTTCACTGACATACACCGCCGCTATAGTCCTACCTTCTTCTCCAGTTCCCTGACCCGGCTCTGCAGCTGTTCGACCGCCATGCTGTCGTGCGACCCGCGCTGTGCGTTCCTCAACTGTGATAGTGCATCGGCGTGCGCGCGCTCTGCGTCGGCACGCGCACGCTCCGCCTCGCGCAGGCGCCGCGACAGCGAGTCTGTGTCGCCGCCGCCTGACATGCCGCCGCCGTAGCTCATCTTCTGCGAAATATATTGAAAATTTAGTTTTTTTTGTTTATTTTTATGTTTTTAGATAGGACGTTACTTTAGTAATTTATTTGTAATATAATATAACTTCTTAGGATTGGACTTTTATGATTCTGCATCCCTACTCTAATTTAGTTTGATGTGATGAATGGATGAAACGACGAAAACGAAAAGACCTCTTGTTGCCATGGAAACCATTTGCTACGAGTGATGTGAAAATTATCATGTGATGTAGCTCTAGATACGTTTTACGGCGCACATATCATTTCCTCGAGGATAAAACTTTTATGGGAGCACTTCAAAATCAACTTTTATTTAACAAGGAAAAAATCATCTAAATCAGTAAAGAAATGGCGAAAATATTACTAAAATTGTGTTATCTTTAAACTTGACGAGATAAATACGAAAGAGTATGCCTAACTCTATGTATGTAATTTCTCACCCACCAATAAATAGCACTACCTAGTCTAAGCAACTACCACGTAAGCTTCTCGTAGATTAAGTATCTTTGTGAGAGAAAATACACATATTTATTATTATTATTAATACTAATCTCTCTGAAATAAATATTTTATGAGATCAATTCGAGATCGATTTTTTTAAATCGGTCCGTAATTGACGGAAAAATCGATGAACATACATACAAAAACAACATACAGCCGACAGCCGAACATTAACCTTCTCTTGAAGTTGGTAAAATAAAACGTCAAGTGCAAATCGGACTCTCGCACCCACTTTTTCGACCTTTCTTTTTGCCAAATTGGTTGTTGTCCCTTCTCGCCTCTTCGAATATTTTTTGTGAATGAACCACACGTTCATCAACATCCCGTAGTATGCGAGTTCCTTCTACGACGAACCTCCTTAACCCTCTACGCCTGCTATGAGTGCCTACCTCCAGCTACGGCGTAGCATATGCTACGGAGTTCCTTCTACGAACTTCTACAAACCCTCTATGCCTCCTACGGGTGCCACCTACGTCCTGCTACGGCGTAGCATGTGCTACGGAGTTCCTTCTACGAACTTCTACAACTTTCTAGGCCTGCTACGGGTGCTGCCTTAGTCCTGCTACGGCGTAGCATATGCTACGGAGTTCCTTCTACGAATTTCTACAAACCCTCTATGCCTCCTACGGGTGCCACCTATGTCCTGCTACGGCGTAGCATGTGCTACGGAGTTCCTTCTACGAACTTCTACAGAAAGCATGCTACGGATGCTGCCTTAGTCCTGCTACGGCGTAGCATGTGCAACGGCGTTCCTTCTAAGAACCTAATACAACCCTCTATGCCTCCTACGGGTGCCACCTACGTCCTGCTACGGCGTAGCATGTGCTACGGCGTAGCATGTGCTACGGAGTTCCTTCTACGAACTTCTACAACCCTGCTACGAGTCTACTACTTACTTACTACTACGTACTTACGTCAAGTCTACTACCGAAAAATTCGAGGATGTATCAGATCATGATTTTGAAATTATTTAGCCATAGTACAACCTATAAAAAAATATCTACCTAATTGTCTTATAAAAAAAAACATATAAAACAGCAATGTAATTCATAATTCTTTATTGCACTAAAAATAACCAATTTTGAAACCTTAAACAAAGAGAGGTATCGCAAAGGCGAGCTTAACCCTAAAAAGAGTTCTATATTCTTTAGAATACTACACTACCACCAAGAGAGCGCTGACAGCGAGTGCGCCCCGCACTCTGCAAACTTGCATGTACATTGCTGGCTAGCAAAACAAATAAAAATCTTTAAAAAATTATATATCCGGCTACAATCGCTTTTTTTTCAGACAGCGGTTTTTTTATCGATTTTTTTAGAACAAAACAGAAAGTAGTGGTCTTGACACACCCTGTATAGTATTAACGTACTGTAGGTTAATTTCATCAAATCAAAATTATTCAGAAATCATTACAAGCAATTATGAGAGCAATTGATCGTGAATAAACCCACGGATTATTTAATCAATATAGAAATGAGTCGAGGTTTCTACGGGGTACTACTTCGTAAAAACTATATGACCCAGTTTTACACGCGGCGTAAAAAATGCTACGGCAGCGCAGAGTGGCCGACCCACAACAAATGTTGAATGAAATGTAGTACCTCTTTTGGTTTCGAATCTAAATGGGTAAAGTTTAAGTAGGTAGTTAAAGTTTGCAGTTCGGGGTGCTTCACCTCTTTTTCATGATAAATGATAGATTCAGGCGTTACTTTGCAGAAATCCATTGCAAAATATAAGGATGAAAATATTTAGTAACAATTCCGCGAAAAAAACCTTCTCCGATAAGTTCTAACAAAATGTAGTCCGCGTTGTAGAAGAAAACGACGCCAACTACAAAATGAAAAATTACCTATAAAAGCAAGACGTCAACTAGTTTCGTCTCTCCACGAGACATCATCAGGACACCACAATACTCGACCTTAACACTGATGAGAGCGCCAAGCAACAACGGCAGAGTCCCACCAGAGATGTTGCCACTCCGAGCTCCGCGCGCCAAGCTTGGCGTGGAGCTCGGAGTGGCAACATCTCTGGAAACTTATCGGAAAAGGTTTTTTTCGCGGAATTGTTACTAAATATTTTCATCCTTATATTTCTCTTTTTCATGTCCCAGATAATTACAGTGCGCAATGTGATATTTAGCCTCTTAATTCGATCCATAATAGGCTATTTGACTACATTAAAAATAAGTTGCGAATTGTTTTCATCCTAGTCAAGTCTAGTCCTAGTCAGTGACAACGTAACAAAGCGTAATCAGGTGATTTTTATTAAAAAATATGCCTATTTTAGGTAAAAAAAAGGATTGAAATTACACATTTTTTGATATGTGATCACGTGACCGAAAACGTTCTGCGTTTGGTTGATTTGATTGATTCTCGTTTCATCGCTGGTTATCACAGATTAAAGTGCGTGTTGTTCTTCTTGTTAGGTGTGTGGTGAGACGTGACGTCAGCGAGTCATGTCGCCGGAGCCATGATAGAGATTATCGTTTTGGCGCGCCATTATTTTATTCAAACTATAAAATTAGTTTTTATAACTAATACGACTGGTCTTGAAGAAACATTAATTACTTTGAATTATTTTTATCAGGCAATACGTTAGAACTATTTCCCAGTAGTAGTAGTCAAGTAGCCTATTCACCGTATTTTCTAC
Source organism: Eupithecia exiguata (assembly GCA_947086465.1). Classification (NCBI taxonomy): domain Eukaryota; kingdom Metazoa; phylum Arthropoda; class Insecta; order Lepidoptera; family Geometridae; genus Eupithecia; species Eupithecia exiguata. The sequence goes on along the minus strand of OX352247.1, from coordinate 7,034,765 downwards.
CTATAATAAAAAATGACTATCTATGTATATACACAATAAAGAATTATCTATCTATCTATCTATATATTTAGTATACCAGCTATCTAGTACCCATAACACAAGCTCTGCTTAGCTTGGGGCTAGATAATGTTATGTGAATTGTCCAGCATTATTTATCCCTCCGGCTGATAATGTACAATACGCAAAATGAGAACAACAAGCACAATGTACAAACGGGCAGAATGTGCAATACCTACGCTAAATGAACAGTAAGCATAATGTGAAAAAAACACATTGAGCAATACGCAAAATGTACATCAGCTAAATGTACAAAACGTAAAATAACAACTAGGTACTCTTAAAATACACAATACTCAAAATGTACATTCTAAGGTACCTAAATGTAAAATAGATAAATATACAGTAGGCCACACATCAACGTCCCAATGCTAGGTCTTTGATTCAATAAAATTATTTAGACATAATAACAGTAGATAATTCCTACATTGACTCAAGACTGATTTTTAATAGTCTGATAGCTAACTTTATATGAGAAAGTTTTGAAGAAAGTTATTTGGCAATTTGACAGCACTTTCTGTTAATATTAATACTCTCAATAATTTTTAATACTCAAAAATAAGCAATGATGTTTTATTTTATGAAAATATAAAATTTGGTTCGCTAAAGAAAATACAATAATAATTACAACTAATATTTACACTTAAATCTATTTTCTAAAAATCTAAGCCGTCACCAGAAGGCAAAGTGCCCAGAATGCTGGCAGCATTGCCACGTTGAATGGCAATGCTTTTTAGTAATAAAAAGTATAATATTAAGTTCGCTAAACAACACTGGTAGACCACATATTCAGGAAGAAGTATAATATAGTGTAGGTACTAACTCCATAAAATATTTTACAATAACCTTTATGACGTCAAGGACAAAGTCAAAGTCCTACTGTATTTCGTAATTTTTTATCTCGTGCTTTTACTTGAAAGGTTTTCGATCTCGCTCGTGCGTGTCATTGATTGATGATGAGGACGTCAATGTACTCTAATGTGTTTGCGCAATATATAATAATCGATAATTTACCCATATAGTAGATATCTAAAGACTAGGCTTAGAAAAAAGAATAGATGAACTACCGAAGGAATTTATTTGAACAACATTAACTACCACAATAATATTGTAAATGCTGAAGTTTGGATGGTTAGATGTTTGGATGTTTGTTACTTCTTCACGCCAAAACTACTGAACGGATCGGGCTGAAATTTTGCATACAAGTAGTTCTAGGCCTGGAATAAAACGTAAGCTATTTTTTATTGCATTATTCAGTTATAGATGGCTAGAAATAAACTTAAATAACGTGTGAGAAGACGTGGGCAGAAACTAGTTATTAATGTGGAGCTACCTGTAGACTGTTTGCTACAGTCTGCAGTTGAACAGTCTCATGAACCGTGATAGGTAGACTGTTGAAATTTTCACAGATGATGTATTTCTGTTGCCGCAAAACTAAAACTAAACTAACAGCAAATACTAAAAACCAGAATTAAATAAATATTTAAGGGGGCTCCCCCCCAAAAAACAAACGCGATTCTTTTTCTCGTTTTTCTCTATAATGGTACGAAACCGTTCATGCGCGAGGCCGACTCGCACTTGGCCGGTTTTATTTTATTTTTATTATTATACCTATTTCATCCTTTAACCAGCTCAAACATCTACCCACACACGATAGTATCATATTAACTAGGCAATCGGCCTTGGTTAAGAAATATTGGCAGGCATAAGATTTGGGCGCGCCATGCCGTCTGCGTCTAGGCTCTATGGAAAGTGCGCTGACCTGTTTCACCCACCCGGTTACCCCACCCCATCCCCACCGGTGGGGTGGGGGTTCCCCCCTCTCTGCAGACTCCATGGTGTAGAAGTGTAGAGCGCTGCGAAATTTTACGGAATCCTACGAATGGATGGAGTTTCGGAACGATCTAAATAGTTGGAACTGAGCTGTTGTTTTTTTATGTGTAAGAACAGTTAAAAGACTGGTCTTAGGGGTAAGTGTTGCCGTTTCTAATATTAGATCTAGTATCTATGGTTTTTATTTTTCAAATATTCGATCTATGTTTTTGCTACAGGTAGAAATTGCCTATGCACTTCCTACTTCTATTATTAGGTAGTCGAATTTGGATATTTTTTTGGGTTTTGTACCTCAAAAGGAAAAAGGAACCTTTATAAGATCACATTGTTGTCCGTCTGTCCATCTCAACCCTCTTTTCTCAGAAACGAGTGGAGCTATCAAGTTGAAATTCACATCAATACTCAAGTTCGTAACCTCTTGGAGCCGCAATAAAAAAAACTAAAATCAAATTTCTAAGTCAACGCAATTAAAAGTTACAGCCGTTTATGCCAGTGTTTTTGCATTTTCCAAGGGCATCACATGCATACAAAACCTATAGGGTACTCTCCGTTGACCTAGAACCATGAAATTTGGCAAGAAACAAGGTCTTATTGCACAAGTAAAGGGGAAAATCGAAAACTGATATATTATGCCATGGTCTTACTCGCACTTGACGTTTTATTTACTTTTATCGGGGTATTAAAATTCAACTGTAGATAGCCGAAACTACGCATGGATATATTTATTAACAAAGAAAATTACCATCAATACTAGAAACAAACTGGAACTAGTATTTACAATTGAAACAATTTAGCTAACTGTAGACAAAATGGATGGATGGATTGGATATTCAAAAGTCAAAAAGTCAAAAACTTTATTTCTTAGGTACCTAACTTAACTTTATTTTTATTTAGACAATTTATTAATATTTGCGCTTATCCAATGACATCTAATTTTAATGTTCGTAATTTCTATAACTAGTTAAGTAAGGAATACTCACTCGGGCGAGATATGCAGCTCTACTGTATTATTCCACCAATGTTTATTGTACCATGTCTTGTGTGAATAAATATACTGAATTACTGAATTCTTTAGGCTTATAAAATAAGCACTTAGACAAGTCTATTTTAATACATTATAGTAATTATTATCAAATAAGAATCGAAATGTTATTGATTTTGTTCGCTTCAATTTTTTTTTATTGATCCTATTGTATTTTTTATACAGTGTTTGACCTCTTTGGAGTCCATAATGACCGGACTCAAAAAGGAAGATCCTAAAGATCAGCATCTACTCTAAAACCTTAAAAAATGTGCAAGCTTTTGAAAAGTCTACTTACCAATTAATCGTGCTTAGCGCTTAATTTGGCAGAATACAGAACAGAATAAAATTATCGAAACATTAAAAATTTAAACCTCATTCGAGCTCAGCACACATAGTCCCAAGGAATCTAATTATACCCCTCCCCCTTACCATTAGGTTCTCAGATACTTCCGGCAGGTCGAGTGCCTGAAACGGCGTCGTTTAGCTAATTATTCATGAAACGAACTACAGTCCGTGGCTTTATTTGCAGTGTGTGCACTATTGTGTCAATAAAATATATTTTATTGACATCTGAAAACCTCTGAAAACTAGCGCTGCTACTAGCTTCGGCTTGTAGCGGCATAATGCTGAGACAGGGACCTTTATGGACTCTTGTAACACTAAGCTTGTCTGTTTGTTTCTATTCTTTGTATACAGGGTTATTGGTAAATTAGTAACCCTACGTGAACTGCAGGTTCTGCCCATCACCACAAACACGTTTGTAAAGACGTCACCTCTTTACGTCATATTTTTATTAATAACCGCGATGGAACGGAGACGGTACATGCGTTTAGGGTGTGATTTTAGTGTGTGGAAATTTGTATACAAAGAACAACAAGTTCTAATACTTCATTGTTCTTTGTACGAAGTAGGTACTTTATTTTTTATAAGATTTATATAAATACATATGCAGATATGTTTCTATATCAATAGAAAATACGTATAAAAATAAACGTTATTGAAGTCACATGCATATATCCTATTGCATAGTTCCATCCTCCGCACGATAGAGGCGCTGTACCAAATCCCATAGTAAAATTTGACGTCACGAAGTCGTCTGGATTATCAAGGCGAGACCTGCGTTTAGCACCATTATAAGCTGTTGAGGAGGCGGAGGATGTCGTCTGGATACTATTGTCAAACCAACTCTGGACTCTAGATGCGATCAGCGCAAGACTGAAATAAGTGGTACGAATTGGAAGAAGCTTACATCCAGCAGTGGACCAGACACAGGGATAATGATAAAAGGAGGTTTAAACAACGCCTGATTTTTTCTCTGTGTCTGTGTATGTGTGCGTGTGTGTGATCTCTAACACGTGATCTCCTTTGGACACGGATTTAATAAAATACAACTTAGACATAACCGACTGCAATTTGTTATCTGCACTCAAGTTTCAACAGAGCACGTGCTTGCAATATACAAGGATGGCGGATTTGATGAAAAATGGATTCCTGCATCGCACGCCCCCGGAATTGATAAGTACTGAGTATGAACTGCGATAGTATGAACTATTATTAAAAAAATAAAACGTCAAGTCCGGGTTGACTCGCTCACCGAGGGTTCCGTATAATTAAGACCTTGTTCCTTGCCAAATATCATGATTCTAGTTCACCGGGAAGAAGGTAACCCTTATCCCTTCCAGCTCAATAAATCTTGAAAAATAACGAATTTTGGGAAATTTTCTGTGTACGGTGATTATGGATCATTCGTCTGTTATGACAGGAAGCGCCTAGACTTGACGGGTCGACACGAGATACAAGAGGTATCTCGATCTCCATAGATTTTGGTCCCATGTGAGAATCAAATTACTTTTTTGTGCATTAACTTCAAATATACGATTTTCGGATTTTACACTTTACTTGTGCTATAAGAATTTCGTTCTTGCCAAATTTTATGATTCAAAGTCAACAGGTAATTTACATAATAAATGTTTATCAAGAATTAGATCCCTATATTATTCGAAATAAAAATATTTTTATCTAATGATATATAATGCCGGCATTCCACACTCGTTCGAACCAATTCTAGGTCAACCGAAAGTACCCTTTAAGTTTTGGAAATAAAAAAAAATTGGGCGTTTACGGCAGTAACTTTTGATTGCGTTGACTTAGAAGTTTGATTTATATCACGGCTCCAAGAGGTTACGGATGTTAATTTCAACTCGATACCTCCACGCATTCCCGAGAAAAGAGGCTTGACAGACGGACTACAAAGTAATCTTATAAGGGTTCCTTTTTTCCTTTTTAGATACGGAACCCTAAAAACCATAGCTAACCTTTGATGTACGGAACCACCACCTTTGAACTCATTTTGTATATAGGGTTACAAAATATAATACAAGCGTTACGCGTCAGAAGCACAGGTCCAATGACGCTGACAAACAGTTTGTATTTGATTTTGGAAACGACCGAGAGTTAAAATTAAAACAGATGACAATATCCTTCTATGTTTTTTGTATGAAATATGGGTATATGCATGCTGGTAACCTCATGATGCCAAAATATCAATTGTAGGATTTGTATTGTAGGATATGTGTTGCTGGGAAATGGAAGAATAACTAGAAACATCAATGTTATAAAAAACCCTATACCTGATTACCTATTCCTCTCGGTTGCACGCTACTGTTTTAACTTCGGCAGTAAATTGTCGAATAATAACCGCGCAGTTTTACATGCCAAGTGAAGAGGCGTACGATACGGATTGCATATTTCATAAGTATTTTTATACGATTTTCCGACCAGTTTTATAAAAATTTACATTAAAAATGTCTTATTTTTTTTAAATAACTTTTACTTTTCGAAAAAGATTACCTATGCTATCAGTCTATTTCTTCAGTCTATTTCGATTATCTATAATTTTTTCGAAACTAAAAGTTGGAAATATTTCAGAAAATAATCCCGTGTTCTGTGGTTGAAGCTGAACCACCTCTAAATGTTTGATCCTTTATTTTTGTTATACCCTGTATATTTTTTTTTGTAATATTTGCTTAGCGAAAACAATTATGCTCTCCTTAAATTCATTGAAAACCATTGATTTCGTATCTTTGTTGTAGCGGATTTCTCATATTTTTTGACGATACAACACGGCATAGCAACCATAGCAACCAGGCGTCATAGTCGCATGTGCGACAAAGTAATAAAGGAAGGGTAGAAAGGGTTTTAAAAAAGAAAAAAACACAGCATAGCACCCAGGGGTATAACAGTTTATGAGATCCGAATGACTTCAAAATCAAATGAAAATCTTGTTATTTTCATGAAACGTAAAACCAACTTGTAAAATTAACCCTTCCAGCTCAATAAATCTTCAAAAGTAACAAAGTTGTGGAAACTTTCGGTAAACTAGTGGTGATTTTAGATCATTCGTCTGTTATGAATGGAAGCGTCTAGAGTCTAGACTAGACGGGTCGAGATGAGAACGTTCTTAGCATGAGCCTTCATAGATTATTGATAAAACTTGAAGAATAAACTATCGGGCCCACGGTTTCAGTTGCGTCAATAGTTTCAAAGTGGTGGGCTCAGTGGATATCGCTGGTACTTACACGACTGCATCAAGTATAGTGGTCTGGGTAAACAGATAGATACTTATCCTATCCTACTAATATTTAAAGGCAAAAGTTTATGACGTTGCTAGACGTTTCGGCGAAGGCAACACTTAAACTCCTAAATGAAATGAAACAAGCTGAAATTTTGAACGTATAAAGTTTTGGAATAAAAAGGCAGACTATTTGTCTAGAATAACATATCTAGGCTACTTTTTTTACTGAAATAGTCCAAAACCGTGGGCTGAAGTTATAGTACGGTATAGTTATTCAGTGGGTTGGTCCTTTCCTTGAAAACTGAGACCCATTTAAAGTTCTGAAGTACCTTATGTTATGTTATTTATGTGGAGACATGAACGTGACTTTAAAAATCGATGTAGTCTATTATTAGTCCTTGGTTCTAAGAATGTGAGTGGAGCTAATGAATACCTAACGATGAAAAGTTACCTCATGGTAATGACTTGACAATTTTAAATGATTATTTCTACCTATAGGGGAGAGAGCTTTTAAAAAAAATTATTAAGAGAAGATGGAAATCAAAATTTCTAAATAATCTAAAATTACTAACTACTAATTACTGTTTTTTTTACTATCTTTTATAATTTTTACTCTAAAAACTACAAGTCAACGCCGATCCAATGTTAAAAGTTTCTATCTGGTACGAAATATTGAAAACCTATTATAGCGGTGTACCCGGACGGCCGCTATTGTATATTACGTCCGAGGTCTGTATTGCTGGCCGCGGTTGAAGACGGCTGAAAGCGAAGCGCAGCGCAGAACCAGGCCATCACAGCACGGTTAGCATTGCAGCTTTTGATGGCCAAGCTGTTAAAACGTGGACAGCTAGGGCTGCAATGATGAACAAGCTTGAAGGCCGAGTCCATAGCAAGCTTAGCTTGAGGCCAGCTTATCGTGGCCAGCAGGGCAGTCATTGCGGACCGAGGCTTGTATAGTGCTTTACTCAAACAACGCGAGTAATTTAAATTGAATAGTAGTGTTCAATTCGTCATAAAATGTTTCATGCCATATACTATCTTATTCTTCTACGCTTTCAAAATGAAAGTGTATAACTATTATTTAGGTGTCACGTCACGCTAGATTATTAAGCATGTCCCATAGAGTTACTTAGTAAAATTGATTTGATTTATGTAGGTATAAGTATTATGTGTATTAGTATTTAGTTTAAATTTATGTATATGTTGTAACTTTAAATGTTAAGCACCGCCATCCCTTCCTTGTCTCTCAATTGTTCTGGTTGCCTGGAAGAAATCGCTTTAAGCGATAAGGCCGCCAAATCCTTTGTTTTATTTTTATTTTACACAATCTGTTTTTCTTTTTAAGTTATGGTGATTAAAGAATTATCTATCTATCTATCTATCTTATTAACAAATCGTTGCGGAATAGAATCGAGTTTGTGTTTAATCTGAAACGATTAAAGTGTTTCAAAATATCGATAGTAATCAATAAAGAATCAGCCCACGGTTAGAATTGGTCGTCTTTTTTTAGGAATACGGTTATTTTTTTATTTTAGGCACAATTGATATGAAAATAGGGAAACTTTTAATGAACCGCTGTCCGTTCCCATTATGACTCAAGGGGTTACGGATATTCTCAAAATAAACCTCTAAAAAATAACAAGGAAAGGCTAGATTTGTTTTCCTGTTTGTTTTTTATCCTTTCATATTTATTTCCTTTCGTTATTCAAAGGAAACTACTAAGAGTTTTGTTGGTACGTAGTATATATAGCGCCTAGTTAGTAGGTCAATCATTTATTTGTCACAAAAAACACATAATATGAGATTGTCCTGATTCGGACTAGTTTGAGCCGAAGCCAGTGGAACAAATGGGCCCAGCCCAGCGAATCGCCCAGCGAGCTATAGAGAGGAAGCTATGCTCGGAGTTTCTCTGAAGGATAGGATTCGCAACGAATACATCCGACAGAGAACCAGGGTTATCGAGATAGCTCAGCTGGGCTGGCCATATCTCGAGAATTTTCAAAAACACCATTGGACAGTTTGTGATAATATCTATCATAAGCTTTTTTTAATACATCTGTAATAGTTTTATTTTGTATTTTATTTATAGGCAGGGATGCGAAAACAGAAATTGGTGGCCACCAATTTCTGTTTTCGCATCCCTGCCACAAGAGCAACATCGCATCTGCCTCAACTAAAAAAAATAAAACAGAGACAGAGAGGCATTAAAAAAAGTTTATGATAAGTATCACAAACTGTCTAATGGTTTTTAACTGGCGGCGCTAGTGTGCGTTAGGGCACCGTCTTAATTCTACAAGGAGTTCGTTAGCAACCATTACTTCACTTTTCGAAAAGACAGATTTTTCATTTTTGTAATATACTTTTCATCCCCTCATCTCGGGAGGAGTATTTTTTCTCTTTATCATCAACATCGTGTGCATGTTCTAAATTCAATTTACTTTATCCTATAATGATGGATAAAGTAAAGCGGATAAAAACGGCTTTTGCACTCAGATATCGAAGAGCAAAAATACTCTTTCCTCGCTGAGGAGGGATGAAAAGTTACGTGTTACACTCGAGTGCAAAGATTTTTTACCTCGTGCTCTTTTGATTCCCTCGCTAACGCTCAGGATTCTAATTTTTGAAAGAATCCATCGCTTCCTCGGTTATCAAAATTGAGCACGCCGTTAAAAAGCAACTTTGCACTCTTGTATACCAAAAACTATTATATTGTTACGTTCGAGTTTGGCAGATCCCGGCCTTGCGTGTCCCCGAAATATAATCAGAGCGGCCATGTAGCCACTGGTTTTATTGTTTACCTTCGCTGCGATTGAATATGACACAGCAGATAAGCCGAATATAAAGTACTTGCTTTCGTAAAGCTTTTAGGCGATAATATTACTCATATTTTGCTAAGTGTTCTCTGTCGAACTGTACTGTGCGCTTCTTGCATAGGTCCAGTTAATCGGACAACCGAAAATATTTTTTTCTATAGTAATAACAATAAATGAAAGAGCCTAGCTCTAGTCGATGCAACTTCCTCCACTTTTCTCTTCCCAATGCGGTCTCTTTTTTATACGACATGACAGCGTTTTGTCTTTAACTAACTCATATACCTTTGTAGTTAATTCTTGGTTTTCTCTTTTTCTTTAATACAGCTGCCTAAACCATCGAAATTTGTGTTCTTTTGTAGTACAGTGTACTAGTACCACCTTTTAAAAATATCTTCACTGGTATAGTTGGCTGTACAACTGATTTCGTGCATTTTGTACCTATGATTGTTTGTTCGTTAATATTTCGTAAGTAAAGATTGCATTGCCATCGCATCGACGTGGATTTAGGTTCTTAAGGTTTACAACCAAACTTTATTTAAATACCTATCAATAAAATCAAGAGGTAAAAAACACCATTATTTGTAGATACATAACTGCACGGTATTTCTCTATTCTTACAGCTGGTTCATTGTACGTTGAAAGAATTCAGAATTCAATAACTTTATTATCAATTGATAGAATTAAAACTAGTATTTACAATTGAGCTAACTGCAGAGTGTTGCAAACAATCTACAGGTAGCTCAATTGATCCATGATACATCTTCTCGATACGATCTTTAACTAAAACACGATTACCAAAAACAGTATTCATACTAGATTGCCAAACGCTTGCCTTGCGGCTACTTAGCAGCTTGTAAACTCAGACCCATATCTTTAAGTAAACCCAGATACCTACTTTAAGAGTCTCACAGACTGACGCGGCCTGCGATGGCGGTCAGTACAATTTGACGAGAAGGTGTTGTCAAATTGTACTGACCGCCCCCGCAGGCCGCGTCAGTCTGTGAGACCCATTACGTGTCAGAGCGAGGAAAAATGGCCGACATCAATCAGCTGTTTGTTATTATGTTCATTCAAGTTTACCGCTTAGTAAAATTGAGACAAAATTATGGTAAGACAAGAATACACGAAAATATTGATGTACAAATGTGAAAAAACCTCTGAATAAATATCAAATTTAGCAGTTTTGTTTATGGAGTCTCATTTCATTTGTCATGTTAGGCCTGCAAGATCAGAGATTTTTATATATCTATTGTTGTAGGTAAGGTTACTATCAAAGAGGTAACATAGAATAGTTATAACAAGCCATAGAGCACAGGTTCACCCTTTTAACAATTAACCACCAGTGTGAATGCCATACACTTGTGAAAAGAAAGACAATTTTAGCCTTATTAAAAAGGGGGCAGGGTTTGATAACCAGCTGCTAACTCGCCGTACGCGTTTCCATTATGAATGAAGTTTTTTTAACAGTGCGCATATGAGCCTTTTATGGTCCGCTAAACCATGCATGCATAAGGCCGTAAATCTTTAGGCTAACAAAATTAACTAGACAAGTCAATATTTGTACTGTAAATTTCGTTTGATCAAATAAGAAATAGTGTTTATGATTTTCTCTTCACTTTTTGTTCACTTGTGGAAAAAGTGAAAAATATACAATGTACTAAAGAAATTTGTTCTCGTAGAAACTGGTTAGAGAATGGTGTTGTTGACTGTACCTAACCTACAAAATATAACGAACATAATATGTCGAGCTCGAAATTTATTAACGCTGCTAGTGTAGTACACAATATTAAAATTAGTGTTGGTACCGTAATTCGAACAGTATTAACCTGAAAAACCTTTTTTTTGCCGACTTGGCACACCACCTCTTATAAAATTTTAATTAAAACGATATCAAATAATAACCTTACCATAGAACTGAAACTATTACAGAAAATAAACATGACATATTGCACTTATGACATTCAAGTTACTGTACTACTGTTTTTGTATGGCAGTCATAATAAATAGCTAACAAGATATAAACAAGAAATTTCAGTGACACCCGCCTAAAGTTCATCATCATCATCAATCAGCCTATAGCAGTCCACAGCTGGACATAGGCCTCCCCTAATGAGCACCATAGCGCCCTGTCTTCAGCTTGCTGCATCCAGCATCTGTCTTTCGCAAATCGTTATCCTACCTGGTCGGAGGGCAGCCTACACTACGTTTGCCGAGTTGCTGTCTCCACTCAACCGCGTTTACCCCAGCGGTTGTCGGTTCTTCTCGAGATATGGTCAGTCCACTGCCACTTCAGCTTGCTTATCCTTTGAGCTATGTCGGTAACCGACTGTTGGATATATTCGTTACGTATTCTATCCTTCAGAGAAACTCCGAGCATAGCTCTCTACATAGCTCGCTGGGCGATTTTAAACTGTTAAGAAGTGAAAAACCAACTATACCTAAATGACAAATAAAACGATATGACAGCATTAAGGTTGACAGGTACACTCGTTTACGTTCCAATCTTAAAGGTGTTTCATAAATGGGTGCCTACATGAGAGTTCGCACTCGTTAAGTAGGCCGTGTTGATGAGGCTATAGAAATAAGTTATTTCTACGGCAGCAACTGTCAAACAACTGGATATTGAATGCTCTTGTTTATGTTAATGTGATGTTTGAATACATTCTAGAGCAAAGTTTTGTACCGAGGCTAATTTAAAACGCTTTTCGAGATGTTTTCACACATCCATTACCTAATTTTGATTTTGTAAGGGGTATTCTATGGTGTTTTAGCAAATAAACATGTAAATTTCATAAATAATATTATAAGATGACCTATATTTCTGTTTTTTTTTTGTTTCGTTTAAACCTAGTTTATAGTGCAGTAGTACAAATCAGAAAACATTGGAATTTCACGCGGTTGCATTAAAAAAAATAGTAAACATCGAGATTTCTAGTTAAAACTCCGTATATAAATAAGAGTTTCAGATCTATCAATCCTTTTATTGCATGGCATAGAATTTGTTTCCGCTCCCATGAGTAGGAAACCGAGTGTATGACGAGATTATAAGTGCATGTTCACAATATTCTCCTCTACTGCACCCCGTTACGATATCGACGCGGCTACGGTATCAATACGGCTACGGTATCAATACGGCTACGGTTCATTATCGATACGGGTACGTTACGGACAAAGAAAATGGCACAGAGCGCATTGCAAATGGTTCTCTGTTGACCATAACTTGTTTATCCATACTAAAATTATAAATTCAAATGTAACTCTGTCTGTCTGTCTGTTACCTTTTCATGTCTAAACGGCTGAATGGATCTCAATGAAATTTGGCAGGGGGGGAAATGTTATAGCAGGGACGGACATAGGCTTTAAAAGCGCGTGCGAAGCAGTGGACAGTAGCTAGTTTTACATAAAGTATAAAATCCCTCGAAGATTTTCTTTTAAACCATGTTAATATCAGAACGGCTGCAAAGATATTTATCAAACACAGTCAAAGATAATATCATACATTTTAAGAGATAAAAAACGTATTCTCTCATAATTTTTGCACATTCACTAATATAATAAATCATTAAAAAAACTAAGTAAAAAAAAAATTTCAATTAATTTCTCAATCATAAAGTTCTTGTTTTTGGAGACTGGAGTAAGTTAGTTCCAGTTATTCTGTGACTGGAGTTACTGATTTTGTTCGGTCTGTGTACCGTAAGCATATTGAAACTCAAAGTTTACGGTAATAGGTTGCAGTTTTGATACGAAAGCGAATGTTTCGATGTTATAGCAGCCTGCCTGTTATAATAATCTGCTATAATACACATTTATATGTCGTTATCACAACGATACCGGTATATGATATCGTAGCAATAATAACAGCTACGTCGTAGCAGTTACGAAAAGAACGGTATTGGAAATTGTGTGGAAAATAAGTTTCAGTTAGTCTCAGTTATTGTTTCTTGAAATAAACAACCTATAATATGACTTTTTGAAAGAAAAACAATTTTACGAGAGAGTAGAAAATAGATTATAACTTTATTGTATCATCAAAACATATAAAACAAGAACTTAAAACATAAGTCTGTTGGGATTTTACTATAAAAACTGATGAATTTTTTACCTACCAAATTATTAACCTGGTTATTTCAAACCAGGTTCGTTGTTAACCCGCTTACATTCCTGATGATTTGATACCGGGATTTCGTGGATAGTTTTGTAAAACTTTATAAAGATGACATATCCGCAACGTTATCTCTACTTAACTTAAACTATTAATTTTTTTACTTTTTTGAACGCTCTGAGTTTATATTTTTTTAAGAATAAGGTAAATCACTGGCTCGTTGAGAAGATATTCTACACCTACGACGACAGGGGCGTATTTACCCTAGGGCCAAGGGGGCCATGGCCCGGGGCGGCAGGCTATGAGGGGCGGCTTTCTCGGGGCGCCTTTTATTGCAAAGCTCAATTCAATAAAATAAATAAAAAGAACTCTACAATACTATACCTACCAACAAGAAGGTATCTAAATAACATATGCATTCAAGAATTATTATACATTTATATTCGTTAGGTTAGGCAACTTAGCTTCTTGATAAAAAAGGACTTAAAAGAAGTTTTCCCATATGTAGAGATTGCATTACGCATTTTTCTTTGCACCGCAGGCAGTGACGAATTGCAATGCAGACCGTTCGTTTTCTGTATTGAAAAGGTTATAGAATTATTTACGTTCCACTATAAGCGAAGAACGCTTAAACAGCTTAGCTGCACTAGCGGCGTATGAGGGGGGGGGGCGGTCCGCCCCGGTTACCGCGCTCCAAGGGGTGCCATCTCGGCACCCCTCGGCGCACAGATGGTACTTTAAAACCGAATCGTAAGGGGTGATACCGGAAACTCATACGTACAGACATATAAAAAAAATTGCGGCTCGCTTCGCTCGCCGTACTTTTTTGTTATGGTTGCAAAATAAATACTTGAGTACCCTAAAGTCTGGTGTATAAAGGTTGCCTGGCAGAGATCACTCAAAGCGATAAGGCATTGTACATGCAACATTATCTGTATTAGTCTTTCCCTGCCCTGTTTAACAATTTTATTTGGAGTGCAAATATGAGGTATTGTATTATGCCCTATTTTGTTGTAAATCCTCAAAAAACGAATTCTTAACTCATTCGTTGTCAAAGCTTACTTGTCTTGCTAAGCATGCCTCACCAATTTTAAAACAGATTGTGGCTTACTCAATTCGGTGATACTTATTTTGTATTCGTTGTACAACAATCTTCGCAGCCACCGTAATTTCTCCAAACGTTTTAGGGCTCGCTGTTATTTATTTTTTGAGACTCTTCTTAGTTTGTTTCTGACCGCCCGAAAGAGTGAAAAAAAGGGAAAAATCGGCGGCTCGCTCCGCTCGCCGTTACACTTTTTTATATTCCATTATAATAAAGTGCTCGTCGCAAATAAATCAAAAAAGTACAACGGCTGTGTCTGCTCACGTGCTCAACTGCGTTACGGCCGTCGCGTCACCTTAGCTTCCTTGTCTTTGCTGTCAAGCCTACCTTACCAAACTTCAAAATTTAAACTTCACATTTTGGTTTTCATACTCTTCTTTACTTGTTTGAGACCACCCAAAAAAGTAACAAAAATTTCGTTTCGGCTCGCTGGTAGTTAAAGTACAAACTTTAACTTTCCAAAAAAAATCTTTCGCCGTGGTTTTACAATACTTGATTTTTGTTAACCTCACCGAATTCCAAAAATACCGACTGCAGTTCGCTCCACTAGCCGATATTGATATCTGTTTATTTATTTTGTCATAGGTGACCTATGACTATGACAAACTAGTTACTTTTCACTAAACATCCAAAAAATTACTTTTAAAGAAAAATTGTCACGGCTCGCTCCGCTCGCCGTTACTTATAATTCCTGTTGTTGGAAGTTGAGGGTTCGGATAGTCGACCCGATTCGGAGAGTCAACCTACCCCCAAGGTGGTTCAGTATTTTTGTTTCCCGATTTTTTGGGATGGGAGTGCTTGGTAGTAAATCGCCCCGGGTGCCAGCCCACGCTACGCCGCCACTGCTTAGCTGTTCTGAACATAGAAGCTGAGTTGACAAACGCCTTAAGTTATGAGAGCGTCATTGAAGATATAGTCAACCAATTTGTACTTAGAAAAAACAATTATGCGCTCCCTTAATAAATGGAGTATTAAAGTATGTAGTAAATAAATGGTTAATTTTTTTTTTCATTTATTATTTTACACCGCAGAGCAGGTTTTTTCTTAGATAAATGGGGCGGCAAAGCTAACTGGCCCGGGGCGCCAAATCTTTAAATACGCCTCTGTACGACGAGTTTATAAACAATTAATAATGTGTATTTTTTTACTATAGGTAAATTTTATTAATAATAAAACAAAAATTATTACATCAATTCTAACTAGCATAATTACATCACATAACATGATTATTAGTTAGCTATAAATTGTGACGTATAATATGACAAATTATTAATAAAATGTTTATCTTTGCTTGCACAGCTTGTATTTTACATGTAAAACACAATTTTTGTATAAAAATCCTTATAATGAAGCAGCAATAGCGTCCAAAATCCCGTGCACCCAAGCGAAATTACAACAAAAACTATAATGTAAGTAAAAAGCGAGGCAGCGTGGATCGTGCCAAATCCTGGCTATTCGGAGCACCCGCCCCCTAACTTGAGACGTCTCTCCGCCCGGCTAATATACGACACATTATATGCCTTGAGTCTAGGTAATTTAGGTCTATTTTTATATGGATAGTACGATGTCTACTTAAGGAAAGAATTATTGCTTTCAGTAGGAAATGCAATTTTAGTTGGTTGAATATCGCCCGCCAAAATTGCAATTTCAGTTGGTTGCTAGTCACCCCGCCAAATTATTCAATACCATAGATTCAACGCCATAGATGTAGGCTTATAAATTTGCACGACAAACAAGTCAAATAATATTGCGATACCTTAAGGACATGATTCCAAATATACTATAACTAGCAGCGCCTTGCGGTTTCACCCGCGTAGTTCCCGTTCCCGTGGGAATTCCGGGATAAAAAGTAGCCTATGTTCTATTCCAGACTATAATCTATCTCTGTGCCAAATTTCAACCAGATCCGTTCAGCCGTTCTGGCGTGATAAAGGAACAAACATCCATCCATCTATCCATCCATCTAAACTTTCACGTTTATAATATTAGTGAGATTATAGTACGAGTATATACTATAATTTCTTTTTTCTACGGTACCATTTACTAAAGAATAGATCTAACCATTTTTCTACGGTTTTAAGGGTTCCATACCCAAAGGGTAAAAACGGGACCCTATTACTAAGACTTCGCTGCCCAACTGTCCGTCTGTCACCAGGCTGTATGTATCTCATGAACCGTGATAGTTAGACAGTTGAAATTTTCACAGATGATGTATATCTTTTGCCACTATAACAATACTAAAAAAACAGAATAAAATAAATATTTAAGGGGGCTCCCATACAGCAAACGTGATTTTTTTGCCGTTTTTTATAGTTAATGGTACGGAACTCTTCGTGCGTGAGTCCGACTCGCACTTGGCCGGTTTTATTAGTCTAATAGTATAACACAATACATAGATATGTAGTGTGTAGAAAGCACCTCAGATTAACAAAACCCTTCACAAACATCGATGGATCATAAAATATGAAATGTTGGGACCACCAGTCAACGTAATGCAGTCGCTCGTGGTACTGATTTGGTCATAAAGGCTATAACACAAATATTTTTTTGTGAAATTAACAGGAAAGTGGAATTTATTATTAAATTATTTTATTTTATTATTAAAGTTTTTCCGCCTAAGGGGGATTCAAAACAGGAATAAGCCGAAAATACAAAAGGCCAGCATAAATTAGTACTTAAAGATGAAACTAAAGTGATCATTATAATTAGTAAAATAGTTGATGGAATGTTGGAGGTTATTAAGTTTGTGATCTTACCTTCATGCAGTTTTCTACACAGAACTCTTTTTTTATGACTTTGACAACACAATTGAGTACTAAGTTCTCACATAACCAAGAAACGAACGAAATTAACGCGTTGGGGAAGAATCTGATTCGCGGTACCGATCGCATTAACTCAAAACTCATTCATTTTTATGAGATACATTCATGAATACGGGATTTTCTATGGAAACTTATTCATTTTCATGGAATACATTATGAAGAAAGCGATTTCAAGTAAAAACCACACTTATACCAAAATGATAAAGTCTATTTTTCGATAAGAACCTGAGTCTTTACAAAGCCGTCTTCAATAGAGAATATGGTAGAAAATCGATTGTTGAATGCCAAGGCGTTTACTTGTATTTAATTGTTTGACCTGCCAGTGGGCTATGGCTAGCCTCATGAAAGCACATTGGATTGATCAATAAAGGTCCTTGTAACCCTCGAATGCTGTCAGGCGCGAACCATTGGCTTTATGGACATTTATAGACTTGCTTTTCAAAGGACTTAGTAAAATGCCCTATTTCAGCCTTTCCAGCCATAAACATTTCAGGCGAAGATAAGCAGCGATCGATTGAAACTCGTATGGTGTTAATATTACTGGGTGCAAGATAATGTGAGGCGATAGTAGGTAGGTAGGTACTCACGGTAGGAGCCTCCCGCGGTTACATCAGCTCATCTCTTGGTACAGTCCGAGGAATATTCACTATCACTTGCGTAACATAAGGACACATGTCTTTGGCATCGCGGGGCGCGGTGGTAACGGGGTTCTATCGAACGGGATTTTAATTCTGAATGTCACGTTACGTTGGGAAAATAAAAAAATGTGAATCGTTCGGGCGGAGACAGCCTGCCGTTCGATAGTGGGGCGCCTGCGCGCAGTGAGCATGACGCGGTGCGCGCCGCCGTCTGCTGAATGGAGTCGCCCGGGTCTCGGCTCTCACTCTGCCGCTCACTATACGAGCCATAGCACATATTATATCCGTTGCGATGTCGGGACGTCAAAATTGGCTATCTGTCATTCTTCAGCTAGGATCTGACACGGCGGACTTACCACGAGCATCTTTTTAGCGCGGATCATGCATCACGGATTGAACCGACCCGCTTTGTCGCCGCATGAATTCTACTGCGTCTGACCAAGCTTATGCATTGCATCGTAAAACGTATCGCACAGTTGTAGTCTTTTTGTGACTGGTTGGCCTGGATTCGTTTTGGTTACTTTATTTTCTTTTCTTTATTCAGGATAATAAACAGTTGTACAATGTAGACTTATTACATAATGTTCTTATTTTAATGTGTTTTTACTACAAAAGTTTTACTAACTACATAGTTGGCTGTTGTCTAAAAATATCTTACTATTAGTTATAGATACATATAGTTAATAGTACTATTAATAGTTTAGGTTTTTTGTTTTAATATGCTTAATTTTAGAGTGTCAATAAAAGTTATTTTTACATATTTATTACGAAAGATAGGAAAAGGAGATGCTCTGAAATTTAATTTAATTATTATTTTGGAGTACCCAAAAGTTTCAGAACATTTTTCTTCTATTTAGGTTCAGATAGTAGGAACAGGTCAATATCAATGAATTTTTTGTTGTACATATCAACGATGCGGCGCAGAGGTGAACGTAGGCCAGCGTTGGTACGACTGTTGGGCAGGTTACGTTAGTGTAGTATGGAAAATGATAGATAAAACCGCATATTTCCACGTTTTCCCGACTGTGTAGACTCTTTCTCTTTCTTACAACCAAACTTTAACTTTGTTTTATGTTGGTGTGTATCCTTTCTTTACTAATATTATAAATTTTAAAGTAACTCTGTCGGACTGTATTATACCTTTTCACGCCTAAATAACTGAATGGATCATAATGAAATTTGGCAGGGAGGTAAATGGTATCACGGGGACGGACATAGGCTGCTTGAAAACCGCGTGTGAAGCCACGGGCAGTACCTAGTTTGTATATATTTATATGTCTGTCCTTGTAGAATCTCGTAGACTCAACGGCGTCGATATAATTCATTAGATACCTATACATAGATCTCCATCATTACTCCATCATTACTCTTACGTCCACTGCTGGAAGTGGGGGAGGACCAAGAGTGTTTTACAAAATCATCACGCTTAGCAGGCAGATAGGTGACCGCAGCAGACGTGTTAAAATCCTGGAAAAACGGATCCGCTGTGTTAAACCGTCCTTATTATGATGATGGCTTACCTGATCGCCGCTGCGTCTTTTCACGAATTCAAATACTTCACAGCTTTTGTAAACGTCTTCGACAACATCATTGTCTTCATTTATCGACTCTATTTGAGTTTCTCGACTCGTCCCACTTTGGTCCAAATCCCTTGGGACGAGTCGAGAACAACTCTCTATTTCATTTCTTACATCTTGTTCATTTGTTTTGTCGTTATCATTTGGTTTGTCGTGTTCATTTGTTTCATCACGTTCATTTGTTTCTCCACTAACGTCTATGTAAAATATAATATCACTTTCGCTGCGGACATTATCGGTGTCTTTATCTTTGGGATCTGCAATCCAATTACTGGGAAGAGTATCGGCGTTAGAGGTGTTGGTTTTTTCACAAAATGTTAATATATTTTTGGTCATGTTTTGGTAAACTTTGTATAGAAAATCACAGTCTAAGCATTTCATTCTGCTGGTTTGCTAACTTATTTATGTATTTTATTTAGGAGACAATTTTTACAACTTGCTTTGTGGATTGTCCAGCATTATTTATTTGTTTTACTAAAGAATGACCCTATTATTTCGTTTTTTTTTCGTTTAATTTTGCAAGAGTTGCGTGTGTCAGAGAGCGACTTGAAAAGCTTTGACCAAATAATGATATTTAACAATTCCATGGCTCCGGACGCACTTTAATGAAATTCGTTATCTTAATTAAATATTGCCTCTGCAAATGAATAGACTTATCTATCTATCTAAATACTAATGAAAACTGCCACTTTAGAATACGTTTTCAGTGGACGGCATCATCATCATAATCAGCCAATAATAGTCCAGTGCTGGACATAGGCCTCCGTTAATGATCGCTATAGCATCGTGTCTTCAGCTTGCCGCATCCAGCATCTGCCTGCAGTTTTTCGCAGGTCGTCATCTCACCTTGCCGGAGGGTGTCCTACACTACGTTCGGTACTCTCATTGGAACAGTAACCTGCCGTTCACTATAATTATTTTCCTTACAAGAGGGTTAGCTAGCATGTGACTTCAAAAAAATCTGATAATTTTTATTGAATTCTCTATTGATATTGAAACATAATTGCATATTTATTTATGTATTATTGATATGAAATTTCTTGAAAAGTAGATATTTTAAGACTCAGTCGCAAAATTTCTTAACGTGACATCACCGTTCACCGTATAGTCATGACGCTTTCAGCGAGATATCTCTTTGGAAAAAAGAGGGAAAGAAAATTATTTATGAGACAGAACACACAAACCACAAAAAAGGTGCACACAAAACACATTTATTTCTTTCGAATTTCATTTTGATTGAAGGAGCTTAAGCATTTTGAGTTGACAAGCTGAACGGTGACGTCACAGAAAAAGGGCAGCGTTTTTATCACCCGAAACTGAATTCAGTTTTTTTTTCTTCGTTTTTTTTCTAAAAATCTTTAAATAATTGTAAGTTTTATATATTTTTTTGGTTTTGTTTGGTTTCTAAAAAATTAAAAAAATCTTTGCATAATATACCCTGTTTCAATTAACCTGTTTTCCACTGCGGGGCAAAAGTTGTGTACTTTACATTATTTTCTTCTAAATAAAAAATTTAAGGGTAACCTAGTTTTATTATCATGTAGTAATACAAAATATCTTCAATCAAAGTAACATATTTTAATAGACTATAATTATTCCTACATACTCTCAGTGAGATCTAATAACTGAGTTTTGCATATAACATTAGAATAACGAGTACCTACTTATTTAAGGGCAATTGGATTTGGTTACACCAATAAAAATGAAATAATGCCGTGAACAAAGGAAAAAAACAAAATTTACTTATGTAAAACCAAAATATATTTCTATTTATAACAATATTTACAAACGAATAACAAACATAACGTAAGTAACATTTTGGCATGTTACAAAACCTAAAAAGGTTATTTAGACTGGTTATAACATTTTTTGAATATAGGTGTATACAAAAATACTAAAAAATATATTTTCAATAATACAATTAAAAAAAATATGAATATGTTTTTACATCTCAGATATAATTTGATGGTATACAAAGCACAAGCTATATCAAGTTTTAATTAATATATTACACAAAATTTGTAATTTCTCACCCTGAATACCAGTTGTAATAATGATAAATAATTATAATAATAGCAATAAAAAATACATTCTTAACGAGTAAAAATATTGTTCTCTTGAGCAATTGTTCAAAACATTTACAAATAAAGCTCATCTTTATTTATAGTTTTTCTTTAATTAAATGAGGTTTTTCGAGTATTTTTATTGATTTCAGACCTGTGTGGATCGATAAACACTAAAACAAAAGATAAACTTCAAAACCATAGAGAAGTCTTGAATCTATGATCAAAAAGTTCGAACTCACGAAGAAGTTCTTACTCAGGCAGGTCTACACTTAGGTCAATGAACTAATATAATGAAATGACTAAACCATTTGGCGAGTACAAAGATAATATTATATTTATAATTATTCATTGATATAATGAAATCTTACTTATGATTATCTTACCATTAGATATGCATGGTTACAGTTTAGAGCCCTCTGGCTAAGATGAGATAAGGTTAAATTCACTTGCGCGAGCGCAAGTCTTGTGAGTAATTTATGCACCAATAACTATACAGTGAAAGAAGAAGGATGAATTTGAAATTTTTCCGCGTAACTCCTTTAAGTTAAGTGCCCATTGTGATTCCTATCTAGATAGATACAGGTACTTTAATCAATCTCCAAACTTTTAAAGCTACTAGTGAAACTAGCGAACATCCCCCGACTTGGTTTCTTGATCCTCTTCTTTTCATCCGCTTTGAACATCTCGCTCTCAATCAGCCAATCTCTGTAATTCTCTTCCATATTCTTTCTTTGCTCCTCATGTAGCTGCTTTACCGGAGTAATAGGACCTCCAAAGTCTTCAGGTAGGAGTTCAAGGTCGACAATGGATTCAGGGCCTTCGGAGCAGAAGTTGAGGAGGTTCAGAAGATTGGAGTGAATCAGGGGTTTGACGAGGCACATGACTTGGTTGATGAAGGAAACAGTGTGGACCACGTGGATCTTCTTCAGACGGCAGGGGTGGGCGTTCTGAGGAGGAATGATTTCAAATTAGTTTACAATCCGCCTGCATGGTGATTGGGGCAGAACTCCCCTTGTTTTTTTTTGGTGAGGCTCATTAATCAGTCTACTTATTAGAGCTGATGAAGATTACAAAATGGTTTACATCTAGCTGAGAGTAGGATAGCTGTCAACATTTCTGTACCAGATTTTAATTGATCATCAGCGACGCAAAATGATTTTTTGAAAAATAACATGCATTTGTTTGTGGTGCTAGCAAAAACATAAGTAATATGTTCCGTCCTGATTTTTAGAATAAACGGGACTTCAACGGGTTTGGTATGGTGCAATACGGGTTTTCGTGCACTACATCAGGTCTGTTGAAGTCCCGCACCGGCAGCGTGACTCCGGTGAGATGGCCAAGACTGCATACTTTCTTGTCGAAGATCACGATGTACCCCTCCGAGAGACAGCTTGATGTCATTGAACATGCAGAATACACGCACTGCGTCACTGAAGTTCAACTTGCTTTATCTCTGTTGCCTATACAGGGTGGAAAGAATCTATGGGCCCTGGAGGGGAACTACCTTAAATCCTTTAGCTAGCTCATTTAACTGAAAGGAAACCTTCCTTTATTTTTAAAAAGAAACATAATTGCATTCAAAGATTTTCTAAAAATTCCTTGTCTCACCTGGGAATCGAACCAACTAAAAATAAAAAAAAAACCCTCGCTATTTTATTATGCGAATCAGTAAGATTATTGTTCAGGATAAAAATTGTCTAATAAACATTGGACCTTTCACTCATCTGTTGTATAAGATACCCATGAAATCGAATATTTATTACATGTTCTTTATTAACAATACCTAGTATTGTTCACTTGTAACAAGTAAATGACACGTTATAATTTTCTTATCTCTAACATCCAAAGACATCGTATGATGAAGAGGCTAGCTAATGTTATTAATTGCTAAGAAGGTACCTTTTTGCACACTTCGATAAGAAATTCGTTAAATGGTAATAATAATCCTATGCACAATTCCTTCTTACATGAGGCGTTCTGACGTAAAGTTTAAAAGTGGAGTGTGTTTTTTATCAACTTGCGGCAACAAATTTGAATTTCGAATGATAACTTTCATCATTTTTAGGGTTCCGTACCCAAAGGGTAAGACGGGACCCTATAACTAAAATTCCACTGTCCGTCCGTCTATTTGTCTATCTGTCTATCACCAGGCTGTATCCGTAACCGTGATAGTAAAAAAAAAGTAGCCTATGTTTGATTCCAGGATTAGAATTACCTGTATGCAAAATTTCAGACCGATCCGTTCAGTAGTTTTGGCATGAAGAGGTAACAAATATCCATCCATCCATACATCCATGCAAACTTTCGCATTTATAATATTAGTGTGATAGTTTAACTTTTCACTGGTCAATATCTGTCTACTTAAAAAAATGTTTCATGTTTTGTGTTTTTGTTTGTATTGATGATAAAATAAAATGAATATTAGTTTTCACTTTTTTTTATTTCTAAGACATTATTTCTTTTGATCCTGAACAATAATTCTACAGATTCGCATAATAAAATATCGAGGGTTTATTTTTTTAATTTTTAGTTGGTTCGATTCCCAGGTGAGACGGAATTTTTAGAAAATCTTTGAATGCAATTATGTTTCTTTTAAAAAATTAAGGAATGTTTCCTTTCAGTTAAATGAGCTAGCTAAAGGATTTAAGGTAGTTCCCCTCCAGGGCCCATAGATTCTTTCCATCCTGTATATAGATTTTGCAATCATCTTTTGTTTATTTTTAGTAGTGACTACGCTGACGTCACTTTGTCGGCACAGTGGACGACAAACAAAAGACAGTCGCGCGTACACTGGTTGCGTTACCGATGTCAGAGAGATTTTTATCGACGAAGCTCAGCTTCGAGATAGAGAAGTGTCCCTACACATTCCGATTGGTAGGATAAGCACCTCCATGAGGCTTTATTCTGTATTTGTGCATGCCATACCTACGAATTTTGTTGCGCCCTTATTTCCAGAATAAAAGCTTATGACATACCTGTATGTAGTGCATGAAAGCCCGTAGCGCCGGCAGCGTGACCCTGGTGAGATGGCCAAGACTGCAGCCCTTCATGTCAAAGATCACGATGTACCCCTCTGAGAGACAGTCCTCGGACAGCTTGATGTCATTAAACATGCAGAATACACGCACTGCGTCGCCGAAGTTCAACTTGCTGTAGTCGTAGTCGGAGAGACGGTAGAGAAGGACGTGGTAGCCTTCGGTCGTCTTGTTTGGAAGTGCTACCATGTGTCTGGAATGAGAGAATATTATGTTGGTTTGTAGAATGGCATCAGTATTATAAATGGATTATTCATAGTTTGGTCTAAAAAAACAAGGCGCGAGATTGTTTCTAACGGGGAACCCATGTCACTCCTGCGCATATTTTTAAAAATAGTTTGAACAGAATGGAACAGACACTTAGTTGGATAGGGCTTAGTCAATGCTTCAAGGGTAAGCCCTTGAAGTATTGACTAAGCCCTATCCAACTAAGCATTGGCGTAAGCATTAACTAAGGTCAATGCTTACGCCGCCGCGACAAAAAAAGCTGCATAGCTATAACGGCCTAGTTTATTTTTAGCATTGCATTTAAAGACAAATAACAATCTATACCATATCAAAACTCCATGTATAATTTTTGTAAACAATCGCCAATAATTAACCTAATGCGTCACGTTTTTACGCAATTTACATTACTGGTCGATTCGAGATCCTTCCGTCAATAAATACTGCATACAATTAAAAAAAATCGACGCCAAGCAAGTTAAATTAAGTTATTTGTGTCGTGATTTACAAAAATTTACAAATTTACAAAAATCTACAAGGAGTTTGGCTAAGGTATTTGTATATTTACACCTTTACGTTCGTGTGCTTACGTTCTCTTGCTCAATTACTAACGAAATTGAGGGGTCAGGTTCATCTATTGTATGTAAATCTGAGTTATTGTTTGTGACCTGCGGTCTTTTGTTCTTAATATTGCTACTTTGCAAATTAAATAGAGTTTGGATATACAATTTTGTAATAGACCAAATTTCTGTGTGGTGTAGAAGCCTACTGTAGTAGTCTTACTGTAGCCATGTGCCTTCTGTTACAGATTTAAAATTTAATGAACTGCAGAGTATACTTATGGTTTTACACCGGTTAGCATGTCAGTTGACTAAGTTTTAATAATAATAAAATAATTTATTTCAGGTTTTCAAAAGGGAACCAATAGGTTATTTATAAATAGATTAAAATTGAAATGCGTACTTAATCTAACTACTACTACTTACGGTTCTCACTCTGGTTTTAGTCCCGTTCAATTTGCATAGAGTAATGTAGAAAGAGACGCCGTCTGGGTACTATTTTTTGTCTTTACTCAAAATGACAGATGTTGACAGAACTAGCTGACTGAGAGGTACAACTGGTACAAGCTGAAATGAACTTTTTTGTGTTGCAGCTAGAATCTAAAATGTATTATTTCCAAGTCCAGAAAGATCAATGTAAACAGGCCATTAGATATATTAGTCTCTAATTTTACTGAATGCCGGCCGTCCCATCGGATGGGTGAAGAAATAGGGAGAGAAAGAGTGCACCTGTGTTTGCTCACACACTTCAAATCAAATCAAATCATTTATTTCTAAGAAATTAATAAATCCCAAAAATTTACGATCCCGACGGGATTGATGAAGGGGAAGGTGCGGGTTCGAATCCCGTCGGGATCGTAAATTTTTGGGATTTATTAATTTCTTAGAAATTACCCAGAGTATAATAAATAAAAACCTTAAAATCATTTATTTGCAGACAACGGGTTACAAGTTGTGCACTATTATAATTATGTCCTACGCCCCTGGCTTGTCTCCGTAGAGACTGGCCGCCGTAGCCAAAATTCGGCTAGGGTCCTCGTATAATTAGTTTAGAGGAAATTATTTATAAGTCCTTTTATATTTTTATGGTCCATCCACTTGTTGGGAAAGCCATCCATCACCAACGTTGCTTGTTTTGTTTGATGCATATAAAAGCTTTTACTCCAGCGCAACTTAAAACTCAATATTTTTTAAAAAAAAATTTGGTGCGATACCAAAAAAGTTCTCGTTTTAGTGTCGACATTGAGAAATACTGTATAGAAAAGAACTCAAATGGACAAATAGGCATTTCTGTCGTTTAATCGACTACTTGCCTGCAAGAAAGTGAATTTTGGGTTGTGGAGTGAAAGAAACTGTACAATCTCCAGAGATTGTACAGAGTAAAAGTTCGCCATGATTCGGTCAACATGTGGACGCGCCACAATTACAGGGTAAATCACAAAACTTACGTAATATCCATAATAGTTTTATTCTTGGGCGCAAGTGGGTCCCTATTCGTAAAGAGGTCTGGCGTATTTGCTCGCAGTGTGAAGTAGCATTCGATGGTTTCTTTTGTCTCTTTCTGCTTGTAGTAGTTAGAGTGTAGAAACAGCATTATGTACTCGTCTGATATGTGCGGTAGATGCGGCTGGCTCTTTATCCTGGAATGGGAAATAAATAGTCAACAAAAATGTTAAACTTGTATAGGTGATAGGTACTTCGTCTTTTTTATAATTTGATTGTTTTAAACTACAAATCAGACTTCAAATTCGTTAGTATTTTGACTGTAGGGACTAATACCTGAACAGCACAAAAGCAGCACAAAAATGTGCATTCGAATAGGCTACTTGACTACATTGAAAATAAGTTCCAAAATGTTATCATCCTAGTCAGTGATGACGTAAAAAAGCGTATTTTGATGGCTTTCATTAAAAAACGTGTCTATTTTAGGCAAAAAAGAGAATTTAAATTACATTTTTTTTATGTTCGAGCACGAGATCGAAAACGCTCTGCCGTTGCTGATGACGTAACAGATAGGTATCTATTGTAATATACTAGTATTATTATTAGCTTTAAATTACCTTATATTAATCTTAAGTTGCTACCCTCTGTGGTAACATACCCTGTAACTGTAATTGCCTACATATGCTGGTACTGTAAACGCATATTGCCTCCCGCGGAATGAGTACACTGGTGACCTGTGCTACAGGTTTTTCATAAACCTATAACAGGCACCAGTCTCTCACAACACAGGAAACACCTTCCTTTAGTACCTAATAATTATTATTGTTATTAGTACCTAATGTTAACTAAGCCTCTACATACCTAACACGTAATGGGTACCTTTGTGAGAGAAAATAAACGTTTTATTTATTTATTTATTTATTTCTTTACGTAACAACTTCATCTTCAACTTTTTTACGGCGCCACCGCTTGCCTTTCGCCGCGACTCCGTCTGTTTCAGAGTGTCATACATAGAGTTTATATAAGTACTATACATATAAACTCTATGGTGTCTATCATACAATGTGGTGGGTGTGAAGCATAGAGTTATTATAAGGCTAGTACCTACTATAATAACCAGTGATCGGAATTTCGGGCGCTTATTTACCTAAAGTTTGTGTAAGACACAACATGGAGCAGTTAAAACCATCTTTCACGGGAATACTTTCCCGTAAATTCCCGGGATTTCAGAACATTCTAAAATAATGATTTTTTCACCGGAACCTTATTTAAAGACGAAATATAAGACACTTTTATTCTGACGCGAAAATCGATTTTTGTAAAAAAACGCGTTCAAAAAAGGTGTCTTATAATTCGTCTATAAATAAGATTTCAGTGAAAATACATTCTAGAAAATTCCAAAATTCCCATTTGGAATAAAACAAGTTTGGGTTCATCTCACAAAACAGACAATTATATACCTATATTTTTTTTATAATATTTGTTTCTATTATTCTTACGCAATTATCAAACAAATTATAAATGCGTATGAATAAGTGTTTTAAATTTCGTGTAGAAAAAGGATTTTGGCATAAAATCATAAATATAATTAAAAATGTTTTTTTTTTCAGAAATATTGATTTTAGTGAAAAACACGTCAGAATAAAAGTGTCTTATATTTCGTCTATAAATAAGATTCCGGTGAAAAATCATTATTTTAGAATATTCTGAAATCCCAGGAATTTACGGGAAAGTATTCCCGAGAAAGATGGTTTTAACTGCTCCATGTTGTGTCTTACACCAACTTTAGGTAAATAAGCGCCCGAATTTCCGATCACTGATAATAACTCTACGGTGTGAAGTGTGTACCATCAAGGGAGGGGTGATTTCTTCCGTCCGAGGTTGACATGGTGTTGGTTGACGAAAGGAGTTGTGACGTCATCGAATCATGTCGCCGGAGCCATGAGCGTTTTAAGGCGCCATTATTTTATTCAAACTTTAAAATTAGTTTTCACAGCAAATACGACGGGCCTTGAAGAAATGTTAGTATCATTTGCATTATTTTTTATCAGACAATACGTAAGAACTTATTCCCAATAGTAGTCAAATAGCCTATTATGGGCTTCAACTCGTCACATTTAGTATATCTTATAATCACAATGAGGCCCACAGGTGATCGGAATGCTGGTTTTTATTTCGGTCAGCGAATAAGTATTGCCATTCAACATGGCAATGCTGCCAGCATTCTGGACACACTGCCTTCTAGTGATGGCTTATATTTTTGGGAAATAGATATAAGTGTATATCATAGTTTATTTTATTTTGTTATTGTAATGGTTATCTTATAATATAATCTGTATAATATTGACGGCATCAGATGACAGACAACTCGCGGACCACGCCATTTTGTCACTGTAAAATTTATCTGAATGAACTATGTATGAGTTTTTTTTGTGCTGGGTTACTACCCATCGTCATCACACAGCAGTAGCTGTGTGCCTCTAATCTGCGATGACCTTTATATGCCTCGGGAACTTTGACAAGGTTAAATTGTCTGAGCTCGGGAATTGAAATTTCATGGGACAACCTCGAAATCATTCTCTATACAATAGCGAAAAAATATAGCTTATCGGTCCATAGTTGACGGAGTATATCAACGGCCACATACATATAAAAAAATCATATAACCGAACATAGAATCTACTCCGCTTTTGTTTTTCGTCGGTTAGAAAACGAAAATTACAACTAACACAATCATTGCCAACAACGCACATGTAGTTCTGTGGGACCTACTGAGGAACAGAAGAACTAGAACTCACTGAGTTCTGAGGGTCGCGTTGCAAAGGCTGGACAGTGATTGCGATAGAAAATAGTATAGAAACAAATCAGAACTAGTATTTATAATAGAAACAGTTGAGCTTACTACAGACTGTTACAATCAATCTACAAATAGGTGGTATCAACTGATCCATACCAATACCAGTCGGAAGCGTGCCCAAGACGCTGGCTGCATTGCCCCGCTGTATGGCAAAGCTGATGCGCTGCGCCAGATACTCTCTGTGGTAGTACATAGGTATAAGTACCGTGTACTATATATTTATTTTGTGGTACCTAGATACCTAACACTCCGGATTGATTTAAAAGGTTTTGGTGCGCGTTTATGTCTTTTGTATGAAATTAAATTCAAAAATTCCACTTCATGGTTATAAACTATTCTGTAAATAACCAACCATCGACTGTAGGTATACATTATAGGTTTCCACAAAACTCTACTCGTTTCTAGAATTCAAAATATTTTATGTCAATAATTTATTTATTTTCATTAATGAAAATTAAACAAAAACTCTGATTACAGTAATAGAAAATAACTAGGTAACAGCAATGTAGTCCCTAAAAACACCACAAACTTCAACAACGCATTCTTCCATAAGCCCAGCGAAAAATGTTCAGATTCGCGTTCGTAAATGGATGACAGATGGATGAAATAATGAATGAAAGCTTTCAAAACCAGAACTTGTTGAGCTCTTGCGATTTCCTCCGATTATACCAGTCACATACTCGTAATATGTCACACAATATTTTCTATGAATATATTTTTGTGATTGTATTAAATGTTTTGTTTATTCGCTCTTGAAAAAGATAATTGTTTTCAAGGGTGAATACGGGTGGGGAGGCGGGGTACAGTCAAACCCAAGTATTAACCAGGTGGATTAATAGTTTTATGTTTATATTGCATGTTTATTATTGTTATTGTTATATATTACAGTTAGTTATTGTAAGGGTTATATTTACAAGTGGAAACAGTTAATTTTATAAGCTTTATATTTATTTTTTTATTTTTTTTATTTCTTACGTTATTAGGCAGCTTCAATTATATTACTCGGCAATTGAGTTTATCTAAAGTTAAAGCTTAAGTTTAGACAGCTTAAATAAAGAGCATTGTTTTTTGGTCCTTATTTTCTTAGTTTTATGTCAATATTTTATTTAAAATTATGTTAGCAGTTCATAACTTTATTTGTAGTGATAGTCAACTTGTTTTAATTTAATTTACCTAGATAAAGTAAATCCTGTATTGGCCTTATGTCTAGTGAATAATTTTGTCAATTTTAGTTGTTAAGGGCTGTGGATTTTGTTTTATAAATAAATAAATAAAATAAATAAAGTTAAGCTTTAGTTCAAGTCATACTTTGATTTTATTACCGACTTCAAGGAGGATTTTGTATGGTTTTTTTTAATTCTTGATAATCCTTTCGCTAGTTTAAAAAAATAATCCCGAATTGGTCCCATAAAAATTATATATCCGAATTACTATTTATCCCGTGAAACTTAAAAAATAACACAATAATTTTGAAAAATCACCAATTTTGGTGATATCTTCGCCAATTCTAATTGGTTTTAGACGATTTTTTCGTTGTTGTCTTAAAGTTGATTTTGAGGAGATGAAAAGTTAGATTTCTCGATGATTTCATCTATCTATTTATTCATCTAAGACATCATTATTTCATGATAATTTTCAATCACTGGTTTCCGTGCGCCATGGGCGTAATTAGGAGTTAGGAGGTCTAACAAAGTTGACGGATGGCGGATTGCCTAAAACAAAAGACGACCGATCCAGGACTGCTGTTTTTGTTAAGGTTTTGTACGCAAAGGGTCCCAACATCAATCTTATTACTAAGCCTCCTGTCTGTCTGCCTGTCTGTCTGCCTGTCTGTCTGCCTGTCTGTCTGCCTGTCTGTCTGCCTGTCTGTCTGCCTGTCTGTCTATCCGTCCGTCTGTCAGCAGGCTATATTTTATCGTATTCAGGAATCTGAAGTCGATTTATAATTTTTTTAAACATGCGAAGCATAAAAGATGCGCTAAAAAGATTAGAACTGTAGAATTTCACTTGTCATATAGGTATGTGTACCTCTGCCTCATACCTAACTGTCGGGTATTATTAGCAATGTACCATGCTTCGGAATCTAGGCAATTATGGTGAGATCTCAAATTGCCGGCTCAGATGAAATAATGCGAATTAACGGTAGGCTAGCGGTAACTGTGGTTAAGTTATGAGTACCTACACTCAGTCACTCAGTTCTGGAATCATACGTCTTTTTAGGGTTCCGTACCCAAAGGGTGAAAACGGGACCCTATTACTAAGCCTCCAGTCTGTCCAGTTTTCCTGCCAAGTTTTCTTTCATCTACAAACTGCATGATCGAGCCTTAAATAAGCAGAGCTTGTGTTTTATTAGCAAATATTTTAGAAACCCCCGGATCAAATATCAGCGGATTAATAAATATTGACTGCGCGGTAATAATGGAATCCGGAACCTTCTGCGTCGTGGTAAAACAAATCACTTATTTAGAATTTGAAGGATCTCCCCAGCCGCGACCGGCTGCAACGTAACAACAAAATTTTGACTCTTAAATCGTTGACTCTTTTAAGCCCAGATGACGGCTTTGTTATGTTAGTAAATTTCACAATTTGAGGGGTTAAGTCATGTTGTGTCATCAAAAATATTTTATCCGTTTTTCACTAGATTGTCTTTATCTACTTCTAAACTATCGTTGGTCGAAATGTGTTGTAAATATTATTACCATTCTCTAATCTGCTGTATGTCGTCTTCGTGTCCCTCCGGCGGTGGTCTGAGGCCGCGCAGAAAAGGATGCAGGAACTTGGTGGCCGACATCGCCGAGTCTGCTCACCAACCTCTGAAACAAATAAATAATTAATGCTGGATAATTCACACATCATTATCTAGCCCCAAGATAAGCAGAGCTTGTGTTACGGGTAATAGATACTGTTATACATAAGACAATACAATATAGATATTATGATACATAGAAAACGACCAGAACACCCGGAACAAATATCTGCAAATTGTACAGATATTTGTCCCGAGGCGAGAATCGAACCCGCAACCTCCTGTATCGCATACAGACCCTCGCTCTTAGCGCCACACAGGTTGTCAAATGGAAAACAAGAAGAATCATAATAGTTACGATTCGCCTTGTTTTCCTTTCGAATATAGTTAATACCTGAGTGAGTTGTGGTAAATTCATGGAAACTAAATAAATGTTAATTTCCGAAGGTCTCAACCTGTTAATTTTGGATGTATGTATATGCCTGTTTTTAACACAGTTAACCTAACACGCTCATGACCTAATTTTATATGACGTTATTGTACCTAATAACTAGGCCTAAGTTCTCATTTATTGTAATTTTTGTGAGATTCCAATAAAATATAATAATCATCTTGTTTATCATATCATATGCTGAACTTAAAATGATATTGGAGGTTAGTATATTTGTTAGAGTGCTGCCACTTCAAACATCCGCTCAGTTTTGATGACAAAACGTCGAAATATTGTTCTAAAATGGACTTGCTTTACAGTAATAAATTTTGTAAGATGAACGGTTTCTAAAATAAGAAGCTTTCTGTGTTGCGGTTTGGAGTGGAAACGACTCTACTCAAGAAGGTCGTGAGTACGTATTGTCAGTGAAAACTACTTGACACATAGGCTCGGTTCATTGATGATCTGTGTCCTAATTTCAGCGAAGTTTTAAAACCACAATGCCAAATCATGATTTCTAGTCGTTAGTTCCAACAGATAAGGGAAATAAAACAAATTATTTCATAAGTGGCTATTCAAAGAGGTCAGTGTTACACAAATCAAACAAATTGTTATTAATTATCGCCAAATGACTCGAACACATGCAGATTTCTTTTTGCAGTAGCCTTCATAGATCTTAGCTTATTACAGCTTAATTTGATTCCAATCCAAATAATTTTACTTTTTCGCACAAAATACCTAAATAGTAGCATAAACAAATTGTTCAGCTTACGCAATCCTTCTGCACTAGCACCCTGTAAAACCAACTGGTTCTCCTAAATAGAGCACACGCAAAAGAAAAACCTGTTATTACGAATTCGAAGCTTCATGAATACTGTAATTTGGTGTAAGAAACGCAGCGATGCGAGGAAGGTGGCACCACTTTTGCCATATTGGGCACGAAATAATTATTGTTTGGGACTTATTACGAAATAGCTACCGACGTTTTTGTCATCTTTTTTATCACTATTCTAAAATGCGATAATGTTAATTGCAAGTTTTAATTAGGTCTACCTATTGTTTGTTAGGTTCCATAAAAACCTGCACTTGGTTTTATACGTAACTACAGTTTGTGTCCGCGGCATCGATCGCGTTTTTCCCGGGTGAACGGAAAATTTCAATAAATGTCGTGTTATGATATCAAAAAATTTTTGAGACCGTTCTTAGAAACAAAGATGGGATATCAAATTTTGAAGCTTGCCGAACTTGTAGCTTAAGATTCTTTCATTTTATTCTCTTTTTAAAAAAGATAATAAAAACAATGTTTTTAATTTTTGGACACTTATTCTAGGGCCCGCAGGAAGAGTTAAAGCAAATTCTAAGCCAAGGCAATAAGCAGACGACGACAAGAGATAGACAGTATACAACATTCAAAAAACGTCAAATGCGAGTTAGACTCGCGCATCAAGGGTTCCGTGCAAACTTGTACTCGTTAGTAATCAAACATTTTTTTGTGAAATTTACGGTTTTTAAAATATTTTCCTTTACTTGTGCTATACCTTGCTTCTTGCCCAATTTCATGATCAACGGGAAGTACCCTATAGATTTTATGTGCATGTGATTTCCTTGGAAAATTCAAAAAATAAACTGCTGCAACTTTTGATTGCGTTGACTTAGAAATTTGATTTATATCACGGCTCCAAGTGGTTACAAACTTAAGTACCTATATGATGTGAATTTCAACTCGATGCCTCAACTAATTTCTGAGAAAAGAGGGTTGACAGACGGACAAACGGACAACAAAGTGATCCTATAAGGGTTCCTTTCTTCCTTTGCGGTACGGAACCCTAAAAATTATAATAGTAACTCAATTAATATATATAGGAATTTAGGAATGAATACATAGGAAACAAACAGAATAATCAGCCGTGTAAACTTTACGTTTAAATAATTGCTTATACATTTCACGGTACCTAACGTAGGTAATTGATCGATTAGTGCTAGCAAACACCATACAACTCTGGCCTTGGGTATTTATTATCGTATGGGAATTAATATGCTTAAATAAAGCTTGGACTATTTGCCTCCTTATACATATACGCTATAACGCTTAAAGTTTCACAGCATTGCTGCTTATATCAAGCTGTAAAATTGTTCAATGCTTTACCCACTGACTAGAAATACTATGGACATTGCAAATTTATTAAAATTAAAAGTATTTTTGTTAAAATACTACTCTATAGATGACTTTATTAATACCGACATTGTTTTATCATAATTTTTATTTTTTAACATAATTTATGTACCTTCTAATATTATCTTTAATATTCTAATATCTTATACGATTGTTTTTTTTGTAATTCTATGTTTGTTATTTTATTATTATTGACTTTTTGAAAACTTCTAAGCGATTTTAATATTTGTTTGTTGTTATATTAATTAAGGTCAGCATGTAAACTACCCAAAGTGACATTGCACCTACGTCTCTACCAAATGTCATTACGATCCCTTTAGCCGGTTAGGCGAGAAAATGTAACAGACAGACAGACAGAATTACTTTCGCTTTTATAATATTAAATAGGGATTTTGTGTTTCTCTCATATTAATTATACTTGTTTCGTAGAGTCATCTACTCAGTCATATATCACGATCGAGAAATGTTTGCAGTCGTAATATTTGTATGTCACTTTCTACGGCATCCGTGTGAAAGTTAAATGTACCGTCAGCGGCAAAATCTTCTCGTATTTTAATTATATTAACTGAATTTCTGGAAAACTAGGGAATTAAATACACTGATATTGTCAAATTAAATACTTCCCAAAAAATTCGATTTCGGCGGGACTCGAACTCGCACCTCACCCTTTTTGGGAACTTATTGAATTTCTTAGAGATTACTCAGAGTGGGAGGGCTTCCGCACATAAATAACATAACCTTTGATAGGCGCTATAGTCCGTAAGAGGTCCCAACCGAAAATCTCGGTTGGTTTCGTGGCTTAGTTGGTTAGAGCACACCCGTACTGAGGGTGGGGCGTATAGGTTCGAGTCCCGCCGAAATCGAAAATTTTGGAACTTATTTCATTTCTTATAACCTTTGGTTGGTCAAAATACCTTCAATTATTTTATGGCCATGATCATAGCCTTAAGCCGAAACTATGCTCGGACATAGATCTATGCTTGAGTAAAGCTTATACCATAGAAAATCGTTACTCTAGGTGCTTGAGTAAAGCTTTTACCATAGAAAATCGTTAATAATATCGTCTCAAGCATAGATCGAAGACTGAGTAAGCTTTCATAATACAGGCCTAAGCATGTTTTATAGGTGGGTAGGGGAGTTAGGGTCAACGCAGACTAGGACGAGATGGCAGGGGATTTAAATTTTTACCAATGGACATTCAAACGTATTGACATAGAAATACGTATTAAGGACGATTCACACAAATCAGTGAAGTCTCCGTTCCGGCTACGAGTCCGCTCAGTTCAGTATCAGCGCGAAATATTCTTTCATACATTCTCTATGAACGCATCCTCACTTATCAGTGTCAGTGACGACACAGTGCTCGAATGCGTTCATAGAGAATGTATGCAAGAATATGAATGAATGAATGAACACTTTATGGTACAATAAAAATAAACATGAATTTTTTTTTCTTATATCTAAAATAAACATAATACAGTACAAAAGGCGGCCTTATCGCTGAGAGCGATTTCTCCCAGGCAACCTTGGGATGGAAAAAAAAAAGATACAAGAAAAGTTGGTTGATAGTGCAAACGGAAAAACTAATACAAAAAAAAAATTACATATTTAAAATACAAAACTACCTTATTATCTTAATATTAGCACTGCTACATAATTGAGCGGACGTTGCCGGAACGGAGACTTCACTGATATGTGTCAATCGTCCTTTAAAATGATGCCGTGGCATCCGTTTCGATGCCGCGGCATCATTTTAAAGGATAGCAATTTATGTTGTATTTCTTTAATAATACGTTTGAATGTCCATTGTTAAAAATTTAAATCCCTTGCATTCTCGTGTCTCTCATGTAATTTTACATTGTCGGAAATCTAAAAAGAGTTAGTTACCTATCTAGTAACTTCCGCAACCTGCCTGGCAAACCACCGAGTGTCGAGCCAAAAAGGTATCAACTCAGCATGTTGCTGGATAGATAAGTCTTCGTCCTAACCTCTTCATTTTTTGTTTTTCGTTTCATCGTCGGTTAAAAACTCGCGGAACGACGGATAAGTACAGTGTACTGAAGGCCGAGGCATAAAGGCCGCACCGGAGCCATTGTCGCCATGCCCTGAGATAAGTGCTAGGCATTGTTCATATCCGTGTTTTTCTCAGACGCATCACGCTATGCACAACACGTACCTATAGCTACGAGTACAAGAAGTACCTACTTCCTAAATTCATGGCCGCAAGCTTCGATAAAAGTAAAAAAGGAAAATACGGGACGTTCTACCAGAGCTCACTAAAAAACTGTACCGTGTCACAGATGAAATAATGTGTGTGAAAAAAACACAAGTGAAAAAAACTAACTTCGAATTGCTAATTTTACACTGTTTTTTAGGTTTGTGAGACCAATACCTCGGGAATATCATTTTTACGGATTTACCTCGGGATCAGATGTTCTTGCTATGCCAGTATTTGTAACGTCGTAAGTGAGAAACCTATCTCCAGCAGTGGTTGTTTGTGGGCTGATGATGGTAAAACTCTCGTTACATCTTTATAGATATTGTAATCGGTAATTTCACGACTGGTACGATTCAATATTGAACCTGGATTCTACACTCTTGGATGTGTTTGTGGCATCAAAAATAATACACAATTGGTTAACAACTTGTCTTCCCACGGCATCGAGATACCAAAACATAAAGTTTACTGGGGGGTCAGTATGGGGAAACCAGTTTAGCTAGTTTTTAGACCTTTGCCTGGCCACTGTTATTATTAAACTAAAGCTTGACTTGTTAAACTTGGCCTGTTTTCTACAGTTTTTGCAAAAATCTAATCAGAAATTGCTTATCTATGTGAATTTATTTAATTTAATCATAGAGAAGTATCAGATTATGAGCATAGAGCAGAATATCTGAACTACTTACCAATTCTTAACTACGGTTTTTTACTTACGGTCTCTTAGAATAATTCGGTTTAATTCGGTGTACTTATGTTTTAAGTTTTAGTGTACTTAGTGTTGTTTACATTACAACTACAACAACATAAGATCTGTCGCTGATCTGTCGCTGATCACAAAAGTTGTACATAGGCGAGCATAATGCTAGATAGCATTCTCTACCTGCTACTCTACTGAACCCTAAAGAATGGGTACCCTTTTGTTAAACCCTGTATGTACGAGTGTACGGTGTACAATAAACACCCTTGGATTATTAAGACAAGATCCAAACTCATTTCCGGTTTTTTAACGAGAATGAAATTCCGCAGCTGACTAGCGTGACCGTTCCGTCACGTAATACACGTAACAAGACGCAGTAACAATTGATCAGTAAAACAAACAACTGTTGCTGGACTTCTAATAACCAATAACCATATCAAAACTTGTATTTACAATTGAAACAGTTGAGTTAACTGCAAACTTTGATTTATATAACTGAAACTTAAACCTATGTTTTTCTTTTTAATGTTTATTGTTTATGGTGCCATGATGGTGCTGAAATAAATTATTTTTTTGTAGGTTTTTTTTTATATCCGAGACCTTCCCATTTCAATTGCGCATCATTTATTAGTGAAACATTGGTTAACTGATAGGTATTATAAATCCGAAGGTTCTAATTTCGCCGTTTTTAGAGGCTACTCTGTTTTACCGACCAAAATTTAAGGAAGAGGCGGTTCTATTTTCGGCTCTATGTATAGTTGTATTATGTTCCTCGATTTTCCTTCAAATAAGTCTTTCGCTATTGTATGTAGAATAATACCAAGGTAGTCCGTCAAAATTTTTATTCCTGAGGAATAAATATTACCCGAAAACCTAAAAAAAACAGTGTAAAACTATGGAATTTAAATTTGACGTTTAGTTTCTTTAATACAATCAAAATATATTTTTACTAACTAAGCTTTGATTTCACAAAAGAAGGTGAAGATAACATATTTTTTTGGGATACGATAAAGCGATTTGTCGTCTCTCATCTCACTTGGTTACGTGAAGATTTGGTCTAAGATGGAGCACGCTTCCTTATAATTTTTCCTTATATTTTTACTCTAAGCTAAAAAATTATATAAAACGTATTAGATGAAGGTTGCCCTAGTAATCTCTAGTAATATCTGTATATTTATTAAACAGAAAAAAAAAATACAACTAACATTTACACTTCAATCTATTTTCTAAAAGTCTAAGCCTGTGTGTGTGCTCTTAGGTAATAATTATGTAAGCAGAGCAATTGTCTTTTCATGTCAAGATTAATAGCAAACAACTGACCTACTGTTGTTAAGATACTGTGAAATTATCCTACGTAACAATTTACTGACATTATCGAGACCATTATTGTTACAAATTTTTACGTGACTATTTGCATGAGAAACAAGAAATTAACTCACAAAAAAACCGACTCCCTCTTACTTACATACTCTTTCCCCCATTTATCAATTTAATTCAAAAAACAATGGGAAAAGGAACATTCCCGGAGTTCAGAAAAGTATTTTAAGCGGGTAAAAGAAATCATGAAAACTAGACGGCTCGTCTATATGCTCTCGCTTTCTACAGGTCTTTAGACAGGGGTTCAAGTCTCGTCAAAAGCAAATCTTTCAACAGACATAATAACATACATGTAAAACTAGACTTAAATTAGTTAAGACAATATTTAATTTATTCAACAACCAATTACCCAAACTATTAAGTTTCTGTCTGTTCCTAGAAAATATTTAACGTCAATTAGGTAGAGTTCATAACTTTATTGATTACTGTTTACTTATATTTTTAACAACATTTGAGTATAAACTACGTACAAAAGCAATAAACGTTAAACAATTGGTACTCTACATTTCCTAGTTGCTAAGAGAGTTAATTTTCTACCACTAGACGCAACAATCCCCGTGCTACTGTACTTTTTGCAATTAGATAAAAAACCATGGATATCCATTTCCGCCTTTATCATTATATGACACAAAATCGAGTATCAATTAAATTGACCTCAGTAGAGACTCCTAATCAGATATTCCAAACGGTAAGAATCTCGTATAGATAAACCCCCAAGTTCAATGAATTGATCAACAAATTTAAATCAATACCTATCAATCAAATACATTTTATTTAATTACCTACCTAATCCACTAACACTTTCATAAATACTGTCAATAAAAAGCTGACGAGACGAAAACTGATACAAAAATGCACATCACATCAAATAAAAGTTGGTTTAGTATTCGTTCACGCATCTGTAGTGTCGTAAGTTTTGATAAAATAATCAAGATACTCACAATGATCCCTTTCTAAGTTAGAATTAAACACGAAAAAGGTAAAAAGTCCAATTATTTCACAGCACGTGTTCACTCTACGATATACAAAATGCGACTGACCACTTGGAGGTTCGCAGACGCTACTTTCTAAACGCGAATCGTAACCACCTGACAGGTGAGTTTGGGCACTTGACTTGCGCGAGCGCATGGTGGTACCTAGGTATTCTGTGTCGCGTGTTGGTAGGTCAGGAACAACCTGCATTCTTCAATCTCGTCACATCACATTTATACATAGATCTTCTCATGGCATACATCTAGGTATAGGTACCTAAGCTTTGTTTTTTGTATACAAAGTTGTACTCTTTACTAACAAAGAAAATTACAATCAAATAACAAAATTAAATTACAATTGAGTAATTACATTTAAAAGTAATTACAATTGAGACAATTATTGAGCTAACTGCAGACCCGAGAGCTGGTGAGTATCTGGCGCAGCGCATCAGCATTGCTATACAGCAGGGTAATGCAGCTAGCGTCTTGGGCACGCTTCCGACTGGTATTCAGTATTCAGTATTTTAAAATTGTTAGTTAATTATAATCATGAAGGTATAGCAAAATCTCCGAAGCTCAAGAGCTTTATTTATTTATTTATAAGGTAATACCAAGTACCAACAATACAAATAATTAATCATTAGCATTGAACACAATTATAAGCTTTTGTAAAAGACGTTTCAGAATAGGACCGAGGTCCGAAAAAAATATATTTCTATTCACAAATGTCATCACAAGACATCATAAGGATTTATAACAGAAATTACAAATTTCATTGCCACTCTGCGTCCGTAGGGAAACTAGTAGGTGCAAAATGTATACATTACAGGGGCTTTCTTTCGTAAGTACTTAAATAATGAATTATAGAGTATTACAAAATTCAAAAAAATAAATAAAAAAGTCTTAAACTGTAACTTAAACTAAGTCCCTCCGGATTTTCAAAAAATTATGTCGGCGTCTGTCTGGTCTAAGCATGGTTGAAGCAACGCGTGACCCGAGAGCTGGTGAGTACCTATCTGGCGCAGCGCATCAGCATGGCCATACAGCGGGGAAATGCAGCTAGCGTCTTGGGGAAGCTTCCGACTGGTAATTAATATGGATCAGTTTAGCTACCTGTAGATTGTTTGCAACTGCCTGCAGTTAACTCAATTGTTTCAATTGTAAATACTAGTTTTAATTAACTTGTATTATTCGATTGTATTTTTTTATTAGGTATATATTTTTATTATATTTTTTTATAAAGACTTTATAAAGACATTCTCAAATTCAACATGTAGTCAATATTAATGCGACCTAATTTCACCAGGACTGCAATGAATATAGGTGATAGGTCAGGAACGTTGTTCGTTGACTCGGCCATTGCATTTCAAT
This sequence comes from Eupithecia exiguata, assembly GCA_947086465.1. Classification (NCBI taxonomy): domain Eukaryota; kingdom Metazoa; phylum Arthropoda; class Insecta; order Lepidoptera; family Geometridae; genus Eupithecia; species Eupithecia exiguata. The sequence continues at coordinate 6,993,054 of OX352247.1, read as the reverse complement.
AAATTGTTCTCGGGTCAAATCTTATGTTGAAAGTAGTATGCAAGGGCTGAGGGTTCACATAGGGTCAAAACCATAGAGTTATTATAGTTGGCTAAAGTTCGGACGCAAAGCAGATGGAATTTCGTACAATGACCTCTTTCTGACAGTGGTCTCAAACAATTTTGCATTACCGGCATGGTTTATAAGAAATATTTGAAAGAGAAAAAAAATATTTACTGGCTTATTAAATATAGTTGCGTATGAAAATCGATTTGCTAGAAATAAAAAAAATATTATTCATAAATCAGAATCCGATTTCTCTGTATCGGAGTTACTGAAGTTAACAGACCACTATACAATGAAAAAAAGATAGCAAAAACTAACAAGCTAAGATATTCTGACCCTGTGACTGGTGAGAAAACTGAGCGATCACTAATGCATCCGAAGATGGAATGTCGTTTGTTCGTTAACTAAATTTTTTTAAATAATATGTCAAGCAACCCAAGGCTCAAACAAAAAACTCAAGGAACAAAAGTTACGAAGAAACACTATTTCATCTGTGACAAAAGGTTTACAATCCTGGTCATTGTATTCGTGCGAGCGTGACGGATTATATTTACGCGGGAGTGACAGAGATAGGTAGTAACAGGTCAATGTACGAAATTCCATGTGCATCGCGATCGGACTTTAGTACCTATATTAACTCTATGGCTAGCACTATAATAACCGTAGATTGAGAATTTAACTAGATCAGTGGCATGCGTGGCCGCAAAAAGGGACAGAGTAATACGAAGTGGTGTTGCCATACAATTTTGTTACCCTGACTTTAGGTTCGTAATTTCATGTCTGGTAGGTGGTATTTTAGTATCATACATCATTCATTACATTAGGTACCTACGTATGCGGGAGTAGGTAAACTTTTAATTTAATGAGCATAGAAATAAAACAACGTTCAGGTATCAATGTTAGGTTTCGTTTAAATTTATTACCACCGCCACATAATACGAGCTAACGTGTAAGTAGACATCATTTCAAATACTAAAATAATGTAATTTTGAAAATAATATTATTGCTAGATAATCAATTCAAACACTTACCAAGCAAGAACTTACAATAAAAATTGCACTTTGGAAATCACATTTCTTTTAAGTAATTAAATCTTACACATAAGGTATTGCTAAGATAAGACAACCATTATACGAAATTCAAAAGCACTTTTAAATTATACTTCAGGTAAAATGTGCAGAGAAAACCAAATTAAATTTTTTACACCTTAAACACAATATTACCTACGTATCCAAATATTTTATATTCTGTTTTATTTATTAGGTATGTAATAATGACCATTGTGTGTGATGATTATGATTACTCTCCACAAATCATAGGATCACAAATCAATCAGTCTTTATTTCTATCAAAGAGCCTTAATCAATACCCATACACTTAATAAATAAAATTGTACATACACTAACTACACGGTACATACCTGCTTACTAATTTACACTGGTGGTTTTATTTATACTGCGTTGTATTTCTCTTACAAACTCAAAGTTTTCATGATTTTCCTCACGTACCTTTTCCGTAGTAGGTATATATCTTACATGCCTGAAATAAAATATTGAAGCATTAATATGAAAATTATAAATAGTACTATAGTAATAGTAAGTTATATTAGTAACACCAAATCCCAATACCATTTAAATATTTTCGATTTAGTATTTTGATTAGTAGGTAGACTAAAACACAAAGTAGGTATAATTTTTCTATCCAAATCTCAAACAGTCCTTCACCCATCATCGTAGCACTGATTCTTTTTATGTATTTATTTATTTTACTTACCAGTCTTGGAACAGCATAAGAGAACAGATACGTTCACATTTCTTTTTTGTTAACGATTTTCATGAAAATGTTTGAACAAATTACTAAATATTTTTGGGTTCCCAGTTTTTGCGACCCGTGGCTTCTATCCAAAGCAAACGTAAATCATTGTTTTCGGGAAATCTGTAACAAACAAAAACATATTTTAAGAATGTATGTAGATGTAGGTATTCATGTCTCAATGCGCCACGACATTTGGGGAATTTTATTTTCGAGTGCAGGCAACCCTAAATTTTCGTAATTTTAGGTTATATTTATTAGAATTATTTTAAAACATAGTTTTTGAGTCTTGTCTGTACGGAAATCTATGAAACTATAAATTTTGAACCTTTTTTGAAGTCAAACGAGCTTATACTTACGATTGGAATGACAAACTCGGCACTTTTCGTTCACCGTCACTTTTACATCCAAAAACACTGCACCGCACCATCGTTGCTTCAGATTTATATCGTTGAGAGACGCAGGAATGCCCGCAGAGTCACTTTCACACATTTAATTAGCAGAAAGTATCATTAGGTCGAAAAAAACAAATACTATGTGATGTGCCCGGCATGTTTGTTTAGCTCTTATAAGAGCTAAACAATGAAAAAACTGGCACACTGGTAGAGACAGAGAAACTTTCATTCTATCTCATTTCTTCTCAGGCTACAAGCATATTTTTACCTCTCTCTTGTGTGAATGAAATGGGTATATGCAACATCTCTAGTGGTATACAAGGTGTATTATAATATGTGTACTACGCCGAAGGGGGGGGTTTCAGACCCCAATGGTGATCAGTTGTGGGGGGGAGATTATGCAAAATTCCTATTTTCAGTTTCCCATACAAAAAGTTTTAATTTCCTAGTGCCTAAATAAAGTGACAACCCTATCCGGGTATCCTATAGGTACCTACTAACCTCTGCAGGTAGGTAGGTATTTATCTTCGTAGATTTCAGCTATGGCGGGAGATTACTAGACGATTTAGTAAATGCGTAATAATAATAAGATGCTAGTAGGTAGGTACCTAGGGGTAGTATTGAGAAAATTTTAAAATCTAAAGTAGAGTTAGGAAAGTATTAAGTGTAGGTACATACATTTTCTCGCTAGTCAGCTGTGACCATACCGAGGTCATTATCCCAAGTGCAAGAAACAGCTGACCTTAGGGTTGTCACTTCGTAAAAAATCAGCTGTCCATGTTGAAACTTTGATGCAGCTTTTTTCACAGATACCAATTGAAATTCGAAAAGTTGTTGAACAAAAGTTGTTCCCCGGGGGGGTGGAAATTCCCCCCCTTTCGCATAGTACACATATTATGATACACCTTGTATACTCTAAGATAATAACTCTATGGTCAATACCCTCATCTCTTCTCTACCTTTAAGAAGAGATTATTGAATTTATCCATAGATTTATATCTCGGCAATTCAAATTCCGAGGTGTCAATGTACAAAATTGAGTTATCTATGTGATATTTATAAATCCTAACTTCCAAACTAATGTTATAAATGCGAAAGTGTGTTTGTTTATTTGTTGTTTGTCCTTCCTTCACTAAGCAACCAATCGACTGGATTTTTGGCATAATGTTAGTTGAAAAAATAAGGAGTAATATGTTACTCTTTGTCCTGGTTAAACATCAAATTCCCATGGGAGATTTACGGGAATAATCCCCCTAGAAAGGTGAAATTCGAATTTAACGTGGGTGAAACCGCGGGGAATAATAATGGACAATCCACACAGCATCATCTAGCCCCTAGCTAAGCAGATCTTGTATTAATGGGTATTAGATAACAGATAACCATAATACATAACATAGATAGATATTTTTTATTATATATATATACATAGCAAATACCCAGAACACCTTGCAGATCGTACAAACATTTGTCCCAGGGTGGGAATTGAACCCGCAACCTCCTTCGTCGCAGGCGGACATTCGCCCGCCGCGGCACGGAGGTCGTCGTATGTATGTAATTTATAAAGTGTATTAGATAACAAGAACCCATAACACAAGCTCAAGAGGATCCGTGGATTGTCCGGCATGTAGTTTTTAGGGTTCCGTACCCAAAGGGTAAAAACGGGACCCTATTACTAGGACTTCGCTGTCCGTCTGTCCGTCTGTCACTCACCAGGCTGTATCTCATGAACCGTGATAATTAGACAGTTGAAATTTTCATAGATGATGTATTTCTGTTACCGCTATAACAACAAATACTAAAAAACCGAATAAAATTAATATTTAAGGGGGCTCCCATATAACAAACGTGATTTGCTTGCCGTTTTTATAGAAAATGGTGCGGAACCCTTCGTGCGCGAGTTCGACTTGCACTTGGCCGATATTTTTATTCTATTTTATTTGAACCTTATAAGTCCCTTTCATAACATTAACTTCTTTTAAATTCATCATGAACCAGTTTTAGTGATAATTATATTTTATTCTTATCATTGTACGTTATGAATTATGGGGAAAAAAGTTTTATGACGCATTTAAATGACCAGCACAAAAATAATAGATTCGAAATCTTTCGATTTATTTTCAGTTTTATAGTATTACATAATTTTAATATAAATAAAAACAATAAAATATTTATAACTTCTTTTATTATCGAGTTTAATTCAATACATGAAATATGGTTTGCCTTTAGGAGTATTTCATGGGTATAGAAATATGATGTATTTGTTTTTTGTGTGCGCTGTAATATTTATGCAATATATTGTAGTACAATGTCTAATACCAGGATTGATTGTAAAGAAACGTAAGTTTTAAAAAACATAAACCAGACTTGACAAAAAATATTATAGGAAAATCAAGCCAGGTCCTTACACGAACCTCCAGAAACTAGATTCTGCACGAGGTATTTAGAAAAAAGGTTTCCGACTCAAAGACTTGGAATCTTAATCGTATCTTATTCAATTAATATTTATTTCATTCATTACAATCCATTGATAAAGAAAATACAAAATACAATAATAATGACAACTAATATTTACACTTAAATCTATTTTCTAAAAATCTAAGCCGTCACCAGAAGGCAAAGTGCCCAGAATGCTGGCAGCATTGCCACGTTGAATGGCAATGTTAATTCGTTGACCGAAATAAAAGCCAGCATTCCGATCACCTGTGGACTCTATTAGGAGTTTTGCTAGATCTATTCAATTATATTTGTTAAGGCGCATATACCCGACCCAAACAAGCGCCGCCACTTACTTCTTCATCTTATTATTCCGTTTAACAAAGATTTTTTTTAAATCCTCCGCACAGTTTGTGATACCTATTAGATACAAGCTTTTGTTTAATGCCTCTGTAATAGTTTTATTCTATTTAGGTAGTTTAAGCAGTGAATCGAAGTTGCCCTTGGAGGCCACTAAATTCTATTTTCGAGTTCCATTTTCAGAAATAAATTCAAAAGAAATATATGTCCTTTGTAAACAGAACACCAAAAAGTCGAGTCTTTATGCAAGAGGACGAATGTTTTGTACTGGCTGAAGATTTTAAACAAAAAGAAAATAGAAAAAATACCTTTTAACCTTAGACGCTACGCGATTTTGACACACTTTGACCAAGAGAAGTGAAAAATAAATAACGTTATTGTTACAGTGGACAAAACTCTTATAGCGAGAAAACGCCAAGACACCATGGACATGTGCAGACTTTTCACTGAGGAGAACGCGAAACTCCGTCGGACCAATCACGCGCCTAAAATAATAAAATCATATAGAAAACCTTCGCGGTTCAAGAGAGATTTGGCGGATATGGAGGACAAGATTTTTACTGCTAATCCAAGGTAGATTTCCTGTACTTTTTCGCTACTTTGTACCGTTCAATCAAAAAAACTTTATTATGTATATTTTTTACAAGGGGATAAACCACCCCATACATAATTAATAAGTAGAATCTCATGTTTTAGGTCATTTTAGAATTACACGTTAACAACTGTCAATATGATAATTATTCACTTGATTTTTTAAATTTCTCATACCTGAAAAGAATGAGAAACCTCGTAGAATTCACAAACATGTTTGTGATGATGGGTTGAACCTGCAGTTCACGTATTGTCACTAATTTACCAATAACCCTGTATATAACGTATAATTTCAACAGGTCAAAAAGGTCAGTGACACCGTTCGCGGTGAACCCGGCACTAAATGCAGAAGATGCCAAACGAGTGGAGAGTATTGTCAATAAGCTATACGACGATATGGAAGAGAGGGGAGAAAGAGTCACCTATCGGCAGATGAAGACTAGTCCGAGCTCTATCATGGTACCTACCTTATTTGAATTTAGAATTTGTACATTGTGTATAAACAATTTATTGTTTGCTGGCCACATATAAAAATAAAACGTCAAGTGCGAATCGGACTCGCGCAACGAGGGTTCGCTAAATATCATGATTCTAGCTCAACGGGAAGTAGGTACCTTATAGGTTTTGGTCCATGTCGAGAATCAAAAAAATGCTTTTTTGTGTTTAGACTACAATATTACAGTTTTCGGATTTTTCTCTTTACTTGTGCTATAAGACCTAGCTTCTTGCCAAATTTCATAGTTCTATGTTAACGGTAAGTACCCTATAGGTTTTTGATCCATGGCGAGATCCAAACAATATTTTTTCTGTGAATTAGCAACAAATTAACGGTTCTCGGATTTTTCCCCTCACCTGTGCTATAAGACCATGCTTCCTGACAAATTTCATGATTCTAGGTCAAAAGGAAAAAATCAAAGGTAACAGCAGTTTATACCTGCTGCGTTGACTTAGAAGTTTGATTTACGATTTATTATATTGCGGCTCCAAGAGTTCACAAATTTGAGTATATTATGTAAATTTCAACTCGATACCTCCACGCGTTTCTGAGAAAAGAGGGTTGACAGACTGACAGACGGACAACAAAGTTATTCTATAGGGTTCCTTTTTTCCTTTTGAGGTACGGAACCCTAAAAATACCTGCTGGCATGGCGGTATCAAGAACATACAACCAAGGAATTAATAAACTAACTCACATTCAACCCAAAAAAATATATTTTTAAAATCGGAATTTTGCAGCACCGTGTTTTAATCTAGGGTTTATTATAGAGATCTTATTTAATCCATAAAGGTTTTGTTCGAATAGAAATAGAGTTTTTGTAAAAAAAAAGGTTTGAAAGCAACGTTCTTGTTTTGCAGGGAACCAAGAACCAAACTTTCCCCAGCAGAAGGTTCGACTTTGCCCCTGCCTTCCTGGCAGGTCCGCAAGCACAGCTGAATAAAGAGATAATACCTGACGACTACCCCTTCCCGAGTAAAGCCAGGTGGAGGCGCGGTATCGTGCCTTATTTCATTGATCCTAGGACGTATGGTAAGCTCTGGACATCTCTTGCTTGTATAAAAAACAGTTGGTGATAAAGAGAAAGTAGGTGTCAACCTGTCTCGTTTGAGCGAGTCCATTTGCTTGATAACATCACGTTTCACGCATCATCCACTTAGACACATTAGAAAACAAGTACAAAATATTTGCTACACAAAACCTAATAAAAATGTATCTCGCAGTATAAATCGTAATATAGCTATAATTTCCATTCAAACCTTTTCTTTGTCTACCTTCTTCCTTAATCCTTATGTTCCTATCACTGCTGTCTTTTGTGGAAAGGCCCTTTCAGTTTTACAGCAACTGTAATTAACTCTAAATATATATATAATTCTGAACTATTTACACAGCATTATCTAACCCCTAGCTAAGCAAAGCTTGTGTTATGGGTACTAGATAACTGATATGCCAATTACAATACATTACACACAATTTTTTTTATCGCACATAAAAAACGACCAGAACACCCGGAACAAATATTTGATGATCGTACAAATATATGTCCCGAGGCGGGAATCGAACCACAGAAGGTCGTCATACCTAAAATCTTCTATCCTTTCAATTATTCCCAGACGCCCACCTCGCCGACATAATAATGTCAGCTTTCGATTACGTGGAGAAGGCGACATGTATCCGGCTGCAGAAGCTTCGAGAAAAGCCTACTGACCAGGCTTCTATGGAGAAGGTGCTCTGGCTCTACATATCAAATCCAACTGGCATCAGGCAGTGCGTGCATAGCAATGAAAGGAGAGTCATCAACGGTGTACAGGTATTCTGGAACTGTTCTCTAAGCAAACTCAAAAAACAATATTAGGCAAACTGCAGACATAGAAGACTATAATAACAGACCTTACTTACTTGACTTACTATTGAAGTCCTGAAGAATGTATTTCATGACTTTTTTACAGCATCAGATCCAAAGTAGCAAAGTTATCTTGTGTTAGGGACTCTACTCAAGGGACATGACTACTCCGTTGACACATCCCGACGGTAGCGGCGGGCTAAATGAAGCGGGCTAAGTGGGTAGTGTTGGCTGCTATGGTGTGCCACTCCATTATTGATAGCAAATGCCATTCATCTGCTACATGCTATCAAACTACTTTAAAAGTAAAGGGAATCGAACCAGCAATATTCTGCGTCACAGGCGGCATCTGCCCACTCCGCCTCGATAGCATAAAAATTCTATTGCTCTCTACTCCTCCAAAATAATTACAGCCTTTGGAGGCTTTGCTGTGAACTTTTGACAAGGCTTAAATCATGCAATCCCCACAGTTAACAGTGTTCGGCTACGATTGCATGTCGCTCGGAGACATTGTCCACGAGGTGATGCACATCCTGGGGTACTCTCACGAGCACCTGCGCTCTGATCGGGACCAGCACATCTCTGTGCTATGGGACAACATCAAACCGGGTGAGTGACAGAAATCTGAACTGGCGAGCCAAGCACATAAATATTGTTACAATAAAAATTAATACTTAAATAACAAATAAATTTACCAGTAAGGAATAGAAACAAATTAAAACAAGTATTACAATTATAACAGTTGAGCTAACTGCCGACTGTTACAAACAATATAGATGTAGTGTAGGTCCATAAATACATTTATGGATTAGCAAACTTTATTTTTTATCTACATCTATGCCAGAAAATTAAATATAATATTGTGGCAACTGATCAAAACAAATAAAACGTAATGCTATAAAATTGTAGCATTTTAAATTATATTATCACAAGGTAACATTATAGTGATCCCCTAAACGCAAGCCAACCAATGTCATATTATAAAGAACATTATAATTCTAAGGTTACAAGAAGTATTTCGATCTGAACGTCCCGCTGCCCACGGAGTATGAGCTGGAAAGCCTGCCGTATGACTACTCCAGCATCATGCACTACCCAGCACGAGCTTTCTCCAAGAATGGACAGTCTACCATCATGACTGAGGTAACCATTTTGCTTTAGGGATTTTACATTAGGAAGAGTACTTCCACTGAAAACTTGCGTGCGACTTTGCCGTTTTCTTTTTCCCTTTTTCGTAAGTAGATTAAAGATTATTTATTTATTGAGAAAATAACGTCATTACAGCTTTTTAAGCCCGTTATATCTGGCTAGGTACCTACTTAAAAAGCAATAGATACAGTAATCTATAGGTACATTTTGTTTGGATTATGAGCTGTGCCATTTCCGTGACTTTCGGCAGATTCGCTGTTTTCAGACCTATGAGCGAAGGTATCGGTCTACTCGTAATTTCCAATATTTGCATTATGGCAGGATTTATTGATAAACGACCTATCTATTTATAAATTCACAAGAGACCATCCTCGCAATTTAAATGAGGATCCAATTCCTACGAAGTTCTTGTAGCGGCGGTACAGACGAGGAACGTAAGTGAAAAACCGAAAAATGGGACCTTCAAACCTCCTCCCTCCCCCGGCTCAAGGGCTACGGGCGCGGACTTTTGATATGTTCACCACCTAACTAGTCCAAACAAAGTTACGAAGTCAAAAATTGTGTTCCAAGAATTTCCCTTTATACCTTTTTTTGAGCATTCATTGCCTGGCCTATAGGGAAAACTATCTTTTTGTTTTTGCACTGTAGACAATCATTTATAACAATCTCTGCTGATAAATATATCAAAATTGAATTAATAAATAACCCTGTATAATCCACAGTCGGGAATCAAAATAGGCCAACGCGAAGGCCTGAGCGAGATCGACGTTGAAAAGGTCGCCCTGATCTACTCCAACGAATGCGTCTCCCGCAACAGAGAATACCTTTTGCAAACCTGTCCGACTGTTGTCAAGTCCATCACTAAGCCAGCTAACGTCACGTCGCAAGAAATAAAGAACTACTTCGAGAATAGATTGTGGAAGTATGGTCTCATCAGCTACAAGTTGAGAGATAAGTTGGAATTTAGTAAGTACTTTTTCAATTTTGTAAATGTAAGAAGTTTTTATTTGCTAACGTTTGTGGAATTTCGAGTTAATAACATAGGCAATAGGAACAGTCATGGTAATGAGCTAAACATTTAATGAATTTAATACATACTTAGTACCTAGGTACGTTAATTACCCTAGCACCTTCTCATCTTAGAGGGTTATCAGTAAGGGCCGGTTCCGCAGCAACATCAGCGGAGTCCCACAAACGGCGAAAATACGCTAATCTTGGCCGAGGAGCCGTTTGGGGTGGAAACCCTCCTTGGGGCACATACAATATACAAAGATCTAACAAAACTCCTAATAGAGTCCATAGGTGATCGGAATGCTGGCATTTATTTCGGTTAACGAATTAGCATTGCCATTCAACGTGGCAATGCTGCCGCACTTAGCCTTCTGGTGACAGCTTAGATTTTTAGAAAATAGATTTAAGTGTAAATATTTTATTTTGTTATTGTAATTTGCTTTAAATAAACTTATGATGAGCGAGTAAAGCTAAGCCACGTTTAGGAATTAAAAATTTAAATATTCTCGTTTTATCTATTAATCATATTCTACGATAAAACTTCCTACTCCCTTGTGGTGGAGCTATCGGCACTTGAGGCCGAACTAAGTCACTTGACCTCGTGGTGCAATTTGAAGCGCATACCGTACTGAGGGAGGGTTGCGGGTTCAAGTCTCGTCGAAGTCGAAAATTTATTGGGACATAATGAAATTTTCGTAGAAAATTGCCCCAGCGCGAATTGCGCACTTTCACTGCTAACCTTGTTATTCATATTATCTATTTATTATCCATTTATTTGTACCAAAGACCAGTACCTAACTCTTAATAATTTTATAGCTGTCGAAGAACGAGCTAACATAAACGCAGTATTCAAACATATAGAGCAAGAGACATGCTTACAATTCAGGGACGTAGGCGAAGATGATGATGATGATGATGATGATGAAGATGACAGCCATCAGTCATTAGAGGAAGGAGGAGGACTGGCGAACTCGACGGAGGTAAGAAAAAGACAAAACATACTATGATCTACCAGACGTATCTACGTTTAAAAATATTAATTTTAATTTAATTTTATTATTATTAATTTGACTTCCTATTTATAAGGATAAGGAAGAAACCAGACTAAAAGAAAGCGTTGAACATGTCCAACTAAATGCAGAACTCGTGCCAGAAGGTGAAGTACCAAATCAAGGAACAGAAGTTAATCAAGATATTAATGAAAAAACCGAACATAATGAAGAAGCCATAGATCATAACGAAGGTGGAACACAGGACAACAACGAAGGTGGAACACAGGATAACAACGAAGGTGGAACACAGGATAACAACGAAGGTGAAGCGCATGAAAATAATGAATTAGGAGAACAGAATAATAATGGAGAAGAAAATCACGATAACAATGAAGGAGAAGATCAAGATCAAACTGGAGAAGTGGATGAAAAGGAAAAAGCTGAAATTGTAATCACACAACCTGAACTACGGCAAAATAAAGGAGATAATGTTCAGAACAACAAAAGAAACATTTTGAAAAATATGAAGAAGTATAATATGACTGTAAAGAAAGACCTTCTCAGGCAAGGTAAGCGGGTAGAGTACTTTTGGTCAGGAGATAAACTAAACTGACATTACAGGTTGGCAGGATGTTTGGATAAAGTTGAAAAAAGTAGGTAACTTTGGCAAAAACCAAATAGGTAAAATGACAAATAGTATCTAAGGTATTTTTCATCAAATACATAATAGCGCATAGCTAGCAGAAACCTCAGCCCCCCCTAGCACAGGGATTGTTATCTGGGGTAGAATAGAGAAAAACTACGTCACTTTGTCATCCAATGCGTAAATTATTTGAAATGCATTCCATCAACTTCAATAATGTACGCAATGTATGGCGATGCAATGTCATTATTGTCTATTCTACCCTAGACAACAATCCCCGTGCTAGGGGGGCTGTAGCCCCAGAGCTTTACGCCGGATTCTGTTTCACATCAAACATCACATCAACAGTCTATAACTGTCCACAGCTGGACATAGGCCGCCTCCGTATGCCAAGCACAGGGATTGTTGTCTAGGGAAAAATATAGAAAAAAATGTCACGTTGTCATCGAATGTCGGTAAACTAGGTAGATTCTCGGTTTACGTCGAATGTAAAATTTTATCTATACTACCTACCTTAGTAACCATAATACTTCATTGATTCTACCTTAGTTTGTTATATATTTCATCGTCCATAAAATATAAATAAATGATGCTGACCATCCACACAGCATCATCAGCGCCAAGCTAAGCAAAGCTTGTCTTATGGGTTCTAGATGACTGATGAACATAATACAACATTACCTCTTAAATATTTTTTTAAGCATTGAAAACACCCAGCACACCTAGACAAATATTTGCAGATCGTACAAACATTTATCCCATGGCGGGAATCGAACCCGCAACCTCCTGCATCGCAGGCGACCTTCGCCCTCCGCGCCACAGAGGTCGTCGCATATTTTTACAAACTAACAAAAAATTTCAGCAATTGAAAAAAAATGGAAGAAACGGTTTGCGAAGCGGTCCAAACGAGACACGAGTAACGCTAGTCCGCCTAAACCACCACTAACCAAAAGTTCACAAAAGCTTCCCAAAGGACCAACAAGGCGGCATTCCAGCACATTGTTAGAGTTGAGGAGATCAGCTGATCCGGGGTGCGAGTGCCCTGAACCTGGGGCCCCGAAGAATGACAAGGTAATTAATAGTCCACTACTGCAATGTTGATGACATGTCATGACGTGATTTGGTTTTTACAGGCAGATAAAGTCAACACAAAGAGCATTTTGAAAAGCCAACTTTTGTGAACGGAACGTTATCATGATTTGATTGTTCTGAAAAACTTTAAACCTACTTTAATTTCATTAGTTTTTTCAATGTTTTTTAATTTTTCGGCACTAATACTCAAAAGTATTAGTCCAAAAAAAAAACGAGGTATACCTCAGGAATACAAAAGTGGTGAAACCACCTTGGGATCATTCTCCATATAACACGAAAGAATTTTCGAAATCGGTCTATACACTGCATTGTCACTTAGATTGTTATTGTTTAATTTGTAAATTCTTTTTAGTTTTAAGTGAGCAATAAAGTATGTTCTATCTATCTATACTTGGCGGAGAAATCGACGAACATACATAAAACTACAGCTGAACATAGAACAAATGGAAAACACATGAAACGTCCTCTTTTGTTTTTCATAAGGATCTCTCCACCTGCTTTCCATTAGGTCTTCCACTGCAAATGTACATCTTACAAAGCACTTGATGGGGCAAAGCGTGCTTAATTTTTGGAGTTGTGTGTCGTGTCACGTCCGGAATTCTTCAACTTCTTCATACTGTTTGTGCCACACAATGAGCTCTCATTTATGTTTAAAAGAACGATTTACAATAACATTTCATGTGAAAAATCCAAAGTCAAAAAATTTGCGCTGGTTTGTCCTCAGCCTAAATTTGCGAGATTTCCCTTATTTGAATAATTTTCCCTCCTAAAGCCTAGACTACGACATTCGGCGATGCGTTTTGCGGCGCATCTTGCGTCTTGTGACTGGGGTCGTCACTTTTCCGCAAGTCGCACCGCGGCGACTCATGGACGGTCGCAGACGCAAGATGCGCGGGCGGGCATGTCGTGGCCTGCGGGTAAACTGTTAAAAATCTCTTACACTGTGAAACATTGCGTCTTGCTCACAGTAAAAACTAACCTTGGCTTTTGAAATGCGCAACATCAGTAACTTTTATAACATGAATTGGTGAGTCTGCAAAATTCTGTTAATATTTTGCTATAAAAGCTTTCGTAGTTTTGTTGAGACGAATTCATTATGAAGTTAACCTTCTGTGTAATGGCTTATAGGGTATTACATCCTTTTGAAAAGTATCAAATAGTTTAGATAGTGCTTGTAAACCACAAAAAAATATGCTTTATTTTATTAAATCGATAGGTGCCATACAAATGCATTTAAAACTTTCATTTTCAAGTTTCGCGTTTAATTTGACGAAGACGCTGGACGCAATGGACGCATCATTGCTATGTCTCGTATAGTCATGACGTGTAGGAATCTAAGTAAATGCGCCGATGTTGCTGATGACAATTGATACTTTTCAGTTTACCTACAAGCCGTATGACGCAATAACATTGCGCCTACTAGTTCATAGTGTTATCAAAAACCGGCCTAGTGCGACTTTGATTTGTTATTTCCTGAACTAAAACTAATATTTTCCGATTGCTTTTTGCCTGTATTTTGTATTTTTATATTATTAGATATAATCTCATATAGGAAAAAATACACTATTATTAACCCTACGCTCTTCTTCCGACTGACAATGTTAACATAAATATTCCTAACCCTATTCTCAAGTTGAAACCAGTAAATTTGTATCAGATTCTTACATCGCTGGTTATGTAGTGAGCATGCTTGAATTGGCATCGGGATTAGCACGGGTTACGCAACGCTGACACGCGAGGATTGTTAAATAAATCCTGACCAATGATATAATGAACACGATCAAATTTAGGCTAGTTTTGATGAAGCACTGAAAATTGTGAAATAAGCATCTGTCAGCGAACGGATTCACAACCTTTTTTCACCGATTTCAGTAGAGTTTCAATGTTCGGTTACCTTAACTATTGAAACCAAACGAGTACCATACATATGATTTTTTTCATTATGACTTCATACGGTTCAAAATGTACCGTAAAAAGCAAACAATATTTCGAAGACATGAGATACGATCCAGAACAACTATAGATGTCAGTACGTTGGTTAAAAATGCTGTTTACGCGAAAGACAAACTAAAACCTAAAAAAAAAACACTGCCTACTCGAAGTTTGCGCGGTGGAGCCCTGCTCAATAGAACTAAACAATAAATAATGCTGGACAATTTACACAGCAATATCTAGTTAAGTAGAGCTTGTGTTAAGGGTACTAGATAACTGATAAACATAATACAATACACAGATATTTTTTTATAAAACATAGAACACCCGGAACAAATATTTGCAGATTGATCGTACAAACAACACAAGCAAGCAAAGTCGAGGGCAAAAGCTATAGTATCGTCAAATCGTCATTAATCAAATCAATGTTCCAGCCCATAGAGATAGGAGCAGGCTGCTTCAACTCTGTTAACGACCTCCTCCATTTCTTCGTCCACTTGCTGGGCTTGGACCATCAACACAACATGCACGATCGAGACAACTATCTTTATATCGTCTGGAAGAATCTTACAAAAGGTAACATTTATTTACCTACTCGTTCTTACGTCATAATAAGCAAGAAATGACGCTGTACCATAGAAATAAATACAATGCAACAAACGCTCAGCTGAAAGTCCCTTTTACCAGGAGAGCAGAAGTTGAGTGGAGATACAGAGAGTTGTTCAGAGATTCACTGGTAAAATCTAACTAGTTTCTTCAATGTTAATGCTAACCTGGTACTTACTGACAGCACTATTTTGATGGTAGGGTTTCGTCCCGGCATACCACCAGAGCATAGGCTTTGTGGTAGACCGGATCCGTAACGCTTTATGAGCTTATACCAGAGCTGCTTCTAGAAATAAACTGTTTTAAGTTAATATCTAAGTAAAAAACAGTAACATGAGAAATAAAGGTACGAGCGCGTTGACATCTTTTGTATGGAAAAAAGCACGCGACTTAACTGTTTGCATCAATTCTAGTAATAATCTGTTTTGATTTTTTTCTTCATCGCTATAGACGTAAAGGATGAAATGCAAAACAAGCTCCCACCAGCTGCCTCAGTCGGCTTCCAGTACGATTATCAGAGCGTCATGCACTACCCATGGCTGCAAATCAAGGATGGTAGAACTAACGTCATGTATCCTATTTGGGTAAGTATGAAAAATGTCCCTTCTGAGTAGCGATCATCATCAAATAAGCTCACACAAATCAACTGCTGGTCATAGGCTTCCTCTTTTCGGTACTACAAACAGCGGTCTTGAGCCGCTTACATTCATCGACTCCCGGCGACCGTCGGTACAATGTCGTCGGTCCATGGAGTGAATGGTATCCTAATGTACGCGGGTTTTGCTAAATGACCATAACCACCAAATATACATGGGTTGACGATGATGATAGTAACCCTACATCTATAGCCTATATGTATCCTCTGGTCCACGGCTAGTTGCGGGGCTCTAATAAGCAGTTACCCTTTTAATACATAGTTACAGTGCTTTTATGAACATATGTCCTGCGGAAATTAGTAGTGGAACAAACGAACCTTATTTGTGATGGAAGAACACCAACGTTTAATTCCCTTAACGAGGGATTTAGCGACGACCGAGCACGACAAGGTTTCTAGTTATTCCGCTTATATCGGTTATGAAATCATCAAACTACGATTGTTTTAATAGGATCCATGTTGTTCATATAATCACTGACCCATCCATTTTTTCTCAGAACGACGGCTGGGCCATGGGTCACTGGCAAGGCCTGAGCTCGGTGGACGTACAGAAGCTGAATATGTTGTACTTCTCGGAATGCGCCGAGAGGATGTGGCACGATAATAAAAATGAAAAAAATAATTAAAAATAATTGAGTTGTTTTATATCTTGAATTTATCTATTGGCAGCGGCTCATGAGGCCTATTTTAATTTTCTAAATACGCAATTGTGTTCTGGACTCCTTTTTTTTGCGAATTTGTACACTAATTCTGTGTATTAGTTGGAGTACTCGTATGAATTGGCCGAAACGACACAAGCAATTGCGTATTGGAGAACTAAAATAGGCCCCCTCCTGGACTGCTAATCGTGGTTTAGGGGAGTCATATACTCAGCAGGGGACGTATACGGGCTGATGATGATAGAAATCTTACCTAGGCTCATGCCTAGGTTGATCTCATGATCAACCTACTAAATGAGTCGAAGGAATACCTGCGTGATAAAAAAGAAATAAACATACTGACTGTATCATGTCAATACGTTTATGAAATCTTGTTGTACCCCCGTATAAATGTCAATCGGTTTCCTAAAAATAGCGATGTACATAATTTAAATACTAGAATAAACAAACTCGCTGTGCCCACAACCAGGCTTCACAAAGCACATGTATCTTTTATAGGGTAATGTATACGCTTCTACAACAAAAACTTCTATAGTGAGTTGCAAAAATTATCAGTGGAGAAATCCAAACAAGTTTTCAAAAACTTTCTATGCAAAAAGGCTTTCTATAAAATATCTGATTAACTGGAGGATAAAAAAGCTTTTATAGAAGGCAGCTAATCTCGAACGACATGGCCTTATGCGAGATGGGACGTCAGTAAGGACCGGCTAGGCGGCAATATCAGCAGACTCCCTCAAACGTCGAAAATATTTGCGATAGTGCTCACCCGCACTTTGGGTATCTCTAAGAAATGAAATAAGTTCCCAAAAATTTTCGATTTCGGCGGGCGAAAATCGATGTAGCGCGGGTTCGAGTCCCGCCGAAATCGATTTTTTTTTTAACTTATTTCATTTCTTACGCGCATCTTGACCGAGGTTACCTATTTAAGCCGTTTGGGGTGGAAATCCTAAAGGTCTTTGGGGTCCTGGGGCACACTCAATATACAAAGATCTTACAAAACTCCTTATAACTCTATAAGGAGTAAGATCTTGTGGACTCCCACAGGTGACCGAAATCCTGGCTTTTATTTCGGTCAACGAATTAGCATTGCCATTCAACGCTGGCAATGCTAATTCGCTGCTGCCAGCATTCTGGTAGAATGCTGAAGCCGGCACCAGAAGGTGAGGCTTAGATTTTTAGGAAATAGATATTGGTATAAGTGTAAATACTAGACGTAATTGGTTTACTCTGTTATTGTAATTTTCAATGTTTTATACAAATACATATACCCCCTCCCCTTCCTACCTACCCCTACCTTACCCTTCTCTACCAAAAAATCCGTATCTATATTTTTTCAAATTTTATTAGCGTTTTTCTTAGGTAGGTTCGCTCTTTTGAAAAGCAAAGGCTTCGCTTTTTTAGTAGTATGCAAAAGCTTTTCTTTCTTCGTTCTCAATCCTTCGCCATAATTTTCATGATACTCATCATTAATATCGAAACCTCCATCACTTTCAAGACCCACACCTTCTGACTCATATTCCATTTCCTCTTCCTCTTGTCCAACATTACCATTATATCCTTGGTTTCCCCCTTGGTTTTGTTTATCTACGGCATAATCGATATCAACGCTCTCGAACGATTGATTCCTATTGACTGCCCCGTGAAGGACCATAGGACTGTTTCTGAAGACAGTTTTGCACTTGTCTAGTAGGGCTCCGACTTTCCGCTTGTTGCATTCGTGGCCATACCATAGACGTAGCTTCATGACGTCCAGTTGAGAGAGTTTGTCTGAAGGGGCAATGAGGAGGCCTGGAACCTAGATTAAAAGGTACATCACTTTAACGACAGAGGTATCACTCAAATTTAAACCTTTAGATTGAATGAATGAATTGAATGAATGAGAATAAGGTTATTACACCGATGAATACGTTTCATCGGTGTAATAACCTTATTCAGATACTTCAAGCGTATTTATGTAACTTAATATAGACCCAAGTGAGCGAATGTAAATAATAATAATAAAATCTTTAAAATCTGGTATAAATAATGTTGGATAATTCACACAGCGTCATCTAGCCCTTAGCTAAGCATAGCTTGAGTTACTATCAGCCGGTTTTTCACCCGTTTGTTATAATTTGACCATAGATTAAACTTTTTGTTAACCTCCAGTGTTTACTTGTGTGTGGAGAAACCAAGACAAAAAATGGCGTTACGGTTAAAATTTTGTTTCCGCTAAATTTTGGTAGCCACCCCCGCGGTTAATCGCTAGTGCGTAGAATTCTATAGCTAACTTAGAAATGGTTAATGAACTGTATCTTTCTAACATTTCATTTTGAAAAACCAGCAATGTAACGTGAAAATGGGCGAAACGACACTAGTCATTTTTGGTAGTGTTGTTTCGCCCATTAGTGGGCGGAAATGATGGGCGAAACGACACTACTCGTATATTTATTACCCTTGGTGCAATGGTAGGTCCTCCGTTGACGCTGTAAGCTCTATCGTGGAAGTGCATGATGCTCATAGGATCGTACTCCACGACCTTGTATGTGGTATCTTCGGGCAGCAATCGAAACAGATTACGGTAACCTATGGAGACATTAATGTTAAAGATAATTAAGTTTCCTATTATTCTAGTTTATTGCCGCCGCGCCGCTTCGCTAACTTATTTATGTAGTAAGAAGTCCTATCTTATAATTATTAATATTATTTAACGGGTTTTTATCGAGTTTTCCTATTTTTCCCGACGTTTCGACATACTTACATACTGTCGTGATCACAGTCATCCCGTGACCACGACAGTGTGTAAACCTGTTGAAACGTCGGGAAAAATAGGTAAATAAATGCGATTAATACACGTTAAATAGTATTAATAATTATATGTTCAGATCGCGTAAGTTTAAAAATATTTACGTCCTATCCTATTAGACATCCCTGCTTAAGGTCACGCAAAACAACGTGTTTCACTATTTTCTAGGATCTAAAAGTAATTAAGATATCAGATTAAACGTTTTGCTTGCATTGTAAGCCATTTGCTATGAACCCACGCTAAAACACACTACGAATCAATTGTCATTTTGAATATTATTGACATTAGAGATCTTTTTATTAAAATTAACTTCAAAAATTACAATTGATAGATAGTTTCCAAAAACTACAGATTTACAATACTAATTTCAAAATTAAGTCTAAATTACTTGTTGTGAACCTAGAAAATTAAGAAACCGGATTTTATTTTACACGTGACCAAGCTTCCTAGTACCTGGTTCAGTTACCAATTTCTCCAAGTTGTAAAAAAATCAGGATAGGTAGGTAGGTACATAATATAGGTACCTCGTACTCAACGTGAGAAAATCTAATGTTTTCGATTCCTTCGGATAGGTACTCTATTTATTTTTATTAGATTGCTTTGTCGATCTTCCTTTTCTATAAATTTCACATTAAAATCTACATCATCCTCACGTGGTTGTATATTCTCCCACATGATCCTGATGTACTGGTCCCGATGAGGGTGTGACACCTCATCCTTGAAGCCGATTGCGTGGAGCACTGTGTGTATGAGATTCGCGTCGCTCATGCATTCAAATCCTATTACGATTGACTGAAAAAATAAATATGCTGAATGAAACTGATTCTGTAACCGAAGCAGAGCCCTGAGTCCATTTGACGGTAGTATCGAGACGTAATCGTGACGTCTCATATATGTATGAGCTGTCCGCACGATAGAGGCGCCCCGTACTGAAATTTATGGATAATTCTGTAAAGGAGTCCATCGCTTCCCAGTCAAAGGGCATTCCTTCCTACCAAATGTACGCTTTTTCGGCACTGTAAAAACGGTATTGAAACAAAAAAAGGAAGTAGTTGCCTATGGAAGTGTTTGAAATGATATGCAACTCCCACAGGAAATTCACAGTATAGTATACACTGATGACATTATGTACCTACTTCAAAGATTGCTGAGGAAAACTTTAAATTTACGTACCTACCAAAATCTATGGATGAGACATCACGGTCTCGTATTAATACTCTACTACTCAATCGCCAAGTGGACGCCGCCGGGCTCAGAGCCCAATCCAAGTTTGTGTACAAAACGAATACATCTCCTCATTTGCGCTGAAGCACACCTTCTGCATCCATAATTGCAGTGTACAGTGCATTGATAAAAAAGATTGGGTACAACAGGTAACCTAAATCTATTCATTTTGAAAGTTAAGTGGCGCGGTAGTCTCGGCTTCAGTTAGAAGAGGAACCCTCGAAGTTAACCCTTATAAGTATGAGAAAGTATGAGACAAAGTCTTAGCATTCTACTGAGACTCTTTTTCCAAGCAAACTCAAAATACATACAGGTTTCCAGTTCACAAACCAGACGTCTAGCACCACCTAAACACTTGTTTTTCTCTTAGAAAAGTGGTGTTCTAAGAGAAAAAGAAAGTCTCAGTATCAGTTAAAATTAACCTCATTTCCAGTAATAAACCTCAGACGTGAAGGGTTGTCAAAGGTGGTTGTGGATAAATCTTACAACTTCTCCGTGAACGCCCATGCTCGGTTCATGCTGACACTCCCGTTCGTTGTTCTGATTTGTAAAGTGAAGCCAGGGGGTCGTAGGTTCAGTCGGCTTGAACTCCATGCCTTTGAAAACGACGCATGAGGACGCCTCTATTGTGTCCATGGCTGCATGGATCCGTTCTGTTATTATTTTATCTGTAATATCATCAAATTAAAATTTTAAATGGTCCGTCATTTAGTAGGTAAGTATAACCCTTTATTACTATTGTGCTATTACGTACCATAACTCTGAGAATTAATATAATACGGCACAATTCCTTTTGGAAAAGAAACTAGTAATTCTATCTCTTCAGGAATATCCACGGGGTTCCATGGCACAACCTCGGCATATTCTCTTCTTGTTCCATCTAAAACAACATACTATAATTCTGCTATCTATTGGAAAAAAAAATTAACACAATCGAGGTCTATTGGGACTCCCCTTCTGAAAATATAGTGCTGACATCTGTGGTAGGGCCCAAAATCATCAAAGAGGTCGTGAGCTTTTTTCATACCTATACATTCTTCTTCATGCCATTTTTTATTACTACTGATCTTCATTTATTAGTCCTTTGACCATCCGATCAAAGGATTAAAGTTATCAAGTAAAAAAAGTTTTTGCTTCAGATATTTAGTAGCTGCATCGAACTAACTTAATTATAGCACGTAACCACCTGGTAAGTTGGTACCTAAATTATATTTTTCAAATTAACAAAACAAACCTACTTATTGTAGTATTTGTAGCATTTGTAGCATTAACGGTGGTAGCCGGCTTAGAATTTACGAAAAAATATTGTGAAATGAAAAACGATGTAAAAAATGCAAAACTGAACATTGCAAATTTTATGGGCACATTTTATTACTGAGCAAAATAAAATTATATTTGAAATTTCCCGTAAGCTTATGTAGTGATATTAAAATTTTATTCCAAAAGATAATGTAAATAGCTAAAGTAGGTAGGTACTACCTACACATAGGTTTTCTGTTTAGGTGCACTGCACATTAGGTAGGTACATATACGTGCTTAAAGGTACCGCAACGTTTACCTTATTTTGTAATAATTATAATACTTAAATAAACCATTTTTAAAAACATGCTTTTAGCAAAGTGCTTTGGAAGACAAATCCAGCGAGCCCAAACTTGATCGGGTTACGTCAATTCGTTTTGTACTTAATTACTACTTGCGATCTCCCTCCGTCTCCATCATCAGGATCTTGGTCATCTAGGACCAAAGGCTTGGGAAGATTAATCCAATGAACCCAAACTCGACGGGGTTCGTCGTCGTTTCGTTAAATAGGCATTTCTCTCATCTTACAGACGTGGATACATCTACTAGACTTATTTATTTCAGTTACTTCCACAGTATTAAGTCTTATGGTATACCTACTGCTGTGGGGGAACGCGCACTGCAGATAATAACAGCGTATTTGTGCTGCAGAAGAGGGCTGCTTGCGTAATCTATAATGTGGTTCCAAGAGAATCCCTGCGTGATAAATTCAAAGAAATAAACATAATCATTAAGTTTCATCATCATGATGATGATCATGAATCATAATGACAGTCCCCCGTCAATATGGCCAAATGTCGCTCAGTTCCGCACCGACAATAGTATTTAAGGAGAACAATCTTAAGCTTATATTTATATAAATATTGACCTGTATCTAAATCACATTATATTATGACTTAGATAGGCGAATAACATTGTATTACATTTTAAGCATTATACAAACTTACTAGTGGTTTATTTTTCGCTTCTTCCACTAGTGGACAAAAAATTGAAGCGAACAAAATCAATGACATTTTGTTTCTTATTTGATAATCTATAAAACTGTTTATGTATAAAATTTGACTTGTCTAAGTGCTTATTTTGTAAGCCTAAAGAAATAAAGTTATTGAATTTTTGAATTTTGAATATAATTACGAAAACTTGTTGGTACACTCATAAAAATATCAAAAACTTTCCTAAAAATAGCGATATACATAATTAAACACTACCTAGAAATAAATATAAACTCGCTGTGCCCACAACCAGGCTTCACAAAATTAATGTACCTAACTACCTGTGTCAAGACTACTACCGAAAACTGGGGGGGTGCAATCAGACCATGATTTTTTAAATATTTAGAGAAAAAAAAACGCGAAAAATATGTCGACCCATCAAATTTTTTTATTTTTTTTTCTAGGTACATACCCATAGCACAACACTATAAGAACATATCTACCTAAATAAGTAATTTAAATAAGCAAAAAATTAATAAAATAAAAAAAGCAGCAACGTATTGCAAAACACCAACCGCCCCGCACAGCTGAATAGGTCGCTATCCGCGCGGGCGCGGTTATTACCCTACCGACACGTGAAAGTTCCGCGCCTACGAACTCATCTTTTCAATAAATAGTTAGTAGGTAGGTACATACCTACTACCTACGATTTAATTCTCGGCCATGACCTTGAAAGCATACCTAGAATTCATTAGAAACATACAAATTTAAATACATTTTAATCTGTCTAAAATAAATAGGTACCTACATTTGTTAAAAACAGCTGACAGACCCGCGTTTATTTTTAGAGGTCATCGTCCTGCCTAGAGAATAGGTAGTTCGGCTTTCCTTTGACACGCGCGCGGCTACGATATAATTCGCGGCCATGACCTTGAAAGCATGCCAAGAATTGATTAGAAACATCAAAATTTAAAATACATTTTAATCTGTACATTTTAATTTTTTAATCTGTCTAAAATAAGTGCCTACTTTTGTTAAGAACAGCTGACACACCCGCGTTTATTTTTAGAGGTCATCGTCCTGCCTAGAGAATAGGTAGTTCGACTTTCCTTTGACACGCGCGCGGTTACGATTTAATTCGCGGCCATGACCTTGAAAGCATACCAAGAATTGATTAGAAACATCAAAATTTAAAATAGGTACATTTAATCTGTCTGAAATAAGTACGTACCCACTTTTGTTAAGAACAGCTGACAGACCCGCGTTTATTTTCAGAGGTCATCGTCCTGCCTAGAGAATAGATACCTAGTTCGGCTTTCCTTTGACATGCGCGCGGCGCGGCGGCACCTCTCCAAACTTTCCGACAAACAGGCCGCGGACGCACGTGTAACGCCTTTGACTTTTACCGACAATTTGCGCAAATTTTATTTACCTTAACAAATTGGTTCCGTAGCTTTATTTTAAACGATGTTACTGCAAGGTAATTCTAAACATACCAACCATCATGAGTGGTATCTATCTCGTAAGAAATAAGATAGGTACCTACTTATAGGCTAGTAGTTAGTTATCTCCTGAATTTTATTTAGATCGATGGGTGATCGATCACTTGATCACAAACTTGAGCTTCCGCGGAATAAGGGTGATCGTCGCGGGTTGGCGCGAAATTCAAATTATTTTATGGTATTTTTACCTGCTTTTTACAAAACATAAAAGTTACGGAAAAATACCGCACTTGTCCGTAGTTCTATTCTTTGTAAATCGCAGCAAAAGTTTAAAACAGACGACAGACAGCCGAGGTTTTATAATAGGGTCCCGTTAGCACCCTTTAAGTACTGAACCCTAATTACAAATAGGTAATAGGCATCAACTGTGTCGGCCTACATTTTGTCAAAGAAAAATGTAGTGTAAAAGGAAACTGAATCATATGACTGTATCAATAAGACACATAATCATAAGAGATTATGACAGAGCAATGTCTTTCGGCTTTTTTAAAAGGACATTATTTACCTAATTTCACTAATCTTTTGATTCATTTTGTTTTTAGTACGCAGTGGCGGATCATCCCCAAGGCAAAGTAGGCATGTGCCTAGGGGCGCGAGGTTACAAGGGGCGCGCGCGCGGAAAATTTTACACTAGTAAATAATTAATTATGCGAGGTAATACCTAAGTATAAAATTAATTATATGAGTAAGCAGGTATCCACTTACTTACAAAACAAAATATAAATGATTATTTAATTCTATCGAAACTTTTTATTTTTGTACTATGTGTAGACCAAAAAATTTAAAAAGAGGGGACTTAGCAAAAATCAGATGATGATATTGGTTGACGAGCGTCAGAGGAGGCGCATACGGGCGCAGGACCATAGGGGGTGCCATGCAATGCACCCCGGTGGCAGCCGTAGGCCTCCTAACCCAGACCATGCACCCTTGTTATGCCCGACGCCACCGCCGGCGGCATCGCGATAGTGAGGTATCTGTTTTAATATGTTTTAAAAGACACCAACAATCGTCGACATTTAGCTATATTAGCATCAAAGGCGGCTTTTGCGGGTGCGCGGCGCACATCCGCTATGAGGACCCAGTACTCGGTTTTCGTTAAAAAAAATATTGGTTTGAAATGACGCTTTAATCATTATGCATTAGGCTGGCTGTAAGTGGGTCTATATGGTGACTTCTGAGAGAGGAGCGAACTGCGCAGCTGGGCGTGGTACGTGCGTGCGTACAACACCGATCGCCACAATTTTAATTTTTTTACGGCTCGCTCCGCTCGCCTTTGTTTTCTATCTGTTGTAGTCTGGATGTTATGACTTTGAAAATTTTCTGTCAAACCAATGGAAAGTCTCGAACCTTTTTGCTAGTTCGCTCCGTTGTTGCCGTAATTTCTATTGTTTTTGCTTCCATATATTTCTAAAGAATTTGGGAATAATTTGATTACCGATAGCCACAAAAGTATTGCGTTTCACCGTTTACATAGGTACCTATCTTATTTAATCTTGAAAAATCACAAAAAAAATTGCGGCTCGCTCCGCTCGCCGTTATCTTTCTTTCCTTACCTTTTTTGGTGGCCCCGCCAAACCCATATGGTCTTGGCTCTAACTTTGACAATTGACAACCTCCTCTATCATGCTAACCAAAGCATGAAAATAATTGCGGCTCGCTTCGCTCGCAATTACTTCTAGTTTTTTACCTGCCTTACTTTTTTGTCAACCACTGAGGAACTTTGTCGTTGTTATGTTACTCACACCACCCCCAATACTGAGCTTTGCCGCGGCTCGTTCGCAGAGGGGCGCCAATGAGGTGCTTGCCTAGGGCGCTGTCGACAATTAATCCGCCTCTGTTAGTACGTGTTCATTATTCGCACTGAACACTTGCGCGGTGCATAAAAATTGCAATACGTTCGTGTTTTTCTTCTGTTTTTTGAGTTTTTCTAATTAGGTATTAGGCAGTTTAGTTTTCAGTTAGTTTTGGTGTGTTTTTATTTTATTAATCGTTATTCTTAGAGTAGTAGGTCTTTAATTATGTTAGTGTTTTGTTTACGAGTTTATTATGTTTAGTGCGAGGGAGTATGGACAGTTGCTAATGTGTTATGGTGAAGCGAGAGGAAATGCGTCACGATGAGCCTTGCGCATTTACCGGGATAGGTACCTACCCCAATCAGACACACCGTCTGATGTTAGAGTCTTCACGGCTGCATATCAAAGGGTCCTGAATAATGAACGTATTACGCCCCAAAGGCACGGGGGTGGCAGAGGGGTAGGTGTTCAGGTGCAAGAACAGGTCTTGGACTTTACTAGGAGAAACCCTCGAGTAGGTACGCGGACTGCAGCGTAAATGCTGGGGTAAATGCGAGAAGCGCCGAGGATCCTACATTCCTGGATCGTGTTCATCGGTCCACAATCAGACGTGCTCAGCTGTGCCATGAACGAGGAGGAGCGCAGTTCGTGCCATTTCTGATTCGACCGAGACTGCACCGGAATTAGGTAAGACTAAGAACCTACATACCTATTAGGGACTAACTTACGGCATTTGTAAACTTACGTGTACATTGCTGGCTAGCAAAACAAATAAAAATCTTTAAAAATTCATATCTCCAGCTAGAATTTTTTTTTCGGACAACGGTTTTTTTTATTCGTTTTGTTTTGGGGTGCTGCACCACCCCCCTTTGTTTTCGGTAGTGGTCTTGACACACCCGGCAATGTCTGCTGTTACAACAAAACTCCTACCTAGTGAGTTGCAAAATCTATCTAATAAGGAGGAAAGATAACAAATCTTTCCTCCTTATTAGATAGATTTTATTGTGTAATATTATTATTGTTTGATTTGAATAGGCTCCGAAACTACTGGACCGATTTGAAATTCTTCCACCATTAGGATCCTACATTATCCCTGATGAACATAGGCTATAGAATACTTTCAAAAACTTAGGGATCCGTATAAAAACTTCGATAATGTAACCCAAGTAACAAATAAATAATATTCTATTCTATTCAAGGTGTGAAAAAATACCATAAAAATCCTTAACCTATCTGGTAGTAGGTACGCTGCAAAAACTATTGACAATAGAGCAAAGAAGTGTACTACAGTGTTATAGAAGACATCAATACCTACAAAAAGATCTCAATAGCATAATAGGTCTAACTATTACTACAGTTATGTCACAACAGGTATTTTTTCATGTTCTACACTAGGTAATAAGTAATTATAAAGAAGAAAGGTTTGTTTGCTTGAATTGCAAAGGCTCAATTCACCATTAGAATTCAACATTATCCTTAAGGAACATTATATAGGTATGTGATATAATTTTTTCATATAGTTAGGGATCCGTATGAAAACATCGATAATGTAGCCCACCCAAGGTGTGAAAAAAATACCTTAGAAATCGATATATCACATACGCTGCGGAAACTATTGACAATAGAGTAAAATGATGTAGGTACAGTTTTAAGGAAGACAATAATATCTACAATAAAATTCGCAACACCATGTCTAACTGTTACAGTTATGTCACAATAACTACTTCTAAAGAGGAAGGATTTGTTTGTTCGTTTGTTTGAATTAAATAGGCTCCAAAACTACTGTACCGATTTGAAAAATTCTTTAACCATCTAATGGTTAAAGAATTTTTCATAGAATCATAGAAAAATATATTTTAAAAAAAGAAATAATAAAACCGGCCAAGTGCGAGTCAGACTCACGCACGAATGATTCCTTACCATTATCTATAAAAACGGCAAAAAATTCGTGTCTGTGTATGGGAGCCCCCCTTGAAATATTTGATTTAAATTTTTTATTTTTATATTTTTTAAATTGAATACTATATTACTATAATAAGTAGGTATTCTGTGAATATTACAAGTGTCTACCTATTGCCGTTATCAATAGTTATCGAGCAAAAAATTCACGTTTGTTGTATGGGAGCCCCCTAAAATAGTTATTTTATTCTGTTTTTTACTATTTGTTGTTAGCGGCAACAGAAATACATCATCTGTGAAAATTTCAACTGTCTAACTATCACACGGACAAACGGACAGCGGAGTCTTAGTAATAGGGTCCCGTTTTACCCTTTGGGTAGGTACATAATCCTAAAAAGTAAAAATTATATATAGAGTAGGTATCATTTTACTATACTTTTTTTTTTATTATGCCCCGACACAAAAAGAGCTTTTGTTATAAGTTTGATCTGTGGGTTGTTGCGGCCTCAGACTAAGTTATTTCTTACTTAGTCTGAGGTTGCGGCATCATAGCTCCCAGACGGATGATTGTGATTATTTATTTTGTCAAACGCAGACTTGATCGAGTGTTATAAGCATGAAAAGTCTGCCAAGAGTGTGTTCAAATTAATAATTTTTAGTGTTTTTGTTAAATACCTATATCTACCCATGCGAAGCCGGGGCGGGCCGCTAGTCAGTAAATAAATTCAGACAACTTTTTGGGAACTTATTTCATTTCTTAGAGATACCCAAAGTGCGGGTAAGCACTATATCAAAAACCTTAAATTCAAACAAATTGTCAAAACCTTTCTGTGCAAACAGGCTTACCTACTATAAAATATCGGATTACCTAGAATATAAAAAACTTGGGACGGGTTTTGCTCCAACTCGAAAAATAACAACTAACAGGCTAAAGGTTTCTTCGTCGTTTGCTTACTTTAGTCTACATACCGAAAAGACAGAAATCAAAAATATCACTTTATTTCCGTGGCTTGCGAAAATCTTTAAAATAAGGCCAAGTCTTTATAAAATAAAATAACCCATTTTGTCAGTCAACCATCAATGTCAAAATAAAACATCAACTGACAGGTGTCATTTCAAACGTCGACGTCTTTTGTTTTGTTTGTTTGGTTGGTTTGTGTTTGTATTGTAGAAAAATTCTGGAAGGTGGCGGGCTGTAATTGAACTTTTTTGCAAACAAAAGAAATACAATAACTTGCACTACTACAATTCAATCTATTTCTTCCCAGACAGTATCAACGCTCTCGAACTGAAGTGCTCTGCTCTCCATACGTGTAAAAATGGAAGGCTATCTGATTGTGCTGTGTGTAATCTTTGTGATTCCGTTCGCCCATCAATCCTCAACCACATCCCCTAGCGGCTCGGTAAATCTAGACGAGCTATCATTTTACAAAGTCATTAGTAAATTCGAAGCTACGTTGGTGAAGTTCGACGTTGCTTATCCGTACGGCGATAAGCACGATGCTTTCGTGGCAGTTGCTAAAGCCGCCAGCGACAACGACGAACTTTTGCTAGCTGAGGTTGGAGTGAAAGACTACGGTGAGAAAGAAAACGAAGCTTTGGCGAGAAAGTACGGAGCCACGAAGGATAACTTCCCGGTGGTGAAGTTATTCTTGAAGGGTTCAAGCGAGCCGTTTTCATTCGACGACAGTAAAGGCTTCACCAGTGATAAGCTACGGCGATTCATTCGAGAAAATACCGGCATTTACCTCAGCCTACCAGGTTGCGTCAGAGAACTGGATTTACTAGCTATAAAGTTCATGAAATCTAAGGAATCTGAAAGAAAAGATATTCTAACGGAAGCTAAAGAAATTGAGGAAAAATTGTCTGAAAAGGTACTTGCATTTCTATTTTACAATTATTAATGTTGGTTGGCCTTATTTCCTACTGCATTTTCCATTTGATAAATTGTTTGCTCATTTCACAGAAAGTCCGTTTTAACACATCCATCACTACTGGAGGCGACTGTGCCACACCCTACGCAGCTTCCATCCAATAAAAAAGATCCTTTGTATTTTGTTGGATCCAGAATATTAACATGAGTGAGAACTCTCATGCAACTTAGAAAAAAAACATCCACCATTGTTTGATAATAACATTTACAATAAAATAGGCCTGTAAAACTGACTGCTGTCTGAACCATATACCCTAATATAACTTGGCAGATTGGTCAAGTTCAGCTGTGGACGTGGGTAGTTAAGATGGCAGGCCAACTACCAATTTGGCCAACAGCGGGATGACCAGGACTAGAAATAATATTTTATTTTTTTATTTCAGAATGCTCCATCTGTGAAAATCTACAAACAACTTCTGCAGAAAGTCCTAGAAAATGGGAATGAATTTATAACCACAGAATATGAACGAGTCAACAAACTTCTAAATGGTAAAATTTCCAACAACAAGAAAAAAGAACTTGAGATCCGACTCAACATTCTACAGACATTTAAACTAAAGAAAAGTGGCAAAGATGAGCTGTAAACTCTATTTTAATTTAGGTATACACTGATTTAATTTGTGTGATTTGAGAGCACATTCCTATAGTTTCTATGGATATTTACGAAAATTGAGGCTCAATTTACAATGTTATCTGACAGGATATGCCAGTACTTATGATTACCATTCAAATGACTAGGTTAATTACAGTAATTTGTTCTGAAATAGGAGTAAAGTATTTTTATGTTGTAAGTTAATAGTATTTTGTTAAATACAAGCATTTCTGTGTAGGTTTCTACTGTCTGAGAAGCATTTTATATAGCTACTAAGCGACTGTCTTGTGTTGACTTTGAAACACAATACAGTGGTCCTTAGTTCAGTACCATCTCTACATTGTGTAAGCAAATATTTCATTTAGCAGCTACGGCTTTACATGTTTGTGAGAAATGGCCTTTGAAATAAAGTCATGCCCACAAAAAATTGCAATGTGCTATGCTTTATTTTATTAGATAGGCATTCAAAATGTTTGTGCTTTTGTATGAAAAATTAATTATGTTTGTACAAAACCCAACAACAGATCAATGTTCATCTACATGGTGGGTGCCACTGCAATATACAGGGTGTCGAAAATGAAGGATCAAACTTTCAGGGGGTTTTTTTATATTTTCCTATGTTCTGTGTTTGAAGCTATGGAGTACACACAACTTCTCGCACAACTCCCCCCTGAAAGTTTGGTCCTTCATTTTTGTTACATCCTGTATTCTATGTTAGAAAACACTTTTATGATTCACGTAATTTTCGTTATCAGAGTGAGTGCTTTTGTTAAGTATTTTTAGTTTTAACGATTTGTGCAATACAATGTGACAAGCATGTTTGAAAATGTGATTAAAAAATCAATTGTGGAAATACATAACTTTTTTATTAACATCTACTGCATAAAACTTGAGGCATAAAAATGTCATACCATTTGCCACTAGCTAGATGGGCAGGGCAATAGGTCTTGTTCAAACAACCTATTAGACTATAGGTGCTTATTTACTCGAAGACTAGACTAAAAAGGTTTTTTTACGTCTTTGTGGTCCAGGCGGACCGACGCAGGAGGTTGCGAGTTCGATTCCCGCCTTTGTCCAAATGTTTGTTTTTGTATAACCTGCAGATCGGGTTATCTAGTACCCATAACACAAACTTGCTTACTTTTAGGCCTGGCTGATGCGGTGTCGATTGTCCAGCATCATTTTTTAAAGTGGTTCGTCACGTCGTCGGACCGAAAAGTTCCGAGTTTTTATTTATTTCTAGGATAAACAAGTAATTATGATAGCAAATAAGAATTTTTTCGCACATTGTAAGCCATTTACTATGAATCTTTGCTAAAACAAACTTTGAATCAATTGTAGTTTTGGAGTCTATCAAAAATAACGAGTGGTATCGATCGACTTTATGTTGATTTTCTAAATAAATCTGATAGTACCTATGTCCAATAGACTCTAAAACGACAATTGGTTCGAAGTTTATTTTAGCGTGGGTTCATAGATGGCTTACAATGTACGCAAAACTTCTTATCTGCTATGCTATCTAAATTACTTGTAGATCGATCCTATCCTAGGAAATAGTAAAAACCCGTTTTTTAGGGTTCCGTACCCAAAGCGTAAAACGGGACCCTATTACTAAGACTCGGCTGTCCGTCTGTCACCAGGCTGTATCTCATGAACCGTGTTAGGTAGTTAGACGTTTGAAATTTTCACAGATGTGTATTTCTGTTGCTGTTATAACAACAAATACTAAAAAAACAATAAAATATTTAAGGGCGCTCCCATACAACAAACGTCATTTTTTTTGCTTGTTTTTGCTCGATATTGATAACGGCAAGAGGTAACCGCTTGAAATATTCACAGAATATTTAAATATACCTATATAAATATATTATTTTACTTTAAAAATAAAACAAATATTTAAAGGGGGCTCCCATACAATACTTAAACGTGATTTTTTTGCCGTTTTTATAGATAATGGTACGGAACACTTCGTAGGCGAGTCCGACTCGCGTTTGACCGGTTTTATTTTTTCACGCGTGCGTGACCAACCACCTTTGAAAGAATAAAACCAAGTGTAATGTACTTGAAACAACCGTTGTATTCAGATTTCAGAAAATTTTGACACACATACCAGGCTAGACTTGATAAAAACGGAATGTAGAATAATAGCCAATGGTATCTGTGGCAAAAACTATTATTAGGTACATTGTTTCATGTTGCAACATTATAAATTTACTTTGTAAAATATTGGGGCATACATTCATCACTACCTATAGACGTATTATTCATGGTCTGCTAACTTATTTATTACAGTTGGTGAGCAATGTTATTTCTCACTCTGACGAAAAAAAACAACCAGGGATAAATACTATTCGAATACAAAAAACAGGTTGATATGGTGGAAATTATGCTCGAATTACAAATCATTTTGGCAGTATGTTTGTATGGGCAAATCATCCGCAGGCCCCTTAAATAAGCAACCCATTATGAATATGAGAGATAACCTGTACACACATTGTACAGTCAGAAACATTTACAAATACATCAACCATAATGGCTAGTATGCAACAAGCAATGCAACCAATTACAACATCGAAGACCTCTGTGGCGCAGCAGGCGGTACGAGATTGCGGGTTCGGTTCCCGCCTCGGGACAAATGATTGTACGTGCAGATCGTTTTCATTTGTCCCGAGTGTATTCTATGTAAAAAAATGTATTACGTCTATCAGTTATGTCTATGTAGTGTAGAACCCATTACACAAGCTTAGTTTTTGGGGCTAGATGACGCTGTGGGAATAGGCTATTTGACTACATTAAAATAAGTTCCAAATTGTTTTCATCCTAGTCAGTGACAACGTAACAAAGTGTAATCAGGTGATTTTTATTAAAAATATGCCTTTTTTAGGTAAAATACGTTAGAATTATTTCCCAGTAGTAGTCAAGTAGCCTATTGTCCAGCATTATTTATTTATTTTATTATTTATTCATTAAAAAATACAACCAGTTTCGAATGTGACTGTATCAATGTATTGAAGAATGGGGCACATATTCGCAATAACTCTAAAAATAATAAAATTATGCTAAATCTGTAGTTATTACCTACTTTAAACAAATAATAAAAACTACTAGTGTTTCATCAAATGCAGAAAGATTCGCTCTTACGTAGTAAGAATCTTTATACCCAATGGATACAGTGTTTTTTAGGGTTCCGTACCCAAAGGGTAAAAACGGGACCCTATTACTAAGACTTCGCTGTCCGTCTGTCACCAGGCTGTATGTATCTCATGAACCGTGATAGTTGACAGTTGAAATTTTCAGATTATGTATGAATAAAATAAATATTTAAGGGGGCTCCCATACAACAAACGTGTTTTTTTTGCCGTTTTTATAGATAATGGTACGGAACCCTTCGTGCGCGAGTCCGACTCGCACTTGGCCGGTTTTATTCGAACTAATGTCATTAGAAAGTTAAGAGGTTTATAAGGGTACTTTCACACAGCATCCGTATCACAGGTCCGGTCTTTCCTTGGTGGCGTATGTATGTACTTAATTGTAGGAGCAAGTTCACACACCTGACTTTATTCCGGGTCCAGTAAACGATTGTTTCCAGTAGCTAAGAATCCGTAAAAAACGTTTCTATAAACGGATCCGATGTGTGAATGCGCCCTTAGTTAGTATGGGAGTATAAAGGCTAACGTTGACAGGCCGGCATTGGACGCTCCGCATCAAACAGATTTGAGTATTCATTATAGTTTCCATAGAAGTGCGTCTCTGATCCGCACCGCACTTAATGCGATGCGCAGCCACCTAGGACGCTCACTAAAAAGCACTAACATTATGACAGACTATTTAAGCCAACTTATGCAATACCAAAACCCTTCTCAAACTTGCTGCCTTGCTATCGACATATTAAAATTCAACATCCTAGAGAAAATTATGTTGACGAATAATTCAAATTTTATAACGTAAATGTTGTCAACAACACCTGAGACACGGAAGCCGATAAATAAAACTACTTTTGCCAATTTTAAAAAACAAATTCAAGGACTAGTCTAACCTGGCCACAGCGCAGCGTAATGTAAGCCTGTTGAAACGTCGGGAAAATCAAAGTTATGCGAGTGATACGCGTATATCTGAGTAAAAGAAAATGTAGTCTTGTCTGTTTGTAAAAATAAGATGAGCCAGATTGAGCAAAACGAGCAAAATTTATCTTAGATGACCTCATGACTTTGCACTAATATCGTTTTGCACACTTCCCTTTAAAACCATGTGTGTTCCATTTCATTGTATCCACAAACCAAAAACAAGGCATATGCTAGTAAATATGAACTTTTACAACATTTATTATAATCTAGTTATATTCTATTGAATATCAAATCCAAGTATCGAACAGAATGTTCATTCCATAAAAAAAAATAGCCATTCATAACGTTGGAAATAATAAACAAGAACAGATCTTGTTATGGCTGATTGTCCCCGGTCGCGCGGGAAATATATTTTTTCGGCGTTCTACGAGTATTACATTAATGCTGGACAATCCACACAGCATCATGTAGCCCCAAGCTAAGCAGAGCCTGTGTTATGGTACTAGATGACTGATATACCTACAAGTGTAAGCCAATTGCTATAAACCCATGCTAAAACACATAATATAAACACATCAAATCAATTGTCGTTTGGGAGTTAATTCATGTGTAAAAGATTTGTAACTAAAATCAAAATTAAGTCAATAGACACGAAGCGATGATTGCAGATTGCAATTGCTTGAATTAAGTTTTGCATGGGTTCATATCTAACGGTTTACAGTGGTTGCAAAAAAAATTTCTGCTAGCTATATTACTTGTAAAATAAGAGCAGAAAACAGAAAAAAAGCGTTTCCCGCGCGACCGGTGAAAATTAGACTTATGAAGTTGAAGTTTTGCGCTAATCTTTCCAATACTGCTACCACTCAGCCCAAATTGTGCATACAAATATGGGCTGAAACATGTTATCTTTAGATACATTTTACAGTGACAAAATAGCTTCCCACAAGCTTCCAACAAGTGGTCCGCAAGCTGTCTGTCATCTGATGCCGTCAATATAAAATTCACCTAAATGTTACGAGTGAAAGTCCATAATTCAATGCACATCTTTGTGCTGCTTGATAGCACAGTGCTCCTCTGACATGCGACAACCTTATAACAGACTCGATTCAAAAACCTCGATATTTTTTGCATACAAATACAAAGTGGTAACAAAACCCAATGAATATTGGTGGAAAATATTTAACGAAATTGGTATCATCGAAGCAAAGCACAGAAGCTCGAAACAAATTTTCGTTTTGAATGCTTTAATTCATCATTTAATTAATCTCTCATTCAAATTTTAACACTTGTCGAAGTTTATGTTTTACTTTTTAGTGATAACATCAGTCACTGTTACCTTGTTGTTTTCTGTTATTGTTATAAGATTTTGTTAAGTTTTAATTCATAAATGTCTTTGTTGACATAAAATATCTAGGATTCTAAATCATAGTATAGAGGGTGGATATATTGACAATACAGTTCATAAGTTCAGATTCAACTTCATCCAAAGTTATGAAAGGCCTCTTATAATATTACAACATTAAAAAATCTATTCCTCTTTGTCAACAGTGAGTTTCTTAAGCTGTAGCACCACACCATCTTCATCTTTTTTAAGTTCATTCGTTTTATCATTACTGTTAGGTTCTGGAGTATAAGTGTCTTCGCTGGATGTAAGGCTATTCTCCGTCTCCTCCACCTCTTCCTCGTCGGATGTGGGAAGGTCATCTGTGTAAAGACTACACTTGGTTCTGACAATTTCTTGTGCTTCGGCGAATTTCGCTTTCCATAGTTCTGCATCTGAAGTGGAAATATGAAGGGATACAGTCGACAGTTTTGGTGATGGATAATCTAATCACTGTCATTTCTCCTAAGGTTTAGAAAGCCTGGTGAGCTACCTCTAGATGGTTTGCAACAGTCTGCTTCCCATTAGGTGGGCCGCACGGCTGTTTGCCACCTTGGTGGTATAAAAATAAAACAAAACAGGCCAAGTGCGAGTCGAACTCGCGCACGAAGGGTTCCGTACCATTATCTATAAAAACGGCAAAAAAAAAAAAAACACGTTTGTCGTATAGGGTCCCGCTTTTACCCTTTGGGTACGGAACCCTAAAAAAAGAAGTCTGCAGTTAACTCAAAATGTTTTTTTTAGGTATTTACGAGTTCTTTTTGTTTTTATAATCTGAAACCTCTAGTCTCATACAGAAAACTGCAATAGAAAGCTGCATTGTTCCTCAGTGACGTTGGCAATGTTTTAATCTATAAAAATAATTATTTAAAAAGAAACTGATAAAACAATCAATTTTAATATCTTACTTTCAGGGCTCCTAAATCGTATAGCCAGCATCTCCTGCTTGCATGTCTCATCAGCGAAGTCGGCAAACACAGACCAGTTGAAAGCCTTGTTAGAACCGCAATGAGCATTCATTCTTATATCCGGGGTGATAAAATGGTTCGCACACACTTTGTGTGTTTTTTCACGACGCATCACCACTCGAACTGTATTGTTTTCTTTATGGCGAAGCAGCTTTATGTCTCCAGTTCCTCGCTCCTGGAATTAATTTACAGAAATTTAATAGGTAGTTCAGCAAATTTGATTGTGACTTAATTAATGATTTAAATGAATTACAGATGGGTACTTAGCATGGTAAGTATAACCTGAAATATTTATCTACAAGTCAAGACAAATTACAAATCAATTAGCGGACAAATTAACAAGGAACATTTACCAATTAGTTTAATCTACAAGAATACCCCATTAAGAGTTCTTGTTCATTAAACGAAATGGGTACCTTACCAATCCTATCTTTGTCTGGTTATCCTGTTTCTTGAGGACTGATTACCAAACATTGGGTACCTAATAATATGACTAAGCAACCTCGACTTTATTTTGCTTATAACTACGTACCTTCCACTCATGGTCCACAGTATCGTATCTGTAAAGTCTGGAGCGAATCTTTACCAATTCCTCTTCATCTTCCTCGTTGGTTGGAACATCCACCAGCGGTAGAGAAACTATCGGTTCGTAATGAGGATCATGCTCTTCAACATCACCGGCCTCGTTCTCACTATTGCGCCGAACGCTTTCTTCCTACAAACAATACAAACACATCGGTAAAAAAATATAGGTATGTCGTCACAACATTGTTTTATAACTTGGAAATTGGTTTAGATTTCTGGTGAAGTGTGAAAGAATAATAAAACTTTCTACTTGCCTGGGAGGACATTCTTGAGTTTCACAAGAAAATATTTCCTGGTTTTTTCCGAATATTCGGTAGAATAGAATACAAACAAACAAAAGCGGACCAAATTTCGGTTTGTTGTGAGTGAGTGAATGAATGACTGAACAAGTACGATGTAGATTTAAATTTTCAAGCTGAGCTGAATGAATGGGAAATTAAATTAATGACGGACCATGACGGAAATACGTGGACGGAAAAAATCACCCCCTAAGATTCAATACAAGATCAACGATTATGGAGTACAATGGATACGCAATAAGGGCTTATTTTGCGTAACTTATTTTAAGAACGACAGCTGTCAGTTCTTGTTTTAGTGTTTGACTACATTTTCCTCCATGTCGATGAAAATTTATAAGTCAAAAATTATAGGGGTTTAAAGATTAAGGCCCTAAAGATTAAGGTTTTCGGTAAATTACTTTGTTCACTACACTTATTTCTTGTAAGACGCAGGAAAGAAATTAAATATCACATACAATTTTTATCAAGCGCACAATGTAAATCGTACACACTAAGCTTAGGAATATGTCTACCTAGTAGGTAAAAATCAATAAAAAGCAACAAGTTTATTTAATATTAATGTATTTTTTATCAAAACTCGAACAAAACCGGGGGCAGCAGTTAGAAATGGTACATAATATTATTTTAAGCTATGGTTTTCTTCAAAAAGGATCTGACGTTTCACAAGTAACTCAACGTGTTCCTTCTCTGGTTATGGATGTATATTGTCCCAGTTATAAAAAACACATTTACATCAAATTCTAAATCCCAAATTACTAATTTTCACTAACCAAGAGATGAAGTAGCACTGAAATGAAGGAGCCCCGATTCATGATGTAGAAGCTGCCTTGCCCACTTCATTGTTCAAGCTTTCGGCGTCCACACAATATCCTAAAATTTCTGCAAGACTTGTTAGTTGCAACTGGACATAGCTAAGTTTGATATTCTTGATTAGAAATTATGTTCTTCTTAAATATACAAAAAACATTAAAGGTATCGATAAAATTTAAAAACAGTAGGTATGTGGTACACCACTAGTTGTTATTGCATTTTGAATGGGTTTCTATTTTTATGCAAAAAACAATAAATTTAGGTTTACGGAAGGAAAGTCAAACCTACACACTAAAAGCATTGCTAATATATTTCAAAAAACTAACACGACGACCTATTAGGTGCACTCCGAGCGCGCTCGCAAAGAGTGTACAATAACTACGCGCGCTCGGGTCGGGTGTAGGTTGTGAACGCACCCCTATGCTAAGATTAGACTTTTGTGTAGAAAAAAAATATTGTATACTCTTTGGTATTATTCTCTTTGGTGTAAGTAAAACAAAGAGTAAACAAACACCTTGTAAAAACAACATTTAAACAATTTTATGATAAATATCCACCGATTTCCGTCAGGTTTCTCTCAAAATGTTAGTTTTGTTATTCTAACACATCGTTTATAATTACCTGAAATCGGTGAGTACAATACAAACCTCATTGACGAATGCGATACACCCTCGCATAGCCGAAGTCATCGACATAGTTCACGACCTATATTCCCGGTTATTTTGAGATTTCTTCCTGTTCTGATAACTTTCCGGGGCTCGACAAATACATTACCTACTCCAGTTGTATTTTTCTCTTGTTCCGTACCGAACGATACATGTGTAAGTAGGTACTTACATTGCAGGTTTACTTAAACACATATTACTCAAAGCTTACACCAACACGGTCCTTATTTTCTAAGTAATTGATTAAATAATAATTTGTTTCGCGGATTTATGATACAAAAGTAAGCTGTTACACTGTTATTTCTATATTTAAGTGGTATATCCAATCAAATAAAAAATACTGGGTGTTAATCATAACATTAATATGTATGGCTTAGTTTGTCCTTTAGTCATGTGCAGTTGTATATTCGATCACTAACCAAATTAACAATGTTTTAGGATAATCATGTCAGCAAAAGTGTCAACGGAGGAACTCCGCAACCCTGAAGAGCTGGATGTCAGCCTGAGGATGGAGTTTGGGCCGTTTGAAACGGTCCACAAGTGGAAACTCCTCTCGGAATGTAATGAATTTGTTGGTGCCAGGTTTGTAAACATCTTTATTAGCAGTAAAACCCACTGCTGAGTATAGGCCTCTTTTTTTACCCCACCTACTGCCTTCACAATGTAAAGAATCTATACCTTCTATGGACAATATTATAATATCTGAATTAAACATACATTTTCATCCCATCTATTCGAAAAAAGTTGATGGGTTCCTCGATAAATGCGAGCAAAGTAGGCCCTTCCTCCGCACTTAATAACAGTGACGAAATGACTTGCGCGCGGGTCGACGACAGGCATTGGCTATACAAATTTTAAAAATGAATATGCGCCCACTTCTGATTCGTTTACTTACAATACAAAGATCCCATGTTCCGAGATTTTTATCAAATTATCACTGACAATTTTAATTTCATTAACACCACACCAAAAATTTAACAAAAGATGAGTTCGAGCAGCGATAGTGAAATATAAACACACGAAAATATAAAAATTTACACGGAAACTGTGATAAAACTTTCAAACAAATTGAGAGAAAAGTATCTAAAAGCCTATGAAAATTTATTGGAAAAATTAAAAGGAAGCAAATAGATTTGTAATTTGGTTAACTAAAAGCATCTCTTATTTATTTTTATCGTATGATGAATTTTTCTCATAGATTAGGATGAAAAGCAGTGCAGTGTATGCCACACTGTACCAAAATGATTTAACCTCGAGCGACATACTTTGAATCCCTCGCTACGCTTAAGATTCTACTCTAGAATCGTTCTACTCTTGAATCCTGTCTTGTTCTCTCACGCAGCAGAGGGAGTTCTCGCGTGTGTAGCGTACACACGCGAGAACTCCCTCTGCTGCGTGCCCGAAAAACATAACGACGATGATCGCGACTACATCAGAATGCCCTCCACACTTTCGCGTGTAATCGTCTATTATAATCGGATAGTGAAGAGACCATTACATTTTTCCAGACGAAGCAAACACACCGCGATAGCGTACAAAGACGCGATCTACGTTTTTGGAGGCGACAATGGCAAGTCTATGTTGAACGACCTCATACGATACGACATTCAGGAGTCGTCTTGGACCAGAGCTGGCTGTATGGGGTACCCGCCGGCCCCGAGATATCATCATTCTGCTGTGGTATGTGCCTAATAAGACTTTTCAGACACCAGTATTGCTGTTAGGGTTGCCATAGAACCTCAGCTCAGCCGTGTGGTGTCGGCTTAGAATTTGCACCACCCAACTCTTCCTGTGGGTGTCGTAAGAGGCGACTTAGGGACATATACCGAGGGGCGGGCAGCAGCGCCTCTTGCAGAATAGATCTATCACCGGACTGGGATCCCCAACCCGCATGCTCATGGGGGGACTATGAGCACTCCATGAAACCATGCCCCATGGCGATTATCAGGGTGAGGGCAGTTCGAGAGGCCCATAGGGTTAAATTCGTGTGTCATCCGGCTTCCACCACAGTCCTGATCCAGGACAACGCATGTCACCTTCAATTTATTAAAGCTATTGTCTCCAGATCCACCGGCACTCCATGTTCATATTCGGCGGCTACACAGGTGACATCCTTGCCAACTCCAACCTGACGAATAAGAACGATCTCTTCGAGTACAAGTTCACTTCGGCTACCTGGTTTCAATGGAAATTCATGGGACCGTGAGTACCTACATTTAACCATCCGTATCGTAGTTTTAAGGGTTCCATTGGAAACAATGAATTATCTTATAGATTCGCCATGTCTGTCTGTCCGTCTGAGGCTTGGCTCTGAAACTTTTAGTACTTACTAGAAAAAATTCGTGATTTTTTTTTAAATTGAAGCCATTGAAAATTACTTGGACAACATCTATGTCTGTGTAAATCAGGTACATCAATTTGTATAAGATAATGACCCATGCAACTATGGAAACCTAAGGGCCTTTTTTAACACACGTTTTTCTAGCCGTAAAAATCTACGGTTTCCTAAGTGATAATTCTGTTATCTACGAGTGAACCATACAACACTGACAACCGTGCTCACAGATTACATAATTATCAGTATGGAAACCGTAGATTTCCACGCCGAGAAAAACGTGTGTTAACAAAGGCCCCACTGCGCGTGGGCCGACACGCACTTGGTCGGGTTTATTTCTTTTTTATTAAGAATGTCGCGGCGTAAGCATTGTCTCTAGCTCAGCTCGTGGATGTCTATAATGAGTTATTTCTCAACTATTTTAGTAACCTCATAAATAAAAATTAACTTACCATGTTATTTAAGATCTCTCTCTCATCTCAGAGAGCCAGTACCTCGCTCAGCACATGGAGCTGCCGTGTACAACGACAAGCTATGGATATTCGCTGGGTACGACGGAAACGCGAGACTCAACGACATGTGGACGTGTAGCTTACTTGTAAGTAGCATTGCACGCCCCAAAAAGGGCAAATTATATTGTTACGCATATACTGTATTTACAATCTTTTTACATATAATTGCAATAAATATACTTTTAATTTACTTTTAGCTTTTACTAAGGTTTTTGAATAAGTTGAAAATGTACAGGATAGGGCGTAATTCAATTTCCTTGAGGGCAGCTGAGCTACCTTGCTACGGGACGAATTGAACACTCTCCAGTTCAGTTGGTCCACATACGCCCTAGACCCCAATAAAGATAAGATAAAGATCATTTATTGTCAAATAGGCACACAAATAATAATTATACAAATGATACATAAATTAGATGTGTAAACTATGACTTATGTGGAGAGCCTCAATAAACCATAATGTAATTTATTGTTAATTGAGCTTAGCGCTGCAAATTATGTCTACAAACTCGATAGATGATAAAGATACTCAAATCGACAAATATTTTAAATTTTGTTAAAAAATCAACATTAAAAACAACAGCAGTATTTAAAGCTCGTGTCAAGGAGTTTTTCCTTTCAGAAAAGTGAATAATGGTACTTTAATTTGTCTATTTATTTATTTACTTAGTAGTAAGTATATTAATGTTATTTATTTATATATACTTTTAGTTATTTATTTATTTTGATTTTATTGGATGTCTTTAATGTAGGTATCCATTGGTCTTTGTAGTTTATGTATTTTAGATATTCTTTGGTACACCCCCTGCCTTTCTTAAATTCACAATTCTTTCCATCCAAAGGTTGCCTGGAAGAGATCGCTTCTTACTTGTACTTATCTTATGTGATGTCTCTTTGTAATGTTATTTTATGGTGTACAATAAAGCATTTTTGTATTGTATTGTATTGTAATAAAGTTGATGTTAAGTACTGCGTGCATGCGGGATTGTTTTTAGCAGATAATTAAAAAATCGAGTACTTATGGGTGAATTTTGTAAAAGTCGTTGGGAAAAGAAAAAAATTATTCCTAATTACCATGAGCATTATTAATTTTATTTTAATTTCCTAGGGAGAAATGCACACATGGGAGAAGATAGAACAAAAAGGCACGTGTCCGCCAACGTGCTGCAACTTCCCGATCTGCGTGGCGCGCGGGAAAATGTTCGTGTTCAGTGGACAGAGTGGCGCTAAGATCACCAACGCACTGTTCCAGTTTGACTTCGAAACTCATACGTAAGTTTAAGGGCATAAGGTTGATATTTGAGTGGGTGAAATTGAACTTAGAAGACCAGCGCTTTTTCTCGGTTTCACGCCAAACTCACTCTAAAGTATCTAGAGTTCATATTATCATGGACATGGACAGAGGCCATCAAAGTATTTTTTTTAATGTTTGGGAAAATATTCGTGTTCAGTGGATTGAGTGGCGCTAAGATCACCAACGACTTCGAAACTTATACGTAAGTGTAGGGGCATAGGGTGGATATTTGAGTGGGTTAAATTGAGATTAAATCGCCACCAGACTCGGTTCGAGTTCGAAACTCAACGTACCAGTAAAGTTCGCTTTTGCTTCATTTGCTGCTTCTCTCTAGCACGCACTAGACGTTTAACATATTTCACGACGCGACGACTAGTTTCCCTGACACATCCACTAACTCGATTTTTTTTCTACATGCTGTAAAAAACATTAAATCTTATCCCTTACTTGCTAGAGTCGTGATTGCACTGAGCCCGCCGCTACCGCAAAGTGACGGTGGCGCATCAGAGCCATTTATACATACTTCAACCAATAATGAACCTTATCCCTTTCCAGCTGGAGTCGTGTTTGCACTGAGCATCTGCTCCGCTGCGCCGGGCCAGCGCCCGCCCGCCGCTACGGCCACGTGATGGTCGCGCATCAGAGCCATCTGTACGTGTTTGGAGGCGCCGCCGATAATACTCTACCGGCAGACTTGCATTGCTACGATCTTGATACGCAAATGTGGTACGTATGATTAGACAGCTAGAGTTCACTATTTTGGGTCTAGATTCTGTTGTTATAAAATCTTAGTTACCTATTCTAATTTGACAGCTATTTCAGACAGTGTAAGGTTGATTTTTCCTTCCAGGTCCGTAGTCCAACCATCCCCAGACTCGCAGATACCATCAGGTCGGCTGTTCCACGCGGGTGCGATATCTGACAATGCTCTTTTCATATTCGGTGGTACTGTGGATAATAATGTTAGGAGCGGAGAGCTGTTC
This sequence comes from Eupithecia exiguata, assembly GCA_947086465.1. Taxonomy (NCBI): domain Eukaryota; kingdom Metazoa; phylum Arthropoda; class Insecta; order Lepidoptera; family Geometridae; genus Eupithecia; species Eupithecia exiguata. The sequence goes on along the minus strand of OX352247.1, from coordinate 6,948,488 downwards.
CGGTTTCAGGTGAATTGTTCTTTATTCTCATTGTATTTAAGATCATATTAGCTGGAAGACAAATATCGATGTACCTACCAATTTGAAGAAAATTAAGCTTTGGTTTTTAACATTTAAGGCGAAACGAGTCCCACGTTTTGACTATACGTAAAATCATATTTAAGGCAAAAAAACACTAAATTCTTTAAACATTTTTTGATTAAAAGTTTAAGATTCTAGTTAGTAAGTTATAGGAGCTGAAACAGGATTGATTCATCTTGACTAAAAACAAAAAATCTCAAAGTTTCCATTAAATCTTAATTTTCATTAAGATACTTCTCTTCTACGGAAAAAGCAGTTTCATTTGCTAGTTATTCAACACATTTTAATGAAATTTCCTCTACGTGGTCCCTAATAAATACTTTAGACAATAATGGCTTTATTTTATTGCGAAAGAGTATTATTTTAGAGCAATAAAAAAATTATAAATAAAAACCAGTGAAATTGCGCGCAGGCCGGCCGTTCCGCGGCTCTTGCCTTCCTTTCTCGCCTTCCCCGTGCGGCGTTCGCCCGTCCTTGTCTCGAAAAAGCGAGCCTATTTCCTCTCAAATGAATAGAAAGTTGATGATTCTGATCTATTGAGCTTTATTATCATTTCATTTAAATTCATAGTCTTGCTCTTTGCCTGAAGACAGAAACTGACAGGGCGATGTTCTTTGTAAAGGTCAATTAAGCTCTTTTTTATTGCAATTAGGATCATATTAGCTTGAAGACAAATACCAACTGGTTTTACAAAATGTTATTTTTCTAGTCTGACTGTATTTTATTCAAAAGTCCGAAAATACGGTTTTATTATCTACAAAATAAACATAGGTACTGTTTTGTGAGAACAAAACCTTCAAACTACAAACGAAAATCTCGTAGCCATCAAGGTATTAAAATTTTGCCCCATCCTGTATACGTGATGAAACGCAATAAAAAAAGGATGTAATAATATAATAATAACGCTGGACCATACACACAGCATCATCTAACCCCAAGCTAAGCAGAGCTATTATTACGGATAAACTTAAACATTACACAACTTAGATTTATCCAAGTATCTAAAGATCGTACAAACATATGTCCCGAGGCGAGAATAGAACCAGCAACCTGCGTCTCTTTACCCATTACGCTTCTGAGGTCATCATGTGTCTATGTCTTTACGAAATTTCAACTCTATTCTCAACTCGCAAAACTAATTTTCCAGCTGTCAAGCTACCCCCGCTGCACGCTCCACGAAGACTTTGGCCGCATCCTCAAATCCCAGCAGTTCTGTGACATCACTCTACTGGTCGGTCCAGATCAGACGCCTGTGATGGCGCATCAGGCCATCATAGCGGCTAGGTCTCACTTCCTCAAGGCTAAGATCAAGTAAGTAGGTCTAATTACATCGTACGTATACCTACAAAATAGAAGAACCGACAACCGCACTGTAAACGTGTTCATGAGTGGAGACCACGACTCAGCAAACGTAGTGTAGGACGCCCTCCGACCTGGTTGGATGATGATTTGCGAAAGACTGCTGGCAGATACTGGATGCGTCAAGCTGAAGGCAGACCGCTATGACGCTCATTATGGAAGGCCTATGTCCAACAATGGACTACTATAGGCTGATGATGATGATGATGATACAAAATAGTAGGTCTGTGACCTCAAGTTATTAGTGGGTCCAGGTCAAACGCCTCTAGCCCGTCAATTCTTTCACACATTAAAATCTACTATTCGCAGGGAAGCCCGCATAGAACGCGACAAGCTAGAGCGGGAAAGACAGAAACGTGACCCGAGCCAGTTAGGAAAGCCTTTAGAAGTGATCATCAAAATACCAGAGGCCCATCCTGAAGCTTTCAAGATGGTGCTGAATTACATTTATACCGATCGGATAGACCCTACAGAGAAAGGTATGGTTACTATTAGTTTGTTAATTACTTACCTCCTATATTTATTTAGAACAAGACAGGTTAGACCGAGAAAGACAGAGACGCGATACGAGCGAGTTACGAAAGCCTTTAGAAATGACAATTAAAATACCAGAGGCATATCCTGAAGCGTTAAAGAAAATTGAATTAGATTTATACCGATCGGATAGATCCTACAGAGAAAGGTATGGTTAGTTTAAATTTGTTACCAGATGGCCCCCTTTGTTATAACAGAACTAAACTTACCAATGCACTCGCTGTATTTATTTAATGACTAGCTACTGCTCACGGCTTCGCACGCGTTGTTTAAAGTTATTTCTATCCTCATATATAGGAACTGATTTATAGGATAAAAAGCCTATGTTACTCTCCATCCTTTCAACTAACTCCATGCCAAAAATCAAGCCGATTGATTGCTTAGTTAGGGCGTGAAGGAAGGACAAACAAACACACACTTTCGCATTTATAATATTATAATAATAGTATAGTATATTTATTAACAAAGAAAATTACAATCAAATAATAGAATTAAATTTAAACAAGTATTTACAATTGATACAATTGAGCTAACTGCAGACTGTTGCAAACAATCTATATATAGTATAGATAAATATCTAACTATCGGATTTTTTACTTTACTTTTACGATTTTTCCCTTATAGACGAGGACCCAGCCTCCACCGCGACAGTACTGCTTGTGATCGAGGTCCTCCGGCTCACGCTCCGGCTCAACATCCCCCGCCTGCGCGCGCTGTGCACGCGCTTCCTGCGCGCCATGCTATGCAGCAGCAACGTGCTCCCCGCGCTGCACGCCGCGCATCACGCCAACCTCACCTGCATCAAAGAGTATTGTCTGAGGTAACCACGCATCACAGCCCTTAGACCATGCGATCAGCCGGCCATATCTTTCCTTAATAGACGGCAACCTGACGTGCATGACGTACATTCCGTGCTCAGCGGCGCGATCTGCTAGGGCGCCTAGCCACAGACCGCGGGCCACTTCATGGCTCGTAACCAACACAATTTGCATTGACGCAAAAATGCGGCTCGCTTCGCTTGCCGTTTTACTTTCTATTATATGTACGTAAATTTTCCTGACAGCTACATTACATCCGTAGCCCGTCATATATAGGATACTATCACACGATATACATCAATATCGATAGCGATTATACTTTTGGACACAGGTGAATCGAATACCTAAACTAAAATGACACCATACAGCCGCCATATTGCAGTTTCTAAAATATCGGCTCTCATTATTTCATAATGGCGATGTGGCGCGGTGGGCGAAGGTCTGCTTGCGACGCAGGAGGTTGCGGGTTCGATTCCCGCCTCGGGACAAATGTGTGTACGATCTGCAGACATTTGTTCAGGGTGTTCTGGTCGTTTTCTATGTATAATAAAAAATATCTATCTATGTATTATGTATATCAGTTATCTGGTACCCATAACACAAGCTCTGCTTAGCTTGGGGCTAGATAATGCTGTGTGAATTGTCCAGCATTATTTATTTATTTAATGATTTATTCTTGTTTTTCTCAAAACTAAACTGCTTCAAAATATTTCCCTCCCGCAGGTACATAGTAAAAGACTACAACTTCACCCCCATAGTGATGTCCGAGGAGTTTGAGGTAATGGAGCAACACCTGATGGTGGAAATCATCAGGCGCCGGCAGCAGCCGCACACCAGGCTGTCTGTCAACTCCTGTGACAGCGAGGATGAACGGATATCAGGTAGAATCTTACAACGAATTATCTGGAAACAACCACTGGAACCTCGAATACATGTCGTGATGGTAATTAAGAGGCATCATGCTTTTGGTTAATTTTACACTTGTCCACTCCAATTTGCTTTGATAACAACTGGCTGTTATTTTGTAAACCAATAGGGTGGTTTCCTGGGTGAAAAAATATTATACTATTTACTGTCGGTTAGATTTTAAAAAAATTATTGAAACGTATTTTTTTCTTTTGTCAATCAAATAAAAAATTACAAAGATAGGCGCGTCAAATTTCGATAGCGACGGACTCGCGACTCGTGATGTCACGCTATGCTAATAAAGTGTCGCACGGCGTGATGTCACCAGTCATAATATTTTGTTTAATTGACAAAAGAAAAAAATACTTGTCCAATACCTTTCTGATAATCTAGCTGACGGACTAACCAGAATTTTAAGGATACTAGCCTATTCCACCTATTCAAAACACGGGTTGAAATTTCAGTATAGTTACAGATATAACTTTCACTGAGGCACCTTCCCGTAAAATTAACCTGTGAACAGAATCAAATAGTATTCAAGCAAAATCTGTTATCTGTTGAATACTTCCTGTTAGTAACAGAACAAATTTTCTACTGAATGTGATGATTTTCCACAAGAAATATATTGCTTTGTTGTATGAAGTTATGGGCAAACACTACCTCATATCAACTCTGTCCATATGTTCCAAACTACTGAATATTTAACTTTGAAATTTATATATGGTAAAGTTCAGGACTTCGTCTATCGTCCATATGTTTCGAAAACAAGATTCCATAAAATTTTCTCGATAGAAAAAAAAACGCAGTTTCCTCTAAATGTTTACTATAATAAAACCTTAATTTCTCAATAAATACAGAAGTTAAGATCTTGAGAATAAGCATGATAATTGAACTAAGTATAAAGAACATTTTATATATTGCGTTTTTTTCCAATAATGTCCTAATAATAATAAAATCTTTTATTTCAGTCTAAACAATTATTGAATACATGAAATAGTCCATATTGTGAAAAATTTACATTTATAAGCATTCACTAAACTAACATCTAGAACTAACTTAAAACACATATTAAAAAGATCAAGAGAACATTACATGCTCTCTGTTCCAACATTCCATAAAATGACAATCTGTGTCCAGTTTCTCCGCTATCAGACACAGGTAGCTGTTGGGGCTGTCACGCACCCTGCGCATCAGGGACGCAGATCTTTTGCGCATTATTGCCGCGAACCCGTCTACCTGAGTGTCGGCAAACATTGTAGATGCGCAACAGTAGTACTAATGAATAGATAATTATTAGCAAAAACTTGATTTTTGGGCTTGCGTTGCTCTGCCCTGTCCCGCTCCTATGAACGCGAAATTCTATGCCTATCCTTTTCACAAAGTGGCGTCGTAGTATAAGCCCTTCATCACCGGAAAGAAAGCAAAAGGATTGAGTGATGTTCATAACTAAGTTCTTGCTTGAGTTGAGTTTGACGTATACCGCCGCTTAGCTATGCACCAGAAGTTAGCTTAGCTCGCAGTTTACACTGAGTTTGCGACTAAACCGGCCGCTAGAACTGCCCATTGTACTACTTTTGTCTCTATGCTTGAGTAACGCTTATGCCATATAAAAGCCTTACTCAGGAATAGGTCGATCACTGAGCAAGCTTTTATAATGGGGGCCTTATTGCCCTTCGGTAAATTAAGTATACATTGGACGGATAGGAGGATTTGGTGGGACCTGCGAAAGACTGCAGGCAGATGCTAGATGCGTCAATCTGAAGACAGGGAGCTATGGCGGTTGTTAAGGGATGCCTATGTCCAGCTGTGGACTAACATAGGCTGATGATAATGTACAATATTGTAACGTTAAACCTTTTTTTTTCAGGCACAACCCTAGAACAAGACATGGCGATGCTAATAAGCAACGACTCCACTCTAAGCGACGTGATCCTCCAAGTGGGCAGCACGTGTCGGCGCGCGCATCGCTCCGTGCTCGCCGCGCGGGCCTCTTACTTCGAGGCTATGTTCCGCTCCTTCTCACCGAAGGATAACCGGGTTCAGGTACAAACAACACTCTATTTTTACAGTGATAATAGAAATGAAAAAGTATTGATTAGTGAATCCAGTAGGTAAGTAAGGCCATTGAAAGTAACGTGCTAAACACTGTATCTAATTAGAAAAATTGGAACCGTTGGTGTTCCATATTATACTAGAGGTCGCTACACTAGATTTTATAAACGCGCTGAAGGCACGTCTTAGTAATGTGACCACGCGAATTCTTTTTCAAGCCGTCGAGTTTCGACTACTGCGCTGGATATCAACTTCAACCATGCTTATCCACGGCTGAATATAGGCCTCCCCTATTAAACTCATTTACCCACGTTTTGCGAACGCTTTACTTTAGGATCGAATTAGTTTATTTCTAAGTTAGTAGATAATAAGGTAGTTTTGTATTATAAATATGTAACTTTTTTTCGAGTTCCTTTTGCACTATCAACCAACTTTTCTTGTATCTTTTTTTCCATCCCAAGGTTGCCTGGGAGAAATAGCTCTCAACGATAAGGCCGCCTTTTGTACTGTATTATGTTTATTTTAGATATAAGATTATTTATTCATGTTTATTTTTATTGTACAATAAAGTGTTCATTCATTCATTAGGCTATAAAGAATTGACAAACGTTCGTTTGTTGCAGCTATCCGACATGATACCATCGGACGAGGCGTTTGACTCACTTCTGCGGTACATCTACTACGGAGACACCAAGATGCCGACTGAGGACTCGCTCTACCTTTTCCAAACACCTATTTATTACGGTAACATGTCTTGTTCTAAACGAATGTTTTTTTATTTTTTCTCAGTTCCATGATCTCGGGATATTTCAACGGACAAATCGACGAACATACATAAAAAATACATACCTACACCCGAACATAGAATCTCCTCTTTTGTTATTAGTTTCGTCGTTTAAAAAAGTATCATCATCATCCTATATTAGTTTACTGCTGGACATAGGCCTCCTCTAATGAAAAATAGGTAGAACAAAACTCTTGAGTAACTATAATAACTCTTTGCCAAAAACTAGCAAAACAGTGGAACGGGCACCTTAGCAATTCTTGGTATGGTATGGTCCATGGCTCGACCGACCGTCCCTCCCACCCATCTCATTGCAGGCCAAATGTCCCTTCAATTCGTCGGCAGGAAAGTAGCTAGTTGCAGCCACACTTTATTACGAGCACGACGCAAACAAGACGGAATGATTATTCCGTCTTTCCATCTGGCAGAAATGCGTAAATCACGCACGAGGCCGCACTATAAATAGACCAAGCTGTCTGAATAGGCTAGATTCCTAAAAAAATCTGATTAGTCCGTCAGATTATCACAACATTACTCGACACGTATTTTTCTTTTTTAAACAAAAAATTATGAAGTTAATAGCCAGTTAAAGTTCCGCGTGACGTCACGCCGAACGACACTTTTTAACGATGAATAATAATAATAAAACATTTATTTCAGGCAACGTTGGTCTAGTACAGGATGTAAAATACTTAAAAACTACGGCCTATATAAAATATATACCTTAAAATTACATATAAAATAAACCTATTTACTACCACGTAGAGTCGGCGACGTGTGACACGCAATATGTGCTGCGACCGGTAATCGCCGCGAAAACGCCGGAATAGCACATTCTTCGGCCAGAATTTTTCCTTAGTGAAGGTCGAAATATTCTCCGTTGGAAAATCATTATGACGCTACTCCAACAGACTACGACCTTCACTAAGGTGATGGTCTTGGACTTTGTGACGCCACTCCCAAACTTTGACGCCCGTATCTTTGGCATTTTTTGTTTGATTGACAAAAGAAAAAATACGTGTCCAATATCTCCTGATAATCTAACTGACTAATTAGTTCTTTAGGGTTCCGTACCCAAAACGGGACCCTATTACTAAGACTCCGCTGTCCGTCTGTCCGTCAACGCCAACAAAACTCCACTTGGCCGGTTTTTTTTTAAACTAGCCTATTCAATCATTTATTTTATTTATTTAAATAAGGCAACGCCAACAAAACATTGTTAAATAAACGTATTGTAAATATTATACTATAGAATGTGTAATCTTAACAGGGTAGCACAAAGTTTGAGTCATATAAAAAAAATTACTTTAATTAAATGGTTAACATTTCAGGTTTCACCAACAATCGCCTGCAAGTATTCTGCAAGCACAACCTCCAAAGCAACGTCACTCAAGACAACGTGCTCGCGATATTGCAAGCGGCGAACCGGCTCGGCGCTACAGATATCAAGGAATACGCGCTGAAGATGATTGTCCATCACTTCGGTTCGGTATGTATTCTTATTCAACGGTTTTCCTTTAAGATACTAAAAGCAATCAACAGGATATTCTTACCTCAGTGATACCTCAGTGGCGCGGTGGGCGAAGGTCTTCCTGCGACGCAGGAGGTTGCGGGTTCGATTCCCGCCTCGGGATAAATGTTTGTACGATCGCAGATATTTGTTCAGGGTGTTCTGGTCGTTTTCTATGTATAATAAAAAATATCTATCTATGTAATATATCGTATTATGTAACTATATCAGTTATCTAGTACCCATAACACAAGCTCTGCTTAGCTTGGAGCTAGATAAGCAGGTCGCAAGTATTATTGAATTTGGGCTATTTAACGACGAACTGATGACGATATTATTACGTATAATAGCGCAATTTCAATACTTGCGACCCTGCGATACTAGGATCGTGATATTTTTGACTGTGTAACCTACGAATAAATAATAAGTCTATTTATTCGTAGTGTGTAACACGCCCATGAGACTGCACATTCGAATATGATAGTTTACAAACTTTCAATTCAATAACCTCTTTTTGCCCACAGGTGGCCAGGCAAGACGCTATAAAGAATCTTCCCCAACCACTCCTAGTCGACATAATCTGGGCGTTAGCAGAAGAAAGCACGTTACAACTACCAGCCGACCCAACAATGCCAGCATCCTCGTCTAACGATACTCTCTGTGAAGATTCGGATCTCAAACATCGCATGGGCAAATCATGACTAAAAGACTGCAGGCGGGCGGACGAAGCTAATAATAATAGGATGATGGTGTTGTTCTTTGACAAATTATCAGACAGTTTAATTTAATTCAGGGTTTTTAACTCTTTCTATACTTAGTTACCTATATTATAGTCGATAACTGATGACAGCTCTTGCTGGCCCACTGCGGCGGATGACGCAGCGTGCAGCTGTTTGCACAGCGTGCGCCGCAGTAGTGGGGCTGTGGTTTGATGATGATCATAATTTTCTTGAAAAGAATTCTACCTAATTCATTCTGGTATGTGATACAGAATCCCCCAACCCTTGCCCAACATAAGCAGAGCTTGTGTTATGGATCACTTAAACTGTATTGTATCATATCGTGTACAATAATTTTGTAAATATATTTTACATTACATACAGATAATTTTACACACCTTAACACAGACCAGGAGATTTTTTTTTTTGTAAGAGTGCTGTCTCTCAGCGGGAATCCAAGGGTTGCAAGGTTGAATAACGTCACTACAACCTATTATTTATAAAATATATACTGTGGTATCAAGATATCTAACCTTTCAAATCTTAAATAAAATAGCGCTGACAGCAAAAACACTTATGAACTAACTCTAGTCATATCTATTTCTGTTTGTTTGTACTCTGATTTCCGCACTAAGACTCGGATTGGTCCATTGTGCGTAATCGTTCTGCTAACGTAGCCAGCCCAACTCCGTCCAGAAGCGCAGAATCTTCCTGGGGTCTTCACAGGCTTCGCGGAGTGACCTCGGATGGTCGAGGATTTCGTGTCGTTGCGCCGTTACTCCCTCGCATTCCAGGACTACGTGGGCAGCTGATTCTTCGTTGCTGAGACACCCTCTGCAGAGGGGACTGTCCGTCGCTCCGATGGTGAAGAGGTGTTTGTTCAGTGGGGAGTGTCCTGCGATTGTCCCCACTAGGACGCGTAAGTCCATTCTGGTTAGGTTCAGTAGGCGTTTGGTTAGCCTAGGTGATGCATTCGGAAGTGCCGCTCTTGCTTGGCGGCACTCTTGTAGGTGTGTCCATCGTTCGGTATGCGTTTCTCTGGTTTCGAGCCTTATCCATGATCGGAGTTGGGAAAATGGCACGGGAAGGAACGGAGGCGGGCCTATTGCCGGCGTCTCCGAACCTTTCCGTGCCAATTCGTCGGCGGCGTCGTTACCCAGTGATCCGCTATGTCCCTTGATCCATTGCAAGATTATCCTATTTTTTGAGGAAATCCTCTCAAGTGCCAAGTGATATTCGTGTACGAGCTTGGAGTTGCAGCTGTTCCCTGCCAAGGCCCTGAGTGTAGCAGCACTATCAGACAGGATACGCACGCTTTGGTTGTTTATATCCCTCCTCTGTACAGCTGTGGCTGCCTCGGTTATAGCTACGCATTCAGATTGAAATATAGAGCTTTGGTTTCTTAAGGTCATTGATACATTAATGTTGAGATCCAGTAAGTATATATCTATTTCTGTAAACATAACATTATTTTAAGGTTTTTTTTTTGTTATAGTGCTTACCCGCACTTTGGGTAACTCTAAAAATGAAATAAGTTCCCAAAAATTATCGGTTTCGGCGGGACTCGAACCCGCGCCCCATCCTCAGTACGGGTGTGCTCTAACCAACTAAGCCACGAAACCCTTAGTCAGTTCAACCGAAAATCTTTGGGACATTTTACGGACTATAGCGCCGGTGGCTCCACCTACAGGGGTAACATTACAGTTTAACCAAACCTGCTCAACGACCAAAGTTACATTTGATTCGTTGACGAGAGGTGTTGCCTTTGCTCAATTCTAAGGTTTTTTGTTATAGTGCTTACCCCCACTTTGGGTATCTAAGAAATGAAATAAGTTCCCAAAAATTATCGAACCCGATAGTTTTTGGGAACTTATTTTATAACATTATTTTGTTTAGTAAATGTTATAAGATTTATAAAATGATAAGTAATACAATACGATATGTTAGGAGTGTCGAAAATAAAACAATTTTATCAAATTAACACTTTTAATCTAGTTTTAAATAAGAACCGATGAACATTGCAATATTTTTTTTATTTACATTCTTTCACTTTCACCACTTCTACTACTTCCTTTTCCTTAAATCTGTCTTTAACATCATCCCACATTTTCTGAAACAATGTAAATGATTTTAAAGCAACAGCACACCTTGGGTCCTTTGCTTACTATGTATGTGCCCAACTGGAGCTCTATGAGGCTGGGCAGTGAATGCTTTAAACAAAAATTTGTCATTGGATCATGCAGGTGCAGACCAAATAGTTCATGAACACATGTTAGTATCATAAACAGCTAACTTAGTTTTGACTTGAACCCTTGGTCTCTAGATCATAATGCTGCGGTGTGTTCAGCACCGCACGGACTCAATCATTTGAAAACATCTAGTGGTCTTTTGTTCTGTGGAATTCTATGTCAGCGGTGAGCAGCATCATGCTATTCACAACGCTGTGGTCTGCGTTATGGCGTCGACAGTGGATTTGTTGGTACAGCATACCACTTGGGCAAAATCAAATGCAAGCTTAAGTAAGGTGTTCAAGCCTTGCTTAACTGATGCAGTTTTTCATGAGACTACGGTGCTAAAAATAAAATATTGTAAAAGAAGTTGGAGGTGTAACTTGTGGCTTTCAGGTTGGTTCGAGAGATAATTATATCCAATAAAGACATGGCTATATACATAATTACTGTCCCAAACCCCATACGAGCTGGAAACTGGTCACTCATATTAAATAAATCGTGCAAAGGAATTGCATAACGAATGAACTTACTCCGCGGTTGACGGAGTCAAATATTGACTGGGATATCATATCGAAGGTCCTTTCGAAGAAGAATGCGCCTGCAGCAACGGCAAGGGTAAACGTGGAGGTCCGCTTGAAAACACCGCGGTTCAAAGTTGTCCAGAGCGTCATTTTGGGAAAATTCAAGAAAAAATCTACATCAAATTTTTACGTAGATGGAGAATTTAACTCTAAGAATTTTTAGCGAAATGTCGCGAGTTGTGGTGTGTGACAGTGACAGTTGTCTTGCGAGTTATGACAGCGTCAATGTCAATTTTAAATAAAAAATTATGTAGTGACCATAGAGCAAAAACTGAAAACTTGACTGATTGTCTTGACTTAACTTTACTTGACTTAACTTAACTTCTTTTAACTTGACTGAGTATTGATAAAATTGTCCCTGCTTGCCTACACACGTCACGGTCACGTCATAGGGTCATCATCCCCACTATTACTCCCTAGATTGCCCCTGCGGCAGGGGTAGCCGCTTTTAGTAAATAAACCACTATAAATCTATGAGTAAACTAATAGTACATTGTATACCTATTAAGAAAACGAGATTTAATAAGGTATTGGTATCACACTGGTTGCATAAAAACGGCAAAAAAAACATGTCTGTTTTAAGGCTCCCATACAAAAGACATGATTTTTTTGCCGTTTTTATAGATAATGGTACGTAACCCTTTGTGCGCGAGTAGGTACAACTCGCACTTGGCCGGTTTTATTGTTTTGTTCTAATGAGTACAGGGATGGTGTAAGCGGAAAAAAAATAGGGAATTGCGGTTATTGTAAATAACGAAGTAGCGAGTAACAGCTAGCTAAGTAGGTACCTATGTATAAAATTTGACTTGCTTATTTCGTATGCTTAAAGAAATAAAGTTATTGACTATAATCAAAGCCCTGAAGAATTGTTATCTGCAGATCAAGTGAGGCCACCAAAGAGTATATATAATAATATATACAGGGTGGTTTTTTGAGAAGGGCGATGATGGCCTAGTCTGAAACCACGAGAGTTAGGGAAAAGTCGTGAAAGGAGCCATGCCCTCGATTTATAAGAAAACAACAACTGCATATTTATTTTTTTCAAAAATCTTACTTTTCACGGAAATGGACCCATACGATTTAAAAAAAAATACATCCTCCTTTACTGTTGAACCAGTGGATTCTGTTGCTGATATGGATCAATCTTTGCAAAAAAATGTTTTACAAAAAATGAATGAAAATAGCAAATTTTCACTATTTTAATTTTACACGGAAGAAAACTCATCTCCTATTCAAACTTTTTGTTCGATATGTTTCAAACTCATTTGTCTTATTAGCGGGATACTGTGGTGATAATAAAAAAACCATTCATGTTTTTTCGAACAATTATTTTTTTCGAATGGAGTTGTTTGTGTTGGTTTACGACAATAAAAAGATCTTTCTAAGAATGAATTTATCAAATAGTGAACGATTTGATTTGATGGAGGCCTATTTTTAAATAGTAGAAGCATAGTTCGCGCACACTGGTATCAATACCCACAGCGCTCTTTACCCTCGAAAAAAGCGCTTAGAACTATGGCGAGTTACTTAAAAGCGACTGGAAGTTACAAAAAAACCATTGACACAAATCCTGTCATGATATCAAATGCAGCAGTAGTCTCTAGAGAGGCGTGAAACTATTTTGAGCAAATTATTAGTTAGGTAAATTTGAGATACTAAAAGTATATCGTAAAAATTTGCTATTTCCTTTCATTTTGTAGTAAAACATTTACCTATTTGCAAAGATTGATCCTTATCAGTTATCAGCAACGGAATCCATTGGTTCAATTATTTTTAAAAATTATTCGGTTCCATTTCCGTCAAAAATGTTTGAAAAAAATAAATACGCAGTTAGTTTTCTTACGAGTATAAATCAAGGGCATGACTCCTTTCACGACTTTTCCTTAACTCTCGTGGATTCGGACTTGGCCATCACCGCCCTTCTCAAAAAACCACCGGGATCCCAACAAGCATTTGTCCTGCGACGGGAATCAAACCGGCAACTATCTGCGTTGCACTCAAGGAATTTATACCTTGCAATATCATCGCCTGCTGCGCCACCCATAGTAGTGTAGTAGCGTTTAAGTGCTTGGTAAGTAAATAATAATGCATTCTTTAATTTACGTTTTATTAATTATAATATTGTAATCTTACAATAATAAAATTCAGGGAAACAGTTATCATACATGAATAAATACAATGCTAAACGATTAACTTTCTTTCTGCATTTTATAGAAATAAAGTAAAACGAATAAAGATATAACAATGTTATTTATTTATAACATACAAAATTAATGGTAGGAATGATTTGAATGAGTCATTTCAACAATGTTAAATATTCTTTGTTTAGTTTGATAAGAGTTAAATTCAACTATAAAAGTAAATCTAATAATTTAGCAGATGCGATAGAGCACCTTAGATGTAATTTTGCGTTATGTTAGTTTATATAACGTTATACCGTTTCGCTTCTCTCACTTATCTAACGAAGGCATCAATCCAAGTGACAAACAAAAGCATCACGCGTGAATTCTAGCACACGCTCGCAAACATTACATCTTGTTATTAATCATACCACTTAATTATTCTGTCTTAACTATAATCTAAAAATATCTAGAAAATATAACATGACCGGTAATATTAAATTAAATTTTCAACTTGCTTAATATTTTTTTAAATCATTATATACATACAATTAAATACTCGACGTTGGGATAAATGTGCATTTTGAGATAGGATAACCAAATTATTGCACAGTGTAGGCCCGCTAGCAACAATTTCAAGATTAATGTAGATGAAGAATTAAATACATGATTAATTTATTAATTAATAATTTCAATACTAATTTAAATATTGGACTCAAAAAGTACATGGCAAACCACTATGTACACAACACTATGCTATTATTGTTTTTTATGCACCTAGCGGTAGATCTTAGTACCGTGATCTACTCATACAATCCTTTATTTTATCAACTTATTCCGTTTTCATATTGAAATCGATTAAGTAATTAATATTCTCTCACAGAAATATGTTTCAATAATTTAGCTGTTGGTACTATTTATAATGTAGCAGCTAGAAAAAATCTACAAAACACGATCGAATATTACATTTTATATCTAATTTAATTTCCAATATTTGTCCTAATAGAATTTCTGATGCGAAGCCGTTACGTACTCTCATTTTTGATAAAAATAAAGCACTTTTTTATATGAGAGCTAAAATATATTAATATAATTTGTACAGGCTAATAATATTGTATATCCGTGATCAGCCCACTAACTACCTCAGTGCAATCCCGACTAGTACTACGCAAACTTAGGCCAACTATAGAACTGAAACTAGTAGAAAACTAACGCTACGTCATAAGAACTGTTGAAACTACCGATACATGTTGAACAGCGACGTCGGGATTGAAGAGAGATCTTTCAGAACGGAACGTCGTTCGCGAACATCGGTGAGTGGGGGGTTCGATCAAGCAATAATGTTAACATTCCTAAGGTGTTTGTAAGAAATAGTTAGTCAAACACCATTTTACAGCAATCTGGGTAAGTAGTTAATCTCCAAAAGCGGTAACAAGACAGTTTCAGTATCGAAGTTTTAGCCGATAGTTTAATCATGTCTTAGAAACCTAAGTTTACTTTTCCGACTTAATTTCTTTTATTACAGTGGAATTAGACATCTATAGTTCTTTTCAGATTTATCTCACCATTGACCCTCGCATCTATAATGAAGTTCGAAAACACTAGTTCTGAACAGAAAAATAAATATAATATCGATATTATCGTAAATACCGCCTCAGAATCGACAGCTGAGAGATACGTCTAATCACTAATCTATATAGTTGACCATTGATGACTCATAGTTAAGTTGATTACAAAAACGCCTGGCGCTAAAATGAATCAGCTGGTTATTGTTGCTTGATCTACCCACACACACCCGTCCCAACACACAGTTCGCTCAGAAGCGGGCGAAGTCCCCCCAGACGGGGGCTGCAGAGTCCTACATGCCGTAGCCGTGGTAAGGCGCGGGTGACGGCGCTTGTGCCGCATACGCGTAGGGAGACGGCTGCGCTGGCATGCCAGGGTACTGCATTGATGGACCTGGAAGAAACAGTCATATTTAAATTTCAGCGTGTTTTATTTCGTACTAGCTTCTACCAGCGGCCTTGCACCTCAACCTCCTCAAGAGCCTTAAATGGTCCACTGCTGGACGCAGGCCTCCCCCTGACACCAGAGGCTCGCACGCGTTTTTGGAATTAAAAAAAGTAGTCTATATGTTTTTCCAGTCTAAGTGTGTTCAAATTTGAGTTCGATCTATTTAGTAGTATTGATCTGTTAAATGACATCGTAAAATGTTTGACTTGAGTAAATGCTGTGAATCTATGGTTTGAATAAAATATTTGAATTTAATTCAGTGGGCTAATTGGTGAAGTAACCAGCTAATACAGCTAAACAACTTTTACTAATCAAAAACATACTTAAAAATCACTTAAAACTACACTTATTAGAAAGAGGATCAAAAACTTGGAGGCCTTTTTAAAAAGTGAAGAGGAGATTTAGGAATTTGATCTTCGAATTTTGTAGTTATCATTTTTAAAAGTAAATAAACTCACCAGCAGTAAGCATAAGTTGTGGCTCCATGATCATGGCGGGCTTGGTTTCGTTCTCCGCGCTCTCGGTGGTACGTTTCGCGTCCGCCTCTTCCAACTTCTCTACTTTCGTTGTTAGTTCGCGTACGGTCTGGAACGAAATTCAAAAGTGAGATACCCTACAGCTTATGAAATTAAATAAATAAAAAAAAAGATTTAGGCGGGACATGAAACCGCGAAAGAGAATTGAGATTTATTTCTTGGAGATTACCCCGAGTGTGAGGGCTTACGTAGTATAATAAAAATACCAACAACTTAAGTTTGAAATGCAGTTTTGTCATACACACAGTAAGGAAGTTGTATATAACATTAATATTTTAAATCATTTGATTTGAAGGCATATTGCATGAAACTATTAGGTATAAAATAAATGTTCAAGATTGAAAAAAAACTAGAAAAAAGTGTTTACCTGAATAAGGAATGGCATAGCGAAGTCCATAATGTTATGTCTCCACGCGAGCTCGATTACGACATCAGGTTTCACCAAGTCGTAGCACTAGAAAATAAACATCAAAATAAATAATTAAAATAATAAATAGCAGAATGTCAATCATTTAGTCCACTGCTTCAGTCTGTCTTCTGTTTGACGCATCCAGCATCTGCCTGCACTCTTTCGCAGATCGTCATCCCACCTGGTTGGTGGGCGTCCTACACTACATTTTCCAAGTCGCGGTCTCCACTCAAGAACACTTTTAATCCAGCGGTTGTCAGAATTTAAGAATTTACTTTTAATAAATACCTGGTAGAGACACGCAGAGAAGCACTCATAGTTCTCTCGCTCGAGGAACCAGTTGAGGAGTTCCTCTGCCACTTCGGGTTGTCTCGACTCGGACGCGTATTCCATCGCGTCCGCGTACAGCGCGTCCTTTTTGCAGAGTTCCACGCTCTGCTTCCATCTGTTGTTGCCTGTGGAATTCATGCAAGGGTCAAATTATGGTCATCAATTTTATTTATTAACTTAATCAATATGGTACCATACACCAATTACATTAATTAAAGGGCATAGATATACATAACGATGACTGATTAATAGATATGCCAATGGTCTGGGTGGGTACCACCATTTCATTGAAAGCGACAAAGATGCACGAAAATATGGCTCTGTCTCAATCAAGTGCCATAATTCATTAGCACGGTATGTGGCGCATTCTTCGATCAAAAATAAGTAGTTCGCGGCCTCCCCCGTAGATTCCTAGAGCCTTACAAAAATGTCAATCAAAATTGTCTACGTTTTGTTTTGACGCAGACAGTTTGCGCAGAGCCTGACAAGTTTTTTCCATACGGAACAAGAGATTGGTGGAGTCGAATTCATTTTATTTTATTTTGTAAGTAGGTAGGTACCTTCCTGAGAATTATATACCTACCTACTCAGTTTATTTTCTATAAGGATTAATTAACAGAATTCAGGTAAAGATAACGAATCATTTATTGATGAAACTATAAATTGGTGTCTCAACAGTAGGTATTTATACAAAAGGGTCATTTCAGACATACAACAATTTAAACTTAAAATAGGTACAATTTCAGGCAGGCACTCTAGATTAAAAAGATCTGGTTCCTGTCTGCGGCTTTGCACGAGTTTTTTTTACGGGACAAAAAATAAACGTTTTATAAATTCATACTTCTGGTAGAAAGACTAGGTTCTTACCTACCTAGGTAAGAACCTAGTCTTTCTTTTATTAGAGAGTCTACGCAAATGAAATTTTAGGGCGGGCCAACTAGTTATTTTAAAAATCATCAACTAGTAATATTAAACTTATTTTTATGAAAAATATATTAATACATACTAAAAATGAAAAAAAAATTTAGAAGAAATAGCCTCTCCATTTATCAATTTAGAACAAAATTAATATTTTAACATAGGCAAACCAAACAACAATATTTTATGCTGATTTCACAAGTATATGACTCACATCTCAATATACGGGTAAGAAATATATATAAACTTACTGAAAATAAGAAATTCCATCCTTTTTCAGCACTTTGGACGAGTGATTCTTGCATTTTTTGTACGAGCACTTACCCATGCTTTTTGTCTGAACGCTAAAATGACACTAGTTGAAAAGCTTTCCTAACATGTCAAAATGTTTCTCTTTTGCTACTGAAGGTTGTGGCGTGCGCATTGTGAATCTAAGGGGGGCCGGCAAAGCCGGACATTTTTGATCGATGGGCGCATTGCGTAATTTATTGATATTTATTTCTAAAATAACATAGCTAACTAAATATATCATTAGCTAAATTATATCATTTTTATAGCAGTAGCTGATGCAAGGGACGTAATCCCCGCATTTATGTCGTAAATATAAAGCTGGATATAAGCCTCCTTTAAAAATTAGCTTTAGGCAATAACAACCACGGAGAAAAATTTGCAATTGAACAATACTCGGGTGAGAATTCAAGCCGACTTTGTCCCTTAAAATATTTCTTAGGATCTTTGAATAAAAATAAGATAAATCCGTAATTCACACATACCTTTGTATAGGTAGGCAGCAATTCGTCTAAACTCTGTGAGTTCGTGTTTCTCCAACTGTTGCGCCAACGCAATTGTGTCGAAGTTGTCGAATGCATCTATCGATGTTCGTAGTCCCTGAAATAATGTTTTTATTTTCTTGAAATCTATATCTTTTTTTTTGACAACATTGGAGCAAGTCAATTCAAGTCTTAGCGCCTCCGTGACGTCACCAAACCGCTCTATCGAAAGACTAGCTATGCTTGTAAACACGATCAACTCATGCAGAGGGGCCGTTTTGAGACTCGAGCAAGTTTTATCTGTGCTATCTCTGCTTTAATGTATTGCTTTGATTGAGATGTCATAAACCATTTTTTTTACTCATTGGATAAAGCAGCGCCCACTTATAAATCCCACAGGCTACGCCAATCGACTGACCTACCGCTAGGATCAATATCAAAACTAACCTGATAATCCTCCTCATCAATAAGCAGCGAATTAAGCGCCTCATTAACAGCCTTATTGTTCAAACTCTGCACAGATCTGAGGTACGCCTTCACGAGTTGCAGATGGGCGGCCTTGGTGAAGAAGTTGACGGCTCTAGTATGGTCCATGCGTGGGGCTAGCACGAGAAGTAGATCGTTGAGGAGTAGAGGCTTGAAATCTAGGTAGAATTGGATCGCTTTGTAGTATAGTTCCATGTTGGCTACCTGCGAGGGAGATAACATTGTAATTACCGTACCGCGTTTAATATTATGGAGTAAGACTGGTCCCCTTACTGTGACGTGACTGTCTAGATCACTATGAACAAAATCTAGCTCATGAAAGGTCTAGACGTAACGCAAACTACTACACCAGACACAAATTTGCATTCGTTCGTTGTCTTAAGAATCCGGCGATAGCTGCTCGCAACTTCAATTCGTAAATTATTATGTTCCCTAATACCAAAAATGATGACTGAAAACTTTTTATATATTCGACATTGTGTTGTTATTCTGTAACTAGACAATATAAGCTATGTTCCTTATCAAACAAAACGTGAGATATTGTTGTTTTTAATACAAAACAAATAGAACGAAAATATGTCATTTTCGATTTTTTACTTACATTTCATTATAGAACCAGGGACCTAGATAAATATACTATTCGAATACAAAAAACAACATGAATGATGGAAATACGCTTGAATTACAAATCATTTTGGTAGTACGTTTGTATGGGCAAATCATCATCCGCAGGCCCCTTAATATCTTGGATAATGCAAAGAACTTAATCACAGGCATTATTTGTCATATCACATCATCTGCAATAGCCGTAAAAACCAAACATAAATCAGAAAACGCGATGTTAAAATGATGAAATGAAATAGTTTGAAACATAAGAACAGTGGAAAGGTTTCTTAACATCACCAGTTGTAGAAGTCATAATGCACTTACTTTAGTAATAATGTCCTTGAAATGTCCCTCGCGCCAGGCCTCGGTGGGGTGTTGCATCATGGTCAGTGCCGCGTTGTCGTACTCCTCATATTTGTCGTACAGGAACACCAGCTCTGACCAGAGATGGGCGTGTTCCGCTGCGCGAAGCACCTGGGGAAAGGGTTAACTGGCACTTTAGTGCTTATATGACAAAGGTGCAGCGTTCAACGGGACAAGATAGCCTTTGTTGTTAACCGGAACAGCTGGTTAAACAGGGATGCTTCCACAAACAGACTTTTCTGTTCTGTGGATGCTTCAGACGATCGTGACTGCTGGAGAAAAATTTTATCTGAAGGAGTTGTCATGCCCAACAATGCTTGGTTTTAATTCATCCGATTGTGTATTGTTGCTCATATGGAGTTTGGGCCATTGAGTCAATATTTGTTTCTATTTGCTAGGTCTCTTATATCTGAAGAATGTGATGATGTTATATCCCAGTAACATAGCGGCGAGTTTGTGTCTGTGTATTCTTTGCTGTATTGTGTGCTATCTTACCTTGGGAATGTTAACCCTGGACCAGAATAGCTCGAGATGCTCCCGCATCTTGGCCGGCTTGTATTTGGAGTAGAGGATAGCTAGCTCTGTGAACATGCCCATGTGAGCGCGTTCTAAGCCCAGTGCCGCTTCTAGAAGGCTGATTAGCTCATCGAAGTGACCTCGGTCCTGTGGACAGAAGAATTAAAGTTAGTTTATAAAATATACCTTCACTTGATGACTTCATTTCATACTTTACCTACAGAGCAGTACAACACACCTGGTAGTAGTTGATAAGGTCTTCCAGTTCGTCTGCGTGCACCACGATGTGCAGGCCGCACATCTGCGCCAGGCGAAATTCTCCGGCGTCCACGCACGCGAAACAGACCTCTTTCCATGTGCGGGTCGAGTTTGCTTTACGGGCGCTGTCCACGGCACCTGCAAAATAGAACAGTCTCAGTTAGGCATAGTATACAACATGGTCAAAGAAAAAAGGTTTTCTTCAGGCGCCCCAATAGTATTTCAAAATCCTAACGATATTTTTTCAGTCCATTGTGCGCGCGCTAGTATTAAATGCACAATGATTAATTTCAAGTGGGTCAAAATTTTTAAATTTAGCACACGGTTTATTAATGTTATTATAGAAAAATTATTGTAGATTTTTTCAAAATAAATCTCTTCAACTTTTACTAAACTATGTCGGAACGGGCTTTATTTGAGTTTTTTTTCTCCGTATAGTATTTTCGTCCTAAGTTGGGCTAAAATCATTATTGAAATATGAAAGTTTGTAAGCTTTGATTTTTCAAATGTATACTTTTAAGGTTTTGGATGTATACAACGTAGATTGACGACATAAATTGATATTCTCCTCATCCTTAGTTTGGATGGTCAAAATCAAACTGTGTAGTAGTTACCCTTCCACGTTTGTATGAATTAAGAAAACTGTTTCACAGAACACAACTGTTGATAATATTTTCAACGAAAGACATTTGCGAATATGATTCATTTTTGTAATTATTTGTGGTTAGTACTCATATTTATCGTCATAGATCAATAAGTTTTGAAAATAGAGAGAATCTTTGTCCGGTAACAAGTTGTTACCTTGGAACTCCTTCAAATGAACCAGCGTGATCGCCAGCCGCGCGAAGTTGCTGACATTATTGTACAGCAGCTTAGCCGCATTGTACATCTTATCATCAAAACATCTATCTCCTATTTTCTGAATGTCTGCATGGTTCGGTCCAGAGATGAATTCCTCTAGGTCGGCAAGACGTCCGGTGCGGGCATACGCGTAGATAAGTTCTGATTCGATGTAAGATTCGCGGGCCTTCTTGCGGGCCATCTGAAAAAGAAGCGTTAGGTTTTAGTCGAGGTTGCGAAGTTGATATTCGTAAGTAGGTAATTATAGAGCCTCTGGTGGACAGCGAGAACAGATTTTTGACAGATTTTAAAGGATCGAGCGCTCGGAAGTGACAGCGCAATTATTCCCCAGAGATTTCAATTATAACATCTGCTGAAAGACGTCCACAGTTGGACACAGGGCTCCCCAAAGGCTTCGCAGGCTGGTTGGCGATCACTGAACTGTGGTGGGTCTGTTCTGCAGCCAGTGCTGCTGCCCGCCCTTTTATTCTTAGTCACATCTTACGACACCCGCGGGAAGAGTTGAGGTGGTGTAAATTCTAAGCTAAAAAACTTAACATACCTGCAAATACCTAACAAGATCATCCCAGCTTTGCTCCTTTGTAGCCGTATCAACCACGTCCATATACGCCGACGGGTCATCCGCCTTGATGTAAGAATCGATGGCTTCTTTCACCAATCCCTGTTGGAGTTGGGCCTTCGCCAGTTGGGACCAAACGCCTGGTTCGTTGCATCGCTCGGCGAATTCGTTGGCGCGTTCTAGATCTTTCACTTGCTCGATTAGGACCTGGGGAAATTAATAAAGTTGGATAAAGGCCCTTGAAGTTATACCCACTACAAGTAGAAATAGGAGCTTACAAAGGGTGAAATGAAACCGGCGATAATCTGTTGTAAGCTACTTACTACACAGAAGACCAGGTTCTGTGTGTTCAACAGGTTCAACCACAATTCATTTGAAATTTGTCAACTTCAAAGGGGACATTATTAATTTTCAGAGTTACTTCTAATCGTCATTACTCATATTCCATGGTGTGCCACGGCTAGGTGTATGCCTAACTCCGTTTATTCTCATTTTTTTAGGTATTTAGTCTAATGCAGCAAATTTCCGCGACTTTAAGAAGTCGTACTTCAACAACTAATTTTTTCCCCTCAGCCGGTCACTTTAGTCCTGGTTAATCGGCTGATAAAGAATGACGATTGTTCTTACTACTTACTTGAATAGCCGAAGTATTGACATCAAACTTCTTGAAGATAGCGAAAGCTTCCTCGTACAGTTCGTTGTTGATAGCAATGTTGGCGATGTCAGGTGCATCGTAGTTGTCCAAGCGATTGATGTATTCCATCACGCGGGACCGGTCCGCCTTTATTGCTATGGAGATAAGGGTAATAGTGACTTTCTTGTCAAGCATTAAAGTAAAATAGTAATTTGGACGAGTTCTGTATAAAATGCTCTTTCTTTTTTGCTGATATAAAAATCATGACAGTCAATTCAGTAAACATTCAAATCGATATTTTATAAAAATTTACAGTTTTCTCAACAAAGAAATATACCGCTGGGCATACAGGTCTTTTTTGCCATTTGCAAGACGCCAATGGCATCTACGGTAGTTTGGGCCACATGTAGTCCACAGATTTGCAGATAATCAAATATTTCATATCTATTTCTCAATTCAGAATGTGTAGACACTTGAACACTGAGATTTATCCATTCAACTTACCAGTCAAAATAAGCAAGTTCTGCAGATTCCTATGGTCTGAGAACACAGAGTTGTCTAGTACAATCTTCTCGAGCAACTCAATGAGCTCGTTAGGAAGGTCCGCTGTCATAAAGGCCTTCACTGTTACTGAGATGTCTTCAGGATCTTGAGTCTCTGACAGGGCAGTTTGGACAACCTGTGAAAGTTCAAATACAATTATGTTTGGGTATAAAAAAAGCTTCAAATGATTAGAGAACTTTCGAGCGATAGTAATCAACTTCAACTTCTTGTTAGGTGGCTCTATGTGCTGGATTGTCCATCTCATGATAGCATCGCAAGCTTTATTTATGGGTTGCGATAGTTCTCTTTGTATCGTTAATCCGTTTAAATATTTATTCCAATAGGTTCAATAGGTTTTTCAGAACAAACATCACTTCTGGAATGGCAAATTATTGAATCTGACGCGATTCTTCCTCTAATTGGACTCGTCAATTAGATTCTTATTACAAACACATCTGGTTTCAGTCCCACAAGATAATGAGGCTATCAATCATTACAGCTCGTTTGCATTCACTGTTCGGTACAACTTCCTCTTGAGCAAGAGAGGATTCATACCAATAGGAAAACAACATCTACTAGAATAGAACATAGAGAAACAGTTACCTGATCAATCAGCTGCCTCTTGTAAGGGTTAGCTTCAGCCAGCACCTCCAACCAAAGATCTTGGTCACGCCTCCTCACGAGGTACCGCGCTTGTGTCTTGAACAGGGAGTTGTCATTGCAAACAGCGATCAACTCGCGGTCGCATTGACCCCTCTCATAGGCGACGCAGGCTAGGTGTGGGTCGCGCTTTTCGCAGTAACGACCGACCACGCGAGAATCGTACCTGAGGAGGTTATTGGGTTAGATACCGAGTGGTTCAAAGCCATCTGAGTGACATAACATTCTAGTCAATTTAAATAAGATTTTATGCTGTGATACAGTTTTCACTGCAAACGGTCGTACTGACCCCACTCGTAGGCGACGCAGGCTAGGTGCGACTCGTGCTTCTCGCAGTAACAACCGACCACGCGAGAGTTGTAACTATTGAGTTTATTATTGAGTAATATCATACAAACCCCCCATAACCAATTTTACTCACTAAGTTACCAGCACATTATACAATTCTAATCTCAACACCTATAAAATGTCATGCACATCTGATCAAATTTCCAAAAGCCATGCTTGACCTGTGTTTTCAACCTCGATGCAGTCAAACTCCGAGAAATCTTACCATTGGTTTTCCTTGAGGAATCGTTCAGGGTTATTGTTGGAGTCGATGTAAATCTTGGCCAGAGCGTTGTGCGTCGCTGGTTCGACGCTGCCGTCGTGCACACGAGTTTCCAACCATGGGAGGAGCAGCTTCAATCTGCAATGATATTGGTGTTTATCAATTATCCAAAGCTTATAGTATTAAACAAAGGCTAAGGGAAAATAGTGAAGAAGCCTAACCCGCCGCGCTGGCACAATCTGCTTATCATGATCAGGTTTTTGATGATGTTACTGTGCAGTCGACGACACAGCCTATAGGTAAATTTTTAAAAGCTGGCGCGATCCCCTTTATTTTTCGTATGCTGAAGACCTGGGTCTGAACTCATAAAATGAAATCGAAGTTTCTGATTCGTTTTCGACCAAACGCTAATCTTATGCAAGTGATATAAGGGTTGGTTTAGCACGAAATCTAACCAGAAAGAGAAATTTATAAATTATTACTATATTGGGAACTTATTAATAGCCACCTTATCTTTACACATCTCTTATATGTATTTATGTGCTGAAAGATCCCCTAAAATAAATACAAAATAAAAAAATCGATTTTCATTTTTCGAGTAGGCCCCCTGGATTTGTAACATCAGCGTGGTTAATTGTATGAAAAACAAGACTCGCGCCAGGTTTACCGACAGTCGCTCGCTCTACATAAGTCGGTCGGTCGCCAACAAGTTGACTAACCACTGATGGCTGCCTACAATATTCATTCACTGAAATGTCGCACCAACCTACCGGGCTGTGTCGCCGACTTTGGTGTGTAGACTCCATTTGGTATAACAACTGACTATGTAATCTTGAATTTTATTTAATTTTGTGTATGTGTGATATGGATTATTGAATTATCTGAAATAAATTAATACAATACAATAACCCTTCTCTCTATCTAGACTGAGTGCCACCCCAAGTAGCCTAGAATTTCCATACCTATTTCTCTTCTCAACCTCAGCCACAAGCTCGTCAGTGGAGAATTGCCCTCGCACCACGAGGATCAGGTTCTTGATGATGTCTTCAGCGCAATCCACGTCTAGCAGACCGCCGACCACTACTGGCAGACGTGAGGGATTCACCTGTGAAAGAACATAGTGAATGATAGGGAGCTCTAAAACTGAGTGCATACGGTGTAAGATGAGTGCACGGAAACCTCGCCCAATTGGGTTCTTTTCGTTTTGAACTTTATGTGCGGTTAGTTTTTGTAATTTTTTGCAGCGCATGTTTTTTGTTAGGTGTTCGTGATATCAACATGTTCATGAAAATCTGACTTTCTTAGGCTACCTTTCCACCACAGATGTGCTATGTTTCCAGCCAATAAGATCGCTCCATTATCGCGTAATTTTCATAGCTGACAAAAATGACGCGGTAATGAAGCGATCTTATTGGTTGGCTGGAAACATAGCAACGTAGCACATCTCTGGTGGTAAAGTACACTTAGGGGTGGTCAATGGCTTTTAGCCCGACAGATAGTCAGGAGTAAAATGTAGACCTGGTTAGCTTAGGGGATAACACACGAATGAACAATATAATCTCATGCGATATGTAAATGCAGATCACAGTTCGAATCATAAGTATAAACAGACAAGATTACCTACTCTCTAGACTTCAAGGGATTCATAGATCTTTTTCAAAGATTCATTTCTAATTCGTTTCAGTCTAAAATGAACCTTACCTTCTGCACGTAAATCTCAATATACTTCTGCAGGCTGTTTCTGTACAGATACAGCACCAAGTCGTGTACAAAGTCGAATCTATCGCACACGATGATCAGAGGCAGTTGATCAGGCAACTTTGCTTCTTTGAGGAAGTTCTTGACGCGTTCGGCGTTGTAGCAGTTGGATTCACGGCAAATGCGCTCCACTTCCTTGATCTGACCGGTCTTGCAGGCAGCCTGGGGGTTAAAAATTGGTTTGTTGTAGAAAAAGTAAGATTTTATTGAGATATTGTGTTTAAGAGCTGAAAAATTGTATTACTTTTCGATTCCACCAAAATACGATCCCTCATGACAAGGACCTCGTAACACAATCACTAATAAATGTAACAAACAGTCTTTTACCTGAATATACTTGAAGTGCACTTCAGAATCCTGGCTAAAGTTCACAATGGATCCCAGGAAGTAGAAAAGCCCCTCATAAGTTTTGAAGCTCTCAAACAGCTCGATCAAAGACTTGGTTGTCAGCTGCTCATGGTACTTGGTTGCAATTTGAACGCAAATCTGCAGGTTCTGACGAATGTTGGCTTGCAGCATGGCTTTCAGGCATTCAAGGGAGTCTTCTACGGAGAGGCTTCCAAAGTAGGTGACCAGCCAGTCAGCTGGGAGGAGGTGGGTGTGGACCTGGAATGGTCAAGGTCATAAGAACTTCTGCTACGGTATATCGCTTGTCATCATCATCAGCCTACACTAGTTCACTCCTGGCAGGGCATCTGCCACTGCTGGTATATGTGGCTTCTGCCTGTGATAATTTTAGAAGTGTGTGCTTTGTAAATCATACAGTCCCATCTATTTCAAAACAAAAGTGAAACACGAAAAAAAGGAATGTCTAAAAATTATGCGCCTTGATTAGCCTCATCGATCAAAAATGTCCGGCTTTGCCGGCCCCCCTTAGATTCACAATGCGCACGCCACAACCTTCAGTAGCAAAAGAGAGACATTTTGACATGTTAGGAACGCTTTTCAACTAGTGTCATTTTAGCGTTCAGACAAAAAGCATGGGTACAAAAAATGCAAGAATCACTCTTCCAAAGTGCTGAAAAAGGATGGAATTTCTTATTTTCAGTAAGTTTATATATATTTTTTACCCGTATATTGAGATGTGAGTCATATACTTGTGAAATCAGCATAAAATATTGTTGTTTGGTTTGCCTATGTTAAAATATTAATTTTGTTCTAAATTGATAAATGGAGAGGCTATTTCTTCTAAATTTTTTTTTTCATTTATAGTATGTATTAATATATTTTTCATAAAAATAAGTTTAATATTACTAGTTGATGATTTTTAAAATAATTAGTTGGCCCGCCCTAAAATTTCATTTGCGTAGACTCTCTAATAAAAGAAAGACTAGGTTCTTACCTACCTACCAGAAGTATGAATTTATAAAACGTTTATTTTTTTCCCGTAAAAAAAACTCGTGCAAAGCCGCAGACAGGAACCAGTTCTTTTTAATCTAGAGTGCCTGCCTGAAATTGTATTGTAAGTTTAAATTATTGTATGTCTGAAATGACCCTTTTGTATAAATACCTACTGTTGAGACACCAATTTATAGTTTCATCAATAAATGATTCGTTATCTTTACCTGAATTCTGTTAATTAATCCTTATAGAAAATAAACTGAGTAGGTAGGTATATAATTCTCAGGTAGGTACCTACCTACTTACAAAATAAAATAAAATGAATTCGACTCCACCAATCTCTTGTTCCGTATGGAAAAAACTTGTCAGGCTCTGCGCAAACTGTCTGCGTCAAAACAAAACGAACCCAATTTTGAGTGACATTTTTGTAAGGCTCTAGGTATCTACGGGGGAGGCCGCGAACTCCTTATTTTTGATCGAAGATTAGCCTATAAAATAAAAGAATAGACGAAATATCACACTAAAATGGCTGAACCAGTTATTAAATAATAAATTAATTAAATTGATAATTTTTCACTCACAAAATTACTTAATCAAGTTTAAAAGGTAGTTGCTTAGACTAGGAAGTGTTAAAGCTATTTGTAAGACATTATTAAAAACTCGTAAGTTCCCCAGATATATCTAAAATTGTTTTTGAAAGGACCTTCTTTAGCGATTTTCGTCACAGACTGTAACAAATTTTAACATTTAACTAAGATACTTACCACAGCCCGCTTGATATCATACAAGTCAGTGTAATGCTCCAACGCGCGCTGAAGCAGGCTTGCCTTCTCGCAGAGCTGAGCGACGTGCGCCCTGTCGTAGTGAGTGAACATAGCGTTGCCTAGGATTGCATCTGCGACTTGCGGTGCCGACATTAGGTTCATTTCTAGGAGCCTGGAGGAAAGGACAACAAACATTATCATCGTTATAAGCCTGGGAACAACCCTATTAAGCAGAGATTATGGGTCGCTTTCGCTTATGCCAGTCTCCTCTGCAATGATTCTCGTATCTTGGTGTGCGCCCTGTGAGGGTGTAGAGACGATATCGTCACAGAGCAACAACATAAATGAGACATTTGATTTGATCCTTTCGACAACGACGTCGAGGACAGAGTGAGGTGGAAGATTGATAAAAACTGATCTCACAGCCGTGTAGGAAACTAGATGAGAGAGAGAGAGAGAGAATAGTGCCCATAATTCCGTTGGTAGTTTACACACTTACGTAGATGTTTAGTGAGGCGTATCAACGTATTGTAAATATTGCTATAAAACAAACACTACAATATAAGTTATCCATCGTGGGTATAAAGGTGATATAGATCCCATAGATTTTAATTTTAGTTTTTAATATTGTATGTATGTTAGTTTTAAGGTATATATTACTATGGACCGTAGAATAAGTTAAAATAAGATCTGTAACTGTTCTATAGTCTGAAATAAATGATTATTATTATTATTATAGATTGATGACGTCAACTCACCTAGTCTGTAAAGGTCCTTCTTCGGGCCGGTTGTTCTTCAGCGCGTCTAACAGGAAAGCGGTACATTGCTGCACCATGTTCTGTTCCATAAACACGTCGACGATCTGGTTGATGTCAGCCAGAGGCGGGTCTTCAGCGACCAACATCCCGGCGAACCCAGCGCCTTGTTCCGGGTTGCTTCGCATCACGGAACGGAGCAGGGGGATGTACTCGGGTGTGTAGCCAACCTAGGGAAAGATATTTTTGTTGCAGGTTATTAAAAATTGGAGGATTATATCCTTAATATCAACAACCCAGTTGGACATAGAGAGCATCCGCCAAGCGTCTTGCGATTTCTTGTCTAGGCTAGAATAGAGAAAATATATATTGAGAAAATTAATGAAATTACTCAATTTATTTTTCCTGTTCAAAAATGTCATATATTTAAGCATTCAATGACGATTAACGTTGAAGCTGAAGACATAGCGCTATGGCGCTCATTAGGCCTATGTCCAGCCGTGGACTAATAGACATCAGTCTAAGTCTGAATCATCACACGAATTACTTGCACATTGTATACAAACCTCCACCCTCAAGTTGCACCTAGATCGATCATCCAACTGATACAACTGTCGATTTATCAATTATATCCCTTACCTTCTTAGCATAGAGCACAATCTTCTGGAACTGGCCGGTCTCAGCAAAGCACTGTATGACCTTGCCGGCTATGTTAGCGCGGAGGTACACAGATAGAGCTAATGTCGGGTCCACTTGCTTCACTAGATCACCGAGCTCTTCAGAGCATTCGAGTTTTTCCTCTTTCAGCCATTTCTCTAGGAGTTGCTTGCGGCCTGGGGAATGGATCAAAAAGACCATGTTGAGTTTATATTACGTTAACATAAAACATATTGTTAGTTTGATACATCGGAACTGTAGGGCCGTTTCTGAGAACCCTTTCAATGATTTTGATGGGCATCTTATACCTAAGTGCGTTGGTTAGGCTACGGTTTTGTCCAAGACGACTTGAGCGAAGCTGCGCTTACAAACTCTTATACATAACAAGGAAAACAACGGAATTCATACTACTGTTGTCCTCATAGGAGGATATCACAGAAGAATACATTGTTCATCCTCATGTTATAAACTCAGTTAATGCCAAATACAGTTAGTTATACCTACATCCTTTGCTGGGTATAAGGTACTCTTTATACCCAGCCGCCTTTTTTGGTACCGCCAAGGTACCAAGAAATTCAACGAACACTCACACAAACAAAAACTAAGTAAACTTTTGATAAATCTCACCTTGCAGCAGCACAGGCCGGCACAGCTCAAGCGACTCGAACTTGTTCAGCTGCGCCTGATCCAGCAGGATCCCAAAGTACTGCAGCAGCGGAGAAGTCTGCCCCGGCTGAGTAGGGACCTGCTGGAAGCGCTGGATGGTCTGCGGGGTTCGCAGAATTCCGCGGGGGGCCATTGCTGCTACCTGGAAATAGGAGCAAGAACGCCAGGTGCTTAAAATCTGCTATTAAATAAGCAATCTAAAGTGTGATCTACGTGGTAGATTAGCAGCCGATGAACAGAGATGCGCTCGAATACGGAGTGATTCGTCATTAGATCAAAATGCTCTCAGTAGAAAAAAGTTCGCAACACGATTCGTCATGGGAGCAAATCGTCCTATTGTGTTGTGTATTGTGGCGTGTTATTTAACATACCTTAGCAGCCTCTCCATACTGTCCATTAGTAAACAGCATATTGAACTTCCTGACAAACAGTTCTTCAGCACCGGCCAAGTTGTTCCTCACTGCGATGCGGAGAGCCAGATCTGCGTTCTGAAGGACCGTGTTGATGTACGTGACTATGGATTCTTCTTCCACGGTCACGGAGAGGACTTGGCCTTTTCGGTTCACGCCTGGAGAAAGTATTGTACTCTAAGTAAGTCTTGACTATACACTATATCTACAGCTATATTCTGTGAGGCTAACAGCCGGTTTTTCATCCGCTTGTTATATCTGACAATAGTTTAAACTTTTTGTTAACCTCTAGTGTGTTTACTTGTGTGTGGGGAAACCAAGACTTGGTTCGTAAAACAAATAAACAAAGCTGAATCAGGATATGTGCTATATATGCTATATTAGTGCTTTGTATTGGTGTAGTCCCTCTGCGTAAAGCTCGATTTTGTATTTTAACCAAGACTTGGTTCGAAAAAAATACAAAATGGAGCACGCAAAGGGACTACACTCCTATACAAAGCACTATTATAGTTTAAATAGCACTTCTCCTGATTAAGTTTTGTTTATTTGTTTTACGAGCCAAGTAGTCAAATTATAACAAGCCGATGAAAAACCGGTTGTTGGGCGAAAGCTTGACATGTAGAAGGTTGTGTGTTATATCCCGGTGCAAGGCAAATCTTTATATATGTGTGAACCTAATAAAAAGTCAATCTATCTTATATAATGCTAGCTTCTGCCAGCGACTTCAAACGCGCTTTTCGTAGATAAAGAAGCTATATCCGTCCCAGGATACCTGCTTGCCAAAGAAGATCGATGTTTTCAAGAGCGAAAAATAAAGTCTTTTTGGCATGAAGATATCAAGTATCATACATCAAAATACCAGATATTTTAAGAAAGTTGACGAAAAAAAGTTGCCCATTTCAATATCAGTAACAGCTGAGTTTTATCTCGACTAAGTTAGACACAACAAGCCGTTTTTGGTTAGCTTAATGTCATGTAAGCAATGTTGCATAATGCTTTTGGAATCTGGCCAGAGGGTGGCCACACAAATAAGGCTTGATCTAGATGGAGTAGCTTCGAGTTAGTTAATAGCAAGTAATCTAGTTATATTTAACAGATAGAAATGAATTTATTTTAATTGTATCTAATTGGTCACCAATGCAGTGGGTGAACAAACCATCATCACAATGACGAAGAATATAACTGAAATTTAGGGTTAGCAAACACTGCTGCTAGATTTTATTTACAAATACTATTTAATTTACCTTTCTCCCATTTAAAACAGGTCAATAGTACTAAAAAAAACTGTAAAAGTTTAGCATCAGCATCTTACCTTTTTTGCTCTCAATGCTTAACAAACTTCAAACATAAACAGTACCTTCAAACACTGCAATAAGGTTCAAAATCTCTCACTAAAAACAATCCAACCAAACTCACCAATAATTCCTCCGCTGGCCTCATGCGGCGCAGTCACAAAAATAGTATCCGATGAGATTCTGTTCATATAGATACACGCTCCGCTCTCGATATCATACATGTGGATGTATCCGTATTTGGTGATCAGGTATATGACGTCATACTTCGGGGAGACCTGCAT
This sequence comes from Eupithecia exiguata, assembly GCA_947086465.1. Taxonomy (NCBI): domain Eukaryota; kingdom Metazoa; phylum Arthropoda; class Insecta; order Lepidoptera; family Geometridae; genus Eupithecia; species Eupithecia exiguata. Next base: position 6,915,854 of record OX352247.1, on the reverse strand, counting down.
GGCTACAGGGAAATCGTTCTGGGCTTCTGCGGGAAAGAAAACGTCTACGGCTTTCTTGGGGAAGGGCTGGTTGCCAGTTGGTGTTTGGCCGACCTCTGTGAAAGAATAAATACTCAATAATTTAGGATTTTCCAAATTTTCCAAAGGTCTTTATGTCCACCTTCACATATCCACTCCACGTCAGGCCTTTTTTAACTCTCCAATACGCAATTGCGTATTTCGTTTGCCAATGTTGGTACCAACTAGTACACGTATTTGAATACCAATTTGCACAAAAAAATCTATACTAAACACGCAATTGCGTAATTTGGAGAATAAAAATAGGCCTCCAATCCAGGCTCTCTCCCTTTGGTAGGTATTAAACTACGACCTCCACAGAGTGTTATGCAGTCTAAAGACCTATCTAATTTAACAGCAGAAAATATTAAAAACTGCGCGAAATACTTTAATTTCGCGGGAATCTGCGTCAGATTTCGTGTCGAAGACTCGGTAACGTAGTTTCTGAATAGCCCTGCAGGTGTCTGCCGGGAGTCGAGACAAGACTAGGCAGAGCGTCATATGTTTAGCTTTGTGCGAGCTGAAATGAACTTTATTTTTTTGAGTCCAAAATATGTTTTTAAGCTAACTCGGGCAGAAAACTACCGGCAGAACCGTATCAGGGTTATTGGTCAATTAGTTATGTCCATCATCACGAACACATTTTTGAAGACGCCAGGTCTTATTCTTAAACTTGGTATTCGCAATAGGTATCCTCCTCGATTCAACAATCGTTCGTTGGAGAGGTTTTATTTGAAACTCAATTTAAAAACAACTCTGCCTTTACGCTGAGACAAAAAGTTTTTGCGTGTTACTCACCAATAACGTGCAGCTTCCCGCCCTGGGCGGTTCTGACGGCGAAGCAGAACAGAGTAGAGGCCTCAGCGTTGCCCTCCGCCTTGAACGTAGCGAAGGATGCTGCGTGGCCCTCGATTGGCTGAGAGCATTTACGCTCGACAGAGTACAGTTGCATGGCGCCTACAACGCGGTTTTGCTGGGCGGAGATACCTAGAAAAAACAAGTATTTTAAAGAAAACTATAAAAAAAACTTTGTCCCTGATTTAATCTTATTCGAAAAATGAGGGAGTAAGAACCTAAGAACCATCTGGGAATATTGACGACTATTTGTGATTTATTAGTAAAGGTAAACATTAATTTATTTTCTTGCACACTTTTTTCTCTTACAACTACATCCATCATCACGGAAAAAAAACGAATCCTGTAAAACGGATGGTGTGTGAATGCACACAAAGGTAGCTATACCCGTAGGCATAATTATCTTAAACTACACTGTTTTGCCTTAACAGGGCCCAATCGTTTTCTTTTAATCTGTTAGATCCCTGTAAATATTTTTTTCTGCTATAGCTATTATCTAACAACAAAAACCCATTCACGAAATCTATAAGGTTTAAAATTTATGCTGTGTGAATGCGCTCTAAGGGCCTTAAAACCTATACCCCAATATACCTATTCGAATTGGAATCGCACGACTTCGAAGGCAACGTGTGTTCTGCGAACATTCGTGCCATGTCATCCAATAACTAATTTTACGAATTGCCGATCAAATATTTTCGTGTATTTTATCCAAAAATCTACGAGAACATTCATGGGGGTAGATTGTAATACCTGTACACGCCATTCGTTCGATACTCTGAATGGAAATTCTCAATCCGGTACTAAATTGTCTTCAACGACGTAAAAGGTATCACGGCCTTTTATTTCCGATCATAAAATCGCGTGCCTAACGGATTCATTATATAGATAATATGAAGCATTACTACGAAAGGGTAAGTTCATACAGCGGATCCGTTTTTACGGGACCGTTTCTTACGGATCTTTCGCTACTGGTAACAATCGTTTACTGGATCCGGAATACTGTCGGGTGTGTGAACTCGTTCCTACAACTACATACGTCTTCACGAAAACTGACCAATTTTACGAATTGCCGTTCAATTATTTTCGTGTATTTTATCCAAAAATCTACGAGAACATTCATGGAGGTCTATTCGATGTAGATTGTATAATAACCGTACACGCCATTTGTTCGATACTCTGAATGGAAATTCTCAATCCGGTACTAAAATGTCTTCAACGACGTAAATAGTATCACGGCCTTTTATTTCCGATCATAAAATCGCGTGCCTAACGGATTCATGTTTGTACGTGGTTACGGTTGATCATAATTCCCTTAACAAATGTCCAATTTAGACCTTATTTACTGAACCCAAAAGCGTTATATTCACTTTAATGTTCTTAAAAAAGGTTTTGATTGTCCAAAACAAGCCCATTCAAAATAGACTTTCATGTCCGCAACGAGAAATCAGGGAAGTTTTCACAAACACCGTTAAAGGTGTTGTTACAGAGTTCACACGTCATCAATCGATACTGGCGCGTCACTAGATCGCTGACCCAGCGGCGAAATAGCGTCAACGTAGATAATAGATGAAGGAATTTAGAATTGAGGGCATCATTTTAGATACCTATCTATTATGTTTTGTGGTTCTCTTCAACTTAGATTGTGGCTTTGTCCTGTTTTATCTATCTCAAGAAGATTTAAGATACCACATTTCCATATCTGACATGCTTAAACATTATAGATTATAAGTAAGCAAAAGGTTTAGTATTTAAGCTAATTAGGACCAAATTTTAGCTCTAGTTTTTCTAGGTTTTCAAGCAATGTTGACGACTTATCATTTTGTGTAGAGTTTGCCGAATTGATACGCAGAATGTTGATTGTTTTATTTGTTTTCAATGTCGAATACCAAACGAGGTTGTTCAAAACAAAATGATTTCAGAGCTGTGTCCAAAATAGAAGAGTATATACATATCGCATTTTTTTTTTACCTGTTTTTTTCCCCGCCTTTTTACGCATTTTTTTTGGGAGACCAAGAAAACATCGTGTTTAAATGGAAACATTAAAATAAATCCTTACGTGTTTCCATAGCATCTAATCAGTCTTTTATCACAGAACATGTCAATGAGGTAAACATCATATTAATCAGTTAAACACTTACCAACAAGTAACAACCACTGCTGCTTCGGATCCGTCCTGTAGTTAATAATCTGGCAGTCAGCGAGAGACGAATGCCTGTCAAACATCTTCACAGGCGTAGAGTCACCCTCCATAGACCAGTGGTACACACTCATCTTGGTGACCAGAGCTAGGGTGTTGAGGGATATCCACTTCCAGAAGACAACGTCCTCGTTCATGGTGTGGGCTTTCATCTTGGACTTCATCTCGATGTTGAAGATCTGGAGAGTCTTTTGAGCTGTTGGAAGAGGGAATGAATGAATGACAGTTTATTGTACTTAAGATAAAAACAAACAAGGCGTTCACCTGAGATGTTCACCATAAACTTAACAGTCATCCAGTCAATGGAGAAAGTATAATACATTTTTGACTGCCTAATAATTGTAACTGATAGGGCCAGACGCGTGACGGACAGATTTAGGCAACAACGGGGGCGGTGCCCGAAATATACCAAATCAATATAAGGTTATCAAAATACAACATTGTACGAATTCCAACTGATCTAACGTTTATTTATTTTGTTTATAAATGAACAAGTAGTTATTTAATTTCTTAGAGATTACCAGAGTGCGAGGGCTTACGTACTATAATAACAAAACCTTAGGATTTAGCAACGGCAACACCTCTCGTCAAACGAACTAATGGTAACTTTAGTCTTTGAACAGGTTTGAATAAACTTCAATGTTTCCTCTGTACATGGAGCTAACGTCGCTAGAGTTCGTAAGAAGTCCCAGAGATTTTCGACTCGGCGAGTACTGGGTTTCGTGGCTTAGTTGGTTAGGGTTCATGTTCATACCCGTACTGAGGATAAGGCGCGGGTTCAAGTCCCGCCGAAATCGATTTTTGGGAAATTATTTAATTTCTTATTGGACAAGTAGTATTTAAAACGATATTTTCATACATTAAATGAATTATTCACGTGCTACGTAGATATGAGTCATAGTCTCGACCTGATTATGCAGGTATTAGATAATTATTGTTAGCCGCTGCGACGTTTCACACCCTTTTAAACCCCGCAAGGCTTCGAAGACACTTGTGGTTGAATGGAATAGCTAACAGCTGCAGTTTTGTTCTAGACTGAAAAGTTAAAGAACCGCAGAAAAGTAGAAAAGGAAAAGTCTGGTGGGTGTTTTTGTGCTATGTGGGCAAATCTTGTTATAATTAAGAAATGAATTTTCCACTCACAAGTGTCGTAGAATATTATTTTACGTGATACATGCATGACACGATTCATTTAAATAAATTTACAAGTAGAATGTTCACGCTCAATAGTTTTCGTTTTGATTTATTGTACAGGGTGTTCAACGGCCATGGGACATGGAGGGCAAGTACCAGAATTAATGAAGATAGGAAGTTTTACTGAAAATAAAGATAGTGGATTGGATTACCGAATAATGCAAGTAATTTTTCCAAATTCTGTGAAAGCAGTTATAGTTATTAAAAAAAAATTAAGGAATGTGTCCTTTCTGTAAAACTTCCGATCTTTAGTGTTTCTGGTACCTGGCCTCCTTGTCCAATGGTCGTCGGATACCCTGTATACTACCTATACGTAGTTAAGAATAACTTTGAAAAGTATAATCAACAACTATTGGAGTTTTTTTCCTCAAAAAAAAAAACAGAATTTGCTAAGAATGAAACTGCCTCTGCCAACACCCTCCCAAAAGTAGTTGGCAAAGTTTAACAAAAAAGATCAGCAACGTTCTCGTACGTAAGACCGCAGTTACTATCATCTATTCTATGGTGCTGAATGATGCGGTAGGTATTAACGTTATAATCAATGCTTTCGCCCAAGCGAAATTAAGTGAGCCATACGTACGGCATAAAAACCACGCCATATACTTTGGTACCGGGTTTCTGTCCTAACCCCCTATGTCGCAGGCGGACCTCCGCCCGCTGCGCCACATCGTTCGTCATATCTATGTATGTTATGAAAATGTGCAGGTAATTTAGTTTAGTTACGCAAAACCAGAGACAGCCGCTAGTTATTGGACAGCGGATCCTATGATACGGAACTAGCTGATAAAAACAACGACAATTGTAATGAAACTCGTCATTACAAACATGACTCATTCAAGTTCATACCTTGATAAATACAGTGTCCAACCAAAGTCAAAGTCATTGGATGATAAGAGATAGCCTTCTTTTAAATTCAATTCATAAAAATTGTCTAAGACAATGAATGAATATTTTTATTTTTCAGACAATTTACTACGTCCATAATTAATTAATAAATATATGATGCTGTGTAGATTGTCCAGCACAATTTTTTATTTATTTAAAAACATTAACACACATTAAAAAATATGGAACACACACACGTACAAGGTATAAAATACAAAAAAATATTCAAAAAACTATAGGTACTATAAAATTACAATGCTTATCGAGTAGATTCTCTGCAACACCATCGGCACTAAAAAGGTTGCTTTCCCTTTCTTATCGATCGGAATAAAAAAATTAGTGTTGTCAAATTCGTTTAGATCTTGTGCCACGTCATTTGACACCACTGTACAAAAATAAGATTATCCCCTGAAAATGTATGTACATTTGGCGACAGTTGAAAAAAATAGTGTACCTATGTGATGTGTAGAGATGTATATCACAGGGTTGGTAGCTTGGATACGTCATCTAAAGACCTGTGACCTACACATAAATCCGAAGAAATCATGAATTTGAAAGTATAACCTATCGTCACGCTGACGCTCTTGTGCCTTCAAAGGATTAAATCCACCGTTAGAAGTGGGCGTAGGCGGATATTGCTTCTAGCACCAATTGTAAGCGAATTGCCTTAGAATCGAAGAGAAAAGCGTTTAATTTGGCTGTTTCTTGGCACTAGATGCGTTCTCATTGCGATTGGATAACATTTAAATTTTCTCTATTTTTGTTTTAACAATGGAAAATCGATTCCGGAACGAAGAGGATAAATTAGGAAGGTTCGTATTTTTTTGCAAATGCGCTTAAAGATCTATAGATAGTCCAGTGAGGAAAAAGGATTTAGCGAGCCATAAAGTGTGCAAGCAAATGATGTTAGGAGGGATGTCCCTATCGCGTGATCGCGTTACGGTGTCTGTGTTGGAAAATTGAAGAGTTCTCCTGCGTTACGTAACGGTCTGATGGTCTATTGTGTCTTGTCACGCATTGCTACACGAAAGGCTTTGGAAGTGATAATTCGGATTTAATTTCGGCCCGGGGGGAAAGATTGTAGACAGATCGGTCGGCACCGCCAGGTATATCGGTTTTGAACAAATATAATTTCGCTATAGAGAAAACTATGGTCAAGTCAGCCACCCTAGGTATTGCTGGAATGACAGAGTGGAAGCTCTCCGAGAACTATGCAAATAATAATAATAATAAAAATCATTTATTGCCTGAATAATTCCGTAGCTTAATATAAGTACCTTTATACAAAACATCGAGTAAAATATATGAACCTGCATGCATAGGTATACAAGATAATAAAAGAACTTATTAATTAAAATATTTAAATGTATTGTACAATATTAGCCAAGTATAGTTTTTTCAGGCAAAAGGGATAACCTCAGCATAATGCCGACAAGCTTATCAAGCATGTACGGCGCTGGTTTTCAGTTTACCCCTGCGCACGACTGGTGATCGTCGGCAGGATTAAAGAGTAGTTTAGTTTCTTGCGGGTTATTTTTGCTTGCTCTATTATTTCAAGAATGGTGCGTCAGTTAAAGTATCTGTGTGTGTTGTGTATATGTTAGGGTGTGTGTGAGTGTGTCAGTGTATGTCTGTGTGTGCTCTCCTGAGGCACCAGTCTCGTAAGAGTCTGGGCAACCTGAGAACACACATGTGTAAGTGTGTGTAAATATGTGCGTGTAAGTAAAGGTTTGGTTTGTTTAAGTGGGTAAGTACACAATGAATTAAAATAATGCAATTAAATAGCTAGCAAAAGACAGGCTAGCAAGTCAAAACCGTATGCCCGGGGAAGCTTTGTGTCGAAAGCGAGACCTAGTTTAGGTTTCTAAGCCACAGCCCACAGGGTTCCGGTAGTAAGTAGTGATCCCAGGAAAAGCGAGTGGTCACTCGGATAGAATCCAGTATGAAATAACTACGAACAGTGACCGTCTTCGTCAAAATATTTTCAATGACGTAAGAGTTGTCGTTAATAAGTTGTATTTCTTGGAGTGATTACGTCATCGTCTTGGATTGCACATTTTTAACTTGAGCCATCAAACATTGTGATAAACAACAGAGGTCGGTTCTGAATTGATACAATGTGGTGTGCGTGTGTGCCTGGCAGCAGGTTCTCAAAATTTGGGGTCCCGTTACTGGCGTTTCGGTCGTGTTCAAAAAATTTACAACAAAATAATAATAATGCTGGACAAACAAAAAAGTTCGTATAATTGTTGGTCATCTCAATGATGACCACCTCATATAGTGTCCCCCACCGTCTCTCGGACACATATGAACTTGTCAGATTCCATGGTGAAGGTGTTGAAGGAGAATGGAGATCGAAGCTAGATTGGTCCCGAAATTCGTAAAAGTTCAGAATCACGGTTTTGTTTGGATAATATTTCAAAGGTTCAATACTAATAAAACTTCAAAAACACGGTTTTGATTGTATAATATTTCAAAGGTTATTTATTGTTAGTTTTTGATACAAGGTCTTCTTGAAAAGCGCACAAAAAACCTCGAAATTAATAATTCTTTAAACTATGCCCTTTCTAACATTTTAAAATCATATTCGAACCTATGCTTTGTGTGTTTTGGATTAACATTTCCTTTTCTATTCTAAAAATACAACCTTGTTTCAATTCGGACACTGGTTGTTGTGAATTGCAAGGAATATAGCAGTGGCCTGGATATCTAGAGATGTTGCTGATATTAGTATCTAGCACATCATTATGTAGTGACTTCAAATCTGCATACTGACGAACTTAGACCATCGTAAATATGAAATAGCTGACCAATAGATACTACAGAATTTTCTTTAGTCTAAATTCCGCAGAGATATTTGGGTTTTCTTTATCGAATGACGCGTAGACAGTCGTGAGGTAGTCAAACAATGCACAAAATATCAACAAAGTACGTCTTATCCGTGAAAATAGTTAGAGACCGTTCAATATAAATAAACAGTTGAGTGAGTGCATGTTAGAAAATACGCCAAAAAATACAAAGCGCGTGTGCAAATTCGCATTTCAGTTCAGTCAGATTTTGTTGGAAGAGAACGCAATCAAATCAACCATATCCATGCAAGCTTTCTGAAAATACAACAAAAAGGATGGCCCTGAAAGAGACAAACAAAGCGTGCGTTGACTTCAGCTTCCAAACTTTCTTTGAATTATATTATTATAAACTTCCGTAGCAGCTTTGTGCCAAGAATATAAGATTCAAAACATAAATATGTGAGTCATTGCCAGCTCTGTGATTCCCAACGGTCGGTGTTAAGCGTGATGTAACGAAGATCATTATTTTTGTTATTTTATGGTCGCGCTCACGCGGTGAAGCCCCAAAAGAGTTTGCACAAGTTCTTCTAATGAATTAACTCCAAGAATTTTATTGTGATAAGAAAACAGCACAACTCAATTAGATTTTTTGTGTTTATAATTTAATGAAACATTTTAATTCATTTCAAGCTAAAATCGAAGTTTCAGATTCGTTTGTGTACAAATGCTATCTATCTTATCTATATGACAGAAGATTAAATTTTGCACGAAAACGAATCTGATAGTTCGTCTTCATTTTCAGGTTAGTTAAAATCTTATGAAGTTATTATAATTCTATTGTAAAATATACGATGGCTTTCAACCCAAGGGCATTAAAACCATCTGCTTTATTCAGCACAATGAAAATGTATGTTAAATTGGGTCAGGCGATTTGGCACGTTTCGGCGTAATTTATTATGTATATCACAGAAATAGGGACCTCTTTTTTAAGATAGAAAGGTCTAATCAGTTTTTAGTGACATTTAATTATCAGATAATAAACCACCTAGTATATTGAATTAGAATTAGACGATAATTAGACGTCACTTTCCAATATCTATGCTCAGTTTTTCTCAAATTATTCTGCATTGCTCTCTATTGCATGATCCCATCCCATTTATAATTACACCCAGTAAGATCGATAATGTGTTTGTCTGGAAAAGACGTCTATTACTGTTATCAGTGGTTTGTTTACAAAAAATACTAATTTGTAGGTTGTTAACATTATAAAGATGATTACATATTTTACTAGATGGTTCATACATAAATCATTTATTTTGACACAGAATAGATTGCTTTGATAGTCTAGTTAAGCTTTATACATTATGTGCATGAACTTATCACCTTGTTGTTCATTGTCCTACATAGGCCTGGGCTTTTGTCTTCTTACTCTTAAGTTTCATCACAGACAATGTATATGGAGTCTCTCTTTAAGTTACAAAGGATTTTTTATAGATTTGGCAGATTGGTGATCTAGGATCAAAACTAAACTACCTTTATAGATTGCACAACAGACTATTAACATCTGTGCAAAATGTAGGCAAGTGTTTCTACAAATCTAAATAAAAATCATGGTATTTAATCCAGTATACATGCACTTGAGTTACTTATATCTTTCTCAGGTGTTAAGGTTTTATGTCTTTTTATTGAACAATGACAGAAGAAAACCAACAACTCAAATGTTTTGAGATGTTTATTAATAGGGAGGTTCTACTAAGGGTGCATTTTACTCCCAAACTTCAATGTCTCTAAACTTTAACCAATTGATATAAGCAGTGTTTTGTCTTATACTGCCGTACATCAACAGAGGAATACAAAGAACCCTGAGCAGCTGTTTATAGTTTAAGATCAGTTTATAAGCAAGGACGTATTGTTCATAACCATTCTTTATATCTCTAAACTCACCCTCAACTCCAGCCTTGCCCTTCAGAGCAATGACTTTGCTCGCTGGATTCATGATAGCGGAATCAGCGCTGATCGGTCGACGGATGGGGTTCGTCGGGTCAGCCATGTCAATTATGACCACCTCAGCAGTGTCCCCAACCTTCTCTCGGACACAGATGAACTTGTCCGATTCCATGGTGAGGGTGTTGAAGGATATCGAAGCTGGATTGATCCCGACATTTGTGAGCTGCAAGATGTTTACAGTTGAGGACTCTTGTTTTGATTACATAATGTTGGACAAACCACACAGCAACATCTAAGCTAAGCAGAGCTTGTGTTTTGGGTACAAGATGACTGATAAACTTGATACAAATAAATAATGCTGCACAACTCCATCCCACATAGTATTATCTAGCCCTTCTCATCATCAGCCTATGCTAGTTCACAGCTGGTCATTGACCTCCCCTAATGAGCGCTATAGCACCCTGTCTTCAGCCTGACACATAGAGCCTGCAGTTTTTTACAGGTCTTCATCCCACCTGGCCAGAGGGTGTCCTACACCTAGCCCTTAAGTAAGGTATCTTCGTCATTGATTTGTAGAGGAGGATTTCCTAAAAAGTTAAACACAAGTGGGAGTACAAGACCATAATTCTGTCTGCTCTTGGGTTCCCTGTTAATTATGAATAAGCGGTTCAATGCTCACAAAGTTACAGTACATTTAGTTTGGAAATGGGCAACAGGAAAGTTTACAAATAAAAATTAAGTAGCTACCCACAAAGGTAATTGAGAGGGAGATTCAACTACCCACCCTCTACATTAGGTGGTGGGTGGTTCTTCCAACAAAATTGTTTGTGAAATGTCACAGAAATGGACATGATACAATTATTAATGTTATGTAGGTTAGTTTATAGCTATGATTCAACAGTTTTTTTTTATGAAGGATATTAGAAAACGTCGTAATTTTTGTTTCTTTTTTATGAATTGCTTAGCTGTTTAGATAAAAAATTCATAAAAATCAAATAATAAATAACATTATTGTCATTCATTTACTCTTTGTGATAGTGCAAGATAAGTGATAAGAATTTTGGGTAACTTTGTTTGTTTGGAGACAATGTGATAATGAGGTAGTTTTGGCCCTCTCCATAGCATTAATTACTAGACAAATTATGTAAAAAAGAATCAGTGGGATGCTTACAATACTCCAATGGGAAGGTAATAGGAAGTGGATTGCAAAAGCTAAAATTATCAATGGAAACCATGTTTTTGTTGGAATCTGGCGTTTTGTTCGTGGAACTTAAGATCCAGAGTAGATTTGGAACAAATCGATACCGGCCGCCCTCTCCCGTGGGTTGTAAAGGGGGTGGAAACTGTCATACCTACAATTGCGCAACGGTTCTACCCACTCCTACGGACATAATGTAAGAAAAGAACGCTAATAACGGCCCTTCGGACTCGCTGCACCCTCATAGCATACGCAGGGGAAGCCCGATCGGCAAATTCAATAAGTTGATGGGCGTACACTCACCTGTAAATGCTCCTGAAAGCGTATTGGAAGAACCTGCGCCATGACTGCTTACGCTTCCGCCCTAATAATTCCGAACCGAACAAAAAAGCGACACTTCGAAATCGCCGTGTCTGAAAAAATTTCACAAATCAATTTCACTGCTGTCTCATCCGAAAACACTTTTGACAATCAACATGGCGTTCATGTCCGCTAAGTGACAACGACCGGAACGCCATAAACTTATTTCGCTGGGATAAAACTGAATTTACTCACTATAGTTTTGATATCTACATGAAGGAAATTAATTTTATTGCAATTAATTCGTATTTCGCAGAAATATGACGAACAATCCACACCTGCAGCTGCCACATACACAAATGAAATGAACGAATGAATGAATGTAAAAGAACGAAAGATTGGTCTAATAATCGAGAATCGTGAAATTACACGATGATCGAGTTGAGAATTTCTGGTTTATTCGTGTAAAATTGCCATAATCTGCTTAAAATTTTTCGAAAATCAATAAATTCTCTCTTTCATTTACTGTGTGATTTTGTGGTTTTGTCCTTTTCTAGCAGATCATATGGACCACTCACTCAAAGAGATTAAAACCACTACGTTATACACTCACTGTCAATGTCAAAATAAGTTATTTTTTAACTTTTGTTTGTATTTTTGTGTTGTGGAATCGTTCGTGTTCGATTGTTGCATGATTTAGCATTTATTAAATTTTCTCAGATATATTTGTACTATACCGCATTTCAATAAACTACGTTCAAAATGGTAACTCACCTTTTTTCTCCAGATATCTCTACAACCATGCTGCTGTCCTTTGTCTCATAAACAAATTTTGCACTTTCAGTTCGGGTTCAACATGTTTCATGAGATACCCAGGCCATTTAACATGACCTACAGATGCTACTCCGTATCCATGCTGCCAGGCAACGAGAGACAGGACGTGGAAAGGGGTGGAAAAAGTAAAAATCAACTTACCGATCTGGCTTTGTATAAAAAATCTATAACTAAAATAGGTCTTACATTTATCTAAGTTTACATGCCTAATTTTTGTCTGATGAGTTCTAGTATACCTAGGGTATATCTTGGGTATATTCTTGATTCTGTACATTTCAGTTATAATGCCACCATCAGCCTTGGAACTGCTCACAAGGCTCAGTGTTGAATATCCCATGATTTTCAAACTTACCAATAAAAAGACAAGGAGACAAACTCACAGTGGTGTTCTAGAGTTTGTTGCTGATGAAGGAAAAGTATATCTACCTCATTGGGTAAGTATTTCTCATATTGGATCAACAATTTATTTATTTATATAAAAACAATTACGATTAATAAACAAACAATACAATACAACTTTCATGCACACCAACAAAATACATTACAAGACAAGATTTTTGGACCAACAATTTAATGATAAAAACTATTGATCATATTAGACCAGGGTCATACAATACAAAAAACTAACTCCTACACTTGTTGGAGTCAGATCAGGGTTTGAGTTTACGTCTACTGTAGACTCACATAAGTCGTGATCAGAGTCTACCATAGTCACAAAACCGACCTCTGATTTTGGTCCAAGCAAGTGTAGGGGTTAATGCACATCAACAAAATACATTGCAAGACAAGAATTGTATGCACAATAAAATAAAGCCTAACATAGTTTGAAGAAATCTCTGAAAAAACTAAGTAGGACCTTATTTTTTCAGGTGATTTCTGGTTGCACTGAGATTTCTTCTCCTTGGCTAATGATTTTAAGCTATTTCTTACAGATGATGGCGAACCTTGTGCTAGAAGAAGGTGCATTGATACAGATTGAGAGTGTGTCTCTGCCAGTAGCCACCTTCTCCAGGTTCCAGCCACTGTCTGAAGACTTTTTAGACATTTCCAATCCTAAAGCAGGTAAAAATACACACTTCTACGCATCTACAATTATAAAAATATTCAGTTTTATAGGTATTTTATCTTTTGCCAACAAAGGAGATAAAAAATCTAAAAAAAATTACGACACTGGTCAGATTAACTGTCCGTGGTTTCGCACGCTTTGTTTCTATGAAACATTCATAGATTATTTCTATCATAAGAGTATTACAATTTCTGTGTCTAACGTCGTGGCGCGGTGGGCGAAGGTCCGCCTGCGACGACGCAAGATTATTATTATCCATCTATGTATTGTATTTTAATATTATATATCAATTATCTAGTACCCTTAACGCAAGCTCTGCTTAGCTTGGGGCAAGATGATGCTGCGTGAATTGTCCTTCTATATTTTTTAGGGTTCCGTACCCAAAGGGTAAAAACGGGACCCTATTACTAAGACTTCGCTGTCCTTCTGTCACCAGGCTGTATCTCATGAACCGTGATAGTTAGACAGTTGAAATTTTCACAGATGATGTATTTCATTTGCCGCTATAACAACAAATATTAAAAAACAATAAAATGAATATTTATGGGTTTAAGGTTTCTCATTATAACAATTGTGTTTGTGTTTTGTTTTTGCCGTTTTTATGGATAATGGTACGGAACCCGTACTTCGTGTGCGAGTCCGACTAGCACTTGGTCGGTTTTTTTAATTTTAAACTGAGCCCTGAGCTCGCACGATAGTACAGGTATAATAATATTATAAGAAGTCTTGATACTACGAGAATATCCAGACGTCGTCATCGTGATCTCTGGTTTTTCAATGGGATTTGGTACAGCATCTACCAATATCGCTCCGACAGGAACTACGCAATTGCCATACAAAATGAGATCAATATACTTCCAAAGTTCCAACACAAAATAAGAAAGCTCATAAATTCATGCGATTAAAGCAGCCCAGGTGTTCGTTTTATCTCAGGGCTAAAATCATTCAGACTGGGCTGAAATTTTGCAAGCGGTTTTGTAAGTTTCAGCCCGATCCGTTTGGTAGTTTGCCGTGAACAGACATAAACATCCGAACTTTCGCATTTATAAATATTTTTATATTTAGTTAAGCGTGTATATTGTGCGTGTGCTTTTAAGGTATATACGAGTATCACTATGGACTGTAGCTTAAGTTAAATTATGTAGATCCGTAACTTTTCTATGGTCTGAAATAAATGAGTATTATTATTATAATACTACATTAGTGTTATTTGTTTTCCATCCATTAATCTGTGCAAAAAACTACGTCCTTTTTTCATTTGCTTATTTTAATTCCAGTATTAGAAAATTGTCTACGCAACTATTCCTGCCTGACTACGGGTGACGTCATCGCTATTAAATACAACTCGAAGGCCTATGAGCTATGTGTGTTGGAAACTAAGCCGGGCAATGCTGTCACCATCATTGAATGTGATATGAATGTATGTAAATAAATCTCGCAATTCTGCCGCCGAGAATGCTATTTTATCCATGTAATACAAGTTGATGCTCGATGCTCATATTGTCGCACAATTATGCTTAAACAACTTCACACATTGAGTGCAGACGCACTTGACCTTCTTCAGCAGGTCGAAGCGCAAATGCTCGCTTGCTGGTTGCACTGTTGAGGCTGGATGTATGAATGCGATTTAAAAATGATACGATAGTCGTAAACATTAATCCACAAAAGTTGTAGGCGACGCGACTTTTGAAAGTGCGTTGGACAGAGGTGTTCAAATTTTAAGGATGTCTTTATCCAGCAGTGAGTGACATAATACTTAGGTAGGTTGCAGTTTAGTGGGCAAAGCGTTTTGTCAGCCCAGCCTCGGCGGCAGTGGGACCCGCGCGTGCGAAGTGCGCCACCGCGACTGAGCTGGAGAAGGGCATGTGCGCCATGGGCATTGAAAGTGTTAAGGGCTGTGATATTGATGATGACGTAGACGCAATTGCCTAATTGCGTCTACGTTAAGATCAACATAACGTAGAGGCCTACGTTATCAATCACGTAGAGTGTTAACAATCTACTCTTGAACATGACCCCATCAAAATTATAGAACATAATAATAAAAAATAAAACTACTCATAGTAAAACTGTAATACTGACCAATTCTGTACCTACATTAAATATCTTCAATTTAGGACAATACTTTGGAGGGCTCTCTCTTATCGATTTTAAAATATCCATCCAGGTGGAATTCGCCCCACCAGTTGGCTACAAAGAGGAGAACCATATGCCACGCCGCAACGAAGCCACGGAAGGTATGGATGAGGACCCAGCTTCCATGATGCCTGAAGAGAGTGGTTTCATTGCCTTCAGCGGTGAAGGAAACCGGCTAGATGGCAAGAAGAAGAAGCTTGTTAGCGAGAGCGATCCTGAGCCCCAAGCGTCACAGCCTAGACAGGTATAGCTTTAATTCATCCACAGTTTAATTTCATCCACTATACTATGAGTATAGTATAGTGGATGAAATTTTACCAAACTACCTACTGTAAATAAACGCGTAGTTTACGCGAACCTATGAATTATTGCATTATTTCATTCAGTCAAAGAAAATAAACGCGTGGAAGGATTATATAGATTCCGTTCCTACTTTCTCAATTCTTTACTAAAGATTCAAGCCATTACATCTCACGTTAATGCCAACAAAAGAATGTTGGTACATAAACCCATCCTTTGTGGATGTAAAAGGTCAAAGATGTTGATAATAATAATTATTATAATCCTATCCTAATCCTAACTAATATTATAAATGCGAAAGTGTGTTTGTTTGTTTGTCCTTCCTTAACGCCATAACTAAGCAACCAAGTATAGAGTTAGTTGAAAGGATGGAGAGTAATATAGGCAACTTTTTGTCCTGATAAAACATCTAATTCCCATGGGAGATTTACGGGAGTCATCACCCTAGAAATGTTAAAATCGAATTTAACACGGGTGAAACCGCGGGGAACAGCTAGTAATAAAATAACATATAATGATTAATAAAATAAATTAAATAATAATATTAATGATGATTAACAGCGCAGCGCGGTTTAGCCTTAACATATCCAGAGCTATTAAGAAGCTACAAACAAATGTTTTGAACATTGTTCAGTATTTAATATAACCGTTCAATATTATCATAATAATTAAAGGGTTGATCATCATTAGGTACTTGCCTATACCAAACGTTTTTTCCTTCTATTTTCCTCTATCACAGTAACCACTCAATGTTTATACAACCATTTATTGTACCTACAGGCCTACGTGCGCGGCATACCAGACTACGATTTCGAGATCGGTACTCTCCGGTTCATCAGAAACGCACGACCTAGCAGCGCTCGAGAAGACACTCCTGTAGAACCATTCCAGGCTTTCAAAGGCGAAGGATTCACGCTTAGGACTGCTAGATCTAAAAACTAGAAGTAAATAACATATGAATAAATAATGGAAAAGGTTGAATGTCTAGTGATTTTTCCACTAAAGCCACAGTCCCACTGCGGCGCACACTACGTATTTAGCCGCGGCCGCGGGTGCACTGCTGTGCACAGCGTATGTCGTAATGGGCCAGCGGTCAAAGTAGAGAATGACTAAATTAAAGTTTAACAATGATAATAAAAAAACTACTAATTTAACATCGGTAAACGTCATACCATCCTTTTTATTTTGTGGAGATGGCAGCATTTTTAGTGCTGTGAAATTAATTTACTTTCGTTTTAGCAACTTCTGAATTGACAGCAGTCTGTCTCATCTTCGAAAGAAAATTAAAAAGAATGCAAAAATTAGGTTGTTTATCGTAGGCTTGCATAATCTTAGGTACCTACTTTGTCTAGTATTGTCATTAAGGGAATCTCTTTTTTCATTGAGTATTGTAAAATATTTTCTATCAACTTAACTATCTTTGGTTTTCCCTTTGTGTACAAAAAATATCTAGCATTTTAGAATAGAATATAGACAGCTCAAAAGACATCCTCACATCCTTTTTTTTAATATTTTGATTATATATGCAGATTTTGAACTTATTGTTGTTAGAAACTTCCTGCCTCAACAATATATCTCCAATTCCGTTATCTGTTTATTGATAGTATTAAGGTGTGTTATTGATATTGATAGGTAATTGAATTTTGTAGTGATACCTACTATCTGTAAAATAAAAAATTGCAAATTATAAAACAAAACATGAATTTTATTTGTAGGAACTTAAAAGAAAAACATTAGGAATGCATATAAAATAACTTTATTTTATAAAAAAAGAACAGAGGTCAAATAATTAGAAATTACATAAATGCCTAAGGAATTAATAACTTTACTTAAATTAAATCTTAATTCAAAGAATTGTTACAAATTAAATGTTCATTATTCAGGCAATAATTTAAAAATACTGACTTCACAGAATTTCACCTTTTTATAACTTATATTGTTTTAAAAAGTATGTTTAAAAACTTAATCAAACTTGTGCTCTCATAAATTGAGCTAGGCTAGCCGTTCTATACACCTACCTACTAATTTATTTAAAATTATAAAGGATATAAACAAGCAAAAGAATTCAATGAATACTACCGAATTTGAAGTACCCATTCCATATTAGTTAACAAAAAAAACTTGTTTTAGGCAAATAAAGCATAGCTTAAGCATTGTGATTGCCACAAAGTAATATCCTCATACAAAACCAATTTGTTTAAGCCTCAACAAACAAGAGATTGTTAACTTTATATACACAAAATGAGGAGGTAAACCTACAGTTATTGCTAATTGAATATAATGTAAGTTCTTCATTTCAATTATTTCATTATAATGATTTAGTTTCAAGGAATAATATTGCTTATCTTTACAATATTTTATCACACAGATATTGGTTAAACATTCAGAAATATAAATATACAATTAAATAGAATCATGGCATGATCAGTCGATTCTGTGAATGGAAACACCACTCAGTGCCTGATGTATCTTTCCACAATTGGTTATAAACAGACTCTGGGTACATGATGATTACCCCACTGGAACTTATATGTATGGATTAGGTTCACATCTGCAGGGTCCACAGTGACAAAGAGAGAACAAGTGACACTAAACCACCTTGGAATTAGAACCTTTTCAAGAATTCTTCTGAGCAAATTCTAGCACGAGCATTCACAGCTAACTTCATCTCACTGATTTCCTTATCAATCTCTTCCATGAAATAAATGACGAAATCGACGAGTTTGTGCTTGAACATCTGTTCTGTGTGGAAATTCGTGATCAGGAAGCTGATATGGTATCCGTCCACTGGTTTCCGCCTCAATACGATAAAGTTTTCCGCCCTCATCATCATAAACCTCATGAACTTTTTACAAAGAATCTTCTCAATCTCGTCCGCTTGTTTGATCATAATGCTAACTCTTATCGAGTTTATAGATGACTCAATCAGCACTTTCTCGTTCGCGTTTCGTGAAATCACAACAGGGTTCAGCAGAAGTTCTTTGCTTGTTCTAACCTCGACTTCGGGTTTGTTGTATCGCTCCACCACTTGTGATGAGAAGTGTTCTAAACACATTGCAGCTGTGAGTGTGTGGCGCACTGCTGTAAGATAAGGTTTTAACGTAGCCGACATTATTATAATTTAGAAAAAAATAAACGTAATCAAATCACTCTCCCGTTACCACACCTAACGTTTTTGACAACTAGGTAGTTTGACTCATCTTTGACTCGACGTTTGTTTGACATTGACTGACAGACCAGACAGCACAGAATATGGCTGCGTTCCAAAGAAAATGTCCAAAAAGTTCGAAATATAGCATAATTTATGCACTTTTTTCGAGGACTGTACTTCAGTGGAAAATGATATATTGCCATATACAAAATATTAGTAAGAAATAGAAGTTTTTTCCAGTCCATTAAATTAGTCGGTTGGTTCATCCACCTACTTTTCATCTTTTGGAACCATACAGAGCATGCTGTATATTACTTTACTTATTTTTATTTTTTTTAGGCGTAAAAAAAGTTCTCTCCAAACATGTCATGTTTTGTCTTTTTGGTAGAAAATATTTATCCTGTCTCACATCTACATTTTTACACTAGCAATAATAAGAATAATGGCGGACGGATTGCAATGTAAAATGACGCAAGTGTAACGATCTGTACGGCATGCGTTTTATCAATAATTCTATGGTAAAAGTTAAGTTTTATCAACCAAAAACGCCAACTGTAAACACATGACCAAGTAGAAAATTAGTGTCAACAAATTTTTGCAATGGCGCGCGAGTTTGACCACCTTTTCAAACTGCTCATTATCGGTGACAGTGGTGAGTGGGCGAGGCCTATGTATGATGTCTTCACAACAACCGAAGTCCGATGGTTTTCGTCATGAGTGCTCATATGTTTCAGGTGTGGGGAAGAGTTGCTTACTTCTACGATTCGCTGACAACACGTTCTCCGGTAGTTATATCACGACTATAGGTGTGGATTTCAAAATAAGAACTTTAGAAATAAACGGTGAGAGAGTGAAGCTTCAGATTTGGGATACAGCAGGCCAGGAGAGGTTTCGAACGATTACTAGTACGTATTACAGAGGGACTCACGGCGTTATCGTGGTTTATGATGTCACGAACGGCGAGTCCTTTGCAAACGTGAAGAGGTGGCTCCATGAAATCGAACAGAATTGCGACGTCGTTAACAAAGTACTAGGTGAGCAGTCTAACCTTTCTACCCCTATATCTTACGTTTAGCCCATATCATAAAGAACAATCAGACCATGAAATCTTAGTAGTATTTCGACATAAAACACAGCCTTTGCTGAAACCTTGAAAGTGGTCACTGCCCACCTTATAATCACATTAAATGTGTCATACAATGATAAGTAAAACAAAACCAATTGAAAAATTGGTATTCATTCAATTTGTGGCATTATCCACACATGTGGTAATTGCTTTGTTTCTTTTAAAACACTGAGTAATGTAAGTGAAGTGTAATACAATTCATGCTTGTGGCCTAGTTTTGGTTACTCGCAAATCTGGCTTTGTAATAAGATAATTGCATAAAGGTTAGAAACAAAGCTAATTAGAAATGATGATTTGATAGTTCCCTTTTACTTGAACACGTCATAAATATTAGTATAACAAAGTGTGTTGCATTGATGAATCGACTGTTATTAATTATCCAGTTCAGATAAAATATTTTAGTTACAAAGATTTCCACAGGATGTCATTATAAATACTGCATCCTTATTAGAAGATACTTAAGTGACATAAAATTCTTTCTTTCAACCAGAAGGTAGTTTGGCCCATATTATAAATGCTTGTGCAGTTATTGATCTAAGCTTTTTTTTATTCAAATTTAATTGGGGACTGTGAGTCTAACAATGACTAAGTCAGTCCCATGGGATATCATAGTAACTAATTAATCAATATTAAAAGTAAGTATCTTATATGTGGATTTGTCAGCGGCAACAGAAGTTTCAAGTCAGAACCAGCACAGCACACTCTGAAATAAGCCCACAGCAAGGACATTAATATTACATTCTGCGATCAAGTCTTATCTCATAGATGCAATTTGGGCTTGAGTAATGATTTTCTTTGGCAAATATGTTACTGAAGCACAGATCGATGAATGAGCATGGTTTCATTATACGGGTCTCAGAACTTCATTTTCCAATCAGAAATCTTTATGGTAATCCAATATCTACCAGTGATAGTTTTGTTACCTTTTAAGAATGTATTATACAGGCCACAGTATAATGGTTGGTGATTGAGTTATGATTTTTCATTAATTTTCTAGTCGTCTCTAAATAGCCTGTGAATTTGATTCTGCAATATTATTAAGTTCTTCTTATTTATTCTTATGACTTAAGAATAAAGTATGCACTTTTACTGATAGAAGCCGTAATGTTAAATTTTCAGTTGGAAACAAAAATGACTGCCCTTCAAAAAAAGTGGTGGTCACAGAAGATGCGCAGAGGTTTGCCAATCAAATGAATATACCACTGTTTGAAACAAGTGCAAAGGAAAATATCAATGTTGAAGAGATGTTCCTTACTGTTACTAAAATGGTAAGTCAAGAATGCAGATTTTCCTAAAAAAAAAAACAATTTGTATGTAGTGCTTTTCACTACAGAAACTCACTCACGAACTCACTAAAGAATCATCCCCTAGAAACATCTCTGTTAATAGTGAGAAAGAGTTGAAACGGATTAAAAAGTTGTGTGTAATTTTTTTTAGTTTTTCTGTAATAAAAAAACATCAATAATCAATATAAAAAAAGCTAAGTCCTATTGTTGCAGGATGTCTGTTGTGAAAAGCACTCTTAAGCATTTTTCTGCACCTACTATTAAATTAACCCCTTCGGAGGACCACTTTTTGTGTCCATTATTATTGCAAAGCAAGACAAACCTTGCTTGTATTTGTAAAGTTTACAAAACAATGTACACATGCCCACTGCTACTTTTGTATGTTAATATATGGTAAATGTTGTCAAGTAGAAAGTGACTCATTACATACAGATTAAATCTTAACTCAGAACTTTATATGAATGTTTACCTATTAAAACACCCACTTTTATCATTACAATGTGGGCTTTGGTCAGAAATATGATTGGTCCTGGGGAGAGCCCATACTCTGTGTTAAAAACAATAATACAACCACAGACAATTTACATAAATTTATATTTGACGACCTCTGTGGCGCGGTGAGCGGAAGTCCGCCTGCGACGCAGGAGGTTGCGGGTTCGATTCCCGCCTTGGGACAAATATTTGTTCGATCTGCAGGTTCCGGGTGTTCTGGTCGTTTTCTATGTATAATAAAAAATATTTATATATGTAATGTATGTATATCAGTTATCATACCCATAACACTAGCTCTGCTTAGCTTGGGGCTAGATAATGCTGTGTGAATTGTCCAGTAATATTCATTTATAAACAACAACAAAAAAATAGTGGGTACCATTTTATTACTCTACATGGACTCTGATTCAGACCACATTTATGAACCAACTTTCCCATTCAATTTAACTTCAGGAAATATAATTTAAATTGGTCACACGATTTATTAATATTACCAATTTCCGTGACGAGTTAGATAAGACGTCATGCAATGGATTTCCCATGCAGCAATATTTTTCACTGACGAAATAAAAAAACAAAACACCCGGAGGATCTATGTTCGGGTGTATGTTTTTTTTTGTTATTATGTTCATTGATTTCTCCGTAAATGTTATGGACCGATTTGTAAAGTTCTTTCGCTATTGGATGAAGAATGATTACAAGGTGGTCCCATAAAAATGTATTCCCGAGAGATAAACTGTATTTGTCCTGAAAAACTGGAAAACTGTAAATGCTAAGGAATTTAAAGTCGCTTTTATTTTTCTGAAAACAATCAAATTATTGGATAACAACTGCTTCTGTCAATGTAATAAACCGGCCAAGTGCGAGTCGGACTCGCGCACGAAGGGCTCCGTACCATAATCTATAAAAACGGGAAAAAAACACGTTTGTTGTATGGGAGCCCCCTTAAATATTCATTAGTATATGTTGTTATAGCGGCAACAGAAATACATCATCTGTGAAAATTTCAAGTATCTAACTATCACGGTTCATGAGATACAGCCTGGTGACAGAAAGTCTTAGTAATAGGGTCCCGTTTTTACCCTTTGGGTACAGAACCTTAAAAACCCTCTCAAAATCCGTTGCGTAGTTTTAAAGATCTCAGCATATAGGGACAGACAGCGAGAAGCGACTTTGTTTTATACTATATCATATATAGCACTTATTCTGATTAAGTTTAGTTTATTTGTTTTACAAACCAAGTCTTGGTTTCTCCATACACAAGTAAACACACTAGAGGTTAACAAAAAGTTTAAACTATTGTCAGATTATAACAAGCGGATGAAAACCGGCTGTAAGTCAGTTAAGCTAAGTCAAACTAAGATTAGCACAGTGGCTTAGTACATGATATTGAAAAGTTTTTAACTCATTTTTGACGACCTCTGGGGCGCGGTGGGCGAAGGTCTACCTGCGACGCAGGAGGTTGCGGGTTCGATTCCCGCCGCGGGACAAATGTGTGTATGATCTGCAAACATTTGTTCAGGGTGTTCTGGTAGTTTTCTATGTATAATAAAAAATATCTATCTATGTATTTTATTATATTATGTATATCAGTTATCTAGTACCCATAACACACGCTCTGCTTAGCTTGGGGCCAGATAATGCTGTGAGAATTGTCCAGCATTATTTATTATTTCGAACTTAGTTGATTTGTAACAATTACCTACTGATCAACCAATAGGTTTCTAAAGGATAGTTATGACGATACTGCAATCTTAAGTACAGGAATCTAAGATTTGTTTTCCTTTGCAGGTACTAAGATCAAAATTAGAAATGAAGGAGAGACAAAACGTCACATCAAATGACATAGTGAACATAAAAAAAACACACAAAACAAAGAAGAAATGTTGCTAGTACTAGTGTTATGGACCATGCTTCAATGCTCAAATGAGAGATGTGCACAAGTCAACCCCAGAGCTTGTACCAGTTTATATGTAGCAGGATTAAGGTACAAAACAAATTATTTTTGTTGTAACGGGTGACCAATTAGTGTTGATTGATCTGTAGCAGGTTTTGTATGGGTCGATTTGCTGAACCAAATAGGCTATCAGAAATTCGATTTTCCTAGACCGTAGACCCCCCTGAACAGACCTTAAGTTTTTATGAGATTTTTCATATAAACAAGTTAAAAACTGTCAGCCTGGTGCACTTCAGACTCTGATCAAAACATGCTGCTTTCTCACGAGCGTGTATAAATAAGTATAATGACTCCAAAAATTCATAGTATAATGTAAAATTTAATGCATATAGTTAATGTGTATGTCTGTATTCATGTAAACATTAAATGTGATGGAGTGTTTATGAAATTGTCTCGCATAAAATGAACGTATATGCTAACATTATTGTAAAGTTATGGATTGTATGCGATAAATGGTGTTTCTTTCGTGTTGTCTGAACAAAATATGACCCACCTAATTATGTATATGCCCGTGGCAAAGTGGACCCTATTTTGTTTGGATGTAAAGAAACGTCATGTTCATGCTATAAGAGTGGGGTTTCCAAGTTATATGAGTTGTCAGTCGTAAGATATTCCCATTCACGATTGTTGGCTATTTATTTGCCTAATTTTAATGAATTCACCAACAATTTAGAAGGAGAAAAGTTTAAACGTTACAACCCACCATAAGGTGCAAACAGACTACGCGACAGCGGAACTGCGCGGCGGCGGCACTTTATGTCCAAATAAGCCGCGCGGCGTTTTTTCGTCATTTGATCTAATTTGATCGGCAGTGCCGCGGCCGCGCAGATCCGCTGACGCGTACTGCGCTTCCACCTTTAGAAAGCTGTGTATTAAAATGGTTTGCAGACGATGGTCTATCTACTACGAGCGTGTATCTTGCCGCGTGATACCCGCCGGCAGAGACGGTCCTTAAATTGTGTATGTGTTCTATGTTATTTTAAAATAGTATTACAATCAAAGCAATGAGCTAGTTCTGGAGATAAATAGGATCCAGTGTATAATTAGGGAATAATAAATAGTGAGAACATTATTTATTTAATTGGCATGATTTTGTGCAGTATATTTGTATCATTTTCATGTTTATATGTTGATTTCCTAGTAATGTAGCCAAATTCGAAATTATTTCAATTTTCTTGCATTTATAAGCATTACCTTGTGTGATATATTCAGTTTGTTTATAATACTGAGTATTTTAAATTGGTTCCTTGGTGTAATTCCATCACAAATATGCTAGAATTAAAACATATCGCAAGGTGAACTACCTTAATTGGTGTCTAAGAGATTATGTTATCCTGAAAATGTTAGTTTAGTTTGTGTATGTCTACTGTGTATTCGTAAATTATATTGTAAAACAGATCAATCTACTGTCCTAAATATCACACCAAGGGCATGAAGTAAATTTTATTCAGTTTTATTTGATTATTAAAATAATCATTCTGTACTACACGAAAATGTTATATAAGTACCAACTACCAACCTATTTCATTATGGTTCTTATTTTGCATGGATATGTTAACTTACCTACTCATTTTTATTTTTAAGATAATATTTTATTTGTTTATAAAAACCAGCATTTTATTTGTTTTATAAAATGTAAATAGATATATTTTGCCCATAATAACAACATTGTTTTAGTTTTTCCTTCTACCCTCAATTAGCAACCTAGCTCAAGCAGCAACTTACAAAGAAACATTACTTAATCTGTGCCTATATATGCTGATTTAAAACATTTTTTGTATACGAAAGGGATGTGAAGGGGTTACAAAACTCAAGTATTAATTTAATGGTAGATTTTTTTTGTTTTGAAAGCTTTCATTCATCATTAATTGATCTCTCGTTCAAATTTAAACATTTTTGAGCAACTTTTTGTATATTAAGCGTTGTTTTATTTTAGTTTAGTTTTCATTCGTAAATGTCTTTGTTGACATAAAATATCTTGGATTCTACATCGATGGTCCGGGTGGGTGGGTATCGAAAGCTTAGAGTATAGGTATAATCGAAAGCGAATACTGCCTAGGTCTGACTGAACCACAGAACGTCTGAACTGAACCGGCGGCGGCCCTAAGTAAGGGTCAAATTCTACTCATCTAATGTCTTTGTCCATCTTACTATAAAAACTTTGTCTTTGTCCATCATTTGATCAAAAGCCAATGCCGGATTTTGTATGAAAGGTGCTTAGATAAATGTAAAAAAACGGAGATACGGTACGTTCTCCCAGCGCTCACTCAAAAACTGTACCGTGTCACAGATGAATTATCAGAAACGCGTGAAAATGTGTGATGCCTTGGGCTTTGTCTTTTGTTTTGGAGCTATTTGTACACCTGGTGAGCGAACACGAGGGCATTGTCGTGGTGTTTTAGTCGAAATCACACAAAATTATACCTACGTCGTAGCAAGCACGCGCAACACAAACGCCACTGCCCGCGCCGCCGCCGCCGGTCCGACTATGACTGAGGTAAGGGAACATAGTTGAACCTAACTTGAGCCATACACTTTCGAGATGGTAATGCCTCATCTCAAACAAAAAAAAGTAGTAATAGGTAATATCTAAAGTCATCATCATCAACCTACATTAGTCCACTGATGGATATAGGCCTCCCTTAATGAGCGCCATAGCGCCCTGTCTTCAGCTTGCCGCATCAAGTATCTGCCAGCAGTCTTTCGCAAATCGTCATCCCACCTGGTTGGAGGGCATCCTACACTACGTTTGCCGAGTCGCGGTCTCCACTCAAGAACACGTTAACTCCAGCGGTTGTCGGTTCTTCTCCTGATATGGATAGATATCTATATAGATAATTTTTTTTATTCGGCCCCGACACAAAAAGGGCTGTTATAAGTTTGACGGGCGGATCTATGTGTCTGTGTGTGTATCTATCAGTGGGTTGTAGCGGCATCGTAGCTCCCAAACGGATGATTTTTATTGTTTATTTTGTCAAAAGCAGACTTGATCGAGTATTCTAGGCTTGGAAAGTCTGCCAAGACTATGTTGAAATTCACATTTTTTTTGTTAAATAGGTACCTATATCTACCCGTGCGAAGCCGGGGCGGGCCGCTAGTATAATAAATTTATATTGATTGAAGTAATATACCCCGATCCTTGGACCAATTATCACATTGATCTAAAGTCTATGGATGGATCCTATATTGATCTAAAGTCTAAAGGGGATCTCTTTTTTCATTGGTCCTATCCTTTGATGAAAGTAAAAAAGGAAGATACCTACGCTCAGCGCTCACTCAAAAACTGTACCGTGTCACATATGAAAATAATGATAAGGTACAGTAAAACCGTGCAACTTTGCCCAATTTTTTTGGATTTAGTGGTTCAATTTAAGATAATTTTAAAAGTATGTACAGTTCAAATAATAATTTTGCGCTACATTATTTTAAATATACTCTTCTTTGCAAATAATAGATAATAAATCGAATAAAATGGGACGGTATGTGTAAAAATCATAATTTTAGAGAGCGGGCCAAATTTTTTTTTTTTACGAGTTTGCCCATTTTGCGAAAAAAATCGTAATTCCGTTATTTTTGACCTTATGATAAAAAGATTTAAGGAACAAGCAATAGGGATAATCAATGTTACTTTATATCTTAATATAAAACGTTCAAGCAAGCAAATTAACCGCCAAAATTGAGTGGGCAAAGACACAAATAATTTTTTGAAATTGTTCATACAAATAAAGAGATGCGCTAGGGTTGTCACATTTTTATTGTTTACCAACAGTCTTTAATTATAATGAAATATAACTAAGTACCTATAAAAAATATCCTTTCGCCTGCCATGTCAACTGTAGGTGCATAGTACCTAAGTTTTAACTTATTAACGTCGACAAAAACTTTAATCAAGAAAAAGTAATAGTTATCTATAAATATTTTTATAAATAATAAGGTAAGTACCTACCTCATTTAGATTATAAAACAAATTAAGGCATTAATATACAAAAAAAACTGTAGAAATGGTAAATTTTGCATTACATTATTTGATAAAGAGGAATTGAAAAAATAAATAATTGGAAATACTCTACAATTATGATCGAAACACTTGTTTTATAGACCTTCCTTATAAATAGCATTTAGTACCTACTACTATACCTACAAAAAAATTAAATGTATAACTACAAGTATATACACTACAATTTCAATACAAGAAACACGACTAATATAAAGGTCATTGACCGGAAACAGCTGATATTTAGCTACTTTCCTAATAAAATAGGCATCATCAATTAAAAGGTGGTTAGATAATACCAACCGACTTACTACTAATAGGACCTACATAAATCAATTTTGATTTAATGTCGTAGTGACAACCCTGACAGCAATATTTTGGTGGGCAAAGTAGTAAACAGTACTCCAGAAAAGGTACTTTGACATTGCCCACCTTAATATTTTCGAGTTTAAAAGAGGTTTCGCGTCAGATATTCGATAGTTATTATTTATTTGTTACAAACTTATAGTGGTAAAATAATTACTTGCCTGCTGCAACTGCAAGTGCGTTTTTAAAAAAAGTTTTCCGCACGAACTTTGGCCCGCCAAACACACCACAAAACTTTGACACCAACTGACAGTCAACTGAAGTGAAATTAGCGACAATCGGCTATTTAGTGCTGCCAGTGACATATTCAAGTATCTACCAACAAACAAGAAATAAAAGCTACTAAAACATTCTCGATAATATGAAGAATTTTAAAAAAAGTACCGTGGTGGGCAAAATCAAATCAGTTTGGCAATCTTGTAAGGTTTTACGGTATCGGATTATCAGAAAATTTAAAGTTTGTGTATCTACTTAGGTAGGTACGCGGAAAAATATTATGTGATGCCTTGGGCTTTGTCTTTTGTTTTGGAGCTAGTTGTACACCTGGTGAACGAACACGAGGGCATTGTCGTGGTGTTTGAGTCGAAATCACACAAAATTATACGTCTTAGCAAGCACGCAAAACATAAACGCCCGACTATGACAGGTAAGGGAACATAGTTGGACCTGACTAGAGACAATACACTTTCGAGATGGTAATGCCTCATCTCCCTTTTTTACTTTTATCGAAGGTCCTATCTATCTATACCATAGACATAGAATTTTTCACTACGCATCTATACCGAAGGGGATATCTTTCTTATCACACCGAGCCCCGATCCATGCTTGGCTGTCAACATCTATTTGTTCGACAATGTTTGTTTATAGTTACAGTTGGCATTGGCAGCACTTTCTTTCATTTCATTCAACGAAGTGCCAAAATCGAGGCGCATGTTTTGAAAATCTTTGAAAATGACATACAAGCGAAAAAAATACCACGTTGGTGATACTCATCTGAAAAAGCGCTGGAGAGTGAGAAATAGGAAAAAAGACCTTGATCAGATCGATACAGATCTCAAGGAAGGTAAGGGCCGAACCAAGAGGCAGACTCGATTGTTTTCATAAATTCCTCTTTTGAGGTTATGCGTTGAGTTGTAGATTCAATTTTGTATTATTGTTTCAGAAAATGCAGACAAACTACTGAATCAAAACGTAGATTTGGACTTACCCGGTGCAGCTCAGCATTACTGCTTGCATTGCGCGCGTTACTTCATAGATAATCAATCATTGCAGGATCATTTCAAAACAAAGGTGCACAAGAGGAGACTAAAAGCCTTAGAACTTGAACCTTACACTGTAGAAGAATCTGAAAGAGCAGGGGGTCAAGGGAATTACAAACAGGCGGCTAAACGAAAGATTGTCACCCAAAACAGTGAAAAAAGTGTGGTAGATGAAGATGGTGATGCAATTCTAGATGAAGTAAGTCCCAGCAAGAAGACGAAAATAGACGAGGATGCTTCGTAAATGGGTTTTTAGAGTGAAAAACTGTACATACAGCCAGGTGAGGAACTCCGCCTTATTTGTGAATGGTGCTAAAGCTACACAACAATTTGTTTACGTCAGTCCACATGTTGAAGTCACTGAGAAACTAAAAAATAAAGATATCACAATACAGCATCTTGATAAAAGAAAGTCTAACATAAATCTTTACAAAATAGAAGATCTGTGGTCTGTTTATATAGAATTAAAAGCAAAAAAACTAGAATATGAAGGGAAAAAGGCAGAAATATCAAGAGAATTAAGTAAACTGATTAAAAATGATCCCGATGGTGAGATGACCAAGAAATTTAAAATCCAAATTGATGTAATAAAAGATAACATGAGAAAGTTGAAGGAACCACTGTGGTCTGCAGAGGAAGCAGCTATGTTAGAAGCTTTGAAACTACCAAATAGCTTACATCCTCGGACATTGGACCAGCATTCAGTATTATATAAACATTTAGATCCCCCAAAGATTAAGAAAAACCACCTTCAAATTGGAAAAGAAAGAAATCTGATAAAATTCCTAAAGAATGAGAATTATTATTTCACTGGAGAAGCTGCTATCTTTGAACTCGGAGCTAAATTCTATATCAGCTCAGTTTTGAAAAGTGTTAATTTTATTCAATTCTCTAATGCTGATTTTGTGAAAAGCCTTATTGTTGAAGGCTGTGGAACTGACCATACCGACCCAGATTCTTCCTTCATTTTACATCACAATGAAGATACTGAAGTAAATAAAGATGCCCGGTTGCATTTGACAGGATCAGCTTCATTGTCTTCATTCTTAGCTTACCACACAAAGAATGTCATTTATCCCAAAGTTTTACCTCTGAAATACTTTTCAATGGGTCGGCAATACAACCCATCTGCTCATAAAGAAGACAGCTTGTTCCATGTCAGTCAGTCTTCTGTTATTGAGTTGTTTGGAGTGACTAAAACAGCTGAAGATCTTGATAATTTGCTAGATTCCTTGGTGGAAACATTGAAAAATGTTTACTGTATGTTGGGCTATCATTTTCGGTTAGTTATTGCACCAGCAGAAGAGCTTCAAATGTGGGAATCACTGAGGATATCCATACAAATGTATTCAACATCTTTAGAAAGATATATTGAAGTAGGTAATATATCTTTGAGTGGGGACTTCATAGCAAAAAGGCTAATGTTTACTTATGTTGAAAATAAAGAAAATAAGTTTCCTTATCTCCTATCAGGCACTGTGCTGAATGTACCCAAGCTTCTAGCTTGTGTTTTGGAACAGGATGAGGATTTTGTAATTCCAGAAATCTTTCAATCAAAAAATTGGAGACTAAAACAATAACAGCTATAATATCATGTTGAAAAGTTTTATTGATGTCTATTATAAGAGCTGTTCATTATAATATGTATAAATTAATTTATACCTTTTTCATTATATTTATACAACGAAAAATGGCTAGTACAATAAATATTTTTAAACTTACACAATCTGAATGGCTACAATGTATGTAATATTAATATCACAGAACTCTATAAATTAAACTTAAACTCTGTTTTCTTCCATTGAGGGCAGTTGACAT
Organism: Eupithecia exiguata; assembly: GCA_947086465.1. Taxonomy (NCBI): domain Eukaryota; kingdom Metazoa; phylum Arthropoda; class Insecta; order Lepidoptera; family Geometridae; genus Eupithecia; species Eupithecia exiguata. The sequence goes on along the minus strand of OX352247.1, from coordinate 6,884,647 downwards.
CTATAGGATGTTGTAGAGTAATTTCTATGATGTCCATTTCTCCTGTTTTGGTCAATATAATAAGGGTATGTGTTCTGTAAAGTAAAAATATTTGTAGTAGATAGGTTCACCTTCATAATAAGAAACTAAAAATGATGCCTTACCTTGTACCATATCCTCCTTCTGGTATACTAACAAATAAAGAGCTTAGTTGCTTGTGCACAGCTGGTCTTCTCAATTCTAGCTCAGGGTCTGGTAAATGGCTATTAAAATAAATGATACCAAAAAAGTTATTTTTCCTTCAACTAGAAATTAGTAGTAATGTCCTGGTCACTGAGAAATAAAGTCCCTTTGTATTGGTATTCTAAATTAAGCTGGGTTGAAAACCCTCTTTCAAAAAACCTCTAATCTACTTTAAGCAATAGCTGACAGTTGAAAGCTTTAAGAAGAAATTATTCTGTTAATAAAACTTCTAATTCTAAAAGCTAATATAATACATACCTTTCCCTATCCTTCAAAAGTTGTACTAAATTCTCAATCAGTTCATCTTTTGTATGAACTTTACTAAATTTCTGACATATTTCATTCATTTTCCTTTTACCAGCCTCAACTTTCTTAAGTGGTGCATCAGGTAGGCTATTGCCAAAGCCAAGGCATACTTCCTCATGTATAGATAGTTTGTCTGAGGCGTTACTGTATGATGATACCACCGGTTGTAAATTTCTGAAACAAAAAATACAGTGCAATATTAAAATATATTTGTTTAGTTGTGTTTTCTTTAATCTGAGTCGCGTTAGGTTTAATTGTACATCCTCCACATGGGAATCGTACGAAACATATGTGGAAGGGTTTGGTGCCAGGAATATGGGCAATAGGGGAATCCCTACTGATTATTTTAAATAATATTATACTCATATCGGCCAAAAACAATCAACAATCCTGGGACGAAACCCTACCGCATACAATTCCAATGCAGTGGCCAAAGAGAAATTAAATGAATAATATGTACATCAGTACAGAGAGACTTGGTAAGTAAACATAGGTAGATACCTGAATTCAATAGCAATGAAGACAAAGTCATTATATTCGGTGCTGTTGTCTCGTATGGATGCAATGTACTCAACTAATGTTGATTCTGATTTTACAAAATCTGATACAATTGCCCCTCTACCTGAAAACAAGTATAATAACTAACTTTGGAAGTTTGAAAGCAAGTTTAAGTTAATTAAGGTTGGAAGTTTTAACACAAGGAAAATTATGAATGAAACAAGAAGATTGTTTACATACTTTTGGCATCTGGTTTGTTGATTCTTGGCAGATTAAGTAGCGCCCCCAACTTCTTGCGAAATGGAGATATTGCCAGCCATGATCCCCCACCACTGTCTGCTTGTAAGTCTCGCCCTGGAAATGAACAATTGTGAACATCATAATTTTAAATCAAAAGTAACATATTAGGTTTGTCTGCTTCTAGGACATCAGGTGGTTAGACTAGCAGCTTCCACCCAACAGGCAAAAAGGGCCAGTCATGTGGCTTAACTTCACAAACAAGTTACTTTATGTAAAATGTGTGTGATCTGTAGCACAAGACCAAAAGCTCTCATTCATCATCAAATTCTGATTTACCTAACCCTGTGTAGAAAGTTGCAAGTGTATGGAATAAAAAATCGACTTACCTCCAATTATTTTAGGATCTTCCTCCCAATACCCCATACTCTTTGCTGGTCTTTTGTAATATTCATCTCTGTTTGAAGCAATTATCAGGCTGTAGTCGCTCTCTTCATCCTGACTGCCGTTGTATGCGAAAATTATACACATTCTGCGTATCAAAGAATAGAAAAATATGAGGCCGGTAGACGTCGTCAGGGTAATTGTGATTGCTTTTCGTATTCGTTATCGTAGTAGGCAAGGCAAGGCAATGAGTACACATTACATCTTCGCTCAGTACTTTATGGCAAGTTTTATCAGATAAAATTTTGGTGATTTGTTTACATTTTGCAGAAATACACTATTAGAAGTAGAGATACTATATCATTTTGGTGCTATTTAAACGTATATCGTAAGGTATATCGATTGATTTCAATCGGGATGCCAGCTAAGATTTGTGTTTACTCCACTGTCTCGACTCAAGTGATGTCTTTCAAATGAAGCATGCAAGTAATAGGGCAAACAACGACATTTTGCTTGAATAGTGGCTACCCTCTCTACTAGATAAGGGAATCTCTTTTCATTGCTTTTGTTACTAATGTGAAAGAGGCTAACTACTATTAGGACTTCATTCGTTCGTTTTGGGCGTGGCGCTCAAAAGGCTAACGACGACGTCTTTCCGTACGATTTAGATTTTTCACTACGGGCAAAGATTACGATGACATGATTGATAAATAGACGCGACTTGAAAAAAATATTATCCGGTTTGATTGTTTCCTTTTCTTGTACAGTTTGTTTTGTTTTGTTTGTTTGTAGAGAAACAAGTTAGGAACTTGTTTCCCTTTGGTTTTTTCAAAACTTTCAAATAATCAGAAAAGCGATCTACGCACCTGCGTAACCAGCCATTCTTCGAGAGGTCATCCACTTTCGATGCACCCCTATTGTGCTAACGATATAGCGCAGTCCCTAAAAAACCATGTCAAACACTGGTGCTGAACACATGATTGATCTTACTGACAATGATGCCGATAATAGTTTCTGTTTTCAAGACATTCCTGACGAATCCATACTTATCAGCAGCGATGAAGATAATACAGCAGCTACAGAGGATATCCTCACTTCCGATGAGGAGCTCCCAGATGTCGATTTAAAAGCTAAAAAGCAGGCAATTTTAAACCTGTTTGCCGCCAAAAAACAGCCAGAACCCAATTATCTAAACAAATACAAAAAATGTGAACAATCTCAACGTTATCCTTTTATCAAAGTAAAAAACGATAGTCCACCTCGAAATATTTCGGTTGAAGTCAACCGCTCTGAAGTTTTCCCTTCCACCTCAACTGGTTTTGAACAAGCAAATGATCCAGGAGTGAATAAAATGATTGAAGGTGTAAAAATTAACTTACCAGTGAACCCATACGGGTGTCAGGTAGCCCTCATGTCTATGGTGAGTGGAATCCCTTTTAAATTTAAATAATGGAAGTACTTTAGCCAAATTCAGTGTAGTTTTTTACCCAACTAAACTGTGTTATGTATATGACCGTGACCACATTATCATGTTGATTTTCAGTTGATAAAAGCTATAAAAGGAAAGAAAAACTGCTTGTTGGAAAGTCCGACCGGGTCAGGAAAGACCTTGGCACTGCTGTGTGGAGCCCTAGGTTGGCTTACTGCTGAAAAAGGTACACACTACTCACCTATTTATTATACTATACTTTATCAAATTAGCTACCCTTTTGTTGCAATTGCCATTAAAAAAAATTATACCACACAGGTATTATCATTTGGATATCTTGTATGATCAGATTCTAAGGTTTTTATTTATTATAGTACTCTGGGTAATTTCTAAGAAATTAATAAATCCCAAATATTTACGATCTCGACGGGATTCGAACCCGCACCTTCCCCTTCAGCACAGGGTTGCTCTTTTTCCAACTAAGCTACGTGATCTTATCTCGCCGAGGTGTAAATCTTTGGGATTCTTTCGGCACTTACGCCATTAGCGCCGCCTACAGAGGAAACAATGAATTGGATACCTTCATTGTTTCCTCTGTAGGCGTCGAACAACTGTATGCATATATAGGCTGTGGTATAGGTGTGCTCTAACCAACTTAGCGACAAGATCAATACTCGCCGTGTCGAAAATCTCTGGGACCTCTGACGACTCTAGCGCCGTTAGCTCCACCTACAGGGGAAACATTGAAGTTTATCCAAACCTGTTCAAAGACTAAAGTTACATGAGAGGCATTGCTGTTGCTCCATTCTAAGGTTCTAAGTTAGAGATTACCCAGCGTGCGAGGGATTACGCACTTTAATAACAAAACCTTAGAACTCTGTTTACTTTGGATCCAGATGCTGTGATTATGTCCTGTATTATTTATTCCAAAAAGATACCTGAACCTTAAGAATAAGAAATAACCTTAAGAACTAAGTACTTTGATATAAATGCAAGAAAAACTTTTCTTTTCAGAAAAATTAGCCCAAGCCAATGCCAGGCAATACTTTAATGATAATTCAGAGTTGAACCATGGTTTTGCAGCAGCTGCGAATGGTTCTACCCCAAAAAAGAATAGCACGCCTAGCTCTCCTGAAGAAATGTTCAGTAAAAACAGTTTTGGTAAGTTGCGAGTTGCAAAAGTACAGTATTTAAACCTTTGAAACATGTTCTTAGAAACGTTTCTTAGTTATGCTACATTTTAAAGTAGTTTAGTATAGAGGGTAGATTGAGGATCAAACCGCCTCATAAAGGACAAATCTTGTGTCCAATAAGAAGAAGCAGAAATAGAAGTGATCTAATTCTAACTAAACAAAATTTAAAACTTCTAACAAAATCTACCCTAACAGTCTCTTATTAGATAGATAGATAGATATTATATAATGAAAGAAAGATTACATATTTTTGGTTTGGTGGTTAGAGAAGGATAGAGGAATAGGCTAGGGATGGGGTAAACATTTTGGGTTTTGAAGGGATGTACCCACGAATAAAAACATAATGATATCGACCGGTTTTTAGACATTCATTGGCCGATGCGAATACCGAGCAATAGTATCTTAAATCCTAAGATAGGTTTAACTAGACACTAGGGTTCTCTAAAAATAGCAATAAAAATATTTTGTAAACACGGTAAGCTAGATAGTTACGCACACAAACACAGCGGTGTAATGGTCCAATGCTGGACGCAGGCCTCCCCCTGATAATCGACTTATTGGCTTTTATCTCATGGGGGTAATGCCCATAATCTCCACGCTGGGTATGCAGGTCGGGGATCGCAGTTTGGTGGTAGATCTTTTTGCAAGAGGCGCTGGAGCTGCCCGCCCCTCGGTTTATGTCCCTTAATCGCCTCTTACGACAACCATGGGAAGACTTGGGGTGGTGCAAATTCTTAGCCTGCACCACATGGCTCAGAATCACACAGACTTTCGCTTTTATAACAAAGCATTTTACATTAAAATGATCATGTGTATTTTAGCGGAATTGGTAGATCAATATTTAAATGCTGACATTTACAGTGTGAGTAATAATATCATTTTAATATTATCATTTTATCATCATTTTAGTAATATTATCATTTTAGGTGAAAAAAGCATTTATGATAGTCCAAGTCAAGGAGGTAGTATGAAGAGAGCACAGCCTATGGACTGTGATGAAGGTAACAAAATTCAAAAACCTAGAAAACAAACTACAAAAAAACTGACAAGGAAATTATTTTTTGCAAATTCTATCAAAATAATAATTCTGGTGTTCCGAGTATTTTCTATGTATAATAAAAAAAGTTTTGTATTGGAGTGGTGTCATTAGAAATTTACTTTTACTTTGTTTAATAATTTACCAGAAACAGTTAAGTCAGTTTTTCAGAGACGTCATTCTCAGTCCCATTTTTTAAGTAAGTACGCAAGTTATCCCTAAGATAAAGATACAGTTTTCTTTTATGACTCATCCTACAAATGGGCAAACTAACTTATGGGTCAGCTCACACGAAGACATGAATCGACGCGACACGTTGCGCGCATTTTGATTCAAAATATAACTTTATTCAGTACTCAAAAAGATATAAATTGGCGCATGGCGCAGGCGCGTCGCAGCGCGGCGCCGCCGCGGGGGAGTTTTCGTATTAAGTTTATAAATGTATAAATGTATTTGTAACTTTTTGCGTAGTAAATAAAGTATATTTTCAATCAAAGTGCGCGGAGCGTCGCGTCTCGGTGTGATTTGTCCCAATCTTATCACTTATTCCAAACAATTTCAAGATTTTCATAATAAATTTTATGGCCCACAGACTCAGAAGCAGGTCTGGTGACAATCCACAAAAAGAGGAAACTAGACGAAACTGATGACGATATTCTGATGAACAACCCCGAGATAGATGACTTAATGTCCACAGTTGAAATGCCTGAGAGAATGATGTACGTATGTATGGTAACATTGGCTTATCAATGAAAATGTTATAAAACGTATCCCTCGAAAAACTGCAAAGTTGGCACTTTGCAGTTCATGAGATTGATTGATGCAAAGTGATCAAAACAAATAGTTGACATCCTATATTGATTTTGTTAATAGAATTTAAAATTCTTCTAAATTTCTAATGTTAATGTTAGTGATCCCAGAGTTGGGGCCCATAAGAACATTTGAATAGAACATAATAAACACTGCTAGTGTGACGAAGTGTATTAATGTAAACTATAAATACACATGCCTGTAGCAGGCACACTTGCATGACAGCTCCCGTACGTGCCACGTGTGTACACTAACTGGCATGCAAGCAAGTAAATTGCTTGCCATGTACTAGTAGATACATTGACTTTAGTAGGTACATTGAGAATTTTCCCTTGTAGACTTTCCCATTCCCTTGAAAATATACCCTTTAGGCCCATAGCACACCTCCGCCGCAATACAATAGCAGCGGAACCGTAGTAGCTTCGCCATGACTTGTCTGTTGTATAGCAAGCGGTGCAGAGGCGAAACTGACTTTTCTAACGCATATATTTTATCTCTTTCCCGCGCGATTCCGCCGATCTGCTCGGAAGCCCAGCTTCATCTCGCGCTCGGTCCGCCATTTCACTGCAATACCACGTTCGTTTCGCATGTATCTTGTGGCAGTGGACAATTTATAATCCGCTACTCGAACGGTGACACATAGATAGATATTATTTATTGACAGAAATATTACATATTTTTGGTTCATAGTATCTTAAATCCTAAGATAGGGTTAACTACATGCAGTAATGTTAAGCAGCAGAACTCGCTTTGCTGTTCCGCTGCTATGATTTATAGTTTTTTTAATGTTTTTTGGCGGCGGAGATGTGCTCCGGGCCTTAATGTCTCACATAAGGTTAAAATTAACCACTAATCCATCACATCACACTCATCTTCCAGTGTACCAACAATCTACTACGGCGCCCGAACTCACAAACAACTGCAGCAAGTGATAAAAGAGTTTGGAAGGACTTCCTACTGCCGTACAGTGACTATGTCCATCCTGTCCAGTAGAGAACACAGCTGCATCAGGGAGTTTGATAAGCAGATGTGGGGGACTAAGAACGATATGTGCAGGGGTTGTATTAAGGTAAGCCGCGAGTCAAAAAGCTGTAGGTATACCTACAGCTTTAAACTTAGTTCAATTACCATGGTTATTCTCAAGATCTAAAAAAATTGAGAAAACTGCGTTTTTTTTCTGTCGAGAAAATTTTATGGAATCGTTTTTTCAAAACATATGAACGATAGGGTAAGTCCTGAACTTTACCATTTATAAATTTCAAAGTTAAATATTCAGTAGTTTGGAAGATATAGACATCAATCGGCAACTTTGAGGTCTTATAGGCGCGACCGGTCGCGCCACCAACAATATTGTATACAGTTGTATGGTGGTAACCTGGCCTGGTTTCAGCGTTGGTTGCGCAACCAAATTTGTTGGCGGCAACCGAGTCACACCCGCTGGTGGCGCAACCATTAATAGACTTATTTGGCGTCTCACTCACTCCACATCCAGCTGGAGCTAGAGTTAGTTCTGGTGTTTCTGGTAGCTCAAGACACCACGGTGGCATGACCGATGGCGCCACCATGGCCTAATGAGATAGGTTCAAAAACCTGCAGTAGTTTTATTTCCGACCTCCCGTTTCGGTTTAAATTTTCTTATTGGACAGCATTATTTATTTATATTTACATTAACTTGCAGAAAATTCCACCAAAAGACCAGAACCCGGACACACCAAAAAAGAAAGAGGAGACCAACTGTAAATACTACGACAACCGCAAAGCCCTAGACTGGTCTCGCCTACCGCCAGCGTTTGACTTGGAAGACCTCACGAGCGCTGGGCATGACTTGACGGCGTGTCCGTACTTCGCTGCTAGGGAAATGGCTCAGGCTGCCAATATCGTGTTCTGCCCCTATAACTATCTTATAGACCCATCTATAAGATCCAGCGTGAGTATTACCTTTATATTAATTTCATAGTTATTGCCGCCATAGGTAGGATCAGCCAGCTCACACCGAGAAGCGACGCTCTGCGCGCACTTCGATTCAAAAAACTTTATTTACAAAATATACTGTAGTCCTATCCATTATGCGTTGTGCAACTCTTACTCGGTCTTAGCGAGTTAGAATACAATACAAAAATCCTTTATTGTACACCAGACAATAACAATACAAAAAACATCACATAAGATAAGTACAACATTTATTATCCATTATGCGTTGTGCAACTCTTACTCGGTCTTAGCGAGTTAGAATACAATACAAAAATCCTTTATTGTACACCAGACAATAACAATACAAAAAAACATCACATAAGATAAGTACAACATTTATTATCCATTATGCGTTGTGCAACTCTTACTCGGTCTTAGCGAGTTACAATACAATACAAAAATCCTTTATTGTACACCAGACAATAACAATACAAAAAACATCACATAAGATAAGTACAACATTTATTATCCATTATGCGTTGTGCGACTCTTACTCGGTCTTAGCGAGTTACAATACAATACAAAAATCCTTTATTGTACACCAGACAATAACAATACAAAAAAACATCACATAAGATAAGTACAACATTATATTTCATTTTATTTTGCGAGTTTAACATTATATTTTCTTAAGTATTTTGGGATTGCATTAATAAACGAGACATCGAAACGACAGCTTCTTTCCTTCAACCTACCCTCCACGAGTAAGGTTATTACGTGGCGATCCTGCCAGGTTATTAAAATACAAATTGCGCGGCGTAGCGGGGAGTTTTCGTATTATGTTTATAAAATTTGTACCTTTTTGCGTGGTAAATAAAGTCATATTTTGAATCAAAGTGCGCAGAGCGTCGCGTCTCGGTGTGAGCTGACCCTTAGTCTTGGTAAAGACCTTACTATAGGAGTGCATGATTTGATGGCGTGTCCGAACCTCGCTGCTGGCTCAGGCTGTTAATTCGTGCCCTTAAAAATCGGATACATTAGATCTAGTGTAAGTATTTTTACTTTTATGTTAGTGATCTTGGCGTAGAAATATGACATTTTAGGCGTGGTAATAAAACCGAAATAGAACAAGAATTGAATTGACCATTGGATACGGACAGCGCTGGGCCGCGACGGATGAGTTTCGATAATGAGAAAAATTTCGTTTGACCATGTAGATGGCACAAATTTCGCGCGTCGAATTCCATTCGACTTCACAAATGGATGAAAAAAGATTGAATAAGTCTGCAGTTTACGACGGTCACAATCATAACCGCACCTCTATGGGTTTCGCGTCCTTTATTATGACTTAAAACCACAAATTTAAACTCATTCAAACATCAACCTTACTACCATCTAATCTAAGTTTTTATTTCAGATGCGAATCAACCTGCAAGACCACATAGTGATAATCGACGAAGCGCATAATATAGAGGATATGTGCAGAGATTCAGCCACGTTCACGTTTACAAGAGAAAATATACAGACGGCTTTGAAAGTTAGTGAGTATTATATTTATAGAAATATTCCAGAAACGTTCCAGACCGAAAGCTAGCTAAGGGTCAGCTCACACCGAGACGCGACGCGACGATGCGCGCACTTTAATTCAAACTACAAATTTATTTAATAAGCTACGCAAAAAGATACAGATTGGCACAAGCGTGGCGCAGCGCCGCGGGGAGATTTAGTATTATTACATTATACTTCTTTTTCTTCATGTATTTATTCGCCGTAGGAGCACGAGGCACACTTGGTTACGTCTATTTACATTTTACTCATAATAAAGATATCTGGACAAATTAATTAAATTAACACAAACAAACAAAATTAATCCCATGTCTGCTGTAAATGGGAATCGTAAAATTTTTTTTAATAGAATAATTATAGAATTAATTACTAAAGCTGCTGTAAAAAATCATCTGCTGTTATCCAGCATTCTCTATGTATTTATTTTTCTATACAGATTTTCATAAAACCGTGTTTCTAGGAATTGGAATACGCATCCCAGTACCGTTACGCGAGCGATGATTCGTCGAATTACATCGAGAAACTGATTATAGTACTCAAGAGCTGGGATTATTGGTAAGTTAAGAACCTTTTTGTAGAGCTGTCTCTTAACATTTGTATCTTTGACCTCCCAGTCGATGGACCGACGACTTCGACGACGACGACGACGATTGTAGCGGTCGCAGCAAAGTCGACGGATGGAGTCGAGATGTCTCGTCCAAAGACGATAACAGTTTTGTTAATATCGTCGCCCTAACGAGAGCCCGAGCACGCCAATTACACCTACACACGTTCTCGGCCTGTCTCGTTGTTGTGCGACGTGTGTGTGATTCCACCATTAGTAATTTTATTTGAAGGACGCTTCTGTCACTTCTGTCGTAATCTAGTTTTATTTATATCTTCTAGGTTTACAAATCAGAAGAGTCTAATAGACAACATGCCTGTAAACAACAACAACGAGGCATCTTACTCGTGGCAAGCGGAACACTTTACGAAGACGCTGCAGAACCACGACATTGGACGCGCTAACTATCATGGTTGGTACCCTGACACTGGATAGCCTAGATAAGCTTTTGTCTTAGCTAGAATAAGGCATATTCCATTTTTATACATTTAAAGAGCGTAGCTCTTGTCGGTCCAGTGATGCAATTTCCTCCACTTTTCTCTTTCTAATTAATGCGGTCTCTTTTACTTCTCTATGCGACATGACATCGGCTTTCTCCTCAATCTGACTCATATATAGTTAATTCTTGGTCTTCCCCTTCCTTGTTTTCCTTCTACTTTTCTTTCTATGATGTTACTTATGAAACTGTCATGTTTAAGATGTCCATCATTCTCCATTGTTTTGAAAGGAAAATTCAATTAACCACGCTGACGACGTCTTAATTCTATCGATACCTAGGCCTACTCTAGTTCTTTTCCTCCGCAGTTGCGAAGCACGGCCGCAAAAGTCAACGTGTCAACTCTTGCTTACCTACGTTAGGGCCGTTTTCGGACGAATTTTATGACTCTGAATTTATAATAGTAGAGATAAAGCTGTCGTTTTCCAGTACCCCCGAGATACCATTTACCGTCCTGCCAATATTCATTAAGATCCATTTAGTCGTTTAGGCGTGAAAATTTACAGACAGACAGAGTTACTATCGCGTTTATAATACCCAGCCCCCATGGGATTAAGATTAACTGTTAATCAAATAATTTTCTATTTTAGAGTTCCACAACTCTGCAGAGATGTTTTGCAACAAGTTGCGTGATGAGCCGGGTTGTTTATACGGTGTTGGACAGGCTACTGGAACCTTGGTCGGATCTTTAGATGTTGCTTTAGGTAAGTGTTTAAAAATTAAACATTCGAATAAAAACAAACAGTTAAATATTCTCTTCATAGGCACCGATAAAATCGGCGTAGATCGGTTTTGCTATGTTTACAAATGCAAATAGCGATATAAATAATTTAAATACTAGAAATAAGAATAAACTCGCTGTGCCCACAACTAGGCTACACAAAATTAATGTATCTTTTAAAGGTCAATGTGTACGCTTCTACAACAAAACTCCAAGAGAGTTGTGAAACATATCCTTTGTAAAATGGCTAACTACAAAATATCAGATTATCTAGTCTAGAAGGTAAAAAAACTTCCGAGATTTGCTCTAACTCGAAAACTAACAAGGTAAAGGTTTCTTGTTCCCTTCTTTACTTTCTCTTAAAAAGATTGAAGTGGACAAAAAATCAAAGTGACACGACACTACTAATGTTATTTGAATTTTATGACGTGTCCAAGAGTCCTGTAATGTCTATAGAAAATAAAGCACTGAGTTTTGAACAGCTCAGAGAAAGCAAAATGCATAGTTTCCGTGATGGTAGCGTACACATAATCGAATTCACGATTGTTGTTATACCCAATAAATAGAGCACAAAGAGGGCATGTATTAACATGTAAAATTATGAAATTTAGCATAGCTCATGTTCTAATTTTGTGTGTAAATTTAGTTGCTATAGTATAAGCCGTTTTTGAGTACGGTCATGTGTACGCTAACTTGCTCGTTATGCTAGCGTACACACTAAGAATGGTTATTATTTCTTTACTCAAGAGGCACTATTCATTCTATTTTTGTACGAATTATACTCTTTTTGTGCTCTATTTATTAGGCATAATAACAAACGTGAATTCGATTATGTGTAGGCTACTATTACGGACACAAATGCATATGCTTCCGGCAGAAAGAGAGGCATAGTTCGAAATTATGGACAGCACTCGTATCATAATTATCTTATAGAAGTTATTTGTCGATGCGTTAGTTTTTCGGTTTAGTTTGCGACTCAAATCAATAATTGCTACAATGTTTCCCAGGCTACCTATTCCGGCATGACTGCAAATACATGGATGATTTCAAACCGATCATGGTTCGCACGGTGCCGAGCGAAAACAAATGGAGTCGCTTTAAAAAGGTAGATAAATTACGTTATTGCTATTGCACATATACAGAAAACAATTATACAAAAACTTAATACTATGTCTAGTGGCATAATCGGTGCCCTTATCGGTTGAACAGCGATTTCTTCCAGGCAACCTTTGGTAAAGGTCGGTCATATAATTTTTGATACGTAATCTATGTGTAATCTGTTAAGATTTGCTGCACAATGTTTTTGGTAATCTCGGAAGGATTAGTTCCATTTTGAAACATCCATAACTACATAAGTTACGTTGACATAGGTACTTGTATAGTATTATCATCTGTGTTATAGGGTACATTTTATACGGGTACCACGTGTGCGAAGCTGCGGGCACAGGTTAGTCTTTCTTCATAATGTATGAGAAGAATATTGTAAGAGTTCAAAGTTCAGAATTATATAGTATATTCTAAGGTTATTTTCGCGAGAACTCATAATAAAACACTGTTTTAACCACTATTTTTTGTGTTGTTGGAAGCTGAAAAGCCTCCGAAACGTCAGGTTATAAACAAAATATAAAATATACGCGATCAATCCGGTTAAAACAGTGTTTTATTCAGAATTAGAGATAATTAATATACCATTTTACTTTCATGTTTCCCAGGAGAAGAAAACAGAAGTGAGTTATTTATTTATCAGTAAGCTTGCTTAAAAGCATGTATGGAAATTTAAACGCTTGTTAATTCATATTATTCGATTTACACAAATACCTACCCCAAAACATATTTTGAGTTTGCTGGCAGTAGATACAGCAGTACCTTTCGCGAAGTATATTTTCGGTACATAGAAATGAAATGAAATGAAATATATAAATTTATTTTCTAAACAGGACTAGGTACCTACGCAATATAACAAAACTTAATTTAGAAAACAAAGAAAAAGCGCCTTATACTTAGCTCCGTTTACAAAATTGGCTCCAACTCAGCATGAGTTAGATGACTAGCAAGCTAGCATCCAACGCTGATCTTCCGCCGGAGCCACTTGACATAGCGAAAGGGGATGAACATTTCTTTAGAAATGTACAAAAATTTGGTTTCCTTAGACTAGACTAGGCCTTCGTTTCCGTTGCCTGCCGAGAATGCACCCCAAGATATACAAAAATCTTTATTATTAATAATAGAACATTGTATAGGGTACAAATGTGGGTTGACTACCGCAAAAGTTATAAACTGTGTAGCGGAGTCAGCGCCCTCCTCCGCGAACAATGAATGTAAATATCATTGGGTTCTTATTTTTTCTCCATTTCAGTTGTCTACACATAATAACAAACTATAAGCGCTTAACTTAGGATAAGCCAGATGTTAACCTTCCATTTGCACATCTAAACTAAACCATTTCATCATATGCTAATATATTACTATGGACCGTAGAATAAGTTAAATCACTGTCTTAAAAACTGCACGCAGCATCGCGTCTGGGTGTGAGCTGACCATTTTACAAGCATTGCACTGCTTACTTTAGGGCTAGATGATGCTCAGTGAACTCTTCGAGATTTTTAATTAATTTGATATTTGCAGGAAACAGAAGAGCAAGACAAATACGAGCTCCGCCTAATCTGCTTGAACCCGGGCGCTGTGTTCGAAGGGCTCCAAAACTGCCGATGCACGGTCCTCGCTTCTGGCACTCTCACGCCGCTAATCAGTTTACATTCAGAGCTCCAGGCCGAATTTCCGCTTCGCATCAGCCCAGCGCATATAATACCGCCAGATAGAGTAAGTTTTAAGCACCATTTCTTTAAATGTTGGTACTTGAAGGAGAGCCAGGCTGTGTTGCAATTAGATTAGCCTACAGCGAGTACACTAAAATTTACAAAGTAGGTATTTATATCATTTATAAATAAGTGATGCTAAGTGCACAAACCTCTTACAGGCCTACACAGCATGCATAAGACTAACTATAAGTACTCTCATACAAAGCAAGGGAAATTGTAGAAACAACAGTTTCCATACGTTGAAATGTACTTACTAATAACGTATACTGTTGTGAAGCAAAAAAAGAAATAGGATAGTATATAAATATTTAACAAAGTGGATATCCAACAGATCGCGTTGATAACGATCGAACATTTGGATTGCTTTGCTCATGACATTTGGTCTCGTTACCTGTTTTTTACCATTGATTTGGTTTATCTTTCTCTAATTTTCCTCGACATTTCAGGTATGGATAGGAACACTGGTGACCCACCCCGACGGCACTTCCCTAGAATGCAAGAGTCGAGACACGAACCTGCCTGAGACACAGGATTCAATCGGACAGGCGATACTGTGGGTGTGTCAGGTGACGCCAAATGGAGTGTTGTGCTTCATGCCGTCTTATGCTCTGTTGAACAAACTTGTTGAGAGGTAAGGAAGTCTAAATGCGGGATTTACACTATAATGGCCCATCGGACGGCACTGCCTTAGAATGCAAGAGTCGAGACACGAACCTGCCCGAGACACAGGATTCAATCGGACAGACGATACTGTGGGTGTGTCAGGTGACACCGAATGGAGTGTTGTCTTTCGTGACGTCTTGTGCACTGTTGAACAAACTTGTAAGGAAGAGGTTAGGTTAGGTGTTGAGGTAAGGAAGTCTAAATGTGGGATTTACACTATAATAACCCACCCGACGACATTCCCCTAGACTGCAAGTGTCGAGACACGTGTCCTGTATGTCTCATGCAGGTTGCATGAGAAACAGGATTTAATCAAGCTGGTTAAGAGGGAAGTTCCTTGTCTAGGAAGTTCAGTAAAATAATGATTTATATAAGTGCTATGCATCTACGTTATCGATTAAAATCATAAAAAGGTTTTATTTGTGCTTGTTCTGGTAATGAACAATACAATACAACTAATAAATAAAAATAAAATAATAAATCATTTATTGTTCTCTCGACACAATGATCTTAAAATAAAAAAAAATTGTAGGTATAACTATAAAAGCAACATTGCGCGAGACTGGTGCCTGCGTTAGGTTTGTAAAAAACCTGTGTTACAGGTCACCAGGCTCCCACTCCGCGGTATACGTGCAGTTATTAGATGCTATGTTATAGTTCGTTTAACAACATTATGCTAAGTTTACAAACAACTTAAGACAAAAACAACAAGTACAGATAAAAAAAAACAAAATTGTAAGTTATACAGAATAACCTAGGGGAAAACTTTATAAAGTTTACATTTTGGTGGACCTACTGTTATTTATAAATACTATTTAACGGGTATTTATCGCGTTTAATTACCTTATTTTCCCGACGTTTCGACAGGTTTACACACTGCCGTGGTCACGGGATGACTATTTATAAATATGTGTTCAGATCGCGTAAGTTTAAAAATATTTACCTACTGTTATGTTTAATTGTGTACAAATTTCGTTTCCAGATGGGAGAGCACAGGTGTGTGGCGACAGCTTTGCAAACAGAAGCACGTGTTCCAAGAATGCAGGAACTCAAAGGACCACAATGATATTATGGAGGTATGTTTAATCAGAAAATCGATCATTAATCTGTCCATTATTCAAATCAAATCAAAATCAAAGGCGTTTATTTGTAACTAAAACTTATACTTATATCATATACAGTAACTTACTTTAACTAACTTAGTAACATAATTTAACAAAATACGACTCTACATGAAATAATACAATATTAATAAACCTAGTTTTAGCTACAAAATGGTCCCAACTCAGCTTATGCAGGTGTTAAGAAAAAACCTGCGCTGGTGTTCTTATTGTTACATTTATAGACGCAGAATAATATAATTATAAATGCTCGATGGCGTTAGCCAGTCAGTGATTTCAACCTTGAAGACAACAATATAAGGGTGTGAATACACTACGCTCGCATCGGTTGTGTCATTAGGTACGAGAAGTCGATTAATATACCATATAATATTAAGAAACAGTTTAAGGTGGCTGCGAACACCTAAGTCTCCATACAAACGTAAATTCCGATTCATTTGAAAACTACATCCCCGATTTCAATGAAATTTTGCATACCCAATCGGATAAGAAATGGTATGTTTGTACCGTATTCGTTTTTTAAAACACTTAATTATGATTAACGCATTAACTGCTCAGCCTCGGAGGCGGTGCGACCCAAATACCTAAAGAAAGGTTTTTGCCCTATTTGTAATTGGTTACGATAAAAGAGAATTCTTTGTATGTAACTGGTGAATCCATCTGCGAAGCGTGGTGTTAACGACAAAATCCAGGGGTGTTTTGTCGTTTTTTTTTGTCACGCCAGGGTGCTTGGGAGGCATGTTCAGCATATCTGTATCATTTCAGGACTATTACAAATACGTAACGACAGACAAAGGCGCGCTACTATTCGCAGTGTACAGAGGTAAAGTCTCAGAGGGCATGGACTTCAAAGATCAGCAGGCCAGAGCAGTTGTCACTGTAAGTATTAGTAAATTAACCTATACTACAGTTTGTTAAATATAGCTTGATACGCGGGACATTGACTTTGACATACACATAGTGATCACGCGCATGAAGTTCCATATTTTTATTCCGTCAATATGTACGCAAGACAATATCATACTTTTTTGGGGGTGGGGTTTGGTTTACCATAGAGTAGGGGTATTGTATTTAATATTAGTGCAAAAAAATCATAGATGAAGATTGGGAGCGCGATATTCGATTTGACAATTTGTCTGATCAAGAGCTAATAATAAATCTACAGGATTGCTCAAGTGAGTCCGAATCTGACTACGATGATGACAGTGACATGGGCTGTGCACCACTTTATTAAATTACGTGTAATAAAAAACATTGACACATATTTCTTGTTTTATTTTCGTATAATGAAAACCATCAACATTTCATTTCAACATCGTTCGATTATCGATTTTCTCCACCACTATCCCAACTCTAGAAATGTCTATCTACTATGTAATGTCAATGTCCCGCGTATCAAGCTATATTTAACAAACTGTAGTAGTTTTGGAAGATAGATGGTATCCCGGGGAAGCATATAGGCTACTTTCTATAAAATCGCGGTCAGGTATATCTCACTAAACACAGTAGTGCAGTCACTTTGTTTTTACAGTGAAAATGTAATGTTTTTCTAAACTATATAAATAATAAGAAATATTAATGGAATTTAACCACTGCAGAAAAAGGGGTAAACCTTGGAATGAGAGGTAATAAGCTGTAAACTCGTATACTTTTACCTTCATTTTGGTGTTCTAAAAGTTGTCTCAAAAGTCTCATAAAATCTCGTGTCTGCGCTGTAAGTTGATCAAGGTCAAAAGTCTCAAAAATATTTTTTCCGCGATTGAATTGAATTTGCACACATGAAGATCTGGACCTGGAATAACATATAGGCTACATACCTTATACTTATTTCAAAAAACGCGTGAAAAGCTGCGGGCATAATCTAGTAATAAATAAAGCAGAGTTGAGATCTGAGCAGTGTTTTGAGACAGTTGTAGTAATTAAAAATATAGATAAAAATCTCTTACGGAGTTTCAAAAAGAAAATTATGTTTCGCTTTAAACGCGTAAAGCGTCTACCAGTAAATTCTTCAATTTCTTTTTTTTTATAATAATTTCCTATTTCTTTCAATTTAGTCGCTAGCTAGCTACCAGTAAATTCTTCAATTTCTTTTTTTTTACAATAATTTCCTATTTCTTTCAATTTAGTCGCTAGCTAGGCTTCTGAAATATCCAAAATGTTTTTAATTCATAATAATGAGTTCACATTACGCGTGCAAACACATTATTATTTGTACTCTTTAACTCTATTTATCGCGTTTATTTACCTATTTTTCCCGACGTTTCATCAGGTTTGCCATTAAAGAGTTCGTGATATTGATTTTATTGGTAAAAAACTATTATTTGGGTTGGACTTCCTTTCTTTTTTTTACCCGACTACCGACAGGGGAGGGTTATGAGGTTAGCACCCTATGTTTGTATGTTTGGAGTACTAATAGGTAATTATGCACTTATCCAGAATTATTTAATACTATTTGTTTTCGTTACAGATAGGAGTTCCATATCCGAACACATTCGACATGGCAGTCAAAGCGAAGATGGAGTACAACGATCGGTACTCGAAAGAACGGAGCTTATTGAACGGACGGGATTGGCTGAAAGTTCAGGCGTACAGGTGAGAGAGAATTATAAATAAATAATGCTGGACAATCCACACAGCATCATCTTAGCCCCAAGTTAAGCACAGCTTGTGTTATGGGTACTAGATAACTGATATACATAATATAATACACTACACTTAGATTTATTTATTTTATAAACATTTGTCTCCAATAGATCCCGTCACACGTAGGCGACCTGCCGCGCCACATCGGTCGTCGATTACAGCATCGAATAAAACCATTTAATTTCTGATTTTTAGCTTTCCGTTACGAAACTGAAGGAACACAAAACTATTTCGCAGTTCACTATCATTATTTACTTGCACTTACGCAAATAGATGGGTTATTGTTATTATGTTTATCGAGTAAGCTTTTGTGTATCTCTGTCCCATTGTAGCCCCCAAACAGATAAACCGATTTTGATTTAGGGTCAGCTCACAGGTAGACGCGACGCGACACGCGACGTTGCGCGCACTTTTTAAGCTAATGATTCAAAATATGTCTCTATTTATTACGTAAGATAGAAATATTGATAAAATACGAAAACTCCCCGAGGCGGAGCCGCGCTGCGTCTGCCTGCGTCTCGAGATGCTACAAATTTTATTGATACACTACGAAAAATCCCCGCGTTACGTCTGAGTCCAGATGCCCCGCGTCGCGTCTCGGCGTGAGCTGATCCTTAGTTTTCAAAGCAATAAAAAATGAACGACGCACCCGTTTGAATGTTAAGATTGTTCACCTCTCTACCCGGTACAAAAGTACAATTAGTATTATGTACTCTATGACAAACCAAAAATATACCTAGATCAAATCTTAACTCTTCCAACATAAATTTTATGAAAAGGCATATAAATAATTAAAAATAAAACACTAAAATATTATAATGATATCGCAGGGCACTGAACCAAGCCGTAGGGCGCTGTGTGCGTCACAAGGGCGACTGGGGCGCCGTGCTGTTGATCGACGGACGGTTCCAGAACCCGGTGTACACCGAACACTTGTCCAAATGGGTGCTCAAGTTTGTAAGTACTTTGTCATACTGCAACTTATATGATGACTAGCTGCTGTCCGTGGCTTCAAATGCACTTTTAAGTAGCCTATGTCCGTCCACGGGATATGATTTACTTCTCTGCCAAATTTTATTGTCATCCGTTCAGCTGTGTAGGCGTGAAAAGGTTGACAGACAGACAGAGTTACTCTAGAATTTATAATATTAGTATGGATGAACACCGCGACAAAGAGTCTCTGCGCCTCTGTCTCTGTCTCGCGTCTCTGTTTCACATGAAAAATGCGGCATCTCGATTTATCTACGGATGCTAACATGCGACACCAATAGTTAGAGTTTTTTTTGAGGCGAACCCCGCAAACCCGTTATGCTCGTCAAACTAGGCCGCAATCTCTATACGAATGGAATCCCTGTGGTAAAAAACTCGAATTACATGAAATTCAACAATTTTTTTCTTTCGTTCCTCTAGAGTGGAAACCCGATTAAGAAAAAAAATACGAAAAACAAACATGAAAATGCACTGTTTTGCACATAATTTGATCGAGATCTCAGAAATCATGCGGTCTATTGAAATGATTTATAATAGGTACCTGCGAATAAAAAAAAAACAGTGCAATTTTATGATTTTTTTCTATTGTATTTTTTTTTCTGAATTGTGTTTTCAATTGGAGGAACCAAAGAAAATATTGTTGAATTTTATGTGATTCGAGTTTTTAACCACGGGAATCCCGTGAGTACGGGATCTTTTTCAAGTTTGACAAGCAAACACGCTAGGTTCGCTTCTTAACATTTCATCATTCATATTGACGGCATCAGATGAGATGACAGACAGCTCGCGGGCAACTCGTTTTAAGCTTGTCATTGCATTTTGTCATTGTAAAATGTATCTGAAGTTATCGAATTAAAGCCCATATTTTAATGTACATTTTTTGCTGCGTGGTAGCGGCGTTGGTTTAATGTATGCAGAGTTTAGACCTTTCCAAATCTCGCTACAATGACAAAGACGCTCCTGCGCTGCCTAAAAGCCTTTTCACTCGTGTATTTCCCTGTTCAGAGCTTGTCACAAAAAAAAATTGTAGTGTCACAGATTAGTTAACAGTAGGTGTACCAAACGCGATTCGCTATTCAGCATTTTTACCGGCTAAGCCTAGCCCAATTCGTCACTTAGTCTTCATCAAGCGCTTTTGGAACACACCTATCCTAATAAAGAGGATTATAGATTAACGATATTATGTAAAATATTATACTCGTATCTGTTTAATGAATACTCAGGAAAATGAACAAACTCTTTTATTCCAAACCAACCCACAAAAATATTAAAGGACAAAACTTTTGAATTCAAATATTATCCTAATACTTTTGAAACTTACTTACTTACTACTACTTAACTACTTACTAACTTTTGAATTAAAATATTATCCTAATAAAGAGGATTATAGATTAACGATATTATGTAAAATATTATACTCGTATCTGTTTAATGAATACTCAGGAAAATGAACAAACTCTTTTATTCCAAACCAACCCACAAAAATATTAAAGGACAAAACTTTTGAATGTTTGTAACTCCAAGCAACTACTGACCCAACTGGCTGGAAATTTGTATTAGCTTGACAAACATGTAGGCTTTTTACATTTTATTCCCGAAAAAGTGCGAAACCACGGACAGAAACTAGTAATATCATAGCAAATCTGAGATTGTGCTGTGTAAATAAATGTTTTTTCTCTTACAGCTGGCTACAAATCACCATTCATTCGAGAGTCTACAGAACAGCCCGAATAGTTTGGAATCCTTCATGCAAAATATGACCATCAGGGAGGCGGAAGACTCGAATGATTTTAGTTGATACTCATGAACCATGTTTCATGTTGATATAGGCCTAGCACGCGCATTATTGTCTAGGGTAGAGCAGAGAAAAATGACATCGCATTGCGTGGAAGGAATGAGTTTCAAATATTTTACGCCTTCGATGATGACGTGACGTAATTTTTTTCCATTCTACCCTAGATAATAATCCCCGTGCTAGGTCTGATTCATAAAGATTTTACGGGAATCTCTATCAAACAAGTACGATTAATTTTATTTTTCTAATATCAACCTTAGAATATTCATATAGTGATTTTGTTTGTTGGAAATAATGTCTAAGACATATTTTTAAAGACTTGTTTTCTAAATTATAAATATTTGATGTTATGGTATCCAAATTTATGCGATTTGAAGATCAAACTTATTTTTTGGCTAAGGTAACGTCTATAACAAACACTGAGTTATAAGTTATAAGATATCAATTTTTCATCAAAGATCAAGCATTCAAATTCTAATGTGATCATAGCGAATAACTAAGGGTTAAAACTAAAACGCATTTTTAATAAAAAAAACTGTTTATTTCATGTATGTAAGAAGATTAAATTAAGTATTTAAGTAGCTTTCATTTAATAAATATCATTATCCTAATTATAAATACGACTTATTTTACTTCAGACTAGGTAGCAAAACAATTAATATAATTATTCTACAAGCTAGACAAGCAAAAACTTGTGTTATAAATAAAACAATTGTGGGGTAATTATTCTTAAACATTTAAAACTAACTTACTCATAAACATGATGGATATTTACGTAAATAAAACACTCCAATATTTAAAACTAAGCCCAACATGTATTGTATTAGCTGGGATATTGTCTTAACTTTCTAAGAGATCAGCAACGGTATATTAAAAAAGCTTTAACTTTTTTGCTTAAACAAAAACTTCTAAGATTTCTGAGGTGTAACTGGTTGAATTATTAACTAATGTTTTAAAAAACGAGCAATTTTGAGTCCATTTCCTTTAGTTGTCATCATATTAGGATTGGAAGTAACTACAAAATTACCATTAGGGGTCTTCACCTTATTTTTTTCACCCATAGTAGCTATAGGCGTTATTATTTTTATTTTAAGGTTCTCAGTTTGTTTACTCTCCAAGTTTACTTTATTGGTAACAAACACGTTCTTGGCTTTGCTTTGTTCAACATTATCTGATTTCGGCCTTATTCTTTCCATTCTAAAATTAGGACATTTTATAAACGTTTCACTGTGTTTAGTAGTAGTATTTTCATTTTTAGAGCCCAAAACCAAACTGCCGCTTTTTAGTGCCTGGAGTTTGATAACTTCCGTGTTCAAAGTGTTGAAGTTATTTTTATTAATTTGTGAACTCAGAGGTTCAATTAGTATTGAGCCTTTTGGCCCTTTAATTTTAGTTTCATCGGTTTTCGTAGTTTCGAATTTGTTTTGTTTTAATTGTAAATTAAGAGGTTCAATAATTAACTGACCATTAAATGTTTTTATTTGAATTTTATCCGTTTTCATATTGTTTGGTTCTATTTTTGACTTGAGAGGTTTAGTAAAACTGATATCGTTCGATAACTGTCGTTTGACTTCTTCCATTTTCGAATTCAGATTATCAACTAAAATGAATCCTCTATTTTCTCGCGCTATTCGCAGTGTTTCATCTTTAATTATGTGAATTTTCTTATTTTCATTTATTTCCAAATGCTTTTCTTTACTATTTAAATTAATTTCTATTTTCGAATTCAAAGGTTCAGCTAAAATTGATCTTTTCATATTTGGCACCTTGTAAAATTTTTCATCTTTAACTATTTCAATTTTATTAGATTTATTTCGCTCTGAGTTTCTTACATTGTCAACATTTCTTTTGCCATCTATTTGTATTTTTGAAAAAATAGGTAAAACTGTAATAGGTCTTCCTATTTTGCGATCCTTTCGAATTCTTTCAATTTTCTTCGTTTCATTGATTTGTAAGTTGCGTACATTCATATTTACGTTCATTTCTATTGTTGATTTTAAAGGTTCAGATATAATAGTAGGGTTTTTCTTAAATACCAATTTTTGCAATGTTTCGTCTTTAATTATTTCAATTTTCTTTATTTCGTTCGGATTTTTTGAATGTTGTTCATTCCCTACATTATTATTTGTTGAATGCGGAAGTTCAGCTAAAACGGGTTCTTTCATATTTAGCACTTTTTGCAATCTTTTATCATCATCAGCCCTTATAGACCCACTGCTGGGCATAGGCCTCTCTATTTCTATGAAATGTAATCTTTCGTCTTTAATCATTTCAATTTTCCTTATGACATTGCTATCTGAATGTTGTTCACTTTCTATATTCAATTCACCACTAATATTTAAATTCATAGGTTCAGCCGAAACAGTTCCTTCCTTTTTATTAACCTTTTGCAATCTACGATCTTTAATTATTCTATTTTTTTCAGTCTCATTCTTGTCAGTCGCTTTGAATAAGCTCTTTGAATTTATTTCCTTGATGTTTTTCAGCTTCTTGGGTTTCTTTCTGACAAATTTTAAGGGTAAAAGAAGTAAATTACTTGCAGGTTTGACATTTTGATTTGGGTCTGTTTGTACCTTCTTTGTCTTCGCACCTTTTTTGTCATCATCACATACGTAGAGGTTAATGATAGGTCGATCATTTGTTGCCATTTTTAAGCGCTCCGGTCTTGTTGATAGGACGAGTTTTGTTTTATCAAACCTAAAACAAAAGATGTAGAAAATTACAGATCTTTTCGTACATAACTTGTGTTTTTTCTATGGAAAAACTTGTTCTTTTACTTACCGTTTAGTGCAATCAACCTTTTTGACATGTCTTGCGAGATGGGAACGCGTTTTAAAAGTTTTGCTACAGATATCACAGGCGTATGGTTTCTCTTTGCTGTGGGACCTGAAATATAGTAGAAAATATAAACATATTTCCTACAAAAAATGAGAGGGAGAGGAAAGATCTATCATCGAGGTTGGCCTATATGTATAACATAAATTTAGTTTACAAAGATACATTCAAAAGAAGAGAAACACATGAACACAATACATTCGAAAGAGATTTTTTGAGATATCGAAAAAAAGCTAATGTGACGCGGTGTTCCCAGGCCACCCAAGTACTGACCGCGCCTGACGTTGCTTAACTTCGTGATCGGACGAGAACTGAAAAAATCATCAATTTTCATTAAAAAAAATTGTACCCAATGACAACGCCACTATTACGACGATTCTTATTGTAAAGAAAACGCCGTTTGTAAGTTTCAGTTGATTGTATTACTAAACAACTTCCCCACACATCTGGGAAACTTTCTTATTAACGATATACATACATAATCATTCATTCAATTATTAGTTCAGTCCTTTTTTTCAAAACCACCATGACAGAATTCTATTCTTCCACTTCTTTTTTTTCAACCGCAAGTCAGTGTGTCATACCTACAATGTGTTTCCAGCCAGTATTTGAATCGATGTTTTAAAAATACTAAGCAACCTTTGAAATCGACAGTTGACAGTACACATGTTCGTGATGATGGGTAGAACCTGTAGTTCACGCAGTTTCAGTGATTGTCCAATAACCAACTCTTAATCAACTCACGAAAAACATAAACCTCTTGCGTTGCGCTGTCGGGTAACTAGAAAAAGGGCGGGAGGCCTGATCTATTATGGTGAACCCATGGGTATAGTATTTTACTCACTTTTTATGTATATCCAGATCCCATTTAGAAAAGCATTTCTTCTCGCAGTCTTTTACATCACATTGGTAAGGGTGGATCAGCTTGTGCTTGAGGACTTTGTGCTTCTTTAGCTGGAAAAATAAGATTTACAATAAAAAAATCACAGAGCATCATAGGGTAAGTTCCTATCATGAGAGGTAGTCTACCTACAGTATCTGTCTGGTAGATAATAATAAAAGTAAAAAAGTTAAAATATTTTTACTATGCCAGAACAGAGACAATTTTATATACATCTAAATAAATCACAATATAACAGAAAAAACTGACAAAACTGGTCTCCACTCAGCATGGGCTATGGTAGAGCAGATCATACCATAGCGCTGGTCTTCCGTGGAGGCCGTGGTGTGTAAGGTGGCCTCATACACACAAACAGAACAAATATAATATGCAAATTTAAATAGTAAAAACTAAAACTAAGAGAACAATATTATTAATACATAAAACAAACATTTGTAAGCTATTGAATTATCTGTGAACAAATTAATTAAACCATCATGAAATTATTTATAGACATACCTATTATCAATACTATTGAACTACGAGACAAAGAACGGCTTATTTGAACTGAATGTGTTTGTTAAATCTCAAGTAATACTTTTATTTTTTGAAGAGTAGATAACTTCAAGGGCCCATTTAAATCCCGAACACAAAAATCACTCAGGCCTTGAATCTGCAATCTCTACACGGGAATGCATTGCCCATTTGGCTACTGAGTCAACTTACCTTGGAAATTTTTGGGACGTTCTACGACCAGTGCCGCCTGAGTCATCATTGATAAGGCTAAGCAATGTTTTGTCTAATAATTTCAACAGAAGAAGTATTAATTTCTTACCTGATAAGCTGTGAAATAGTTCTTATTACATTCGAAGCAAGTATGCTGAGTTTTAACACAAGGTGTGTGCATTTTACGTGTGTGCTTGTTGAGAGACGATTTGTAACTGAACCGTTCTGAGCAAATTTCGCATTCGAATTCTTTGGCTGCTATGTCGTGGGTCCCTGGAAAGTAGATCTTATTTTAAGTAGCAAAGACGATTATGTTATATTATTATTTGTTTATTGTTGCCAATTCGAGACTTAGACAAGTCAAAGCGAGAAGATATAGCTCTGTTTCTTTCTATCACCTTTTCTATACACTAGAGAAGCGACAGAAATGGACAGAGATTAGTTAGTTTGTGGTTACCATTTCCAACCAGAGACTAACGCACACAGCGCTAGCCATCTCGCTTTCACTTGTTTAAGTCTCGAAGGACAAGTATTCGAGCTGAAATGAACTTTATTTTTGCTAAACGAATTAGCCACGCTAAGCACAGCCAGTTTAAGGAGCTCTAACTACCAATTTCACTATGGCAAAGTACCGTTTGCGCTTTTATGGTAACTCATTTCCTTTTTTATAAACGACTACTTGATGAAATAAGAATTAAAGTGATATAACTACCTGTTGTAGAAATGAAGCTGATAAAAACACTTTGCATAAAACTTACCACGATGTGAAACATAGTTGTCCTTCTTATTAAAAACTTTCTTACACTTCAAACAGACATACTTTGTTTTCATTCTAACCTTCTTTTCAGGCTTAACTTTTTCAGCTGCTTGTTCCTCTTTATTAACCTCTTTTTCATCAACCTCTTTGTTCACAACCTCAGTTTGTTCAGGATAATCTCCGGTTCTAAAGGGTTTATTCTCCAGGCCTATGTTCAACATATCTGTTAGTTGTTCAGCATCAATCTCGCTGTTCAAACTTATTATGAATGTATCATCATGTTCTGTTGATATGTACTGAACATTGTTTTCTCCTATTAGCTGATTGAGGTTCGCAGCTAAGTTCGTACTGGCTTCTAAGTCAACATCGCTTTCGAAGATCGTCGAGCAATCATTGACTGAAACCGGAGGGTTGAGAAATTCGTTGACTTTAACGTTTATTTCTGGTGGGTTAAGATATTCTTTCGGTATATCATCTTTGACTTGATCGATTCCTCGAACGAACGCGTTCATCAAGTCCTGATCTAGACTCTTTCCGTTCATGATATGATCCATACTCCTAGCGTCGTTCAGATCGAAGAGATCATTGCGTTCGTATTCGATATTATTACACATGGTCTGAAAACTGTCTATGTCTATATCATTGTATAGTAGTTCATCATCGTATATGTCGTTATCATGTATATTGTGCATTTGGTTCATTTCTTTTAGTAATTCTATTTGCATGAGGTTGTCTTGGTTGAGTTGGTTGCCTGGGTAGTTTATAAGGTCATTTTGTGTCGACATCGTCATGTAATCGTCTTCAGCTGAAAGGATGTCATCGACAATTTTGTCGACAGTTCGGTTCGTGTCGACGTGAAGTTGGTTTGACTTGTCTTCTTTAGGCGGTTCAGGGGGCGGTTGGGACGGGTTGTTTGAATGTTCTCTATAATTAAAAAATTTAAGATAAAAATAGTAAGTACCATACCTACATAATCTCTAACCGAACACCTTATGCTAACAATGCATCGTCTCCTAGTAAATCATCCATTAAACAATTGATAACCTGATTTATTCAAACAACAAATTACGATGATAGACTTATGTAATTTAAAGAAGAAAAGTTTAAATATGTAGGGTTTATCAATGGAGCGGTAGTTTTAAGTCGTATTTACGTGATATCACGTACCTAAATAACGGCTTGAAACTTCCTACACGTGACTATAACATAATATCGTAATAAATATTTATTACGATAATATTTACGTGTAGGTTCACAGTATTAATTAATGGCCAGTTAATTAACCTTTCAATGCATTATGATATAGGTAAACTCTATTGCATTTGAGATAAACGGTCAACCTGTTGAATGCCTTAAAAAACAGTACGTGTTTTAAAAAAAAATAGCATAGAATAAAGATTAATTACCTGACACAATGCTCCAACAACGAGCTTTTATACTTGAACGTCATGCCGCAAACTCTGCAGTAGTTATTACGGTAGGACTTCTTCGGTTCAGCCGGGTTCTTCTGGACCATTGCACATTTCTTGCTGTGGCTACGCAATGAGGCTATCTGGAAATGTGAGAAGGGAAATGTCACATAGGCATAAACATATCATTTATTTGCCACTACAACATATATTAACAATTTTGAAATAAAAATTAAATACTTAATCAATTTATCGACACAGTAAAGAACATAGGTGCAAAACGTGAAAAAAAAACTACTTAATAATAATAAATAGAAATAATCAGTAGGTTACGAATGGGGGCTGCGTGAATGGGCCCAGGTTCAGCACAATGGCAACTGTTATGGGTTCAGCACAATGCCAACTGTTATGAACAGAAGGCGCTTTTATTCTGCCTAGACCCTGGAAATATCTTTCATTCTAACACTTTTTAGTAACCATAATCCGGTGAAGGCTACACGACCGGGGTTCGAAAGAGTACGACCAGAGCGGCGCAGGTACAGCGGCCGGCTGTGATTGTTAAGCCATATAAGTGGTTCTTCTCTTGGCAGATTTCCGCTCGACCGACAGGTGCAATTATAAAAGATACAAGGTGATATTTTTGGACTTAGTGGGTTCGATTACTAGATAAAGCAAGTATTTTTTAAAAATTCCGTGAATGCCGTTTTACTTAATTTAAAGCAATGTTTTTTTCCTCTTTAAAATATTTCTAGTACTTGCCCTCCATGTCCCATGGCCGTGAGACGTCCTGTATGATGTGCTTTATATACCGGATTAAAACAGCTGAGTATATAGAAAAGGTCACCTGTTTATACCGATGCCCGCAACCAGCACAAGGATATGCCTTCTCATTTCCGTGGCTCAGCATGTGCCTCTTCAAGTTGGATTTGTCTGTGAATTTCCTTTGGCAAACAGTGCATGCATGTTTCTTGACAGCTGTAAACAGTAATAAGTTTTAGACGTGCTTATTTAAAAAATATTATATAGAAGAAATTTTGTACTGTTGTGAAGGTCAAGTTCAGTAAGGGTCAGCTCACACAGAGATCACAGACACGACGCTGCGCGCACTTTGATTCAGTATACAACTTTATTCAGTACCTACGCAAAAAGGTACAAATTTGACTTAATACGAAAACAGCCCGCGGCGCTGCGCTTGCGCTAATTTGTATCTTTTTGCGTAGTAAATAAAGTTACATTTCGAAACAGAATCGCGTCTCGGTGTGATTTGACCTAAAGCCACAATACTATATAATACACAAACCAGGCGCTCACTTTGAATCAGCACTATAAAACTGTGAGACGGCTGTGCAATTTTGCAAAACTAAAGAAATCTTATCAACTGTATTTAATTTCATTCACAAATTTAGCATTCCATTTTTTTGACAACAGATGTGGCGGGCGGTCGAAGGGCCGCCTGCGACGCAGGAGGCTGCGGGTTCGATTCCCGCCATGAGACAAATGTTTGTATGATCTGCAAATATTAGTTCCAGGTGTTCTGACTATTTTTTTGTATAGTAAAAAATATCTATTTATGTATTGTATTAAGTATATCAGGTTAGGTACCCATAACACAAGCTCTGCTTAGCTTGGGGCTAATAAAGTTACATTATGGATGTTAGTAGGTAGATAATGCTTTCTAACGTTAACAGAAGATTTAGAAATTCTAAGGAATTCATAAAGAATTTTTTCTATACATGTATTTACATAATATATTTTACCTGCATGGACATCCTTATGCTTGTCCAAGTCAGATAGTTTGTGAAATGTTTTGGGACACACTTCACATTTGTGTGGTCTGAAAGCAGAAAAATGGGAATAAATCACATTATCACACTCATATTACAAAGGCAAAAGTTTTTTGAAGATATCACCACCAAACTGAGATCCTATGCCCAACATTTGGAAATCCACCCAAACAAGTTGGCTAATGACCTCATGAAGAAAGACACAACACCCAGACGACTAAAGAGAATAACTCAGCAAGACCTAATATAACAAAACCAAAGAAATGGATACACCGATGGGCATATACCATACATGACATGGCTGGCCGTACGAAACATACTAAACTCTTAGCCTAGATGGGTATAGATAAATTTACTAGAATATAGGCCATTTTAATGCAGAATATTTTAAATCCACCTGTAATCTAAGTGCTTTGCAAACAGATGTTGCTGCAGCCTCCACAGCGCCTCGAAGGACATCTCGCACTGCGGACATCTCCATACTCGCTCTAACGGCTGGTGCGTCAGACTGTGCTTCATCAGCTGCTGTTTGGTTGAGAACTTCTCATCTGGACATTTGTCTGAAACCAGTTTAATTATAATTTTAAAGCAACCTGTGAAGTTGATTATGAATAAACATTGACTCAGATACAATTATACCTATCAATATAATAATAATAATAGAAAAGCTAAAGTAAATCTGTCTGTCTATAACCTTTTCACTGCTAAACAGATCTTAATTAAACTTGGCAGGGCTACTTTTTATCTCGGAAAAGAGCTTGCGACGCCGCAAGAGATAGTACTATACACGATGGAATTAACCTTTAAAGTTTGAGAAGCATTTACAGCTATCAAAGCAAGAGGAACTATGAAATTATTAATGAATACGCACCACATTTCCAAAGATTATCCTTAGAGTGCACTCTCAAATGTCCGTAGTACTTCTTAGCATTATCAAAATGCTTCCTACAAATCTCGCAGTGAAGTGTAGTGGGCCCATTCAAGTCGGGTTCTTCCAAAGGATCATCACCCGACAGAAACTGGGCCAGCACATCATCGTCAGCACCCAGCAAGGATCCGTGTGGTAACGTAGGGTGTAGATCATCATAATCACAATCCTGACCCCTGATCTTACCAAAATCTAGGTCTTGACCGTCTACAAACTGAAAATTTATAAGATAAAGACACGTAACAAAACACCATTTTGAAGGATTCCTGTATTGTACATCATTGTGAGAGATAAAAAACTTACTGGTAGACTGAAATAGGATAAATTTGAATCCATTTTTCCATAATCTTTGAATTAATATAAGGTCTACGAGACAGTTGTAAAATCAAATCACATGGAATAAAAAATCAACAAAGGACGGCCATGTTGGTTGACATTTATTTCTGTTTTGACATTGAAGGAAGATTGAATGAAGTTGACATTTTATCGAAGCTATTTCTACGTCCACACAGCCAACTAAGCACAAAAGTAAATACTTACTTCCGGAGCACTATGAACCTAGCGTAGGGTAAAACGATGAGTCTTTGGCCGCTCCTATTGGTCGTGTACACAAGTGACCTACTTGTTTACTTAACAAATTTTTCCAGTTTATGGAAGCTTAGTTTTGAACCTAAACCCAAAAATCGACACCTCTACCTCACCACTACTTTGATGTTTTTATTACTGTTTTTGTTTGTCTTTAAGGTTAACAAAAACCTGTTGATTTTCTACAGCCATCACGGCTAGTTTCATTTCAATGACCTTGAAATTTAATGACGCCTTTGTATCATCATCTAATGATGATTACTTACTGGCTAGAATAATAGTAAATCATTACTAACCATTATCTATTGACAAAAATGTTAAACCAATGTCTAAATAAATGATTTCCTCTCAACTCAAGTAATTTCTAACAGATAAGTAGGTCAAAGGATAACGACCGATAAGTAAGGCGTGGTCATTGTACCTAGCTGTTTAAGTTTATACGAAAACAAAACGATAATTAGGTATTTATAGATTGTGACTGAACTCTAACGTTCTGCACTGAACCCAAAATATTACAAATAAACTACTCTGGCTGGAGAAACTCGTTAGACTTCACTCATCCACTTTTTATTGCACCATTCAGTCATCAACATGTAACCGACCACGGTAGAGACCTAAACACTGAGTAGGTACATTTTAATAATGTTACAAAGTACCATTTTAGTGTTGAATACTTGATTATTCAGTTGTTTTGTTAGGTATTTATTTATTTTTTTAATATTCGCGTAACCTTGGGTGCTAGTGAAATGTTTTGATAAATGTTATAGTTTATAGTGCAGGTGAGAGTTCGTTTATGAGGTACTCCTACCAAAGTACTTTATCATCATCATCACCTGACATCCGCTGGACATTTTATCCATACGACGACGCGAGACGCCACAAATAACGGCCCTTAGCCGCCTCCATCGAAGTACCTAAGTACCTATTTATCCCCTTTTTCGTATACCTACTTACTGAAAGCCTGGATTTGTGACGTCGTCGTCAGTATGAAAACAAAAGACAATCGCGCTAGCTTTTTTTACATATACACAAATTGATACCTATATGTATAGTCGAGAACTCGAGACCCTAGGTCCGTAAGATACCGACGCTCCGAGTTTTCAAAAAAATATCTGAGCGTCTGGTCGAGGCGACGCGTGACCCGAGAGCTGGCGAGTATCTGGCGCAGCGCATCAGCATTGCTGTACAGCAGCGGGGCAATGCAGCTCTGCCGCCATAATCGAAAAGGGCGCATCTAACATTTTTTGCAAAATTGAGTTATATATACCACCGTGATCAGCGAAAAAACGCGCATCTGATGGTAAATCGCATTTTTTCCTAGCACTTTCCTACAAAAAGTTAACGTTAAGCAAAAAGGCGCATTTACATGTATTTTTATCTTGGTACTAGTATGATAGGACGTATTTTCGATGTACAAAGACAAAAAGACTCATTTGTGTATAAGCGCCTCCTGAGCTATTTTAAATTAGGTCAGTTAAATAAAAGAAAAGACGCATTCGTATCATTTTTGTATGAAGCATATTTAATAGGGCGCATCTGGTAGATGCGTTTTTTTTCTTTACATTTATAGAATTTAACGGATACGGTCATACATAGTCGAAAAGACGTTTGTGCGCACAAGCGCCCTTTTGTCCAAAATGTCTGGCTCATAGCGGGATGCGCGGGGCAGGGTTCTCTAGTAAATCATTTAGTTGCGCCCGAGTCGAGAGTGGTCGGTGCGTACGTGTAATGTGTGGGCCAATTCCGGTGAGTAGTTGTTTACGTATTTTTGTAAGTAGGTAAATAACAGTTAGTCCAGCAGAGTTATTTTTAAAGCGTGTTTCATCACGTTCAAACTAACTTTTTTCTATTTTGAATACTATTGATTTCGTATATAAAGCGTTAAGGTGTAGGTATCCCCTAGGCTAGGTACGCGCGATATAGTTTTTATATAGCCAAAGGCCCGCCCTTAGCGCCGTCACCTATTTTATCTTATTATTCAGTTGAACAAAGGAAATTTCAAAATTCAATAGGGGTCCGTGATACCTATTTCATAAGCTATTTTTTAATGCCTCTGTTATAGTTTTATTTTGTATAGTTTAGGAGTAGATGCGAAAAAAGAGATTCTCTATTTTATTTGTATTACTATTGAATCCTGTAAAAAGAGTTGAAAATAGAGAAACTCTTTTTTCAGGCTCGGAAGCACCTTAATGCAGAGAACACAGCATAGCCAAACATGATCAATGGATCTTTGTACGAGCACGTACATTGTGCATTGCCCTAATTAATGCTAACCGCGCATTTACGCCAGTCATCAATTTCTTTTATTGTATTCAGTTCGCGATCACCTGTCAATCGACTCACGCGTCTCACTATCATTTCATTAGTAACTACAGTTTATCGTTAAATATATCAGTTAAAATTTTATCTCTTGGTTTTTCTGATATATCCAGCTTAGTTACTATACGTGGTGTACGGACCGTACAATCTTGTTTTCACTTTTGAATTCATTAATTAATTAATTTGAAAGAATAATTATGATTTTCAAATAGTTATTTCACTGGACATATTGTCTTATTCGACATTTACTTTAGATAGATTTAAAATTTATTTAGAGACATTAGTATTTAATACTAGATTCTGCCCGCGGCTTCGCACGCGTTGTTAAAGGTTATTTCTATGCCAAGGGAATTGATATGTTTGATTCCAGGCCTAGGACTACCTATATGCAAAATTTCAGCCCGATCCATTCAGAGTTTTGGCGTAAAGAAGTACCAAACATACATCCATCTAAACTTTCACATTTATAATATTAGTGTGATATTATAATATCATTATTTTGCCATATTATAATTATTTTGACATAAGAGTAAATGATAACTCAGTCTTCAGACTGAATATTATAAATAAATCACAAACTTTTTCGTAATAAGTAATAAGAACGGTGCCTGTACTATGTGTGAAGAATGCCAATGTGCCATATTATAATTATTTTTTCATCAATGATGAGAAGTAAAATCCACTAAATACAAAGAAAAATAGTAATATGATATCATTACATAGTTGGAAAGACGTATCTGTGTATATGCGTCTTTTGAACCAAGGATTAAGTATTTTTCTGGATTTTTTGTGCTAAGAAAAAAAGGAAATTAAGAAATAACTATTTAAATAACAATAATAAAAATAAAAAAATATATACATCCTGATCTTACAACACTACAACATCTACCTGCATTTAAAAAAAATTAGAATATATCGTAGTTTAGAGACAGCATGCATTTGTTTATTTTTTAACTTTAAGATTTTTTTTCTCGATTTCATGTAACACGTACATGCGCCCTTTTCAATTACGGGGGCAGAGCTAGCGTCTTGGGCACGCTTCCGACTGGTACCTACTGATATGGATCAGTTGAGCTACCTGTAGATTGTTTGCAACAGTCTGCATTTAGCTCAATTGTTTCAATTGTAAATACTAGTTTCAATTTAAGTCGGTTATTTGATTGTAATTTTCTTTGTTAATAAAGATTATATTCACCTATATACACCTACGAGTAGGTACATTATGCACTTCGTTACTAACTAAATCTTTACAATCGGTAGGATATGAACAATAATACAATACCTACCAATAATACCTACTTAGACGAGATTAAAATAATTACGATTATGTAATCGTAATCCTTAGGTATGTTTTTTTATCGTTATATTTTTGATGGTTTTGTGTCGTATGTGTTATCTTCCGTGACGTCACCGTCAAACGGCTCTGTCGGAAGACCAGCGTTGCTTGTAACGTGTTTACAACTAGCTCATGCTGAGACAGATACCGTTTTGTGACTCTTATCGACAGAAGCTTTGTCTTTTATATTTAAATCACGTTTGTTTTTGTTGATATGGTTACAAATAAAATTATATTCTATTCAATATTTATTGAAGAAAGGATCTCAAATCGATTAAAATAAATATATTATTGAGTAAAAAAGAAGCGGCAACAGAGGGTGGTTTTAAGGTTTTTTGTTATACCTAGTGCTTACCCGCACTTTGGGTATCTCTAAGAAATGAAATAAGTTCCCAAAAATTTCCGGTTTCGGCGGGATTCGAACCCGCGCCTCACCCTCAGTACGGGTGTGCTCTAACCAACTAAGCCACGAAAACCGCCGAAACCGAAAAAAAATTGGAAACATTCCATTTCTTAGAGGGCGGTTTGTTTATAAAAATTCTACAACGAGTTTGGCTAAGATATAGTTAATGTATATAGGAACGATAGGTTAGGTGTTTAGCGTTGATTACTTGGTCGTTGCTTATCGGTAATTATATTCATTTCATAATCAGTTCATGTGCACTAACAGACAAGGCTGCACAAACATGGAGCCCTATTTCGGATTAAATTACAAAATGGAGAGATCTGAGAATTTTGAAGATTTAATGATATATCTCGGTAAGTTATTTCTCATAAAGATCGTCAACTTGTTTTTCTAGTTTTTAAACTGTATTAACAATAGCTGTATTAACAATAGCTTTAGCACTATACTAACTGGAAGGCTCCATTCAAATGCTAGAGGTAACAAACAACTTTGCACCAGCATAAAAATACTTACTCAACTACTTAGTAAACATAATAATAATCATCATCATCAGCCTATATTAGTACACTGCTGGACATAAGCCTCCCCTAATGAGCGCCATAGGGCCCTGCCTTCAGCTTGCCGCATCTAGCATCTGCCGGCAGTCTTTCGCAGGTCGTAATCCCACCTGGTCGGAGGGCGTCCTACACTACGTTTACCGAGTCGTGGTCTCCACTAAGTGGAGTGGATTCTTAAGTCTTAAGAACACGTTTACCCCAACGGTTGTCGGTTCTTCACGAGATAATGGCCGGCGGCCCACTGCCACTTCAGCTTGCTAATTCTTAGAGCTATGTCGACAACTTTAGTTCTCTGTCGGATGTATTCGTTACGAATCCTATTTAGAGAAACTCCGAGCATAAAAGCAGTAAAGATAATAGTTATTAAAAATACTAGCTTCTGCTTGCAGGTTCGCTCAAGTCACGAAAGAATCAGTTTATATATACAGGGTGCAACGAAACAAGTGAACTAAGCCGATAGGGGGTGATTCGGGACCCCAAGGGTTACATTTGTTTTAGGATTTTTTGCATTTCGAAAATATAAGAAGAAAAAACATATTCGAGTTCTTTAACGCGTAGGTACTCGCACATTAATACTTTGTTTTGAAATTTCAAAGAAATTATGGTTTAAAGGGACCTAGTTTTATTGTAAAAATTTCACCTCAAAACAATAGTTTTGCTGAAAAAACAAGCAACAAAACATTTGTTGAAATATTTTATTTTTAATTATCTTAACAGTTATTGAAATAACTGTTAAGATAAAATTTAATCTAATTGATAATTGTATCAATGAATGGAAAAGTGTTTAGATTTATCAATAATTTTCCTATCCCCAGACAAAAACTTCGTGGAGCGAAAGCTAGCAGTTAACCTCCGCTCAGTCGAGGGTATCAGGAAGAATGGTGATGGTACCTTCACGATACACTACTCCTGCATCTTGGCGTCTTTCGAGCTGGTCTTCACGCCAGGAGTCGAGTTCGAGGAAGTCAAGCCGGATGGACACAAGGTGATCTTAGAAGAATAGGCAGATTTCGTTATAGACTCTGTTATCTTACCTATACGTTAATATCGCTATTTAAAGGTAAAATTGACAGGCATCTAAATTTTTTTCATCGGTAGAATCGATGTAAGAAATATTATACCTACCTACCTAAATAAAAAGTAAATAAAACCGGCCAAGTGCGAGTCGGACTCGCGCGCGAAGGGTTCCGTACCTACTATTACTTATCTATAAAAAATATTTAAAAAAAATCACGTTTGCTGTATGTGAGCCCCATAAATATTTGTTTTATTTAAATGTTATTATTTATTTTGATGTGAATACTTACCTATATAACTAAATATTGTGTAAATATACAGTATCTGTAGTCAAATAAACGAACAATGATAATTAATAAAATATGCAAGATGGATTGGATCGAAGAGTACGGACAAAAACGGGACTAACAGCTAGGTTTTTTTTAACTAAATTTACTTTAAACCTGTATTTTTGCTTGTATTTCAGGTGACCTCCGTGATAGAACTCGAGGGCAACACTATCAAACACTCACAAAGAGACGCCAGCGGGAGGACTCTGCACCATGTTTACAAGTTCACACCAGAGACTTTGACGATTGTGAGTAGGATTTCCACTAGCTTACCTATACCTTACTAATCTAGGTCTTAGGACATTATTGTAATAAATGCTTTCCGGGTGTACTAGAGTGCACCTGTGTTTACTCCCACACTTGTGCGCTTTAATATATCCTGCACATCTGGCTGGTCTCCGTTGAGAGCTGGTGAGTATCTGGCGCCGCGCATCAGTATTGCCATACAGCGGGGCAATGCAGCCAGCGTCTTGGGGACGCTTCCAACTAGTATTGATATCAGTGGAGCTACTGTAGATTATTTGGAACAGTCTACAGTTAGCTAAATTGTTTCAATTGTAAATACTAGTTTTAATTTAGTTCTATTATTTGATTGTAATTTTCTTTGATAGTTAAGTAAATTTATTCAATGTTATACCTTGTTGATATAACTCATATTAATTTATAATATATAAAGGGTATTCGGCAGACCGTGTGCCATATGGTACCTAACTGGGGGTTGGTGGAACCAATTCCAATAGCTTGGCAGCTTTGTTTAACCCTAAAATCCGCTCGGCTATTTTTAGTTTCCTCCCTCACGTACCCTATGACACAAGTTCTACCGAGCTAAGCATGCTTACAACACGATACGGAGACCAAATTTGGTAATTTTGTGGGTATTCAAACTGGCACATTTTTAGAATAAACACTTATTTTGTTATGTTTTTTATATGTAGTTTTGACACTTGTGGCATACCGTTGGAATAGCCATGTGACGTTTTCATTACATATGAAGATATTAGAGAAATTAAAAACACAATTTTTTATTTTTACTTTTCAACTATTTGAATGCCTATAGCTGTTGTATTTACATAGATCTCATATAAATATTGATTTTTATAGTTAAGACTAACAAGCTAGACGTAGTTGAAAAAATAATTAAGCCATTGTATTTTGTACAAAAAAAGTTACATTTATTAGCTCTAATTTCAGAAAAAAAGTCGATGAATCTTAAAAATAGCTGAAAGGCTTTTAATCTGCCAAGCTATTGGAATTAGTTCCACCTGACCCCCCGTTACCATAATGACACCCGGTCTGCCGAACATCCTGTATAATCGATACTCGTCAAATGGACTCGGGGCTCTGATATCAATTTTTTTTTATTACAGACCACAACTGGAGAAGGTTTAGATAAAGCGGTGAAACGATATTACAAGCTGAAGAAATGAAAATACAGGGTGTTGGCGTTTTGTACACTCTAGATTGAAGAATAATGGTTGTATTATTAGGGGCCAGGTTTTTACGCACAGAGGGACGGTGAATTCCAACAGGATTAAATAAAATAAATTCATGAAGGTGATAGAATAAAGTTACAAAGTAACTATCAGATTTTTTATCGGATTCGTATAAGTGAGATAAGCTCATATTGTTTTTAATCTATCAATATGTAAGTTATTTATCTTTTCAACACACTTGCTCGTAAAGTGAGCCTTATTACATCGTTCTTAGGGCCATAAACCGAACTATACACACACGTGCTTAATTATACTACACACTAATGCGTAATTGAAGTATCCTCAGCCAGTACCAGACATTCGTCCTCTTGCATAAAGACTACTTTTTGGTGTTCCATTTACAAAGAACATATTTCGTTTGAATTTATTTTTGCACATGGAACTGAAAGCGCCTTCTTGGTCATTGTTGGGTTTTTTATTTGATTCTTCCTCCATGGTAAGTAGAATGGAGTGGATAGTTTTGCGTTGCGATTTATGCAACACACGTTTGTTTTTTCCTCGCAAGTGTGTTGAAAAAGTGCGTTTGAAACTCGTGAGCAACTTACTCACTAGACACTCGGCTGATTTAGGTACACCCTCGCCTACGGCTCGGGCTGCCATGCAATCCACAGCCACGTGTTTAATGAGTAACTTAGCTCACTTGTATCATATACTATTAGCTGGTTTCAAAATTGTAGATTATAGACTATTTTGTCTATTGGATGTCAGGATAATTCACGAGTTATGTTGACATCAAAATATTTTAAAACTCAGCTGCTAACTAGATAGGTTAATCGTATTTTTTTAATCAAGTCCAAAGTCAAGGAGTAAGTACATTACAGTATGTAGTATAAGTACATTATTGTATGTAGGAACCTTTGTATCTACGTTAGATAAGTATATAACTTACTAACAGCACCTCGCGGTTTCACCCGCGTAGTTGGAATCCCGTGGGAATTCCAGGATAAAACATAGTCTATGTCATTCCCTGAAAAGTAAGCTTTCTAATGGTGAAAGAATTTTTGATATCGGTCCAGGTTTTTAAGTTTATTCGTTACATACAAAAATACAAATCTTTCCTTTTTATATGATAAGTGTAGATTATGGTAGTGTAGATAGTCATATAGTGGTATTAGGTTAATTACCGACTCATCGTTTCAAAATTATCTAGGAATTTCATTGACAGTTTATGTGCACTATCAGACAAGGTTGGACTAAAACATGGAGCCCTATTTCGGATTAAAATATAAAATGGAGAGATCTGAGAATTTTGATGATTTATTGATATATCTCGGTAAGTTATTTTATTATTAGTTTTTTTTAGCATGTATGGTTGACGGTAGAAAATGCCATCAGCATTATGCCTACCTTTTGAATGAAAATGATTAATAAATACAAATAACACCTCTTCAGATAAAAACTTCGTGGAGCGGAAGCTAGCAGCCACTCTCTATCCAGTCCAGGGTATCAGGAAGAATGACGACGGCACCTTCACCATCCACTTCTCCTGCTTTCTGACCTCTTTCGAGCTGGTCTTCACGCCAGGAGTTGAGTTTGAAGAGGTCAAGCCGGACGGACACAAGGTGATTTAATAAAGAATGGACAAAATACAAGAAAAATAAAAAAATTAAACATATCTATAAAAAATCTATTTATGTAAAGTTAAGGGGGTTCAACTCCATACGAATAGTCAAAGCATTAATACTGATCGTAAAATATTTTTGCAATTATAATGTCTCGGTAATTTTATCATGACCTACCTTTATTTAAACCGACTTAAAAAACCTAGGTACATAAAACAATTAAAGACCTTCGATAAAAGTAAAAAAGGGAGATGAGGCATTACCATCTCGAAAGTGTATGGATCAAGTTAAGTTCAACTATGTTCCCTTACCTCAGTCGTAGTCGGACCGGCGGCGCGGGCGGTGGCGTTTGTGTTGTGCGTGCTTGCTACGACGTATAATTTTGTGTGATTTCGACTAAAACACCACGACAATGCCCTCGTGTTCGTTCACCAGGTGTACAAATAGCTCCAAAACAAAAAACAAAACCCAAGGTATCACATATTTTCCCGCGTAAGTAGATACACCAAACTTTAAATTTTCTGATAATCCGATACCTTATCATTATTTCATCTGTAACACGGTACATTTTTTGAGTGAGCGCTGGTAGAACGTACCGTATCTTCCTTTTTTACTTTTATCGAAGTTAAGGAATTAACTTTTTGTTAAATACGTGTCTAAATACTTTTCCAAGGTTCTTCCGAAATAAACGTGTTTATTATAACTTTTCAACACAGATGAGTTATCTACCTGATTTAAATATTAATTTAAACAAGCAAATTATATCTCCGACCAGTGCATGCGTTTTTGTTGTGATTAATATAAATAAATAATAACTATAAATATAAAGGATTTGGTCTTCTGGTTCTTTTTTACTTTATTATCGGATTTGGACCATCGTTTCACGCACCAATATTCATAGTAATAAGCAAA
The DNA here is from genome assembly GCA_947086465.1 of Eupithecia exiguata. Lineage (NCBI taxonomy): Eukaryota > Metazoa > Arthropoda > Insecta > Lepidoptera > Geometridae > Eupithecia > Eupithecia exiguata. The sequence continues at coordinate 6,843,368 of OX352247.1, read as the reverse complement.
TAAAATAAAATAAGCAATAGTTACTTCCTCTCTATCGCCGCGCGCTGTCTGGACAGGAGATAGGATTAGTTAGAAGTTAAAAATATATTTATGTAGACAAAGACATAGATATCAGCTTGTTTCTTAGGGTTCCGTACCCAAAGGGTAAAAACGGGACCCTATTACTAAGACTTCGCTGTCTGTCTGTCACCAGGCTGTATCGCATGAACCGTGATAGATAGACAGTTGAAATTAATTTTCACAGATAATGTATTTCTGTTTGCCGCTATAACAACAAATACTAAAAAACAGAATAAAATAAATATTTAAGGGGGCTCCCATACAACAAACGTGATTATTATGCCGTTTTTATAGATAATGGTACGGAACCCTTCCTGCGCGAGTCCGACTCGCACTTGGCCGGTTTTCAGAGGGCAGAGAAGGAAACATAACTAATAAAGAATAAAGAAAAGGCAGACTATCTTTTTTGTATCCTTAACTCCTACACTAGCTTAGAGCCTGATGCCTCGGTTTTTCGACAGCGGTAGACTCTCATAAGCCCAGATCAGGGTCTATCATATATAGTCGTAAAACCGACCCCCCTGATTTGGATCCAAACGAGTGTAGACTAATGTAATTTAAAGTAACTGACGTCTTGGTGAGTAATGCTTATGGTACAGGGTTGAATACCAAACCCTGTATAATTTTATTAAGATATTAATACACCACCTTAGACTGTCCCGTGACTCTACGAAATCTCTTGTCGCGTACCATTTTATCAGCCACATCAATAAACGCCTTCAAGAATAAACTCGACAACTGGTAACGAGACAATGATAACAAACAAAAAAAAACGCAATAACTAAATTCGACACTGTCTGATATAGACACATCAGCCACTGGCTGCTCGTCTATTAATAAATAAATATTTTATTTGTATTATAGGTGATCTCTCTGATAGAACTTGAGAGCAACACCATCAAACACTCACAAAGAGAGGCCAACGGGAGGACTCTGCACCATGTTTACGAGTTCACACCAGACACTATGATTATTGTGAGTAGGATTTCCATTTACGACTACTATACTGGGTGGATTTTTTGAACTGGCCTTTACCGTTGTAGCAACAGAAGTATGATCTTAGGTAACTATCTATAATGTATAGAGACATTATTAATTCTATTCACTGATTTTCAAACAATGCAGAGTTTATTACGGATGTGAGCGGGTTGACTACGAACCTTATTTGTGTTGAAAGAACACCAACGTCACGAACCGTCTAGAACCGCACTCACCCTGAAGAAGTCCTTTGTTGATCTTCCAAAACAAATAAGTTCATAAGTTCCAGCTAAAATGGCTCTTTTATTGCAGACAACAACAGCCGAAGGTTTGGATAAGACTGTGAAGAGATACCACAAATTGAAGAAATGAAGATATAGGGTGTAGGTATTTTGCACTTTTGATTTTTCGCACTGAAGGACGGTAAATTATGATAAGGCTTAAATAAAATAATGTTAAATGAGAAAGGTGATTGAATAAAATTAGAATGTATCAATGTGAGTGAATAAGTAAATGAATAAATGAATGTCTATGTCTGTCTATGTAAAGTAAAATGTATTTATTACGACAAAAGACAAAGGTTAAATTACATTGTGTGCAACTCTTAACAAAGTATGTGTAATATTATAAAGTTTTTTAAAATAAATGTACCGAGTTTTAAAACTTTTATCACCTTTCAATACCACACTTATAGTTAAAGTTTATGATATTCTGGTAATCTATACCTATTCGTAATTTACCTCCCAAACTGAGTTATAAATATCCGAATAAATTGATTAAAAAATATACGTAGGTAAAGTTATTACAAGAAAATAATACAACTAGAGAATAAAAAATTACAATTGAAACAGGACAGCTAACTGCAGATTGTGCAAACAATCTAAAGATGCCCAAATGATAAATTAAAGTAATGGATCAATAGCTCTATAACAATGACTCTACATTTCCAGAAATACTATTTGGGCTACGTTTTATCCAAACGTACCTATGGGCAGAAGTGTATTTCAGTATTTTATTTATTGCATTCATACAGTCATCAGGTCTTAGTAGTTAGGTGAGTGTTCATAAAATGTTCACAGTATGTACCCATTTAGGGTGTTGTAATGGAAGACAGGCCAGGTTTCATGCCTTTCTACTTATGATGAACTTACTTATTATTAATGCATTCAATACCTTTTACAAAAATTACGAGTCGCTAAAATAACTAAAGTGAGTATAGAATAGAGTCTATACTATACTTACTATACTTGGAATACCGACCTTGTGTCTATACCTACTATAGATATCAATAAATGCCATTGAAAGGGAAATTTATAGATGAAACAAGTACTTACTTGGCAAAAGTAAAAGACTACTATGGATTAATTTTAAATATTAACATATCACAGTAATTTTACGGTCACAAGCTGTTCCGTGTAGTTGCCAAAATCATCTCATAAAGAATTCAGATACTTTATTAAACCCCAACCCTCCTACTCAATTACCAACAGAATAATTAATTCATCTCCAATCCTACAAAATCGAATTTCGTATCCTATCGTATTTCGTACCCGACATCTCCGGGCCACTTTACCGTTCCCTATTCCATTAGACGAAGTATCTTATTTACATTGACCGTGTCTTATATAGCCGACCCTTATGTGCTTTGAGCTATCCACCCTAGAGCGTCACTCTTATTTTAACTACCATAGAGTTGAATCTCGTCGCAGACGGTAAGTGTGGGGTGTCGCGGTGTCGTTGCCATGGCAACTTAGCGCCCGGTCGCGGGATTCTGACGCCCGTTCGTGTCGGCACCCCCCCGCTCCCCATTCACCCGCCGCTCAAGTGACACGCGCTGCGAAAAAGCACAACCACCCTGTATGTAGGGTGAGTAGCGGTTGGGAATTGGGAAATTTATTGTTTTAGAATGGTTCGCAGTTTGTGTGAGTGAATTCTATTCTACTAATTTATGAAGGCAAAAGTTTGTTAACGTAAACCCAAACTACCTACTTATTTTGTAGCATAATTCCAACAATATAAATAAGAACGAATCTTACAGTTCTAACAAAATTTTTAAATAAGTTATGTACAAATAAACATTGCAATTTTTATGTGTAGGAATATCTAGAGCTATGTTTTATCATGTCATCAGAAACACTGTATGCCGTCGATCTTAAAATCTTAAATTATTTATTGCACACACAAGATACATCATCATCATCAGCCTATATCAGTCCACTGCTGGACATAGGCTTCCCCTAATGGACGCCATAGCGCCCTGTCTTCAGCTTGCCGCATCCAGCATCTGCCAGCAGTCTTTCGCAAATCGTCATCCCACCTGGAGGTCTTCATACATAAAAATGGCGAGCTTAACCCTAACAGAGTTTTCGGATATATATATAAATAATGAAATGAGTGAGAATAGATAAGAGTGTGCATACAAATCAAACGATTTAATAATGTCCGGGGGGTGACGGGACTTGAACCCGCAACCCTCCTTAGCGCCGATTAATTGCCCCACTGCGACTTACAATACAATACAAAACAAAAATTCTTTATTGTACACCAGAAAATAACATAAGAAAGAGACGGCAATGGGCGGCCTTATCGCTTGGAAGCGATCTCTTCCAGGCAACCTTTGGATGGAATGAATTGTGAATTTAAGAAAGGCAGGGGTGTACCTAAGATACGCTTTTTAGTGTATCTTAGGTACACCCCCTGCCTTTCTTTCTCCCGACCTTACTTAGATAAATAACATAATAGACTAGCTACTTATATAAATAGATAAATAACTTGTCGAAGTACCATTATTCACTTTTCTGAAAGGAAAAACTCCTTACGCACCTAAAAATCAAATCCAATCAAAACCTTAAATCATTCGATGCTCGAAGATACTAGAATTAATATTTTTAAACTTACGCGATCTGAACACATCATCATCATGCACATTACACACTGCCGTGGTCATCCCGTGACCACGGCAGTGTGTAAACCTGTCGAAACGTTGGGAAAATAAGGTAATTAAACGCGATAAATACCCGTTAAATAGTATTTATAGATACTAGAGTTTTCTTTCCCATGGTCACCCTTGCCTCCCCGGGTCGATGTGCCGGGGGGGTGGGAGCTCGCACCTTTTGTTTAGGAACCTCCCCCCTCATTTACCGACCCTCCTGTTTGCTAACGGTTTACGTGGCTAAATGCAGGAAATGTCACGTTTTCGCTTTTATATTTACCATCCGTTTTGTATAAGGTTGTACCTATGTTGGGGGTTTTTGAGTGTATGAATTACGTATGTTGTTTATTATTTGGCTGTGGACCATGTAGGCAGAGAAGTACGGTTAGTGATGTCCTCCAAGCCGAGTTTCGGCCACGTCGGCCAGTCTCAACGAATAGCCAGGTGCACAGGACATACTATAGTACACAGGCCGCGTCGGCCAGTCTCAACGAATAGCCAGGTGCACAGGACATACTATAGTACACAGGCCGCGTCGGCCAGTCTCAACGGATAGCCAAGTGCGGACATATTATAGTGCACAAGTGTATGTGCAAAAACTGGTGCATTCTCTCACTCTCATAATCACATGAGACGGCACACCAGACCAGGCAGAGGTCAGGTGTAGGATCGACGGTATAATGTGATTTTCAAGGCACGGGGGTGCAACACCGTGAACTTCCTAACTTCGGGTTGGAAAAAAATCTGATAGTTAGGAGCAGGGACGAGTGAAAAATTTCACTCGACCCTGGTTAGGAGTGCAGTAAGTTTTCTATACATGTTGTTGTGTGTGCACTATTTTCCGCACTGAGACTCGGCTTGGTCCATCCATTGTGCGTAATCGTTCTGCTAGCGTAGCCAGCCCAACTCCGTCCAGAAACGCAGAATCTTCCTGGGATTTGTATTTGTATTTCTTTATGAATCAAAAACTTATTCTATTCTTATTGAAAATACATTATAAACCAGAGAAGATTTGTCTACCGTCTACAGTTACAGCGTGTTGCCACACATTTGGCATGAAGTTATAGATAAATAATAACTATTATTAACATAAACAAACTAAATCTAAGTAAGTAAATACCAGTATTAGGAGCTGAGAAAAATATTACCAATAACTACCACTAAAAATAAGGGCAAGAATCTTCGATAAAAGTAAAAACTTTTTTTACTTTTATCGAAGGCAAGAATACATTGTTTAGACGTCGGTCATACTAGGATACCTATTATTTTATCGCAAAGGTAGGTTTAAATGTCTACCCGCATACGGGTTAAGCAGTACCTACAAGGTGACTAGCGGTTGCTGTCTGAAAAATATAAATTCATACATTATTATTATTTTTTACAATGAACTAGGTATAAATATAAGTCAGATGTTACATTAAAGTATCTAAGAAGTGTTATTGTGTATGTTTGTGTCGTTTTTCGTGTGTACGGTAGCTCGTTCGACTCGGCACTCCACTAAATAATACTTAATACATTACTATTACAGAGATGTTTTTATATACAAGCTGTATCATAATATGTGTACTATGCGAAAAGGGGGGAATTTCCACCCCCCCGGGGAACAACTTTTGTTCAACAACTTTTCGAATTTCGATTGGTATCTGTGAAAAAAGCTGCATCAAAGTTTCAACATGGACAGCTGATTTTTTACGAAGTGACAACCCTAAGGTCAGCTGTTTCTTGCACTTGGGACAATGACCTCAGTATGGTCACAGCTGACTAGCGAGAAAATGTATGTACCTACACTTAATACTTTCCTAACTCTACTTTAGATTTTAAAATTTTCTCAATACTACCCCTAGGTACCTACATACTAGCATCTTATTATTATTACGCATTTACTAAATCGTCTAGTTATCTCCCGCCATAGCTGAAATCTACGAAGATAAATACCTACCTACCTGCAGAGGTTAGTAGTTAGTAGGGTTGTCACTTTATTTAGGCACTAGGAAATTAAAACTTTTTGTATGGGAAACTGAAAATAGGAATTTTTTATAATCTCCCCCCCACAACTGATCACCATTGGGGTCTGAAACCCCCCCCTTCGGCGTAGTACACATATTATAATACACCTTGTATAATACATACTTAGAACCACTTTTACATATATATTTTTTCCATCCCAAAGAGAAGTCATTCTCAATGATAAGGCCGTCTTTTGTACCTACTGTTTATTTTATATTTAGGTAGATATAAGATTTTTTATTCATGTGAATTTTGAGTAGGTACAAAAGGTCTGGTGTTTCATTGGGAAACATCCAGAGCAACTGGCAAAAATATCAGCGGATCGTACCTACAAACATTTTTCCCGAGGCGGGAATCGAAACCGCCTGCGTCGGAAGCGGACCTGCGCCCACTGCGCCACAGAGGTCGTCATCATCATCAATGTGTGTGTAGCTAGACAACACTTATCAATATTGATGTAGTATCAATAAAATACGGAACGCGCTATCGTAAAACAGTCGAATGATTTCATGAAAATTCGTCGCAATACACTGAAAAGCTACCCCCGATCGATAAAGTCCAGGGGTGCGAAGCTCCGCCCACATTTCACACGAAAGGTGACGATTGGACGGACTTGACACACACACATACATAAACACTACACAAACAAAAATAGGTAAATGTGTGTGTGTCGATGTATTCCGTGCGTGAACGGCATGGCGACACAATATCTACCTATAGGTTTATGTAGGTGTATATTTATAGCGAAATTTATATTTTTCTTTAAATAAAATAAAAAAGCCATTATTTCTTGCAAGAATACAAAACTAATATTTTCTTATCTTTAATAGGTTAGTTTTAATAAAAAAACGCTAAAAATACCCATTAAATAGTATTATAAATACTATAATAGTATTAAAAATACCCGTTAAATAGTATTATAAATACTATTTAACGGGTATTTTTAGCGTTTATTTACCTTATTTGTCATCCGACAGGTTCACACTCGAGTGTGAACGTATGAACCTGTCGAAACGTCGGGTAAATAAGGTAAACGCGATAAAACCCGTTAATACGTAAAAAAAATACCCGTTAAATAGTATTTATAAATGTGTTCCGATCACGTAAGTTTAAAAATATTTAGAAGTTTTTCTTAATAAATATAGTTTATTCTATGGTTAGTAAAACTTTTCATTTTTTTTTTATTTTTCTGCAAGAAAAATAATCTTGGGCCTCCAAAGATGCCCATTTGTCTCGGTGTTGTGCGGTTTTGTGTCAATTTGGCCCCGCGATTCTTTTTAACTCATCTTCCCATCGTGTCAGTGGTCTTCCTCTAGTACTTTTACCATAATTTTATTCTATTTTTGTATTTATTCACCACTAGCGGTCCGCCCCGGCATCGCACGTGTATATTCTATCGCCTATGTTCATCAGAGATAATGTAGGATTCCAATGATGAAAGAACTTTTCAAATCGGTCCAGTAGTTTCAGAGCCGGAGATGATGATTTACCAGATTATGCCAATGCGATTGCAAGAGTAAGTGCATACACTATTCCCGCATACAAAAATTGCCAAACTCAATTTTTTTATGCGGAAAAATTGCCAAACTCACCCATTAGGTATGGTAGTTTTGGTGATCTACGAAACATCTTTACATCACAAACTTTCGCCCGTTTAATGTTTGTCAGGTTTGGTACGGCCAAGAATCGAACCCCCGACATTCTGGTAAACGGTAAACTGGTTTTAACACCACTCCAAAACCCTGCCCGCATTGAAGGAACTCATCCCAATCAATTGACTGCCGCATCAGAACATGAGATCTGATTCAACAATACGGCAGATGTACACACACACAAAGAATAGTTTTGTAAACGAGCTTTATGAAAGGGAAGTTCGCGCCTGACGGACAGATCTCATGATTTGAATATGGAAAGGCATTGGGGCGTGCGTTTGCGCAAGATAATTTGAGTTTTTTTGATGTTTTTGTTATGTTTGATGGGTTATAGTTGTAGTGGCTAATTTTATAACTGTTGGTATTTTCTTACATCATTGGCTTGTTTTTGGTAGATATTAAATAAATAAATAATGCTGGACAATTCACACAGCATTATCTAGCCCCAAGCTTAGCAGAGCTTTTGTTATGGGTACTAGATAAATGATATACGTAATATAATACAATACATAGATAAATATTTTTTATTATACATAATATAGAAAACGACCAGAACTCCCTGAACAAATATCTGCAGATCGTACACACATTTGTCCCGAGGCGGCAATCGGACCCGCAACCTGCTGCGTCACAGGCGGACTTTCGCCCACCGCGCCACAGAGGTTTGAAATAAATCTTAGAATTGAGCAAAGACAACACTTCTCGTCAAACGAATCAAATGTAACTTTGGTCGTTGAGCAGGTTTGGTTAAACTGTAATGTTAGCCCCTGTAAGTGGAGCCACCAGCGCTATAGTCCGTAAGAGGTCCCAAAGATTTTACCACTCTTTACCATAGATACCACCCTGTATAAAGTAGAGCTGTTATTTCTTACTCACTTTATCATAGTAACGAAGTAGGCAATATTCCATTATCTGTGACTACACTTAGCGTTTTTAAAGCCAATGGTGCAGTGCATAAGTCACAATAAAGGACGATTCACACAGATCAGTGAAGTCTCCGTTCCGGCAACGTGTCCGCTCAGTTCAGGATCAGTGCTAATATTCTTGCATACATTCTCTATGAACGCATCCGAGCACTGCGTCGTCACTGGCACTAATAAGTGGGTACCTATGCGTTCATAGAGAATGTATGAAAGAATATTTTGCATTGATACTGAACTGAGCGAACACGTTGCCGGAACGGAGACTTCACTGATCTGTGTGAATCGTCCTTAGACCGTGAGTATTCTGTGTAATTTTAACAAAAATCTACAACAAGTGAACAACAAAAAGCTCCACGCGAAATAAAACCTACAAATTGATGTTTCCTAAAACACCACCCCAGTCCAGAAGGCATCGTAAAAAGCGTGCAAAACTTACTACGTATGTTCATCGATTTATTGCCTACGAGATGGCTAAAGATGTAGTTATGGGATTTTAGCTTTAAGCTCCAGGAAGTAGAGGTGGTATTTGCTTGAGTGGTCTTTCGGTGGGGAAATGCCCGTCTTTATAGGAATGGTGGAGCTAGGCGACGTTTTTACAGGGGGTAGCCAAAGAAGAATGACACTGGGTACAGAAAGGACCTGCCGTTTTTTTTTTGTTTGAAGCCTAAAGCCATACTTTGGTACTGTATAGTTATTCAGTGTACTTAGTTCTAATGTAAAAGTATTTCGGCGCCATCGGAAAATTACCGATCACGCGTTTAAATCGTTTGCATTAGATTATGTGACGCTTTGAGATGTCAAGCTACAAAAAAGTGCTACGAAAATTCGTAGCACATCGCTACGACGGTCAGTTTTTGCCATATTTTGGTATTACTCGTTTAGTGCTTGCCGCAATGACAAACACTGAGAACTAATATCGTTTGGCATATTTGTTAGATATTATTTGAAACTAGCTTCTTCCCGCGGCTCAACACTTTCAGTGCCCGCGTCTCACATGTCCGTCTGCAGTGGATGCGCGGCCCTTGTTTGGTCGCACCGCAGAAGTTACACAAGGCAACGATCGCATAAACACGCGTTTTGCAGGATAAAAGTGCCTTTACATTATTTATGCAAAATAGGGTCTTTTAATATGTATATAATGTATGAAAAAAAATATATATTATTGAGATAGCATAGCCAAAAAGCAGTCGGATAATGTTTGTTTTAGTTTATAAAATAACAAAATAAATTTTAAAAATTCAATTTAAGTTTTCGGTTTTCTAAATCTGTATTTAGCCCTTTAGTTCGCAGGCAAAAAAAAAATTAAAATTATTGTTTTTATCCTATTTATTGGGGTTAGTTATGGACCTAGGATGACTATTATCGTGGAAAAAAAGTCGATGGTTTATAGATTTTGAGAAAGCATATGTTTCTCAGGAGCAACACTGCACGTTCCTTGGCAATATAGGTAGTAAAAATGTTGTTGCTTGCCAGCGACACTGCGGCTTGCGTAGAATGTTTGCCTAAGATAAAAAAAATATCAAAGAGAACCAGTTTTTTATTACTTATTAATAATACTATTATAAAGAGGAAAGATTCGTTTGTTTGTTTCTTTGAATTGAATAGGCTCCGAAACTACTGAACCGATTTGAAAAACTCTTACGCCGTTTAGAATCTTACATTTCTTATACTAGTCATCTGAATTGATCGTCTCTGTAAAACGATATCGTCTCTAACGATATACTTAGTCAAAGATAGAAATGTACCGACATTCATTAAAATACTTATGAATCGCAATCGCCATCGGTTTGCGGAATAAATTCTCTGGGGTAACATGGATAGGGATGACGGGTGGGATATATAGAATGGAGCAGTAATTTCCCTATTCTGTTGATGAAACCATTTCTGACTGAAACGAAAGTTGTCGAATATACTTTAAACACCATGAAATATTAGGCGTAATAATGTTATTATGTCATACGGCTGTGTAGGCAAAATAAAAAGTATCAACTGTCATCATCGACGTCAGCGCAGTTGTTCAGGCGCCACGCAGTCATCTGATGTCATGACCACAGAGAAATATGGCGTCCACTGCAGCGAGGAAAGAGTATTTTTGCTCTTCGATATCGGAGTGTAAAAGCCACGTTACGTTATAAAAACGTATTGTCTTACTTTAGCAGAGTTTGATGTCTTGCTGTAGTTATAAATCAAGGAATTTGATCGGTGTGTCCGTCCAGCCAATTCTACGCGACATTTTTACAGAGGGTGGCAACACCCGACGTCATTTTGTTGTCATCGGGTTTTTGCGCGATCGCGTCGGCGTCGGCGGCGGCGACAATGCTGTATTATTCTGAAGGAAATAAGAGAAAATTAACGGCCAAGGACGAGTTAGATGATGATTTCAGGGTTTCTGACATGGTAGGATTTCTTTTGATTTGAAACAAGAGACTTAAAATAAATGATAAATGAATGCCTACTAGGTGCTTAAGGGGTGAAATATGACGCCATTTTGTAAAAAGGATAAGCATAGGATTTCGTGTTTATAGGAGCGGGACAGAGCAGAGCGGTGTTAGTGCAAACATCAACTTTTTGCTTCATCATCATCAGCCTATATTAGTCCACAGCTGTACATAGGCCTCCCCTAATGAGCGCCATAGCACCCTGTCTTCAGCTTACCGCATCCAGCATCTGCCAGCGACTTTTTTTGCTTGTTATCGATTAATTATTCAAAATATAAGTATGAAATAGAAAAACTAATCGATTACTCTACTAGAACATTAGTCTGGCTATGTAATTCGTAAAAAATAATATGGTGTTGCGCTGATAATTTTAAGCATTTCAATGAAACAGTTTTTTTATGCGAAACTTGTGTTTTTTTTATTAAAGAAACCAGTTTATTTTCATTTATTCTATTCGATATCGGTTCTACTCGGGTTCTAAGGTTTTTTCCCTTCCTATCGTATTTTTTAATTTAAACATTTACATTCTAGGGTTATTTTCGCCAGAACTCATAATAAAACGGATTGATCGCGTATATTTATATTTTGTTATAAACAAAATATACATATACATATATATATACATATATATATACATATATATATACATATATATATATACGCGATCAATCCGGTAAAAACAGTGTTTTATTAAACATTTACGTTCGTTACCATAAAACATAGTGTTTAAAAATACCCATTTGGCTTGATTTTTGCATTGATTGCACTCATAAAATATGTACCTAGCTTACACTTTCTATTCTACAAACTTTTTAAGTATTAAGTACTATACAAACTTACTAGTGGTTTATTTTTCGCTTCTTCCACTAGTGGACAAAAAATTGAAGCGAACAAAATCAATAACATTTTGTTTCTTATTTGTATAATAATTACTATTTATTAAAGCTGTTTATGTACAAAATTTGACTTGTCTGAGTGCTTATTTTGTAGGTACTAAAGAAATAAAGTTATTGACTTTTGACTTTAGATCGATTAATAATTCATCCTAATGACGACCCTCGCTAAGGGATCTAGTGTTCTTTCACAATCTAGGCTCGTAGTTAACCCTGTATGTAAGCGGGTTAACAAAGAATTGGTTTGCTTTTGCCGTTCTTTTAAGGTTTTCCCACTATGTCCATCAGTGGACTAGTTTACGCTGAAAGGGTTTTTCCGAAGCCTTAATCCAGCAGTCCCCTAAAACGGGGAGAAAATGACGAACAATGTCACCCTTCGGCGCTGCGTGGTATTACTGCCGTCGGGAAATGAGCGCTTTGTGGGCGAGGGACGTTTCAGTTACATTAGACTTGTCATTTCCATTACAGGATGGTAGGAATTATTGATAAACGTGGACAAAGCTTTAACACCCGATGTAGAGCTCCTCAAAATTTTTTCAATAAGGCCTGGGCCACGATATCGGGCGATACATCTTGCGGCGCGTCTTGCGACAGGGGTCGTTATGTCACTTTTCCGTCGCACCGCGGCGAATCAAGGAAACACTCAAACAACTTCTTTGATTTGTTCTCGCCGCAGACGTAGACGCAAGACGCGCGGGCAGAATGTCGTGGCCTGGGGGTAAGGCTTACAATCCAACCACGAACTTCTTGTGACTAATAATTACCTAATTTATAGTTTTTTAGGAGAACATGATCAGTGGTTAGTTGATGTGACATTATCGGTCTAGTGTTGGAAACATTAAAATGGCGGTTTTTGCTATTATATGTAAGCAAATTCGTGGTCGCATACAGTTCACGATTATGTAATTTTCCTAAACAGTCACGATTTTGATAAAGATGCGTTAAAATAAGAACATTTATTCTGTACATGTCTAATCACTTGTTTTTCTGAACCTGACACGTAACAGAACATTCATTCTTTGTTCATTTATTTGTAGATGATCGTTTACTAATAACCCAGGTGGTATTCGCCATCCGTCGCTCAATTTTGAAAAGTGAAATCTGGCCGTAGGTTTCTTGTTTGTACTTCATTGTGTCCGCTTATAGCGGAGTTAGAGAAACGAGAGGCTTTTGTTACCATCCACTTTTCAAAATTAAGGTATTCGTCATTATGACGACCTCTGTGGCGCGGTGGGTGAGGGTCCGCCTGCGACGCAGGGGGTTGCGAGTTCGATTCCTGCCTCGTGACAAATGTTTGTAGTATCTGCAGATTTTTGTTCCGGCTGTTCTGGATGTTTTTTATGTATAGTAAAAAATATTTATTTATGTAGATAGATAGATAGAGATATTTCATCAGTCTAGCATAAGCGAAAAAATCAGTACCTATCAGTATCTATAAATTATTAATTATTATGATCATCATCTGAAAAAACACGTGCGCAACCGCGTTAAAAAGCTAGACAGATATAAAAGTAAAAATTCAAACAAACACCGGCGGTAGCGGTACGTCAAAAGGCTTTTAGGTTGTATTAGTTTTTTTTGGCGGTATACAGGGTGTATAGGTTACGTCTTTTACTAACTTGAAAAGGCCGTGCGCGTGTGGTGAGAGGTAACCCGATATCTATTGAAATCGGCAAATCGTAGAGCTTTGGGGTTTGCCGACCACTTACGTTGTAGGTTAGTTATAGCTAGAAACTTCACTGAAATTAGACTGGTTTTATTTTTACCGTCTTCAGGCGGATATTATGATGATATCTTTTTATGTAAGTATGTTTGTCGATTTCTCCGTCAAATATGGACCAGTTTTAAAACTAATTTCGCTATTGTCTAGAAAATGATCCCGAATTGGTCCCGTAAAATATGAAAATTTTTTACGGGACCATTCGGGATTTGTCAAGCTTAATAAACTACATACCTAATACTTATGAAAAATCTCGACTAGCTACAACAATTTAAGTATTATCTTATCGCCAATTCTAAATAAATTTTGATGATCTTTCGTTGTTGTATAAAGGTTGAATTTGTGGTGGTCCCATAAAAGTTTGATCCACGAGGAATTGATATGTGCGCTGTAAAACGTATCATAAACATCATCGTATTATAATTTTCACAATCGGTAACAAGGTTCACCGGTAATAGTAGTTTATGCAACTGTGCATAATGGAGGGCATTACAACACAAGTGTGGGTTTAAGAAACGAGCCGAAGGCGAGTTTCTTAATAGCATCACACGAGTGTTGTAATGCCTAATTATGTACAGTTGCATACACTACTTTATCTACCCAAATATCATAAGGGCTCTATGATGGGTTCAGGAACCATAGGGAAATGACCAGCATTGTTACCAGTGTAATGCAATAAAAAATAAATTGAACACATACAGAAGCAAATTATTTATTATAGTAATGGTAGTTAACATTGACAGTTGTTCTGAGTCATTATCACTCATTTTCGACAGAAATAAAGAACTTATTCAACTTATCAGAAAATTTGTCTACTCGTAACTGGAAATAAAAAGCTAACAAATAAATGACAGCTCGAAATGGCGGCGTTTCGAATATCTGTATTTTTTTTTAAATCATAGAAAAACAAACAAAGTCACTATTCTTGTGTCACTCGAGATCAAAATGTCGTGCGATTTATAGTTAGAATGTAGATACTATATAGTATAGCACACTCACTTGAATTTGACACCTATTTCAAATTTAAACTCTATAACCTACGGTTTTCAGTAGGTTATGAGTTCATTACAGTTCCGTTTATTTCTGTTGGTTGGTAATGCTGGTCATTGCCTATGGTTTTTGAACACATTAGAGAGGGTTTATGATATTTGGGTAGATAAAAAGGTTTTCATGGCAACGGGCGTACCTAAACAAAAGGTCTTTTATTCATCGTTTCATCCATGTGTCATCTATCACTCATCACATGGGACTATAAATTAGACTCGAATTTTAACTAATGTCGCTACTTGAAAAATTTGATCGCGCTAACGATGTGCAGGAACCTTGTCGCATGAAACCGTATTATTGACCTCTTCAATCGTGTGTTACGTATTGGTTCGCTTAGGTACCTACTCTTAGCGTTGAATTTTGGAGATAAAGTGTTCATCTGTTCGTTCAAACAAACTTGCTATCAGAGTAGAAAATATTTTTTGGGTAGCTATTCAAGACTATGGAGGGAGATGAATATATTTAAGCAACGAAAACTACTTATAAAAGGTGAAAATTTAAACCACGGAAGTAAGAAGTAAATTAGGAACGTACGTAATGGTTGAAGTGTCTATATGTCCATACGGGCGTCCGAAATTTAGCACTCAGGCGAGGCTTCTTTAAATAGCTTTACGATATTGGTATTGCACAATAATCTAAACAACGTCAAACTGTCAAGGTAGTTTTTTATAGCGTGATATCATCAAAAACAAACAGAGGAAAACAACCCTTCAATAAAACCAATAACATCGCTACAAAACAGGTGATTACTATGATTTACAACCTTCTTACAACCTATAAAATACTTTTTACTGGCGGCCTCATTTAAAAACGCATAAAGAGTTCGTGATTTAAAAAAAAAGAAAAGAATAGAATTATCGGTTCTCGTGCCGTTTGGATGTTATTGGAAAGCGATCGGGTTGTTGTGTTCTTATCAGATAGGGATGGTTGGAGATATCGCGGCACTCGTAAATGTAGAATTATTCATCACGATAGTACAAAAAAGGGTTGATCGAATTAAAATGCACTGTTTTTGTCAGCTGTTTCGATGTTATCTGTTGACTGTGGTAAAGCAATGACCTTTCTTCTATTCAGTGCCCTTCGCTTCATAGTGACTAGTATTAATATTAAGCTTATCCTGAGGAATGAGGTAAAAATATATCTTGGCTAAGTTAGGTACGTACAGTGATTTTTAGGTTAGGTATAGTGATTTTTAGAATACCCATTGTCTGTTGTATATTCTGCGCTATTCTGGCTATAAAACGCTGAGTATTGTCACAGACGAAGGAATTTATTTACTTCGTTACTACTATAAGATTTCAGTGACTTTCGTGAAGTGAAGTACGTTCGCACATAGACAACTGACGTCAAACTACCTACGCGCGAAACCGGAACATGTAAATTTTAAATCCATTTTTCTTCCACCTATCGAATGAATAATTTTTTTTCCGTGGATTATTAGCTCTATGTAATCTTATTGAGACATTTTGTCAAAAATCCGAATTTCGGCCGAATGGCGAAGTTCGGCTCAAGCTGCCGAAATTCGATCTAACCGAATGTAAATCGAATTTCGGCCCATCCCTAGTAAATACCCTATTAAAATCTATTCTCAAATGAAACTTTGTCCTAATCTGCTTGTACAAATAACAGTAACAGATGCAGAATCTCAGATCTATAAGTACTTTAAACAATATAGGTACACGATAAGCCCGCCATATGTACAATCACTTAACACATAACTCGCCCTGGGGGTGTAATATTTTTCACCCCAGCATGGGAGCAACAAAAACACGTCCTAGCTGGGAGCGAGAGTTTCACTCTATTGTCTGAATACAATAGCCTGTATACGGTAAGGATTTCAGGGTTCCGTTAAATAATTAGTGAAGAGGGTTTTGGAGTGTACGTTTATTATTTTGATATTTTCCTTAGAAAAAGTTTATAAGAAAAGCCAATTAAATTTGCAACCGGTAAGAACACGTGATCTTAATTTATATGTAGAATGGATTTTTTAAAAGTTGAACGAACGGCTGTGCTTCCGCCATATTTTAATTCACAATCAACAAACAGGTATAAGTTTTTTTCCAAAGGAAAATAAAAGAAAGTAGGCATTCCACTTGTAACCGAAAAAGGATTTTTCATCCCATCTATTCAAAAAGAGGCGATGGGTTCTTCCATAAGTACCTACGAGTGCGAGCAAACTAAGTCAGTCCTGCGCACTTAATAAGAGTGACGAAATGACTTGGATTCGGAACACCATTATATTTAAAAAGTTTGAACACAATTAGCTTCAATAAAGTCCTGGCCGGTAATAAAAAAAGCGCGCGTACCGCGCATTGGCTATTCAAATTTAAACAAAAAAATACGCGGAAACTTTTTATTCGTTTTGTTAATACTTTTTATCAAATTATTACCGATAATCTTAATTTCATTCACACCACACCACTAATTGAATAAAAGATGAGTTCTAGCAGTGAAAGTGGAATATTAACACCAGAAAATATAAAATTAAACGCGGAAACTGTGATAAACAATTTACTTCCAAACAAAACGAGAGAAAAGTATCTAAAAGCCTTTGAAAATTTTATACCATGGAAAAATGAAAAGAAAGCGAATAAATTTGTAATTTACTTATCTACCAAAATACAAATATTATATTCGTCACTACTAAAAGCATTACTTAAATGTTTTTCTAGTATGATGAATTTTTCTCATTGTTGAGGATGAAACGCAGAGTGTGCCACACGGTACCAAAAGCGATGTACTTTGAATCCCTCGCTAAGCTTAGGATTCTACTGTAGAATCCTTCGTTTCACTATGGATTCAAAAAATAGCTTAGTCTTATACATTATTTTGTTCCCTTGTGGCGCAATCTACAATTTTTCCATTCTATTTTTTGTTTTTTATTTTTCATGATATTTGAGACAGCATCTGATAATACAGACCAACCTTCTGGGTCTGGTTTAGACTGAAAAGCAGGGTCATTACTGTTTTCGAATGACGCCACAATCACCGCATTGGAGAATTAGCGATGCATACGTCCTCTGTGGTAAAACCGCACGTTTCGCGTCCATGAAAATTAATCACCTCGCCGCTTGATTGATTTTCCATTTTATTCAACTCGGCACCGAAAGATAAAATTAATTAATCGTTGCTAGAAGTATTCTAAAATATTATATTAACCACTCGGGCATGTTTTATATTATTTAACGTTACTTGGTGAAGAGAGTTCAAAAGTAGCAAATAATATACGGGACCTCCAAGATAATTCTGCTCACACTTAGCCGCTTTATTTTAATACTCCCTGGATCCGATGGCCCTGGGCGCCCAATCTCAGTTAATTATTGACACATCCGCTTTCGCCTCAATTCTTTTGTGGTCGGACCCTGAAATTTCGTTCGTACAACTTACGAACAATTTTTTAGTATTTTGTGCCTTGATTTGTACTTCTTTTTGTGAAATATATTTCACAAATGCCTGTTTCCTTGCTTTTGTGTGAGAAGGGGTGTGACTTTTGTGTTAAAATTATTGGTTATCAGTTTTCATTTTTATTGTGTTGATTGGCAGCCATTGATTTTTAGTTTTTGATTAGCCGGATTTTAGTTTTGTTCTTGGTTTATGAATTGACTGTATTGGATTACATTTTCCTATTAAAGTGGTTAAGGAATGATTTCCTACCATGGTAATCATAGGAATGCTTTCCTACCATGTCAAATCAATACCAACGGTAAGGGCCACATTCAAAATCTGTAATTACCCAATGGGAGAGTTCGTGTGGTTGATTCAGACAGATTTGAAAATCAAAGCTTGCCAGTCGACATAATTAATTACATTACAATAGAGAATTCGTAGGTATAAAATCGATAAGCTGTTTTAGTTCAGTTACACATTGGCCGAATGTCCCTTGCCTAACATCAATATTCAAGTATCATTTTAAAGCGGCGGACAATACTAATTCAAGCGCGAAATAATTCGTTTAATTACCGTATCCTATTAATTTCTACCCGCCTAGTACTTTGAGTGAGATAAATGTTGTTCAATATGATCCCTATGGAATCAAAATAGTAGTGGAGATAAAAAAATACTAGGAAAGTAGAAATGCATAGGATATTAAGGTACTCAAACCTATTACTTGTACGAGAAGTGGTGACGACATTACTTTTGCAATTTTTCTGTTAGAAATCTTAAAATGGGACGAAACAGGAACGATTTCAGCGTTAAATTAGATTTTTCGTATTCGGACTACTTTCGGCTGAGGCGAATGGGACGAACCCGGAACACCTCCAATATTGAATGATGCCTGTGTGTGATGCACACAATGATGATGTTACAGTACGCATAAGCATCGTTTACCTAAACACTTATTCAACGTATCGAACCTGAAACTTTATGAAAAAGCGCCTTAAATCGCTAATTCTTCACGACAAGTCGCATTTTGTACAAGTCTCCAAGTTTGGAGTGTGCGAGCGAATGAAGAGCGTATGTGAAACACTCAGCGGCAATACCCACCACGAGAACACTCGGAGCGAGCTGAGCCGGGCGCCTTCCTGATAACACCCGAATAACTGAACCTTGTGGTTCAAGTTGGGCATCCACTGCAACGGAAACGTGCGAAGTTTTGAACATAAAAATAAGTGATTTCAAATTCGCCGGCTTAAAAATTTATATTTTCTACCTCATTTGGGTTTGTAGGCCCTATAATTTCAATGACAGCAATTCTTGTAAGTTATAGGCTCAATAGAAAGAACAATAAACAGACATGTTTTCAAGAAGGATAGTAGTGAATAAAAAAGCACCTCCTGTTTATATAAAAATGATATCCAAAAACAGTTTCCTAAATCTTTGAAAAAATCCGTGTAAAAAACTTTTCGCGTGTGAAAAAATCTCTGTAGTCACAGATAGCTAGGACATGTTTTGTTCAATTGCTTCCATAATACTTTAATACGATTAAAAAAACAGTTCACTTTTTGTCTAAACTGTTGTTGTTCGATTTTTTCCCATAAACCTAAGACCTAAAAACTTAACCTAACCTACATAAATTATTTGTAAAAAAAAACAATGTTTAGAGTTCGTCTGAGACAACCAAGGCTCAAATTGTTCAAAATAGTCTGTTCTAGCTACTCCTCGAAGGTTTGCAACGAGCTACCAACCATTGTATTATACAAAAAAAATATAGGGCTATTTGGTATATGCCCACCTAGTCGATAGTGCGTTTTTCCAAATTAAATGAAGTGAGAAATAATATCTGGGTACACTCAGTGCAAAAACGACAATTGAATGAATTACACTTTTTTTAATATATCTACTCTGAATCGATAGTATCCACTAGCTTGAGTGACTAGAACACGGGTACAATGGGAGAGCGCCCGCCCGCTCCGCTAACAAAAGATGTCGTTAGGGCGTAGTGCACGCAGGAGGCCACTTGAGAATTTTCCCTCTTTATAAAACTTCGTTTGGCGTACGTAGCGTACCTATGTAACGTACCTAGGTATGTATTTTTACTTGTCTAGATATAAGTAGGTAGGTACTTAGGTGCCTTCTGCCTAATTGCGCCTCCTTGTTGTAACAACCCTGACTGAGGTACGAGTAGGGGCCCTTCTGACTATTAACAGAGGGGCGGAATACTTAAATTAGTTCGCGAAAGCCTTAAGTACCCAAAGTATTAGTCTGTACTTAATAAGCCTGGTAAAGCTAATTAAACAGTTAAGTCTTTCAAAGCAGACAAATTTTAAAGAAATACATTTTTTGCGCACCTTTTCTTTTCTTGGATAAAACCTAAATATGTTGGGCCTTAAGGGTGAAGACCAGATAAGTAGTAAAGGCGTCTATTCTACTCCTATTTTTAGATATTTATCTTGGTTTGTTCCGCCTAGACAACCAAACTAGACAACTGGTTGTCTATGGGGCAAGAATTTTCTGCGGGGACAACCTGAAATGGAAATTTATTTCGATCGACACAACTATTTGGTAACTAGTTATCTCCATCGAAAAAACCGACTTTTACGCTTTTATAATAATCTACTATCAGACATCAAGATCTTTTTTTAATTTACACCTAGAATTGTTATTAAATAAAAAATTACGTAATTGTCTGTCTCAATTCAACGAGAAAAAAATCGCAATTATCGCGCCATTTTCGAATTCTGCTGACAACATGGCTGAGTTACCAAAACAGGGTGCTAGGGGTGCATCGCACCCCCGGCACCGGGGCTCATCTTGCTAATCCGCTAGACGTGGATAGTAAAAGTGATGGCTCTATTCATTCCGAGGGTTGGGGATGACGGGGTTGCCAGGAAGGATCAGTAAATTCAGATTCAGTTTCAGAAATGCAAATTATTTTGTAAATACTTTTATGTCACCGCCGTGTGTATGTAATATTATGTAGTAAAGTATAAGTTTTATAACATAATACGTTATTCTAAGATGTTCTCTTTAATCAAAACTTATACCATAGTTTTATATACAATTAACAGTAAAAACTAGAGGTGTCAAAAATCTCAAGTCCACAATTCTGCTTATATAATGGCAAGTTTGTGAAGGTACTTAATCCTAGTAACAATAGTAATAAAAAAATATAAATAAAAAGCGCAAGGAAAGTTCAATAACTTATTTCGGTAAACAGAAAACTTTTGAATAAATTTAGCCGTATATTCCCGTTCCAAAACAATACTCTTCTTTTCAATTTCACTTACAACACAAAAATAATATTTTTCGCAGTGGCAACCCCAACTCGAGGGGGTAGTCGGAAAGCGCTAAAATTTAATAAAGCCGAACCACCGACGCGGATCGCCCTGCAATTAATAACGCACTAGAGGATAGTGATGATACCCACACACTTACATACATACATACAAACGTAGCTAAGTGAAGAACAGCTGAATAACTTAAGTTTGCTCTTACATCAGTACTTCTAGGTTATTACTTATTCCTGCTAATGCATATCTACATGCGTCCAATGCCTCCCTCAAACTGCTTAGCTTGAAACTAAATGATGCTGTGTAAAGTGTGGAAACCCTTTTTTGGAGTACCTATAAAATTAAAGATGGAATAGATAGAAAATTCTTTATGAACGCTAAGAATAAAAATTATAAACCAAATAATAATTTAAAAATAGGTGTGGTATCCCTCTTGAGCGATATGACCGCTAAATCCTAACCAGACAACCGTGTACGGATAGGATTATTGGATGGAACATGGGAATTTGTGTTCATACTGACTTCATTTTAATCACTCATCATCGGGTTTTCTTCAAACGTTTTTTTTCTATTCTGCTTCTAAGCTTTTAGTAATAAATTTTAAAAGTAATGATATTAAAACGGTTGCACCGATATTCATAAAACATAATCTAAGATGGCATAACCTTACAAAAAAAAACTAAATCGGTTCATGTTTTTTGGAGCTACAATGCCATAGACATACTGGTAACACCAATCTTTAATTATTATTAGAGTTATTATCATTTTACAAAATACTGAGATTTGACATGAAAAAAAAAAGATTTATTCTATGAAAACTTCTAGAAACTTGCCAAGGCAAAATAATGCAGTCAAAGTAAAAAAGCTGTCATAAACAAGCTGTGCCACAAACACGAAAGCAGGGGGTGTCCTCTCATATATTATTTACGAACATCTTCATGTTTTCGTATATCGTTCATGTTAAAAGGTTGTAGTTACTGATTTTATAAATATTAATATCAGTTCTATTTTACTCAAATGGTTCGCGATTATAAAAGAATAAAGTTGATTAAATAAATAAATAAATGTTGCTGGACAATTCACACAGCATTATCTAGCCCCAAGCTATGCAGAGCTCCTGTTTCCAGTAGTAGTCAAGTAGCCTATTGTCCAGCATTAAGTATTATTTATATAGCTAGAAAGTTAACTTCACCTAACTTCTGAACTTTTTTAACCCCTTGCGAACTCTTACCTGTCTACCATAAAGGGCTATACACCGTTACAATAGTTGACTGCTACGCTAAACCTGGAAGCTGTACTCGGCTTCTAATTGCCACTTCTCCTCCAATTACGTGGCACTCGATGCTGTCGCGGTGCCTTGTTAGGGCTGGGTGGAGGTGTACCGGGCGGAATACATAATACACATAGAATACACGTGCCATGAGATGAGTAGGTACCTACACTTAGCTGTTTAGTACGCACGTACCTAATAAGTGCAGTACGTGCCTATCCATAATCTTAATCATAAATTGACGACCAATGTGGCGCGGTGGGCGAAGGTCTGCCTGCGACGCAGGAGGTTGCGGGTTCGATTCCCGCCTCGGGACAAATGTGTGTACGATCTGCAGACATTTGTTCAGGGTGTTCTGGTTGTTTTCTATGTATAATAAAAAATATCTATCTATGTACCTATTGTATTATATTATGTATATCAGTTGTCTAGTACCCATAACACAAGCTCTGCTTGGGGCTAGATAACGCTGTGTGAATTGTCCAGCATTTTTTATTATTATTATTAATAAATTAAATAAATAATGCTGGACAATCCACACAGCATTTAGCCTTAAGCTAAGCAGAACTTTTGTTACGGGTATAAGATGACTGATATACATAATACCTTACTTCACTACGGATGCAAGCGGGTTAACTACGAACCGTATTTGTGTTTGAAGAACAACGTTCTCTTCAGGGAGAGTGGGGTTTTAGACGCGTGCGATCGCCGCTTTCTCAGTATCCGCTTACATCCATAATGAATTCGTGAAACTACGATAGTAAAAAAGAAAACTTGGTTTGAAAGTAGACTTTGAAAATTGGCTCGATGGCAAAACTGGTCGTGACCTTGGTTTTTGCGACTTGGTATGGCTACGGCGTAGCACGTCTACGAATCCATCATGTCATACTTTGTTCTGACTACCACATCACATTATTTATTCAAAATCTCAGCCTAATATATTCTTAAACTAGAACCTCCTGCTGTTCACTGAACACGCTACACACGTACCTACTTTTCAGTCGTCGATTTAAGGGCCTTTTTCACCATCTTCGGTACCTTAGGCCTACCATCTTCAATCAACGACTTCTTTAGCGCTTAGGCATCTTAGCAGTACGTGCCTATATTGCCCTTTATTGGTAAACGGTTTACTTAAATCTTTAGTGTTAACCGGTGTGTTAATAGTTTTAAGCTTAAAATCTCACTAAGGTACAAAATAACTATATTTAAACGGGGTAGAGTTCAAATCAAATCAAATAAAAAACTCCTTATCTACATAAATACAATAAATGTACCTACACTTATAAAAGGTAAAATTCTTAAAATTAAACACTGTTATGGATATAAAGTGATACATATTATTATTTCTGTCGTGTTGACTAAAGTCAAGAAGCGACGAAGAAACCTTAGTTGTTATTTTTTGAGTCGGATCAAAACCCGCCCCAAGCTTTTTCATTTGTCACTGTCTAAGTACACAAAATAAATTAAAATTGAAGTTATATCCGAAGTTATTGCAGGCCAAGACAGGCGTCCCTAAGCTAAGTAGCCATTTTTCCTGGTTGCTTTCAACACATCTTTCTAGACACTTCGGGATCCTGGAGTAAGTATTAATTTTGCGTAAAAGTGTTTAAAACGAACTGGCCTTTTAGTCCTAATGTGCAACCAGCCGCTAGTACAGAGCTTTGCCACTGTTTTAAAGTTGTTAACGTTGTTGACGAAATTCAGCATTTCCGTGAGTCAAGTGGCTAATAGTTGGGTTTCCGGTAATTGGACTACGGAACTGACTGGAAATACTCG
This sequence comes from Eupithecia exiguata, assembly GCA_947086465.1. Taxonomy (NCBI): domain Eukaryota; kingdom Metazoa; phylum Arthropoda; class Insecta; order Lepidoptera; family Geometridae; genus Eupithecia; species Eupithecia exiguata. The sequence goes on along the minus strand of OX352247.1, from coordinate 6,819,001 downwards.
AAAAGATCAAACAAAAGAATAAAAACATTGCAAAAACCCTCAGATACAATTTCTGCGAAATCAAACAGATTTCACAGTTACGGAAGGAAGAAAATTTATGAATTTTTTAAAAATTTTAATGGTCTTTTCACACTAAAAATATCGGAAATATTTAAAAGATATAACACATATTACGGTAAATGCTTTTCAAAACTCTAGAAATGTACACAGACAGAAAAAAGAAGGTTTTACTAAAACTACGGACAACTTTTGCGATATCACAAGAATTTCACAGATAAAGGAAAGAAATAGGAAAAGATCTCGAAAAAAAGAGACTAGAAAAAAAAAGATCTTAATCAACATAAAATTTAATGGTGAGTCTGGAAATGACAAAGGCCCTTTCAAATAACGCAGGATTATAAACAAAACCAACGGCGGCAGCTATCTCAATCCTCTCGAGTGAAGGGCCAAGGGACGGCAGATATCGATTGCGATTAGACACCCCTTGCCACCCTGAGGGACGCGGTACTTGGAACAATCTGAGTGTTGAGGATACTTACTGAAGTTATGTACCTATACACTGGTGTTTGGTTGTGCAATAACGCCAAAAGAAGTTTGGTGAATGGTAGTTTCGTTTCGATGTTTTTCTAACTTTCGCATTATCTCACTAATATTATAAATGTGAAAGTTTGGATGGATGGATGTTTGTTACTCAATCACGCCAGAACGGCTGAACGGATCTGAATAAAATTTAGCACAGAGATAGATTATAGTCTGGAATAGCGCATAGGCTGTATTTTTTATCCCGCAATTCCCAACGGGAATTACGCGGGTGAAACACCGAGGCGCTGCTAGAAGTTGTATATATTTCCTACGTGTATTACCGACAAGGTTTTCGTAAAGCCTATAAGAATTCTGATTTAACAAAGAAATGTCAGACACAATCATATCCAAGAGAGGTTTAGTTATGACAATGAGGCACAGCTCATATCTCCGCGTCGATCTTTGTTTGTTTCTTCGCATACAAATATGACACTTCTCCGCTGGGTGTTCTGCACTGAAGCTGAGCGGAGGCGAGATCTGTGTATAACGACGTTCTATTGGCTAAACAAATATCTTCTCCGCTCATAATGAGCGGAGAAGATATGTGTTTTAAACAGCTTCAGCTTAGTGGAGTCTGGTCCAAGACATATTTTTTCTATGTATTATAAAAATAAATAATAATAATAAATCGTTTATTTCTGAAGGTCTTATTTAGTACAATGTATATTGATACAATGTTAATATCGTGTTTTAGACCTATTACACAATTTTGTTAAACTCCTCGCTCTAAGTTTAGAAAACTTGTGTCATAGACGCGAAGGATCTCTACCTCTAGGCAAATATGTTAGAGGCAAATATCTAGGTATGTATGAGTTGTATTATTAGGTATAACAGTTATCTAGTACCCATAAAACAAGCTCTGCTTAGCTAAGGACTAGATAATGCTGTGTGAATTGACCAGCATTATTTATTAATTAAATCTCACTAATATTATAAACGTGAAAGTTTAGATGGATGGATGGATGGAATTATAAACGTGAAAGTTTAGATGGATGGATGGATAGATGGATGGATGTTTGTTACTCAATCACGCCAGAACGGCAGAACGGATCTGGATGAAATTTGGCAGAGAGATAGATTATAGTCTGGAATAGGACATAGGCTACTTTTTATCCCGGAATTCCACGGGAACGGGAACTACGCGGGTAAAACCGCGAGGCGCTGCTAGTATTTTATATTTCCTAACCTAAGATAAGTAATCTTTCCGATTACTATTAAAACCGCTTATAAGATTCACAAAAAAGTGACTGTATATAATTTAAGTACAATGCTATTCCTTTTTGTCGACTTATCATTCTTCTATCTAAAACAATTGTTTCCTTAAGTATAATTCTGAGAAACAGGCATCAGTATTTTAAATTAGGTACATTATTTTGATTAATAGACGCCTGGTTCCCTTAAAGCAACCACCAACGACAGACCATCTACCATTTTGAATTCACGTCTCCATCGAGGGGTCCAATGATCCCCCGCAATTAATATCGTCCCCTAGGATCCCTATTAGCAATCGAACCCGCTTTGTGCAAGCGACGTGCTAGGGAGAGTCGTTAATTGCAATGTGACAAATTCATGTCGAGCTGGCTGACGCCTGTGGCTTTAGACGTAGTTTGCGTGACATATTTGTAATGAAAGTCTTTGTAAAGGGACTAGTTTCCACCCGTTGCTTTGCACAAGTTTCCACGAAAACTTTCAGAGGTTATTTCCATGCCATGGGAAGTGAATCCGTGCTAGAGAATCAATATCTTAATTATGTTTTTTTCCAGGTCGAGACCTAAATATATGCAAAATTTCAGCTCGATCTGTTCAGTAGTAGTTCAATAACAAACATCCGTCTAAGAATCCATCCATCCAATCTTTTTCTTAGTATAGATTTCGAAAGCTATCAAATCTATTTTATGGAAAATCGGTACGTTTTTAAGGGGATCTCTTTTTAGGGTTCCGTACACAAAGGGTAAAAGCGGGACCTTATTACTAAGCCTTCGCTGTCCGTCGGTCACCAGGCTGTATCTCCGACTCGCACTTGGCCGGTTTTATTTCATTGCGTTTTACATCAGTATCTCTTTTTTTATCTCTCAGCTATTGACAAGCTGTTCTCGCTGTTTCAGAAGTTTTTTGACGTTTTTCAGCAGTGTCGTAGGCAAATCCAGAGTTTCAAACTTTCCATTTTTTTCATTTGTTTTTTAGACGGATACTGGGTTTTTCACACTAAAGGATTTTGATTATGATGACCCTTTTCAATTAAACAACGGCAAAAAACTACCTTCATATTTGTGGTTTTGACTACTTCTGTGGCGCAGCGCGCTGTGGTCTCCGGCGACGCAGGAGGTTGCGGGTTCGATTCCCACCTCGGAACAAATGTTTGTACGATGTATTAAGTATATCAGTTATCTAGTTCCCATAACACTAGCTCTGCTTAGCTTGGGGCTAGATGATTCTATGTGAAATTGTTCTGCATTATTTATTTTTACTTTTATTCATTTTGATTGAGCTTCAAGAAAGCTTTATCTGAGAAATATTCTCGATGCAAGCTCAATCAAATTCAATTTTAACAAAAATTTCAAGCAAATTCATCTAAAATTCTAAGTAAATCCATAACATACAAATTAGGCGCGAAATCGCTCAGAAGGCGCTCTCAAAAACCTTGTTAGCCGGCCATGTTTGCTCTGTGACAGGGCACACCCTCTATATACACAATAACTGACAACCCTAGCATGTGGCAAAAGATACCTTCACCCAATCACCTTAGAAATAAAGCTCAATATCCAACACTTTGAATTCAGAAGCTGTAAGAACAAAATGGTAAGGACGTATAGACTTGTAGCATTGACAAATTGTACTTTTCTCTATTACAGAGGGCTAAAGTTCAAATTCGATATGTTTTGTAAAAAGGAACGGTATAAATATATTGGCAAGGGTGTATGTGCCATAGGGGTGTGGGTAACACCCCTGGTGTCGTTTCGCGATGTACCATGCATGTGATACTGATGCCTAGGAAACTGATATTTGTTGATATTGCTTTGGTTAGTTTCGGTTCATGGAGAAATAACTTTAACTCGCGTTATCAATCGTGTGCCGTGCGGTGCCCACATAAAAGTTATTTTTGGCTTAAGTAGATCTATATCTTTGCAACAAAGTCAAATCAATAACTTTATATTTTTAGGCTTACAAAATGAGGACTTAAACAACAAGTCAAACGTTTTTACTATAAAAACTATCGTAGTTTGACGAATTCATTACGGATGTAAGCGGGTTAACTACGAACCTTATTTGTGTTGGAAGAACACCAACGTTTCATCTCTTAACGAGGGACTTCTTCAGGGTGAGTGCGGTTCTAGGCGCGGGATGAAACGTTGGTGAAACGTTGGTGTTCTTCCAACACAAATAAGGTTCGTAGTTAACTCGCTTACATCCGTAATGAAGTCAAACTTTGTACTTAAACAGCTTTATGATTAATAATAATAATAAATAATTATATTATCAAATAAGGAATAAGGTGTTATTGATTCTATTCACCTAAATTTTATGTCTACTAGTGAAAGAAGTGAAAAAAAAACCTTTATTCCATCCAGTCCTACCAGTAGTTCGATAGTCGAACTGTTTGGATGTTTTTTTTCCAAATTGTTATACTGACGGATCGAACTATTTGGAAACATGGATTTTATTCCAAATAGATTTACTATGATTATAATGGTACAGTCAGAAATGGTACTTCAAATGCATTTGTATCTTGAGAGGAAATTGTCCTTTTTATGATGATGTCCTTGTATGATTTACGTAAAGTGTTTGTGTTGTTTATTATTGTTCTGAAGCAGTTCGTGGAAAATATGCCCAAAAAAAATAAAGCAGACACAATTTAGTTTTTCCACTTTTGGCCAGCTGATGCGACATCTTTGCACGTTGTAAATCGATGACTGTACTTCGGAGTTAGTAAATCTATTTGGAATAAAATCCATGTTTCCAAATAGTTCGATCCGTCAGTATAACAATTTGGAAAAAAAACATCCAAACAGTTCGACTATCGAACTACTGGTAGGACTGGATGGAATAAAGGAAAAAAAACACTAGTACCTACATTAAGATATCACTTAAGTGACTAATACATGTTTATCTTGCCTATTTAAGTCAACATAATGCGATTTAGATACATGTCAATCCATACTAATATTAATAATTCAAAAGTAACCCTGTATGTCTGTCTGTTACCTTTTCATGCCTAAACGGCTGAACGGATCGTGATTAAATTTGGCATAGAGGTAAATGGTATTTCGGGGACTGACAGAGGCTACTAGAAAACCGCGTGCGAAGCCGTAGGTAGGAGGTAGTATTTATATAAAGCTAAGCACAACATTGATTTTCTTACGTACTATTTGTCGGTGCGGAACTGGGCGACATCTGGCCAAGCATTAACGGATCCATCTGTCTTTACAAACTCTGGATTAAGGCGGTAGTATGCGTCAAACTAGCGCCGCCACCTATTTTATTTTACTACTAGCAGCGCCTCGCGGTTTCACCCGCGTAGTTCCCGTTCCCGTGGGAATTCCGGGATAAAAAGTAGCCTATGTCCTATTCCAGACTATAATCTATCTCTGTGCCAAATTTCATCCAGATCCGTTCTGCCGTTCTGGCGTGATTGAGTAACAAACATCCATCCATCTATCTATCCATCCATCCATCTAAACTTTCACGTTTATAATATTAGTGAGATGAGATTAGTGAGATTACGTTGAACAAAGGAAGTTTCAAAAATCCATCGAATAGTTCGTGATACGTATTCTATGCTTTTTTTTAATGCCTCTGTAATAGTTTTATTCTACTTACGAGCTTGTGTTACTAAGCAGATCCCAATAGCAAAATATCGCGACAAACCACACTTTTTCACATTCACATTGAAACAGGACCCCTTACAAAACAACCGCAAGTGCCTAAGGCTTACAATTTCGGGATATGTACAAACTTCGGCTACATAACTAGTTTTGGCGTTACGGTCACCCCCCTGGGTGGTGGGGGGTCGCCCTCGGCGTCAATAGTGTCCCTCTGTCCAAACTGGAGGTAGACACAGATAAAATACTATCTATACGTAACTATACAGGGTGGTTTTTTGGTTTGGGTAAGGATGGCCAAATCCGAAACTATCAGAGTTAGAGAAAACTCGGGAAATGCGTTGAGTTGATTTGATGATGCATGAGCTCGATTTGAGAAAATAAAAACTGCAATACTTATTTTTGAATCTTTTATTTTACTGATTTTTTTTACTATAGTAAACAAAATTCGTTAGGGGTAGATTTTTTATCGAGGATAAACCCTATTAAAATACATGCTTAGTATTCTGGCTACAGGCAAACACACCAGTTGTTCGAGAAAATCATTAAAAAAAACCCATTGATGCTTACTTAGTGGGAGTATTCAAATTAAAATTGTTAAAATGCCCATGTCCTTTCATTTTAATGATGCATTTCTTTGCAAAGATTGATCCGTAGCAGCAACCAAATCCGTTGGTACAAAAATACAGAATTTCATATTTTTAGGCAAAATCAATTGGTTCGATTTCATGCCAAAGTAAAAATAATTTAAAAAACACTAAATATGTAGTTTTTGTTTTCACATAAATCGAGGTCTCTTATCACGAGTTTTCTCTAACTCTCATGGTTTCGCATTAAGTCATCCACTCCCATCTCAAAAAGCCACCCTGTAGAGTGTATGGTACCTATCTAATGGATATCTAGCTCTACTTGTGTTGGATGTTTCGATTCTACAGTTCGAAATAGACCGAAACATTTAAGGTGGTACGTCACGCGCGTTATTAGGTTTTGCAGGTACAGGTATATACATTTGTACCGTAAAGAACATAACCTACGATAGAGACTAAAATTTAAAATATTCAACGTACACTACGTAGAAAAATATATGTAGATACATTATACAATCTCTCTGTATTTAAAAAATTTAAAATAGAATTAGTTATAGAACAAGTTTTAAATTTAAATTTTTCGATTTTAGTGGAAAGCGCGGCTTGAAGCGGTTTCCTACGGCTATTTGAAAGTTTCATCAATGCAAAAGTTTTAGTAAAAGTTCCAATAAAATCTGTCAAAAATTCGCTGCCTTCCGTTCTCGAGCACCGAAAACGATTATTTTAAAATCTCCACTTGTGTCTGGCAAAGACACAAAAGCGTAAAATAATAATAGATCATGTAATTCATCGGGTCTCTGTATGATCGAAGGGAATAAACAGTTTTTTTTTTGCACAGTGTAATTTTCTTTGGCTGGCGAGCGCGCGTGTTAGTCGGTACACTCATTGCCGTTGATTCACGGGTATTCTGGTGCCCATATTAGGACGACTCTGTTGTTTAAGCAAAAATAATCAGTGTAACCAGTTACGCTTAAAAATCATTCTCTGAAATCCGTTGTCCCAAAAACAAAGTGCTATGGCGCTCACTGGTTGGCTTTTGTCCTTCTGTGGACTAGTATATATTAGACTGACTGATGATGATATTGATGAAGTTGTTTACTCCAGGACAAGCAGACGGATGGCGCAATACCATGCTTATCTGGTGGCTATACCTTCCACCCGCACAAAGCGGTTTCCTCCACGTTCATCATTCGCATCGCTAAGAAATGAAATTCCTTGCCAACTACTGGTTTTCCGGCCATTTACAACCGGGGTCTCTTCAAGACAATTTTGGTTAGGTATCTTCTAGACCTTCGTGAAACCCCGTCGACCACATCATCACTTTCCATTAGGTGAGATTGTTATCAAACGAAGGTCCGTCGACCACAAAAAAAATATACACTTGAGAACTTCCTTCGTTTTTTCGGCGGTTGAAAAAAAGTTGTCCTCGCATAAACACTTTTTTAAACTTACTTCAAAATATCGTTTTATTTTAAGCTTCGTCGTCAAAACAGCAATTGATAAAGCCGAGTAATGTAGGTGCTCTCAAGATTATGAATCAAAAACATACCGAGCCCAATTTAGTCCTTTCTTATCCACGAATAAAAGAAACCTAAAGAAGGGTGCACGGCAATAGAATTAATTGAATAGGGTGCCCATTCTGTATTACTCAATATTAATAACAAAAAACCAACTCAGAGAACGGATGAAGATGCTTTAGCTCTACCATTGTAAAAAGATCTTTAAATTGTGATAAACGAACGAAAATAATCAACGAAAACAGGTCAATGTAAGTTGGTTGTCGGACAAAGATTTTCGAAAAGAACATGGACTTGAAATGTAAAAGAATCTCATTTGCGGATGATATTTCGAGTTGTTGTACCATTGTGTTAGTTGTAGGTACAGCAATTTGCCACCTTTTGGCGTTTGTATTTTACGGTCGAATTGAGATTATGAAATCATTTCGGATTATGAACATCTGCTTGATGCAACAGAAATAAAATGAAATGTTAGATGAGTGTTTTGCAACGGTTTGGAACGATTCGTTAGTTCCATGGTTCAAAATGAATAACTGTTAGTTCAGATTGTTTTGAACAATTTAGAGGGAAAGGGAAGCAAAGATCAACATTTACTATGTCGTATTAAAGTAGGTATTGAAAATTGAAAGCTGTTTATTTGTATCAAATATGTTACTCTACAAGCTATTATATTATATACAACTATTTTTAAAATGACAATAATGTAGTCCCCTTATAATTTTCACATCTGAAATTAATAAATATTGGTTTCTAAGGTCAAATACTACAGAAATTATATATTTATTGCGCCAAATTTGAATCAAGTAGCAACTCAGTGACTCTTACAAGGCATGAAGCTTTGAGAAGCATATTATACTTTCTACTGAAAATAATGCAAAGCAAAGTTCCAGTTTCACCGATCGCTGCCAAAACTTTGTCCAACAGAACCAAGTATACATTGATCGAGTTTACTCATATAAACTAAACGTCATATCACACTAATGTGTGACATGACAGCTCTTGAACTCGGTTTAGCTCTAGAACCAGATCAACTTTATGTCGGTAAAATGCACTGAACTCGTTTAGGAGCTAAACTGAGTTTATCTTATTAATTTTTTTTTATTTGAACAAGATCATTACTTTATAGAAATCGTTATGCCTAGTATATTGAACTATACAATCTTAAAAAACTACAAAATAATGAAATTACCTACACAAGAAAAAAGAAAAGAAAGTCACAACGTCGCCAATCTATTAGACATACCTACTGTATTATGTATTATGGTTAGCTCCTACGTACTTTTCTTAGTTAATGTTGTACCTAAATGTTAATTTATGTTGGTAATAAATAATTTATATTAGTAGGTAATTGTACAGCAATAAATTAATTATGTATTTACGCAAACGTACTTATATTGAACGCGCATAGGTACCTTTTATATATAATGAACGCATCCAATAGCAACGTGATCTCGTTTAATTGCAACGGTGAAATTGGACGTTAAACTTAGCGAGCGATGTATCTTTAATACAACAAACGCGATTATAATGAGACAGATCATGATGAATTCGTTGTTAACATTTAGTGGGAATTTAGGATAAGTACGTAACGTGCTTGTAGTGTATATGTAAAACATTAATCGCATGGGCATTGATAAAGGCCAACCATTTTATTCATATCGATCATAGAGGAAAAACACGCTGCTGTACAGATATCGATGTTCATCGTGAGCCTAAAATAAGAACGTAAAAAAACGAAAACGCAACACAAAACGTTGACATAAAAACATGACATGACATCACATCCGACAGCATAAAGCCTCCGAGCAATCTAAAATCAAAGAACGTTTAGCTTACAATTTTTTTGCATCAAACAATCGATTAAAGGAAACAGAAAACCAACTATAACAGCAATCAAAAGACACCCCACACCAAAAGAACAACTTAAATGCTTGCCGCTTAGCATTCTATCGAGCAAAAACAACAATACATTGTCCAAATACCATTGAAAATGTCGTCGTTTCGAACGATTAGCCGCAGGCGGCGACAATGCAGCTAAATAGGATGAAAATGTCAAAATACAATCTCCTGCGGCGATCTAAACTGATACACCACCAATAAACAACAAAATACAAATCAAAACCAACCCTGTCTCTTCACAGTATGATACAAAACCTATTGTAGATACACATTTGCAGATAAACCAAATAACAATGGGAACAGTAACACTAGAATTTGTACTATTGCAAAAAATACATACAATGAATTGAAAGGAAGTTGATAGTGATCTTTTACATCTTGTTAGGATTTGGCGGATGACAATTGAAATCAATCGTCGAAAGTATCATGAGATCACAGAATTGCATAAGTTAAAAAAAAGGCAAAGTAAGTCTTGCCAAGGCGGAGATGAAATCCAGGGATGGTTTTTATAAGTTCGCAGCGGTGATTACCTTATGAAAGGATTGAAATGAAACATTTAACATTATAACATAGTATTGATGTAACATTGAAACAATAAACAACGAACAAATTTGTTTGTACTTTGTCAAAAGCCTCTACATCCACGAAGGATGGTTTACGTTTACCATCCTTCGTGGATGTAGAGGTTTTTTGATTTTGATGAGGTAACATCACCACATCGACATCCCCTGCTGGGTATACAGGTCTCCCCCAAAGTGACTGTTAAAGGAAGTAGGTACCTACCTACTTGTATCCTGAAATTATTGTTACAGTACGTCCAAATCTTTATGAATTCTGGGAAGTACGCGAAGTGGCTACGCAGTAGCGTATTTCAAGGTTCCAAAAGTGTCCGTTGAGCTCAATACTGCGCAGTTTCGCATTCAAGGCTATATTCGCCGAATTCATAAAGATTTGCGCGAACTCTATCTACCTTTACCAGCTTTGAAAATTTTAATCCGGGTATACTGACTGACCCGCGTTGAATGTACTGGTACCATTCTCAGTGAACGTTACGCAGTGTGCAGCACAACTGACAAACGTATCAGAACACTCACACACATAAAATATACACATGGTGGCACCTGTTACCCGGACTCTTAAGAGACCGGTGTCCTCAGGAGCACTAGTCACAAAGACAAGCACACACTACATAACTCAGACACACTCGTGGTGTCTGAGTGGCGCCCAGACTGGGCTACAGGAGACATCACGAGATACACTTTTGAGACTACCTTCTATTGTTCTTACTGAAATATAGTTTATTATGTAAAGAAGCTACGGAAGGATTCAGTGCCTACCTTCAGGTAACGATGGACTGGACGGATTACAAAGTTGGTAAAAATCTAACTGAATATTTAATTACGAATAACGATAATAACCCTGCGATCAAAACCTAGCATATCACTCGTGCCCCAAAGGGAGTATACTCACAAATGCTGAGACTCGGCCCCAGGGATTTTGGGATTATGATGATTACATGTCGAAAAAATGTACGGCTGTAAGGGCTCTGTAAGGGATGTATTATTCTGAGGATGCAATGGTATTATCACAATCCTTTGACAGGCAGACGCCTTGGGCTTTTTTGTTTGATTGCCAAACAAAAAGCGATCAGAGCGGTTAGGTACTTCATCCGATCCGATCGAATCCTTGATCTGTTGTATCTGTTCTGAAGTAGTTTGACGACGTCTGTGGCGCGGTGGGCGAAGGTCTGTCGGCGACGCAGGAAGTTGCGGGTTCGATTCCCGCCCCGGGACTAATGTTTGTACGAGTGTTCAGGGTGTTCTGGTCGTGTTCTATGTATAATAAAAATTATCTACATATTTGAAAAAGAACGAACAATAAAACTGCATTCAGTTTCGGGTGATAAAAAAGCAGCCCTTTTTCTATGATGTCACTGTTCAGTTTGTCAACTCAAAGTGCTTATGTTCCTGCAATCAAAATAAAATTAGAATAAATGTTGCTAATCATGTTTGTTGTTTATGTATTGTATAATATTATGTGCCTATATCAGTTATCTAGTATCCCTAAGCCCGTGTTATAAAAGCTTGCTCAGTCATCGATCTATGTTTGAGTAACGCTTTTCTATGGAATAAGCGTCACTCAAGCATAGATCTATGACTGAACAAACTTTCATAATACGGGCCATCGAATTTTTACCATCCTATAATTTACTGAGCGATTCAGGATTTTATTTAGTCCATAAAACGGTTTCGAATATTATTATGTTATATTATGTATGTATAATACAACATCTGTCATCATAGCATTCAATTGAAAAAAGTGTAAAGATCGTTGTTTTAATTATAAAAAAAAAATTAAACTAATTCTGATTTTCATAAACTGAACCTGAAAAGTTTAGTGCAGTAAATAGGTACTATCATTATCAGCCTATATTAGTCCACTGCTGGACAAAGGCCTCCCCTAATGAGCGCCATAGCGCCCTATCTTCAGCTTGCCGCATCCAGCATCTGCCAGCAGTCTTTCGCAAACGTCATCCCACCTGGTCGGAGGGTGTCCTACACTACGTTTGCTGAGTCGCGGTCTCCACTCAAGAACACATTTACCCCAGCGGTTATCGTTTCTTTGCGAGACATGGCCGGCCCACTGGCATTTCAGCTTGCTAATTCTTAGAGCTATGTCGATGACTTTGGTTCTCAGTCGGATGTATAGCTCTTTCCATAGCTCGCTGGGCGACTTTAAACCGGTGGACCAGCCCCACCGTGAGTGTCCACGTCTCAGCTCCGTAGGTCATGACGGGTACGCACTGATTGATAACTTTCGTTTTAGTAAATACTATGTCACAGAATTACTATACAGGTACCATGTATAGATTGATAAGATGCCTACCCGTGCCAATTTTATATGTGAAAAATATAAAATTAGTCCCTCTCCAACGCTCATTCTTTCAAGTCAGGCATGCACTTCAAATTTTAATAAATTCATGAGAACCAACTTCACAACACATAAAGGGATAAAAGAGGTATATCCCTGTCACTTACAGAGGATTATGAGGACACATGCCCGCTATATAAATATCTATTTACAGGCAACTTCAAAGCAATGTTGACAGTAAGCGCTTGGGTCCTGTTTTTGTCCTTTACAATATCTTAATTCACACCCCTAGCTTATTCATATCCCGATCTGAATCCAACACTAACATATATGACTAAGGGCGAAAATCCTTTGACAGTGCCTGGAAATGACATCTCTTTCATAAGGTAATTCTATTACGGCCCTCGTTGGAAATTCAGATTTATGTGGTGAAGATGAAAGTTGAATTTCCCTTGTAGGGTTATCCCTTTTTATTAGGGGTGTACGTAGTCAAAACCAGTGTTAAGCATAGGGTTTGTCGGGCCCTTTGTAATTAATACACATAGCGCCATTGATACGCCAAATTGCCGCGCACAAAGGCTTTTTATTTTTATTATGTCTGTGAGTTTAGATTTATTTTTTGGGGTTCGTTTTGGCAGTAAGTATTTGATATTGCGAACTGAATAAGGATTATTGTCTTTTTTACCTATGAAATAAGGCTGAAAAAGACAAGTACGTACAGTCAGCTGCTCAGATATGTATACACTCCCAAGTTTTCACTTTTATTTTACTCAGAACTTTTCAAATAAAAGTCGATGCACACATTTTACGTACAAAGTAGTCATCGTACTTCTCAAAATGCGGTATAATAAATTATCAAAATTACCATGCACTTACTATTCAGTCAAATTGAAAACATGGCAGTGTATACATATTTTCGCAGCTGACTGTACCTAAGTTATAGAAGGAAGATTTAATAACAGAGACGACCGCTGCTGTACTGGATTAAAAGTACGGCATTAGAGGTAAGGAAAGCAACCGAAACACCAAAATAACTGCTAACTTGTAGATTTTTTCAAACCTCAACTTTAAGGCGTATATTTAGGCAAAAACACGCAAATTTTGTTGCTTTTGAACCCGTTTTTTGACGAAAATAGTGATTGTAGATTTTTGAAATTTATGTAAGCTGTAACACATATCTTGAAGGGTTTCTTGGAGGCCAAATGCTTGCCGTTGACTATAGTGTAGTTGTTATAGTGTTAGTTAGGTATAGTGTGTGTAGTTGCTTCAAACCCATTTTTTTACGGTGTTTCTAATACGATTAGTACCAAATTCAGTATAGTGATCCACATAGTTTATACCTATTTCTTGGAGGTCCATTAGCTTCGAAAAGCAGTCAAAATAACGATATTAAACGTAAAAGCGTATTTGCGCCTACAAAATCTGTGATACAAACCTGACCAGTTACACGTCATCTAACCGCAGAAGATCTTATTACTTGGTTGATTAGGGCACTACATGGTATGCTGAATCGAAAACAAGCACTCTTTGCTGCACATAGGCGCGCCAGCCAAAATTTTATTTTTTGGGTTAATAGGTTATTCACTTTTACTAATTATTGTGGGTGATGAACTTCTTACGTGACAATCTACGCCGAGCCTACGAAGGGTCTACGACTAGGCTACGAATGTTCTAAGAAAAGTCTACGAAGCTGCTACGCCGCTACGCATTTGCTACTTTGTCGAGTAACTAGTCAGGGCCCTAATTTCTCTTATAATTTAACGCTTCACCTTTACAATGGTATCATATTATCCCTCGTTTTCACCAAGGTACAAAACATGTTAAAAATGATAAATATTGTATACAAAACTATATCCAACAATTTTATTATAGAACTTGTTTTTAACTAGTAATATACAGCCCTCGTTTTTACCAATAAACAATATTCGTCTAAAACACGACTGCTTTTAGTAGTGAGAACGTTGTCAATGTATCAGACAAGTTTGAAACATGTCATGTTGTGGTTGGTTAGCAGAATTCAGCCCCTGGTCGCGGTTTCATACAATACTTTGATAAAATAAAGGCGAAATCAGGAAGGTTATTATTTAGTTACCTATGTATTAGTTGCTTACTTCAACCGATTGGATGAAATGCTACTTTTCTTGTAGGAATAATTTCTTAGACAAAAGCTAGTGTACCTACTACGTTACTAGTATTAGTTCTAAGGTATCTAAGTACTAAGTATTGAAGTTAGGCATCTTTCGACTTTCATAATGTGAGTTAACTTAGATAAAATCAATAATTTAAAGAAATTTTGAACATTGCCGTAACATTTCACTGAACGAAGTGTGGCTGGGTGGTACTGTTTCTACTTACCCATCAAACGACGTACTATGGCGTGTTTTACGATTTTCGACTCTATGCCTGTAAACTTTAATGTTAACTTCCGTATAGCGAACAACCCTCCCCAGTTGACAATCGTGGGGTGAAAAAACTTGCTTCGTGGACCGAAGTGATAGATGGCGCCAGTAGCTAGCTTTATTTAGAAGTTGGTATGGTAAGCTATTTGAGATTTTAGTTCGATGACGTTTCAATAGATGGCACTTTGCATAAGGTTTCAGATTTGTTAGGAAGGGACTAGCTATTACGTTGTCTGTAGTCCATCCACTGTCACAATTTTGCTGTTAAGACTACATGCATGTTATGTTATGTATGAAAACTGAATGACAGAATGAACTATTTCATAGACACAATTACAGGCAGGACTTAGGTAGGTACGAATTGGCATTTTTATTAATTTATTTATTTCTATTTTTCAAAAAGTCGACTATCTATAAATAGGTACCTAACTGCATATTATGTAGGTACATAATTCATTCTTTATTTGATACAATATATTATCTACTAGCAGCGCCTCGCGCTTTCGCTCGCGTAGTTCCCGTTGCGTTCCCATGAGAATTCCGGGATAAAAAGCCTATGTGCTTTTCCACACCATAGGTACCTAATAGGTAATCTATGTCTGTGCCAAATTTCATCCAGATCCGTTCAGCCGTTCTGGCGTGATTGAGTAACCAACATCCATCCATCCAAACTTTCACATTTATAATATTAGAGGGATTAAACCATCGATATCAGCATCGGTATCGTATCGTCAAAATTATTGTCGGTTGCAGATTCAATTGGGGTAACCGACAAAACATGACTTTTCAGTAGAAGCATTGTTGTTTAGGGTTCCGTACCCAAAGGGCAAAAACGGGACCCTATTACTAAGACTTCGCTGTCCGTCTGTCCGTCTGTCACCAGGCTGTATCCGGCTGTATCAGGCTGTTGCCGCTATAACAACAACTAAAAAATAGAATAAAAGAAATACAACATTCCATTCCATTCCTTTTTTTTTTTTGCCGTTTTTATAGATAATGGTGCGGAACCCATTGTGCGCGAGTCCGACTCGCACTTGGCCGGTTTTATTTTAATAATAAAATGAACATAATACTATAACACATGTCACCTTTCTTGGATCTGTTTTGACAGAAAAGCTTAGAATTAATTGAATTTTCTGGCAAATTATGAACTTTGTCACAAGTAGCCTTATTGTATCTGGATATAAATTACAGTTACACCTAATTTTATACTTACATGCCTATTTTCATGCCAACCGATTCTTGTTACATGTGTAAATAATAAATAGGTTTCGAATAAATAATTTCGTACAAATGGTTTTGCTACTCACCGCTAGATGGCAGTACAATACTGATTTTCAAAAGTTTTGTAGGCATCACTTGATAAACTTTTTTTTTTAATTTGTGAATTCTAATCTTTTTTTAACTATTTTGTTACCTGAAAATGTAAGCATGTACCTGAGTCGTAAACAATATTCCTACATAAAAGTTTACGGAAGCTTACACAGGTTAACAAAGAATAAACTTGGATACCGCGCCGCGTTAAAATCTTAAAACTTTTTTAATGGTCCAATAAGATGACCATGGACCGATCATAATCCAAATAGAGCTGTATAAGTACCTAGTATCCAGAGGAAGTTCTATAATATAGATTGATCTATAAACAAAACTGCTTCATCAGCATTACCTATCGTTACAAAGTTAAGTAAATTATTTTTATGTTCGTATTAGTTTATTGTTTTTTGTAGGTTATGTAAATATTTAGTAGAGTTAGTATTATATAATTATTTTATAATTTCTCTTTTCAAGTGCCACCGTCTTTTTTGTTCGTACATGTCCAGGCCATCCCAAGGTCGCCTGGAAGAGATCGCTCATAGCGATAAGGCCGCCTTTGTACTTCGTCTCGTAGCTTTCATTTATGTACTGTTTTCTGTGTTTGTGTGGTACAATAAAGAATTATCTATCTATCTATCTATTTTACCTCCGACTCCAAAACGAAACCGCCGGCAAAAGCTAGTGCCATCATAAGATCGATACTTATAAATTAAAAGCAAAGTTAACCCTTATATTAGTTCTACCACGATTATGATCATTCAAACAATAAAAACAATGAAAAAACCTCGTCAAACCATCGGGACAGTCACGAACAGCGAGCTATTAATGGACTGTCGTGCTCAAAACTGTAAAATTACCATTTCGAATAACGGCCACAAAAAGCGTTTCTAGTAGAACCTACTCTATTAGCTAGGTAACGTTATTAAGAACGGGAAGAGGCGTTCATTACACTTTTGAAGTGAAAATGTCTCAGAATAGCTTATACCTGTAGCTTCGATATAAGCGTTTTTCCGGGATAAAAAGTTATTTATAAATAAATTTAGAATAATATAGGTAAATGTTATTCTACTTCTATAACTCTACATTTATGGAAAATTTCAGCCCATTGCATTTAGTATTGTATAAAGAGGTAACAAACGTCCAAACTCTCAGATTTATAATTATGTGAACAATCATTTAAAAAAAACCGTTCTTAACTTTGTTTGGTAGGCCATCAATTCTGAGGTCTTGGCATAAAAACGTTACTTCCAATTTTCTTAACAAAAGTCACTAGTTTTTTGGTACTCCTCAAAAATGTATTGATGTGTGCTAGGTATCTATTAAAGAAGTTTTGCATTTGCTTCCCTTGGAGTCGAGATCTTAGGATGGGGTAGCGAGACTTGAAGTTTCAAAAAAATATGAGAACGTTTGTTCGAAGCGTCGACTCTAAGTTACAGTATCAAAAGAAGTCCATAAAGAATACAGTAAGCAGTAATGCTACACGGGCCAGTTACGAAAAGTTTTTTGCGATTTCTGACTTTTTTAGTATTTTTTTTGCGTGCGGAAATTTTCATGGATAATCTTCCGTCCCCAGATGTGGAAGATTATATCAGACTCCTACTGACTAAAACCTCACGGGGTCCTCCGGGCACATGTGCTAACTATTTTAGTACCTACTCTAACCTCAGTTGGACTATAAAAGTTTTTGATCAGTATGAGAAATAGAATCGATTCGCATCAAAAATTTTTTTTATTAGATACCGATTTTATTGCGAACTGTACCTACGTTTTAATTAACGCTGTAAATGTGGATGAAAATTTCTCTCAAAATTATGGATAGTCTTTTAAGACCTTTTTTCTGTAGCTGCACCAGTTAATAGTACCTCTCTTAACTGTCTCGCTTAAAAATCCAACCTATACTTAACCCCATCGCCTTTTTAACAGCACAAACAGTCAAAAAACAATATTTACAATAGGAACTAATCGTGATCGCGTCAGCCATAATCTAAAATTTATATTACAAAAAACTGTTTAAATATTCTACCCTTCTACTGTCGTGCCAGTGTTTCCGTGCGACCTCCTGTGTAGCTATTATTTACAGTTTTCAAACTATCTATGAATTTGTGCTTTCGTAATAAGACTGAAGGACGAAGCGTTCGTAGCGCCTATTACACCCAATTTTGTAAAACCTAAGTAACTATAAAGCTGTACGTCCACCGCAACGACCTCTGCGCTGCGGTGGCGCCGCGGCGGGCGAAGGTTCGCCTGTGACGCAGGAGGTTGCGGGATCGATTCCCGCCTTGGGATAAATGATCCTAAAATATTTGTTACGGACGTTTTGGCCATTTTCTATGTAAAAGAAAAAATATTTATCTATGTAATACATCGTAGTTTTATCAGTCATCTAGTACTCGTAACACAAGCTCTGTTTAGTCTGGGGCTAGATGATGCGGTGTGGTTTGTCCAGCATTATTTATTTATTTTTCGGAATCGGAGCGTACGCAGCTTACACGGTAGGATTTAGTCCCTCAAATTTCATGTTCGGAATTTCCCGGGAGGTCCCGAATTTTCGGCCAATTTTTTTTTTCGTTTCCAACATCCGTTACAATTTTGAATACGAACTATAAAGAGTAAGTGTAAAATTTTAAGTTACGTAGTAATATTTTTTGTAAACAAACCATGATACATGTAGTTAGCTAAAAAATATTTGCTTGACGTCCAGTTTCAAATATAATTGTGAGCAATATTTATTTGAAGAAAGGATCAAATCGGCAAGTAATGTAAACTGCGTACAAAAGGACGCGGCAACAGAATGAATATTAAATTAATTATGGGCGGTTTGTTTACAAAAAAATTACAAGGAGTTTGGCCAAGGTAAAGGCATCTTTTGTTAATAATAAAGAATTATCTATTTGAAGCAATTTGAGACCAAAATTTCCCCACCCTGCCACCCCAAACTTCCAAGGAAAATTTCCATATCCAATCGATTAGTCCAATTCTCCTTCGATTTATAGCCCACTGACACCCGGAAGCATCGGAGGGAGCTATCATAGCAAACGCTTGTAAATTTCTATGCAAATGTCCCCTAAGACACGTTCACAATTTTCAACCTTGGCAGGGTTAAAATAAGGTTGTGTACCCACGATGGGTATGATCAGAGGATGTCGTAAATATCGTTTACGATGCGACGATGTCGCCAGCAAGGGTTTGGTGGAATTAGCGCGATGCGGGAGGTGACTGGTGGAAGCAGGCTCGAGACAGGTGGCCTGCTTGAATAATCAATAAGGTTTTACGACAAATCGGATGGTGATCAGACGAACTGAAATGGAACATAGTTTTTTGGTATGTAACTGACAGAGGAAGCAAATGGTCTTGATATTAAGTGGCAATGTTCTCACAAGAAACTGATGTAACAGTAATGTGATGCATGACTTGCGTCTGTCAGGTTGTGGATTATTTGCCGGCTCTGGTTGGAATGCCTGCAATACTTTATGGTGTCAAAATTAATAAGCAGTTTGGTCTATAGTATACCCACCTACGTACCTATCTTTTGGAATTTTTTTATTAGTCCGATAATAAATTCCACACTAATGTGCTAATGGTTTACCTCCTTAATGCCCAGGTGCTTAATGCCTAGATGCTTAATGCCTAGGTACTTAATGCCCAACTGCGGGTTTTAGAAGATTTAGTATGTCCGGCCGGTGATATAATATATAAGATCGACGCTCTTCAGTTCACTTTACAGATAGGTACTTACCTAGACAGTCTCAAAGCCACCACTGACCGGTGTTATGAGGCGTAATGTAATCTGTAACACAGCTAGGTTTCGTGTAGTCAGTACGGGGAAAGAAGGCACTCGCGACGAGCAACGAGACGAATTTAAGCACATGGGACCACCTTGGCACCTTTCATGCTCACTGCGAAAATGGTACATTACGCCACCTGACCCTGTTTGATACCCGTCTTTAAGTACCTTCATAGAGGAACTATAAAACCTACGAAGCCTTTCTATGATGACATAGTTCATTGTCATCTATAATTGCGATTATAATGGCCAATAAATTCGTAGTAAACATCCCGACAAAAACTTACGACTGGTGTTAAATAATTGAGGGCAATTATGTCCACTGACCATCAATAACATTGTACACTGGTGACACAGGAATTAATTGTAGGAAAAGGAACATCTTTATAACCATTTCGAAATACCATTACAGGTAGTACCGCTTTGTAAATTGAGTTAAAAAAGGGAATAGTAAAGGAGCCGAGTTTTTGTAAATTCAAATACCTACTGAATGTTGTAGGTAAGCACACATTTGTTTTAGTGCAAAATTTTGGGCGAAGAGTTTGGCAAGAAAACACATATATAGTATATAGTATTGGGACAAATATCCCAATACTATATAAATTACTTGCATTCGTTGAAGTTCTAACAGCCTGCTCAAGTTCGAGCTGTTCCGTTACATTCCTACCAACTTATAGATAAACATAAATCCAATAAACATATCCCTCTCAATTAGATTTTTTGACCAACCTCTTAACCATGTAACTTAAATCTGAGTTACGTTTGCAAAAGTGTAGCCATTGCTTGTCGGTTTTCAATGTTAATCTGTCAAAAATTCGTCACTTGAGACGCGCTTAAATCTGAGTTGCGGTTGAGTATTCGGGCGTGAGCAATGTCTAAGTAGGCCAAAGGGTAAGTTTCTACCTGTTCCATGAAAATAAATCAAACCATTCAACTTATTTTCACTAAATAACAACTGTACCTACCTTAGCATAAAGCTCCTGCACTATAAAGTAAGAAATAGGTACAGCGATTGGTGAATACATGTAGGCACAATGTAGGCAAAAAATATATAGTTGAAGTATGCAGTGACAGCTTGTCGAGGGCACTTTTTTGCAAATTTGTTGCAAGTGGTTGACAAAAATGTGTTCAATCATCTTCGATAAAAGTAAAAAAGTTTTACTTAGGTATATCAAAGTCAATAATGGAGGTTTTACTTAGTATTCAATATTCAGTACCTTAGTATTTATTGGAGTCATACAATGTCACAGCTTAGTGAGTGACTAGATGAGAAACGATAGTGGTCATAAAGTGAACTAGATAATAATCTAAATTGCAGAATCACCTGGTAAGCTAAAACGATAAAAAAATCGTGCAATTTACAACACAACGCCCCGGCTCCTTTACTGCAACTTTGTTTTTAATGTCTCGAACTAATGAACTGTCGCGATAAAAATACTTTAATTCCCTAGAATGTACAATTTAACGCGACATCCGCTGAGAAATTCAAACCACAAGGCACATGGTTTTGGCGGGTGCGGGGTTGGCCACCGCAGCCATTTTGGTCACGACATTTCGCGCCCAATTTTCTTCTTGTCAGCTAGTTTGACATCTCAATCGTTAGGTTTTTTAAACTTGCAACACGGAAAGGCTCCGCTGAACTTCTGACGTAAAATTGTGGCGTTTTAAAAGTTAAAATTGTGATTTGTCGTCGCAGTAAGTTTTAATGGTATTTTTGATGTGGAATATAAAAGTTAGGTGATGGGTTATGGTAGAATTGCTTCCGCCAATTTTAATCATAATGCCAGCGGGATGTCAAGCGACAAGCGAATAAACTTTGGTTTTCAGCAAGTCTATAGTTAAATTTCTACTGGAATAAAACTCGCTGCATCATGATTCTGACATACCGACTTTGATATTAGCCAGATAGTTATACATATAAATTGACGACCTCTGTGGCGCGGTGGGCGAAGGTCTGCCTGCGACGCACTTGGTTGCGGATTCGATTCCCGCCTCGGGACCAATGTGTGTACGTTCTGCAGACATTCAGTTCAGGGTGTTCTGGTCGTTTTCTATGTATAATAAAAAAATATATCTATGTATTGTATCATATTATGTAAATCAGTTATCTAGTACCCATAACACAAGCTCTGCTTTGCTTGGGGCTAGACACTGCTGTGTGAATTGTCCAGTATAAAAAATTGTTAAGGATTGTATGGATGGCATTCTCATTATAGATAGGCATATTTTCTTTGGTAAATACTTTTATTTTTGCAAAATACATAAAAATGTCCCGGTTTCCGCTAAAGGCAGCTCATTAATTAAGTTTTTCTGCATCTTTAAAACAATTGTAAATAAACTCCCCATCCATTTTAATTCAAGAGCATGATTACAAACTGATGTCCCTTTCCCTTGATGTGAGGAAACCGTTTCTGTCCGACACCAGAAAAGCTGTCTGAACCTTGGATCAGGCTGTTTCACTAATTTAAACGAGTTGTAATAAAATAAACTCTAACTGCTGATACATAAGACTCTACGAGATTCTGAATGCATATTTTTAGATTTGAATTACTCTTGTGTGAATGTCATTCGTTCGTTTTCGGTTCAAAAGGAAAATATTAAGATAGCACCTGACTAATATTTTAGACTAATTGAACTCTTTAAATTATTTTGCTAAACTTTATTGGATATGTATGCTGCCGATGATTCAGAGATTGAAATATTATGTATTTTATATAAATTTTTTTGAGTATAATAAATAAAAACCTTAGAATTATGTATTTTTTTTATTTAATTGGAGTATTATCTTCAGTTTCTGGGTCAACAAAGTGAATATTTCCGAGGTAGAGTACTGTATTTATTCTGTTCCATGAACGCATCAATTATCCTTACCTCCCGAAAACCGCATCCGACGTGACGTGTCACCGCCCCTACATGTCTTTGAATTTAGAATCATTTCGAAGCTCCCTTTACTTTTCTGTTGCTCCGTTCCCTTTTCTCTGCGTTTCGCGTTACGCGTAGCTGGCAACCCTTTTGTTAAATTGAATTTGGAATTCGTCGTTTGACGTCACCGACTGTGTGAATGCGCTGGAGCTGTAAATTTGTCTGTGATCTCAAATACATGAAGAATCCAAAGAAAAAGTGAGTTCTTGCTTATTCATCGATGCACCGATAAACCTCAAGAACTTACTTAAGTAGAAACGACTTAAAGTAAGTATGTACCATAGTCTGTAGGTAGAGTCTATGCTATGGAGGATCTCAACAGTCGCAAATACATATGTAGGTCTCGTCTCGACAGAGCCTACGAATTTGGTCCCCTTGGACTCAAGATCTAGGGTCTCGAGTCCGTGGGGTATAGAGATTCCAAGCTTTAAAAAATTATCTGAGTGTGGTCGAAACAAGGCGTGATAATAGTTTAAATTTGGGAATATGCACTATGGAAGTTCCCTATTATCATTATTTGTTAAAGTCGTATTATGACACTGCGCCACCTGAAAAGCGTATGTAAAATAACCTACGTAAGTAAAATTCTGCTTTGCTTTTCTGCTTTTTTAGCTTGCATTTGATGAAAAACTTCGGTAAAACTATCCAATTAGTCCTAACATAGTAGGTCAAACTACGTGCCAAAATGACCTACTTAATGTAACCTAATAAGTGATTTTATTTGACACTTGGTTTTAGGTCCGTATTTGACTTACAAAGTTCCTATCCAAGTAATTCTTAGTACCTAGTCGAGTCTACAAAGAAGGTTCGTGACAAAATATTTTATGCTGAACTGTTCAAGTGTGCAAGTTTCGGTGTAAAATCGGATTACTGTGGTTGCTCCCGCAAAAGGTGGTAGAGGAAAGGAAGTTTTCGGAGATACCATGTATGTTCTTTTAGATTTGCTTAGTATTTTTGGTGCAGTGGTTCTACAGGTTCTACCAACGTTGTAAATACAGGTTAGTAGATAGTAAGGTGTAGGCAGGGTGTTTATTAGATCTTAATAAACACCCTGCCTGGAGGTCATATTAATAGTTAAGTTGTAAGTTTACATAAATAGTGTGACAACTATTTGTTCTCCGAATAAAATAAAATAAAAAATGAAATTATCATATCGCATATAGTTTGAACAACTGTTAAACAAAAACCTTTAAAAAAAATATTTCTAACTGTCAAAAGTCAAAAATCGATAACTTTATTTCTTTAGGCTTACAAAAAAGCACTTAGACAAGTCAAATTTTATACATAAACAACAACTTTATTAATAGTAATTATCAAACAAGAAACAAA
Source organism: Eupithecia exiguata (assembly GCA_947086465.1). Classification (NCBI taxonomy): domain Eukaryota; kingdom Metazoa; phylum Arthropoda; class Insecta; order Lepidoptera; family Geometridae; genus Eupithecia; species Eupithecia exiguata. The sequence continues at coordinate 6,794,977 of OX352247.1, read as the reverse complement.
ATGTTATTGATTTTGTTCGCTTCAATCAGTCTACTCAGTAAGGCATATTAATAAGGCAAGGTTTTATGCTACTTGTATCTAAACAAAAAGTAGGTTTAGTTTAAAGTAGGTTTGTTTAGGTAGCTGAGTTTTCAACATAAAATATGTTATCCTGTAAAACTACAACATGCAACTTACACCCTCCTTATCACAACAGAAATCGCATGCGGCAAATGCATTCAGTATTGGTAAATCGCAATTTTCGTGTTAGCTATTGTTGGGTGACAGTGTTGCCTGATTTATGCAGCGGTTTTATGCCTCCAACTATCCGGAAGACGGAATAGTGTCTTGCGTATACTTGGGCCTCTAGTTTTTTGAACAATGTTGGCGTTTTGAGCCAGTTTGAATACTTCGAATGGTTAAAAGATTCTATTCATAATAGAAACTAAGAAACAATAATCTTTATTAACAAAGAAAATGAAAATCAAATAAAAGAATTAAATTAGAACTAGTATTTACAATTGAAACAGCATACCTATAGGTATCATAATTGCTATACAGCGGGGCAATGCAGCTAGCGCTTGGGCACGCTTCCGACTGGTATTGATATGGATCAGTTGAGCTATTTGTAGATTGTTTGCAACAGTCTGCAGTTAGCTCAATTGTTTCAATTGTAAATACTAGTTTTAATTCTTTTATTTGATTGTAAATTTCTTTGTTAATAAACTTAGAAAAGGTCAAAAACTTATTATAAACTTCATATTCTTCATACTTCATATTTGAAACGTTGATAGGCAGATAATGCTAGAAGGTACCTAGGTATTTTAGGTAGTTTCTTTGTGTAGGTAGGTAAGTAGTTCTTTTAATGGGGTTCCTTTTCTTTGTAGTTAACTCTACATTCATTCGCAATAGAGTGAATCAAAATATCGTTGGCAGTAAAATATGCTTGTGTTGCTCTGCGCAGAAATGTAGAACATGCATTTCTATAGTCTGGATCAACCGAAAAAAAATGTAAGCAAAACCCAGAATTCAGTCGAAACTCGGGGCAATAAAGTCGATTCTTCATCGGCGAGTCTTTGCAGTAGCACAAGCCTCCACAGCCTACCGGTAGAATCTGGTAGAATGCACGCGACACTTGTCGTCAATTGTCGCTTGGTTATGTCAAAACTTCTGTTTATGAACGAAGCCTTCCAAATTCAAATTTTACAACATTCGCTTGCTTGTGTCAAATCAAAAACTTCTGTTTACGAACGAAGCTTTTCTCTTTCCTCGTATTTGCAATATTTACAACATGGTTTGGTTTGACTTTTGGACATTCAATTCATGCAATATTTTTTATGCAGAGAGGTATAAACCTTTTGAATTTTATGGGCTTTGTAGCATAAGTTTTTAGGTTTTGTCACATTTATTATGTTATTTGGGGGGTATTAAAAATATGGTTTTTTATACCCCCCAAAGATCGCCAAAATGACAAGTTTTGTGGCATTGTGGCAGTGGCACGAAACGAACAAAAAAATAATGAACGCCAATTCTCGCAGATATAGTCGCATTATTTACCACCGTGTACCCAATTCACCAAGTTCTAAAGGCAATTGAAGTGACCGGCTAGCGGCTGGCAGGAGAAAACCAAGAAAAGGATCGAATGGAGAAATCTACTCGACCATACCAAGGCCTACTCGCGGCTGTAGAATCAGGATGATGATCAAACTACCCATGATAAAAACACGGTAGGTAGTAATTTCATACAATCTGTTTTTCTTTTTTAAGGTGATGATTAAAGAATTTTCTATCTATCTATTTTGACCAACTATCAGCAGTCCAAGCTCCAGTCATCATCATCATCAGCCTATATCAGTCCACTGCTGGCATAGGCCTCCCCTAAAGCCCCCTAAGCTCCAGTGACAATCAATAACTAATATCCTAATACGTTAGATATATTTTTTTACCATCGATTTAATAAGTTCTTTCAACATTTTTTATTATCTTACAGATATACCGACTCAGGTGCCTGAATGACTCTATTCGATCGAATCCGAATATTCTGCAATTATGGAACTTCATAGGCCTGCATGTGTTACAAAGAAAATAAATGCGTGGACAGAGTAAAGGGTACTTATCTGATGTTGAGAAGATCTTGCAAAAATTAAAATGCAACCACTGTTCGATACACAATTTATTACTTACAATTTTTTTACGTTAACATTTTTGTAAGTTGGCTATCAGTTGACTAGTTCGATAGACTGGTTCACGTTGGCCATCTGCAAACAAAAATATCATTATCATCAGCTGTTTAGTAACCACTGTTGGGCATGCGCCTCTTTCAATCTAAGGGGGCATCCATTAATAACGTGAGGTAGATTTGGCGATTTTTCGAGCCCCCCTCTTGGTTAGATGCCGTGAAATTTGGCTCGACCCCCTACACCCGCTCTCTTGCTCTCTCACGTGATATTTTTTAAAATGTTTATTTTTTGTAGGTACATTTGTTTGTGGTTTTTAATATGTTCTACGTTCTACAAGGAATAAAACCAAGGGAAAAGTAATTTTCTGTATCATAAACGATTTTTATTACCAAATTGAATCTCGCGCCAACACTAACGAACGACCTTATGAAGGAACTCCAAAATTCTAGCAAGAATTTTTCTAGCAAGAAAAAATACAGTATCAGCCCAGAGTCGGGAAGTTGGCGGTGTTACACCCCCGCGGGCGCGATATAGCGCACACTTGTGCACACATAATGTCCTGTGCACCTGGCTTGTCTTCGTTGATTGAGATTGGCCACCGTGGCCAAACTTCGGCCAGGAGAGCATCACCTATTGCAGTGATGGGCAAAGTACGATCCGACCCCATAATTTTATGTGCTACTAACACCACCTAACACTGGATTCTAAACTGTCCGAAATAAATAAATTTATTATTTTATTTAATACGTACAGTCAGCTGCGAAAACATGTATACACTCCCATGTTTTAAAATTTGACTGAATAGTAAGTGTATAGTCTTTGTGATAATTTATACATAGTATTCTGAAAAGAACGATGACTACTTAGTATGAAAAATGTGTGCGTAGACTTTTTGATAAGTTTCGAGTAAAATAAAAGTGAAAACTTAGAAGTGTACATTATCTGAGCCTGAGTAGTGTACCTACTCGACCTCTTGAAAATAAGCAAAGCTTTGAAATTGGTAGGTACGAGTCAGGAACTCCATTTTCCGAATTGCCACAAGTCTCAAACATTTTTGCGGGTCACTGCGCTCGCCCTTACTTGTTTGTTTTACCTAGTTATTTCCAAACATCGACACAAAGTCTATAATTTTCATTGTGCCAGCTTCCTGTGTCCTTCACATCATAAATCAACAAGTAGAACCCATGATACACATAAAGATAGTGTGCCTAGTGAGTGTATCAGCATTTTAAAGTGGGTGGGATAGTGCAATTACCTACTGGACAATCAAATTGCAATGTGTCTGCTGTCTGTGCAGACGCACATTTACAACTTCAAATTTATATTCATTATTGTTTTGACAAAAATCACAGACTTCAAATCACACACCACACATCTCACTATATTATACAGGGCGTCCCACAGACATGCCACATGGAGGGAAAGTACCTTGAATATTGTAGATGGAACATTTTACTGAAAGAAGACATTATTTGAATTTAAAAAACAATTTAAACTGCATTCATAGATATTTAAATAATTACGTGGTTGAACCGGGAATCGAACCCGTTACACGAGAAAAATAATCACCTGTAGCTTTATCGTACCGATCGAAAGGCAAGGGTGAACAGGCCACAGGACTTGCAGATGATCAGAATATCAGGAGCATACTATATACCTTACGTTTATTTTGGTACTCTCCGTACATCACGAGGGTCACGCTAGTTTAGGAGTCATCATGATGTACGAGATCAGAGCAAGGGCTACGGCCCATCCTAGCCAACACATCTCGCGCTTATTTGTGATAAATTTATAATTTTCGGTAATTTTTCGACTAATTTGTTTTGATTTTGCGGGGAAAATTGACAATTGAAAACAGACTTTGATTTTGACATTTGATAGATGTTAAAAAGTTTACATGATTATTTCAAAGAAGGATGATAGCACCCCTCAACCGGAAAAAAACTGCGGGGAATCTTACCGCGCGGTTTTTTCCGTAGGATTCTGTAACATATGGAAATGAAGCACTAGTGGAAAAAAAATCGATCGGCAAACAATTTCTCAACCAAATCTATGTTTTCTGCAGATTCCAACGTGCCGAGTTGCGATTCAAATTCGTGCGAATGTTTTGAGCACCAAAGAGTTGTATGCTTTTAACCGCACTGCGGAAAAAATATCACGCGGCGAGATTTTGCAATGCGGGCTTAGCCTTGATCGTATTGCCCTTTGGTACCATCTTTACCCATAAGTGAGGCCGCACACCAGACGTCTTTACACTTGTATTACAATAATTGTAGCGCCACATTTGAAACGCGACACATTTATCGCCCCCGTGTATGTGTGCGCAAGCACGCACACCGAGGAAACATTTGTAGCGAGTTCAGTTTGTATTGTAGATTTATTCGGTCCGTAGGTTCGGTCGCTACATGTGACGCGGTATAATACGGCGAGGTAAATGTGCCAGTGTGCGGCCTCACTTACTCTGTGCATTCTATTCTATGTTAAAGTCAAGTGTTAAGTTTAACATAAAAACCAGTTTTTTAGATTTTGGGTACGTGAGAGTAGTAAAATGTATTTGGTTATTAACTAAGTGTTCGTTCACACAGAAAGTCAAGATAGAACACAAGATCCGTCGAAAAATTTAGGTTGTTCAAACCGAGTATACAGGATCGTTCAACGACCTCTGTGGCGCGGTCGGCGAAGGTCCGCCTGCGACGCTGGAAGTTGCGGGTTCGATTACCGGCTCGGGAAAAATGATTGTACGATCTGCAGTTATTTGTTCCAGGTGTTCTGGTTTTTTGTATAACATATTCTATCTATGTATTGCATTACATCATGATGCAATGCAATACATAGATAGAATATGTGTGGTGGTATGTGTAGGTCGTATACATGTATACGACCCATAATTTAAGCTCTGCTTAGCTTGGGGCTAGAAATGCTGTGTGAAGTGTTCATTACTATTGATTCATTTTAATGGATCCAGCGCGGACGCAGATTCGAATTACTGGAGGTGACCGTGCCAGGCTCCACGCAGCTTTGATCCCATAAAACGGACGTAGTATTTTATTGTATTTGATAAAACGGAGTCCAACAGTCAACATCGACCAGACAAATGCAGACGTATGTGTCAGGTCAATATTTTTTACAGGATCCGGAATACCGTCAGGTTTGTGACACACACATCCGCCAACGCCGAAATAAAACGAATACGATGAAACGGGCGTCTGGTCTGTAAAACGGTCCGCTGTGTTAACGTTCCTACCCTTCGTTTGTTCTAAGCTTACCTTGATGCTCTTCATTACGTGGGCTTCGTATTAGGGGTCATCATGATGTAAGAGAATAGAGACATTGCCATCGCCCACGCTAGCCAACACATATTGAGTTGTTTTTGACAATAGCACCCCCGTGCTATTTATTATTTCCCGAAATTTTCTTCTTGCTAAATTATTTTGCATAAATTGTCATTTTGACATGTATTTTTTTATATTTAGTAACGATCTTCGATCAAAAATAAGGAGTTCGCGGCCTCCCCCGTAGATACCTAGAGCCTTACAAAAATGTCACTCAAAATTGGGTTCGTTTTGTTTTGACGCAGACAGTTTGCGCAGAGCCTGACAAGTTTTTTCCATACGGAACAAGAGATTGGTGGAGTCGAATTCATTTTATTTTATTTTTTAAGTAGGTAGGTACCTACCTGAGAATTATATACCTACCTACTCAGTTTATTTTCTATAAGGATTAATTAACAGAATTCAGGTAAAGATAACGAATCATTTATTGATGAAACTACAAATTGGTGTCTCAACAGTAGGTATTTATACAAAAGGGTCATTTCAGACATACAATAATTTAAACTTACAATACAATTTCAGGCAGGCACTCTAGATTAAAAAGAACTGGTTCCTGTCTGCGGCTTTGCAAGAGTTTTTTTTACGGGACAAAAAATAAACGTTTTATAAATTCATACTTCTGGTAGGTAGGTAAGAACCTAGTCTTTCTTTTATTAGAGAGTCTAGGCAAATGAAATTTTAGGGCGGGCCAACTAGTTATTTTAAAAATCATCAACTAGTAATATTAAACTTATTTTTATGAAAAATATATTAATACATACTATAAATGAAAAAAAAAATTTAGAAGAAATAGCCTCTCCATTTATCAATTTAGAACAAAATTAATATTTTAACATAGGCAAACCAAACAACAATATTTTATGCTGATTTCACAAGTATATGACTCACATCTCAATATACGGGTACAAAATATATATAAACTTACTGAAAATAAGAAATTCCATCCTTTTTCAGCACTTTGGACGAGTGATTCTTGCATTTTTTGTACCCATGTTTTTTGTCTGAACGCTAAAATGACACTAGTTGAAAAGCTCCCCTAACATGTCAAAATGTTCCTCTTTTGCTACTGAAGGTGCAAAGGTGCGCATTGTGAATCTAAGGGGGGCCGTCAAAGCCGAAAATTTTTGATCGAAGGTAACGATAGAGTCTTACCTAATTATTGTGTTCTCTTTGGATAGAGTTTAGATTTGAAAAAGTTTACATGATTTTGTCAAAGAAGAATAGGAACTTTCAGAACCCTATTGTTGATAGCACCAAAAAAATGGGTAATCTGAAAGACTAGGTACGAGGAAATTTATTTTCCTTGTGTCGAGAAGTAGTGGCAACACAGTTGATTGCGAAGTAGGTAGGTATATGCGCTCCTAGACCGATAAATTTCGACATTGCGTCAATAAATTTCTTATAAAAAGGTTTGATTTGATAGAGTAGGTAGTAAAAGAAGATCTTTTTCGTGTTTTCTCATTCAAAATCGCGCCTCTAGAGATGATAGCAGAGTCAAACTTCCCTGCTCACAATGTTTATTACAATAAAATTACACTTTATCTAATCTCAAGCTGTCACAAAGTAATAAAATTACTTAGGCGCCAAAAATGCATAACCATATTTTATCGTTCACCCACCATTAACGCTTTTGCATTACTCAAATCGCTAGTGTTGCTGCGCCATCTTGCATCGGTGGTTCGCGCCAAATTCTCCCGCTAAAATGTGACATTGACATTACACGAGTGAGTTGTCAGTGCGTTATGGCGCGCATAATTTGGTTTATAACCCCAACACTATGCTATCAGCTTATGCAATTGGGTTATCTTAGATTTACAACTTATTTTATGTTTGTTTCGCTATATGAAATTACTCATTCCTCCTCAGTGTAGTGCTTAAATGCCCACAGCTGAACGAGCAAAGATTGTTTTATCGATTATTTGTTATTTCATTACTGAAAAAAAAATTACACCCAACCTAAGAAAAAGAGGAAAAATAAAATTGCACTCGGTTTGGGGTGAAAAAAAAAACGCTGCCCTTTTTCCTTTTTTTTCTTTCACCAAAGATATCCCGCTTAAGCTTCATGACAATACGGTGAATGGTGAAGTCACGTTTAGAACTTTTGCGATTGAGTTTTAAAATATCTACTTTTACTTTTTATTAGATTTCGCAATAAAACATAATAAATACAAAAATAAATATGCACATTTATTTCTATATTAATAGAGCATATAAATAAATTTAATCAGATTTTTTGCTGTCACATGCATATACCATAATATTAGGATCAAATAATAGTATTAAATTAAAACTAGTATTTACAATTGAAACAAATACATACCATACTAAGTACCTACGAGTGGCACGTGGATTGGTGATCAGTGTGATCACAGTAGAATTGTAAAAATACACAGAAAGAAGCTGGTGCCCTTCCTTTGGTAGGCTCCCTTAGTCTGCTCTTACGACAGCCACGGCCACGGCACAGATCATATAAATGATCCACGGGCTGGGTTGAAGGGGTCGATTCTTACGCTGCTGCGTACGCCACGGCTGCTGGTTGCTGATCATGTTCAGAATAAATAAATAAAATAAATAAATAAACAATAAATAAACAATAAATAATGCTGGACAATTCACACAGCATTATCTAGCCCCAAGCTAAGCAGAGCTTGTGTTATGGGTACTAGATAACTGATATACTTAATATAATACAATACATAGATAGATATTTTTTATTATACATAGAAAACGACCAGAACTCCCGGAACAAATACTTGCAGATCGTACAAATATTTGAGAATATTCCATCACTTCGCCATCACACGTCTGTTTTGCCATCCCGTCTCTTTTCATCTCTGGGACTGTCTCACTTTTCAACCAAAGGTAAGTAATACGACCAAAGGGGTCGAAAGGCACCTTTGGTCGAGTATTAGACCACCTGTCTTTATTTTTTCTAGAAACTATACCTAAGTGGTTCCAATTTATTATAATGAAAAAGTAAATTTTTCAAAGATATTACAAGTGTCAACCAAAACAAAACTGTGGTGTTTATTCGAGGATGTCACCCCATTTTTCGGGCCATTCACCAGTTTACGTCCGCCTTTTAATACGACTCGCACAAATTGCTGTTCCTCATAAATTACAGTGCAAGGCGGCTGTCCCCTAGCCCTTGCCTTTGTTGTGTCTGTTCGGAGTAATGCCACTTTTGATGTTGCTTGAGGCCTAAATGCTGTGAGATACTCTTGACGATATTCAATATTTGAAACGTTTTGTAATACGCGCCAAATAAGTACTTCAGAGAGATAGAAAAACTTACCTAACCGTTTTTTGATAGTTTAAAAAAAAGTAAAATCGACTTCAAATTCTTTAATATTTACACAGTTTTATAAGTTTTCTGGGACACATGTTTATCCCTCGGGAATACATTTTCTATAGGACATAATTGAGCAACGGCAACACCACTCGTAAAACGAATTAATGTAACTTTGGTCTTTGAACAGGCTTGGATAATTGCAATTGTTTCCCCTGTAGGTGGCACCAACGGCACTAGGGCCGTAAGAGGTCCCAAAGATTTTCGACGAAACCGACTAGGATCTCGTGGCTTAGTTGGTTAGAGCACACCTGTACTGAGAGTGGGACGCAGGTTCGAGTCCTGCCGAAATCGAAATTTTTTGGATACGCGTTATAGTACAAACACCACACTAAAATTGTTGTTAAGTACAAACAATATTGAAGAGGAGATTTGGAATAACGTATTCACACATACCAAAGTTGATGTACTCAAAATTAGAGTCATCATCATCATCAGCCTATATTAGACCAGCTGGACATCATCATCATCATCATCAGCCTATATCAGTCCACTGCTGGACATAGGCCTCCCCTAATGAGCGGACATAGCGCCCTGACTTCAGATAGCCTCATCTAAAAATGTTTTTTGCTAGATTACAGTAATAGCGAAATAGAATTGGGATATTATTTGATTTTTTAAGAGTCAGAGAAGTACCTAAGTGGAATACCACGACAACAGTACCCTATCAGCCCTCTCAATTATTGGCATACTTTATTACCACTATCTCAGATTCTATCAACCATGCCCTCTACCATGACTTTTACCCTACTACCAACTAGTAATTGGCCAAAAAACTGTTCAAACTTGAACTTTGCGCTATGGACATAAGACTGTACATTATTTCTGGGGTGTAAAGTTTTCCACCTAATTTGATGACAAAACTTTTCGTATCCTTCTCATTTATACCCATATCTATAACGTGTTTATCTTTTACAAGATTGATGTATATCGTAGTAGTTTTATTAGGGAATCCCTTGAGAGTATGTTAACTTGGTAATTAATCTATGGGAAGTGGCGAGCTGATAAGGGAAATTAAAAGTTTGGCAAAGTGCGAATTTTGGGGTGGCTCTACCATGCATGTGACTTAAACTTATGACAAAAAAGCTGATATTTTTTGTTTTTATTCTCTATTGATTTAGGCATAATATCTGCATATATTTTTTTGTATTTTTTGATGTTTTTATTGTGATACCTATAGTTAATATGTAATTGAAAAGTGATAAGATATTTTGAGACTCAATCACAAAATTTGTAAACGTGACGTCACCGTTCACGTATCGTCGTGAAGATTTAGCGAGATATCTTTTTTGAAAGAAAGAAAATTATTTATTAAACACAAACATCAAACATTATGATTTTTATCATTTATTTGTTTATACGTTTATTTTGATTAAGGGAGAAGCTCATTGAGTTGACAAACTGAACGGTGCGCGGTGACGTCTCAGAAAAAGGTCAGATTTCATCAATCGAATCTGAGTGCAGGTTTATTTCTTGATTGTTCATTTAAAAATTCGTTGGTGTTTTTTTGTTAATGTAAAAACTTTAATAATCGATAAAAAAAAACATTTATTCTGAATATAACCGTCTGGTACCGTCAACAAAAAATTAATAAACTTGAAAATGTTGAAACCTTTTATACGCTTTTAGAATAGAAATTTAGATTTTTTTGAGTCAGATTTAATTTTGAGTACCTAACCTAGTATTGTGGTACTTGAGTCAGATTAAATAATTTTGGTACCCACAAAGGTACTAAATATAAATTCTTATCACAACAATCCCAAAAAAACTAGCCACCGCAATCCAGACAGGGGTGGATCCGATGAGCGATTCAGTTTACGCGCTCGTGCGTCCCAACTCCGGCCCCTGATTGGCCACGTCCAGCTGTTTCTGTTGGCTTTGACATTTGTTATTGATATGTTTGTTTTTTTGATTAATCTAGGCCAACTGATTTAGATGTTCACCTATGATCTATGCGTCGTGGATTGTTATGATATCCACAATAAATTCAGCACAAATTTATTGTTAGCTTTGTAGAGGATTATCAGAAAAAAAAGATGATCTCCGGGTTTAAAAAAAGAAACCGGGCGCCTGGTCGAAGCGACGTGTGACCCGAGAGCTGATGAGTATAGCGCAGCGCATCAGCATTGCCATTCAGGGGCAATGCAGCCATCAGCAGCGTCTTGGGGACACTTCCAACTGGTATTGATATGAGCTACCTGTAGATTGTTAGCAGCAGTCTGCAGTCAGCTCAATTGTTGATACTAGTTCTAATTTGTTTCTATTATTTGATTGTAATTTTATTTGATTTTAATAAAATTTGAAGAAAAGGTTTTTTTCAGTTGCTATCATTTTATCTACTCAGACTAGGTGAGAATTAATAGCATACCTAATGCGTTTATGACCTTCGTTTACGCTATCGGACAGTAAAGCACATTAGGGAAATGTGCTTTACTTGTTGATTGCAGTAAACGTCAAACTTATGTTATCTTACACTCACTACTGGTATCTATCGCTTGCAATTGAAAAAAAATATAATTGTAAATGAAAAACAAAGCACTTAAATTGGATAGCCTTATTACGAATATCAGTTACGTTTTTTTAATTCTGCATCGCAAATTAAAAATCACTACTTTTAATATTATGATAACTAAATAAAAGGTTGGTCTCCCCTGCTAGAGTAGTATGTTGCTATGTCTGTGCGCGACATACGTCCCCAGCACTAATTATCTGGACTCGACTGGGGTAATTCGTCTTAGCTATGCGTGAAATATTTTTTTTAATCATTGGTATGATAAAAGTACCTACGTTTGTACGTTTTGGGTAAAAAACCGAAGGTTGGATAAAAAAAGTATTACAAGATTTTTAATTCTTGAGTTATGATAACGTTGGACTATTTTCATATGGCTATACTTTCATACCTCTTCTGGTTTTGCCCAGGAGTGGAAAGAAAGTAAGTCCTCTATTTTCGCCACTTATTTTGGCTCCAAGCTTTTAAGATTCGAATTAAAACAGTATGTAGATTAGCTATTTTATACATGTGTAGTTCTTTTACTAACAAAACAAATTGCGGTCAAAAAAAATGAGGTAGGTAGATTCTAAGCCTCCCTGACACTAGTTTGTAGGGTTCCGTACCCAAAGGGTAAAACGGGACCCTATTACTAAGACTCCGCTGTCCGTCTGTCACCAGGCTGTATCCATATATCATGATCCGTGATAGTTAGACAGTGGAAATTTTCACTGACGATGTATTTCTCTTGCCGCTGTAACAACAAATACAAATAAAATAGGAAAAAATTAAAATTTGAGTGGGCTCCCATACAACAAACATGATTTTTTTTTGCCGTTTTTGTAGATAATTGTACGGAACCACTCGTGCGCGAGTTCGACTCGCACTTGGCCGGTTTAATTTTTAAACTAATGCACATAACTCTATGTTTTATCAACAGCTAACACTCTGGCAACAATTTTTATCGACATCAAAGAATGGCAGTTACGCATTAAAATCAACGCGACAAACGCCATGAGAAAATTTCTAGCAATTAAAAAACGTTAAAAAAGTTGAATGTGGCCACGACAGTTGTTTGTCGACACCAAGAAGACCATATCAAAATGTGACATGCGCGACGTCATATGTTAAAACGTTGTTTTTTTTTCTCTTTTATTATACATGGTAACTCACGAATTTAGTAGTTTTGTAGAAAGGCAAACATAAGGTTCCAATGACCTCCTTTTCTACCCGACTGTTCAGGAAGGAGAAGTATATTCTTCGAATGTCTGTAATTAGTTCATAATCAACTCACTAAAAAACTTTTAAGAACGACTTAACCTCGTAGACTCGTTTGGACCCAAAACAGGGGTCAAGTTTTACGACTATGGTAACCCTGATCAGGGCTCTCCGTACTCTAAAAACCAAGCACTGATCGGGCTCCAAACGAGTGTAGGAGTTAAACACGAAATGGTTGACAAAAATATCTCAGGGATCTACAAAACTCAACCAACTCACTTACGAGTAGGTATATCCATTTTGATGAGAAGGATTTGTTCTAATCGCTCATTTAATGGCCATATGATTAAAAACTTGTGTGACTGTTGTATGCTCGTTTAGTATGTGGCAAGGATAGTTCCTAGTATTGCTACAATGTGTGGCGGTATGCTCGACATGTACACATAGCTATGACAATGTTTAGCACACCTGCCTCACCTAGTTTGAGTGAAGAAGGGTACATTAAGTAACGTGGCGTTGGCCTTCAGGCTTTTACGACCTTAATTTTATATTTATTTGGCGATTAAACGTAAATGCATTCTTATATATAGGCCTTTTCATCTTTGAATAGGCATTTGGTACGCTTCGATCCTAAAAAATATTTGCAACCCTTACTTATATGAAGTGGGTATATCTACGGATCAAGGTGCTTTTGAAAAAACTACATAACTCAGCAATTTTTTTTTGTAGATTAATATCCGTGCAAATAACTCCACCGTGCATAAATTAAGTAACGCGTAGATGGCAACATTATTTAAATAAATTATAATGTACCCTTCTATTCCTAGTCACAGTTGAATGATTCAGAAATAAGGTTTTATGGTGCTAAATGCGTTGTTTACGACTATCGATTTTAAGTTGAGATGCGTGTGAGCGTGTTTAGTAAAAAAAATATGGTAGGTGCCTACTTACGTTATTGAAAACTAAAAGTTCTGAGTACCTACACTGTCCTTCAAAATCAGTCAAAACAGGTCTCACCTAAAGCCAGGTATTGATCGGTTCAATTTTCTGCGTTCTACAAAGTAACTATGAAGCGAGCAGATAGGTAAGTACTTTTGCACCGTTTGTAAACCATTTTCATATGAGCCCTATACTTAACTTGTAGAACGTACAAAATACAAAAAAAGAATAATAAATTTCGTACGGAAGCGCGTAATAACATAAAAATTAGGTTCCTCTTTAAGCTACTTTTTAGGCAAGCTCATAGAGAATAGATAAAGGAAAACGCAGTTTGTGATGTGGCAACTCAGTAAGTAGTTAAACAGCTAATGCGTTCGCTGTTTCATTAGAACCAAAAAACCAAAGTTTTGACTGACGTGCTCGTTAGCTAGTGACACGATTTTTCCGTAACTTTTAACCCTGGTATGGGTGAATGATTGGTGTGTTTTGGAGTTCCGCGCTTAAAATCATTCGATCTCTACAATCATGAATTTAGATTTTAAAAATCATAAAAATACGTTCCTATTACTATAAAGTGCTTTTCACGAAAGAAGTCCCTCGGAAATTAGTGGAACAATATTTTTTTCTTCTCTAAATTCACTAAACTCCTTCGGTCGACTGGCTGACAGCAGCGCCACGGCCAGGGGACGTATTTCTTGAAAAGCAATTTATAGTTGGTACCTGGTACGTATTTTTATGAGTATTGAAATCTTTCTTTAAAATCTAATAAAATTCAAGTTTTACATGCGTAACACTTAACGCTCAATATTATTTTAAACGCCAAAGTTTACAGATGCTTTAAAGAAACTATACAAGAAACAATTCAAGAAAGAATTCATGTGCACCTAAGAATAATTTTAAAAAAGTGTCCGACATAAATGGACCTTCCTGTTTCATGTCAAAAAATTTAACATATGAGAAGTCTAAAATGTAGACTAGATAACCAACGGAACTCCCATCAAATATTACGTTCCATTTCACTAAATTTCCCCTACGTTGAAAATAGGAAAAAAACAATCACAATCTCATTATACTAAGCGTGTCTTCACACGCGATTCTGTTGTCTTTTTCACGTGTAATCTGTGCCTATTTTTTACGGTACAATTTATTATGTGCCGTTTATTGGTTGCTATTTGTTATTTTTATGTGGCTTGTCATTTTGCGTTTTGGATGGATAGGTTTGTTTTTACAGCGGTGAGACAGTTATAGGTTAAATGAACAAAATGTTACATTTTATTTTTTGCCAACAAGCGCTTTACAGGCGTTTGTCGGAGTTATGTAAACTTTTTATCGGATAAAATAGATAATTAATACTCAATTATAGCCGTATTAATCCAGGTCTAGAACTTTATGCTTGCTAAATTTCAGCCAGATCCATTCAGTAACTAGTTTTGGCGTTGTTCTTGCCCGAACATATATCACATTGTCACAAACTTTTTAATATTCGTCCGTTTTTATAGGTACATTATATTATATTTATGGTGTGTTTAAGCGAGGAATTTTATGGTCGACGGACGCAAATAAGCTTACATGAAAAGTGTGCGGTGGACTTTAGCCTGCCTTTAAATAGTGGGACGAGTCCGGAACGGTGTCAGCATAAAATTTGAGTTTCCAGACTCGTCGCACTTTGGGCCGAATCCAGTGGGACGAGTCCGGAATAATTCCCTTTAACTAACTGACAAATACTATTATATTATAAACGATTCGTTGCGAACACACTCTATCAAAATGTGATAAAAACATCGTCTATAGAGTTACAAAAACCCGTACTGAGGGTGGGGCGCGGGTTCGAGTCCCGCCGAAATCGAAAATTTTTGGTAACTTATTTTCATTTCTTAGAGTTACAAAGTTTGCGCTTGCCTTCTTTCCCCGTACTGAGTGCACGTTCGCTGTGTAACACATTACATTATGACCCGTAACGCCGGTCAGTACCTTTACCTTTTCAGCTTTAGGTTTAACAGTTAACTATCATTTAGGGTTCCGTACCTCAAAAGGAAAAAAGGAACCCTTACAGGATCACTTAGTTGTCTGTCTGTCAACTCTCTTATCTCAGAAACGCATGGAGATATTACGTTGAAATTCACATCATATTATTGGCAGGTTGCGGAAGTTACCAGGTAGGTACCTAACCAATTCTTTTCAGATTTCCGACAATGTAGTTTGTACTAAGTAGTTAACCGTTATTGCACTCACCTGTCTTACTGTTAAACTCGATCTAGTTTAGTTCCTTCCTAAAATGTATGGTAATTCTAATGTGTCGTGTCAAATAAATCATTTCATTCATACATTCATTATACTCAAGTTAGTATAATCTCTTGGAGCCGCAATATAAATCAAACTTCTAAGTCAACGCAATCAAAAGTTACAGCCGTTTATGCCCATTTATTTTGAATTTTTCAAGGAAATCAGATGCACAAATCCTATAGGGTACTTTCCGTTGACCCAGGATCATGAAAATTAGCAAGACCTTACTGGTCTTGTAGCGCAAATAAAGGAAAACAATCCGAAAACCGTTTTGTTGTTAATTCACAAAAAGAATTTTGTTTCTCGCTATGGACCAAAATCCTATAGGGTAATTCCCGTTGACCTAGAATCATGATATTTGGCAAGAAACAAAGTCTTTAATTATACAATTATACGGAACCCTCGTTTAGCGAGTTCGACTTGCACTTGACGTTTTATTTTAATTACTAGGTAGTGGTAGATTTTAAGAACAGGTACGCTTTGGTCCTAAGGCGAAGGCTTAAACAAAGTCAACATTAACTTTCCAGCCTAAACTAATCGAACTAAAGCTATCAATACTAAACACATTACAGAGGCCATAAATTAGGGTAAACTGACCCATGTTGGGACACATTCGAAAGTACGATGCTTAACTATTATTGCGCCCACTGGGTCGATTGTGTGCAACAATGGATCTGCGTCATACTAAATTTAAAGTGGATGGTTCTATGGAAACATTATAAAGCAATTATGGTGATTGTCGATAGGTACCAACCTAGACCTCCTTCCTTAAATTACTATTTCTTTGGAGGACCGATGTAGGGCGGCGGGCCAACCGCCTGCGACGCAGGAAGTTGTAGGTTCGGTCCCCAACTTGGGACCAATGTTTGTACGATTTGTAATAATACATTTTAAAATCTAAATATTTTGCATAGTCAGAATTCCAAGATTTTTGGAAATTATTAAAGTAGGCACTTTTAAATTCCGACATTGATACCATAAAGTCGTTATCATTATGGTATCAATTAACTTGCTGAGTTTGATGAGATGTTCCAAACATAGAAAAAAATTATTTAAAAACTCTACATTTAGGAATGTAGATTCTTATTTCTGGTCTCCTGATCTCTTGGCTTTTTATGATAATACAGAAAAAAAGCTTTGAAGATACCTACATAACTAGAACCTTTCAGTTCCTTTCAGGGTTCGGGTCGTTTTCTCTAATAATAATAAAAAATATTTATCTATATGTATATGTATTGTAATGTACCTAGTCTATCAGTCATCTAGTACTCATAACATAGTGGATACTGGATCTAAGCTCTACTTAGCTTGGGAATAGGTATTGTGGGAATTGTCCAGCATTAATATTAACTCTTTAGTAAGAGCCTCGTTCTACCTGTGGTCCTCCGGCCTGGAAAATAACTCACTTCCATAGGGTAGCTATCTACACTACGAGGTGGCTCAGCAGTGTGGATCAGACACGTTATCAGACACGGCTCTACCTAATGGATTAGGTGTAGGATGGCAACATTTTGTAAAAAAAAAAGGATCGCAATGTGGCCCAATCTGAATGTGCTGGTATTTTTGTTTGAGGTGTTGAGCTGGCAATCCCACAGAACTTGGGCAATACAAACTGTGTTCGATGTTGGAAATTCAAATTACTAGGTATAATTTTAATTAATTCGGCGTGTTTAAAATAAGGAAATAATCAAATAATGTAACATGGCCGGATCAACACTTGTCGACGCCTTGAATGTTGTTCCTTGTTCAAGCTAAATCCCAGTTAGCTATAAATACTGAAGTCTATTTTAATCTCTAAGCCCAATGCTTCAAACGCTGTATTAATATGATTTTAGATATGTTAATTTCAACTGACCTGTCATCATCCGATATGGTCTAGTGGCTAGGATACCTGGCTCTCACCCAGGAGGCTCGGGTTCGATTCCCGGTATCGGAATATTTTTTGCTTCTTGTATACGCCAACAAAAGACTGTCGCAGTGTTGCCACCCTATTAAGAAAACGCGAAATGGCGCACAATCGGAAACGCATTACTTTGACGAGTGTCTGTCGTGTGTTATTGGCGTTTGTCACGGCATGTTTGTCAAGGGTTTCGCTTGAAACGAACAATGTACATTGCAGTAAGTAAAATAAGTGGTCGACTACTACTCAGAGCACTTTTGGAAAGTTGAGATGGTGACTTCTTTTTAGATAGTATAAAACTTGGACAAAGTCCTGTGTAAAACAGTCATCCTAGACCCCAAAGAGACATTGTCCCTCAAAGGGGCAGCAAAGGGCACGCTCCGCCGGCTCCAGGCGCGCTCCATCACAGTCATCGCCAGAGACAGAATCCGCGCCATCCATCCTCGCAGCGTCGCAGCCAATCGGCTCGTAGGGCTGTGCTGAAAGTAGAAAGGGATCATTTTATATATATATATATATTTTGGATCTATGATCTTTTCATAGCTTTGGCCTTGTGTTTTGGGTAGGTAAAACTATGAACTATAGCTGAGTCAGTCGCTAAACATAGTCAAGTTTACAAAATTAAGTCAAAAGTCATCATTAAAAAACCTTGTTATGCCATACAACGCTGTTAGGTACAAAAAGCCTCAGAGAGATTGTTAATTTGATGGTGGTAAGAAGAACCGGTTAGACCAGGGACGAGTAAAATTTCGGGTTAGGCATAGTAGATCTACATAATATTTGAGTCCGAGGCTAATGAACAGTTCGAAGATTTTAGGACTAGTTAAAAATCTATGTGACCTCTTTTCGTTGTTGAAGTACGTTTTACGTTTACGTGTTGAAGTATCAGGGTAATTAAGTAGAATCTAAATTCTGAAATGTGGGCTCGTATTGGCACTCAAGGCTAAAACGATCTACATACAAATGATATAGAAATTGTCCTCGGGAAAGTATCTTTAAGGCTATGGTATGGGTCAAACTAGCGCCGTCACCTTTTAAATCTTACGTTGAACACACAGTTACAATGAAAATTTCAAAAATCCATCGCACATTTGGTGGTACCTGTTATAAGCTTTTTTTTAATGTCTCTATAATAGTTTTATTCTATTAGGTTTTGGCAGAATATCGAAGTTGCTCTTGGTGGCTACCAATATCTATTTTCGATTTTCTGGCTAAACTAGAGTAAAACTATTACAGAGGCATTAAAAAAAGCCTATAATAGGTATCACAAACTGTACGGTGGATTTTCCTTTGTTCAACGTAATAATAAGATAAAATAGGCGCTAGTTTGACCCATAGCAGCCTTAACGCAGAAAACAAGATGATGATTTGCAGCATTTTGGCAGCCCTAGCCGCGTTGGACGCAATGAACCGATGTCATAGGGGCGAAGGAAGCCGGACTGTTTGCTGAGACGCAATTATGTTAAGATTACATATTTATCTCCTTACCCAGTTCTTATAGGGGATGCTGGTGGACGGAGGTTATAGAGCTGTTTGTCTCCCTCGTTTTCTATGTTTGACTTGTTACTGAGGACCTGAGTTCTTTGCATGCCGTCTTGCTCTTTTATCACCAAGAGACTACGTACACCTGTAGAATTTTTGTCGTCGCTTGGTGTGTTCATGCATAGGGCTGTACAGCCACACCAAGAAATGTAAACTTAACCAAACCACAGGCATTATCTAAATCGTCTCTATAGACGAAACGACGATGATGATCGCGCGCGATGCAACACCAAACGCGTGTTGGAGACCTTCCACTCTGATGTCCATTTGGCGGTCGTAGGGAGTCGATGGATGACGGCGGTTCTGGACCGCTGTTTGTGGCGTGGGAGGCCTATGTCTAGTCCAGCAGTGGACGTGTGTGAGTTGATATGATGCCCGGCATCATATCAACTCCATCATAATGATGGTGAGGATGTTACTGAGGAGCGAGATTCCATACAATGTTCTCTCTCAATACCTCTTTTGCATTGGACAATGAATTTTACAGCGATTTTTTATCAGAGGTGATCGCTACGCTCGAACTATTTAATGCCCTTTTGCAAGAAATACCTTTGGCCCCTTGATTTGTTATTTAAAGCCGAATGAGTCATTATTCCGATTTTGTCGTTAAAACCTACCGCTCAAAAACACCAACCTGATAATGTTTAATAACATTTAGTACCTAAATGTACCTATTGCCTGAGTATATTTTATACTAGATTATTTTAAATTAAAGTGAGTACTAATTAGTAAACTATTAGGCCTCGTCAGAATATACAAATAAGCTCAAGGTTATTTATTATTGTCGTACATAGTGGTATCAACCTCTCTCAGTAAATTCTCGCGTGGTAACTTTGATCCCCAATATTGATTCCGAAATTCGAAGCGTCTGATTTTATCATTGTTTTAAATGTAACGTGGCTTTCGTTACAGAGCCACAGCGGGGTTCAATGGGATTTCAGTGGGATACAACGGGATTTTAGTGGGATCCAGTGAGATTGCAGTGGGTTTGTAGAGCCGATGATTTGATTTAATGGTTTATATGGATCATGGCGATGATCTCTGTCATTTGTTACGTGTTTATTTTCGGTTCCTGTTAGTTATTATGGGTCTCACAGACTGTCGCAGCCTGCGGTAGCGGTCAGTACAATTTGACAACACCTTCTCGTCAAATTGTACTGACCGCCACCGCAGGACGCGTCAGTCAGACTCCTTATGCTAATTTTGAGTGTGTTTTGCTCATCTATCGAATAGGATCTTCCAGAAATAATGTTACCGATTTTTCTTATTTTTACCCGACTACCAACAGGGGAGGGTTATGAGGTTAGCACCCTATGTTTGTATGTTTATATGTTTGTATGTATGTGGCCGATTTCTTTGTTCCCACGTAGCGCTGAAACTACTGGTTCGATTTCAACAAATTATGTATCGATTGATTCGTCTCAATACCCCAATGGTTATAGGCTATAGGATTTAGGGCTCCGACCCCGAATAAGCCTTCAAAACGCGTATTAAAGTTTAGGTAGCCGCAGGCTGCAGGCCCCATAGAGAAAAATTACAATACCTACGACCTATTTTCATTTTCAACTCTATGCCTATCAAATATGACCGATACGTCATTCTATTTTGTCAATGTAAATGTTTCAAAGTTTTATAACTTTCACGTAGTCGGGTTGTAGTTTTTAACTTTATCTTGTTAACAAGACCAAGATATTTAAATTTAACCGAATATGTATATATCATCGGCCACATCTTCACTTACCATCAGGTGAGATTGTGGTCAAAGAAGGTCTTATCTCGATAAAAAAATAATGTTAAGTCCTTACTAAAAACAAAAGACTACCCTGATAGTCAATAAGGATTACAGTCCGAGTGTCGGCACCAGCTGGTGGAGATGTTAACACTCCATTACCAGTCGTTATGGACACTGGACGGGAGCTACTTGTGCGCTTCTACTTGTAGGACTGGCTTATATGGGGACCGGTTTGAGGTGCAACTTATTTGGAAAAATACTTAGCTTTATGCCTTATATGTAGTGCGTAACTCGCACTCGGGTAATCTCCTACGAAAATTTTATAATGTCCCAAAAATACTGCACCTGTACTGAAGGTGGGGCGTGGGTTCGAATCCTGCCGAAATGATTTTTTTTGGGATACTATTCAATTTTCGTGGAAAAATCCTTCTTCCTAGTCGTCGTATTCTACAATATTGAAGGTCATGTCTGTTTTGAAAGCTTTCACGAAGACACTGGCAAATTGCTTCCACACAGTTCTATTCCCTTGCTCTTTGACTCTGTATTGACTCCCATTTACAGCAGATGTAGGTACAGTTTTGTTTGTTTGTGTTAATTTAATTAGGTACTTATTTTGTCAACAGATATCTTTATTATAAGTAAAATGTAAATAGACGTAACCAAGTGTGCTTTGTGCTCCTACGGCGGATAAATATATGAATATGAATGAATATTGCTCATTGGCCTGTCTCAGCGCAAGCAGAATCCTGTTATTTCTCTTACTTGGCCAGATCAACGGATGTGTGAGCGTCTCTGTAAAAAGTGACACATAATTAAGTTGAATTTCAGTCAGCAACAAGATATCTGAAAGCAGCGCCATGTAACCCAACTGCGAACACAACTCGCGACGGTAACCAGGTTGTTCTGGACACGACGAGCCTTCGTAGGATAGGTTGAATAAGATCCTTCTTAGTCTAGTCTAGGTTTGTAACGTCAAAGGAGGTTGAAATACCTCAACATGAATGCTGGCCGCAAGCACATTCAAAAATTCAAATACCTGCGAACGAACGAACCATTTGATCGTCTATTGTTTTTTCTCATTCTAATTTTGGAAAATGTAGGGGAGATTTTTGTATAAATAGGCACGCTAGCTAGAATAAGTTCAGTTTATACTCGGACGCGATCAAGAAAACCTGAAGAAGTAAATAAAGCTGGAAACAAGAACAAAGTGTTTTACTGGAAAAATTCAAGAAGCTTACAGTCCACAACAGTCCCTGGTCCTTCGAGCCGGATTGGAGTGAAGAGATCCTGCACCCACCGGATCGGAGTGAAGAGATCCTGCACCCACCGGATTGGAGAACGAAGAATCAAGCGCTCGCGCAGTATGGTTGTAACCAGAAGCCAAGTGGATACGTCCGAACGACGTGAAACTGAGGAAGAGGCTGTACGGCAAGCCGCCGAACTGGAAGCCATCGCGAACGAACGAAGACGAAGGCTGTCGCAAGAAGCTCCGGCGACACCCGCTACGCATCAAGTAGCCAGACATCGCGACCCAGCCATAGGGTTCGCACCCGACTTCACCCGCGCCGGAACGAGTACGGAACGCCATAGGGAAGAACAATCTCCCGCCCGAACTGCGCGCTCTCTACGATCGAACGGGAGCATAGCGGCCAGGGCGCGGGCGGCGGAACTGGAGGCGGAAGAGAAACTGGCCGAACTTAGGCGTAAAGAACTCCAAATAGAAGCAGATCTCGTCAAGAAGAGATTGGCTGCTAACCTAGCAGCATTGGAAGACGAGGAAAGGAGTATACATGAAGACGAACTACCGGAACACAGTGAGAGAGTCGAGCAGTGGCTGCAGACAACTGAAGGGGAGAAAAGTGACACTATTCTTAGAACTGAGAAGAACATCCGATTCAACGTCAGGAACATATCGACTACGCCGGTCAAGACTAAGAGTACTGCCAACGTCGATGCATTAGCTGATGCAATAGAGAAGCTAGCAAGACCGAGGATGAAGTGCCCAGACCTGCACGCGTTTTCCGGTTCACCGAATGAGTGGTTGCCCTTCAAAGCTGCCTTTAACGACTCGACGAGAACATACAAGCTGACACCGGCTGAGAACATCCAAAGGCTGAGAAGCAGCCTTAAAGGGGAAGCAAGAGAGCTAGTTGCTTCACTCCTGTACACCGCAAGCAATCCAGAAATCATCATGAAGACCCTGGAACAATGCTTCGGAAGACCAGAAATCATCATCGACCGGGCCATTGATGACCTTCGAAGACTACCGAAACCCGGACCATCTGCAATAGAACTGAACTCATTCGCTGTCAAGCTTCAGAACGTGGTCTGTGTGTTGAGCAACATCGGGAACAGAGGCTACCTGTACAATCCGACGCTGACCAGAGAAACACTGGAGAAGCTGAGCCCCCACATTCGCTCACGCTGGTGTGACTACGCAACCGAACAAGAGGGAATGATCGAGCCCGAGATCATTATGCTATCACGCTTCCTTATGCGCGAAGCGGACCGAGCCCTGCGGTTCAGCTATGCACCACCGACCAGCAAGAAGGAAAACCTGCCGAAACCGAACACAGCATTCAAGAAGAAGACGAACGCCGTGTACAACACTACTGAAGAACTCGCTGAAGCTGAAGAGAAGTGTTCATGCTGCGAGAAGGAACACAAGTTGACAGATTGCCCCAAATATAAGGCAATGACAACTGACGAGCGATGGGAACACGTGAAGAAGAACAAGCTGTGCTTCAAATGTATAGTGAAGAAGCATCGACGCACCAACTGCAAGGCGACATCATGTGGAGTCAACCAATGTTCACGTCCACACCATCAGACTCTACATCAAGAAAGAAAAGACAGTTCAAGCCCAACCGAAGCAGTCATGACAGTGACCACCGCTGCCTCGAATGACATGGCAGTTTTGCTGAAGATGTGTCCAGTCACCGTCGTCGGTCCACGGGGGGAGATCGATACGCTCGCTCTCTTGGATGAAGGGTCCACAGTCACTTTGATTGATGAGAAGTTGGCGCGTACTATCGGAGCAAAAGGACCTTCACTGCCACTACGAATGCGTGGAGTCAACACTACGCAAAGGGAGGAAGAAAGCCAACTTGTCACCGTACAACTGAAGGGCAAGGATAGCAAGCTACATCCACTTCGGGCACGCACCATCAAGAACATGAAGCTGCTGCAACAATCGATTCCCGCAACACTGTTGGATCAAGACCATCTGAGGGACTTACAACGAGATGAAGTCTGCTACGAGTCATCACAACCTGGGATCCTGATTGGAGCTGACCACTGGGAGTACATAGTCTCACAGGAGCTACGAGTCGGAAGAGCGAACCAACCAGCTGCATCGAGAACACAGCTGGGATGGGTCATCCACGGAACCATACCACGCAGCATCATCGCGAACCAAGACAGCGTTCTACACATCTACACACCTGAAGCCATTGAGAAGCAGAACCAAGAGCTGCATGAGCTAATAGAGAAGCATTTTAGCATTGAAGCGATTGGCATCAACCAGAAGCCACGTACGAGTGAAGAAGATCTCCGGGCTACAAATATCGTCGAACAGACAATCAAGAAGATTGACCAAAGATATGAAGTTGGTCTACCATGGAAGAAAGAAGACACGAAACTACCTCAGAGCTACAACATGGCACTTCGTCGTCTTCAAAGCATTGAGAAGAAGATGGATGCTGACCCAGTCTTCGCCGAAGAATATACGAAGCAAATTGAGAACTTACTGCAGAAGCGGTACGCTGAACCATGCGATGGATCGGAGGAGTCTAGCACCGTCTGCTGGTACTTGCCTCACTTCGCAGTACGCAACCCCAACAAGCCCGGGAAGATAAGGCTTGTCTTCGATGCAGCAGCAAAGAGCAATGGAGTCAGCCTGAACGACCACCTGCTGGAAGGACCCGACCTCTTGATGTCCCTACCAGGCATCCTGTTCAGATTCAGAGAGAAGCGAATCGCGATTACGGCAGACATACAGGAGATGTTTCTACAGATTAAGATTCGTCAAGAGGATCAGCCAGCACAACAATTCTTGTGGAGAGGCAACGAGAGAAAGAAGACGCCTCAACGATTCAAGATGACAAGCATGATATTCGGCGCTGCGAGTTCCCCATTCATGGCGCATTTCGTGCGAAACTACAATGCGAGGGTATACGCTCAAACTCACCCTCTCGCCTGCGAAGCCATCACCAGAAGCCACTACATGGACGATTTGGTAGTGAGCTACGATGACGACGTGGAAGCCCATCGAGCCGTGACGGAACTGCGCACAGTGCACGCGGTTGCTGGATTCACATTGCGAGCATGGAACAGCAACAAGGATAGCGTACTGGAAGACGTGCCGGCTGAACTACGAGCTACAACACCGATGCAATTTGACGAAAGGGGGTCAGAGAACAAGATCCTTGGACTCTACTGGAACGCCGAACAAGATGAACTTGGATTCAACACCTCCATGAATAGAGTTCCCGCAGAAGTACGTGCACGAGTCCGCGCGCCAACGAAGAGAGAGGCACTCAGCGCGGTGATGTCCATCTACGATCCGCTCGGACTGCTGAGTCACTATACGATACGAGCAAAAATTGTGCTTCAGAAGCTATGGCGCATCAAGATGTCATGGGATGAACCGATTCCGGAAGAAGAAAATGAGCTGTTCGCCACGTGGTTGGAACAACTGAACGACCTGTCTTGCCTTCGGCTGGAGCGACACTACGAGATTCAAGACAACACTGACCTCGAGCTACATGTACTATGTGATGCCAGCGAACAAGCCTACTCGACCGTGGCATACTGGCGAAGCACGAGACCAGATGGAAGCTTCAGTGTTTGCCTCGTCGCTGCTAAGTCCAAGGTTGCTCCAAAGCGAACGCAAACCATTCCCCGCTTGGAACTACAAGCGGCGGTCATCGGAGCAAAGTTGGCCTACGCCATCAGACATGAACATCGAGTCGAAGTCAAGAGAACGATCTACTGGAGTGACTCAATGACAGTTATACATTGGATACGAAACAATGCAAGAAGATATACGCCCTACGTCGCGCATCGTCTGGGGGAGCTATCTGAACTTACCCAGAAAGAAGATTGGAAGTGGATACCGACCAGCGAGAATACGGCAGACGACGCGACCAGGCTGACGAACACACGCATAATGGCAGAAGATCGATGGTTCCGAGGGCCAGACTTCCTTCGCCGCCCAGAGCATCAGTGGCCGAAGGAGACGTCTGACTACAACCACGAGGAGGAAGTTCTGCACACGCGAGTGGAAGAAGACAAGACGGATGGATGGCTGCCAGATCCATCACACTTCTCTAAGTACGAGACACTAGTCAGAGCTACAGCACGAGTACTCTTCTTCATCGAGAGATGTCGACGACGAGCCACGAACATGGAAAACCGGCACATCGAAGATGCGGAACGTGCGCTTATTCGCCACGCACAAAAGGAGAGCTTCGCAGACGAGCTGCAACGAATGAAAACGTCTCGTCCAATCACGAAATCGAGTCGCCTGTTCCGGTTGGACCCGATTTTAGAAGATAGCATTCTACGAGTACGAGGTCGCATTGGAGCTTCCGACGCACCGATTGAGATGAAGCGGCCCATAATACTCGACGGTCGTCACCGCATCACAAGACTTATCGTCTTGCGAGAACACTGCGCAGCTGGTCACGCTAACAGGGAGCGTGTGACTAACGACCTCAGACAGAAATATTGGGTGATTCATCTACGACCGACAGTACGTGGCATCGAGAAGGAATGCAGACTCTGCCAAGTACGGAAGATGAAGCCTCTACCACCAGCTACGGGAGACTTGCCGAAAGCCCGCCTCACGCCGTTCCTGCGCCCTTTCAGCCACTGCGGAACTGACTATTTTGGGCCCATGATAGTAAAGATTGGACGACGCCGGGAGAAGAGATGGGGCGCCCTCTATACGTGCCTCACTACACGCGCCGTACACATAGAGGTCGTTACTACACTTTCCGTCAACTCTGCAATCATGGCACTGAGAAGAATGGCTGCGCGACGAGGTTGGCCCCGTATCATGATGTCCGACAACGCATCGAACTTTCGAGGTGCAGACAAAGAACTGCGGGCTGCCTACGTGGAATGGGCACCAGTTCTGCGAGATGAAGGACAACTACATCGAATGGAATGGCGCTTTATACCTCCTGGCGCACCGAACCAGGGGGGAGCCTGGGAGCGACTGGTGCGATCAGTCAAAGTCGCATTAGCCGCCACCTTGAACGAGAAGGAACCACCCGAAGAAGTATTGATCACCCTCCTGACAGAAGCGGAATTCTCCATCAACGCGAGGCCACTTACGCACGTTAGCGTGAACCCCGAGGAACCCGAGGCGCTAACTCCGAACCATTTTTTGCTAGGGTCATCCAACGGTCTACCTACCACTGGTCCGTGCAGCGAGGCAGATCGACGAACATGGAGAATGAGCCAAGCGCTTGCTGACCACTTTTGGCGGCGCTGGCTTCGAGAGTACCTTCCGACATTGGTACCTCGCGGCGAGCCTACGAGCAACAGACGACCACTTCAAGAAGGAGACATCGTTGTGGTCGTAGACCACACTCTACCCCGAAATGTGTGGCCAATGGGAGTCGTCGAGCGCACCTACAAGGGACCTGACGGAGGCGTACGGGTGGCGGATGTCCGGACGAAGACTGGCGTCTTCAAGCGGCCGACCAGCAAACTCGTCGTGTTGGTGAAAAAGGAGGCTGCGCGAGCTACGCCGGGGGGAGGATGTTCTGGACACGACGAGCCTTCGTAGGATAGGTTGAATAAGATCCTTCTTAGTCTAGTCTAGGTTTGTAACGTCAAAGGAGGTTGAAATACCTCAACATGAATGCTGGCCGCAAGCACATTCAAAAATTCAAATACCTGCGAACGAACGAACCATTTGATCGTCTATTGTTTTTTCTCATTCTAATTTTGGAAAATGTAGGGGAGATTTTTGTATAAATAGGCACGCTAGCTAGAATAAGTTCAGTTTATACTCGGACGCGATCAAGAAAACCTGAAGAAGTAAATAAAGCTGGAAACAAGAACAAAGTGTTTTACTGGAAAAATTCAAGAAGCTTACAGTCCACAACACAGGTGTTGTAATGCCATTAATATCAATTGAACACTGACCGACTGCCACCAGCGTACCCTGACCCCCCACACCCCACAGTATTCACCAATTACAGACCCTGTCCTCACAGGGCAGGGGTCAGGTACGTTTGGTTATTAATATTTTATGAGATTTCCGATAGAAGTGCGATTTGATAAAATAATGTCCATTTTATTGAAGGTTTTTGTTGATCGCGATATGTCGTATGCCTAGTAGATAAGTATTGATGAATTTATTCAAATAAAAGCAAACAAACTGATTATAACTTGATTTATTGAGAGAAGCGTAGGTCATAGACTATATACCAATAGGGAGGTGACGAAACTCTAGTGTTGTGCTAATCGATAAAGAAGGGATTGAAATTTATATTTACAACAAGTATTATGTAAGAACCCAAGGAAGGAGGTCCCCAAGATACAGGTTTATCCTAGTTTGGGGATCAAAGATGTATTAGCAATTTTGGTCACAAAGCTAGACAAATCCCGGAAAACCTGGAGAAACTAGTTGTGGGCAAAGTGGATGGAAAAAGAAAACGAGGACGAACACTCAGCTGGTCTGACATAGTGAAGAAAATCTCGGGTTCCCAGTGACTACGCTCTCAGAGAAGCCGAAGATAGGCGCGCAAGCAGCTGGTCAACTCTTCGACGAAGACTTTCCAAAACGGACATGATCTTCAATAATGTGAAGGTGAGGTGCGGGTTCGAATCCTGCCGAAATCGAAATTTTTTGGGATATTTTTAAAAAAGTTTTCGTAGAAAGTGAAGAATCATACAATCATCATTACGATGAAGGTGAAGTGGATACGCTACTTTATATTGACTCGACGAGGGGTTTGCAATATTTTTTCTTAAGTTAAATTAAAGTCCCTTAGTATTCTACTTCTAATACTTAACTTTGCTACATGATACGCATCAATCAAACAACTTAGTATACAAAGGTAACGTTTCTAATATAAAAAATAAGAACGTGTAACAAACAATTAATAACAGTCATGTGAATCAAGTAAATTGTATGATTGAATAGCAATTTGTCCAAGTTAGCGCATTCGATGGATTTATTTACGCAGAACTGGGGTTGCCATGTGAACGTTAAATAAATGTAAATTAAATGAGGACTAGGTGGCGATTTCCTTTTCCTCAGCTATTAACGACATAGAATGTATTCCTAGCACGTGTGCTAGGCATTGCTCGATTATAGGCAATATTTATGCCACTTAACATCAGATGGGACGCCTGCGCGTTCTGTTTATTATCAGCACAACACTTCCACTGCCCTACGTTGACGGTGGTGATCTCAATAATGGGGTTTGTATTGAGGAAGCTGCTGGCGAAATCGCTTTAGTCATTTGTAATGACAAATTACAAACATTAGAATTCATTTCTGGAGACCCCGGATGTTCCACTGAAACTTACAGCTCGCGCTTCTTTACCAACCGAAATGATACTGTAAGACTGGAACCAATATACTAAGGATTTGTTTCTTTAATGTTTAGCATTCACATTTAAATAAATACGGACCCTATCTGTTCTCAGCTTTACAATATAGCCATATAATTGGCTTATGAATACTTTTGTTTTAACCTAGTTTATAATTTATTATTTATTTACAGAAAATTACAATATACAATACAATAATAATTACGGCTAAGGGGGCGACTCGGCCTAATATTTACACTTAAATCTATTTTCTAAAAATCTAAGCCGTCACCAGAAGGCTAAGTGCCCAGAATGCTGGCAGCATTGCCACGTTGAATGGCAATGCTAATAGTAGTTTTATAAAAACATATATAACTAAGAATGTGTCTATCGCCACTTTTCTTATTGTCTCGTGTTCTTTGAACTACGCAAGACCGTACAAAAACGCCAGGATTTGGGCTGTGTACCAACTCTACTGCACTTGGAGTATAAATCAATCACGTGACATAAATTAATCTATAACTGGCAACCCTAAACTTCATCACACCTACTCACATAAAAACGTGTCTTAATACATAGACACGGTTTGTAATTACATAGCTGTATTAATTTGTGTTAATTCGTTAGAAAACCATGAGAAGGTGCAATCTATAATGATATTGTCTTTAGACACGCTCTGTTTTTGCGTCGCAGCCACCCAAGCGGTACAAACTAATCGGGCTGCAATCGTTTTGTTTGTATGACCCATAGCAAACGAGAAACTATAACAACCACTTGCTCCATAAGTCATCCATACGCTTCAGTCTCTTACTAACAGAAGCAAAAGGCATCTAACCATCGTGAGTGGCAAGTTTGCAACGATTCAGAATTATTCTGAGATCGGCATTTCGCAGAACTGCTGTCGTTGAAGTGTGGTTTTCACAGATATTTGAAATGTGAGTCGGTTGGTGATCAGTTTCATGCTAAGAATCGGGTATACTGCAAGTTTCAAGCTAGGTTTCACTAGGAGGGTCAACACTTTCTCTCTGCTGCTGCGATTGACATCCGCGCTGCTAATAATAATAATTCATTTCTTTATTCAGACAACTTAGTCTATTTTGTTAGTAAACTTAGGGCTAGGGGGTTAAAACTTAATGCTAAACACGGATTTTGTTCTCTGATGTAGGTATACAACAGAGGACAATCAAATTTGGTGGATATCACATTTAGGATGCTGTTACTGCTCTCGCGGATTCTGCTGAGCAGTGAGGCTGTCTTTTTTGCGCCATATTGCATCGAAAGAGTCGGTACGAGCCTCGGCGAACATACCTGACGCGCTGCAAAACCGCTAAATATGTGAATCTTTTCTTTGGTAAAGAACGGATATGATGGACTCCTATCAGCCATGGTCACTACGGTTACTTTCTCTTCTGCATCTACTTGCTGTGCTTGTGGGTACGCGCTTAGGTATTGTTTCGTGAGACCGAAGGAAAAAGCTGATAAGTGCCTGGATAAGATTTTTATCCGCTGAGCTCAAAAGGCTACAACACTTGAATCATAATGAACTGAACATAGCCTTCTTAGGCTTGCTGATGACGTCATATAGTTTGTTTCACAAATCATTTAGGTAGTACCCTTTAAAACACGCAAAAACCATTACCCTTCCCTATATAAACTCAATCTATCTCGATACTAAATCGATCCGTACGTCTGACAGTTGACGGTGAAAAAACAGAAAGTAATTTTTACTCCAATCAATCACCAGAAAAAACGGGCCAAGTCGGGGGATAATTCGCCTGGATTCCGGAGTAGATTTACTGTCACGTCGTCGCGTGTACAACGACGAGAGGGTTTTGGGAGGAAGCTGGTTGAAGCCGGTTGGAACCGGTTGCCAGCGCTTCAGGTACTTCTCTGACCCAAATAGCGCCCAAACCTATTTTATTTATTATTACATTGAACAAAGGAAATTTCGAAAGTTTCATTGGGTAGTTTGTTAAACCTATTGTAAGCTTTTTTTTAATGCCTCTGTAATCGTTTTTTTTGTATAGTTTAGGCAGAGATGCGAAAATATAGTTTACTCTTTGTGGCCCTCAAACTCTATTCGCTTTAAACAACTTCTTTTTCAAAATTCCCATTGACCATCCATGGCGCTTAAAAATGGAAGTCTTAAAACTGGAGAGATGGTATTGTTTCCTCGATCGTTGATGACTGTAAAGGTATTGCTTTAACTCTGGCGGAAGCTGCTGCTCATTTCCTGATGGATTTCTACACCAAGGCTTAATTGTGGAGACTTTACAATCAGGCCAAAAGCTAGTTAGGTACAAAGGACTTAAAAACATCTAGCACCGCTACCGGAACGAAATCTCAATATGGGACAAACCTGGAACGATTTCAGCGTTAAATTTGAATTT
The DNA here is from genome assembly GCA_947086465.1 of Eupithecia exiguata. Taxonomy (NCBI): domain Eukaryota; kingdom Metazoa; phylum Arthropoda; class Insecta; order Lepidoptera; family Geometridae; genus Eupithecia; species Eupithecia exiguata. The sequence goes on along the minus strand of OX352247.1, from coordinate 6,763,089 downwards.
CCGTGTACGGAGTACTTTGGGCCGAGATGAGGACGAACCCGGAACACTTCACTGGAAGCCACCACTATAAACGTATCCAAATATAATGATTATATGACCATGTTTTTGTGCTGAGCGGCAGTTTTGGAGTCCTGATCTGCGCAACCTTTAATTGTGTGTACAGGTATTGTTGGTAGGAACCGTCTACACGCTTGCATCCTGACTGCAGCAATATAATGAGCATCGCCGACTCATTGTCCGCTCCTAAAAAGAGAATATAAATAACCAAATGAGAATGGAAAAACGGCAAAAATGGTAAAATAAGGGAAGTGAGACAAAGGCGCCGATCTCGGATAATTTCTTCGGGATATGCACCAATTGTCACTGTTTTGTTCTATTTTCTCACTGACAGGCTTGGGAAGACGCGCGAGGCAATAAAATCGTCAGCAACACCTTCCTTTTTGTGAAAATAGTCAGATAATTATTTAAACGACCAGGGAATTCTTTGAGATCTGACCGAAGATAGGCAACGAGATTGCAACATGCATAATAGGATGATTGATATTCATAAGGCTTGCCAAATGCTTGCAATGTCTAGAGACCCTTCTCATCAAGACTTTGATTAAATCCAAGGTCAAAATCAGGCGGAACCACACACCCCTCGAATCGCAATTCCAGTATTACGCCAACAATCACCCGTAACTAAAGATATCAGATAAAACTCGCTTAATATTCGACACCATTGAGAAATAAATGTCCAAATATTTGTTCCTCGATTCAAATAAAACCGTGTCTAAAGCCAGCCAGTCCCAGGAGACGGGTCAAACAATACCATCAGTAAAGTGCACTCTCCTACAATAAAATAGAACACGATTTTCTTTCACTTACGTAATCATGCCGTTTGTGTTTACCAACTGATTCCCCGGCCAATCTTGAGCTCTACTTCCATTAGTTTATGGTTTTATTCCCATTGGCAATGATTTCAGACTAGTTCTGTCGTGATATTGCAAAAGGAACTGTAAAGCTGCTACTGGTTTCGTTGAAGTTAGCTTGCGGAGCTCTGGGCAGAAAAGTGGACAATTCCTTAAGGTAGGATTCGCCACGGCTAATATTTCGCGGTTATATTGGCTTAGAGATAGAGGCTGGATAAAATTTATACGGTTGCCTGAGATGAGTCACGGCTCCGTATCAAAATTAAATATCTGTGGGGTGGAATTTGGGTAAAAATGTGTTATGCTGGACACACTTTCACTTTTATGAGATGTTCTTTGCGGCCGGGCTTAGGGTGGTTATGATGCTACGTAAAATATTCTCCCGTCCGTTTTATCGGCACGCTTCATACATTGGAGATGGCAAAGTCTACAAATCAAGACAAGAACTTTGAAGATTCTCTTCAGAGGCTTCTACTAAGAACCTATTTCATCATTATCAGCCTATACAGTCCACATTTGGAAATAGGCCTCCTAAAATGAACTAATTGACAGACAAGGCTCTCTGAGACTAAGTAATGTGGGTGTTGACGCTTTTAATACATAACAACACAAAAAGCGAAGTCAATTTTTCAAGAGAAACATAAATATCTTGGCTATTACAAGTACTTATATGAACCTAATCGTCAAGTTCAACCACCATCAAATTCCGTCGAATGTCCCACCATCCTCAAGAACAGACCGTGACGGGAACATTAGTCCACAGGAAGCCAATTACAAGTGATATTTATTTATTATCGTTTGATTTATGCATCAGCTATCAATGGGTCTAAGGGAGCGGTCGCCGTACGACGCGCATCGCTGGATTTTTTGTTCGTTGGTGTTATGGTTTAATAGAAGCGGCATGGCAACTAAATACAGAAAATAAAATTGACCAAAAAAGAGAACATTTAAATTGCAGTAGTAAGGTGAATTCACTAGTAGGTACTAGGTATAATGCAAAAATCGTTTGACCACCAACTCACATAATATGAGAAGACGACGTCGCATAATTAAAGGTCTTTAAACCTACCTAATAACTTAATCAGTTATCCATAACACAAGCAGTTAGCTCAATTCTTTCAATTGTAAATACTAGTTTTAATTTAATTCTATTATTTGATTGTATTTTTTTTGTTAATAAAGCAGAGTTAACACAAGCTCTGCTTAGCTTGGGTTTTGATGCTGTGTGCATAGGGTATGCATGCATACCTATGCACAGATTTTTTAAATTGCATAATCGATTATTAACTTTATAGTACATTACCGAAAAAAAATATCTCTTACAATTTTTTAATAATTTAGTAAAAAGACTACACAGAATACAGTTTGGGGTGATAAAAACGCTGCCCTTTTTCTGTGACGTCACCGTTCAGTTTGTCAAATCAAAGTGCTTATGTTCCTTCACTCAAAATAAAATATGAATCAAATACCTCAATGATAGAGACTATCATGTTTGTGTGTTGTGATAATCTTTTACCTTTCTTTCAAAAAAGATCGCTAAAGCTTCATATTACGTATGTAATATGAAGCTTTAGCGATCTTTTTTCACCGTATGGTGAACGGTGACTCACGTTAGAGATTTTGCGATTGAGTACTCTTCATTTAATAATTTCACAATAAAAACATCAAAAAATACAAAAATATATATATATGCAAATATATTTATACATCAATAGAGAAAACAAATAGAAATAATCCGTTTTTTTAAGTCATATGCATATACACTATTGTCTAGCATTATTATTATGGTTAAAATGTAGTATTTTGTCTTATCTATTTATGCACATGTACCCACTTTTATAACTTTGTCTCTCTCTCCCAACAAAGTTTGCTGGAAGAGGGAGAGATTTTTTAGGGTTAAGCTCGCCTTTGCCATATTTTTTTTAGTGTAATGTTTTATTAATGTAAATCTTTTTTCGTGCAATAAAGAATATTATATTATTTCTGAGGTTGTTAAGACTCTTCTAGCGTCCAAACATCAATGTCCGCCCGTAGCGTCAATTTTCACGCGTCGCTGCTACTATTAATATTCAAATTGGCGCGATCTGTCCTGTGGACGGTCTATAATTTATGTGAACGCAATCCGGACTGAATAACGAAACTGTGTAATTGAGCCTTTGTTGTGGAAGGAATTTTTGAATATTGCATTGCGGCGTGGGTTGTCACTTGCCAGGTTTTTTTCGAGTTTTGAACGCGGTTTTGGTAGAGTCCTCGTGCACATATGTACATAATAAAAAGACTTTTTTTAACCACATTATAAAATAATTACAACACTTAAGTCTATTTTCTATAAATCTAAACCGCAACGGAAGGCAGAGTGCCCAGAATGCTGGCAGCATTGCCACGTTGCAGCGTTGAATGGCAATGCTTAATTCGTTGACGGAAATAAAATCCAACATTCCGATAACCTGTGGACTCTATTAGCAGTTTCGTAAGATCTTTATACATAGCGTGTGCCCCAGGACCCCAAGCATCTAGGGTTTCCACCCCAAACAGCTCAAATAGGCATCCTCGGTCAAGATTAGCGTATTTTCGCCGTTTGAGGAACTCCGCTGATGTTGCTGCGGAGCCAGCCCTTACTGATGTCCCTACAAGATGAGAAGGTGCTAGGGTGCACAACACAAGTGGCATCCCAAACTAAAGGCCGACCCATCTTCCAAGGAATCAGAGTCATAATAAAAACATATCTTCTGTGTTGTGTATTGTATTAATTAGATATAACCTAAGCTTAGGTTAGCTTGGTGCTAGGTAATGCTGTGTGAATTGTCCAGCTTTATTGATTTTAAGATTTATGAGCACAAATTTAATAAATGGAAACCATTATTTTCTAGTATTTAAGTGGTCAGTGTCTCCAATTTAAAAAGCAATAAAACACATTTTAAACGGACATGACGGACAACAAAAGCCCCAAATAATCATTAGGCGATTTATATCCAAATGGCAATACCATTGTAATCGATTCCCATGACATGTGGCGGGTCACAGAATACAGAGCACCCTGTAGGGTGCGCGTGCGCCGGTCATCCGGAACCGATGTATCAACGGCTGGAGATTTGGGAAGTGATGTTTTATTCTGTCACTTTTATTAAGCTTTTTAACAGCTGGCATTTAGGAAGTTGAGTTGAGTATTTTTTAGTTACTCATGGCAGACGTCACAGAAAAATGAGTCGTCACGAAGAAATCTCGCTAGTATCGACAAACCGAACTCACGCCTCTCTGGTCTAATTGTGGCGAAATGCGATTAGGGAAAAAATGTTCCGATGAAAAATGAGTTTGTGGCACTCGATTTATACATGAATCTAGTGACTTCGTACAGGTGTATTAAGTTACTGGAAAATAATGATAGATGACAATAAGACCTTTCCATAAATATATCGCACACCAGTAGGTACACCAATACTAGGTTACTATTTTATGTATAAGCCGATGGGCCAAAATGATATTTGGTGGCACCTTTTACATTAGATCTAGTCCAGTTCGACTAAGATACCCCACCGATAAGATACTCGACAGCCATGGCCGTTGTGCACCTACCTAGTGATTTGACATCCTCCACTGTGGTGGTGGTAGTAATGTGCCGCAGGCGCGTCGTCACGGCGCCTGCCGCGCGACAATGCGACGGTTTCACGCGTCACCGGCGCGCGCCGACGCCCGCGATAATTCTACATTCATTATAGTTACTGACGGTTCTGATTCTGAGGCTATATCATATAGTGCTCGATGATTAGGATTTGATCAATAGCTCCCTGACTTCGGTGATCATCTTAGGTAGACCCAGGTTCCGGTGCCAGGGCTTAACACCGGGGCAGCAACAGAAATTTTACCTGTGTCTCTTTATCAGACCCGAAACCAGAGGTTATTATAACTTGCCAGAAACAAAATCACTTCTCCTAACGAATATAACTTTCATTCGTGTGGACACACGAAATAGGTTGGCACTTTAGCAGATTTACTGATGCGTTACTATTTCTTGAAGTCTTATTTATGTTACTGAAATTTCCATCACAAAAACGACCACTCAATGATTTTTACTCTTTTGGAATTGCCATCAAAAACGAAGTGAAACAAGTTGGCTGGTGTACTATTTGTGAAATAAATTACAATAAATACAACAACCAAAATTTAATTTTAGATGTAAAATGCTATATCCGTGCTCTCAAAGATCGTGTCCAGCTCAATAGCAAACTTTTCGAAGCTCAAATCCATAAAACAATAATTTTTCCAAACATCGCAACGAGATAGACAAGTTGCATTATTCAATGCGCAGGAGTCGAGACGGGTGGGCCAGTCTATTTCCGACAGTTTCCGAGAACTGCCGAGCGCAGATTCCGACACGATAGGTGCTGTAGATTAATGGTCCTGTACTTATTTTAGCATGCTAATGCGTTATCTTATCTAAGGGTAAATTGGTATAGGAGCATATGTATTTAGTTAATACATGTATGTTTTTAGTAACATCTTTAATAAATACATACATGAATTAGTCCTATTCATCAAGATTATCATTCTACCCGAGGGTGTCATAAGAGGCTACTAAGGGATATGCTATGGCACTTATGAGAGGCCAATGTCAGTGGACTAACATAGGCTGATGATGATGATGTTGAAAGGATATGCATCGGAGGGTAGCCAGCAGCGCCACCTGCATCGCAAGTGACATCACACCTATCACAGATTACAGTGCGTGTTGTTATTATTGTTAGGTGTGGTGTAACTTCATCGAGTCATGCCACCGGAGCCATGATAGACATTATTGTTTTGGCGCATCATTATTTTATTCAAACTTTAAAATAAGGCCTTGAAGAAATATTGATTACACTTTGCATTATTTTTATCAGGCATTACGTTAGAGTTATTTCCCAATAGTAGTCAAGTAGCCTATTTTGGTTGTCAACAAGTTGTGAAGCGATACACAACTGAAGTGAAGAATCACCAATTTCCCAAGATACCAATTTTTAGGGACTTCTGATGATTTCTCGTCTTGGATATTTAAACTAGCCGGCCAGATCGCCAGAAATGGCACATTAGATATTACATACCTACATATTTATAAATATGTAAGTTTTTATAATAGACATAGGTAACCTAAAAACGTTTAGAAGAATAATTACCTAATAAGAAAATCATTATTAACAAAGAAAAAATAAAATAATAATAAAATAATTGCATTTATTGAATAAGAAGACGAATAATTTGTATCCTGGACTTTGAGCTGTTTAAAATTTTGAGTTAGTTGGTTTTTTTTCACGATTCCCAAAATCAGCTTTAAATTATGCAAAATCCTATTGTTTAGTTCTCACAGGATGTCTATCTAAATTGCACGTCGATTAGTTTCCAAGTATTTCTACTTTATATGCGTTTTGCAAGTTTGCGTCTTGCAATCGGAAAAGGGCGAAATGAAACGGATATGCTCAAATGGAAACACGCTACTTTTGCATTGTACCAATACGAGTTCTTGACCTTTGGACACCCAGGGACAATGATGATGATGAAAACACAACAATCATCAAGTTTATGTAGGTTTATTATATGTTTGTATGTAAGGTAGGTAGTTATTTTACTAAAGTTAGTAGTAAATATATATCAGTCATCTCGTATCCATAACAAAAATAATGTTAAATACATGTGTATTTTAGATTATCTTAGGTACACCCCCTGCCTTTCTTAAATTCACAATTCTTTCCATCCCAAGGTTGCCTGGAAGAGATCGCTTCTAAGCGATAAGGCCGCCCATTGTACTTATCTTATGTGATGTCTCTTTCTTATGTTATTTTCTAGTGTACAATTAAGAATTTTTGTATTGTATTGTATAGCCTATTCTAACGAAAACAAACGAATACTATCCCTTTGTAGTAGGTACTTACTTAGGTATATTATTAGAGATCTAATATGAACAGTCATATGGCAAGGCGTTGCAGCACAGCTATGAAACACTCGCGCTGTCGTGATCTGTCGCCCATCTCCTCACGGCATCGGGACGTGAGATGCTGGCTCCAGATATAACATAGGTTTGAGATGGAGATAAACGCAAATGGGTGATGGTATGCGTGTTGGAAACTAAGGAACGGTCGTGTCATTGCTCTTTAGGTGCTTTAGGTCAGTTTTGTCTGGCGTTATTTGAGTTTCCGCGTTCATTTTACAACTTCTTTTAAAATAAAAGTTTTGAAACTATCACGGTTATTTACTTTAAAGTCATTTAAAATGGGATATTATATTTTAAAATGTTGAGGCTACTGAATAAATCCTTACGAACTGGCTAGCCTAAGGGTAGGTATGTGCATAGGTTTTTTTAAATTATTTAATTTATAATAATAACACTGTTTTAACCGGATTGATCGCGTACATTTTATATTTTGTTTACTTGTTGTTAGTCTGCCTGTGTGACCATGGAAGCTGAAAAGCCTCCAAAACGTCAGGTTATAAACAAAATATAAAATATACGCGATTTATCCGGTTAAAACAGTGTTTTATTATGAGTTCTCGCGAAAATAACATTAGAATATACTAATTAATTTATTTTTCAATTTTAGGATACAATTTCACACATAGAGGTACCCATATAACACAAACACTGCTTAGCTTGGGGCTAGATAATGCTGTGTGAATTGTCCAGCATTATTATTATAGAACTTCTTCGTCAACAAAGAAAATTGCAATCAAATAATACAATTAAATTAAAACTAGTAATTAAAATTGAAACAACTGAACTAACTGCAGATTGTTGGAAAAAATCTACAGGTAGCTCAACTGATCTGACTTATAGAACTGGTGTTGACCTGCAAATTGTACAAATGTTAGTCACGAAGCGGGAATCGAACCCAAAACCTGCTCTAGGTTGCGGGATTGATTCCCTCTTCTTGTCACAGGCGGACCTTCGCTTGCTGCGCCACTGCGGTCGTCCGTATTAATATTCCGTAACTTGTGAACTTGTATGTAGACGTGCTAGTAGGTCACTTGCCATAATTTGTAGTCTAGTTACTATAGTAACCCATTGGACTAATTGCTGGAGTCGTAGGACATTGGGCATGGACTACAAATTAGTAATGATCGCCTTGTAACGGTCGTAATTGCCATCAATTGGTCAATAGGTTTCATGCGACGGTTATTCTGTAATTATTTCAATGAAATAGGGTGGTCTATACCTATACGTGATGCAAAGGCCGCATGCTGATGTGTTCTGAAAATGTTGTGAGCTATTGGAGGCACTTTTGTGTTATTTAGTAGTCTTGGCTTCTCTGAATTCCTGCTCTCCTGGTACTTGAGTGAACATAACCTCATGTTTAACTCACGTAGACAAAGACTGTCTGTTCGAAAATGACCTTTCTCATGCTGTCCCGCTTCGATCAAATATAACCTAAGCGTAAAAGAGACGGTCATTTTCCACCTTACCCTGCACTAGTTTCCAAAACAATTTCCGCCATAACGTTCAAAATTACGCGAACCTATCAGCACTTAAAGTGGTGAAACGCTACTAACAAGAGAACATCGTGCAAGCAATAATCATCATAATTGGAGAGGCTCCCTACACTAAGCTGAGCACACACTGATGCTATCTGGTAAGCTAGGTGTCACGTATGTAATTGCCGAGGTACTATCAGATGGTAGGCCACTGGATCTGTATGCTAAACTAGTTTTGTGGGTGTAGTGCGAGAGACTTGGAGCTAGGTCTACCTCATTGGATACCAAGACTCAGATAGGACCTTCCTCACCTCAGCCTTTATTGGTCCACCGCTGGACGCAAGCCTCCCCCCTGATAATAACCTTATTGGTTTTTATCTCATGGGGGTATCTCACGAAGCGACAGAAATCAAAAGTACCACTTTATTTCCGTGTCAGTGTTTTATTTTAAGAATATCCTTTTCTAAGTGTAAATTTTTTTGTATTTAAGGAAATAAATAATTTTTGATTTTAATTTTGATTTTGGTAATGCCCGTAATCCCCACGCTGGGCATGCGGGTTGGGGATCGCAGTTTGGTGGTAGATCAATGCCTATGATCTAGCCGTGTAGTGCTGGCTTAGAATTTGCACCACCCCAATTCTTCCCGTGGGTGTCGTGAGAGGCGACTAAGGGACATATACACAGGGGGGCGGGCAGCAGCGTCTCTTGCAGATAGGACCTTAAATTAGGAGTAATACCTTATTCAACAGGAATAAAACATGAAAAATAATACGTAAATGTGACTTATAGTGTGTCAATGAAATCCGCCAGAGTTCCGAGTTCGTTTCGACAATTAGTATCTATACTAAGTTTTTTTTTGTTATAGTGCTTACCCGCACTTTGTTTTTTTTTAATACTATCTATACGTCTCATTTTGTATGAGATGGGCGTAGCTTTTTGCTTTATAGTGTGTTACTTGCACTGGGGTAATCTTCTACGAATTTTTTAATAATATACCAAAAAAAATTGATTTCGGCAGGATTCGAACTCGCGCCTCACCTTAGTGAGTCGTGTTCCATGTCTGCCAGCGAGCGCAGCTGATAGAGGCGCTGTACCATATCTCATAGACAAATGAGACGATCACGATAACGTCTCGATACCATTGTCAAAACGAACTCGGTGCTCTGGTTAGTGAGTAGACTCATAGAACACTTCATCCTCTCAAGTTCATGGTGTTGCTAATATAGCATTGAGTTCGTTCTGTCTAATCCAAAACTATTCTCAGTTGACGCCTTATCAAAAATGCAGAAATACGATTGACACGAGTAGATATTTCTTTGATTTTAATTTTTACTTTACACGTGGTTGATAACTAAGTTGTAAGCTATAACTACCTGTAATTGGGGGGTCACATCGGGGTCACATCGGCACATGCCTTATGTGATTTTTATTGTGTCTGAGTGTTTCCTCTGTTGGTTCTAAATAAATAACAGCACGTGCTTTGACTCTATAAGGCCGATACACAATGATGTATCTTTCTGCCACTGGCTACAACACTATCTACCTACCTACCTCGTCAGTACCGTAACCAAGGTGCGCAAATCCAGGATGTACTTACGATAAGCCCAAGTAACCACCATGCCAGAAACGTCGTGGTGTTAGATTGATTAACTGTCCAGATAGGACGCTTGTTTAGGACAGTCCATTCATAACTTGGATTTTGTGCTTATTAAAAACACTATATTTTTTATCTGAGATCTGCGACATGTTGTTTTATAGCCTACTTTTCAAGTTTTTGAGAAAATAATAAGTTTTAGAAGGTACCAACATTCATTGAGAAAAACATATTGAAAGAATAGAAATTAAAACAACTGTTTCAATTGTAAAGTACCTATTTACAATTGTAACAGTTGAGCAAACGGTTGCAAACAATCTAGAGGTAGCTGAACAGATCCGTATCAATAGCAATCGAAGAGTACCTGAGACTACATAATACTTTATTACAATAAGAGTATGATATTTAACATGATAACTCTGATGTAAGAACAGTTGGAAAAAGTCAAATCGTTAAATAAGGTGATATTTTTGATTTCGGTTGGTCTCTTTAATAATAAGCTAAAGTTAAGAAGTGACTAAGAAACCTATAGCTTAATAGTTTTAACTTTTTAAGTTACAGCTAAACCCGTTGATCAAGGATGCTGGTACAAATAGTGGCATGGTGATGGAAGGTAGAGTTTTTATGACACAAGTTTGTTCTGGATAAAAAGCAGCATAAATTTAATTCTGTGTCCTTTTACCATGCAAAATCTCACTCACATCCAGGTATCCTAACACAGCTAGCTGTATTAATTATCAGACATTGAAATGTTAGTAGAAATTTTATAAATAATTCGCATAAACAGGGTGTAACAAAACTGAAGGACCAATCTTTCAGAGGGAGTTTAGTTTTGATAACAGAACACGGGATTAATATTTTGGTCCTAAAAAATTTAACAGATGTCGAAAGCTGGTCATACGCTCGTCTAGTTTTAAGCAAGTTATAACCCAGGTAGCCTTGCAGGAATTTCGTGGGATACATAAATAATAATACTAATAATAAAAACGTTTATTTGAAACTTATAAATAACTAAATAATTGCATGCTTACTCGAAACAAAAAAAATGAGTAGGTATCTAATAATATCCAGTCTCAGAAATGCTTTTTGAACTTTTTCGAGAAGCAGATCATTATTTTTCATGTAGACTCCTTATCATCTTATAGCAACAATTACGTAAGTGTGATGTCATCTTTTTCACTATAAACTATACATTCATTTAGTCATCATCGTTCACAGCCACAGGTTACAGAATATCACAGTCTGTCAAGTTTAAGAGGTGGTCATATCATCAGTGGAAACGAACCTTTATGTCAGATAAAGCGTGTGTTCACATTCACAAGATTACAGTCATTTAAGAATGCTTGCAACGTTGTTTATTTTCTCGTCGTGCCACGCATATGTAGGAACCTTGTGGCTGTTCTGAATGCTTAAAGCGTGTTGATTCTGTAGATAAAAATGTACCTACCTAGTTGCAAAGTTGCAAGTATTCAAATTTCTTAGTTCCCGATCCGAGGACAAGACAAGTCCTCGACGGTGTGCCTAGCCTAAAATATGCGCCCTGGGTTCATATTTACCACACAACTAACTTCCTGTCAGCGGCTTTGCACGCGTTTTAGATTTAAATGTAGCTTATATGTTATTTCTGGTAAGGTCTTTTTAGTGTTAAATACATATGTATTTTAGATAATCTTAGATACACCCCCTGCCTTTCTTAAATGCACAATTCTTTCCATCCCAAGGTTGCCTGGAAGAGATCGCTTCTAAGCGATAAGGCCGCCCATTGTATTTATCTTATGTGATTTTCTCGTGTACAATAAAGAATTTTTGTATTGTATTGTATTGTATTTCTGGTACAGGTATTTCTGTGTGTAAATTTTGTAGTCTGATCCATTTAGTTGTTTCGGCGTTGTCGGCTAAGCATGTTCACAACGGCACAAACTTTCGCCTTTTTAACATAAGTAGGATAGGAGAATAGGATCCAGCATAGGTCCGGTCAGGTTTTGAGTATTACTGCTATGTTTAGGAGAGCTCGGTCAAGTACCAGCATGCAGCCTTATACTCGATAGAACGGAGAGCCTTCAGACTCATTGACGAGCAGTAGGTACCTTGCAGAGACTAAGGTCCAAAGTCTCGAACACCGCCGCAAGGTCGCTTGTCTCTCGATGTTTTATAGGATAAATTTCGGAAAATGCTCGCAGGAACAACATGACCTGATTCCAGCATACCCCACTCCAGGACAAGCAGACGCATAGCGCATTACCACCCATTACCATTACACTACTTGGTGGATAAACCGTCAAATGGCACTAAGCGGTTTTCCCCCACCTTCATTATTCGTACCGCTGCTGCTGGGGTTAGGAACATGCTGCTGTTTTACTGGTCAATTACAACCTGAGTCTCTTCATGACAAGAGTGAATAGGTATCTTCTAGACCGCGCTCTAGTGGTACATCGTTGGCCACTTCTTCACTTTCCATCAGATGAGATTGTGGTCAAACGAAGGTCAATTGAATATAAAAAACACTGTTCTTTTGAATATAGCTGTTGGTAGGCACCTACACTAGATCAACAATCTACACAATTTAACAATTTTCTTATCAGTTTTTAACCACCTTTTAATGGTGTGCATTCAGCGACGAAAGTTGCTGATCACGAATGAAACAGTACTTTTCTTCATGACCCTAAAATGGTAGGTATAAGATTTTCTTAAAACTTTTATGTTCTAGTAAGGAGCGTAAGCTACAAACTATGCCTTTCCTTTTATGTATCTTGCTGAACTCGCCGAGTCGTTTTATTAATCGATTCGTGTTTACCCTTCTACCAAATAAATTAGTTCAAATAAAAAAAATTGAATTCGGACCCTATTATATTCATGTCATGGGTTGATGACAGGTAGAGATAACTCCACATAATTAGATTTTAGCAGCTGTAATCAAAGCCCACCGCAGAATTTCGGCTATTTCCCGAAACAGAGCCATAGAAACCACAATTTATTTGCCGCCTGACAGTTGTCAGTTCTATTTAGCGCGAAGGTAAAACAAAGTTTGCAAACTCTTTGGCGCGAAGTAGAATTTTGGGAATCCCGTCTTGAGAAATAAATTTGAACTGCATCGTTATTACTACCTACTATTAGAGAATTTTGAATTAACTTTACCTTTACATTAAAGCCCCTTGGGTTTATGTTAACTGTATAGGTCTACAACCTAGCTCAGATATTTTTCGTCAGCAACTTCTTCATCACTGTAGTGTTTACCTTCACAAAGTGCACTTGCTAAAATCCAATGGGTTTGTCCAGATCCACTGACTATTTTGGTCTAGTAGGAGTTCTAATAAAACAATGAGTTATTTTGTCAATAGATTTATCTATATATTTTAATGAATAATTTTCAATTACAGCTGTTGCAAAATGTACAGTCTCTTTCATAAATCAAGCATTATTTCGTAGAAAATTGGCAAAACAATTCATATTGCAATTCAAGTAGATTCATTTGTCATGAAAACTGCTAAGCTGTGTTTAAATTATCTGCTTAATTTTTGAAATTTCTTTACTCATGTACAATTTTTTTTAATTAAATTTACCAACCTGTTCGCACTTGTCATGTCTGCTGTCTCTTATGGCTATAAAGTTCCAAAACAATTATTGTATTGTACCTATTTTTAAAATTTATCAAATTATTTTTAGATTTAAGATTTAGTGTTTAAAAATTAAGCAGCTATTTCAACACAGCTTAGTGTTATAAAAATTAAGAGACTTGCTTAAAATTTACATAAATCTATTTCAATTTTAACTTTTCTGCACTTACATTATAGTGAATTCCATGGAAAATTATATTCATTTATAGTTATATATTTGTATTATAACTACAATAATTATTAACTATATATTACAAATTTTAACTTAAGTTATAAAGATTTTTATCAATCGTTTTTTCGCGTGATTTTGATTGTTGTAAGTATTTAAGATTAAATTTTTTTTTCAGCTTGTACTTGCTAATGTTTGTACCTTTATTGAGCTGTTTCTTAAATTCTTTATAATATGTGATTTATGTAAATTTAAACATATGAATAAAAACATAAATTCAACAATCAACAACACGCTATCTCACAGCACAATTGACAAAACATATTTTCCAAATATGTCTATTAGTAAACACGTAATATATACCTTACAAATTGTATTTACAAAATAAAGTAATTTATTTTATAATAGACAATAATAACTATTCACCGAGAATTAAGTAAATCAATTATATTTCTAGAAGAAAAGTGTTTGTAGCTTGCGGTATGAAAATATATTATGTAATAATAATAATAATACTGGCACATTGATTTAACCCTTAACCACTGACGTACGAATGTCATTCGTCACCGCAACCGTTATTGGTTCAAAACTTCGTTGTGCGCGGGAATACGACGTCGCCATTTTTGGTAGTTTCCTAGCCGCCAGTGACGCTTGCGCGGCGAGGGAGAGTGGACTCGAGGCACAAGTCTAAACAGGTGAATTCGATGACCTGACGTATCACATTCGTATGGTCAGTGTTAGTGTAACTTTTTGAGTTTTTTTCTAGAGACAAAATGAATAGCAAACGGTGTCATACGATGTTTTTATGCCGCCCCACAACACACTGAAGCTCTGAAATTTGAGACCTTGAAGAATTGTTACATGTGTTTCATGCAGAAACGACGCAGAACCCATTACAGGTGTGCCATGTATGGCCAACGGATCTGCTAGTAACGTTCAAAAACAACCTGCAATAATTGCCGTTAAAAAGTGCCTATATATGTGATTTGCTGGTAATAATTGATTGATCTCATAAAAACCATCTTAATTACGTTACGAAACGAAGGAAATAAGTTCCTGTAATAGTAGTTTTTTTTTAATTGATTTTTTAAAATTATAAGTGTTTGTTTTGATATCTCTAAGTATGTTATTTAATAAATATTTTTCTATGAATATTTTTACTGTTTAATAGGTCCCAGTAACGAGTATTTGAAATGTTCTTTAATATAACAAATAATAAACATATGAATAACACTTGATAACTTTCTCAGAGGTTTTTAAAAACGCAGACGAATGTCATTCGTACGTCAGTGGTAGTGTAACAAAATGACACGTCAGTGGTTAAGGGTTAAAAATAGGTTTGAAAAAAATAAAAGTCAAAAGAATTAGGATCCAAAAACCGACAAAAATAAATTTTGTAAAAAATACGGTAACTAAAAAATGATTCAAAAACAGAAAGATAAGAAAGTTAGAATAAAAGATAAACCTGAGTTAAGCAAAGAATATAATTTGAAACGGATTTATAAAAAGCTACAAACACCTTTGTTCAGTACAATTTATCCTACGTCTATTGCAGTGGAGAATCTATCGTGTTAACTAATGTGTCATCTACATACGTGGTAGGTTGGATTTCTGATGTCTCGTCACTTTGCTGTAGCAGGATCCAAGCAACCGAACCAGTGTGTGTTAAAACTATTTCCAATATCATGCCAATAGATTTGGAGTAGCAAAACAAAGAGAAGGCGCTTTCAGTTCCATTTTCAAAAATAAATTCAAATAAAAGGTTCTTTGTTGATGGAACACCAAAAAGTCGAGTCTTTATATAAGAGGACGAATGTCTTGTACTGGCTGATGAGTTCAGACAAAAATTAAAAAGAATGTTGCGAAATATTCCGGTACTATTACTATATTGCACGGTTCAATAAAAATACCAACTAGACATGACAATAAAATAATGTATCCAATAGTACTCAATTATAAAGTATTCAGCCTGAAACTCAGTGCTCCGTCATTTACATAGAAAAAACCCGTGAGAATCGCATTTGATTTTGACAGCTGTCATTCGGATCATGCTTCAACTACGCCGTGAATTATTTGTGCTTCTTCGATTACCATAGTTGAGTTATTATTGCACGAATATTTTACCGCAAAGCAGTGAATCTAATTTGTAGCTGACATATTGCATTGGCACTTATCTATTAATGATAGCGTGGCTTGACAGATACTTGTCAAACATTCTATAACTGGAAAATTCTTATGACAAGTTAATGCGGTACGTAGCGTTCCAGCACCCTTATTGTCTAACTATAATTGGCATGAAGCCCATGCCTATTGAGGACTCATTAAGTCAATGAAATACCATAATTACTGAGGGATCCAATTAGAATGTAAAATTGAAAATATCGAACTATGATGAACAAACAAGCACAACACGACATCAACGGTCCGCGAACGGTTTACTGTGAACAACTCCTACATAAGCTTAACTATTTACAATCAGTATACAAAATATCGACCCGGATAGAACTCGAAAGAAAAAACAAAATAGGAACGATACAAAATTATGCCCTGCGCCCCCGTTGACTAGCGAGGGGCTTATAAATACGCTATGTACAGTGGCGCGGTCAGTCCTGGGTCTCGACGTCGAGGCCGTTGACCATGCGCTCGATGCTCTTGAGGTCTGAGGCAGGGGGGGTGGTGGAGGTGCTTGTTGGTGCGTCAGGCGGCGGGTCGGCCGAGGCAGCTCGCGTCGGGGGCGAGCCAGGTCGCGGCCGTGCCGGTGACGAGCTCAGACTTCGAGCCCGCGGTGCCACCTGCTCAAATGCAGACCCCAACCCAGGCAGCGCGTATGGCGCAAACCTATGCGCCTTACTTAACGACGGCGCGGGCGGCACCGGCGCCGGCGGAGGTGGTAGCGCATACTGTTGCAAGAACGGATGCAGATTAAACAGTAAACCCGGGGGCATTTGATGTGGGGGAAAGAAAGGCGGAGGGTATAACGACGGAGGGTAGAGATATGGTAGGAGTGGGGGTTGAACGGGGGGGCCTAGGGAGACGTCCGGCGCCGGGGAAGGCCTAGATGGGCCTGGTGGGGGGGAGTTGGCTCGCGCGCCACCGGAGCAAGACGAATCGGAGCCGGCGTCGATGATGTCCTCGCCGCCGGAGTCTGCGCCGCCGCCGCCGCCGCCACTCGAGCTGAACCATGCTGCAAGAGAAGGACAAAGGTTAGCTGGTGCTTGAGGAAGAAATCGTGTTCAAGCTTGGTTAGAGAAAGAGTCCTATACCTAGTGTATAGAAATAAGAAAACAAAAAACTGTCTCGTGTTTATGCTGTAAGCTTTCGGTAGCCAATCACCTTAAATTTGCTTAAATTTGCTTACACTTTACTATGACAGTGACATCATCATAGAATTGTCAATAAATGAAAGAAACTCGAAATAGTGCGTGCAGTGCTATTAGCACGGATAGATTTATGGAAGGATTTCAACCTTGACACTTATGACGCGCGTCCTGAAGTTTCTTCAATCTAATGTAGAATGTCTAGATGTGTATAGAGACGTACCATTGTTCAATAAACTTAGTTTAGCAGAAATAGGATCCCAGCTACATTCTACAATAGAATTAAACCAGAATGTGGTTTAATTCTATTGTAGAATGTTTAACGACCAGACTTCTCTGAATACAATTGAGAAGATGGTGATGTTTTAGAATTACGAATGTCAACTGATTATAAAGAAAATAGAACTCTAGAATGGATGAAATATTTGTGTCTGTTAGCCAGGCGAGTGATACTTACAGCTGGTGGAGGTGGGAGCGGCGGCAGACGCGGACGGTGGCGGACTCGACGGACCGCCGACGTCAAGCGGACGTTCATCGTCGTCGTCTCGCGCGTCCGATCGCGCCGTCAGCATTGCTTGCCTGCGGTACACAGACAGACTGCTCGTGTTAGTGAAATGAAGGTGAACTCAGCAGTAAAAGCTATTGGTAGGTTGTTTTCTTTCTATAATAGTGCAGCTGTTGGCGGAGTCATATCAAACGCCATCGTTCGGTATAAGCGCAAGTGTAACTGAAATCCACCTGTTAGCCGAGATGTCACAGACGACGTTTGAGAATGGCTAAACATAGTAGAATATTTTAAAAAAAGGCTTACTACAAAAATATCAGATTATCTAGTGGATAAAAAAGCTTGGGACGAGTTTGCCTCCAACTCGAAAACTAACATTCTAACAAGGTAAAGGTTTGTTCGTTTCTTTTTATTTAGATATTTTTTTGTTTCGACACTTTAGACACAAAAATTTAGACACTTTATTCCTAGTTTTACTTAATAATGTAATTTGAATTGTGTGACGTTTCCAAGAGTCCTTTAAGGTCTAAAGGAAATAAAGCACTTTGATATCTGATGTTTGAGTATTCACACTAGAGTAGGTGCATATAAACAATTGACAATCTTATTGATTGCTTGATAGATAAATTATGATAAACCAGACATAGATAAGGTTTTTCATCCGCTGTCGTATAACCACAGAATAACACATACTAAACCTAATTTGGGATTATAAAAACTGCCAAAAAGCACTTTAAGAACTTTTCACATTCTATGTTTGTAAAACGAAATCCATACCTACGACATGCGGCAGGTAGGTATCTCTTACCGAAAGCAAGTGATAAAGTGAGTTAGCTGAAAAAGGTAAATATTTTACCAAATTCAAACCAATCGAATGAGATCTCTTAGTTCAAATCTCTTTGGTCAACATTGTTTACGTGGACGGTGACGTCACGTTTTTGCGAATGAGTCTTAAAAATATCTACTTTTCAAAGATAAAATTTCACAAAAAGTACAAAATATGATCATCATCATCTGATGATGATGATGATCATATTTTGTACTTATTATATTATATTATATCATATCATATTATATTTTTAGGCTAATATAGGCTGATGCCTATATTAGCCTAAATATATAATATGCAGATATATTTATATATCAAAAGAGAAAACAAACAAAAATAATCAGCATTTTTGAAGCATATACCTTAGTGATGAGTCAATCCGGCCGATAGTTTCAAATCATGATACATTAAGGTTTTTTGTTATAGTGCTTACCCGCACTTTGAGTATCTCTAAGAAATGAAATAAGTTCAACCGCGCTATAGTCCGTAAGAGGTCCCAAAGATTTTCGGTTTAACCGACTAAGAGTTTCGTGGCTTAGTTGGTTAGAGCACACCCGTACTGAGGGTGGGGAGCGGGTTCGAGTCGCGCCGAAACCGAAAATTTTTGTGAACTTATTTCATTTCATGATACATTATTTGTCAACTGATTGGCGATCATAACACGTCAAGTTGTATAGTTTTCAAATAACAAGCCCAAAAGAAAATTGGATTAAGCCCTAAGGGTGGAAATTAGGTAGTATCGTTAGAAGACGATTAACCTTTCAAAGGGCGACGGGCGACGGTACATTAGTGAAATATCAACAGTTTGACACCCTATTTGATGGCACGGAACGGTGGCAAAGTCATTTGGTGAACCAGTACAGGGTTAGTTATAAACGAGATACAAATTTCTAAGGTCGAAGCCAAAAATTTCCTGATTCACAATAAAGATAATAAAAAACTAACACCTAAGTCATTTTCAAAAATTTAAAAAAGAAACAATCTAAGTACTAAGGAATTTGAAGTCAGTATTTAGTTTTTTCAAAACAAACAAATTGTTGTTACAAGTATGTTCCTCAACTCACATGAATCGATTATAAAAAAATAATACGCAGATTCATACAAACATGTCCTGGACGGAAACCGAACCCGTGACCATCTCTGCGTCTCTCTGAGACTTCCGCAGATCGGTTACGTCGTGCTAACTACAAAAACAATTAGTAGTTTAGTAACAGTTTCGAAACACAACAAAAACTTAAATTACAAACTAAAAACGTGTTTATAAGTAAGGTAAAAAGTGCTTAGCACTATGAAAACTTCCAAACTTTTATGATGGGGTACTTATGAATCTTCATTGTAAACTTTTCTAATCGTAGCTGCGTAGTTTAACTAACTCGTTACGAAATTTTAAACAATTTATTTTCCGGGAAGCCAGACGTATTTTTTTCTGCTAAAAGTTTATTAAGTTAAATAACATTCGTAAACAAGAACAAATGAACTAATTTATGATTAAATTGTCAATCAATTATTATCTACGCTTCTTCCATCAAAGGTGTCTCAATGTCACTTGCCGGAACTGTCAAATCTGACATTTCAATGATTCTCCTTCTGGCGCCACTACAAAGACGTCTGAACTGTCAAGATATCCTCTCAATTACATGCAAGGCCTAAAGACAGATGGCAAAGCGGTCCCATATAAAAAGCTATAAAAGAAACAAAAGAGATACGAAACGATTTAAAAGCGTCCACCCCAAAAAAGACAAAAAGCTTCCTCAATTATTTGCCTTCTGTCGCCCCGTTAAACAAACAACTCTTTAACACGTGCATTGTTTTACGGTACCCTAAATGCGGCCGCATCTTGGTTCCGTAGGGTCCCTGATTACCGGGTTCAACAGTAAATTCATTTTATTAACTCGTCTCATAGTCCGCTGATAGAATTAAATTTGTGCCACCCCTGAGGTGTCAGGGCTGGCAAGGAAAAAAATTTTTTCATAAAAAATTTCTTACACAATTCTTAGTCTTCTGAGAAAAAATAAGATTTTCGTAAAAAATTAGACATTTAAGTAATTCATCAAATTAATTTGCTGTTACTATATTTTTCAGTGGTTTTTATCAAACTCCTCAAAACTCTCAATACAGAAACTAAGACGGTTGAATTCAGGTCTAAGTGAGCAAATAAAGTATATTAAAAACAACTGCCATAAAATATAAACAGTTTCATAAGATTAAATAACTGGTTACTACTAGATAGTAACTATATGTAGGTATTCGTTCGTAAAAATTCTGCTAAACACAGATCAATTATGTTTATGACGTGCCAACCCTGGCTTAAACCGTCCACATTAGGGTGTTCACGTTACAATGTAAACTCGTTGGGGTGGCCTGCCTTGTAATTTTGCCAAATTTTTATCCCTCGGTTCGGTTAGTTCGAGTCGTCGACCCCTAGGGGTGCTTTTTATTGTCGCTATTTTGTCGAAGACAAGGCCGGGGTATTAAGTAGGTGTTTTGATTCTTGTCTTATTGTGGGGAAATTCAGATTTTAGGCCCACAATGTCGTGTGTCGTCTGGCAGTAAGTTTTCAGTTTATTTACTTTGATGGTGGAAATGAACAATCAAATGTCGCTTAGCATTTGCATTGGTGATCGATAAGATTCAATCAAATGATGCAGGAGGTTGCGGGTTCGATTCCCACCTCGGGACAAATGTTTGTACGATCTGCAAATATTTGTTCAGGGTGTTCTGGTCGTTTTCTATGTATAATAAAAAATATCTATTCATGAACCTAATGTATTCTATTACGTATATCAGTTATCTAGTACCCATAACACAAGCTCTGCTTGGGTCTAGATTATGCTGTGTGAATTGTCCAGCATTATTTATTTATTGAATATTAGAGCTATTTATACAATGTAAGTGCTTTGTATAAAAATGGTAGTCCCTCTGTGTTAAGCTCGCTTTTGTATTTTTAACGAACCAAGTGTTGGTTACTCGACAGTCCACTCTAATGACAGCTAACCCAATCTTGGTTCCTCCACACATAAGAGGTTAACAAGAAGTTTAAACTATTGTCAAAAATAACAACCGTTTGAAAAACCGGCTGTGAGAGAGCTTTACTTACTCGTACATGCGTACAAAGATTTCCTTTTAATTTAAAAATACAAGGAATGTAACATTCGGGTGTAATTTCGGGCCCTACGTTTTTAAAAAGAGTGTATTAAATTTAAGTCCTATTTTTAAATAATTTCTTTTTAAATAAATTAAACAAAAAAAATATAAAGATAAAAAAAAGACCGAACCAATTTTTTCTCGAAGGGACTATAATGCTATTAACCGCAGATGGCCGTGACAGCGTTACCGGATCGAACCGGAAACTGACCTTTCAGTTTTTGGCTCGCGTCGCGAATATTATAAAAAAGATGTTGAAACCTAAGTTTATAAGACGCGAAAGTAATTTCTAGCAAAAAGGTCCATGAAAATGCCTTATCGCCTTACTAGGAACGGGTAGAGTCAAGAATTCAACATCGAATGCCTGAACAATGCTAGGGTTGTCCAATAGTCGGTACAGTGCCACTTATTTATCTGTTTAGTGAACCGAAACGGAACTATGGTCTTATTAATCGTTTTCATCATCATCATCATCATTGTTCTATTGAAATGATGATTAGGGTGGTATTTGAGTTTGGTCCCATGAATTTGGTAATTTGATTAAGTATAGTTTATAATTAACTTATTATATTAGTTTATGATTAAGCTTATTATGGTTTAACGTTTATAGTATAACGAAAGCCACGTACGGTTACAGTTTGAAGAGCGAAAAAATGCACAATCTCAACTGAAGAAAAACAATACTTAGCTTTTACTATTTACGTAGGTTTTATGTTATTTTTTAAATTTATTTTTTGACGATTGATTTTGCGTGGCATGTGAAGGCCCGTTTGCGATGCAGGAAGTTGCTGGTTCGATTCCCACCTTAGGACAAATGTTTCCACGAATATTTGTTCCGAGTGTTCTTGGTATTTTCGATTCATAATAAAAAATAACGATCTTTAATGTATTGTATGAATTATTTCTCTAAGGTAGAATAAACAATACCTAATGACACGATACCGCATCGTCATCTTTGTATTGTATTATTTATATCAGTCATCTAGTACCCATAACACAAGCTCTGCTTAGCTTGGGGCTAGATGATGCTGTGTAATCAACACAGCATCATCTAGCGCCAAGCATTATTTAATTATTTATTTTCAAATTTGTTAAATAATCTATATACCTTTATCAAAAGAATGATTGTAAACATTTGTTTACAATCATTCTATTGTATGTATGTACAGTTCGCAGTATTTGGAAATACATATTTATGTATTTCCAAATACTGCAAACTGTACAGATAAATTGCTTACACTAGTTACCTACTCTGTGATTATGATATCCGGCTGTGCAAATTCGATGTAGATTGTCAATTGACTTTATTATAAGACCAACTTCCTTCAAGCGATGTCAAGTATTGAATAGGTTGTTCGGTCGCCATTGTTTGTGATTGTCAATCGAATATTTGGACATTTCATAAGCCGACATTTGCAAAATTAACTGACAGGCCACCCGTTCCGGAGCTCTATGAGGTCATTATAATTTCAATTGCTCTTTGTATCCTTGCGTTAATGCATTCACTGACCAGCGTTAGTGGTGCGACCTGTAAGGGCTCGACTGCCAACTTTACATAAGTTGGTCATGGTCCAAATCTAATTAAGAGCATTTTACACTGAAGCCAAGTCCGTTTAAAAACAGGAAAAACGGGGGAAAGTTAGTACTGACGCCGTTTTTCATATTTATTACATTTATCTACCTATACTATATTTAAGACAAAAGGTTTTTGATGAACACCATTCACAAAAGAAGAGGGAGAGATTGATAGGACATCAAGACATGACAGCTGCATAAGAAACATCATAGAAGGAAAAGTAGAAGCAAAAAGAGGAAGGGGAAGACCAAGAATTTGCTTTATGAGTCAGATCAAAGACGAAAACCGCTGTCATGTCGTATAAAAAAGTAAAAGAAACCGCATTGGAAAGAGAAAAGTGGAGAAAATAGCATCATTGCACCGACAAGGACTTGCTTCACAATAAACTAGTTATTCTAACCTTTTTAAATTAAATTTTATTATATAGGTATTTGCCAATCTTCGACCTTTTTAGCAGGTCACTATGCACAAACAACTTTTACACCAGGAAAGAAGCCGCGTGGCCACAGTGGCAAGGTGGCAACCCTAACGAAAAGCTATGTATGCTAGAATGTGACAAGTATGACTTATGCAAGCCGCCCAGCTTTCCCGCGGTGTTTGTCAAAACACTCACGTTCGTGCGCTTCCGGCGGCCGCCATTTTGAGATGAGCCCGCAGCTTCCGGTCCGGCTCTAATTCCGGACCTATGAGCCCATCCGGTGCAAAATGTTGTGTAAGCGAATTAACCCACCCGATGTGGTCGGTTAATTTGTAATGGTTTGTTTTAAAGATGTACTACACCTACAGTTTTCGAGGGATGGAAAATTTAGGAAAATTGTCGTGTTATTTTACGGTTGGGCAATGGACAGAAGTTATCTTTGTTCAAAGTAAATAAAGCTTTAATTGTGAGCTTTTTCTAGTCTATACAGACTTGTAAAAAATGTCTTGAGTAACAACCGACAAAATATGAATAAGACGGTACCCCGAGCCAAACTAGCGCGGCCACCTATTTTTACCCGACTATCGACAGGGGAGGGTTATATCTTATTATTTCGTTACACAAAGGTAATTTCAAAATCTCTAATGGGCAGTTTGTGTTACCTTTTATATGCTTTTTAATGCCTTTTTAGTATTTTTATTTTGTATAGTTTAGGCAGAGATACGAAGTTGCACTTTGTGGCCAAACAACTCTATTTTCACATCTCTGCCTAAACTATACAAAATAAAATTATTACAGAGGCATTAAATATACTTCCACCGTCTATACTTTTTTTTCTATCACTTCTTGTCCATCCTAAAGTTGCCTGGCAGAGATCGCTCTTAGCGATAAGGCCGCCCATTGTACATTATTTGTTATTGTTTTTGTTTTCTGTGATATATGTATTTTTTTTAATTAATTGGTGTGCAATAAAGTATATTGTATTGTATTGTAAATAACGCTTACAATAGGTATCACAAACTGACATTTAAAATTTTGAAATTACCTTTGATCAACGAAATAATGAGCTAAAATAGGTGGCGGCGCTAGTTTGGCTCGGGGAATTACCTTAAAAAAAGGCGTACTCAGATACGCTTTTATAAACGTTTGACCATTATAGCTCCGTATAATTTTACGATTGGACAATGGACAATTGTCCAATCGTAAAATTATACGACAATTTTTCTTAATTTTCCACACCAAATTGTTCTCGAAACACCTATTTATTCAGCGATTTGTTACCACATAATCTAGAATTTCATTCCAAAGTGGCCATTCAATAGATCTTTTCTCCAATCCCATGTATTCAATCAAGAACACTCCTTACTCAATCAAAGATAAGGTTCACAATAGATACATCAGATGGATAATAGATACATCAGATGGATATCGCTAATCGAGTTCTCGCTCAAATTCAAATAGGTTGGCGGAAAGGCGGCCACACAGGCGCTAGCAAATTATACCAGGAAATAAAAAACTTGGCCAAGTGGAGCTGTTTACGCATGTTAGTGTTCCGTAGGCGTAGAGCTTTGCATAAATTGTCCTTTCACGCAATCCTAATAAAGGCTTTGATGATCCAACGTCACGAAAGTTTTCCGATAAAAAAAATTAAAGATTTGTGAAACAATGTACATATATTTGAATTGAAAAGAGTTTTCTATCACTTACCTACCTTAACATCTTTGAAAAGTAGATGTCTACTGTTTGGTATTTGTGTTCTGTAACTTTTATTAACATAAAGACAAGAGCCAAATCACGTATCACGAAAGTCCTTGATGTGGCGGTGGCTACTGACGGAACCCTAAAAACCACAGCTGATTTTATCGCGGAAATCCAATTTTCTCCCTCGCACGCTAAAGACGCTGGAAAAAAGCGCCAAGTCGAAATGACTCCACCATTTTGAGCCGTTACCCGCCATGTTTAAACTCCGAACACGAATGAGGAGGCGCCGGATTGGTTTAATTTGAATTTGGAACGCCGAGCGCGTTGGCCGGGTGCGCTCAGAAACTACGATCGTGGACTAATTAATTTACAGATTCACAGATAGGATAATTTCGTTAGCTTTTAACTTCGCTTTAAATAAAAGGCATTAATCTTTCGTGGTATTCCGCCACCTACTTGGAAATTTTAAGTAGTTGCTCATTTAGGCATTCATATAATTGAAATTTGGGAATTTATAGATATTTACAGCAATTATAAGGTAGTTAAGGTGAAGCACGAGAGGAATGTGTTGATAAAAATCAACATTTTTGGTGTGAATTTATGGTTGGCTATTTATGTTAATATTTTACTATTTTACATAGCTTTCGCTCGTGACTAACAACGGAAACAAACAAGCCAGACGCACGTTATAGTTAAAAATTGATCTTATGCTGCAAACCATAAAGTTTTATTTTACTTTAGACCTTCACGCTTTTTTTTTCAAATTCATAATTCGAACCCCGATTACTGATAGATCGTTTTGGAAATTCACCACAAAGGTATTCAAATTTTCTATCTGCAAACGATACCTCAATTAGTGAAAAGAGTTGGTTACTGGAAAACGTGCACCGGGAAAATTGATTCGGTTTTTCTTTGTTGCTTACAGGATTCATATAATATTTTAGAAAGCTAATTGTCGTCATCTTTATTCATTTAACGCATTTTCTGCCTAGCCGCTTCACGAATCATGGACCTAGAGAAGCGGCAATGAATGTGTTAAAATTATTATCAAGATGATAGAAGAGGTATAGTAATTAATTTATTGAAAGTATTTAAAGTTCTTTTTGACAGTTTTCGGATTATCAATTTAAATGTGTATGGCTTCTTACATGATTTATGTGGTAGACAGTACTAAAGCCTGCCTTTATAAAGTGGTACGAAAGCGGAACGATTTCAGCACATTTGATTTTCCGTGTTCGGATCACTTTGGGCCGATGCGAGTGGGACGAACACGGAACACCTCACAAAATAACATAAAAAAATACTGTTTTACTTATTTTAAGTGTTAGATACTTACTTCTTTTCCCTTTTCCCCGCACCCGTGTCTCTGAAACCTTTCGCGAAAGGGTTGTTGTCGATCTTCAGTTGTGTTATCTGTTGACAAAGTTTAAAATTTATTGCAAGTTTTTATAACAATAATAATAATGCTGGTCAATTCGCACAGCATTATCTAGCCCCAAGCTAAGCAGAGCTTGTGTTATGGGTACCAAATAACTGATATACCTACATAATACAATACAATGCATAGATCGATATTTTTGACTATACATAGAAAACAACCAGAACACAGATTTAAAAGAACGTTCCAAACTTAAGTCAAATGGGTCATAGTCAGAGTAATTTGTAATAACTTGCCAGGTCTTACCTTTTCATTCTGATAAGCAGTAACAGCGATGAACTCCGTCTCCTTGAAGACATACGTCCTGAAGGTGGAATATGGCAGCTTCAGGATATCGTTCGCCCGCACCAGGTGGAACCTCGGCTGGTACTTGTGCATCGAGTTCAGGATTGTCTGCGTAACACACTTCAAACACTTTAGGATTGTGATCAGGGAATTTAGATTTTATAATGACAGCGATAGGACATGTATTGTGTTGTCGTGGGTCTTCGCCTTGAAAGCTCATCATCAACACCATCACCATATTTAAGCTTTTAGGCCCGTATTATGAAAGCATGCTCAGTCATCGAGCTCTGCTTGAGTGATGCTTATGTCTAATTTTCAAACAATGCTTGGGAGCTTATGTCAAAATCTACACTCACTCAAGTAGCCGTCAAGAGCGGATTTCCTCCGTCCACGCCTTCGAGTAACTGCTTAGACATATTATTGAACGGTTACCAAGCATTACTTCAGTAATTAACGCTTGAGTAGAGATCACGTAATGATTGCTTAAGTAATGCTTGGGGAAGCTTTCATAATACGGGCCTTAGACATACAGCCATGTGGTGCCGGCTTAGAATTTTCACCACCCCAACTCTTCCCGTGGGTGTAGTAAGAGGCGACTAACCCAACCCGCATGCCCAGCGTGGGGATTATGGGCATTACACCATATGAGTTAAAAGCCAACAAGGCGATTATCAGGAGGAGGGCTGCGTCCAGCAGTGGGCTATTATAGGCTGTTGAAGTTGAGGATACATCTGGTGACAGACGGACAGACGAACAGCGAAGCCTTAGTAATAGGGTCCCGTTTTACCCTTTGGACACGGAACCCTAAAAATGGTGTATTTTATACCAAGAATAACAATAATTTATCAAAAGAAGCAAATCACTGTTTTAACAGCTCCGAATAGACGGACTGATATTATGTGACGACAGAGATAACGCTCTACGAAGCAGAAATTGTCCGATTGTCTCTTTTTAAAGGTTATGGGATTTTGGCATGTGTCCTCGCATGTAGAAGCTAAAAGACTGCTTCCGGAAGATATGTGGAGGAACAGTTCACAAGTAAACTAAGATTGACTACCAATTAACAAAAGTTATACTATCATCTATATTCTAGCCCAATTCGATGTAAAATGTTTGTAAACAAACCGCCCATACTTAATCCAAAATTCACTCTGTTGCCGCGTCTTTATATAGGCATTTAATTACTTGTCACATAAAGATCTATCCTTCAATAAATATTGCTTAGAATTATATCAGAAACTCGACGAGCAAGTGAGTTTTAGTTTTTTGTGTCGTAGTTTGTTTATATTTCACATCGAATTTGGCTGGTGTATAGGTCTTTCTAGGGCCTAGGTAACGTCCTATTGATCAAGATCCTAGCTGCCCCCATCGCGTCACCTTTAAGGTTGTAGACACTTTTCAATTAACACACTTGATTACTGTGGATAATATCTTCTGAGACCGGCACAACGAGATTCCTAATTGATGTAAATCTCTTTGTTTTATACACGAAGTTTATAAGTATCTCAATAAAAAGTTTACAACCAAGGTGCTGTAAGCTTTAGCTCGGTGGTCCGTTCACATTGTAAATCCTCGAAATCGCCCATCAATTAAGGCGTGTCAAATAAAACTCACTATAACCCGATGAATAATAAAAAAGTCGATGTAAAAACCGTGGCAAATCATGGGGTGGTTTCACCCTATGCCATTAGGTCTCATTATTGTGTGCGGCTATTGAATAGAACATGAGCGATCGCGATCTTTCGCAAAGGTGCTTGTTAAGCGAAATTAATCCTAATAAGCGATAATTGGGCGTAATACGTCAATTTCTAGATTTTTTCAATTGCGGATATAATGTTGATTTAATTACAGAAATTTATACTCCTAGTTCTAAGAAGGTATAACTTCCAAAACCAAAACGATCTATAATAAAACCGGCCAAGTGCGAGTCGGACTCACGCACGAAGGGTTTCGTACCATTATCTATAAAAACGGCAAAAAATCACTTTTGGTGTATCGGAGCCCCCTTAAATATTTATTTTATTATGTTTTTTAGTATTTGTTGTTATAGCGGCAACAGAAATACATCATCTGTGAAAATTTCAAATGTCTAACTATCACGGTTCATGAGATACAGCCTGGTGACAGACGGACAGACGGACAGCGAAGTCTTAGTAATAGGGTCCCGTTTTTACCCTTTGGGTACGGAACCCTAAAAATGTACGGGAATGCGAAATATCAATTGTTTGCAATAGTCTGCTGTCGGCTGAATTGTTTGAATAGGCTATTTGACTACATTAAAAATAAGTTCCAAATTGTTTTCATCCTAGTCAGTGACAACTAACAAAGCGTAATCAGGTGATTTCTATTAAAAATATGCCTTTTTCATGTAAAAAAATGGGATTACAATTACAAATTTTTTGATACATGATCACGTGACCGAAATCGCTATGTGTTTGGTTGGATCGCAAGTGACGTCACACATCCTCAGATTACAGTGTCAATGAGTTCTTCTTGTTAAGTGTGGTGCGGCGGGGTGACGTCATAGCTTGGAACACGGTAGCCATGACAGAGATTATCGTTTTGGCGCGGCATTATTTTATTCAAACTTTTAAATTGGTTTTCATAACTAATACGACTGGCCTTGAAGTAATGTTAGTTTCGTTAGAATTATTTTCCAGTAGTAGTCAAGTAGCCTATTGTAAATACTAGTTTTAATTTAATTATCTTGCTTAGTCAGGTAGTTCTAACACTTTCACTGCCCATAATGCTCATGCCGTCGTCTGCGTCTCC
This sequence comes from Eupithecia exiguata, assembly GCA_947086465.1. Classification (NCBI taxonomy): domain Eukaryota; kingdom Metazoa; phylum Arthropoda; class Insecta; order Lepidoptera; family Geometridae; genus Eupithecia; species Eupithecia exiguata. The sequence goes on along the minus strand of OX352247.1, from coordinate 6,733,378 downwards.
TTAATGCTAGGTAGTGAAGGCTTTAAGCTCTACCATCCGAAATACTTTTATACGCAGATTTAATATTGTTCTAAGAATATATGAAGTGAAGAGGTTATTTTATTTTTATTATTCCTCGGTAATGTGGCCCGCCATTTTATTTTTAGCAACTAAAATTTGTAATAATAATTATGTTTTCAAATGAATATTTTACGTTAGAGTATGTCTGAAAATAGTTCATCTAAAAAAAGTACACATTTAAGTAATTCGGATCCGGAATGGCTATTATGACCCCCCTCAATAGAAATTTGACACTTACTACGTCATACATGTTTTAAATAAAGAACTTATTGACGTATCTTCGAAAATGCAAGTCACACACAAGTAAAAGAGTTTATTCTAAAGAAGTAACTCTAAAAACCTTAACGAAAGCGTTAAAACTTTACTAACCAGTGGACAATCAGTTTTTCCAATACGGTTTGTAATGATTAGGTAGGACCCTATGCGGTAACGAAATTACAACCCCTGACTACGACAAAGTTACAATTGCGTGTGGGAGAAAATGTTATCATTTTTATGAGTATTTTTACTAAGTAAGGAAAATAGGTCATCATCAAGAAAAATATTTTCATCGGCGTTCATTTAGCATGCAGAGTTCGTATCTCATCATGAAAGTTTGAAATTATTTGAGAAAACACTTTTTTTTGGGTAACGGTTTTGGTGAATGAATGAATGTATACTTTATAATGGTGGTAAAGAAAATATCATCAAGAAAAATATTTTCATCGGCGTTCATTTAGCATGCAGAGTTCGTATCTCATCATGAAAGTTTGAAATTATTTGAGAAAACACTTTTTTTTGGGTAACGGTTTTGGTGAATGAATGAATGTATACTTTATTCCACTTAAAACATAACAAAAATAAACCATAATAGGTAATCTAAATTTTAAAACAACGGTGAACATAGGTACCTACCTATATTTTATGATGATCTGTTGATGCAACCTAGATCTTCCTTCTCTTAGAAAGGTTTATTTATTTACAACGCATGTGCTCAAAAAGTGCGTTTTTGTTCGTGTATCCCATTCAGGATAATAATATGCCCATGACATAAAATACTTACCTACTTCGAAGTCATTAAGGTTTTTGGTTTTAAGTCAAAAGATAACGTAGATTTTTGACAAAGTATTCAAATGTACCGGTAGATGATGAGCGATTTAACGAAGAAGCTATTAAAAAACTTTTGGGTCAAGATAAAAGTGAAAAAGAACAAATACGAACAAAGAAAGTGGTGCCACCCCTGCCCGCATTGACAACTTTGTTGTGTCCGTTTTAATTCTACCCTCCCCTTATGTCCTGCATTGTAATTTTACTCGGTCCGTTTGTTACTACTTTTGTCCATGATTTTTGTATGAGGACAACGGTCACGGGTTTGTTTAAAAATAGAACTTTTTGAATTTGGTGGAAGTTTTAGCGCCATCTATGTTATTATGGAAATAACTTTAATGGTTATAGGGATGGGGTACTTCAAAATGAGTTGATAATATCTATCGATAAAGTGATTCCTTAATATTAATTAAAATTTCAACAGGTAAACCAAAATCCAATACGTAGGTAACTGAAATACCTAAGACGCGTTAAAGATTCAACCGATTAACATAGATAGATATCTACGTATTTTGCATTGCAAGCCCATTATCTAGACACTGCATCCATTGTTGCCACTGGGTGAACAGTAAAAATATGTGTTTGTATGCAAATATTCCATTAATATTCCACGGCAGGCCCGGGCTGGTATAACGATAGATAAATCAATATTCATGACAATGAATGCTGTGTTGCAGGGAGACGTTGAATGTGGGTGAGATTTGATTTGTATGAGACGTGGATGAATATTTCAAAAACAACGTAGATTTTATTTTCGTCCAGCAGCATCGGAAGCTTGACTTCGTAGTTCTCATTCTTGGAGTACTTATCACAAGCGACTAATTTTGTCTGAAGAATTTCTTTTATTTATCATATTTAACTATGTTTTTTCCAAATACTGTAGACTCTTTGGAGGCAGCAACTTCCTTTTATGTATTTTAACACTTACTACCACTGCACTCTACTAGACATCCATATCAATCTTTACAATTTGTTTTGGGGGGGGGGGTGGGCGTATGAGCGCATAAGAGAAGACTCTTAAAATATTCTGAAACACCTATACATATAGGTATGTATGTATTTAAGGATAGTTACGTTTTAAATGTAGAACTTGAAATGTTTTATTATACATCTCACTAATATTATAAACGTGAAAGTTTAGATGGATGGATAGATAGATGGATGGATGTTTGTTCCTTTATCACGCCAGAACGGCAAAACGGATCTGGATGAAATTTGGCACAGAGATAGATTATAGTCTGGAATAGGACATAGGCTACTTTTTATCCCGAAATTCCTACGGGAACGGGAACTACGCGGGTGAAACCGCGAGGCGTTGCTAGTAATTCAATAAGTATAAGTACATATCAGTATTTCATAGATATGTATTTCTAAAAGTTAAACTTCATTTTCTTTTACTCACATGATTATGACCGTGGTACAAAGATAAGTTATAATAACACAAACACATTAACAATTAGAAAAGCATCAAACTGCCTGTTTTTCAGAATTGATCCGTAGCATTTATACACGGCCGGGGGCGCTCAGTAGTCGGTTTATTAGTTGAACTGTGATGTCTAAATTGATTTTGATGGTTTTGGATTCAGAACTCTGACATGACTGTTATTTTATTTACAAGTTTGGTCTATGTTAGTACCAAAACAATGATTTATGGTTTAGGAAATTTGGATTTAAGTATTAAAAACGTAGGTATATACTCAATATCATACATTTTGCTATAACTTTTGTTTCAGTGGCAGGAGCTATTGCTCATAACATGACGAAGAGTGGTTCTAAAAGCTAAGTGACAAGCGAGTGCTGAGGCACCGACGGGCTGCAGTGGTTGCCGTAGACCCACCACCATCTACTGGGGCGCGCGGATACCAATCCCGCGGACTCTATATACTGCCACTTCGTAAAAACCCATCCTATTTAGACAGTAATTTAATACTTTTACAAAGCATCAATTAATTTATAGGTATTTTGCTGTACGGTGCATATTTGCGATCAATGATAAAACTGTGCCATACCGCTCTTAATAACCATTTATTAACGACACACAAGGACCGTAAACTGTAAACGGAAACTGTCATAATCAATTCATCTAATCATATTAAAAGCAATCTGGGCTAAATGTTTGTATGGGCTGCGTCAATTAGGCAATAAAACGAATTTACTCTGTAAACAGCTGTGATGATGCATTCAATTTACTGGAAACATGAGTTATGTTATGATCAACAAATTGAATTGGGATTGATCACTGATGTCATCATTCTTTGTTGTTTTTCTTTGGCTTCTTTCTTTTACTAGCTCAAATTGTTATACCTACTTAATATTGTATGAAAAATTTTAATACAACATAATAACCCATGGCTAAGTGGCTTTTGGAACCATACGGTATAACCCATTTTTCCAAAAATCATAAGCTTTTTTATAGTTTTGACTGTTCTATATCAAGTGGGACCAATGTAATGTTATAAGTAAAGCTCACAAAGAAGTAAGATTATAAAAAAACTGCCCGTAATCGTTCCAAAATGTCTAATAATTTCTCAGTTTTACTATTTGCGCTACGTGATAAAAAAAGAAGTTTTGTTGTATACAAACTGAACGAAATAAATCAAATAGGTAAATACCTATTAGATTTATTTCGTCGGATTTATGCAAAAAGGTATTGACCATTTTAAATCAGGTACCTACTTATTCGTTTATGTCAGGCTTGGTATCCGCGTTATTATTTAACAAATAAAATAATAATAGGTACATTATAACCAGTGATCGGAAATTCGGGCGCTTATTTACCTAAAGTTGGTGAGTGACACAACATGGAGCAGTTAAAACCACCTCTTTCTCGTGAATTCTTTCCTTCTTGTTTCTATTATTCTTACGCAATTATCAAACAAATTATAAATGCGTATGAATAAGTGTTTTATATTTCGTCTAGAAAAATGATTTTGGCATAAAATCATAAATATAATTAAAAATGTTTGACTTTAGTGAAAAACACGTCAGGATAAAAGTGTCTTATATTTCGTCTATAAATAAGATTCCGGTAAAAAATCATTATTTTAGAATATTCTGAAATCCTAGGAATTCACGGGAAAGAATTCACGAGAAAGAGGTGGTTTTAACTGCTCCATGTTGTGTCACTCACCAACTTTAGGTAAATAAGCGCCCGAATTTCCGATCACTGATTATAACATACAACTTTGGCTTCTTATTATTGTCATAAGCTTGATATCACTTTCGTAAAAGCCGACAAACCCATTTTCGAGGCCAACATTAAAATAAAATTATACTTATATTCTCAGCGTCGGTCTTAATTACCCACAGGCTTTTATTTTTTTCAATCCTCAGTTCAATTTCTTTATTTTACTGCTGGACAACAAATTTATATGTAAATGGAGTTGTCCGGTGGTCCGTACCTACCTACCTATCGATGATGATCCCTTGTCGATATGTCGATTAAAAATAATTGCCCCACTCTAAACTAGGATAGGGCTGCTTTCGGATGATTTATTTATGGGAAATCTGGGAATTGGTTCGTTTCGATAATTAACAGGTTAGATTTGTTTGAATAGGCTTTGATGTCTTTTTTTAATTTGAAAGATTTCTTGTACTTTGCTAGTACCCACTAGTTCTGTTGTGCAAATAAAAGTAAATCACTCTATAATAGAGTGATCCTACATAAGTACATAATACTTTTTGTGGCATACAACGCAAATACCTACGATTGTTTCTGGTTGTATTGTAAATTCAAATGTTTATTATGGTAGTAAAATTATCATTTATACCTAATTGCTATATATGTCATTAAGTAAGTAGGCTGATAATAAAATTAATGAAATTATTATTTTGGACCTTACAATAAATACAACTAAACCAACTTTATTTTTATTGAAAGGTTAATCTAAAAAACAACTTTAAATTCACTGTTTCGGTCAAAACTTGTAATCAATGTTCCATCTCTCTTCTAATCGATACTCCAAACGGTGCAATCACTAGTAATTAAAGTTTCGTTCTAATTGCCGCGGGATGGCGCCACGAGCGCGGCGCCTGAGTTCTCCGCGGTCACAGCTCGTAAAATAATTTAAGTATTGTAACGTATTTTATGGTGTTTTGATGAACAGCAATGGTTTTTTATAACATAATAAATAGTGGAAAGTTTGGAACGTCTTTCGATATGGCCGTAGAAAGCTAATAGATCTAGCTGTGTTGTTGGCGGGAGAAAAACATACAAAAACAACAAACAAACAAATAATAGAATTAAATTAAAACAAGTATTTGCAATTGAAACAATTGAGTTAACTTCAGACTGTTGCAAATAATCTGCAGGTAGGTCAACTGATCCATATTGATCAATACCAGTTGGAAGTGTGCCCAAAACGCTGAAAATTTGAAAATTTATCACATTTCTATGTGGAAATTAATTGCTTACAACAGTGCACGAAAGACGTTGTGGTCTCTTTTCCTCAAAAAACACCACTAAGTCTTTCGTGCACTATTTATGGCCCCCTATGCAATAGTTTTGCTATTCGACACGAGATGGCGTTAAACTGATTAGCTATTCATTGTTAGGACATGGACATACAATTTGTTAGAAATTGATTTTAGTAGTTTATCATAGTTTCGGTAAAATTCGGCAAACTTACTAATAAAAATAATTTTACCTCAATGTAAAAATACATAGCCAGCAACGAAGATGAGATAAATAAATCAACTTCTTGTTTCCAGGAACTGTATAATTATTGTATATTATTGTCATTGATAACGGTTTACCTACTAGTATGTGTACCTATTGTTGGCATTGCCTTATAAATAAATACAAAAAAATAATGTAGAGCTACAAAATTAACCCCTGTAAAGTTCAGTTCAGTAGTGCCAGTTTGAATTAAACTACCTAAAAAACTCATATTATCAACATAAATTCTCTTCTTTCTAGATTACAACAATGCAATGCAATGAGTTTTTATGTAATAATTTTTTGTTTGATTTTTATTGTTAATACCTACCGTTTTGAAAATTTCAAGTTTTATTTCTTTATTCATTTTTCTCAATTAGTTATGAAGCTTGTTTATTTTTCAGAAATCTTTCAGACGATGGTGTTTTGTAATCTGTGGTTCGTCTCCGTCGCCCCACACTCTCCCGTCAAATGGCTAATTCGCGGCAAACACACACGCCATAACTCATATCAACTACCAATACGGACGGAGCGTACAAACAACACCCGTCCCGCTCTGACGACCTAGGAGAAACCCAAGCCGCTTGTTTGTTTTTTCCTTTTACTTCCTTTGAAATCTTATTTTGAATTTTATACCAGGGGCGTGGATGTTGCATTTGTGCACCCGCTCACACATAGGTATCCGGTAAAGTCGACATCTCGTTCTAGCTTTTTGTAATTTTAATTCGCAGAACCATCGAAACGTGATTTGAGTCGAAAGAAGTTTTTGTTCCGCAGAATTCGATGAAGCAGGAATGGCATTTTGTCATAGGGCATGGCATCGAGCAGCTATGCAGTCTTTGAAATACAGACGAAGAAAATGATGTTCAAATTATTGGTCTTCATTGTTCACAGATGCATTAAAAATTAATATTCATGAACCTACTAATATCTGATCGAACTCTACGTGTTCAGCTTGAAATAAATTATTAAATAAAATAAATAAATAATGCATTACAGACCACATAGTATCATCTAACCCAAAACTAAGCAGATCTTGTGTTATTGGTACTGATATACTTAATACAGTATATTAAATAGATAGATATTTTTATACTTACATAGAAAATATCCAGAACACCCAGAACAAATGTAGTAGTATGGTTTTCCTATCACTAAACTTCAGAACAAAGAAAATAGCAATCTTGGTCAAATTGGCCCCGCTAGGCACGTGAAGGGTTAAAATCTGAACATTATTAAACAAAATTATTTTAATTACCTACATAGATATAAATAAAAGATTCCAAAATAATATGAAAAAAATTAGTTAATATTGAGATACATACATTACAAAGTTACATAGTCAAGAAATGCATCATTGAGGTAGGTATCCAAGCCAGTAAGTAAGGTGATCATTCACTTACAACCACCAAGTTAACTCTGCAGGTGGATGAAACGGGAACTAAATCAGTTCCTTGAGTGATTCTAAAGCTTCACCCAAGCAGACGCGGACAGGGTGGCGGTTAGAAAGTACAATTTACAAGAGAATGCAACGCAAATTATACCTATAGATATTTTTTGAATAGCTGGAGCGTTCGAAAAAAAGAACGGGATCGCACGAGCTTTTAAAAAAAATACCTATACCTACTGGCCGCCACCGCAGGCCGCGTCTGTCCGGTAGAGGCTACCGAGGTGTTGCCAGCGACGACGCTGCCAACTGCAAAGTTACCGTGGTGACACTCTACCTTGAGTGTAAAGAACAAAAGTTAAAGCAGATTACGTTAGTCAGAGAGACCGACATCAATATTGACATTGACTGTTGACACGCAAACCGTCTTAGCTGACGGTACACAAAAGGGTTCCAAATGCCCTTTTTACGGCAAAAAGCGACGGCAAATATTGAAACGGGGTGACACGACTGACGCTCACGGTAGTTTATAGTTTCAACCGGATATCTGTGAGCTGAGGCGTCGCTCTAATCACTTGTCTTCTCTGGTTAGGCTATCTGAAAAGCCTTCTTCGGTGGCTACGATGTGCAGTGATATCCATTCTACTATCAGCGTGCTTGGCAGGTCGATTTAGATGTATTCGTGAGTGATTAGGTGATTACTAATACTATTTTTAGTGTATCTGAAATGGTGTGTATATGTATAATTGCACCCAAAGCCATTTGTTAATCTGTGGTCAATATTTGTAACCAATAGTTGTAGTTTCACCATTGGTCGGCAAGAATTGTCCATTGTAGGTCCAAAAGTTCTGTGTTGACTGTAAAATTTAATCCAAAATAGTCTTGGTAGTGTCATTAATTGGCAATGACACTACTGGTAGTACGGATGGTAGTGTCATATCCAATAAATGCAATTTTCGCTGTTTATTGGTTCATTTACTTTTGATTTTTATTCGCAATCAATATGCAGGCAATGTGCGGCAAAAGCAGAAATCGATCAGTTGTAAGTAGTGGTTGACTAGAGAACGGTAATTCTTAATATCAATAATAATTGTTGCTCCTTTAGAGATATCTTGGTAGATATCACCTCATCTCTACCTTGAGACGGTTGCAATTTGCATCTTAACAGGATTTAAAGTATTTATTTGCAATCAATAGGCACAGTTTGTAAACGAAGTAAGTTAGTAAAAGGTTTTTCTTCTGTGTTTGAGTGGACAGAATTACAAATAGTAATTATAACAAATCTTGAATTTCGTACCAAATTTAAGTACCTTTCTTTGGTTGCAAAAGTTTCAACTGTGTTTACACACTGCGTTATTTCATACAATACAATACAATACATCATTTACTCATTCATATCTAAACCTTTTTCATACTTACATGATATATTCATAAGAGAAGTCTTTCCAGTTTACGATTATTCATCCCGATAAGAAAAACCCATGTTCATTGACAACCAACTTACAAACAGACACATTAGCAGAAGCTCTATCACAAATTGATCAAACCGAACCTTTTAGCGACCAATAAGAAACCAACGAGATCTAGATTCCTGTTCTTACTCCAATAAAACTCCTGTATGTAAGCCTCCATGTAAATAGGTCTAGATATCAACACTGGTCTCACTCAGTTGATACTTGGTACCTACACTGGTTCCACTGGTAGCAAGCCATTAGCGATTAACAAGGTATCGGCGGGCGAGCACTGAATTAAAATAAATATTTGTCGGCATCGCCTGCACAAAGAGCCTCCGCTTTGATCTCCGCCGACAGAGGTGCCGACTACGCTGTGTTGACGTCTTTGCGCGAGGAAACCTACGGCAATAAGTTTTTCCAATCACGTAGTTCTATTTGCAATTGTATTTTATACTAGGAATGAAGTAGCATTTTCGCTCGCTAATTCCAGTGTTTTCAGATTTTATTGAGTGAGTGTTGTAGCCAGACAGAATTAATTCTTACAGTAAGCGAGACAGCTAATTTTGGTAAGACCCATCCTTGCCAGACAAAATTCTCCGTTATAAGTTCAGTACGAGTGTGATCACCAATACAAACCAACGTTGGTTTAATGATGCAGTAATTGGCTAAACTACGTAAACTTCTTTAAATAAATAAATATTATATTCTAAATAACTAAAAAAATAACGATTTTTTGAATTTCAAAAATAATTTATACCTTCTTTGAAAAAGAAGGTAAACGAAATAAAAAAAAAACAAGTTTATCCCCTCGATCCAGAATCGCGCCCTGTACATACATATGTTACGTAGCACCCTGTATATCTATTTTCATTGACATTAACAATTGATGAAACTCCAGCCTTCTGTTGTTAGGGTTCTGTAAGTACCTCAAAAGGAGATAGGAAACCTTTTAAGGATCACTTTGTTGTCCGTCTGTCCGTCTGTCAACCCTCTTTTCTCAAAAACGCGTGGAGATATCGAGTTGAAATTCATATCATTTAAAAGTCCATAACCTCTTGGACAGCGATATAAATCGATATAAAAAACTTCTAAGTCAACGCAATGCTTTTTGAATTTTCTAAGGAATCACATGCACACAAAACTTATTGGGTACGTACTTCCTGTTCAATTATGAAATGAAATTTGACCAGAAGCAAGGTCTTATAGCACAAGTAAAGGAAAAAATCTAAAAACCATAAATTAGTTGTTAATTCACAAAAACAAATTTTGATTACTTACGAGTACAAGTTTGTACGGAACCCTTGATGCGCGAGTTCAACTCGCACTTCACGTTTTATTTAAAAATAACGATAATTCTCCCAGTAGCGGTAAGTTAAAAGGCAGCACACACGAGATAGGTACGTACTTATACTAAAGGTAAAGTGTATTGTTTGCACGGCAATGAGCAAACAGCGGCAGGTAGAGTCCTCACCATGAAATCGATATCGGTCGGATAAACAAACCGAGAATCAGTGAGTGAATGAGTAACTCTTTTACTCACCAGAGTCCTTACTAATAGATGTGCATTGTATGATGTATATTTTCGATGATGAAAATGGTTTTCGTCTCTGATCCATAGATATGGCGCTTTACAGCTCCTCTACCGGATAGAGAGGAACTATTTTTTGTAGTTTGACAGCAGCGGTTAAATAGAATGAAATACTTTCGATAAATTACGTGTAATTTACATACGAACTCTTTTAATTTTCGAATGGTTTTGAGACATTTGGACACATTTGGTCTCATTCTTTTTGTACATACGTGTAAGTGAGATACAAATTATGTCTATGAGCTCCCGACAACTATTTTGTAATCGAATTATGCACACTCGTATTAAGTATACATGTATTGTTATTTAGCTACTTCATTCATTAAGAATGTAAGCAGGTTAACTATGAACCAAGTTTGTGTTGGGAGTGTGCGCAGGGACGCTGAAGCGCTGAAGATTCTTAGCTACCCTCCTTAAAATATATTATGTACTACTTCCCCCTGCTGAACCTGCCTCTTGTAACGAAGAGGGTTTTGCCATCACCTCACTTGACAGTCGGATTCGTGATCGTCTAAGATAAAAAATTTTGGAAAGCCGTTTGTAAATTGTGGTGTTGACTATTGCGGTCCTATCCACAAAGCATAGCATGCAGTGCGAAATCTGGTAGAAGTGTCAGTTGTATCACGGTAATGTTATATAGATAACATTACCGTGGTTGTTTAGTTGGGACATGTGTTCCATTGTCAAAAAACCTGTTTTCTGAAAATTGCAGTTGTTTGGTATTTTTTTTCAAGCTGGCGATCCCCTTTTGTTTTACGAATAATGAATGCCTGGGTTCCTGGAGTCAGTGTAGATAAATGTATGAAAAAAAACACCAATCGCGCCAGCATTGAAAAATTTATCATGTTGATAGGTTAATTTATTATGCAGTGCAGATTGCTAAGCTAAATTGAGGCTGCCAATTGCTACTACTGCCTGAACTTTACCTTCTAGTAATATAGTAAAAGACTGGCTACGGTGCATAGCAGTAAAACGTTTTAAATTATCATTTGATTTTGAACCTTTCGTCGGCAGTCGAAAACAGCTTTTAAAGTAAACTTTTCTTGCAATTAAGGTGAAATTGAATCGTTATAAAACGCAGTAAAACTAGAATTTTACTCTCTTTCTATGACTCCTTCATAATTACTGCGGTAAGCCTTAAATCCTTTTATCCATGCCGCTGTGCTTAAGTCGTAACTAAAGTGTAAAACCAATTAGTGAAGAGCTTTACCTTAATGACGTGGGATTGCAAAGAGGGATCTTTCGCAATGGTCTATGGTTTGATGTCATTTTATGAAAGAGCAACTGTCATTACAAGTCCATGTTCTATATTTGCAAAGAGTTGTATTGAAATATTTAAAACTGTGTTTTAAAAGTAAGTGAAACGACTTCAATGACTTCAATTTTAATTCACAAAGCTTGCTGTCATTTTGTAGTAGATGATTATTTGAATGGAGCAGTGAGTTTTTCCATTACCATGCATCAATTCCCATTATTTTTAATATTGTAAGTGATCTAAAGCCGGCTTTGTGCCTTAAGTTGACTTGTAGAGCATTGAGCAATCTCTCACAAAATTTTCTTCAGGCCCTATCTAAGTTTTATAACAAATGAAGCATAACCCAAAACACAAGATGACAGTGAATTTTAAATTAAATTCTACGAAAATACAAACGAATTGTCTCCAAAAAGGCAAATAAACACAATTTATGCCGGTTGTAAACAAGATCCATTAAATTATATGATCAATGGACAGGCGCCACCTGCCGTCAGCATTGAAAACTAGTGCCTATAATTATACTCAAACCCTAAAACTTTTCGGAGTATAATAAACTCTAAAGCGTAGAACTTTCGGTTGTTTTTCGATCGGTAGTATTTTGCTGAAGTTTTTCAACATCTACGAATATATCAAAAGTTAAAATCGGAAGAATATTGTTATCTTTCATGTCGATCAATTAATTAAAGTTAATAAATCAATTGTAGGGTATTTTTAAGTACGAGGGCGGGTTTAGTTGGTCCTTTCGTTTTAGTTTATAAGTAGGTCAGTAACTTAAAAATATTGGGTCGGTAGTTCCACACTAATTACTTTTGCCAAAATAATTGAAACAGTTAGGTATCTAAATCACCATTATCAGCCTATATTAGTCCACTGCTGGATAAAGGCCTCCCCAAGTATCTAAATAAAGTTTCGTAGCTTTCATGAAACTGTAAGGGCACATTTCTCATTGGAATTTATGTTTTTTAGGGTTCCGTACCCAAAGGGCAAAACGGGACTAAGACTCCGCTGTCCGTCTGTCCGCCTGTCTCAGCTAGACTGTTGAAATTTTCATAGATGATGTATTTCTGTTGCCGTTACAACAACAAACACTAAAAAACAAAATAAAATAAATATTTAAAGGGGCTCCCATACAACAAACGTGAATTTTTTGCTCGATTTTGATAACGGCAACAGGAGACTCTTGAAATATTCACAGAATATTTAGTTGTATATTCACTTTAAAAATAAATAAAGAAATTAAAATAAAAAAAAACTTAAGGGGGGCTAAAATAAAACAAATATTTAAAGGGGCTCCCATACAACAAAAGTGAATTTTTTGCCGTTTTTATGGATAATAATATGGTAATTTTGTGTGCTATGTGGATTCGTTTATATTTGTCTTTTGTATCGTGTCTATGTCTGCGACTTTGCTTAAGTGTTGGGCAAAAAAAGTGTTTTATTGTTAAGAGACAACCCTACATTAGAAGATCACTCCACAACACAACCCTAGTCCTACTCTTGGGCAGCAGGCACTCCCCCGAGTGATGCATGATACAGAGAGGGTGCAAACAGGCTTACGGGGCCTTAAATTAATTATCCTACTGATTGATAGCGTCGAGATGTTCTGGTAGACGTTCTACTAGCTTCGTCGGCAGTCAAATAGCAGCGGAAGACCAGTGTTGGTTGTAAATAATGCTGAGAGGATAACCGTTTTGCAACTCTAGCTTTTTTAGGGTTTTTTCTTTTGTTTTAGTGCTTACCCGCACTTTGGGTATCCCTAAGAAATCAAATAAAAGCCAAAGAGGTATCATAGCAGTTAGTCGGAGGAAGACTTCCTGGCTCCGCAATATAAGGCAATGGACTGGCATTAAGAAAGCAGAAGACCTATTTAGGCTAGGCCTAGATAAGGAAAAAATCAAGAGATTCTCTTTTCCTTACCAAAAAGCCTGAACCGAAAAAGTATGATCCTAGGTTGGATAATACAAACTTTATAGTGGTTTATTTTTCGCTTCTTCCACGAGTGGACAAAAATTTAAGCGAACAAAATCAATAACATATTGTTTCTTATCTCATCTCACTAATATTATAAACGTGAAAGTTTAGATGGATGGATGGATAGATAGATGGATGGATGTTTGTTCCTTTATCACGCCAGAAGGAACCGCAAAACGGATCTGGATGAAATTTGGCACAGGGATAGATTATAGTCTGGAATAGGACATGGAACGGGAACTACGCGGGTGAAACCGCGAGGCGCTGCTAGTTTGATAATAATTACTATTTATTAAGCTGTTTATGTATAAAATTTGACTTGTCTAAGTGCTTATTTTGTAAGCCTAAAGAAATAAAGTTATTGACTTTTGACTTTTGAAAAGGCAAATTGGGCTTCCAAATGTTCTTGATTTCAACACATGTCAATATACCAGAACGCTTCAAAAAACAAACGGAATCAAATTAACGGTATAACAGCTGACTAACGACAATATAACTATTTATTACCTTCATTATACAACGCTTGTTAGTTTAGACAAACATACAAACCCCTAATCATAGCACAATTAACTTCGTTTCTACGCCAATTCGTATTCTAATTTTTTTCTTCACTTAACTTAAATTTTCAACTGTATATCAAAGGCTTTAGAGCGTCAATTCCCTTAATGATGGTATTTTTTTTTACTTCTTCTAAGATATAGAGGCTTTAGACTGTTTTGGACGGTTTATTAAGGCGGATAAGGTGCTGATTTGTGTGAAGGTAATTAACAAATATTTGAGTTGTTTCTCGTATATAATTAGGATACAGACACCTCGGCGTGATGATCTCTGGCGCCTGAGGGAAGTAGGGTGACCCTAAAGTAGTTTTAACTAGGATAGTTCCCGGTACCAATAAACTGATTTGGGATAAGTTTTATGGTTTGGTTTTCAAGAAAAGGGTTACGGCGCTAAACTTGTCAAAATTGTAAATTTGGTTTTTAGTTTAGGAGTTGTTAAAATCTGCTAAATGTTAAAGAACAACAATAAAAAAAACAATCTTAAATGTTATTTTCTGAATGTGATGAAGTAAGAGTTATCTATTTGTCTTCTCTAGCAGATATTGTTAGTAAATTATTGATATTACAATATAAAATAGGTAAAAATTTAAATAGGCTATTAGCTAGAAAACAATTTGGAACTTATTTTTAATGTAGTCTTAAAAATAAGTTCCAAATTGTTTTCATCCTAATCAGTGACAACGTAACAAAACGTAATCAGGTGATTACGCTTTGTTACGTAAAAATATGCCTTTTTTAGGTATAAAAACGGGCTCAGAACACGGGAGCCATGACAGATTATCGTTATGGCGCGGCATTATTTTAATCAAACTTTAAAATAAATTTTTATAACTAATACGACTGGCCTTGACGAAATATTAATTACACTTTGCATTATTTTTATCAGACAATACGTTAGAATTATTTCCCAGTAGTAGTCAAGTAGCCTATTATACAAACGGTTTGTATATTACATTCTTTTTTTTTATTAAATAGGGTATTACTTATGGATAAATTTATCATTATAATTCAACCCTTTGCTTCTAATTAGTATAATTATGGCGTCTTCAAACACCTGATTCTATAAATAAACATTAAATTGCATACAATCGCAATTGAAACGTACAAAAAGTTCTTCCGCTTTGTATAACGACCTTTGCCATAGAACGAAGTAGATACCTACGTTGATTAAATGTCACATTGTACTAATACATAGTTGACAGAGATATGTTTTCAATATCTATAACAGTTCACACGTCAGAAATAATTGAATTGAAACGAGATACATGCCTTTTTTGAACAAGCCGCAATAAGTTTTTGTAATATTAACAGTGGTGAATATACCGTTCAATAACAGTATCGTTTTGTTGGTTTGTGGCTACATAAACTCTACAATACAGCATTATATTTCATAATATTTTGTCCAAAGATAACTTGGAACTTGATTATGTATATATCATTAAATAAGTATACATTAATGTATACATTAAAATATAATATTAAAGTTACCTTTGTGTAAGTGTAGCTTCATATAATTAAGTAACAACTTAAAATCACACTAATATTATAAATGCCAAATTTTTGATGGATGCTTGTTAATCCTTCACGCCAAAATAACTGAACGGATCAGGCCGAAATTCAGCATACAGGTAGTTCTATGCCTGGAATAAAATATAATACTTTTTATCCTATGAATCAGTTGTCATGGGATAGAAATAACCTAAAACAACGCGTGCGAAGCCGCGAGCGAAGCTAGGTGGTTCTATAAATATAGAAAAATAAGCTGCTTATTTCATAAGCATCATTTGTTTCAAAAAATATCACAAGGCTCTACAAATAAGGTTCGTAATTAACCCGCTTACATCCGTAATGAATTCGACAAACTACGATAGTTTATATAGTAAAAAAAGGCGCTACAAATTAAGTCAAACACTATTTTGATACAAAATCATTAGAAAATATAATTACCATTCTGAAACAAAGGTTAGGAAAATAATATATGGATGCCATGGATGCAATAAACAAACGAAGTCGCTGGCGGACGTAGGTACGCTACTTTATGCGAGTGATTTATGTTTTTTAAATGAATACGATACTGTTTTTCCGTATTTAAATTTAACAATGGACACTGTGTTATGCGTATGATGATGGATGTTGTATTAAGAGGCAATAATGCTGTCAGATCCTCTTTTATGTTCCTGCACTCTGCAGCTTTGACAGCTACATACCTGTCAGTTTTGACATTTGGCCATAAAACTCTTTTATCTATCAAATCAGATCGTATGGGACATTCCTATAACATCAATCATGTTGGTTTTCCTACAATAATGATGTTAAGATAATTGGCAAGACCGTAGTAAATTCTTGAGGTAAAAAATACCGTACATATTTTAATTCTCATGATTTAAAATAAACTTGTCTTTGCAGGTGTTGATAGCACTAAATTGAGTAAGCACGTAATTGAACCTTGATTTTATTTGGTGTATACATACTTTTGTATGGAACAAATGTTTGGGTAGAATTATTATCGAAGAATAGGTTATGTTAATAATTATTTCTCAAAATGTACTGCCCTTATCTACCTTATAATTATAATTAATGCTGGATAATTCACACAGCATTATCTAGCCCTAAGCTAAGCAGAGCTTGTGTTATAGGTACTAGATAACTGATATACAGAATACAATACATAGATAGATATTTTTTTACTATACATAGAAAACGACCAGAACACCCGGAACAAATACTTGCAGATCGTACAAATATTTGTTCCAAGGTGGGAATCGAACCCGCAACCTCTTGCGTCGCAGGCGGACCTTCGCCCA
Source organism: Eupithecia exiguata (assembly GCA_947086465.1). NCBI lineage: Eukaryota > Metazoa > Arthropoda > Insecta > Lepidoptera > Geometridae > Eupithecia > Eupithecia exiguata. The sequence goes on along the minus strand of OX352247.1, from coordinate 6,716,559 downwards.
CCGCGCCAGAGAGGTCGTCAAGGTCGTCAGTATAATGAAGTTGTATATGAATGTGACGGTGGTAAAAAATAAACATGCTCTACAAGATCCTGTTACTCTAGGATTTAATGCGAAGATAAAAGAACATTTGCGATTTAAGCACCCTCTTCAAATCCGGAATGTTTTTAAAAGATCCGTTCTATATTGTAATCTTACTATTACACCAAAATTACGTGGTTGGCTAAGCATTAACACAACCAGTAGGTTACCAACAAAAAATATAATAGAGCAGGCGCAACCATAAATAATAGAATCATTAACATCTGCTTGTATGATTTGGCCCATCAGCTTTTTTGGTAATAGAAAAAGTGGTCCCACAAAGTTGCGGGGCGTTGCCGGAAAAAAATGTATTTTGACGGTTATTTTTTAATTTTCTAGCTCGTTTACGTGTTTGTGTTGTTTTTTTACATTTATCTTTATGATATTGGGGTTGGTGAAGTTGATCATAGGTTTAACAATGTTATTGAAATTGTCATTTTTTTTTAGTTTTTACTCTGCATGCTGCCAAACCTACAAGGGGTTAAATACATTTTACACAATGTGGATACATTATTATGAAAAAAAAAGTAAAAATAACCATTCCCAATACCATGCAAACCGAAATTTTCCAAAATTTCAAGCATATTATGTAAAAAATTTAAAATGTTCAGTTAAAATAAAACATGAAGAGGCATGAACAAGAATGTTCAGAATAAAAGCTAATATAAAAATAAAACAAAAAAAGTCTACTAACCAAATGATCAGAGTGAGGATCTCTTGGCGCACTAGGGGCCGGGTTGGGCCACAGCAACTTGGACAACATCCGTTGACTTTGGTTATAGATGAGCTCCTACGAAGGAGAAAAATGTACTTTAGTATACCAATATAGACGGTATAAGTAGTATAGGTATAGGCAAACAGCCTAAAAGATGCAAGTTCCAAAATCATAATCTGCATGCATGACATTTGTTGCCGCAGTTATATTGTTGTACCTACAATTTAAAAAATCTAATAACCCATATCTAAAGCGCCAGAAAAGGGATTTCAATTTATTCTGTAAACTTTGTGACATCTATATATTTCTAATACAACTTATTTCTAAAAAAAATAGTAGTAACAAATAGGAGCATAAAAAAAACAATAAATGAAATGCTTGACTCTACCTACATACACGTATTAACCCTTTGAGACACTAATGTACTTTACGCTTCGTAAGCGTAATGTATAGTTAGCGCATAGCCATAGGAAAGCAATGAAAAAAAACACGTTTTCGAAGGTAAAACATTTATATTCGAAAAGAACGTCGCCGTAGGTCTTAACCAACAAATAACACATCGTAGTACAGATACAGTTGAATGAGATTATTAATAATAACCTGTTTTTAAGGAGTCAGCGGGCGCGCCTCCGGCTTGATCGCGGTTAATGTTGCCAACAGGGGTCGACAACTGTTGGACGCTAGTGAAATGTGAGTTAATGGAACGGTTTTAAAACTTTTAATTTGATAAAAATCTAATATGATTAACTGTAAACAGAATAAAATTGCTAATAAAAGCTGAGAGGACTTTTTTTTCAATCCAACGAATTACTATACAATTGTCAGTTAAGAAAATGTCGTATAGGCATGTACTAAATGAAAAAAAAGAGAAAATATTAAATACAATTTGAAAACAATCGATCTCTCAGGGAATTGGGACTTATCGAAATAAACGTGCGTTTGAAAATCGCTAAACTGACTGATGAGCATAAAATGATAAGTATTACAAAGCAGCGACAGTTGTAAACTTGTGCAAACACCAACAACAACCCATCTCAAAACTTTCATGAAAGCAAACGGTGTGAAGCCAAGAGTTGAGTGCTCCTGACGTTAAAAAATATAACAAGAACGTAATAATAGGTTGTGCAAAGTTCTCGCCTAAAAACAAACAGAGCCAGTGCAGCCCAAACTTCAGACCGCTAAATTACTTTAATAACTCCGACGGTGCCAACTCGTTTTAAAACTTTAGACTCATATTATGATTCATTGTTTTTACAATTTTGTGCACTTTACAGGGTTAATAAGATTTGGGGAATGTTTTTTTAAACGTTTTCTTTGTTTGTTTTATCTTTGTTGGTATTTAGGTTATTCTGTTTTTGAGAAGCTGTTTTAAATTTAATGTGCGTTTTGATTAGTAATCTATTGACTTTTATGTCCATTCCATCCCAAAGTTGGCTGGAAGAAATAGCTCAAAGCGATAAGGCCGCCTTGTACTTCCTTGATTCGCAGCATTTCCTTTTGTATCTATTGACTATTATTATACTATGCGTAATAATAATAATATCTACATTGAGTGTGTAGCTGAATATTATAAACATAAAAACTGGTGTTCTTTTACGGATTATTTAGCTTTCTCTGTTTTATCATTAGCCTACGCTTCAAGAAAATAGGCAGTTATGGCAACACGTGTAAATAACTGATACTTATCATTATGATACAGCTGTCAGGAGGTAATTTGAATCTCTATAAAAACCGGATCGGAAATCAAGATTGGATTCAGCGTAACGAATGAATAGTTAAGCATTTTACTCAGTCAATAGTGATAGGTTTGAATTTTGAAAAGGGGCTTTAGGGTGTTAAATTTTTGGCGAATGGGAGACGAATGTTGCCATTTGAAAACAAAATGGCGGACGTACTTTTTTAACGCATTTTGTTAAAAAAAACACGAAAACACATGAAATTCTTCGGTAAAATATAATAGAATAAATAAAACATTGGAAATTTACATCAAAAACGTTAAAAAAGTTAGTAGATATGTTGTATTTTATCTTACTTAGGTATGGTGGACCTATAGAACTTGCATATATCTCCATCGAATAAAGAAATATCTGTACAATACATAAATAAATGCATGACCGATCAATAAACTATATTGATCGATGACAAGACTAGTAAATCTATCAATACCCATGTTACAGAACCAGGTAAAAGACATCTATTATATATACCCTTCAGTTTGCCTTATTCAAATATGGTCTGACACTTTGATAAGATATTAATATCCAGTAGCCATCGCAGCTAGCAATTATAGTCAATATTATGTATAAGAAGTGGGATACTTACAAGAAATCCTTCAGTGCGGATTTTGCTTTATGAAATGGTGTTGTTGTATGTAAATTTCCGCAGGGTATCGATGATTTTTCATAGTTTACCATTTAAGATATATTTATGTAATTTTTGAATTGGAGTTCAAGTATTGGCTTATTTGGTGTTATGGTCCGATCAGTTGTTATTGTTGCCTTATAGAGTTTGGAACTAGGAACTCTAAAATATAGTCAATGGACGGTCAGCGGGTTCGAGTCCCGCCGAAACCGAAATTTTTTGGGAACTTATTTCATTTCTTGAAGTCAACGGAGTTCAAGATAAGATGCATATTTCTGTGACAGCCTATAGACTTGGTATGATGATTGATTTTGAGAATATACTCCAAGATGTCTTTAGTCATTTAACTGATGAACATAAAATAAATCATATTTCTGCAAAAAAATGGAGAAAACGGATTTGAAGGAAAAATTGAGCTGTTAATAAAACTCATTTCGCTTTAAAACGCTTACTATTGTTGCGTTTGTATGTGTGTGTATTCATAGTGGCGTTTATCTCCCACGTCACCGATGCACAAACATCAGATGATACAGAATGACCATAATCTTGATACTATCTTTTTACTAACAAATAAATTACAATCAAATAGAAACTAGTATTTACAATATTGTCAAGAAACAAAGAAAGCTATTGATTGAAGAAAGGCATACCTATACCATAGTATATTCCTGTGGTTATTATCATAACATATTGTGAAGGCATGACGTCACCATTTAGTATTCTCTGATTGGTGTCCAACGTGCCATGGCGGATGGCTACATTTTGTAGTTTTATTTTATCATAGTAATAATTTTTCTCGTTTTAAAAAAAAATACATATATTACGTGTTCTGTAATATGGCTCTGGTATAATTCGGTATATACATCATTTTGGTAATGTTTAGGGTTCCGTACCCAAAGGGTAAAACTGGACCCTATTACTAAGACTCCGCTGTTCTTCTGTCAACAGGCCCGTGATAGTTATACAGTTGAAATTTTCATAGACGATGTATTTCTATTGCCGCTATAACAACAAATACTAAACAGAAGAAAATAAATATTTAAGGGAGCAAAAAAAACGAGCAAAAAAATCACCTTTGTTTTATGAGAAGCCCCATGCAACAAACGTGTTTTTTTTGGCGTTTTTTTAGATAATGTTACGGAACCCTTCATGCGTGAGTCCGACTCGCACTTGGCCGGTTTTATTACTTTTATTACTACCGTTACTGTAGTCATCCCTATTACATACTTAGTAGGAATATATTTGCAGTATACGGCTTTAGCTTCAATATTGCGATATGCCTTGGTGAGATTGTTGTCAGTCTGTTGTCAGTCAGACCAGAGCTTTGTGGTAAACGCATTGTTAAATTCAAATTGCGCCTCGCAATGATCTGAAACCGCAAAATCAACAATCCCTCCCTAATGCTAGTCAGCTGTGCCTTACAACTTAATACCATGACATCAGAATTTAATTTACAACAACGCGAACGGTGTTTATGGGAAATTGCTCAGCGCGAGGTAATGCGCCCCGTCTAGACGTTGGGCAACAGCGATAACTTCAGTAATTTTCTCTCTAACCCAACATTGTTTGAACCAGACCCTGGGTGCCACGACAAATCACGAGGACCATTCCCTCGGACATCGCCAAGAACTTAATCAGGCGCGGATCGAGGTCCCGGCCGCTCGAAACGTGTAATTAGCAGCCAGTTGTGGAAACATGAATGGCCGGGACCGGCGCCGGCGCACCCGGCACGCCTCGACGACGACTCCACAACTTTTATCACCGCACAAACCTAACAGCGATTATCTGAAATCTATACAAAGTCGTAACGAAGAACATTATTCGCGAGCCGTTGCGAGCACGAGCCCTCTCGCTTTGTAATGATAAAGGCTTTTTTATAGACAGCGGCTCACGAGTCGCAGCATGACATCTAGGTGGAGTATCTACGATCGGGACAGGAGATACAGGCCGCGAGGGCGCGGCGACGTATAAGGAGGCCCCCGGAGACGAGACGCCGACAGAGCGAAAGATCAACGCTAATTAAGCGCCATAAAACCGAATATCGTTCTCATACCGTCGTTAGCTTTCACCGCGCCGGCCAACGAATTCTATCGAGACATCGTCGATGGGAAAAAAGGAATTACCTCACACACGAGCCCACCTTACGAGCTTCGTAATAGATTAATGATATAGCCTGCAAGGTCTGTATTTAAACGAAAATCCTTGGGAGTAAGTAGGGGTCGAGGTGCGGTACGATGACGCGACGCGGGCGCCGCCACCCGTGCGCGTGCGAGCGGGACGCCGCGCTACGGGCGGACAGGGAGGCATGTATAATCGACAGAGGCGCCACCGACTCGCCGCGGGGCGGCGCCCGCGTCGGCCCCACGCGCTCGACATGTCTTATTGAGAAATTCCCAAGATGATGCATAATTCTCCTTTTGGTTTCCTGTGTAGTTATTTTACTCCCTGTTAACAAGATTACCAATTCGGTGACCGAGAATGCAGACGCATATTATATCGAGGCATCGCTCTAGACCGGCTATTGTGTGCGGACACGGTTGATTTATTCCTTTGCGTTTGCTGATTTTGTTGAAAGGCTCGGCTCCTATAAAATTTACTACGTTGCTGACTTAATGTTCTGGTAACTTCAATACGCTTAGTGAAATTTTAGTTACATGTTAGCAAACGAAGCAACCTTACTTATCACTTCACAATAACATTTGTGAAAATTTATCTCCAAAGAAAATATAGCTAGGCCATACTTAAGATTCCAACTTAAAGAACTTCAATTCTCGTCTAAACTTTTTACTATCCAAGGAGCTTTGCCAATTTCACCAGACTCAATCCGTTAAAACAGCAATACCTTATCAGACAGTTATGCTAACAAGACATGCTAATTCCCAAAACCAACAAGCGTCCAGAAAAAAAAACACGAAACGATCGCTGTTCGAAAAAGGAATAAAATCGAGATGAGGTGGCCGGCGCCACAGACCAATTACCAGAAGGTAAGGCTGTCTGTCTGGCGAAGAAAGACGGACGAGCAATAGCATGAGTTAAAAAGGCCGGACAGAGAAAAATGTGAAAACAGTTAAGAATATTGGCACATTATTCAGTACGTTGTACACAAGTAACAGCTCTATTATCATTATTTTTTGATGAGTTATTTTTGATCTATAATTTTCTTAGCAAAAAGCTTTCAAAAGTAAAAGAAAAATGACGCGTACTCTCGAAAACTAAACCGCAATTCTGAATTTATCGCCGTTTTATCATTGTGAAAACGGTTATAAAATCTAAACTTGAAATTTTATTTGCGTTTATGTATTCGATCGATTTTGAGAACATGTAATAAGCTAGATAACTCTGTTACAAACGATGTAAATAAGACTGTTACCAATTTCCAGCAGCACACGCTGAGTGGTAGCTTTTTGGTCTCACATTGTTTTATGATTAATTCTCTTATATCACTGTATTTTGTTGTATAGTGAACCAATAAAATAATTCTTATTATTATTCAATTTTATTCAATCAAAAGCTCAGAAAGCCGGAAAATCCCATCCCAAAGCCTAAGTCCAACCTCGATACTGGCCAGCACAGCAAGCTATGCTGGGAATCTGTTTCGCTTTCTAGAATTTTTTGTATTAAATTCGAAGTATAGTATTCGAACTTCGAACATAGATGGAACTCAGTTCTTAGAATGGCATGTGCCTATGTTCAAACTTGTTCAAGTGACAGATTTTGTTTCGAGCATTCGAAAGTCAAAATCTCGGAGGGCTAAAACGTCTAGAACTGATCTAGGACCTAAAGCTTGTTAATAATAGTATCGCGCATGTTACTGGAATCAATAGGTAGGTACCAGTTCCGATATCCGCCGGACATTCTAATCCGGGTGTCGGGGCGTGACCGGAGCTGTGACGTCACGGGAATCAACCAATCACAGCCCGGGGACGTAATCTCATTGTCACCCTCCAAGTGGATAGAAATGATACCTACAACACTATACACCTTACCTGTTAAGGTTCTTTTATCTTTCCGGAAATAAAAATATTTGAGCATCAAGCATGAGCAAAAATCTACCTATTTCTTATCAAATTTTCGACGTCAAACCAGAATGTACACGGAATAAAAAATACTTCCAAAAATAATTAACTTTCCCGTCGGAATCGAACATGCCTTCAGTTCGTAAAAACTTTTCGAAAACATTTTGTGAAGATATGGAAATGAACGTAGTTTTATGTACATAAAAAGTACGTAGTAAAAAAAATCAACGGCTCATCAAACTTGCCAATTTCTAACAACTGTACTAAGAAATACTCATCAGATTTTTTTTCCAACAGTAAGTGAACCTGCACTTCAGCCAATAGCTCGCAGTAGGTGCCTAATCGAACCAATTGATTCATCAGTGTAATATCGACTCGCTACTTTAGTTTTTTTGTTAAATTTTCACCCTCAATTCGTCAAATCGGTGCAGCCGTTTCGGAGATCAGCCGGAACAAACACACAGACAGACGTATAAAAATAATTCGAATATGTATGGTGATGTGAGGTTATCACTTTATCCATCAGAAGTACCTATAACATTTTGCCACCAGGCAAGAGAAGCGCTTCCGGCTGTATCACCAAGGCTAACCAAGCACCTACTGAACCTGACCCGAATGGACCTACGAGTCCTAGTGGGAATTCACAGAACACTACCCACTGAACAAACACCTCTTCACCATCGGAGCAACAGACAGCCCTCTCTGCATGGGGTGTTTCAAAGACGAAGAATCAGCTGCTCAAGTAGTCCTGGAATGCGAGGGGGGAGTAACGGCGCAACGACACGAAATCCTCGACCACCCGAGGTCACTCCACGAAGCCTGTGAAAATCCCAGGAAGATTCTGAACTTCTGGACAGAGTAAAACTGGTTACACTAAACAAAACCACGTACAATGGACCAACCCGAGTCTCAGTGCGGATAAAAGAGTACAAACAACATAACATAACATATAACCTATAAGATTTAACTAACAAATCTACTCCACACTATCTTGGACTACAATAATCATTGCTAACCAACCAAACATCAAAGTACAAAAAGGCCGTTATCGTCTATCTATCGACAAAGCATCGTTTCATCGTAAATCTTTCTCGTTATCTCGTAAAAGTCGGGAGGCTCAATTAACTAAAAACGTGTCCGAAGCCGGGCAATTAGATAGATAGCGGTCCCCACGCTTCTGGTGGTCCCTAAAAGGTTACCTACGTGACGTGTGACAATATGCGTCATGGAATGGGTATGGTTCACTGAGCTCGATAGGCCTACGCTGGATGGAGTATTCTACACCATCCCCCTTCCACTCCAGGACAAGCAGACACACAGCGCATTACCATCTCTACTTGGTATATATGCCGTCAATTCGCAGAGGTTTTCCTTCACCTTCATCATTCGTACCGCTAGGGTTTTATCTTTTAAAGGCAATAAAACGGAAATTTTATCAAATATTGGACAAAGAACTTTGACAAAGATATTGGATGAGTGGAATGGGACCCTTTGTAGTCGGTTGTTTCTAGAGCTCTACGAAGTCCAAAGCTATCTTATCCTCTTTGGTCAGGTTTAATTCTTGGTCAGGTGGGTAGTAGTATTTATTGACTATGGTTTCAAAAGCTCAAAACGCCATTCTTTTGTTAAGAATCACGCGATAATACGAGCGTTAGCTTTATTTAATATTTACCTAAACGGAATGGTTCCAGCAGGTTCCATAGAATAAAAACAACAATGGACGTAAGTAATCGAATCATTTAAGGGTTTTACATTCGGCCATTGGTTTTAATTTCGAAACATTTCCAATTCTAAATCCAAAATCATATCAGCAGAAGTGTAGGTACTAAAAACTCTCCAAAACCATTCGTCCAAATGAGTAAATTCCATGCACCTGACTGCTTCCTTCATCCATAACATAACAGCATAGAGTTCAAAATTGATAATCAAGGCTCCACACTAAAATGACCGACCGACATTAATTGAATTGCAATAATAACCCGGTGAATAAATTCACATTTATAAAGACTAAAGAGGTTTATACCTATACGGACTAAATAGGTCTTTATGCCAAACAAATCGGCCTCCTTTGAGAGGTTCAAAGACGCCGCGGTGAATGCGTTATTTTATTTGTAGTTTATCGCCAATGAGTACTGATGCTCAGAGGGGGCAGTTCATGCTGATTGTTGATGCCTCAATGAGGTACTGAATTTTTTATAAAATGACATTATGTAGGGATTCAAGCCATGTGAACTTTTTCTGACTAAATAACTCATTAATTACCTTCTTTTGAGAGAAGATTGTATAAACTTATAAACAGTGAATTATTCGCATATTGTAACTTTATTTAAAATATCTTTAAAGTTATATGAAGAATAAAAACACTGAAATTTTTGAAATTACAACTATAGAAGAATCTTTGTATCTTTGTTTTATAAATAACGGTTTATCTGAAAACAAGTATTCATTGCCAGTAAAATCATAAATTTGTTAATTAATCGTTATTGCGTATCGCGTTTTATTATTTCCGCAACCTACGCATTGCGTTGCACTTAATGAAGAATTTTTATTGAATTCCTTATTTTACTTACATTATAAAGAATTTTATAAAATGCTCATAACCCATCCAAAATATTCATTTTGGAACTGCTTTAACTCATTTAATTTCAACTGGCAATATTTATGACATCGATTTTTCATAAAATTTATTTTATTTTGATGCAGGTCACTTCTAGACATTTGCCTACTAGTTATCTATCTACTTTTAAATATTTTTTGTTCGACACACTAAATGAAACTTTTGGCTAGAAAAAAGAACCAAGGTTCGTTTGAAATAGGTAGAGTAAGTAATCTATGATGAGATTCCCATTTGTAAAAAGACACTAGATTCCAAATGCAAATTCCCAACCCAACCCAGCTGGTCAGTTATCCAAGCAGAGAGAGATAAAGACAGAGGTAGCGTGTTGGAATGAAAGAGATAACACCTAAACCTCACGGTGGCATCCCGTCGGGTGACAAACAAATGGGTGTTTTAGTGTTATCAGCGCGGTATACTTTCATCTTGCGAGCGGTAGCTGAGTTTATCACTGAGATTGTTCCTAAGCCGGCTAGTCGAGTATGAAGGATTGTATGTATATGAGTAGTTGAGCAAAAAGATTCCAGTCCAAAGCCCACCCAGAGGCCTTGGACTAGAATCAAGCATCATTTAGACGCATTTTAAAAAGCAAGCTGATCCTAAAGTTTTATGCCACTTGAGGCCTTGAAGTTTAGGATGTAGAAATGATATTCCAGAAAAAATTAGATATGATTTAAAATTGCCACTGTCATTTGGTTAAAACGTACAAAAAAATTCCAATAAAATGGATATAAATGGAATAATGGAAAACTAGTCCAAGAAGGGTTCACATACATGCAGGTGAGTTTTTTTGTCAGGGCTACTAAGGGGAAGTCTGAAACCGTGAGAGTTATCGAAACGTCAAGTTAGAAGTGCTCGATTTTGAAAAAATAAGTTGGTTGGTTGACTATAAAATCATCTACTACAAGTGCGAAAATAAGCTGGTTTGCCAGTATTTTTTAAAAACCCGTCATTTCTAAATACAAGAAATGTAAAGTAGTTAGTAAAGTAATTATGTTGACAAAAACATCAGTGCGCTTAGGAGTGACCCTCTTTAGTAGCCGAGTGTATTATCTGTTTTAGAAACCTTTTAGATTCAAGATTAATCGGATTTGTATGAGAGGACAATGACGATGTGGGTGTAAATATTTTGGTTATTTTGTATGTCATTGACGGAAATAGAAAGTTAATTTAAACTAATGAATACAGCGCGATAAGCGAAAGTGATCCAGTTAAGGATCGAATGTTTAGGATATGTAGCCTTACGTCGGAAAACAAAGCGAGTGATTTGAAAAAAAAAACGTGGCTATTGTTGCATGAATAAACGAAACGATATTAAATCAATGTAAGGTATGTTTTTGTTTACAGATAAGAAACTTTTTATTATATAAATATCATTCACGAAGTCTCTTATTTAATACACTCTTATTACAGACTTTAAATTATGTTACTATTCGTTAAGGTTATGTATTTTATTTTAGAAATGGGCCTATTTAATTTTCTTACTATTTAGGCTCTATTTGGATAAATGCGTAATTCCTGTTTTCCTATAACACATATTTTGTTCTACTTAAATTTAATTAATGAAAAGCACTGGCTGTTCCATAGTAGCATAAAGCTAAGCAGGTGACCTTTTTGTGTTACATTAAATTTTATATTAGTCTTATATAAGCAAATAAAATTACTTATAATTATATTATCCTAGCTGACCCGCCTGCGATTTCATTCGCGTAGGCTTTAGTAGGTAATACCCTAAGTAATGTTGGTTTCCATGTAAACTATCAAAGTTTTACAACTTTACGATTTTAAAATTGTTATGAGGAAACCTTCGATCAAAAATAAGTAGTTCGCGGCCTCCCCCGTAGATTCCTAGAGCCTTACAAAAATGACAATCAAAATTGTCTACGTTTTGTTTTGACGCAGACAGTTTGCGCAGAGCCTGACAAGTTATTTCCATACGGAACAAGAGATTGGTGGAGTCGAATTCATTTTATTTTATTTTGTAAGTAGGTAGGTACCTTCCTGAGAATTATATACCTACCTACTCAGTTTATTTTCTATAAGGATGAATTAACAGAGTTCAGGTAAAGATAACGAATCATTTATTGATGAAACTATAAATTGGTGTCTCAACAGTAGGTATTTATACAAAAGGGTCATTTCAGACATACAACAATTTAAACTTAAAATACAATTTCAGGCAGGCACTCTAGATTAAAAAGATCTGGTTCCTGTCTGCGGCTTTGCACGAGTTTTTTTTACGGGACAAAAAATAAACGTTTTATAAATTCATACTTCTGGTAGAAAGACTAGGTTCTTACCTACCTAGGTAAGAACCTAGTCTTTCTTTTATTAGAGAGTCTACGCAAATGAAATTTTAGGGCGGGCCAACTAGTTATTTTAAAAATCATCAACTAGTAATATTAAACTTATTTTTATGAAAAATATATTAATACCTACATACTAAAAATGAAAAAAAAAATTTAGAAGAAATAGCCTCTCCATTTATCAATTTAGAACAAAATTAATATTTTAACATAGGCAAACCAAACAACAATATTTTATGCTGATTTCACAAGTATATGACTCACATCTCAATATACGGGTAAGAAATATATATAAACTTACTGAAAATAAGAAATTCCATCCTTTTTCAGCACTTTGGACGAGTGATTCTTGCATTTTTTGTACGAGCACTTACCCATGCTTTTTGTCTGAACGCTAAAATGACATTAGTTGAAAAGCTTTCCTAACATGTCAAAATGTTTCTCTTTTGCTACTGAAGGTTGTGGCGTGCGCATTGTGAATCTAAGGGGGGCAGGCAAAGCCGGACATTTTTGATCGATGGAGGAAACCTATAAATCCCTAGTTATTATAAAAATGACCTTTGACCATAAAATACGAATTTCCAAAAATCCGTTGTTAGCTGTGCCTACGTCTTAAAAGGAAACTTCATGCAAAATTTCAGCTTCGTAGCTCTTGTAGTTTCAGAGATCTCTTGATATGTCACCCAGTTTTCTCTTCTCTTTTAATAATATAGATATTATTAATGAGAAATTTTGGTACACAAATAAACATTTTCTATTTCTCTTTCATGAGAGTCACAGTGCCTAGTTAAAATCAGTAGTGCTCACTCGTCAAAATGAGAAGAACGTTGCCGATAGGTTCTTACTATAGCCTTTAGTACCAGTAAAGGAAAGCCATCGTTTGAATAAGTAAAGTTTAGAGTGATAGCGTCCGATACAAAGCTAGGGCGGGTGCTGGGCGGCGCCCAAGTGACAAATGGCATCGGCGCAGGGCGGGAGCCTGATTGGTACAGCTTCTAACAATCCCGAGAATAGATTCTGTTCAATTTGGGGACACTTTGAGCGCTATTTCTATGTTAATGTTATCGAAGTGTTTGTTTTCTCGGAGTCAGTGATACTTTAGAAAGGATTTTACTTGCCATATGGTGCTATTTGAATGAATACTAGTTTTTGATTATCTAAGATGGCAACATTGTGATCAAATGTCATTGTGTTAGGTAGATACTTCCGCTACAGACCTGGCCTACCACCATAGTGCTGCTCCTAGTATCATTTTCAAGATTTACTTAACTAGGTACTAGGGTAGCATAAACGTGACGGAAGTAGGTACTTACATTCTCCAATCTTCTCTCTGTAGCTAAGGATCTTGTTTTTTTGAAAAACGAAAACGGTGCAAACATAGCTATTTGTTATCAAACTATGTTTTGCAAAATTTCATTTACATCGGGGACGTGGTTTCCAAATTAATCGGTAAATGCCTTTGTATGGAGGCTTAAATGTTCGCACCCACCTTAAGCTTGTCGCACACCTGAAAAGCACCGCTGCAGCGCTGCACAAAAATTTGACTACGAGTTAAAGCGCATGTTTTAATGCACATTTTACTTCCTTCACGTTTATGCTACCCTAGTACCTAGTTAAGTACAAAACCTGTATGAAAATGTCAGCCCGATCCGTTCAGTTTTGGCATGGAGAGGTAAAAAACATCCCAACTTTCGCATTTATATTACTAGCGTAATGTGATAAAAAATATATAGTGCCGGTTTCATCAAAATATTCCCAAAAGCAATCAGCACTCAATAAATGACGGCTACAGTGCGGTGCATTCTAAGACCGGTAGCTATCCAGCTAATCCCGTTAAGATAAAGTTACGATACGTGACTGAGTATTAAACAAAGTGACATTCCGTGTCCGACACTTCGGTATAAAGTCGGTGTACGTTGGTGGTCCGATTAGAAATTACGCTGTTTTGAGGTTTAGGCATAGAGTACATGTTTAACTTCAAAATAAGCTGATTATTTTTATTTTTATTCTCTCTATTTATATAGATATAGTGTCTAATAAATAATTTTCTGTTTCTCTTCCTATCAAAAAAAAAGATATCCCGCTAAATCTTTATGACAATACGGAGAACGGTGACGTCGCGTTTAAAAATTTTGCAATTAAATGGTAAAATATCTACTATTCAATGATTAACTTTCACACCAAAAATAACTATACTATTACTAATATACATAATTATGTCTTAATTTTTATTTTTTTGATGTTTTTAGCTTGAAAGTTAATCATTCAATTATGTACCCTTATCACATGCTCTGCTTAGCTTTGGGCTAGATAATTCTGTGTACTAAATGACTTGCATTATTTGTTCATTTATTCAGATGTGTTTTTTATGTAATACAAAGTTAAGATAACATCGGTTCTGACTGCATATTACTGGTTCCTGCTGTGTATCTTCTTTTCGTAAAGCGCATTTATTCGTAGTAAATCAACGTCAAAACCATAAACATTTAGTTCTTCTAAATAAAATATCCTTTGACGTAAGAAAAATATTTCACGGAATACTTCAATTTATCTAGTGTCATATTTGAACACATCTATAAATCAGAACAAAAACTTCGTACAGAGTCACAAACATTTTTATCACATGTCATTGAAAACACACTTATCGACTCCCTATAAATAATTCAGGGAAAACTATGTATCCCTGTCTTGAAGTAGAAAAAATAACGGCAGCCTAGGTTTAACTATGAACATTGAACATAAGCATATGCAGCGAGTAAGCTTGTCAACTTTGTTGTTAGGCACCATTATTTTCTTGGAAAAATTAACAGATAGATAGATAGATAATGCTTTATTTCATAAACCTAAACATACAGTACATTATTCAACTTATGCTATAGAAAGGCAATGGAATTGGCGGCCTTATCGCTTAAAGTGATTTACAGATCACACCATGAAGGGATCATATCATACCTACCTGCCGATGCAGGAACATTATTGTTGGAATGTTATTGTTTTGAAAAAAGGAAACCGACTTTGAATCCCTTAATTTTTATTGATTTTAAGTTTTACGGGACATATACTAATCCCTTAGTAATATTTTTTTTACGAGATAAACTCGGGTATCATTTTCTATGCAACAGCAAAAGAATATTCAAATCATTCCATAGTTGACGGACAAATCGACGAACATACATAAAAAAAAAATATACAGACAGCCGAAAATAGAACCTCTTCTTTTTTTCGAAGTTTTTAAAATCTTTCCCACCGGAAAAAGTAAGTAGAGTTTAACTTACCTTTAGGTATAATTATTATCAATATTGGTTTTAGCTTCCTTACATCACCTTTACTATTTCCCGTTTGCTCTTCTAAAAATGTCCTGACTACGTCACATGCTCTATCATTTATTATTTGTCTATGGATCCCTCCAAGGTTGCGTGACGTGCGTGAGCTAGAAGGGCGGCCATTTTGTGCCCAAAATTGGCGGGAAAATTGAGAAAACGACACTTCCACCGAACCGCTAATAAACTCACAGAAAATTATGCAAACGACCAAAGTCACCTCACGGAAGCATTATAAAAACATGAAAATTTTCGAAAAATATTGTTCCAAAGTTTTCTCTAATGGGATATTGTTATTGTTTTATTATAAATGCGAAACTTTTGATGCGACTATTAAATTCTTTGCGGTGAGCTGTTTGTGGCTTTAGCTATAAAGTTCGGTAAGGAAATAGTTTGGAAAGTATTTCGACACTAAGGAGTCGACTGTGTTGATTTGTGGGGTGCCTGATGCTAATGAAATTCCGATTGCTTCATTAGGCAAGTTTTTTGGTGACTATTTTCGTTTGTTTCAGTTCCTAGTAGGTTTTTGATAAAATAAAGTAACTCTAAGCCAGAAAATATAATATATAATAAATAATTCATGCAGGACAATTCACACAGCTATAATAATAAAAATAATAATACTCTCTCTTCTGTAGAGTAGGTACCTATTATTCCTGTAATATCGAACATTAGATAGCTATCTAATTTGTCATTAGTAACTCAATGAAATTATTTTCAGGTAGGTATTAGATAGACTGCAACTCGGCAAACGTAGTGTAGCACGCTCTCCGACCAGGTGAGATGACGATTCGCGAAAGACTGCTGGATGTGGCAAGCTGAAGACAGGGCGCTATGGCGCTCATTAGGAGAGGCCTATGTCCAACAGTGGACTAATATAGGCTGATGATGATACCTACTTAATCCAATTTGTCATAAAGAAATCAATAAAAAAAATCAGTAAGTTTTTTGATAGATATAAAATTTAGTGTTACTTCCAGGTATCAATATTTTCGAAAGCTGTATCAATATTTTGGAAAACTTTTATAATTCGATAATTACGTAGATATATAACGAAATAACCTCATATTTGCTGCGCTGTAACCTCATACAAACACTAAAACCCGTAATTGACTTGTACCAAACATAACCTACATAAACAAAGACAAATAAAAACAAAAATAAAACCGCATAGAGGCAAACACTCCAAATTTTTATTCTACATTTACTGCCGATAAAAACGTCACTGCTAAAGTACGAAACTTCGTATTTTCTGGCTTCCTATAATTCGGGACTTGGGTTACAACGCCTTCACGATTCAGGGTACGGTCGTGTCACAATAAAACGCCAATACGAGTGGCATTAGGCGGAACTCTCGGGATGGGCTTGAGGCACGCATGTAGAGGCAACACCAGAAATGTCGGACCCTTCACGCCCTAACAGGAGCTTCCACATTGGTGGAAACGCACGGGACCCACTCCAGGTTTGCAATATTTTCTAACATGACCAATCAGTTCTTAAAGATGCACCTCCATAGGTAGACAATACATAGGTAGTTAAAATAATTAATTTTAACTCTAAATAACAATAAAATAAACCATAACTGGATGTATCTTGAAAAAAAGAACCGTTTTCCATAATAACAACTGGGCTACCCTACCCTGCCCATGCATGAACCATTATACCATGGCAAAGGGTAAATAAAGTATGATACCCCAGAAGGATAGTCAGATAATCATTTTATTGGTAAAATAATACAAGTAAATTGATTAGAATTAAGGTACACTAACAAATAAAGTAAAATTTTATTTACTAAAATAGTTATTAATTTTCAATGTGGCCAATATGAAAAAGTATACTTAATATGCAATCAAGTATCTTACTTATTATTATTAGCCCTGATAATATGCTAAAATTTGAACCAATTTGATTGAAATTTTCAGAAGTTACCAAGAATTTTTCACAAGGAGCACGTACTGTATCACCAATGAGGTGACAATCCGCACACCATGAAATACGTAAAAAATAGCTCTCCAAGGATCCTAGATCTATAAAATCACACATGAAATACGTAAAAAATAGCTCTCCAAGGACCTTAGATCTATAAAATCAGTAGGTATCACAGACCTTTAGGAATAATCTCTCGAGAGCTCAACATACACCGGACCAACCCCCCGTGCCTATACGTAGAGCAAGGGAGAAATCACCTATTATTAAGGGGGGTGCCAAACTAACGGTTTTACGTGTTGTTCGTTTTTATGTGTTCCGTTTGAATAGAAACGCTTGATGGTGTAATTTAGTTGGAGTTTGTTTACCTTCTGAGAAGGGACGTGATGATATCTCTGAAATCTGCTGAAAGTAAAGTAGGAGTTGGTATCTAAATTCTCTTTTATTTTTAATCGAGAAATCATACGGCGGGAGACATTTTTTTTTATTTGTCCTTTTGGACAAATTAGGCTAAAGCTATTATAGCCATACTGCCTCGTCTTTCGTGAAAACTATTCTATCTGCTTTAAGATTTCCAAAAATATTAATTAGTTGAATTTTAATTTTTTTTAATATATTCAATGAGTATTAATGTGTACATATTAACAAAACAAAGTAACTAGTTAAATTTCACCAATGGTAGACCTTACAAAATTATATAAATGACAAGTATAGATATTTTGCAATAATTCTTGCATTGTGACGTGAGACATCGTATGCGAACGAAATACCTAACCTAAGATTCGACGTAAACATAGCCAAAATTTATTGCGTAAATTATTGAAGTTGAAGAAATGACATTCAAATATTTTACGATGACAATGCGACGTAATTCTTCTCCCCCTCCTGTTCTTGATGTGAGTTAAAATAAAAACTGTGTAGAACAAAAGCTTTGTAAAAAGCTTTCAAAAATCTTAACTCTTCAAATGGATCATAAAGCCTTTTTAGTCGTATCAAGGCCTTAAACACCAACCCACATCCAAATTTTGTATAAATAATTCGCAAACTCATCACGTCTGGAACTTTCCAAATGATCATGCCAAAAACCAGAATCCGAATTTCACGAATTCCTTTCTCTGTATTTTGTAAACAAGTTGTCAAAACAAGGCATGTACATCGTATTTACAAATATGCAATCGAATTAAACGTTTATACCAAAAGTGAGCGACCACCAAAAACTTGAGTAAACAGCCCGTTGGGAACCAGTGGTTACCACGAACTGTACGCTATTAAGAGGCTTCTTATTACGGGGTAATGTTGGTTATTTATTTGGAGTTGACTTGAGTGGCTTGTCATACTCTTCCTGTCATAAGGATCCTGTTCAATGGATTTGACCTGAAGAAGAATTGTGAGGTCAGTGTGAAGAAACTCCCTAGCATAGAATACCTATCAGCATTAATATCATTCTGGCATCACGCGAACTCAAATGTTTCTATAAGTTAATTATGCATTTTAATTCTGTCTTTTTTAGGAGGTTTTTTAGGAGTAGTTAGTATTTTTTGTTATAGGGGCAACAGAAATACATCATCTGTGAAAATTTCAACTGTCTAAGTATCACGGTTCATGAGATACAGCCTGGTAACAGACGGACAGCGGAGTCTTAGTAATAGGGTCCCTTTTTTCCCTTTGGTTACGGAACCCTAATAACGATTCCATACACAGTGGAACTGTCAATCTAGAATCTAGATGAGTAAAGTAAAGCATTTTACTACAGCTTCAAAACATTGAAGCAAAACGCACCGTAAATTTATTTGTCAAAATATTGGAAAGATAAAGCTGTCAACATCAAAACAGTAACTTGCTACGAAACTATTTCAGAAAAAGCGAAAAACCTTCAACATGATATACGACAAAAGGCGTGAACCCATGATTTGCATGTAGAAATCGTAAAATGAGAACTGACACGACATATTTCGTCGATATGACATAGTTTTGCATGACAGGCGGAATGATGGAGTTACCGACACCTACAAGCGTTCAGTGTTCACTATGACATGGTGTTTTTATTCAACCAGCTTGTTTCAAGCATAAAAAAATATGACACAGGTTTTGCTCCAATTCGAAACTCACAACCTGACATGTACCTAATGGTTTCATGTTCAGTTCTTTAATTTAGGAAAGAACCTCGAGTACCTCCTTTCAAAAAAAATATTGATCACTGTATTTCCTGGTTTTGCGTATGTAATTTAAAATTTCTGACGTGCCCAAGCAAGGTCCAAACTAAATAACGAACTGAGTTTTAAGATTTTTCAAAAAGCCAACTAGATCTTTCATAGGCATCTAAAATAACAACATAAGTAGGTCCATACTCTATTTCGTAGACGTACGTACTTATTAGAATTTGGGTAATTATTTATTTTCGGTGGTTACGGACCACAATTAAAATAGACAACTATCATTCAAGTCCACTTCGAACAATGTCTATTTCTACCAATACCTACCAGTGACCGGTAGGTATTGGTAGAAATAGACATTGTCGCATATGGAAATACCTAACTGTATCTTGAACGAGGTTTCGACAAAGGAAATTGTCATTTGTTTCTGTTAGGTCTAAATCAAGATTTTTGCACGAGAAGTGTATGAACGACAGTACTTTTGCTACTTTTCTGTTTAAAATCTAAAAATGGGACAATCCCGGAACGATTTAAGCGTTGAACTTGATTTTCTGTGTTCACACTACTTTGGGCCGAGGCGAGTGGGACAAACGCGGAATACCTCCATCTATTAATTTTTAACTGACTTCGAAACAAGAAAGGGGTTAATGCTCGTCTGTATGTATGTTTTTTTGTATTTATAGAGGATGATTTATTTATTTATTTATTTATTTAGGAACAAAATCCACAGCTCTTAAATCTAGATGATACAAAACTTATATCAATACCGACAGCCAAAAAAGGATTTACATTTTACAAAATTAAACTTAAATTGACTATCACTAAAACTTATACATAAACTAAAAATAAAAGCTATAGCTATATATATATATACTTGTATTTCACTATACTAATTTACAATTATAGCAACCTATAATTAAGCCTAACTGCAAACCTAAAATATGTATAATTACGCTTACATGATGAATTAATCTTTAAATACTAAAATATGAAAAAAAAAAAAAACGTAAGTAAGTCAAGTAAATATAAACAACCAAAATTATAATAATACAACCAACCAACCTAACAGCCGATCACCCCAAAAGACTAGTGTGATACACTATGTGTGAGTGGCTTTGATTCCACCCTGCCGTCGTATCGCCCGTGTTTATCCTGGTCGAGCTTACTCAGGACTTTTAGAACCTCGCGTTTGAACCCTGGTTTACTAGTATTAAAAAAGATGTCGGTTTCGTGAAATAGTTTGTTATAGGTTCTGTGCAATCGGTTAACAAGTGAATGATGCGCGTAGTTCGAGACAGACTTGGATTCAGCAAAAAGTTTACCTATGGTGTGTCTTGTGCGTTTTCCAGGTACGTTTAAGTTTAAGAATTTTAAGTGAAGCTGCGAACAATCTATGTAGCTATTGCAAAAACTATGTAGCAGAGACATGTCCGCCAATGTACGTCGATTTTCGAGACTCGTAAGACTGTGGTAGTGACAAGATTCCCAATAGTCAACAGTCCGTCCATAACCACGGTAGCAACGATAATTGAGATGCTTTATGAATCTTCTCTGGATGGCTTCAATGCTTTGTATATAAATGAGATAATGCGGGTTCCATACTGAGCTACAGTACTCCAAGATACTGCGTACGTAAGAGCAATAGAGAACCTTCAAGCAATCAATATCTGAAAAAGGGCGACTGATCCTTAAAATGAAGCCCAAACTTTTATAAGCCTTACAAACGACAGAGTCTACGTGATCAGAGAATGAAAGCTTAGCATCCATTATCACGCCGAGATCCCTAATACTATCTACTTTAGTTAATAAGACGCCATTAATATTATACTTAAAGAGTGAAGGAAGCCTTTTCCTTGTAAAGGATACAAAAGAGCATTTACTAACATTGACAGCGAGTCTATTTCTAGCGTAGTATGTCGCCAATCTATCAAGATCGGATTGTAGATCTAGGCAGTCTGTATGGTTCCGTACTTTCATAAAGATTTTAGTGTCATCTGCGTACATTAGAAACCGCGCATGTTTCAAACATGAGCCAATATCATACAAGTACGATGCATACAAAAGAGGTCCCAAAATAGAACCTTGCGGCACTCCAGAGGGAATGGAGGTGTAGTCTGAACAAAAACCTGATCCCGAGGTGGTCCCATCCCATATATATTTTATTCCCTAGGGACCTATTGGTCCCGCAAAACTAAAAAGCAGTGTAAAATTTATGGATCTAAAGTCGGTATGTAGTTTTTTTCAATCAAATTGTTATTGGGTACTTTCTTTGGAGGTCTGTGTGGACGTCATTCGACTCAGTTGATGATGATGACGATAAAGTACCCAAAGTAGGTAGTACTTTCCTCCCCTAAACCAAAATGGACCTTTTTTCTCGCAATGGAATTTTAGGAATCGGTATGATTCCAAATTAAAATTAAAGGATCTAAAGTCGTTTTGTAGTTTTTAAGAACAATCAAATTGTTATTGGGTACTTTCTTTGGGGGAGGTCTATGTGGACGTCATTTGACTCAGTTGATGATAATGACGCTATAGTACCCAAAAGTACTTTCCTGACCTTTTTTTCTCGCTATGGAGTTTTAGGAATCGGTATAATTTCAAATTAAAATTAAAGGATCTAAAGTCGTTTTGTAGTTTTTCAAAACAATCAAATTGTTATTGGGTTCTTTCTTTGGAGGTCTGTGTGGACGTCATTCGACTCAGTTGATGATGATGACGCTACAGTATCCAAAGTACTTTCCTCACCTAAACCAAAATGGACCTTTTTTTCTCGCTAAGGAATTTTAGGAATCGGTATAATTTCAATCACACATTTTATTGCAATTCTTTGAGACTCGTGAGGAATCTACGTTTCTTCTCAATAAATTTGTGATTTTTTCTTCTATATTTTTATTTTTCCTCGCCACCCTCACACCTTACGCTTCCATTCGTGAAAACGCCAATTTTACATACTCCAAATATTGTACGCGTAATGTATTTGATATCTCTGTTGTTTCATGTTAGGGCTGCCACGTATTCTTTTTTCAGCGGATAAACAAAATATTTTTAAGGAACTTCAAGATTTGAACTTAATTAATTTAACTAGCCGTTTGAGTAATGACAACTACAGCGTTAGTTAAGTATAGTCAGTCAGTTAAGATTTTATATGTTTTTTTGGCACACTCCTTTAAGTTGTGTATGAAATAATTGTTTTAAGAGATAAGTTATCGTACCTACCGTATTTTAATTCATTTGATATGGAGCAACGTAAATAATTGACCCGTTACACTAACCAACTGAAGTGCATTCGATTCTACTATTGTTCCACGTTAATTTCACAAAAAAATTTAAAGCAGTAAATAATAAGGTTCCCTTTTGTTTCAATACATCGAATTCAATAACATAAACATTCTACCTTTGTGCATACCTACAGTTATTTCAGCTTTATAAAAAGCTGTAAAAAGCTTGGGACGAGTTTTGCTCCAACTCGAAAAATAACAACTAACCGGCTAAAGGTTTCTTCTAATATCATGTTGTTTCCGTGTCAGTGTTTAATTTTAAGAACTTGACTTTTTCTAAGCGTACATTTATTGTTATTATGAAAATCAATCATTTTTGATTTGATTTGATCTACACTAATATTATAAAGAGAAAAGATTTGTATGCTTGCATTGAATAGGCTCCGAAACTACTGGACCGATTTGAAAAAATCTTTCAACATTAGCATCCCTTATTATCCCTAATGAACATAGGTGATAGAATACCCGTGCGAAGCCGGGGCAGGCCGCTAGTATAATATAATATGAAATGTTTAAAATTGTGTTGCGCTTCTGCCAGCCCTAACTCTAGTGCCATGAATTTCAAAGGAAATATTTTGACGTGTGAGGGGCAACTACCAGATATAAAGTGGGAACGTCGAATACCAACCTTTCCTTTACAGATATCAAACACGACAAAACAAGTAATAAAACCGGCCAAGTGCGAGTCGGACTCGCGCACGAAGGGTTCCGTACCATTTTCTATAAAAACGGCAAAAAAATCACGTTTGTAGTATGGGAGCCCCCTTAAATATTTATTTTATTCTGTTTTTTAGTTTGGTTGTTACAGCGGCAGCAGAAATACATCATCTATGAAAATTTCAACTGTCTAACTATCACGGTTCATGAGATACAGCCTGGTGCCAGACGGACAGACGGACAGCGAAGTCTTAGTACGGTCTTTGTACTTCTTCTCGTAGCATTTATTTCTGTACTTACTGGTTTCTGTGGTACAATAAGGTATTATCTAGGTATCTATCTTTTCTGAGACTATTATAAGAAAAGCTTACAGCATTACAAGCTTTAACGAACCGCTCAAACACTTGTAGATTATTAAAATCGCAGGTCAAACTCCAGAGTTTCTAACTTTCAGCGTTTACCCCCATTATCTGCAAGAACTTCATGCAAATACCGAATCTTAGTTAACATACGAGATAATTAGTTTGCTAACTCGCTGGCGGTGGAAGAGCCGCTAAATGGTGTAGTAAGTTTGAAGTGTTCACGAAGCTAGGGTTAAAAAAAATCTTTATTTTTTTAACGGTAAACTTGTGCACCTTTGTGCAACCACTTAAAATATTTGTCAATATCTAACATTGAGAAGCCTTCGTGAAAATGTGTCAAACGATACATCTGTTTTGATATAACATGTCAATACTGTCTACCGGAACCACGTGGTACAATGTTTTTAAACAAATACTCAGAAGTACGCTGATGTCCTTCCTCTGATCAAGCGTGCCACACGGTGCATTTTAGCAGCGTGTGAAGTGAACCCACAAGCAGCTAAAATTAGTTTGTTTGACAACCTCGTATTCGTGCGTAGCGTGTTCGTGGGTTGCAGTCATCGATCAAGGTATCCGGGGCAGCGGATCCTAATTGAAGGTCGCAATGGACGTTGTCATCTCACACATTTTCTTGCAAAGCGAAGCTAGACACGTCATATGGGGAGGGACAGCGGCTTTAAGCTGACAAGTGTCCAAAGACGGGAACAAACAGAGTTAAGTGCGAATGGACAATATTGACATGTTATATCAAAACAGATGTATCGTTCGACACATTTTCACGAAGCTTATGTCAATGTTAGAGATTGACAAATAATATTAGTGGTGAGGTACCGTGGGTGCGCGACCTTTACCGATTACAAATCCAGTCGAGATTGAAGTGAGTTCTAAGAAAATACATGGAAGTTTTAGAAAGACTTTTTGTGTCGCTTCAAAACCAGACAGCTCACAAAATAGCTAATAGAGTGGAAAGGAACCTACTCGTTTTTTTATTAGCATTTATTTAGTATCTCTTGTGCCGTGGAGTTTGCCTGTAATCAAATCTTGCAAGTAAAGTTTGACCCTGTTTCCAATTTCTAATTGAACTGAGCCATGCATATGCAAATGGGATGACATTGAAAATATTATGATGACATGGAGCTGATCTGGATGGTAGCCATGGGAGTTTTGTAATAATACGATGATGCTGCAACCCTATCGAGTTTGACCTCGTTTGATTCGTCTTTGTAAGTTCTCTGATCCCTGATTATACAATAGGTCTTATCGTAAAGCCAGAATGTGGGATATGAGAACTTTTTTATACCTAAAACGACGCAATGCCATCAGATTTGGGGACGTAGCTCTTTTTACCCGACTACCAACAGGGGAGGGTTATGAGGTTAGCACCCTATGTTTGTATGTTTGTATATTTGTATGTTTGTATGTATGTGGCCGATTTCTTTGTTCCCACGTAGCGCTGAAACTACTGGTTCGATTTCAACAAATTATGTATCGATTGATTCGTCTCAATACCCCGATGGTTATAGGCTATAGGATTTAGGGCTCCGACCCCGAATAAGCCTTCAAAACGCGTATTAAAGTTTAGGTAGCCGCAGGCTGCAGGCCCCATCGAGAAAAATTACAATACCTACGACCTATTTTCATTTTCAACTCTATGCCTATCAAATATGACCGATACGTCATTCTATTTTGTCAATGTAAATGTTTCAAACTTTTATAACTTTCGCGTAGTCGGGTTGTAGTTTTTAACTTTATCTTGTTTTATTAACAACTTTTAACGTGTTATGCAAATAATGTAGATACGTATTTTATAATTTTAGTTACATATTTCATAACACGGTACCGACCGAGTTGAATTAACCTAGTTTTGCCAATATCATATAATGAGAAACCACTATTTTAATGTAGCGAAACTACAAAAGTGAGTCACTTTCGAGTAACATTAGTAACACCGTGCATTAAGCAGTAGTAGTGTAGCACTGCATTTGATCCAGACCGGATCCACTACAAATATTTGCCTCAACCTCCCGTGGGAACAAGCAGCCCGGATCATACGTAATTTGGCGAATTTAACAAACACTCAACAAAACACTCAAATTCGACCTTATCCCTACCACCTAAGGGTTCAAAATAATCTAAAAAATAAACTAGAGACCTTCTAGCTAAGAACACACAGTGCAAAACACCCCGTTTCAGTATATCGTGCATTATTTTATAGAAACACGCGATTTTCAGCTATGTTGCTGTATTCTCTAGGTGCATATTTGACAGCTGTCAGTTATGACGTAGGATAGGTGTAAAATGACCGCAGTACGGATTAAAACTATATGCACTCGGTATCATGAAGCCCTCCGAATCGAGAGCCGAGATTTTAATAGGGTTGGCAGACTATTTGTAATAACAAGCTTAAGACCTTTTCGGATGTATTATAATAAGAGATTAATGGGTTTTCTTTAAGAGGCGAACCTAGCGTGTTTGCTTGTCAAACTAGGGCTTTGGACTAGATCTCAGTAGTCACGGGATTACCGTGGTTAAAAACTTGAATTAATAAAATTCTACATTTTTCTTTGGTTCCTACAACATGAAAACCCGGATAAAAACAAAAATACTCTTGAAAAAAACATGAAATTGCACTGTTTTGCACATAATTTCGTCGATATCTTAGGAACCCTGCGGTCTATTGAAATGACTTATGTTTTGATTCGTAGGTTACTAATTACTTGGTTCCTTTTTTGAATTTTATGTAATTCTATTTTTTAACCACGGGAACCCCGTGAGTACTGAGATCTAGTCTTAGGTTCGCCTCATAACTACAGTCGTTTTTGCTTTAAAAACATAGTAAGAAATTATAAAGCTTCATTTACATTTAGTGGGTCAAATCTTAACCATCAAAATAAAACAATAAAGTAGCTTTTCTTGACAACCCTAGTACGAAACCCAAGTAGGTGTGCGTTACCCGATAGAATACTGATAGAAAACGGCAAGTTGCAATATTTGCTAAAATGACCCCATGTTTGAACGTAACATGAAACTGGATCAAAGTATGTAGCTACTGTGTTTTAATCAAACATTTGGTAGATAGGTAAGGTACTATTCTGATGTTGCAAAGACGTTAATTCTAAAACCGAACAAAGCGGAAACAAATTAAAGTCAAAAAACTCTCGAAAACGTCCAAAAAGCTCTCACTTATTCGAAATTTAAAAGAAATAATGGCTTTAACCAACCACAAATCTTTTAATCTGAGTCATCTCAAAGTAATACTCTAAAGATCAATTTAATTAAGCCCTCATAAAAATCCATAAAAGAAAGGGCAGACGGGCGCCATGCGCAATTTAGAACCTTTTGAATATCTACTTTCTTGAGTCACTGAAGCAAAAAGGATTAAACTTTACACCAAGAAGGTTGAATAGTGGTTGAATACAAACTTTTTTGTCTCGCCTATCTTATATCTTTATCTTCAAAGAGTTCGCAAACTTTTTTCTTTCTAGCTTTAGATACGAAAGGGTGGTGATGTCTCTTTATCGGTTGAGAAGGTCTAATCAGCTACCTATTTGCTCGACTGGTTACAGAAAGGTTCTTGTGACGTCCTATTTGAGTATCTCGAAATTCAGTGGATTGTAAGTCCTGAAGTGATGGTATATGAAGAGGCTACCCAACTACTTACCTACCTTACATTTGAGTTACCTTTCGGTAACATTTTAGCCCTACGCATGAAAATGTCCCGCTAATCAATTCAAACGTAGGTATTCGTGAGTTCCATTGGCAGTTTTGTTTTTATCCTTACTTTTATCTCATCTCATCTCACTAATATTATAAACGTGAAAGCTTAGATGGATGGATGGATAGATAGATGGATGGATGTTTGTTCCTTTATCACGCCAGAACGGCTGAACGGATCTGAATGAAATTTGGCACAGAGATAGATTATAGTCTGGAATAGAACATAGGCTACTTTTTATCCCGGAATTCCACGGGAACGGGAACTACACGGGTGAAACCGCGAAGCGCTGCTAGTACCTAATATAAATTCGAAGGTAACTCTGTCTGTCTATTTGTCTGTCTGTTACCTTTTCACGCCTATACGGCTGAACGGATCTTAATGAAATTTGGCAGAAACGTAAATGGTATCCCGGGGACGGACATAGGCTACTTGAGAAGCGCGAGCAAGGCCGCGAGCAGCAGTTAGTTCGTTATAAAAAAGTAGCTAAAAACGACGAAAATTTTATAAAACCTCTGAATCGACCAGCAGTAGATCAAAGCCCCGACTCCATTTGACGACAGTATCGGGACGTGATCATTACGTCAAATTTTTCCATAGGTTTTGGTACAGCGCAGCGCCTCTCGTGCGAACAGGGAACTACGCAAATCCCATACAAATATGTGACGTCACGATCACGTCTCGATACTAACTTAAAGTGGACTCGGCGTTGAGTATTATTTATTTATTTTAATCGCTACACTCTTCCTCTAAAGTTAGGTCGTGATTGTCACGAGAGGCCAAAGTTTCAGAAGATGTGTTTTGCTCGCAAACAACGCCAAAACTATTAAACTGATTACTCTGGAATAGGGCATTTTTTCCTGCAAAAACG
This sequence comes from Eupithecia exiguata, assembly GCA_947086465.1. Taxonomy (NCBI): domain Eukaryota; kingdom Metazoa; phylum Arthropoda; class Insecta; order Lepidoptera; family Geometridae; genus Eupithecia; species Eupithecia exiguata. Next base: position 6,688,187 of record OX352247.1, on the reverse strand, counting down.
CGTGCGAAGTTGCAGGCAGCACCTAGTCTAAAAATTAGAACATTTTAAAACCCCATTATAGCTCATCAATCCGATTACGTCAATACACCTTCCAGAAGACAGAACAGTTTCACACGACAAAATAAAATATTTGAAGTACAAAGGCCCGGACGGTTCGCTTGCTTGGGCAAAGGGCATATGCTTTTCTGCTCAGAAATTTATATACAGTTATTGATCAAAAGGTGCCTTTGATAGGCATTGAACTGTGGCGACTGGGTCCTCCGAATTGTCTATTAGGGTGATAAAATCTTGGGCCATCTTGTGTGTTGGCATTAATTTGTTGAGTGGTTTTCAGGGGTGGTTTTGTCGATGTAGAAATGGCTTCGATAGGAGACATGATCGATATTTGTCTACCATCATCATCAGCCTATGTTAGTCGACAGCTGGACATTATAAACCGACATATTTGTCTATACAATTACCGATGAATGGTTCCCGTTTCGTCGCGTCACGTTACGTAGCGAATTTTATTGTGTCGAAGTAGTTTTATTTAAGATGGTTTAAAAAAGAATCAAGTAATTTCAAGAGCTTTTAGATGACGCCTATAAAGGACACTTTTTTAAAGGAGTTCCTCCTAGTGATGATCGAAGTCCTAGAGTTATAAACTAAGAGAAAAAATAACTATTTCGGCGGGACTTGAATCCGCTACCCCTAACGGCGGCGCCGGAGTCCGTAGAAAGTCCTAAAGATTTTCGACTCGGCGGCGGTAACTTGAGTTCGTGGCGCAGCTGGTTAGCGCATAGCCTACTGAGGATAGTTCGCGGGTTCAAGTCCCGCCGAAATCGAAAATTTCGAGAATTTTATTGATTTTCTTAAAAATACTCTTATTCTATTATTGTTTTTTTCTGTAATTTATTTCTGTTTATACCAAGGTTAGCTCAAAGGATTAGCAAGCTGAAGTGGCAGTGGGCTAACATAACTTGAGAGGGACCGACAACAGCTTCGGTAAACGTATTTTTAGTGGAGACCGCGACTCGGCAAACGTAATGTAGGACGTCATCCGACCAGGTGGGATGACGATTTTAAAGACTGCTGGCAGATGCTGGATGCGGCAAGCTGAAGACGGGGCGAAATGGCGCTCATTAGGGAAAGTCTATGTCCAGCTGTGAACTACTATAGGCTGATGATGATTATGACTCTTATTCTACGCTAGCAGCCAAACTTTCGAAGCCAGAAGCCGGTCATAAAAACAAGATAAGACCATATTAAAAGGCTATATCAATAGGTTCTATGGACCCGCATCTATTATATGGACCAGCTGCCTTCACGATCCAAAAGACATGCCACACAATGCGAATTATATGCTCCAATGATATCACGAGGATTATCAGAACACAATTAGTACTAGATATGGCCACGAAATTGGTGGACGAGAGTTTGGGAAAGTGGTTCCGTGGTTTCTTTAGTTCAATTATTGAGATTTTTAATGGAAATCTTGCGTGTTGATGTCGTTATAGTTTGCAAGGAACCCTAAAAATTAAGTGAATGCCATACTTTTGTTGCACGTCGTTCATTGGGTTATTTTAAGGTCAATTGTTACCATAGCCAAAGTCCTTTTAGAATGTTTGTAAACAATACTCCGATACTTAACCTAAAATTCACTCTGATGCCGCGTCTTTTCATACGCAATTTACATTTCTTGTCGGTTGAGGTCCTTCCTTTTAACTCAACGCCAAGCAAGTGAGTTTTTGATAATTGTGTCGTGGTTTGTTACAAACATTCTACAAGGAATTTGGCTAATGTATAGATAGAGATCCTTCTTTGATACTCGATACCAAGCAAGTGAGTTTTAGTTGTTTATGTCGTGGTTTGTTACAAACATTCTACAAGGAATTTGGCTAAAGTATAGATAAAGATCCTTCCTTGATACTCGATACCAAGCAAGTCAGTTTTAGTTGTTTAAGTCGTGGTTTGTTACAAACATTCTACAAGGTATTTGGCTAAGGTATAGATAATTTTCATGACATCAGAAGGTAGATTACAGTTTGAAGTTATGCTGATATTTGAATGATATGCGGATGCTACTCATAATGGTAGATGGTTCTCTACAGGTTTTTAGATAAATCAATGATTGATAAAAAAAAACTTTCGATAAGTAAGTCTATGCTCACTGATCAAATTAATTAAGGTTTTTATTCGAATTCAAGACCAATTAAGCCTTTAATTTGTATTATAAAAAAATATTACCCCAACAGCGGTAAACCAAAGGGATAATCAAACCTCATCAAAACCATCAAATCGGTCACAGATTAGGCACAAAATGAACAGAAGGTGGATCTGAGGCGCCGCGAAAATTCAATAAAATTACCTACAGAGTTTTTGCGTCACAATATCATTATATGCGACACGACACGCCAATCCAAAGAGCTGTTAACTGCATCATAAAAAGTGGTTGCTCTAAAACTCGTAGGAGTTGTAAAAGAGTAATCACACTCAGTATAGAGTATACTTAGTATACCTCTACCTTTTGTCGGCGGAACGCTTGTATCACTTTTATAATGCTACTAGCTGCGGCTCGCGGCTTTGCGCGCGCGTTTTTTAATTAGCCTATGTCCATCTCCGGGATTCCATATACCTCCCTGCCAATTTTCATTGATATCCGTTCAGCCGTTTAGGCGTGAATAAATAACAGACAGACAGATAGAAATATATTTTTTTACTTTTGAATTTATAATAATTACTATGGACGATGGAAAATAAAACTTATAAAAACAAACTCTAAAACTTGGATTTAATTTACAGTTTTATGTTTTATAATTGTCTCTTTTCTCTATTACATATGTCTTTTTCTGCTGGCTCTTTCTTTTTCCATAAAAAATATCTATAACGTTAAAATTGCTATTCTTTTCTGGTTTAACTTGGCTTGGTTGTGTTGAGTGAAGATAACTCCTGAATTCTGTGTCTAGGTTTTAAGTGCGAGAACCGAGTGTTTGTTTAAGTAAAGCTTTATTTTATTATCGCTTAAAACTAGGTAATTTAGGGGCCGATAAAAACACAAATAGTTTAATTACAGAGTTTTAATTAATTGACTTTACCTAAAAAGGAAGTGGACAATAAATAAATTGTGCCAATTAGATTTTGGTTTTAATGACCGTGCAAATAAAATGCTATATAAATGGGATGAATCAATAAAACGAGTGCCAAAACACCAAAGGAGTAAGCTAAGAATATGACTGCGAGTGAAGCCGCCTACGATACAGGAGGTTGCGGGTTCGATTCTGTCGTGGGTCAAATGTTTGTACGAGATTTGTTTTGGGTATTTTCTATGTATTATAAAAATATCTATTTATGTAATGTATTCTATTAAGTATATCAGTCATCTAGTACCCATAACACAAGCTCTAGTTAGCTTAGCGCTAAATTCACACAGCACCACACTGTGTGTCTGGATTTACCAGCATTTTTTATTTTATGTCAATAACCATTAAATTGATACAGATAATATACTATTTTATATTGTGTATCTATTAACCTTTGAGTTAATAGATAAAAAATAAAAATGTACAAGTTTGGTTCGGTTTTAAATTCTAAGGATATCTTAATTTTCTGATTATTGGTTGTACGTTTAATATTGACTAAAAGTAAACGATTTCTAAAATACCAACTTACTAGTTTTATCTGTACTTTATAAATGTGTTGTACGTTCTGTACAAATAACATGCTCTTTGACTGAGCACATTTGTTAATGCACCGGTGCTGAATCGAATCTGAGAAAGTTCAAACTACCAAATCTTTGAAACCGAATCAGATATGCCGGTCCGTAAATAATTCTAATTCGTGCCTACACGTGCCGTAGTATAATAGTAAAAGAAACTTCAAAACAATCAATTAATCAGTTGTAAATTTTTTATGACCTGAAATGTTTCTCGTACATTGTTGGCTTTATAAATATACCTACCAGTCGAAATACCAAATTTTCGCGATAACTTGCTTTATCATCACTGCATTCCGTGACCATCGCGCATGCAACTGTGCCGAAATATTGAAAACTCAAAATTAACGCAAACGAAGGTAAATATTCCGTTAATAGTGACTCTAGTGCTAATAACCATGATAGATCTAAAAGTTATATTACCAATCCTTTCAATATTAGCATACCGAAACCTATTGATGCTTCATTGAAACTATGAGTGACGTGAAACATCGAAATGAACACGAAAATATCGACAAAATTAATCGTAACAAACCGATCGATAACGTCTAAACATGAAAAATAGACTGCGTTTAAAATCGGCATGTTTGTCAGAATGGGACAAAAAATTAAAGACAAAGCCACTATCATTCGATCTTTGTACCTGGCAGATATATGACGTGGTTGTGAGGGTGTTTGTTTTTTATAATTTATTGACTAATGGGTACTTATCCGTCAGGCTCGGCATGTGTTTGAAAGATCATCATAATTTAGGAGCCTTTGTTTGCCTTTGTCTTATGCTTTGCAATTAATAAAACATTCACAAGAATTGAAAAAAAGGTTTGTCTGATTTACTTTAACCGTCACGTTGATTAAAAGAAAGGTAGGTAATATTCGTTCTCTAAAATTCAAAATTTCAAAATCTAAGAATAACGCGTTCCGTTCTACAAATATTTCAAAATAAAAATCAGCTGGTCAAATTCTACGCATACCGAGGCGAGGACGTCGTTATTTCAATTACCTGTCCCTCGTCAAAGACAAAGGACTGACACGAAAAAAAAAGAAAAAAACAATCGACTTATCTATGATCGGATCGCGGTAAACGCGCTCAAGTGTATTATGTTAAAGCGATTTCGGAAGCTTTTATGAAAACGAAACCGGGTTTTTGTGATTATCACTTGAAATTGGAGTCTGGGTGGCTTTCGTCAGTTTCTTGTTAATTACTAATAAGATTTTTCATTTGTTTGGAATCACAAATGAAACTGTCAGGTGTCAGTTTTGTCACTATTTTACTATAGACAACAGAAAAGTTAACCCAATTTTACGCACTATTATCAAAAGGGCATAAGTGGCATTTTTTAAAAAGCAAACAGCTAAATATAATAAACCTGCAAACCCCAAATAACATGTCAATAAATCATATGGTAACGGCCTCTGCCTACCTGAATACACTATTGAAAGGAACGATGATAGCCCAATGTAAATAGGGCATAATAACCGTACCCTACAATGCACACCCGCTGGGCTTGGACCCATCGCCTACATGTCACTTTAAGTCAGCTTACAATGGAGAATAATCTTTATCTTTAACGACTTAAGATACTATTCAGAAGGTTACATTTGAATTTGAAATCGTTTATACGAGGGTAGTCGGGTAATTTCATTTCAATTTGAACTTTTATTCCCTGAGTTTAAGCTACAAATTTCTTTGACAAGTAAAGTGGGGTTACAATGTATTTGATCATCTGCGCCTTATACCCTTAATTATAATATCACCCACATTAAACTTGAAGGTAACAAAAAACGCCGGTACTCGAAATGCTACTTGGGTGCATTGTGTTTTGACGTCGCCATTGTAGGGTTGATGTGAGCTTCCATGGTTATGAAAAGGACAACACAAAACATGTCAAGCAAATAATTTGGATTGGGACCGGTGAAGATTTGATACTTACCTTACACTTATAAGAGTTTATAGACACCCGTTTTGTGATATCTATCTTTATGGAATTGTACCATTTAAGTATACAGTTGAACTATTAGACACAGATTTTGAAAAAAAAAAAACACTAATTACGATTAGTGTTTTTTTTTGATTTACTAGAATCCATTATGAATTTAAGAGGTCCCTCGTTAAGATATATAACGTTGGAGTTCGTCCAAAACAAACAGGGTTCGTTGTTAACCCGCTTAGGTACATTCATAATGTATTCGTCAAACTACAACAGTTTTTTACAGATTTATTAGAACTCTACCCAAACTTAAAGGGACCTCATAAAATTATTGAACCATGTTTTTTCATAAGAAAAGCATATTTGCTTTGCTGAGTAAAACTAGATGGCGCTGCTAAATTTTACCAATTCAATATCTTCACCAATCCCAACCATCAAATAAAAATAGGTACTCACGAAACCGTGCTTATCGCTGATGTTGTTGGTCAGTTTGAGTTTGTGGAATGACACCACCTTCTGCATCCATTGCTCGCCCGTCGACGGCGAGTCTGGGTGTATGTACATTCTCTTCGGCATCTCGGGGTCAGCTTTACCAGCGACCATCCACCGGCTGGACAAAGAACACATTTTAACCCTATCAAAGTCCGGGACAATTAGGTCACTGGGTTCCATGAGTTGGAAATTGAAATTGATGGTCGCAGACTGAAAGTTGCTTACTTAGATAAGCTTGTATAGCCTAACTGGAGCAGTTTTGATACCATAGCTTCGTTTACTTTGCAGTCTGCAAACAGGAATGAAAAACTGCGTCAGCTTTGCGAGCTTTGCTAGAGCAAAATTCAGTTGCCTTAGCTTTTATTCGGCAACCTACAAATTAAGTTGAGACATAATGACAAAAAAAAAATGATAGATAATAATCGACTACTATTTCAGAACACAAATTCGTTAGAAACTTTACTAGACTTTTTTGGACGCTATTATAAGAATGACTTTTGTCAGGCAAAGTTATAGACAGGTAGTTAATGAAATAATCTTCAAAAAGTCTAGTTTGAATAGCTATTATAATAAAAATGTAGTAATTACGGGTTAACTAAAATCTTTTATCAAGTATTACTTTTATCCAAATAAAAACATGCTTATTTTGAAATAAATCATTACTTTTACTACTTAACTTTCAAGGAAAGAAACTAAACTAAAACCCATCACCGAAGAAATCTTAAAACATGCAAATGAAAACCATCATGAGATTGCATACCATGCTGGAGTGTGACAGTCAAGCAATCTATCAATACTGCCAAATAAAAATGAAGTGCGAAAGATCTGCGTGGTTTGGAACGTAAAAATACAAAGTTACCTTTTGAGTCTTGTGTATGGGAGCTGATCTGATTTCAAATTTACGCCAACTTGCTTGATACGTGTTTTTGACTCGGAGTTTTGGATTTGAAACTGAATGTTTAAGGAATTGTTTGTTTTCAAAGTTAATTCATGTTAATAATAATATCTCGCAGATCTTCCGATCTACATTCCAGTACGCATGCTTCTTGCCTTCAAGTTCGAATTACATCAAAATAAGATTCAAATTAGCCCGATTTTTCTTATTTCAATTTAATTCCCGTAATACCTGTTATGGAATTTGTATCTGCAATCGTCGGCAGCTATGATGTCCATTAGCAATATGTATTTTGCTTTTTTATCAAGACCAGATACGCGAACTTTGTAGGCAGGGAACATACGTCTGTAAGCAACAGGGAACACAGTTGGGACACGTCTAGTAGACAACTTTTGAGAGTTGTCTTGAGGACAACGTTTTGACATCACATCGATTGAGAGACTTATCGTTCGAACTGTAGTCGTTTTTGTGGTCATTTGAGACTATTTTAGCTTGTGATTGCTTCTGGGGACTGTGATCATGTGTTATTTATTTATGTTTTTGGTATTTTGTAAGGATTTTACCGGCAAAAATACTATATTTGAATAATAATTATTGTACGTCATTGATTTATCAAATTTACAATTAAATACTACCAAATAAAAGGCACGTTAGCAAACGGAAATATTCTTCATTAATTAATTATCTGAACAAAATTGCTGGGACCTATAAAGTTTGATTTAACAACGTCAAGCTCGGTACCTGCATATCCTGTAGAACACCAACAAGGTGTTACTAAGAATTTTTACTCTGCAAAAAGGTTGTATATCCTCCAAAGAGGGCCAAAAAAGGTGCGATACTTGTCATTGTGCGGTTTTGCGACAACTTTGCGACGCAATACTGGCTGGAATGGAACGTGATCAAATGCGGTGCACGAGTTACAAAAGTAGATAAATATACCTATAGGTGCAACCACTACCAGCAGTCTTGAATCAAATCGAGTTAAATTATGTAGTAGGGTACGCATCGCTAACCTACCGCGATAAAATTATACACAAATAATACCTATTCGAATTCAAAATGCAAACCTGCAAAGCGAAACCCCATGAATTTTAATCCAAATCGCATAGACTCTATGAAATCTTTTGAGCGTAGGTACACAAATTTCCGTTTCTGGTAGAGTTCCACCAAAGGTGTAATCAAACAAACAATTCGACTTTAGAAACGCAATCGAGTAATTAGTAAATTTATGCATCGAAGATTTGTTGTAATTAATTACCATATTAACAACTAGCCGGGCGCTTTGTCGGCGTCTGTACCGCTGCTGAGTCACAGTCACATTTCGACCGGAATGCTCGGGTCGTATTAATTAACGAATATTAAATCGATGTTTATCGGCCATCTCGATGTTGCCAAACTGAGCCGAGCGGCGGGTTTGAAGCCGATCGACAGACATAAACCGGAGAACGAATCTTATCAGCGCTTGTCATCAACCATCTAACAATGTACACGATCAAATACGATTATCGATTCGACGAGCCCCCGAGGGATGCAACTCGATTACGGCTCCGAGATTTTTTGTCCGAGATCCTTAATCGAGACGAATTTAATCCCAATTTCGGTTAATTTGGGAGAACAGAGCGAGTAGCGTCCGTATTTCTCACCTCTGGTGTCGGGCGCTTTTTATACCGCTGCGGCGTTTAAGACAAAGATATTTTAAATATATTACCCATAAGATGTGAGGTGAATCCTTAATCGGCGGCTGATTCTGTCTAAATCGTCGTGCGATGTCGTTGCCCTTAAATTAAGCGTTCCTGATTCTTTACAAATTGTTTAGACGCAATTAAAGAGAGATGGGAACTAGTGCATTGCGTGAGGAGAATCACAAGCTAAATTAAATGAAAACAAGCGTATAACGGAACGCAGTTAGAAGAATGAGCATCTCCAATCAACGGTGATATCTGACCGGCAATGTGGCGTCGGTGACAATGCCAAATTCTCGGTGGGACTCTGATCGTGGACCATTTTTTGAACATAGCAACCTTTTAAGGCTATCATTCTCAAATAGGTATGTAGGTGTTTGAAATCCAGATTGAAAGCCTGCAAGATCAAGTTAAAATCTCAAAGAACCGTCCAAATCTGAGCAAAACCAGCAATCTAGCGTACACGACGCTAAACTCTCGGTCGTTATACATCGATGGTTAATAAAGAAGGGTGATGAGCGATGACAGTGTCCAGCAGGCAATGTTACCTGTTGTGGAACTTATATCTGTAGTCGTCTGCGGCTACGATGTCCAGTAGGAGGATGTACTTTGCTTTCGCGTCCAAACCGGAGACGCGGAATTTCATTTGTGGGAACATTTGTCTGTGGAACATATTCCCTATGTTTAAACTGGAAATTCTGAAGGAGCTAAGAGCCGTATTTTAGAACTTAGTATAGTTGTGTATTGCTTTGAATATAGTACATATAAACTCTGATTTAAAATGATGATCCTAAATGGGAGGGATACCTATAAACACGAAAAAAATTATACTTCTAGATCTGCATTTCAGAACTCTACAGTCATACGATCTTTGTAGCAGTAAGGTATTGTGTTTTTGAGTTCGGAAAATTTGCTAAGAATTTTTTGGTTGCGTAGATTAATTTATCAAAGTAGAGTTCTGGAACACAATTAAACTTAATTAACACAAAATCAGACGTTGCTCGTCACATAGACAGAAAAACCTTCATCGTAATAGCCTCCTTTCTTCTCTCTTTCTCTGACACTTTATTATGGTAGAATCACACACTCATCGCGCAACCACGAGACAGGCTGAGCATGAGAGTGTGAATGGTGCGCTCGGGCTTTCGTTCGGTCGAAAATACTAAGGAAATGGTTATATCGTCTTTGGACGAGATGTCTCGTCAAGACGGCTCGACGAGTGTGGGATACCACAATTACCATAAAAAAACTCTACAATCAGCCTTGAGTGTAGGACCATCTCCCACATCCTCATTAAAAAGGGAAGACAGACACCTCATCAATCAGTAGCTCATTTTTAGTACATGCCTAGAAATAAGCCCATAATAAGCGGTCTTGTACACCTTATCCCGCATCAGCCAGCAGCCTTTCGCAGATACCACATGGCCACAGGGCGTCCTACACTATGTTACGCTAGACCTCAAAAATTCAAAGAAGGAGGAGGTTCTATGCTTCTAGAATTGGTGATCTTCGCCAGAGATTTTGTTTTTGAGATTTTGATAATTTTTCTTTTGATTCTCGAGGAATGTGCGCCGTAAAACGTATGAAAACTATCATCACATGATTATTTTCATAATCACTAACTTATGGTTTCCATGACAACGGGCGTAACAAGAGCTCAACTTTGTACAACAAATTGACGTTGACGGATGAAAAGTAGGACAATTGATCCGTTTTTTCGATGAGCCTTTTATGAAAATAATTTTATATATTTCATAGAAATCTAAAACGAGAGGTGTCATTACTGACACGTCCAAAGCAACGCACATTTCCACGTTTAGCAGTATGGTTGTTCGTTCGATCCGTCAACAGAAACTTAGTATTTCGTGTTTCAGAGTAGTAAGTAGTGTTTTCTTCATTCGTGGTTCTATTCGTCATGTGTCATCAAACTAAATTAGACTAAAAATTTTATCAAGATATATATTAAATTCTTAACAAGATATATCTGGTGGCGATCACTTCAAAAGTTACCGAAGGTTTAAAGCTATGGACTTCCAAACCCATTCTCATTAAGTATTCAGAAATTCGTAGTCGGTTTATAGTTTTTAAAACACGTCAAATTATTTAGTTTGTCGAACTCGAGATGATGTCAACTTTCAGTTTGTCGCACAACCTTAGGTACATTCGAACAAGTTTTGTCGATCAATCGTTCAACGCATATCCGTTTCTCAAACAAGTCTTGCACGAAGTAGTGAACTAAACACCTTAGTAAAAAAAATCCTGGTTTTTTTTTTTGCCAAAGGTGACATTAACCCTCAGTCAGCGTTCTCACTCATTAACCTTAGATTTATAGTGATTACGTGATGACCACACTATTTGTCGTCTGATGGACGCCGCGTCCACGAGACGAATACGTAAGTGACGAATAGCTTTGTTCCTTGTTCGTGTGTTATGTGAATTGTGAACGTAACTGTCTACTACTTTGCGGCTTGAATATTGTTCTTGTGAGAATCTTTTGCAGTTTTGGCTTTTTTTTTATTAGTTCTATTTTTAACCAGAAAACTTTAGTTCTTTTCTTGACTGCTTGGTATCTTTATGGTTAGGTAGGGCAATTAGTGCGCCGTCGAACGAATCGTCTGGTGACGAGTGGTTTGACGACGCTCTCGCACTAAGGTGAGAGAGGAAGTATCGATGGGTTTTAGTTGGTATGCCACTAGCTGCTAACACTTTGTTAGTAGCTCAGTGGAGAGCCCAACATACCCCTCCAGCCCTCCTAGGCTGGAGGTAATGCGAAAACCGCATTTTATCATCGTAAAAAGAAAGGCCAATTTTTATTTGAGAATTATTTGACCACTCAGTCATAGAAAACCTAGGTAATCTAACTAAATTATCCACCTAGGTTTTGAAGGAAGCTAAGGAGACTGGAGCCAGGTTTTTTTTTCATTTTAAGGCGAATTGTAGGGGTAAAAGACGAAAACGACGTCTTTTTGGACAATGTTTCTGACGAAAATATAGATCGTGAACGTTTGAAATTTATATATCCGGTAACACATATCTTAAAGTATCTAGTGCCGGTTCCAAATGCTTGCCGGTAGTTATAGTTAGCACTCAGAACAAGGTTGAAGTAACAATATCTTCAGGTAATTGAGCACACTTTTTGACGGTGTGTCTTATTCGTTTACTACCAAACTCAGTATAGTTATTTCTATAGCTCGTACGCTTCTATTCCCGGTCCATTTGTTTTCAAATGAAGTCAAAATAAGGAGTTTTAACGTAAAAACTATTTGCGCCTATTAAAACATCACTCTCCCACAAACGTTTGCTCGCAAAATATGATCAGGCAATGTTGTAGTACCAACAACTGACCGAGCGAGGGCGCGCGGGCTCGCCGGCGACACGGGGCGCGCGGCGCGCGCTAGGAGAAAACGCGACGTTGCAAGCTCTCGTACATGCCGCCGGCTCGCACTATGAGCGACGTTGCCAGATCTTGCTTTAGTACCTATGTTATGTGTATTGTATGATCGCGCGCGAGTCTCACTCAAGCAGTTTCAAAAATAAAAGTATAGGTACATAATTTCTAAAATGCAGTGTTATTTTTTGTATCGAATATTTCTTCTGGAGTTGTGTTTTAGTCTTATATTTATATTATGGCAAATAAACGTGGACAGAAACGTCGAGTTCCATCGAAGTGGTTGCGAAAATGTAGATCACGTCATGCAAATGCTTTAAAAGCACAAGTTCGGCAAATGGGTGATGCTGTTGAGTAAGTAACCTATCTTGTACTATGCTATACCTACCTGTAATAAATAATTGTTTAGTCTTCCTAGTCAAGTTCTCAGGCATAATCTAATATCGATGCATCGATGCATGGAGTAGAGTAGTGCCGTTACAGAAACTTACCTATGTAAATTCCTTTTCAAACCACATGCTCGACAATGCCGAATTATAGGTCATGTAAACCCTACCGAAAGCAAGACATTAAATCCCTTGGTATTAGCCGGGTTATAATGTTGTACTGAATTTCATTATAACCCGCTGGTTAATAATATGATTTCACTTTTCATAATTCTTATTACTATATGCATAAAGTTTAATTTTGCTAAACACAATTTGTCCTAGGCCATGGCCTACTTGATTTGACAAAATAAATGAAGTTTGCCTCCGTGTGAACCCCGGTCCGGAGGAGCGCGGTGTTCGAAATTCGAATTTCGAATCTAGGACCACGGCTTGTGCTTTCGAATTTGGAACGTCGCGCGCCTTCATTTGTTCACGCGTGACGAACAAATCGAGTTCTTGTAGGTGCCTATAGAAGATTTAATTTCAAAAATAATATTGAAAATGTCGAGTGATGAAAGTGTTTTGACTCCTGAGTTTATCAAATTAGATGCCATAGGCATTGTCAACAATCTGCTGCCAGAGAAGTCAAAGGAAAACATTATTTATCTACTGAGCCTGTTTTTTTGTCTCGCATAAGGTGTGAAAAGTAGAGTATACACCTCGGGGATAAGACTGTTTTAGTCTTGGGCGGTTGAACCCCTCACTGCACTCAGGACTCAGTCTTAATTCCCTCGCTTCGCTCAGGAATTAACTTATAACTCCCTCGCTACGCTCAGGAGTTAAATTATGAGTCCTTCGTTACGTTCGGGATTCAATTCGCTCCCGTGACATAAAACAGTGCTTTATCCCCTTAGTGTATAATCTACTATTTATTCCTTTACTACTTAGGTTGGTACCTAGCCAATACTGTGAAGTACCTAAACTCTTGATTTTTACTCATTCAAATAACGATTTTCGCATCCCAATTAACCCTCAATTTTAGGGGTCCGTACCCAAAGGGTAAATCGTGACCCTATTACTAAGACTCTGCTGTCCGTCTATCCGTCTGTCACCAGGCTGTATCTCATGAACCGTGATAGTTAGACAATTGAAATTTTCACAGACTCTGTCTTTCAGTATTTCTGTTGCCGCTATAAAAACAAATACTAAAAAACAGAATAAAATATATATATAAGGGGGCTCCCATACAAAAAACGTAATTTTTTTGCTCGTTGTTATAGATAACAGTACGGAACCCTTCGTGCGCGAGTCTGACTCGCACTTGGTCGGTTTTATTTATGATGCCATCGGTTAGAACATATCGAGAGGAGAAACTTTAGTAATGGTCACAAATGAATTACATTAATTTTTTCTTACTACGTACCTAAATATTTAGTTCGTTACTTGGATATTATATTATTATTATATTTGTATTATAGGGATTTTACTAAAGATCTAGCCAGTACCTATTAGCTACCAGCATCGTGTCTCAATACTAACTTTTTACTCGCACAACTTTTACATACCTACCTAATAAATGTAACTTAGGTACTTATCTACCTATATAATTTTGTATTTCAGGCAACCACAAATATCTGAATCTGCAATAGAGATTAACAAGGATTCTGTTGCACATAGCAGTCGTAATGTGGACACGGAAACATGGAACGTGACAATTGATGATAGTGAATTGTCATTCAATACATCAATAGAGTCCAAGCTGTAAGAAATTTACCAAATTCTATTATGTTGCCTACCCACTGCATTTTTCGCACATATACAGTTTTGCCAATCCTATCGGGTATTACGGGTGTTCTATTTAATTATTTGTATTTTGCTTGTGGGTCAATATTACTGTTAATTATTCTTCTTTCAGCTGAAAGAACCTAAAAGAAGAAAAACGGCTTCAGCAACTTCTTTTTCCCCAGACCAGCCATCTACCAGCTCACCTCTTGTAGGTAACTTGAAGTTCTGTAGAACTGTATTTTTAACGCTAAGCTCTTCTAATCGTACCTATCCCATCGGGGGATACCATGTCATGTATTTTTCTTATTATTACATTGTTTACCTACCATATTCTATGAAATATTAATTTCCTACTTACGCACTTACTTACTTGCGCTGAAGGGGAAGGTGCGGGTTCGAATCCCGTCGAGATCGTAAAATTTTTGGGATTTATTAATTTCTTAGAAATTACCCAGAGTACTATAATAAATAAAAACCTTAGAATTCCTACTTACTGTTTTTTTCACGCAAAGCACTACTAAGAAAAAATATTCTCTAAGGGAGAATATTTTTTCTTGCAGGCCAATAAATATATTTATTTCTTTATTTTTCAGAAAAAGAAGATAAAGGGTTCCGGTGAATTACTTCTTTCCGGATCAACTTACCACGTCATAAGTACCTACCAACCTCTTACCTAGCGCTGAAAACAAAGATGAATAAAAATAAAAACGCCAAGTGCGACTCGGTCTCGCGCAACGAGGGTTCCGTAACTAAACATTATATTAATTATAATCTATAAATAAATAAATTCAAACAAATTGTCAAAACCTTGCGACTCGGCAAACGTAGTGTAGGACGCCCTCTGACCAGGTGGGATGACGATTTGCGAAAGACTGCTGGCAGATGCTGGATGCGGCAAGCTGAAGACAGGGCGCTATGGCGCTCATTGGGGGAGGCCTATGTCCAGCAGTGGACTGATATAGGCTAATGATGATGATGATGATGATGTCAAAACCTTTCTGTGCAAAAAGGCTTACTACAAAATATCAGATTATTTAGAAGATAAAAAAGCTTGGGATTGGTTTTGCTCCAACTCGAAAAATAACAACTAACAGGCTAAAGGTTTCTTAGTCGCTTCTTTACTTTTTGTCTACATACCGAAGCGACAGAAATCAAAAGTACCACTTTATTTCCGTGTCAGTGTTTTATTTTAAGAATTTGACATTTTCTAAGTGTACATTTTTGTATTTATGGAAATAAAGAATTATTGATTTTGGTTTTGATTCTTTTGTTGGTGGTTATAATTATGATAAATAAATAAATGATGTGAATTTTAACACGTTTCTGAGAAAAGAGGGTTGACAGACGGTCAACAAAGTGATTCTATACGGGTTCCTTTTTTTCTTTTGAGTTACGGAACCCTAAAAATGACAAGATAGTGAATTTATATTTTCATGCAGAGTGTATTCATCAATATTAATAAAAACTTAACTAGTATATGCTGATGATGATGATGATAAATAAAAACTTCAACAAAAATTAGTTTAATAATATTCGTTTTACTAAAATACTATTAGACCTATGCAGTTTACAGAGTTTAGATATTTTGTTTAGTAATGTTTTAATCCTAAACCTAACCATTCTCTACACATATAATATTTTGATACAATTACTCCTTCGAACTGTTTCTCTCAAGGATCTCTCTGTTCATCATTACTCTGTGTGCGTACTACACTTGTGCGCGCCATCTAACGGCAGTGGAGCGTATTATTTGGATAGGGTATATCGACTAAGGTTCCAGGACCGCGCGCGCTCGGTTTTTTGAATCGAAAACATGCACTCCTTGCTGCATAGATGGCGCGGGGGTGTCCCCGCTCGGCTGCCAAATGCCCAAGGTCATTTGCCTTACTATTCACCTTAACACATTTTTATTACGATATGGATACACCTTCCTTATCAAATGTTACGCGAAGTGTTTGCAAAACCACAATATCGTAATTTAATACAAAATGTATGGTCGAGTGAATTATTGTGTTCTGGTTTTAGATTTTCATAATGAAGAAATCAAGTAAACCAACTTATTGACAGAGAAATACGCAGGAAGCACGAGGGTCCTTTTAGTGCGATTTATAAACTCCGTACATCATCCTTCATTTTTGATCCCATAAGAAAAGCAGAACTTGTAAAGAAGGTACATAATATGTCTTTAATGCAGGTAAGTACCTTTATTTGCGAGATCTCGCTTCGTATGTATTTCTTTTAATAATAGTGAATAATTTGATTTTTTTAAAATAAATAATGTCTTCAATCAAAGAGTTTTGTTCTATATTATTATTTTCTATACCTACTTTTTCCTTTGACTGTACTTTATTTGCTTTGAACAATAGATTTTTTCGATCGTTTCGAGAGTGGTCCCAGTTGCCGGAAGAAAAATAATAAACTTAAATCTATCCGGCGACTGGGACCGCGGTCCCAATACCTAGCGGTCCCAGTTGACGGAAGCCTCTCCATAGCATCAATTTGTTGTGACTAGGTACAAATTATGTGGTACCTAAGTAATAATGTTGACCTTACTATACGACGTTGAGCAAAGGTGGTGTTTATATCTCTTTTACTTGAGACAACGACTGTAGGTACAGTAGGGTATAATGATCGTCAAAGAGTAAGAGAAAGAGTGGTCGTCTTGATAGATTCATTTGTTGCAAATTGCATCAGGGTTGTTTGGAATTCAAAACGTTTTTTTTTTTAAATAATGCTGCATACAATTCATACTTTATCTGGCCCCAAGCTAAAAAGAACTTGTGTTATGGATACTACACGACTAATATACGTACAATACATAGCTATATAGCAGCATTACATAGAAAACACCCAGAAGACACTCTAAACTAATATCTGCAGATCTTAGTTTAGAGTGTCTTCTCTCACTTGTTCCGAGGCAGGAATCGAACCTGGAACCTCCTGCATCGAAGGCGGACCTCTGCCCGCTTCGCCACAGATGTCGTCGAGTTCAACTAGCCTTAGCAAGTAAGGTATCTTTTACATTTAAGTAGGTAGTATACTTACATGCTTATAAGTTATGAATAAAATACATTAATAATAAGTCTATTACAGACTTGGCAAAATGTGCTATCATATTATTGTTATGAATAAAAGTGATAATAGTTTAAGTAGGCACTAAATTCATCACCTTATACGGCTTTACAACCGTTAATTACCTTTGAACTTAAATAAGGACATCACAAAAATCACAAGGTATACAAGCGCATCTTTCATAACATAATTTCATACCGTCAAAGATAAGTTAATAGATAGGACAGTCAATCACATTCATAGAAACAACACTGTCTTCGTTGTATTTTAAACTTTATCAGTAATAAATTAAAGGCGATAAAGGAACAAACGTAGTGTTGTCAGTAATTAATTGCTGAATGATGGATTGCGTATAAAGTTCTCGATTTTATAAGGTTCGTAGGTTGTTAACATTGAGACATTTCTTGGGGAAATGACTCATTAAGGTTCAGTCTAGAATTTGGTCGTTAAATGCTTTTTTTTTCGTGTCCGTGGCTGATGCTCTATTTTCTCTTATGTAGCCTTTAATTCGTAATTGTTTCATATTTAATTTTTTTTCTTCAGAAATATGTAATAATTAATTTTGCCTCATTACCAACAATATCCCAAATGTCTATATCGATCACTTTTTATATTATTTATTAATATTTTTATTATAAACTTAACCAGTTTTAATACCGGGTTCAAATAAAGAGTCACACAAAAAAAAACTAATATGACAGTCAACTGTTTTGCATTTTTGGTCGCATAAACTATGGGGGAGTTTACGCTCCGGTATTTTATCCCACTTATCCTAACCCAAAATTACGACGATCACTCGCATTTTCAAAGACAACCTTTTAAAAGACTATTAATTAATCTCACAATTACCCTGTCTGTAATTGGGGAGCCTTCCCCCGCTCCCGGGGGAAGGGGGATCTGACACGTCGGTGCATTCTTGTGGCTTCGTCGGAGAGGCGAGCGGCGCCAAGTGTTAAACGGAGGTTAAGTTATGGTATACTTTTGAGGGTTAAAATTACTGACATCTCAATACTCAATAACGTTTATTTCTTTAGGCTTACAAAATAAGCACTCAGACAAGTAAAATTTTATACTATAGGTATACAGTTCTGTATCTGACATCATAATGTTATACTAATAATTTATTATACTACCTAATAATTTACGTACAGTTTTTTGAGTAATTACAAGGTTTAATAAAGACTATCTGACTGTCTAAAGACCAGGATCATTTTTTTTTTAATAATTACTTACTCACGTTTTTTTTTCATAGGTACTAGTTGCTATGAAACACCCTGTATCTAAAATACAGCTATGTATTTGCTAAGAAAAATCTATTGAAACTGGGGTCCTATTTTGTCTACTTCCTGATTATTAGCGACTGAGATAAACCCGCAATATTCTCTATAGGTTTCAATCCTTTTATTAGATAAACCGAACACCCTAAACAGGTTAGGCACTTCTTTACAAGGTGCCAACTAGTATGCCCTATCCTTTTTAGCTTAGCACGCATATTTTTTGCATACTAACTATTTTATTTATTTCTAAAAACTTTGACCGGACTATTCTAACCCTAGATGACACCTTACTAATTTACCAGACTACGATAGAAGTGGCCCACCCTGCTCGTTTTTCACGCGAATGTGCCGACGACACGCCCGCATGTACTCTAGTCTCCACTCCACTGGAGACTAAGCCGAGTTTAGCACTTTATCCGTTATTAGACGCGATGGAATTCTGTATAGATTTCTAAATCTAGGGTGAAAACTAAGACAGGAAAAGAATAATTGAACAACGTCCTATTTAGAGTTAAGTCGAACGCCGAAAAAAAGAGCAATTTCGCAATGATGACACATACGAGGTAAGTATTGTTATTTAAATCGCAATGTTTCAAACTTTTTCGGATAAAAACTTATTGTAAATATATACTCGTATGTATCAACTGGAACTTAGTTTCCGAGCGATAAGAAAAAAGAATTTAATCTTTTTCTAAGCAACGACTGTTGAATTTAGTTAATTTATAGTACCAAAAGAAATAATCAGAATGGTATAATATGGTAGGTTAGTAGCTTTTAGTAGCTTACTTGGTTATTAGTTTTTTCTTTCTACCTCTCACTTCTCTGTATAACTTGAAGCAGTACAGACGTTTACCCCATACCTAAAGTGATAATAAATGCAATATTATAAAAATCCTCAAACCGTTGTTTTACATCTAACCATAATCTCCTAAAGGTTATGGGTCCAGACTAGCTTGCTAAAGTGTTGTGTAAATTTTAAAAATAAAAGATAAAATTTCTATCTACAAAATGGATCAAATAAAATCGAAGCGGAACATTAAGCTTTTCGAAGGTGAAAAATATAGCGTGTGGAAGTTTCGGATTCGTGCCTTACTATCTGAGATGGACCTTGTAAAAGTTATCGACGAGGACCCTATCATACGTTCCAGTGAGTGGGAGAAAAGCAATCGAATTGCGAAGAGTATTATCGTGGAGTATTTGTCCGATTCCTACCTTGGATTTGCCAAGGAGGACAGCACAGCGCGGGAAATTTTAAAGAGGTTAGACGAACTTTACGAACGAAAAAGCATCGCGACACAGTTGGCGTTACGTAAGAAGCTACTGGTGCTAAAACTACAAGGTGACCAGCCCCTTGTTAAACATTTTACACTTTTCGATGACCTCATTACCGAATTGCTTGCTGCGGGCGCAAAGTTAGAAGAAACCGACAAAGTTGCTCATTTATTTCTGACGCTACCCTCAACCTACGATGGCGTGATTACAGCTATCGAAACGCTGTCTGAGGATAACCTGACTCTGGCTTTTGTGAAAACGCGGCTTTTGGATCATGAAGTTAAACTAAAAAATGACTCGAGTGACACCAGTGCGAAAGTTTTACATGTAGAAAACAAAAGCGAATCGACAGGCAAAAAACGAAAGTTCGACAATACACAGTCTACACAGAACAAAAAACAGAACAACTGGAGAGATAACAAGGCGCGCAAGAAGATGCAAAATAATAATGTGAAGTGTTATCACTGCGGACGCAAGGGACATAAAAGAAATGACTGTTTCTACTACAAGAAAAACAATCAGAATCAGCCACAGAAAGCGGAAAGGGCAAGGACTGTTCAAGCGGTGGAAATCGACAAGTCCAATGAATTCTCTGGGTTTGCCTTCATGGCCGGCGAATATTCCAACCAGGACCAAGGAAACAAAATAACATTTTTATTGGATTCTGGCGCATCGGACCACATAATAAACAGGGAAGATCTTTTCGTTTCTCACGTAGTATTGGAACCACCACTTAAAATTTCGGTAGCTAAAAGTGGGCAATTTATTTCAGCTACAAAAAGGGGAACGCTGCAGGTAACCACCAACTTGGGCATTCAAGGAACTTTGGAGAACGTTCTGTTTTGCAGCGAAGTGCCCTACAACCTTCTATCAGTCTCCAGGATGCAGAGCGTTGGGTACTCGGTTGTATTTGGACAGCACGGCGGCACCGACATATGCAAGAATGGTAAATCCATTATGCAAGGTAGGCCTGTAAATAATCTTATTACTGTAGATTTTGATACTTGTGTTAATGTGACCGGCTCAGCTTCCCAAATGTGCACAACTGATAAAGACAGTTATAAATTATGGCATCAACGATTAGGTCATATAAGTAAAGGTAAATTCTTAGAGTTGAAAAATAATCACATGGTTGATGACATTAATCAAATTAGTTCAGTAGCACCTAGTGATGAGTTATGTGAGGCATGCATAAATGGGAAGCAGAGTCGATTACCGTTCAACCAAAGTAAAGACAAAAGTTATGTGAAGCGACCATTATTTATTGTACATTCTGATGTTTGCGGCCCAATCACTCCATCAACAGTGGACAACAAAAATTACTTTGTACTTTTTGTTGATGAATATACCCATTACTGTGTGACGTACCTACTGACCTATAAATCAGATGTGTTTTCTGCCTTTAAAGATTTTGTAGCTAAAAGCGAGTCAAAATTCGACACAAAGGTAACTAACTTATATTGTGATAATGGCGGGGAATATTTATCCACCGAAATGAAAAGTTATTGTGTCGAAAAAGGTATCTCGTATCATTTAACGGTACCTAGAACTCCGCAACAAAACGGTGTATCTGAGCGGATGGTTCGAACTGTAGTTGAAAAATCTCGTTCAATGATAAATGGTGCTCAATTAGACAAAGTATTTTGGGGTTTTGCTGTCTTGATGGCTGTTTACTTGATAAACCTTACACCAACTAAAAGTTTAAAATGTGCTAAAACACCATATGAATTGTGGCATAATAAAAAACCGCAACTTAAGTATCTTAAGGTCTTTGGTTCGACTGTTTATGTTCATAACAAAATGACAAAATCAAAGTTTGATGCAAAATCATGGAAGGGCATTCTTGTGGGCTATGAACCAAATGGTTATAAAGTTTGGGATCCTACAGGTGAAAAGTAAGTTGTGGTCAGAGACGTTATCGTAGATGAGACTTGTTTTGTGCAATCCAGGCCAGTTAAAGAACCTGAAGAGAATATCGGAAATTCTCATGACGAAACTGATAGTAGTACGAAATCAGTGTCAATAAAGTCTCGGAAATCTGATCGCTCTAAATCAGATGTTGCGAAATCTGATGAGTATGTGTGCCCTAGTAAACTTCGTAAGGTAAACCATGATGATAATGTAGAACCAATGCCTCTAAGTAGTAAGTCTAATACTTTGTCTGATACACCACAAAACATAGAAAACAATTGTGAAATGAGGAGGAGTGATAGGCTTAAAGGTCGTCCACATATAACTTATAATGAAAATGATGATGATGACGATTATTTAATGTGTGCTCAATCGATCATGTGTAAAGTGCCTTTATCGTTCGAGGAAATTCAAACTCGTGACGATAGAGCTTTGTGGGAAGGCGCGATCAAAAATGAGTTAGATTCTCATTCTGTAAACAAAACATGGACTATAGTACCACGACCGGAAGGTAAAAATATCGTTGATTGTAAGTGGATTTTTACGATTAAAAACGACGAATTTGGAAAACCTTTGCGTTATAAGGCGCGATTAGTAGCTCGAGGCTTCAGTCAAGAATACTTGACCGATTATGATGAAACTTTTGCCCCTGTAGCTAGAATAGCTAGCTTCAGATTTTTGCTAAGTTTTGCCAACCAAAATAACTTGTTGATTCATCATATGGATGTAAAGACCGCCTTCTTAAACGGCGATTTAAAGGAAGAAATATTTATGAAAATTCCTGAAGGTGTGTCAAATAATAATAATAATAACTATGTCTGTAAATTAAACAAGGCTTTGTATGGGTTAAAACAGGCGGCAAGATGTTGGTTCGAGGTATTTGAGCGTTCGCTGAAGGAAGAGGGTTTCCAAAATTCTTCTGTAGATAGATGTATATATGTACTAAACAATGGTGATGTTCACACAAACATTTACGTGGTACTATATGTCGATGACTTAGTAATAGCATGCAAGGAAAATGAAAGAATGATTAATTTTAAAAATCATTTAATGAGTAAGTTTGAAATGACTGATTTAAATGAAATAAAACTATTTTTGGGCATTAAAATAACTAGAAGCAATAACATAATAACACTAGATCAAAGTGCTTACATAAAAACAGTTTTAAGTAAGTTCAATATGCAGGATTGCAAACCTGTAAATACACCCCTGGAAAATAAACTGAATTATGAGAAATTAAATTCAGATGAAAAATACGACGCTCCATGCCGGAACGTTATTGGTTGTTTAATGTATATAATGCTGTGTACTCGCCCTGATTTAAGCACAAGTGTAAATATATTGAGTAGATATACTAAATTCAATAATAAAGAATTGTGGCAGTGTCTGAAACGAGTGCTACGGTACTTGAAAGGCACAGTAGATTTAAAATTGTCTTATAAAAGGTGTGAGTACAATAATATTCTATGTGGCTATGTAGATTCAGACTGGGGTGGTCAGGACACAAAAGACAGAAAGAGTACATCCGGGTATTTATTTAAAATGTTTGACTCTTGCACAATAACCTGGAACACTAAAAAACAAATGTCTGTGGCAGCCTCCTCTACTGAGGCTGAGTATATGGCTCTATATGAAGCTGTAAGAGAGGCTCTTTGGCTTAAATCATTGGCAATTAGTATGTACATAGAAATTGATAAACCTATAGTTATTTTTGAAGATAATAACGGCTGCATTTGTATAGCTAATAATCCGACTAATCATAAGCGGACAAAACATATCGATATTAAGTATCATTTTTCTAGAGAGCAGATAGAGAAAAATGTAATAACATTAAATTACATTCCGACAGGTCAGCAGTTGGCGGATGCGTTGACGAAGCCGTTGCCTTCCGT
Organism: Eupithecia exiguata; assembly: GCA_947086465.1. NCBI lineage: Eukaryota > Metazoa > Arthropoda > Insecta > Lepidoptera > Geometridae > Eupithecia > Eupithecia exiguata. The sequence goes on along the minus strand of OX352247.1, from coordinate 6,664,534 downwards.
CACCTTTCAGGCGATGAGAAGTAAAATGGGTCTAGAATAATTGATTTTTCAATCAATACATGTAAATTAATTATATTTAAATAATTAAGATTAATCTGAATTATACTTAGATTAGAAATGATTGGTCTGATTAGGTTTTACTGGGTTTCCCTAATCCTAGCAACGAATGTTGGACCATTACTAATGTATCCCAGAGAAGGTATGGTTGGTATACGATCTGTTTAGGATGGTTTATGTTTATATAATGAATATACATTGTTTCGATGATTATTTTTTTGAGGGGGCGTGTTGAATTTAGTTAATTTATAGTACCAAAAGAAATAATCAGAATGGTATAATATGGTAGGTTAGTAGCTTTTAGTAGCTTACTTGGTTATTAGTTTTTTCTTTCTACCTCTCACTTCTCTGTATAACTTGAAGCAGTACAGACGTTTACCCCATACCTAAAGTGATAATAAATGCAATATTATAAAAATCCTCAAACCGTTGTTTTACATCTAACCATAATCTCCTAAAACGACCCCACAATGTGCAAAATACTATAATTTTCTTTTACATAATAACCGTCAGCTAATACATTCTGTTAACCCTTAATTACTCATTTATTACTAAGAAGTAACAACTTCAACTCAAAATATGGCTAACACAAGGTGTTGCATTAAGATAAGGCTTTAAGACACAGCCTTTCGAGAAAAGCTGGTTCATGATTTGATGAAAGAACTGGCTAAATTGACTGAAATTTAGTTCATAGAAAAAGGGTTACCCGGATTGTACATTATAAATAATTGTACTCCACGTGGGCTACGAAATTTATGATGAAATTCGAATTGTGACTGTATACTTTAGTTGCATTAGAAGGAGGTATGGATGCATTGGAACCTTTTGTCCTGCAGCGGACCTGCACCAGATTATAATTATTGTAGCGTCAATATAATAAATATACCTCGATTAAAAAAAAAACAATTCTATTCGGTATAACAGTCATCTAGTACCCTTAACACGGGTTATTCCAGTTTTGCCCCCTAAAATCCCCCATGAGGGGGAAAACTGGAATAAAAAAATATGAATTCCAGAAATCTCCCTTGAAAATCTGGAAAACTGGAATAAGCCTCTTAACACAAACTCTGCTAAGCTTAGGCCTTAGGGCTAGATAATGTTGCGGATTGTCCAGCATTATTATTATTTTAGTAAGTTTCTTTACTATAATAATATAATAATAATAATAAATCTTTATTTCAGTCAAGCAAGTCCATAGTTTTACATTATATATAGAAATAACATATTATACTATGTTTTGCACAAGGTAAATTGACGTATGTTTCTCAAAATAAAAAAATATCATCGAACCAGCTGATTAACAAAAGCTGTCTTGTTAAGGCAGACACAAACAGGTGTTAAAATAATTAAAATTAGAGTCTGACGTAACATCCAAATTAAAATTCCTGATATGAAGCTAAAACTAGTTTATATTATATTCTGACTTGAAGATACTTTCTAATATACTTTTTGTACAAAGATGTAGAAACCCCTAAAATGACATCACTATAAATTGACAGATAGTGACAGTTTTTTTTTCAAGACAAAATAGTTTTTGTGAATTGGAAACCCATTCAGGTTTCGGGCGGACTTTTGTAGTTAGGTTGCCATATTTTTAAGGTTGGCAACCTAACTACTAAAGTCCGCGCTTGACAAAAATGGTCGCGGGTACTATTCCACATCAGGACAAATATTTGTAAGATTTACAGATTTGTTAGTGTTCTGGGTATTTTATATGTATAATAAAGAATGTCTATCTATTTATGACGTACTAGCTGTTGCACGCGGTTTCGCACTCGCTTTTCAACTAGCCTATGTCCGTCCCGGGACACCATTTACTTCCCTGCTAGATTCGTTCAGTTGTTTAGGCGTGAAAAGCTAACAGACAGACAGAGTTACTTTCGAATTTATAATATTAACTATGGATATGGATAATGAACTAAGTATATCAGTCATCTAGTAGCCATAAAACAAGCTCTGCTTAGCTCAGAGCTAGATGATGCTGTGTGAATTGCCCTACATTATTTTTTAAGTTCTTCCGTTCGTTCGTTCCATAAGAGTTATAAGTACCAATGTATCTACAGTGCCTACGAGTAAATAACTCGTTCTCCGTTTTTCTCTTAGGTCACTTTTCTTTCTAGATTATTTACTTCAATGTCATCATCTTACCTATACCTACTATAGTGACGTTTTAGTTGTTGGGACATATTTGGGACGCTCACCTACGTGTGGTATCCTACGCATCGAGTGAAATAGTACCACTGATCAGCTATAAAGATAGGCCTGCGCTACCGACCACCATTTAATTAATTTAAATTAGAAATTGGGATTGTCGCGTGAAGATTAACGGCTTATATAGGTAGTACTTGAAATATAGACTCTAATCTGTAACACCTAGAGTTCGTTTGTGTATGTACACAGATAAATATTGACACATTGTCTTAGTTTTTTTTGTTAAAATGCGATTTATTTTAAAGCTTATAAATATTGAAAACTCATCGTTTTTTTTACCCGACTACCGACAGGGGAGGGTTATGAGGTTATAATAAAACAGCTGAAGTAATGTCTCGTGAGACGATGGAAACAGTCATGTGTGAGACGTCTCGGCGGGACTAGGCGTGTTTCACAGGAGACGTGGGGATCCCGAAATCGGGTTCAATCACTTTCAACAAAATTTTACGACATTTTTATTTTGTTTTTACTCAGGTAAGTTAAACAAAGTTGGCACAAAGTGTAAATGCATAGTTATCATTATGCATTTAATCAACAAACCATTATAGACATCGCAATGAAAACCATTAAATATCGTCGCTTCGCTTTTGCACGATTCCGTAAATTATGTGTGAAACACTGGCAGTGGGTTTTTGTGAAAATCTCGATTTGTGGGAAATTCATGAAGAACTCGTTTCCGAAGAACTCAGCTTGCAAATTGGTATTCGTGAGGCAATTGAAACTAAATATTTCTAGGAATCTAGGAACCGCAATCGACTAAAACATTGTTTTATGATGTGGTAGACAGAACGTTCGCTAAAGGGTCACAGAGGTAGATGGAAATAGTTGGTTAAAAATGCTATTGACGCTTTTTAATATTTTTCACAGCTCTGCCGAACACCCGGTAACTATATAGCAAAAGAGCCCACTTGATGTAATGTAAGTATACACATAATGTATGTGTGTATAGTCAGAAGATCAAAGTACACAATTTAAAAAAAAAACGAGATTGTCGGAACCTCAGATGACAATAAGGGAGAGATAAACATAGGACTAGGAATACAACATTTGAACAAAAAATACAGGAATCTTATTTTGGATTCCGTTAAAAATATAATAATTTTAAAACGCAACCTACCTTTACATTGTTTTACGGGAGTGGGTACAATCGTAAATTCAACGACATGGCAATCTCCATTGTAAAATTTTATTAGAATAACTAAACAATTAAAATGAGTTATTGTTAATATTTAAATTTAGGTGGTAAAAATGCTGTACGTAGTATTTTAGATTAAAACATTAAATTTCAAGTAGGTACAGTATTATTATATCTCGCAATGCAATGACGCAATTTCATTATTTTTTCTCTTTCTTTCTTGCTATCTCTTTTATTGCTTTATACGACAGGACAGCGGCTTTCTCTTTAATCTGGCTCATAAGTATAGTTAATTCTTGGTCTTCCCTTTCCTCGTCTACCTTCTTCTTTTCCTTCCATGATGTTTCCTAAGAAGCTGTCATGTCGTACAATGCCGGGTACAGACCAAGCATGGGAGAGCGAGCGAATGCAAATGATTGGGATTTGACAATCGGTACGTTCGTTCCATATTGCTTTGATGTAGCGACAGCCGCCGGAGCACGGCCGAAGACGAACGAAGGCCCTTTTTTGGACTCGCTTGCTTTCGCAATGACGGCCACACTGGTACTTTTGCGTTCGTTCGTTAGCCTTCGCTCCCTCTCGCTCGCTTGGTCTGTACCCGGCATAAGATGTCCTATTATTTTCCCTCTTTTGTTGTAATAGTGTTCATCAAAAACCTTTTCTCTTCAACTCCTTTTACCAACTCCTCATTAGTAAAACAAAATCAGACCTTCTCCGTCCAGCTAATCCTTTCCATTCACCTCCAGCACCACATTTCAGATACCTGATGAAAGTACAGTCACTTAAACGTAAATTATTATACATAAAAAACTTTGAAATTTTCAAACTCAAACTCTTTCCATTCCTAGCTTTTTTGCTTTATAGTGCGTTACTCGCACTGGGTAAATCTTCTACGAAAACTTTTTAACTTTCTTTCCATTCCATTCAAACAATTTTTCTACTCAACTTGTATAATTTCTTAATCACCACTTCACCACCATCCACCGTCAAAATAGAACTGACTTCGTTTACGAATACGTTACAATCGTTAAAAACCTGGAAAGTTCCGTTTTTTGTTTAAAACATGTTATTGTAACAGAAAAATTTAAATTAAATCTAAATAATTATCTTGAAACGTTCAAAAGCCTGTATATACTATCTAAATAAGTAATAAACATTACATTCAGAGCGTGGAAACACAATATCATCATAAGCGAGCGATAAATTAAAGAAAAACTTTAAAATTTTTGAGACGAATATGATGTTATTATCATTATTCAACGCATCTAATAAATTATTTTTTATTATAAACTTCCTACATATATTATTTGATAAAAAGTTTAGTAGCTGGAGTAAAACAACGTTATTAATCTAGTTCAACGAGGCGCCTTAATATACTTGATAATTTAAAATATAGGTAGGTTTAGAATATTGAATTTTAAGGAAGGCCTACCAGCTTATGTCAAAACAAAATGAGTAACATGAACCTAGCAACAGAAAAGCTAATAAATCTAAATGGTGTTATTAAAAGATCCATAGAAGTTTAATTATATTCATGAATAGTTAAGTCTTCTAATATCAACTCGGTATAGCTCAAGAAACGAAGGAAACAATCAAAGAAACAATAAAGGAACCGTTCATTCCAACTTGACCCGAAACAAAAGACGGCGCTTGTCTATGGCACAGAATAAATAATTGTCCATGGTAAGAGTTCCAAATAAAAAACTCTATAAATAACGATTAACAAAAAGCGTTGTCATCTCTCTCTTATCGAGAGCCGACTGACGACGGTAGCTCTCGTAATGGACAACAAAACTGTGGAGTTGACTTGGTTTTATGAATAAGTGGAACAGGTTTTGTCAGGTGAAAAGTAAGCATAACTAACACAAAACTTGTGATATCTGTCTACAACCTCTCGTACTTTACCTACTTTTTCACAAGCACCAGTACTGTTAGTTGTGTTACTTACTAAATGTAGCATATTTATTGGAAGCCCAATTAACGAAAGATCAGCGCTATTTATCTTATGTACCTACATATAATCAAAAAACACATGATACACTTTAAAAAAGCCATCGAAGGAAAAATATCGAGGTATAAACTAGTCAAATGAAAAGATTAGGTTATTTTGATATCCCTGTGCCGAAATAGGGAATGCTTCATCATAATTATGCTAAGCCAAACAAAAAAATATTTTTTCTTTTTTGTAATGTAGAACATTTTACCATCAACTTGAAAATGTGGCCTACGATTGAGAACGCTTTCCTAGAAGGAACTTATTCTGTTGTTCGAATATCTACTCCACAGTTTTCGGTGCAGATGAAGATAAGCTGCGTCTAACCACGCGGCGGCGCCGCCTCGGGGTGGCCGTCTGACACTATGCACTACGATACATTGCCGCATAGAGCTTCTCTTATCTGCAGTATGTTTATGTGATACTCTTGAATTTTGCAAATTAGGATGGTATTACCATTGGTAGTATTAAATCGGTATATTTGATGTTTTCAAAAGTCTTCGTCATGTGTTTTTAGTTTTGGAATTTTTTTGGAGGTTCGTCTTAACCTACGTGCAAAAGATACGAAACAAAAATAATGTTTAATTATTTTTTTAATAAAAAAAATACTTTATTGGATATGTTTGTAGAAGAGTTATTTTGAAAATAAAACCTTGACATTATTAGAATTAGCTATGAAAAAGTTAGCGAAACGGCTGAAGAACAGTCCGACAGTAGGGAAGTGCCTCAGTTTACAGAACATTAGAAGTTTATCGTAAAATATTTGAGTATAACGACAAAAAGGCTTCTACAAGTCCCGTCGTTCCTCGGTACGAAACTTTTGATCCGTAATTAATTAAGTACAAAGAATGAGGCTCCAGTGAATCGCCGGCAAAAAATGTATTTTGCGCACCTGCTCTGTGGTTTTTGCTGTTCAATATTAACCTTGGAAAAGGGGACTTTAAACTAGAGCGAGTCAATTTTTTTATGCTTAAAATTGCACTAAAGTAGCAGTTTTGCATAACTTTTAGATTATGATTGGTAATGACAAGGCAAATTTTTGTTTCTAGGCTACGCTAGCTTTTCAATCTTGTAAGTTTTTTGCCTGCATTATATAAACACCATAATTTCCAGCCACAACTCACAAAAATTCCTTCATCAAAACAAACAAATGTCCCGAAACTTCACGAGCCATCAATAACCGCACCGTGTCATCAGTCATTATATTATGCGGTTCTTTTGAACGTACAAGACAAGTGTCGATTAAACCAGAGACGACAAAAAAACTACAAAGTTCGACAAAAAACGACAGGAACATGCTGTCGCTGTCATGTCGACGTCGGAACGGAGGCGTTTTGGAACAGATCGTGTGATAAACCGTGAATAATTATTGAGTTGACGGCAGTGGGATGGCGCTGAGAAAAAAAAATGATACTGATTCCGATGTCCTGTGAAAACTTGAGGATGCAAAATCAAATTGGAACGAACGGAGTTGCAGGCTAGCAACGACCTGTGACTTAAAGACCGCCTAATGTTACTTTGAGTCTTTTAGAACACTTTTCTTCATTGAAACTCAAAAGCATAAACCATGAGGTACCTAATGATGATAATTAAGTTATCCCGTGACCACGACAGTGTGTAAACCTGTCGAAACATCGAGAAAAATAGGTAAAAAAACGCGATAAATTCCCGTTAAATAGTATAACCAACCCGTTAAACATATTATAATTAAGTATGGCTTACCTATACCCAGCAATTGGTCATCCTTGACTACAAAAATCATGATGACAGTGAGGAAATAACACACTCCTCATGTTCTCAACACTCCTGACAATAACTGTACCTACCATGGGAACCTAATAGAAACCAAGTTCCACTTGTACCCACATTGCTACTGAATGACGCACACATTGTACTACACCTCACGTTCTCCCAAACGGAAGACGCTGCAATCCGGCCGCCAATTAGACAGTCATTAATTACAAGAAAGTAAACAGACAAATTCGGTGATACGTATGCCGTTGATCAGCTGATCTGTATACGTGATGGGGTTAAAGATGTGGATAGGTTGCGTGACGGAATTGTAAATTTGACTGATCTATTTGAATGACAGATGGGAGATTGAAAGTAACGCACAGTTTTCCAAGCTAAATACTGAATCGTTTGATACTTTGTTCCGCGCAAAGTCGAAAGAATTGTCAGATGTCATTGTTTCAAGCTGCCTCTTTGGCTGAGATAGAAGTGCGTGCAGCTTATATGGCTATCTCCATACCGGTAGCTTCGTTGAACTTGTTATTTACTTATGTTTATTTAGTTTAATAATCAGTAACATGCAGCTGATCTTTTGACTAGAGTTTTCAACAAGTTTATGGTTGTTAGATATTTTATATACCAGCAGTTGTTATGCAACTGCCGTTAACAACCTATACCAGCATTGGATAAAACTGAAAGGTCAACTTGACCCGATTTGCATGTGCCAGGTCATTGATAACTTTTATCAAATTGGTGACGTGACAAAGTTACGGATGCAGACCACCAAAGAATACCTACTTGTTGGGTTTCAATTGATCTAAATCATATCGAACCTTAGGGTCCTAAAATTCGATGATTTCAACCAGGGCTTAGGCCACTGCTAGAGTGGGACAAAGTTGAGTAACGAAACCAAAAATATAGACCTAAGACCTAAACTTAGATCCACTTTTTCTAAATTTTTGTTGACATACAGCAGAAGAACACTAATATTGAATTGATAAAAATGGTGAATTCGGAAGACCTAAGTTTGTAAAGCTCGTCTGAAGGTCGACCTTCAAACAGCTGACAAATTCATACCTAATGTAGATAAGATGGTGATGAATGTTGGTATAAATCCGACACCCAGTTAGTGACACAATCTAAAACGAAAGCTCGCCATAAACGAACCATAATTCAACTAAACATGGCGAAAGTCGCGAGCCAAAATAAAACATGGCGGCGGTATATGTCGGGAATGTCCACGTGGACACAAATTCAGGGCCAAATGCCCTTCTGGCTCCTGTTTTGTTCTTTATTTTTGGATATCTACCATTTGTTATACATAATACATTTCGGTATCGCGGGATCGCGTCCGTCAGAATCGGGCGGCGGCGCCAGACCCGCGCCACGCATACAGGTTGGGTCCTTTTTCAATTCTTGGAATCACTGAATCTTTTTCTTCAAAAGAAAATTTAAGGACGTTGTTTTACTAAAAAGACATAATAATAATTCATAATCATTTGAAAGCTTATAGGAGTATGATCATGTGTCGCATCGTTTGTATGTATCATTTCATGATACGACACGAGGTTTTGGTAGGTATAGTTTTGTTTACTTAAGTTCTCAGCCTAAACTTAAATCAAGACAAAAACTTGTAATCTGTCGTTAGAAACGTCATTTCCATTAAATTATCCGCAGATGTTTAGTAAACCAAAGTTTTTTGCAACAATAGATAGCAACAATCCCAATAAAGTGGTTTTCGAGTAAACGACGATAGAAGGTCTGAAGCCGTTTCTTAAAAAATCAAAACAAAATGGCGACAGTTTAAATCAGTAAGTTGGGGTGAGTAAGTAAAACTTTTAAAAAGTTTTTTATAGATTGCTGTCTTATCAAGTCTGTTGCCAGATGAATACTTGAAATTCAACAAAAACTTAATGATTTTAATACCAAATTCTTATCTGAATAGTTTTAAACGTTAAGCATAACGATTTGAACGAAATTTCATGCATACCAAAGCGTTGGAAGATTTTGATCGATCAGTTTTGATCAAGATCGATTTCGATCCGATAAAATTGATTAAATAGGTTCCGATGTTAACAAAAAAATTATGGATTGTGATTTTCAGTTTCCTGTACAATTATTGAAGTCCCATTTTCGCTGTCCTTGTGAAATTTAGATAAAAAAGTTGGGCTTCTTTCACCGTTTATAATTAAAAACGTCTGGGTCAATTTTAATGATCTTTGATGATTTGTTAGGGTGCATCCAGTTATTAACAAGTTATAATTATGTATGACCATGTCTTAAAGCATGGTTTATTGCGTAATCTGGATGCATCTTTAGAAATGTCGTGTGAGTTCTACTTCGGACCGAAATATTTGAAGCCGCGCGGGCCAAAGTGATTGAAATTAAATCAATAATACGCCATCCCGAATAGCAGCATAACTATAAAAAAAACTTCGCGGGCGAAGCCACGAGCATAGATAGTTCATTATATTTTTATTGGGTAAGTTCGTCTTTAATTTGCTGTAGTTTTAAATAAAGATTTATATTGCTTATTATTTATTTGTTTTATGAACATCCTATATAAATATAGTTTCGAATCGAACTCGCCTCTGGAATCCGTCGCGACTTGAACTTATGAGTTACAACTGGACCTTTTTGTACCCAAAAACCTGCAGGGGAAATCAGCCTTTATCTACAAGCGCAGAAGCAAAGGAATGGTTAGGAATAAAAATAATACGAAGGCGTATTTTTGAATAAAAGCGACGTTTATTTGACATTGGAATTTATTTGAAGAAGAGTTTGCAGTTTTCGATAATTTAGCAAGGTCTACATGCTTTATGTTTTGTGGGTCAATCGAGGCATATAATTGATAATACCTAATGAAGATGAAGTTGATGGTATGTTTGGTGAAGAAATCGTTATAAAGCAACATTTAATAAAACAAAAGACTGTCTGCCTATAGGTTCGATCTTACAAGTAACTGGGCCTTCGAGCTTCGAGTGTTCTATGAATCCTGTATCCTAACAAAACGCTTAAATGCGTGGAAGAAGCATTGCTATCGATTGGTGTTTTTTAGGGTTCCGTACCCAAAGGGTAAAAACGGGACCCTATACGATAGACTTCGCTGTCCATCTGTCCGTCTGTCACCAGGCTGTATGTCATGAACCGTGATAGTTAGACATTTGAAATTTTCATAGATGATGTATTTCTGTTGCCGCTATAACAACAAATACTAAAAAACAGAATAAAATATATATTTAAGGGGGCTCCCATACAACAAACGTGATTCATTTGCCGTTTTTATGATAATGGTACGGAACCCTTCGTGCGCGAGTCCGACTCGCACTTGGCCGGCGTTATTCAAGCAGAGTTGTCGTGCAACAAGGCTCATTTATAGCTTGATTCATTGAAGAACCAAGAAGATTTAAAGCGTCCTAAACTATGTAACGTATTCTATTTAAAATCAATGTAAATCAGTATTTTGCGAAATCCTTGAGACCTGTTTCGACTAATTTGGTTAAAAACTCCGTCTTCTCGAAAATGTAACAAGACAAGACGTTTCACGTAAGGATACAACTGAGACACAGGTAACCTAGAAACAGCTGGTGACATCGGTTATAGGACCATACACAAAATTATCTAGTTTCTAGGAAATATAAGCACTAACTAAAGCATTGAGAAACAATTGGAGCGCTTCGAGCGAATGCTCTATTTTTTATTTATAAAACTATCTCTTAATCGTGTTTATTTTGAAGATTAAAAATTCAGACAAAAGCGATGATATTGCTTCTGCAAACCATTTTCATGCTTCTTATCAAACTCGCCTATGCCTGCCTCTTATCGCCTTTTGTTTAAATTCCAGCCATAAATAAATAAATAATATGTAACATAAGTATTTTTTGGACAATTCACGCAGCGTTATCTAGCCTCAAGCAAAGCAGAGCTTGTCATATAGGTACTAGATAACTGATATATTTAATACAACCACATACCACATAGATAAATATTTTTATAATACATTGAAAAAATCTAGAATACTCTGAAAGATAACAGACTCTATCAATAAAGTTCTAATGATTGGGCATCATGAAAGATTTATATGCCCGACAGCTAGGAACACACATTTCGTTTTATAACTTTGACCCAGCTTTCCTCCATCGTCTACAATACAACCAAGCCAGCAAACTCGGTATGGTGTTGCATACAAATCGAACAGGTAGTGGCTAAAGAACATATTCTACGCATGCGTCGTGATAAAAATTAACTGATCATTGCATATGTACGGGCATTTGCATTTTAATGGGTTGCTAATGAAACAGGGGTTGGTAGTTCCTTCATGTGGGCTGATTGGCTGGCTGGCTAACCTTGTAGGATTTTTATTGTTTATGGTCCGTTTGTTATTATTTTATACTACAACGTGACACTTTATGATTTACTAAGCCAGAAGAAAAATAAATTTTATTGACACTCTAAAATTAAGCATACTAAAACAAATAACCTACACTATCAATAGTACTTTAACTATAAGTACCTATAACTAATAGTAAGATATTTTTAAACAACAGCCAACTATGTAGTTAGTAAAACTTTTGTAGAAATCTGTGGATAATGCGATTGGTTGTACATTTAGGATCACATAAAATAAGAACATTATGTAGTAAGTCTACATTGTACAGCTGTTTATTGTCCTGAATAAAGAAAATAAAAAAAAAGACCGTACCTTCGACCGTTCTTATCGTGTGACATGAAAGTGTGATCTGACTTGAGATGCAACAGAACAATTTTTCCTATGCATCGGTAAAGCAACTGCTGTAGGCAAAAATATATGGCCGTAGTCAGTTAAATATAACTATGTTTAACTGACTACGGCCATATATATTTCGAGGTCAGTTGACCTTGACCAAGAAATTAATGATGTGTCAAAGATGGTAGGTCTAAACCCAACAGTCGTTGCAAAGGCTGAAATGATGTCAATGATGATCTGTATAAAACTGTAGATGATCATACCCATTAAAGGAATAAACCAGTACAAAACTTTACATAAAATGAGCAAAAAACCAGAAAAACGCAAAAAGATCTACAAACCCACCTCGCATACAAATAACCCAACTATATGTACCCGAAAAGACCTTGCATCCATCACTCCAGACGTACAGGCTCCTAGAACTAATATACAATGCAAATTGTCAAGGAAACTTCAAATATAGACGCAGAAGTCACCAATTTAGCTGTTCTGGTAACGAAACAGGAATTAAGGTAAACGCATCAGAATTGCTAATAGATTCTAGTAAAAAACTCATTGTCGACGCCACTGGTAGGTGAACGGATAACTTGGTAGAACTTATTGTTTGACAACATTGACTTCCATGCAAAACCATTGTCCAAATAGGCTGAAAATTTAGAATTCTGTACACAAGTCACAAGCACTTTACCGATTATTCTAAAATCGAGATATATGAGGCGTCGATTTCGTGACTTTTGCGCTCCGTGAGGAGAATTGATGGTAGAACAATCGCGCCGAACGCGGATGTTAAAGTTGTAAGAACTAGATGAATCACAGACAGTATATATAATTGCAGAATCTTAGACTATTCCAGTGGCGACAGCAAGTCTATGGAAGGTCACAGGAAAGTTTAACTGAGAAGGGTTGTTCTGAACTGGAAAGTATTTGCTCATCAAATAAAAAATATAGAAAAGCATGAAATCGTGTGATCTGGTGATGATGATGGTCTAGTGAAAAGGAAGGAAAGCAACAATAACTTCAAAATATAAGGATGAAAATATTTAGTAACAATTCCGCGAAAAAACCTTCGATAAGTTCTAACAAAATGTAGTCCGCGTTGTAGAAGAAAACGACGCCAACTAACGCTTAACTAAGCTAAAGCGGAACTGTTACTAAATATTTTCATCCTTATATTTTGCAATGGATTTCCGCAAAGTAACGCCTGAATCTATTATTTAACATTGACTTCATTTACAAATCAAACTCTTCAACAGCATAGAGGTTATATGACCTTCAGCGATAATAATATCACGTAATTCGAAATTTCCATGGGATAGACACAACATCGCTACTGTAAATGTTCTTTTTAATGGTAAGATTCAAAATCCATTTGATTCGATAAATTCTGACGTGTTCAAGAGTTCTATGAGGTCAAAAGGAAATAAAGCACCTTGATTTAAAGGTTTCAACATATGTCTGGCAAAAAACAGATAATATACAAGCATATTTACACATAATTATTTACCCTTCAAAGGCAAGTAGTACCTACCTACAAATCACCCATAGCGTGCAGGTAATGCGAAAATAAACAGCAATCGACATCAGCACTTGTAAGTGCCAAGTGCGAATGTTGTATGATATCACTAGCATTGCATCTTTATAGCTTCGAAACCGTTTCTATTGCATATAGATTTATTATCTTGTTTGGACTATCTATTCTTGTTTCGAATTTTGGTAGCTTTGGATTTTATTCGTGTAATGTAAACTTTGGTTGAAAGTTTATTGGATTTTGATGTCTCTTTGATTTGTTATTGTATTGCTTATTTTATAGAGTGGTTTGGTTTAGAGTAGATTTCTTGGCACGAATTTTGAAGCGGATTTTATATGTGCAAGCTTTAGACAATTTCTATTGAAATTCAATTTAGCATAATTTATCGCCAAAACTCTGTGGCACTATTTTCTAAGATAAATAATATATGAACCTATATACCTATATATACATACATTTTTAACTATTTAACTTACTAACAATTCATGAAAACCCCATAGTTATAGAGGCACCATAGATTAAAACCAGATTCCCAAATCTCGATAGGGTGTTTTAATCTATATGACAAAAATCTAAAAATATATAATTGAAATAGAAGATATTAGTTTTAGTTCATAAAATAAGAAAATACATTTTAAAATTTAATTCCAAGTTTTCAGTTATTTTAATCTGTTTTTAAACACCGTGAATTAGTAGGTGCATTGTTGTTATGTCATGCAGATGTGAAGGCAAACTAAAAAGTATCAACTGTCATCAGCAAGATCAGCGCATTAGTTCAGGTCTTACATCCAGCTGACGTCATGATCACAAAGCAATATGGCGTCCACTGCATCCAGTCTTCGTCAAGTTACGCGCGCAACAACAAAATGTCAATTTTAAACGCATTTTTAGGGCACTTATCAATTGTAGGGAGAGTCTTTGAAAAACAAAAGGTTTAATTTTTTATTTCTTTTATTTTTTTAGGCACTAAAGAACCTATAATGGAGACACATTTCGAAAATGGGTGTATTATGCACCCATTTTCGAAATGTGTCTCGGTATATACCCGGCTCCGAACGGCTGCTATTGTAGCCAACTGCCAGCCAAAATATGCATACTTACATACCGTTCACACCAGAATACTGTAATCAAATTATATTCAAACCGCATATCCTATTGTGTTTAGCTTCTGGCGATGAACTTCACAGTTAATTAGTGAAATATTTTAATTGATTCACCTACTTTAACACGTTTGTGGTCCATGACGTGGCATGCGTGCAACGTATAACGTGGTTACAAAAAAATAGTGTCACCTAGACAATCATTTTTTGATTGTTACTTTTAGCAGACCGCGCACCTGGGAGTGCGGCAGACGCGGCATTTCCTGCAGTCATCAATTTTTCTAAATCTTTAAATGAAATAGTATGCAGCATCGCGCCCCTATCAGCACCGAGCGCGCGGCATTTCAGTAAAATGCCATGAGGACATGCGATGACTACCGGTAATGCCTGCCGGTAGATGCGTGTTCAGCTTAGCTAGTGTTCGTTTTTAGAAGAGACGCTGACCAGTTTTGATTGGAACTTTTGCCTGCGATTCTTCAAAAATTATACATTAATACTCTTTTACAGTCATTCGAAAATAAACTTTCGAGTTTTTCTACAAATTCTTTAAAAAAAGTATCTAAACGAAAGACCTACTGAATTGTTTAGATATCTTTAGAGATACGATACGCACTTTGACGATATAAATTCCTATCTAGGTGTATCTAAAGATTTCCAAGAACTGCGGCAATCACAATAACTATTATAACAATTTCTTTACCTGCCAGTGATCTGTAGTCCCACCACGTTAGGTCACACTCTGTTGCTCACCGATCTAGGAATGCACCCGTTATTTAGAACTGGCATAAAAAAGTGTATTTTCTGTGTTATTGGCCGATATGACCCCTACAACTCAGTCCGTGTTTGTTGAAGGGATGTTTACATCGAACTTTAAATTAACTTCAGTAAGTTCAAAGTTTTCAAACTCTCAAGAAACAGGAGTCAAAAGTCACTGATTCTTCCAAAACAAATATGAATGTTAACGTGTTTTTATTATTATTACCCGACTACCAACAGGGGAGGGTTATGAGGTTAGCACCCTATGTTTGTATGTTTGTATGTATGTGGCCGATTTCTTTGTTCCCACGTAGCGCTGAAACTACTGGTTCGATTTCAACAAATTATGTATCGATTGATTCGTCTCAATACCCCGATGGTTATAGGCTATAGGATTTAGGGCTCCGCCCCCGAATAAGCCTTCAAAACGCGTATTAAAGTTTAGGTAGCCGCAGGCTGCAGGCCCCATAGAGAAAAACTACAATACCTACGACCTATTTTCATTTTCAACTCTATGCCTATCAAATATGACCGATACGTCATTCTATTTTGTCAATGTAAATGTTTCAAACTTTTATAACTTTCACGTAGTCGGGTTGTAGTTTTTAACTTTATCTTGTTGAAGTTTACGTTGATAAAGCAATTTTCTTACTTACCGACAACAGCCGTTCAACGCTTTGAAAAATTGAGTTCAAGCCGCGATAAAAGGAATTTGTTAACCCGCCATTTGTGACCTATATGTCTGTGACACCGGGTTTATCGAAAAAGTCGAATAACTTTTTTACCCGTTATCGAATTAGGTTGCGAATTCGTATACTCTCCTGATTTCACGTACCCCACCGTCAGTACACCCCGCATCGGCGAGGCAGGCGCACGTCTTTGAGTTTTGGCGCCAACCCGGTGCGTGGGACCGGGGTCATAGATTACGTAAGTAAAATAGTCAAAGTTAAATATTTTTATATTAAATTATTTATAAGTAAATGTACCTATTTTTGGTTTAATTTTATAGAATAGTTATTGTGATTGTTACTATTCTGTTACCTATGATCTTTTTGCATATGATTATAAATATTTCACTCAGTTTATAAGTGTTTTTTGCCTAATTTATAAATATTGTTTTAGCATGTCTTACGAACGTGAGAGCCGTCGTTTGGAAGCCCTTCTGCAAGAGGAATTAATCTCTGATGAGGATATATCCCAAGAAACATCGGATAGTGAAGAAGTATTTGTGCCTAGAGCATGTAGTGCCAACATGCTCAAGCTGCTTGGTTCGTGAGGAAGAGTGATTTTTGAGTTGTTTTTTTTGTGATTTTGTATTCAGTACGGGTACCTTTTTTATTTGTTTTCTATAGTTCCTATTGTAATGAGACTGAGAGAGGCTGATTTAGTAAGAAAAATAATATTTTTGTTAAAAATTTGGATACTTTAAAAGAGCATTAGAAAAAACTTGGTTATTTCTAATGGTTTAACTATGTAAGCGTAAAGATAAATAAACGATATGTGATTTAAGAAATACCATTGTATTATTATAAAAAAAACATACCTTTTTAATATTTGAATAAGTAAAAGTTCCACGGAGTAAAACCATTTAGGAAAATCTCATTTTGAAAAACCTGGTCCGTAAGACCGGTGTCACAAACTACGTAAGTCAAAGTCACGTCACAAATGGCGGGTTAAAAAAAAACTGTCTTGTCTTAAACTAGACTGCAGGCAGATGCTGGATACAGCCTATGTCCAGCAGTGGACCAATATAGGCTGATGGTGATGATGATATCCTAAACTTAATTTTAAATGGACAATTAATTGTTTATCTCATCCCAGACAACTTACTCAAAATCGTCTAAGTACTATATAAAACGTTATCTGTGCATAAATCATATATAAATTTATGACTTTTTAAGTAAACAATTATCTTGTATCACTCGGCTGATGAAAGAACTCCTTGGTCCTGACCTTTTTACAGATAGTATGAGAGGATGCATTGATATATTATCAGTTCAAATCATTAATAATTATGACCTGATAATAATCAAAGGCGCATACTGAGACGCTGGTCAATAAGTTCTCATAAACATAAAAATAATGATAAGTCATGTCTAGGTAAGACTGGCCTCTATATACATAGATATTTTGTTTATTTGTATTTATTCACAATTATAAATTATAACTTATAACACTGGAAGTTATACACGCCATGTTGGACAATTTATGGAATACTAGCAGCGCCTCGCTGTTTCACCCGCGCAGTTCCCGTTCCCGTGGGAATCTTGACATAAAAAGTAGCCTATGTTCTATTTCAGACTATAGTCTATCTGTATGCCAAATTTCGTCCAGATCCGTTCAGCCGTTCTGGCCAGATTGAGTTACAAACATCCATACATCTATCTATCCATCCATCCATCCAAACTTTGACATTTATAATATTAGTGGGATTCACATTCAAGAAAGTTATTTAACAATATTTATCAACAATACACTATGTAAATAGGTACCATTCATAATAATTAAAAAAATTAATTGTCTTTAGTTTTCTGTTTACGATAAATTGCTACCCAATAATTCATTGATACTGTAGAATGGCTTTCAAATGAAATGTATAATTATGTTTAAATAATGCTGGACAATTCACACAGCATTATCTAGCCCCAAGCTAAGCAGAGCTTGTGTTATGGGTACTAGATAACTGATATACATAAAATACAATACATAGATAGTTTTTTTTATTATATATAGAAAACGACCAGAACACCCTGAACAAATGTCTGCAGATCGTACACACATTTGTCCCGAGGCGGGAATCGAACCCGCAACCTCCTGCGTCGCAGGCAGACCTTCGCCCACCGCGCCACATCGGTCGTCGAAGTATCCATTGTTCAAAATTGAAAACGTTTGTGATGTTAATTGGTAGTCTATTAAGCATATTCTTTGGTAAATTTTCCCTGCTTTTGTACCTTCGTAGACGTTGGAACCTACCTTGCTAGACCACGAAAGACAAGCCTTGTTTGGATGCCGAAGCCACAGAAATCAAAATATCACTTTATTTCCACGTCTATTTTAACTTTAAGAATTTGACCTTTGACTTCGGTGCAATTGAGATACATACACCTGTTCAATGTCAATTTTTGATAGGATTAAGTACAAAGGTGATTCAGAATTTTTATGAATATTGAAAAAAACAAGCGCAATTGCTTCCTGCTTTTATTTGAAAAAAGTGTGTGTCGTTGAAAATGCATATTGACTTCGCGACGTCTGTTAGTAAATGTGTGCATGCCTGTTAGAAGCACACATTCTAAGAAAGTAAAGCCATGCGGGGCAATGCAGCCAGCGTCTTGGGCACGCTTCCGACTTGTATTGATATAGATCAGTTGAGCTACCTGTAGATTGTTTGCAACAGTCTCCAGTTAGCTCAATTTAATTGTAAATACTAGTTTTAATTTAATTCTATTATTTGATTGTAATTTTTTTGTTAATAAAGTCTATGATAAATAAAAAAAAAGTTTATTATTGTTTTCATTGCTAATGTATAAATAATTAATAAAACCGGCCAAGTGCGAGTCAGACTCGCGCACGAAGGGTTCCGTACCTTTATCTACAAACACGGTAAAAAAAACATGTTTGTTGTATGGGAGCCCCCTTAAATATTTATTTCATTCTATTTTTTAGTATTTGTTGTTATAGCGGCAACAGAAATATATCCTCTGTGAATTTCAACTGTCTAACTATCACGGTTCATGAGATAGAGCCTGGTGACAGACGGACAGACGGACAGCGAAGTCTTAGTAATAGGGTCCCGTTTTTACCCTTTGGGTACGGAACCCTAAAAACATAAAAATCTTGGTTTGCCAAATTTCTCATATTTCAAAATAAATTTATAAATGAAGGACTATAACAAACTGTAACAAAATACTTTTCTATTGACACTTAAAAATAGCTGTTCAAAGCTCTCAGCTCTCAGAGAGGTGACACCGAAGTCAATCACCTTTTCAAACCCTTGAGTCTGGAGTGGCCCAAATTTCGGCACCTCGTCTGGAGGGGACGACGGTTTAACGTAGAGAAGAATGTCAGCCGTGGTAATATCGGTGGAACCGCGTGTGATATATTTTTTGCTTCACATAAATATAAATATGAAAATAAGTAGGCACTATTTAGATAATTAAATTCATATGTCAAAATTGCCTTTGTGTAGAAGAGGTATAATCAATATTTTTATCGTCCCGTGACCACGACAAAGTGTAAACCTGTTAAAACGTCGGGAAAAATAGGGCATCTTAAATAGAATACCCGTTAAATAGTACTACATAATTATGTCCAGCAGTGGATATAGGTATGTGTGCTGATGAGGAGGAGGTACTAATTTAATGTAGTATAACTGGATTTATATATTTAATGATAAATTTTATAATTTTTTTGGATTCGTTGGTTTTGAGTTTTTGAAAGCCAAAAGCTCACCTTTACGAACCAAAGATGCCGAAGAAATTAAAAACAATATGAAAAATTCTCGATTAAGCTTCAAAATTGGTATCACACTTGCCAATCCCATACCGAGTCGAAAAAAACAGAATCCATTTGTGATAAATAGAAGCTTTTAACTGATTTCGTGTTTCCACATAGACTTAGTTTAGCTAAAATTTTATAACGACAATAACTCAGAGGTCAGCGGCAAGCCTCCCAGATTCCTACATTTCAGCACCATCTAATTTATGATCTAATTACACTCACGAGCACAGAAAACGAACCAATTAAACGCACAATCAAAGATAGCGCGCAAAAGCATAATACAAGAAAAAATCTTCTTTAGTTCCGTCGGTTTTTTTCCAACGTTCGTTTTAGTCGGGTTTTATGGAGACAGGTCGGTCGTGTCGCGCTAATTAAAGCCTCTCGTAAAGTAGAAGGGCTCTCGTCAATCAATGTTAGGGTAGCCCTGAGTCACTAAGTTATTGGAACGAAGGCGACACGGCTGACGTTGGTAGAGCTGCGTTTTTGATGACAAGCGGCGGAGATAGCGAGAATAGGAACTGTATTTCTTTGATTACATTAAAAATACGCTAGAGATTGCCGTTTTTTAAGCTTTTAAGCTTTGGTCAGACACATGAAATAGCCCTATTTATGTTTAAGTCGATAACTTGGTAATTTTGGAACTAATTCTCTTTACAAAACTCTTTAGTCTTAGTGTATAAATGGCACAAATTTGTACCTACTGAAAAGAGGTAGGTAAAGCAATTACTCTACCTATTTCTTTTCAGTAGGTACAAATTTGTCATAGTCATACCCATATCGCAATTTGTCATATCGCAATTTGTCATAGTCATACCCATGTTCGCATGTCAAAATACGTGGGTCTACTTTTTTGCCCCACAGTGTAAAGTCATTGAACTCCACTCAAGGTTAAATTAATTGTAGATGATTGAAGGTTTTTGACTCAATACTAATCAAGCAATTGGACAATTTTGAAAGGCGACTGATTATTTTTTCTTACAGACAACATAAATTTCGAAAAATTTCTTATGTGATATCGGAATTTTGTGTTTTTTCGTTATTCCAATTGAAAAACAATAGAACCTAATAAAGTTTTTGAATTTGGAATAAACATAGAGTAAGACCAAAACAGAAGAATCTCGGAAACAAATGACGTAATTTTCAAAGCTAGTAATTTCTTACCAGCTATTAGAATAGCTAAAATTAGAAAAATGTAGAGTCGACTTTAGAAAGTTGACTCTACATTTATCTAATTAGCTCTCTCAGCTTGTTTTTAGCATCGTTGGAATAGAGTCGAGAGTTGTACAAAAATCTTGACGCTAGGGAGGTTTCAATCAATAGAAAGGGGATAGAACTTCGTGCGCAGAATGCCAATGCAGGATGGGGAAAAAACTATCAAATGATGGAATTTATTTTTAATTTGAACTTAATTACTATAAGCAACTGACATTAGTCGGTGTCAGTGACATCTGTAGAAAATAATTATTGTTTACAATTAAAAAACTAATGCGTAATAACATTTACTTACAGAAGCGTCAGTAGGTAAATATTTTCTATCTATTCCGGTAGTAATGAAATACTCCTTAATCAAACGAAAAATATATATTCTTGTTATTTTCAAAATACGTTATGATGTATTTAATGAATTTCCCTACTGATTATGCTTTGCAACCAATGTCATTTATTATCTACTTACTTGCCTTTTTACCTATTTCATTTGTGTCCAAACAAAACCAAGGCTACCAGCTAGTCAAGTAGCTGCTTGGCGGCAAATAAGCCTCACCAAATAAAAATATCTTCAAAACCAAATAAAACACCGAAGCAGTATTAAATTACATTTTCTCAGTCTAAACGAAGCTCGACAAATCTCGTGCTTTCAATTTGCCGACTCTCCCTTTCTTTACTCTTCAATGCCCAGTTTCAGGTACTTTGTTATTGCCGACGAGTTTTATGAAGTTTTGTGCCGATGTGCCTTTCTGTCCTTTGCTCTGGGTACAGGCCAGTGTTACTTATCTACTCGTTTCATAGACAATTAAGACTCGTTTACTTACAAAGGCAACGCATGCATAGCATATGCCTAAGTGCTATGCAAAAAATATACCTACCTAAAAAATGTTGAAAAAAATAAGGCTCGAGCCATTTTTAACCGACGTCGAAAGAGGAGGTTCTATGTTCGGCTGTATGTATTTTTTTATGTTCGTGGATTTCTCGGTAATTTATGGACCAATTTGGATGATTCTTTTGCAGTTTTATAGAGAACGGTTCCGAAGTGGTCCGTCCTATAAAAATGTTATTCACGTGGGATTAGTATTTATCTTGTAAAACTTTAAAAAACTGTTTCAAACTAAGGTATTCGTAGTCAATTTAGTTTTTTTAAACAATCAAATTATCTAGTTAGAGCATTTGTAATTCTAATTACCTCTTATAAGATTGTGATTAGATTGAAATTTGTTACAAGATGCGTATCATTACTAGATAACAATAGAAAAAGCAAAGTTACCAGCATGATAAATTTTACAACAATTTTCGCACTATTCTTGTGTTGCCAACACTAATTACAATTGACTTAATTATGACAAAAACTATGAAAAAAATTATACTATCAACCTTATCAGCGTGATTACAAGGCCTATAATTTCTTGTGATATGTGTTCAGTCAGTAGAATAATGTATGGTATGTTGTTTCTCCATTATTTATGTTTCTTAGAAGTTGATATCTCTTGTACTGATGTTGTACTTCATTAAAAAAAAATAAGAATAGATAGTACAAATGAAAACTAAAAACAGGAGCTAATTTTCATGTGTACTATCTATTCGACGACCGATGTGGCGCGGTGGGCGAAGGTCTGCCTGCGACGCAGGAGGTTGCGGGTTCGATTCCCGCCTCGGGACAAATGTGTGTACGATCTGCAGACATTTGTTCAGGGTGTTCTGGTCGTTTTCTATGTATAATAAAAAATATCTATCTATGTATTGTATTATATTATGTATATCAGTTATCTAGTACCCATAACACAAGCTCTGCTTAGCTTGGGGCTAGATAATGCTGTGTGAATTGTCCAGCATTATTTATTTATTTATTATTTATTTATTCTTAATTTTTTATCTTTATGAAGGGACAACATGTCTAGTAGAACAGTTGCATAAAAAAATCACATTCACCTTTTTCGTCTGCAATCACTTGTTTACTTTTTAGTGTGAAAACGTCTTTGAAAGAAACCTCTTTTATTATTCTGTCGCCTAGAGGCGTCTAACCGCGACTCGCTTACCTATTCCCCTTGAAAGTAGGGCAAACTAGACGTCGTGCCTTTTCTGCATTTAAAAAATGAATTCCTTTTTTGAATGCTTACTTTGAAGTTTTCTTAATCTATGTTTGGGTGGAGCATTATCATTGTAGTAGTTATGTTTGGTAGAGCATAGAGCGTCCCAAAGATTTTAGGCTCATAAAAAGCGCTTAGTCTAGTCAAATTTTATTTTATAAACAGTGTTATTTAAATACTTATAGTAATTATTATAAAATAAGGTATTATTAACAAAGTAAATTACAATCAAATAATAGAATTAAATAAAAACTAGTATTACATACAATTGAAACAATTGAGCTAACTGCAGACTGTTGCAAACAATCTACAGGTAGCTCAACTGATCCATATCAATACCGGTATTTATATTCTCTTCACTTAATTTATTTTAGGAAAAAAATATATCGTTTGTAAGTATTTAATTTAACAGTCTTCAAAATCAGTATTGTAAAATAAGTTTTGTTTACTTTGGGGCTAAGTAGAAGTAGCTTTGATTGTCCAACATAATTTATTTATTTATTTTATACCTATTTTTTTTTTGACCCAATCAATGATGGTTCTTTTTTTAAATACATAATAAAAGTTTAGGTATTCTAACACAATTTCAATAATGAAATTACCACGCTCGCTTTAATATCGATACGTAATAATCACATAGAGAAATAGCATGTCTAAGAACAATTTACTGACAAACTTCACACTAAATAATAGCAACTCTATTAGCAGGGAATTAAGTTGAAAGTAAAGTGAAAGCATTGAATAGGCTTATTTCATGCATGGACACTGGCCACGCGTTTTTATTTTTCTAATTTCGGACTGGACGAGAGTAGTAGCGCTTCACTGAATAAAATAGATATTGAATGAAAGTGTATTTTAACGTTAACAAAAGAGTGGTTTGCGGTTCATGCTTGGCTGTAGGTTTTTAGTTTATAATTTTTGGTATATGGTTAAAGATGACAAGATCTCCATGAATTGTGAGTTTCTTTCAGAGATCATCACCAACGATCGAAGGTCTCACCTATTAACTTTCACGTATGACTTGTGAAAACTCGTGTCAAAAATACATTTTATTTTATACGCTTTGACTTTTGGCTTAGCTCACATACTTTTTCATACTTATGTGCTGACTGTAAACTATGCACGCAAATATGTATAAAAAAACTGCGCCAGCCAGGCGTTTTAAGTTAAACTAAGTATGTAGCTTAACTTTCGGTCTACAACCCACATTGGAAGAACACTCAAAGTGTATAAATTCATACTTTTGTCACTTGTATTCAATATTCATCGAGTGTGTTAATAAACTAAATTTTGTAGTAGGTTTATTAAATTCAGTGTGGGCGCCACAGCCCGAGACAGTTCGTAACATGCATTCGATAGTCAAACGTATTGCATGTTCAATCGAATGTGGTCCGATTAGCAATTTACATATTTGTTGTGGATAATTTGTAGGATTTAACACTGAAAATATTTTACAATAGACTTTTTTATCATCATCCTATCAGCCCATACACGTCCACAGCTGGACATAGGCTTCCACCATACGACGCTATAAACAGTGGTCCTAAGCCGCCTTATGCACTTTTAAGGGGGCGATATATGTATATTTGATTTATGTATTAGTATTATGTGTATTAGTATTTAGTTTAAATGTATGTATATGTTGTAACTTTTAATGTTAAGCACCGCCATCCTTTCTTTTTCTCTCAATTGTTCTGGTTGCCTGGAAGAAATCGCTTTAAGCGATAAGGCCGCCAAATCCTTTGTTTTCTGTAATTTTATACAATCTGTTTTTTTTTAATTTAAGGTGATTAAAGAATTATCTATCTATCTATCTATATATGACGCTGATTGTGAAAAGAATAGGCATAGGATTTCGCGTTAGATTTTTTCGATAAAGATTACGGAGAAAAAAGGTTTTAATGTAAAGTAAAGTATTCATGTCAATTCACATAATATCCACGCCTTAAGAGGGAAATGATATTTATTTTCCAAGTAGCTACACAATAGTAGGTAATACTTTAAAATGATAAAATCAGTTAGGAGAACGGTAAAGTAAAATGAAAGGCAATTAGGAAATTATGACAAGGAAAGAATCTATTTTTCTATCAACACATTTGATAGATTTCACTTTTGTTTATAAGGAAAAATAAAACCGGCCAAGTGCGAGTCGGACTCGTGCACGAAGGGTTCCGTACCATTTTCTATAAAAACGGCAAAAACATCACGTTTGTTGTATGGGAGCCCCCTTAAATATATATTTTATTCTGTTTTATAGTATTTGTTGTTATAGCGGCAACAGAAATAAATCATCTGTGAAAATTTCAACTGTCTAACTATCACGGTTCATGAGATACAGCCTGGTGACAGACGGACAGCAGAGTCTTAGTAATAGGGTCCCGTTTTTACCCTTTGGGTACGGAACCCTAAAAATACGCTCCAGTTAAGAGTTTCAACTGAATATAAGTAACTCAGATAAGCAAATAATTACCTATATCACTTTTAATTATGAATATGTGTTGATCAAAAATGACATTCATACATACCTACTTGCATATCTAGTTTAAATCGTTTACGCTGTTATCTTTCCAAATATGGTGGCATATTCAAAATGGCCGACTATCGAACACTCATAAAAAGTACATGAACAGTTAACAGCTGCCGTAATAGCACTAACAGGAATAAAATTAAAAAATGCGTAGTTACTGGGAAAGCAGAGAAGAACCGACAACCACTGGGGTAAAACTGTTCTTGAGTGGAGATCGCGACTCGGCAAACGTAGTATAGGATACACAGCCAGGGTGCAGATGACTGCAGATACTGGATGCGGCAAGCTGTAGAGAAGGTGCTATGATGCACATTATGGGAGGCCTATGTCCAGTAGTGGACTAGTAGGCTGATGATGATGATGATGGGAAAAATTAGTAAATTTAAGGTTTTTTCATTCACTAAATTACTTTACATAATTGGTACTTTACTTACTTAAACTTTCTTTCATCACATGGTTTTTTCGCGGAATTGTTACTAAATATTTTCATTCTGATATTTTGCAATGGATTTCCGCAAAGTAACGCCTGAATCTATTATTTATTTTATTTCTTTCATCACACTAATACTTATTATAAATGCAAATGTTTGGATGTTTAGATGTTTGTATCTTTTCGCCCAAAATACTGAACGGATCGAGCTGAAATTTTGCATAGACTTAGTTCTAAGCCTGTATTAAAATATAGCCTACGTTTTTTCCGTAAAAAGTCGTGTGAAACCGTGCGCAGAAGCTAATAGTAAATAATTCACAATGCTTACCTATAGTTCAATAAGTAAGTGAATTAACATTGCCATACAGCGGGGCAATACAGCCAGCGTCTTGGGGACGCTTCTAACTGGTATTCATCTTCATTCATCATCATCATCCTATAGTAGTCCACTGTTGGACATAGGCCTTCCCTAATGAGCGCCATAGCGCCCTGTCTTCAGCTTGCCGCATCCAGCATCTGCCAGCAGTCTTCAACTGGTATTGATATGGATTAATTGAGCTAACTGTAGATTGTTTGCAACAGTCAGTTAGCTCAATTGTTTCAATTGTAAATAGGTACTAGTTCTAATTTGTTTCTATTATTTGATTGTAATTTTCTTTGTTAATAAAGTTGTTAAATAACTTAGAATTGTTAAAGATGATTTAAAAGAATTGTTTATGCACCAGAATTTTATAGCTCGTAATTCTGTATAATTAATGTAAGTTCTGATGTTTGATCAATGTATTTCTTTTATTACCATCAAATCTCTTGCTAGGTATTGTAATATTACTCTTGCTAGGTATTGTAATATTGGGTATATTACAATACCTAGCAAGAGTAATGACCGTGGAGCGTTACAAACTGGACACGATAACACAAACAAAGAGAATAATACAATACAACTAATCTAATCTCACTCTAATTGTAATGCGCTACTTCCGCGCGTTAATGTTCGCCTTTATGTATTAATTTTAACGTAAAAGTGGGTCCATGGTTAAATATTCATTCACATGCATAGTATTTTACTTTGTAGGATTTTTGGGAGGAAAGATTTATTAATTACTGGTTGGCCTGCGAACTTCGTTCCAACTAAGAATCAGAGATGGCGTAACATACAAAAAATGTATGCTTGACGACCGATGTGGCGCGTTGGGCGAAGGTCTGCCTGCGGTGCAGGAGGTTGCGGGTTCGATTCCCGCCTCGGGACAAATGTGTGTACGATCTGCAGACATTTGTTCAGGGTGTTCTGATCGTTTTCTATGTATAGTAAACATATCTAACTATGTATTGTATTACATTATGTATATCAGTTGTTTAGTACCCATAACACAAGCTTCGCTTAGCTTGGGGCTAGATAATGCTGTGTGAATGGTTCCGCATTATGTATTAGATAATGTTATGACTACGTCGAACAAAGAAAATTCCAAAAATCCATCGCACAGTTTGTGATACCTGTTTTAAGCTTTTTTTTAATGCCTCTGTAATAGTTTTATTCTATTAGGTTTAGGCAGAATATCTAAATTACCCTTCGTGGCCACCAATATCTATTTTCGATTTTCTGGCTAAACTAAATATAGTAAAACTATTACAGAGGCATTAAAAAAAGCTTATAATAGGTATCACAAACTGTACGATGGATTTTTGAAATTTCCTTTGTTTAACGTAATAATAAGATAAAATAGGTGGCGGCGCTAGTTTGACCTATGGGTAAAACTAGCGCCGCCAAAGCCTTAATGAAGCATTAGGAAGTTGTACAGAAGTGACATATCATGTCCTTTCAGCTAGCAAATACATCACCACCTAAAGTGACATAACTCGTGTTGCTATGACCTTAAAGTACAGGTTCGCGTGACAGACCACTCTTGCTAGTGATAATGCTGTGTAATTAACACTAGGTAACGATAAGCACTTTGGGAGTGGTCTTGAATAATGGTGATGTTTACAGGTTCTCGGTGTTTTTCAGTTTCAAGTATAAAATTATTTATTTCGTTTTCATTAGCTCATGCTATCCCACTTCAGAAATAGTTCGTTCTAAAACAGTTTTTTTTTATGTTAGGCCTAAGACATTTTAAATACAGAAGAAATTCAAAAACCGAATGTTTTATTGATTTGCCTAACACTTTTAGATGCAGAACTTCGTTCTAAAAACGAAAAATAAGACATTTTAAATGCAGAATTAGTTCGTTCTAAAACAGAAAAGTTTATTGATTTTAGGCCTAGACAGTTACCAGCAGAAATAGTTCGTTCTAAAACCATTTTCACTGTCTCAGCCAATATTATCAACAATAATGTACAAAGAAAGCAATCACTACCTTAAGTACCTACCTACCATAATAATTTATAGACTATAAAAGTGAAAGAACTCAACCGATAATTTAGATATTGATTCTTTAAAGCTTAGGTTCTAACGCACGCACGAGTTATTATTTTAATAGCGTAATTTTATTTGTTCAATCCGAGCGTTTTGTGTAGTCTATAATTTAATAGTCTAGTCTATACGTTTAACTAGATGGCCTTTTAATATTGATAGTGATAACCATTGAGTACGCACTGGGTGGCGGCACGGTGTGTGGGTAGCGCGTTTCTAGAACATTTTCGTATCTATGTACTACCGAGGCTCGCACTTCAACAGCCTATAATGGTCCATAGTAATAACCTTACTGGCTTTTATCTCATGGGGGGCAGTGACCATAATCTCTACGCTGGGCATGTGGGATGGATCGCAGTTCGGTGGTAGATCAATTCTGCAAGAGGCGCTGCTGCCCGCCCCCCGGTGTATGTCCCTTTGTCTTCTCTTACGACACCCACGGGAAGAGTCGGGGTGGTGCAAATTATTTCAATTGTATAAAAACTATTTGTAAACAAATATTTCTATTAGCTGGTTTTTCGTCATTATTTTAGTAACATTTTGCACAGTCTAAGATAAAAGCTTTTATCTAAGTTCCTAGTAGGAGTAATATTAGCATTGTTTCACTAATAACTATTTTATATGTACTTACCTACTATGTAAAACGGTCAAGCCATAGGCTATTCCACATTGTTATCTCAATTTAGTAAAATATAAATCGTGGTCCGTGTGGGCGATAATTTATAACGCTTTAACATCTTCAAATTGCAAATAAACTTGTCATGACGTCATGTTCATAATGGCAGGTTTGATGCTTTAAAATTAAAACAGCTAATGTAACTTATTCTTATCTGATTGTTATACGAAACTTTATTGTATGGTACTTTGTTTATTTAGAAAAATAACTCTTGTAAATCATTTCAATATTAGCAATCCAAACTTAAGAATTACTTAAAGTTGATAAGCAATAAAATGAATTCGATGATGAATGAATTGTTATTTTTTTAGTAACGTGTAAACAATATAAGTTGATATTTAAGTAAGTTTTGTTTTTTTAAAAATGATTTTTAAACCGAACTCGCAACAATCCGTAGTTAGTTCATTATTATTTCGTTATGAACATAGAATATGAATAGGTCCTATAAAGTTTACTGAAATTAAACGCCCGTCTAAACCACCCAGGGCGTACAATTTGCTCGATTTCCATAATACCTAGACTTGATGGAATACGCTAAATAAGATCTCAGAGCGTGTTTAGCAACTTCACATCTACTTGCCGAGATTAAGTTATTATTGGGCCTCGTGCCTAGAATAAATTTACCTGCGTTGTTGAAAGACCGGGATTTAGTACCAGTAGATTAGTAAGTACCTATAAATATTATATTCCTAGCAACCGTCTCGCGGATTTGGTTTCTCCTATGTTGTTCGGCTCGGACACTATATCTTCTATTTCTTGGTTTTGTGAAGTTTACAGCTGCCATCTTTCCGCTGGGTGGGTTCAAGAATAAGCGAGACTCCAATTACTCGGACATGTAGTCCGAATGGGGGAAGATCGGGCAATCAGCAGAGCGTACATCGGTCGCCCAAGTGGCCGAAGGACTATTTAGTCGTCCGTGTTACCGCTGCAGCGACAATACAGAGAAAGACCTACAAGAACTTCCTGCCGTCGACTGGACTGAAACGGCAAGGGACCGGGAGAACAGGCTATATCTGGTGTCGGAAGCCAAGATCCACTTCGGGTCACTGCGCCACGCCAGTAAGTGCGTAAAAAACCGTGCTTGCTTCCGGGGTTTTTATCTTGTTTCAATTCTGTAGCAGTATTCACTGACATTTAATATCACATGACATAATTGCGTTACTTATCTAGCGAGCAGTTCTATTTGCACGGAGAGATTGATAGAATAGTTTCACTTTTGACACGCGTCCATCTGTTTGTGTTTCTTTTCATCAAAGGTAAAATGCCAAAATGTGTCATTCGGACACCATTGTTATGGTGAAGCGATTAAATAGTTTGAGTTAGGGCCCTAGATGAACTAAAACAAAATTACATATCCGGCTCGAAGGACCAAAATACAAATAGCAGTAAGTATCCAAAGCAGAATTTATATCCGGTCTTGGAATAACAGTTATAAAGTCGAAATGTAACCACATTAAGTGCAGTGCAAGCATTATGCTTAAAGATTATTATCTTCTCCATAATTGCAAGTGATTTCGATTTCTCTTTTATGTGTGAGTGGGTGTTATTTTGTATGGTAAGACGACATATTAGGCAGAGCCAGTGAGAGTCCATCTGCGACGCAGGAGATTCCGTGCGGGGTCGTCAGGACAAAAGTTTGTATGGCGTACAAATATTTTATCCGGGTTTTCTGGGTGTTTTCTAAGCAAAACAAAAAGTTATATCTATATAATGCATTGTGTTAAGTATACCCGTTATCTATCTAGTACCCATGACAGCTCTGCTTAGCTTGCTTATTATGTTGTGTAAATATAGTCAAGCATTATTTTTGCTCAATTTTAAATTTATTGAGGCTTAGTAAGATTCCCCCAATTGGTGAACAATTGTTCATTCAAACAAAGTGTCTTGAAACTTTTCCTATGACATTTTTTGAGGTGCCGGCGCCTCTCGCCACTTTCAGGAGTTTCTTTTTTGGGAAATTTCACCCGTTCCTTTGATCTTTTCAATGTTACCCTCCCGAAATATTCCGTTTGTCGTCCCTCTTCCGAAAGTTTGTCAGTGCTTAAAAGTTTCCTGAGGGGTAGCATGATACTTTATTTATGTTTTGCTTTCAATAGATATAGTAGTGTTGAATTTTTAAAGTTGAAGAAGCTATTTATTCAGTTTTATTGCAAAATTATTTAAATTGAATCAGTTGTGTCTATTTTCTTCAATAAATTATTTAACTTCTTCTATGTTATCTTAATTGTTTTAAAGGTTATGTTTTCTGTTAAATAGGTTATTTCCTATCTTCAACGGAGTTAAAAGGTTAATTAAAAAATGCAACTAATCAGTCGTTTTCGGGACCATCATCTCCAAAAATGTTTACAGCATTTTTATCATTATCTTTCGTTTTAATGTTCACTGATTCAGTCACCAAATAAAGTAAGTCGTAAAACCTTGTGAGGTCTACCAGTTAGGCCTACAAATCATAATTACGGCACGGAATTTTTATTGTCGTCAGAAAAAATGTTTTGCGTGAAGTTTACTTAGGAACTCAATGCGTATAAATTTATCAAATTCATTTCGTAGTCGTGTCACATTGTTTTATTACAATGTTTTGAAAGTCAAACCTTACATCTCTTTGAGTTTCTTGAATATCATAGAAATTCATAGAATGTTCGTGGTAATTATTTTACGATTTAGGTCATTTTCATCTTATGTTTGAATTCCAATTAAACCCAAATATTTTGGGTCAAGGCTTGTACTGTAGATTTTCATATTTTTGTGACAATCATATCAATAAATAGGTTCAATGTTTTTTAACACTGTTTCATTAGAGATTATTCGCACACATTTTTTTTATTAATCTGCAAACCAACGGTATGCGCATTTTTTAAAATAAATTAATTAAACTTTCAATAACTTTTTTTTTGCAGCTTCGAAATCATGTTCTGGTGTATGCTGAATGTTTCATAAGACTTCGCAAACAAAAAAATATTTCTTACCAACAAAAAACTGCTTTGCAAAAAATCTTTTTTTATTTATAATAATTCATTTTGCTGTTGTTTAGTACTTCACAGCTCCCTCGATGTGATTATAATTTATTATTTCTTCTACAACAATAACGAACTGCACTTTTCTCATTATTTTTTATGCTAAACATGGCCTTAAGCATGGAATAAATGAGAATTTTTCAACTAGAACACAAATTAATGCAACGACACGGCCGTCGGATGCGTTTTGGGCAAAAAAAATACGCCTACCGCAACGGCGAGAGGGATACACGACACTACTAGCTGAGCTAATAAACTAAATCTACAAACAAAACTGATCCTTTTTTATGTAGAAAAAACCTGATAGTAATTGACTTGTAGTGAACCAGATTGGCTTGTTTGGTAGAGCAGTCGATGATTCTGGTTATCGTTTGGAGTGATGCATTGCCATGGAATCCTAATTTTGTTCATGCAATCTTGAGAGATTCCCTGTAATCTTTTACGTTTTTTTTGTTATTGGTTACCTATTAAACAGACGTTTCTAAGCTTCCGTTGCCGTCTTATAAAAATTGATTCCTTGTAGAATTAAAAACTTCATGAAAAGATTCCGTAGAAGCCGCCCTAGGTTGTTATTGTAAACAACTCCATGTGACTACATTTAGCAAAGTTTCCCTAGACCCTGGCCTCACTTACCACTGCTCAGGCAGACGATAACATTCGTAATGCTGATCAGAATACACACACAACACTTCATAGCACGTCTGAATGCTTCGAGGGAGGCTATCACGATCACCGCGGTGTGAGGAGCAACGTGTACCGGTCTCGGGGCCTACTGACCTGCCACTCTTGGTGATCACCATCTCGGTGCCCAGCTTGTGGAACTTCTCCCAGAGGTCCTTGCCCTCGAGCGTCACCTTCGGGTCGTCGATGACTCCGTCGTCGTCTGGCGGCAAGCTCACGTAGGGCGGCGGCGGCGGCTTCAGCAGCGGACAGGGATTGGAGAGAGCGGCGGCGGCGGCCAGCGCCGAGGAGAGGTACGGCGGCGGCGGCAGCGCGCCCGCAGTCAGCAGCGCTGACACCGAGAAGTCGCTCGGACGCGGCGCCAGCAGCGGATGGAAGGCGACGGCGTCGCGCCGCTCCGCACCCTCGAAGCGCATGCCCGCGCCGCCCGGGACCCACGGCGCGCGCTCCACGACCGACGGCTCCTGCGTCGCGCTCGCGCCCGCTCATGCAACGTCCATAACGCGCCGGCCGGCGGCTGTTGCGACACTCCGCGCGCTCACGACACCCGCTCGCACGGCAGGCGTCAAACGACTGGTGGCCGGCGGCGCCGGGCGCGACACCCCTCCCGCGCGCCCGCCGCCTCGTCCAATGGCGGCGCGCCCCCCGCCCGCGCGGCCCCGCCTGCCGCGCCACATAGCGTTGTTTTTTGTTGCGGGCGAGGTGTCCGGGGCCGCCACACCTCGCGTCGCACCGCGCCCGCGCCCGCTCCGCTAATCTGGTTAATGCTGCGCGGGGGCGACAGCGCCCGCCGCCGCCGCCGTCGCCGCCGCCTCCTTCTAATTGGACACGTTTCCGTTCGTTCATCAATTGAGCTCGTTACGTTCTCGCAATATCTTTTGTGGTGGTGCTAGAGCTGCCCTCCATTACAAGAGCCCGTCCGTGTCTCGGACCGCCGCCGCCGCCGCCGCTCTACTTGTTTGGATGCGAAACTTTTTCGTTTGTTGCTGAAACTTTCCTGTCCCGGT
Organism: Eupithecia exiguata; assembly: GCA_947086465.1. Taxonomy (NCBI): domain Eukaryota; kingdom Metazoa; phylum Arthropoda; class Insecta; order Lepidoptera; family Geometridae; genus Eupithecia; species Eupithecia exiguata. The sequence goes on along the minus strand of OX352247.1, from coordinate 6,630,759 downwards.
TATCTTACGAGAACTTTGTACAAGTTCATTCGTTGAGTCAGTAGCAGGTACAAAGTTGAGTTGTTTGGGCAAATGGACTCATTCCCAGAAGTTTTATCATAACGAGAACTTCTAATAGGAACGATTTTACGCTCTATTTTACAAAATGTACCTATACTACGGCTTGAAGCAATCAATTTAACTATTTCTTCACCCTTTCATAGCGGTTCGAATTAAAATTTAACCTTACAGTACCAAAATCTAATAACTAAGTAGATAGTACCTACACCTTATAAGTTGAATGACAAAAACTTAATAACTTCGTAAACTTAATTCGACTTATAAAAGTTCACCGTACAATTAAATTAATTAACTGGCAAGGTAGGTGGTATAGATCCATTTTCAAGATAGCTTTTTCTTCAAGAATAAGTTCCTTCATTTTATTATTAGAGCTAAGAATTTTCAACGTAAGTAATCAATAAAAACTTGCATTTATTATAACTATTATCCAGCGCCATAAAATACTTTAAGGTCTATTTTGAACGATAAAATTATTTTATTTTGTTTTTACAAATGATATAAAGCGATTTCAAAAATGATAAGAATTTAGCTCACTTAATATGAAACAAAGCTCTAACTCAAAATTATTATCTTAGAGCTAAATAAAACTTAGTTAACTTTGAGTTAATTATAATTAGGTACCTACCTTAAATAGAAGGGTACCTTCGTCTACAAAACTTATAGATAGAAACCAATTTTTTTAATGAACTTAGTTTATAGGTTTCTTCAAAACTAAATCAGCTGTTCACCAGTTAGTATTAAGATGACCTTTTTACACCAGACTTATTACTTCGACAGATATGACCAGTCGATAATAAACCAAACAGGTCCTTTATAATGTGCTAATGCATTCTTATCCAGTCCCATAAAATTAAGGATTGTCTTAAAAAAGAAATAAGTAGAGTAGTTACAATTTCAATTAATTAAATAAAGGAAGTTGAGCAGTTTTTTTAAGATCATACCATAAATAAAACCACTTAAGTTATTTATTTATCTGATTTGATTTAATTTTCAACCTACAATGCAGTTACGCGAAGGTAGGAACTTACTTAACCATAAATTTAGGTATTAGATTATAGTAAGAAAAGTTATTCATCAACTTCTTGAACCCCAGAATTTTGATTAACGTGGTAAATCAAAATCGAAAATTATTTATGTCTGTAAATACCATAGATCTGGATAAGTTAAATAAAAAAAAGTCTAATTCTTCAAATTAAAACAGTTGGCATTAAATTTATATTCCAATAATGATGTTATTCTTGATTCTTAATAAAAAAAAATATTTTAATTTCTGTGCAATGTAAATTTTTGTCTAGTCTTGGCAGAAAAGTGATGTAACGCCAAAAACGCAGTGAAATTGAATATTACGTATTTTTGTTATAATACACTTTTAAACATGAGGGGGTAACCACTTATTAGAACAGTATCTAACTTTATCATAGACAGACACGGTGAAGAAAGTCGTAGCAAAGGCGTAGCAGACCGTAGCACATCCGTAGCAAACCGTAGTACAAACGTAGATTATTTGTAGTAAAGGTGTGTAGGAAGCCGTAGCACAAGCTAAGAATATTCATAGAATAGGCGTAGCACCAGCAGCGTAGAACATTCGTAGCAAAAGGGTAGTTCGTCGTAGCATATCTGCAGCAATCGATAACAAGCCGTAGCACAAGCTTGATTAATCGTAGCACAGACGTAGCAACCCGTAGCACAAGCGTAGAGTATCGTAGCAAAGCCGTAGCACAGCCGTAGTAAGCCAAAGGATACATTTTTTGTAGTACCGGCGGCTCAGACGTAGCAAGCCGTTGTGTGGCTCAAGCCGCTAAGCAAGCTTTAGTTAATTACTAAATAAATAAATTTATTGAAAAAAACTCGAAATAAACCAAACTTAAATGCTCTAAATCTAAAAACGATGTTCTATATCTATAGACTGAGCGAGTTTTTAAGTAATTTTGAATTTGGCTTTTCTAGTCATAATACCTATATGAACAGTTGTTGGATTTTTTGTTACAATTTTTGCAATAATTATTGGGAACTCTGCCTTCTGGTGTCGTCTTAGATTTTTAAGAAATAGATATAATGTATAAACACTATTTGCTATTGTGTTATTCTGTACATTGTAATTTTCTAAAATTAAATAAAGCTTTGTAATGTTCGATAAAATATCCCTATAGTTGAACTTTTTAGTTTCAACCTCAATTAAACTCTTTCCCGTCAAATGACATTGCAATCACGCCCCCTGGTGGTAAGTAGCTAGTAGTAGTTTTGATTATTGTTGATCAATGTTTTCGCGTCGTACGTTGCCGGCGAAGTTATTCTAACGATTTTAATAGTTAAACTTTTGATCGATCGGAGATTGTTATTTTATTAGATTCCCTCACAAAATTAAATAGTGAATACTTCTGTAGCATAGCAGAAGAATAAAAGACTGATCCAGAAGTTATTGGTTCTATTTCGAGCTGACTGTCCTCGAATTGTATTGTTAATTATCATAATTTAAACTTATCACATCACTCTATTATTTGATCATATCACACAATTTAACAAGCTCTGCTTAGCTTGGAGCTAAAAAATGCTGTGTGAATTGTCCAGAATTATTTATTTATATTTATCACATCACACTAAGGTTTTAAATGCGATACTTTCTTTTGGTGAATGTTTGTCAGGTGTCTTTTTGCGCCTTAATCTACTGAAAGGTATATCTGAAAATTTTCATACATGTAGTTTTAGAACCAGAATGTTTAGGGTAGGTACCACATAATCCCGGAAATTGCATGCAAAGCCACGGGCAGTAGATAGATAAAACTTTTTAGCTCCAAAAAAAATTCTATCAACACCAATATGTCTTTATATAGCATTTCTTTCCCTCAGAATTCAAACAGATATTGATTCCCATTACATTCAGATAATTCCTAAATCACCGTCTTTCCCTCAAAGATACCGCGATTTAAATAACAATTCCCTGCTTATTCCCCCTCGGTATAAAAGGGCCTCTCGTCATAACCGAATTTTCCTGAACACGAATTATCTCCTTATTCGTTTCCTTACACCCTTCTTATAATACCTTGCAGTATTTTCAAACCTCTACGATTCCTCACAGGCGGTTTTCTTGCTTTTGGAAAGTTAGGCCCGTATTATTAAGGCTAGCTCAGTCAACGATATATGCCTGAGTAAAGGATTTATGCATCAGAAACGCTTTTCGCTAACGCTTAACGCGATCTGCAGACACTTGTTAAGGATGTTCTGGTCTTTTGCGACGTATAAGAAAAAATATCTATGTATTCTATTATATTATGTACAGTGCGCGTCACAATTAAGTATCCCCCTATCTCAATGTATGTGGGTTCAAATCCTGTCAGCGATCGTTGGAGATTGGGTGATCAAAACTACATGTTTTTTTTATAATTTTCCATTTTCTTTTCATATTTTTGACGTTTCCAACAAAAATTTTATGTTCTGTATCATTAATACAAAATACAAAATTGTAATTTTTGTATAAATTGTTTCATTTTCATTTGGTAACCTTACTTAAAATTCGATAACTTTTCTAAGAATCATCTTGGCCTTGCGGTAGTAACCGGCAAATTAATGCAAGACAAGATAAGAGTGATCAGGGTTCGAATCTCGTGAGCGGTGTTTTGTTTTTTTTGTCAACTTATCTATTTTCTTTGCAATATGTAAGATTTTTAATTGATATTACTCTTTATGGGCTTAATCGCAAATTAAAGAAGAAAAAACAAAAATTACAAAAATGAATATTCTAAATGTCTACAATATTATACAATAACTACTACGTATAAATCCGATATTATAACGAAATAATTGTTTTGATAAACCATAATAGTAGATTATACACTAAGGGGATAAAGCACTGTTTTATGTCACGGGAGCGAATTGAATCCCGAACGTAACGAAGGACTCATAATTTAACTCCTGAGCGTAGCGAGGGAGTTATTAATTAATTCCTGAGCGAAGCGAGGGAATTAAGACTGAGTCCTGAGTGCAGTGAGGGGTTCAACCGCCCAAGACTAAAACAGTCTTATCCCCGAGGTGTATACTCTACTTTTCACACCTTATGCGAGACAAAAAAACAGGCTCAGTAGATAAATAATGTTTTCCTTTGACTTCTCTGGCAGCAGATTGTTGACAATGCCTATGGCATCTAATTTGATAAACTCAGGAGTCAAAACACTTTCATCACTCGACATTTTCAATATTATTTTTGAAATTAAATCTTCTATAGGCACCTACAAGAACTCGATTTGTTCGTCACGCGTGAACAAATGAAGGCGCGCGACGTTCCAAATTCGAAAGCACAAGCCGTGGTCCTAGATTCGAAATTCGAATTTCGAACACCGCGCTCCTCCGGACCGGGGTTCACACGGAGGCAAACTTCATTTATTTTGTCAAATCAAGTAGGCCATGGCCTAGGACAAATTGTATTTAGCAAAATTAAACTTTATGCATATAGTAATAAGAATTATGAAAAGTGAAATCATATTATTAACCAGCGGGTTATAATGAAATTCAGTACAACATTATAACCCGGCTAATACCAAGGGATTTAATGTCTTGCTTTCGGTAGGGTTTACATGACCTATAATTCGGCATTGTCGAGCATGTGGTTTGAAAAAACAAATAATATCTGTGAACCGAGAAAGGTTTTTTATAATAGATTGTGATAATTTATTCAAAAATAATTTGTTTACAACGAAAGAACATTGGTAACAATATTTTCAAACCACATGCTCGACAATGCCGAATTATAGGTCATGTAAACCCTACCGAAAGCAAGACATTAAATCCCTTGGTATTAGCCGGGTTATAATGTTGTACTGAATTTCATTATAACCCGCTGGTTAATAATATGATTTCACTTTTCATAATTCTTATTACTATATGCATAAAGTTTAATTTTGCTAAACACAATTTGTCCTAGGCCATGGCCTACTTGATTTGACAAAATAAATGAAGTTTGCCTCCGTGTGAACCCCGGTCCGGAGGAGCGCGGTGTTCGAAATTCGAATTTCGAATCTAGGACCACGGCTTGTGCTTTCGAATTTGGAACGTCGCGCGCCTTCATTTGTTCACGCGTGACGAACAAATCGAGTTCTTGTAGGTGCCTATAGAAGATTTAATTTCAAAAATAATATTGAAAATGTCGAGTGATGAAAGTGTTTTGACTCCTGAGTTTATCAAATTAGATGCCATAGGCATTGTCAACAATCTGCTGCCAGAGAAGTCAAAGGAAAACATTATTTATCTACTGAGCCTGTTTTTTTGTCTCGCATAAGGTGTGAAAAGTAGAGTATACACCTCGGGGATAAGACTGTTTTAGTCTTGGGCGGTTGAACCCCTCACTGCACTCAGGACTCAGTCTTAATTCCCTCGCTTCGCTCAGGAATTAACTTATAACTCCCTCGCTACGCTCAGGAGTTAAATTATGAGTCCTTCGTTACGTTCGGGATTCAATTCGCTCCCGTGACATAAAACAGTGCTTTATCCCCTTAGTGTATAATCTACTATTCGATCTCTCGCAAAATATGCACAAAGCAAACCACACGAAATAAGACGAGTGACAATTACTTTGTTCGCTACAAACGACAAAGTCAAACCCTACCCGCATCCATAAAAAAAAGTAAGATTTGGCATTAAAAATGGGGACTAATTAGACCGATAGACAATTGGACGCATTGTTCCATCAGCTAAATAGCTCAGTTGATCTACTGCCGAGAATTCGAGTCTCCATATAAAGGGTGGGTGGTTCGATCCTTAGCGGCTTGATAAGTTTTTGCTTTGAAAATTAGTCACAAGCGAATAGAAGTTAGAAAATATTTTGTAGACAAGGGGGATACTTAATTCTGACGCGCACTGTACATCAGTTATCTATTACCATAGCATACCCATAACACAAGCTCCTGCTTAGCTTGGGGCTAGATAATGCTGTGTGAATTGTCTAGCATTTTTTTATGACGTAAACATCACTCAAGTATTGATATATGACTGATAAAGCTTTCATAATACGGGTTCTAAAAGTTCGAGTTATAAAAATCTCGAGTTCGAGTTTTAAAAATTTGAACTATCTTTCAGAGTCACAATTTAGAATGAACCACATAGATCGAAAAACAAATGAAGGATGATCAAGGTGAGCAGTAGAAAACAAAAGAAATTCAATATCTAAAAATACCCACTGCTCAACACAGTTTGAGTAATCGAGCAGATTAGTTGAGCAAGGGGGAAAGGTTCAAAGCCCATTAATTTCCTACCGGCGTGGATAAACGACAGAACCTGAATATACCTAAGTAGGGACAATTTTATCTTTTGTAGTTGATTCAAAATTATTACTTCCCAAATTAACAACAAAAGACCGTTCTAAAATGCTGACCTTTGGGCCTTGTTAATTTTGTGTCAATGTGTAAAGGTACCTACTACTGGTTTTCAAAATTCTTTCAGTACCTAGATACTATGTCTTCATTGATTAAAAGTTACTATAGTAACTATTAGACCTCTTTATTATCTAAAACAGTTATTTTAGTTACTAGAATACCTCCTTGTTGATTAAATCTGTTACATAATACTTCATTGATTTAAACCACTAAAATAGGATTCCAGCTTTTTTTAGAACTCTCTGTTTGTAAGTAGGTTTGACACATCTTCGATCCACGTGCTGTTGTTAGTAGAAAAAAGATTTCTGCCCTAGCAATCTGGGTAATTTCTAAGAAATTAAATAATATCCCAAAAAAAATCTACTTCGACAGGACTTGAACCGGCAACCTACCTCTGTACGGGAATACGCTATTAATTGCGCTACGAGGCCGAGTAACTTTCGAGTGAAAAACTTTGGAACTTCCTACGGATTCTAGTCGAAAAACTATTGGCTTATTATTTGTTAGTAAAAGAAAGAGTACCTACCTATATCATCATAATTGAGATAGAATGTTTTCCTGTTCTCGCCTTCGCTGGATCGGTGTATCAGCTCATATGTAAAACGGCTAGGAAGTTTACAAAACGAAGATAGAACTTGCTTACGCTAATAAGAGCAAATCTCGTCAAACCACTACATTCGTACATATGAATCATTGCCAAAAAGCCGATAAACTAGATAAAGCTATAAATTCATTCACTATTTTTAGGAACTAATAAAAAACCAGTTTTTTGCTCTAATAGCATATTAAATGGTGCTAGAAGAACTATTAAGCCTTAAATAGAAATTACCACCTTGATGACTGATACAAAGTAGGGCATGATGATAAGGTAAAGTGTAAAGCATTTTGCATTTTGCATTTAGTCTTATCCTCATAAGTATGAAATCATGTTTCATCGTTGTTAATTTTGATAATCCACTTAATTATTTTGCTCAAATTCATTGCTCTACATAAGTAAGATAATTTCCATACGATACGTTTGTTTGTTAAGTCTGTTCACTAGTTTTTATATGTATAAATATTTATAGTGGAGACTTTACTGGTATAAGAAAAATATTATTGTATCTCTTTATATTTCTATGTACTGTCTGTCTTCCAAATAAATATAAATAAATAAATAAAAAATAAAGGAACTGTGCAACGAACGACTCTATACAGGGTTATTGGTAAATGAGTAACACTACGTGCACTGCAGGTTCTGCCCATCATCACAAACACGTTTGTGATGATCCGCCAGGTCTTAATTCTTAAACTTGTTTATAGGTACCCCCCGCAATTCAATAATCGTTCGTAAGAGAAGTTTTATTTGAAACTCAACTTAATAACAGCTCTCACAGCTACTAGGTACTCATCTTCATCATTTTCAGCCTATATTCCACTGCTGGACAAAGGCCTCCCCTAATGAGCGCCATAGCGCTCTGTCTTCAGCTTGACGCATCCAGCAGTCTTTCGCAGATCGTCATCCCACCTGGTTGGAGGGCGTCCTACGTTTGCTGAGTATTTGATATTTGATGTCGGATGTATTCATTACGAATCCTGTCCTTTAGAGAAACTCCGAGCATAACTCTCTCCATAGCTCGCTGGGCGACTGTAAACTTTTGGACCAGTCGTACCGTGAGTGTCAAGTCAACGTCTCAGGTCCGTAGCTCATGACGGGTAGGACGCACTGATTGAAAACTAACCAACTTACCAAGTGTGGCATCTCGGGTTGACGGAGAGGGGCAACACTGGTCTATCCAGGGGGGGGGGGGAGAAAAGTAACTCCCTTAATTATGGGATGGAGTAATAAATAGTGTGTAAAAAAACATATGTGTATTAATAAATTACACCCAGCAAATCAAGTTATTACACCAAGTACCACTGCTTATCTCATCTCACTAATATTATAAACGTGAAAGTTTAGATGGATGGATAGATGGATAGATAGATGGATGGATGTTTGTTCCTTTATCACGCCAGAACGGCTGAACGGATCTGAATGAAATTTGGCACAGAGATAGATTATAGTCTGGAATAGGACATAGGCTGCTTTTTATCCCGAAATTCCTACGGAAACGGGAACTACTCGGGTGAAACCGCGAGGCGCTGCTAGTGTTTTATAATAATACCTATAATAATACCCTACTAGTTTTTCTGTCCAAGATGTATACTTCGCTATGCTACCACCTGCAGAATAGACCCTTTTACCTAGGTCTAGTGTTACCTAAACCCTTTCCTAAGTTTCCCTTAGAAGTAACCCCTGTGTGCCCTCCTTGAAAGCACCTGAAGTGCTTTCTAGGAAGGCAGCGCAGCGATGCGTTAATACCATTTCTAGCTTCAAGTACGGTTCTTATTCAAGATCTGAGTTGACGGTTCTGTTAGCTGATTTCTATGCCTAGTAAGTTACAGAAAGAAGAGGTTTCTAATAAAAATGGATAACGAAGCAGGAAGGATAAAAAGCCCAATGTTTTTGAATTAGTCCCAACTTGAAATCAGTTACCTACAAGCTAGATGATGCTGTGTAGATTGTCCAGCTTTATTTATTATTTTATAACAATGTTAAGATTTACGGGTCGACTAGATAAGATCACGTAGCTTAGTTGGAAAAAGAGCAACCCTGCGCTGAAGGGGAAGGTGCGGGTTCGAATCCCGTCGAGATCGTAAATTTTTGGGATTTATTAATTTCTTAGAAATTACCCAGAGTACTATAATAAATAAAAAACCTTAGAACAATGTTAAGTTCATAAACAAGAATCTATGAACTTTATTTTGTACTCGGAAGCGGCGTGAAAAGGTAACAAACAGACAGACAGGGTAAATCGAATCGAATTTATAATATTAGATAGATAGAAAGAAAATTCTTTATTGTACAATAAATAATACACAATTTAACTAAAACAGATAAAGATAAAAAGAAGTAAAAAAAATGTGACAATTGGCGGTCTTATAACTCAGGAGCGATGCAGCAGATAACCGTGATTGATTTGTATAGTGGTTAGATATATCGAACAAGAAACACAGTTACCTTATTATACTTAGGTAAATGTATTTGTATTATATTTTTTGATAATGATATGGAATAGTTGAGCTACCTGTAGATTGTTGCTACAGTGTGCTGCTAGCTCAATTGATTCAATTGTAAATACAAGTTATATTTTGTTTCTAATAATCGCTTGTAATTTTCTTAATAAATTCAATTTTTTTGTAATATCTTAAACCTTATTCCGAACCACTAAAGTCCTTATCAAACTCTACATATCTAAGCCCACCCAAGTTATTCGCAGTAATTTAAAAAATACAGTGCTTTAAAATGCTGCTTTATTTATATAAAACGCCTTATAATGCTAACTCAATTATAAGGCGATAAAATGATAACTGTCATGCGTAAATGTGAAACAGCTGTTGGTTTCTGTTTTTTGTTGGTTTCTGTGTTTTTAAACAACTTGATGTAGAATGTGAAGGTACTTACCCCAATTCTTAATTCAAAAAAGGTTACGTTACATACAACAAACCTTATTAATGAAATTCGTATCGTATGGTAGAGTTTTGGTACATTATTATCACAAAAAAATCACACCGGCCACCAACTTCTTCCGTCAATTAAAATAAAAGTACGTAAAAAATCATGAAATAAAAAACCAATAGTTAATTCTTCATCGTGTTATTCTGTTATTATGTAATTTTTGGTGTCGTGTCCAGTGCCATCTACCGTCGAGTAGCTGTAACTAATTTCGATTTGGCTCTACCAATCGATAATTGGTAATGAAAATCTCGGAATCTAATTAGTGACCAAATTATTAATATAATAACAGTGAAACTTTTACCTGTATGATTCAGCATAATGTTAGTTAGTATTTTATAAACCTATTCTACAAATCAATTTTAAAACTTTACTCCATCTACGTCAGCATATTTTAGCCTCTGGTCAGATGTCTCCCCCAAACCCTAACTACATAACCTGAACGAAAGGCAGGAACTATAGCTTTGTACTTTTATATATACACTTATATTTTCTATAAATTCTTCATCCTTTATTAATAAAGAAAATTACAATCAAATGATATAATTAAATTGAATCTAGTATTTACAACTGAAATAATTGAGCTAACTGCATGCTGTTGCAATCAATCTATAGGTAGCTCAACTGATCCAGAAATAATAATATAAATCTTCATCCTATACTATCTGAAATTCGAACAGATTAACGAATCCTCTGCCGCTGTCGACTTCGTCTAACCCAAAAAAGTAAAAAAATCTCAAAAACTTCAAACGTGTTTCAAGCCCCGATGCCAACTTACTTTCAAATTAGACTTAAAAAAAGTCTACTCGATACAAATATTGCACACGAAGCAAATAAAAAAACTAACATTTTATTTTTCTGTGAAAAGACCCGCGCATTGTGGCGCGCTGCGCCTGCGCACAAAACGATCAAGACCTCTCGCTTGACAACCGCTGAAACGAAATGCAAATACGGTAACGCTTGTGAAAGACAGAGACGGGTGCATCATGGGCGTTGCAACGTCAATTCTTGCATCCAATTAATGTTCAGTGGGCTTCTAGTGGGAGGGGCGACCGGGATCCAAACTAATAGGGATCGAGAGAAATGATCTATAGATCGATGGGCCTGCGCAGCGCAGTGTATTGTTATCGATGTAATCGTGGATTTGTTTTATATTTACGTCTGCTGGGAGAATTTTACATTCAAAGTAAAAAAAAACTATAAATACAATATATACCTGTACCTACGTGCAATTGGAAAAAGACATTTTAAGTAATAGAAAACAAGTACCTAGGTAAATAAAGTTATAAGTTATAACAGTACTCAAGCACACCTAATCTAAGCACTCAAACAACAATACGTACCAATTAAAAAAAATGTTCTGTGCCAAAAAATTCCACCTATAATCTCCTCTGCATCACTTAGTTTAATATCCGATTTGGATAATTTACGTCGTATAAAATCAAAGAGAACTTCTAGGTACTTCAGTTATCCATCAAAAATGTGAATTGTCTACGTGCTTAGTTAGTAAGCCTAAAGAAATAAAGTTATTGACTTTTGACTTTCATCCATACGAAATTAAAAAAAAAAAAAAAACTAAATTTAAAAAATCTATCTGAATCAAAAAAAAATACGGCAGCTCTGCTTCAAGTGGTTGTGGTGACTATGGGGTCTTGATAGAAGACGTCTTTAGAAAACCACCTCGTCTATATCTGTCTCGTTGTGGATAACTTGTGGAACGTCACAGTATGGGACAGAATGGAGGGTACGAGGTGATGATGAACCGACTTCTACTAGCTGGATGGTCGCACTTCATTTCTTCAATACCATCCACCATGACCAATTGTTCATCCAGCTAGAAGAAGACGGTTCATCGTCACCTAATATCCTTCATTCTGTCCCATACTATGACGTTCCATCGTGTCTCCGTTCTATGCTACGTTTCAAATAATTTCAGTAACTCGTATTTACACAGTCGAAGATAATTTATGATTCAACTATGGTAGAGCTAAAAAATAAGTACCTAGATGACAACACTTCAACAGCATCATCTAGCCCCAAAGTAAACAGAGATAGATGGTACTTCTGTTAAAAAAAAAGTAATACATATTTTTATATACCATACCAATGTCTAGGTAATCATTCTAAGTGGACTTGTCTGTTCTTTTTGAGTGTAAACAATAAAGATCTTTAAATCGAAAAAAACAAAAGATAGTCGCGCCAAATCTAGATGCGCTACCTAATTACACTAACTGTAGACCATTACTAACAACATGGTAGAGAAATCAAATAGTATTCCAAAAAAAAACTACTTCGACGAGACTTGAACTTCCAACCTTCCGTTACGGGAACTTGCTACCAATTTCACAAAAAAGTAAACGAGTAGTCCGTCTTGTGACCGAATAGTCGAAAATCTTTGGGACTTCCTACGGACTCTAACGAAGTTAGAAGAAGAAAAAGTTATTGACTTTTGACTTTTTTTTTGAATCATTTATTGACAACCCTAATAGAGCACTGAATAATGTCTTTATTCAGTCTTAATAACAACTTAATTCGAGGAGCGCGGGCCTAGATAAGCATGTCTAGAAATATAAACATAGGTACTCTTGGGTCGTTTTTGCCTCAATTTCATAGGAAACATACCGTCACGGTATCCTAATCTATCAAGCTTTGTGTAAGGAAACCCGATACTTTTCTACCAGCATGGTTCGGTGGTTCAATGGGAACCTCAAACAAGCTCTGTAAGCTATTGTTTAAGTCTTTAAAATTTCTTCCGCCTTAAAATTGGGTGTGATAACGTCTTTATCCGTTTTAAACGCCACTCGGAAATATCTTATCCTGTCATACTAATGTTATGAAGGTAATATACTGCCAAAAAAACGAGTTCGAAGCCGTGCTTTTATAGAAGAAATTAGTGCCGTTGTGAAATGTAGACAATGTCAAAACGACTGAATGAATTGGGCTGAAATTCTGCACATTTTTAGATCTGGATCTGGATTTATCATCTGAACATCCAAACTTTTGCATTTATAATACTAATCTGATGTAATTTGAAGCGGTGTGACTAGCTTATGTCCAAGGCTTCGAACGCGTTTTTTGCAATAAAAAGTATATTTATATAGTATATAATAAAACACTGTTTTTACCGGATTGATCGCGTATATTTTATATTATTGTTTATAACCTGACGTTTCGGAGGCTTTTTTGGGTTGTAGCTATGGATTGCTGGGTGTGGGACCTGACTCGATGTAGGACTGGATCCCAAGCGGCAGGTACTCTCCAACCATCTTCTCTATTGAAATTATTCGGATGTTTTTGAATTTCAATTGCTTCTCGGAGCATTCTAGGAATGAAACGGTTTTCTTTAGCTAGTATTTGAGCTTTGTCGAAGCGAAGAAAATGACCGGCGTCCAGTGAATGTTCATAATAAAACAGTGTTTTATTATGAGTTCTCGCGAAAATAACCTTAGAATATACTATATAGTATATGTTATTAGACAACAGAATGAGGTTGATTTTTTTCCGTAGTGAGAATCAATACCTTACTAATATGTACTTCATTTATAAGTGTATTTATTGAGATAAATACACTTATAAATTACGTATGTAATGTTAGGTAGTACGCTAGGTAATTTTACTATTAAACTTTCGTAGTTTGACGAATTCATTATAAAATTAGGCGGGTTAACTAGAAACCTACTTTGTGTTGGAAGAACCAACGTTTCATCTCTTAACGAACTTTGAATGATGGTTGATAGTAAAAGGTAAGGAAACTTGATAGGTACCTACTTACGAGCTACACATAATACAAAGGTGGGATCCCATGGATAAAATTTTGTGGTTTCTCACTTCAACGACATGTGACAACAAAAACTCCCGGGTATATTATTACCTTTTATTGTTGGCAACACAGATTTCGAAAATCGAATTTAAACATCTGTCGTTATTCAATAGTGGCATTGTCCTTTTCTTTTGAATTTGGGGCCGGCAATTGCATATAATGTATTAAAGTAACTTAGGTAAACTGTTGTGTGTATCACTTATTTTACATTATGATTGAGAATGTTTAAAATCAGATTTGAAGATTATAATTAGGTACTTGAAAACATATTAATAATTATGTACTTTACATAGCTTATTCTAGCGATAAGTATCTATCCTCCTTAGCATGTTCACAGCGGGGCATCTATCCATATAGGAAGGCATCTATCCCCTAAAAAAGGGTCTGCAAAAACTCAGTTTGTGCCTAATTAGTAATTGTTAGGTCAATAAAAACAGTTAGTAATGTGAGATAAAACATTAAACTATCTATATCATACAATTTATTAACGACTAGTTAATAATTTAAAAACTATCACCTATCCTTGGTTTACTCAGGTTTTGTAAGACTTTAATTATATTATGAAAAATAAGTGATGGTTTTCTTATATTTTAATAGATGTCATTGTTCATTGTAGGACTAGGAGGAAATTACAATAACAGAATACAATAATAAAAACAAATATTAAACTTACATCTTTTTTCTAAAAATCTAATCCGTCACCAGTAGGCAGAGTGCCCAGAATGCCTTTATGAATAGTAAAATTCCGATAGATAAGAATCAATCAATTGAAACAATTATATTGAGCTAACTGCAGACTGTTGCAAACAATCTACAGGTTGCTCAACTGATCTATAGGTATATCCTACTATACAGACACTTATTATTATGGCCTTCTTTAATTTAATTTATAATTTAATAATTTTAAAGAAATGCCAAACAACGAATTTGGTTCACAGATCTCCTAAGAAAATTCCCTGAATGGTCATAGAAAAATATAATACAATTTATTACTTTCCAACGCCATTTTTAATTCTGTATCCGATGGTGTCAATAAGCATAATTGATCAAGATGCCAGCCCTTGAGGGCTTATAAGCGCAATGGGTGAAGGTGAACAATAATCATAATTAATCGATAATCAAGCCAGTACGAGTTCATTAATGTTTTATGAAAATTCATGTCAATGGATCGATATGGAATGGAGTAGATACCGGTGGTGTCTGCCATCCCATTAGATTATGAGAGCGAGGGAATAGAGGATGTCAATATATCCTGGCACCTGGGTAGTCTCCGTTGAGACTGCGACCACCGTGGTCGAAATTCGGCTAGATGTACTAGGTTCATCATCATGGAGTCTATAACTAAGAAGTTTTCATTTAAGTTTTTGTCGACAATTTTAGCTGATATTTTCCACAAAATAGCTTAAACTAGTTTTTAAGACAGGGTTTTTTGATATTTCTCACCAAAAACAGCCGAAAAACATGCGGGAGTCGCATAATAACCACAACTGTCAAAATATATAAATCGATTAAAACCGTTTGGTATCCTGTCTTGCCAGGTTAAAAAACTACAACAATAGGGAAGGAAGTCGCAACCACAAGACGTGAAAATTACCCCAGACCGTCCCTAATTATACGAGTTTACCATAATTTCGCGGCAACAGTCTACTTAGGGTCCTAAAATCACCACCTCTCATTGTGACCGTTGAGAACTCCAAATCAAACAGGTATAAGTGGCTACTTATGCTTTGTGTTGCCACTTAAAAAGACCGTTTTTTCCCCGATTCGAGTTATAAATTATTGTATCGGTAATTGATGGGTTTGTGACCATTTGTGGTGGGGCTGGTACCAGGTTTTGAGAGTTTGATGTGTAGATAACGGTGAATTTATTTGTTAAAACGAATGAATGAGAACCGGTTGAAATGATAGATGGCATCTGTCTTTGATTTGGCCAATTTAGGAGAATTTCTTGTGCTAAGGTCCTTTAAACTTATAATTTTGTAGGTAACACAGTGGAAAAAAAATGTTTGCAAGGTAGATCATTTTGCCTATGCTGATCATTTTAACACTCCATCATCTATCCCCAAAGTACCTAAGCGGATATCTCATTACAATTTTTTTCCCAGCGATGAGAATTCTCATAGCACAAGAAGTCGACAATTTCTAGTCTTACAGATCTTAAAAAATACCAAAGTTTATTTTTAAAAACCTTAACTAACTTATATAGGTTTTAGACTTGTGTTTCTGGTGACTAATTTAGGTGGATTATTATTAACTCAATTTCTTCGACTTCACATTCTTAATAACTCTCCATGCAAGAATATACAAAAGAGTTTACCACATCTCATGTTTGTAAGGATTTTGTAGAAATTTAGTAGAACTTAGACTGGACGAAAGAAAACACATCGAGTACGATACGATATCTATTGAACTCTTAGACAATTTTTGTCAAAGATTGAACTTAGTTGTAATAAAATTGTAACCCGCGTACCTAAATAATGGGATTCAGAATGACGTCATCTGTCACACTTGCCCGCTCAGATTAGAGCGTACGCAGATATATTTATCCTTATTGGTAAAATGAATCTCAATAAAACAAAGGAGGTTCAAAACGCTATCGATGCCTACAAATTCATGATTTCTCATCATCCCCCGTAGCTATGGGGACGCGAAGACCCACCCGAGGGGTGTGTTGAGGTTAGTCGATCGACAATTAATATTAACTTGGAATCTGTGGGATTCCGCGCCGCTGTCCGAATTTTATAGCCGGCGCCACCCAAGCAACAAGACAGTAGACAATGGAGCTGTTATTGATTGTACAATTTTTTGGATACCTACACACGAATGTGTTGTGGTGATACAACCGGGATAGTACCGAAAATAAATTGTATTTCTTTTCGTTTCGTATTGTATTTATTATTTCGGCCATGATGACTCATCAGTTGCATACAATAACAAGCCCGCGCGGACATATGCAAATGAAGTTATTAACAAGTTAGGTATTCACCACACACTTAACAGATAGGTATTAATATTACCTGAAGATGCCTACGATGTTGTTTAAATAAAAATGACCACTTAACCTCGGTAGACGTGAGCCCGGTGTAGTATAAGTGCTTAGAATAGCTTTGAAACGATTCAACTCAGCTGACTCAGCAGGGGTACGTACCTAATGCCTTTACGTGCCTTCTCACGTCGCCAAAGTCAGCGAGGCTCCGTCGTCGGGTAAACAAAATATGACAAAACTATCGACTGGGTACGTAATATTCAGGGTGATGCCCACATCTCGGACCGATAAAAAAAATTCTAAACAACTTCATGTCTGAGCAGCAAGTGTCATTGAAATTCTGAGGTTCAAATTGATGGGCCTGACCCATCGTCCAGCTCTTCACAGTTTCGAGTGATGTGGTATGCTCCCGCACTGTTCGGAACGGAAATAGGTAGTATTATAAACAAAGGTAAACTTTATTCTGATTCTATTTACTGACAAAGCGAAACGTTTTATGAGCATTCTCACGTATAGCGACTCCATGGATTTCTGTCCGGTCGGCGGCGCCTAGGCCGCAGCGAGCGGCGCGTACTCCAGCCGCTCGATTATTTATACGGCCCTCGTGAACATCGCGCTACATCGCTTTTTATGATTTCGAGTTTAGCTAGCCCACACTGGCGCTGACCTAAGTAGGTACTATCAGCCTCATCTCCTCTGGTATGCGAGAGGGAGAGGAGAAGAAAAAAGAACTGGAGTTTCGACAACTGGAGATGAAGGCGCCATTAGTGGCATGCAAGCGAGGGGAGGGCATAGCGTGAAAAATATTGTCAGTTTTCGCAGCTTACGAAAATTAAGCAAGCAAGCTCGATAACATAAAAATTGCTTATTAAATTTGCACAACTAGATGTCGCTAGTAAAAGTGACCCGGCTAGATCGCGCTGGTAAGATTTATTGACTTACCTACCCAGTTATAATTCCTGTTTTTCTAGTGTAATCAAACCAAGACAAACCAAAGAAAGTGTCTCACGTTACAAAGCTGTTACAATAACTGAATCGTAGTCATTTTCCTTTTATGGCACAATAGGAAAATAGCAATGGGTTATTATCTTACTGTTAGAAAGAGAACGGACAAGCCACTGCGTGCGGCTCCGAACTAATTCTTGTGAAGTTGTGATGTAAGGCACCTAATATTCTAGTGTTAAAGTTAAAAAAAACTGTCTGAATTCCTAAATTTTATTAATAAAATATTACAAACCAGCTTTTGTGAGGCTGTCACGCGTTTTTTGGAATAAAAATTAGCCTTTAAATAATGTTATTTCAGTACTTTAAAAATTTCAGCTCGGTCCATTCAGTAGCTTTGGCTTTTACCATCGTTACAAATGCACAAGTCACAAACTTTCAACTTTTTATTATTAGTGGTAGGTATTAATTCCGTCAAATTCAATTATTTACGAAATAAGAATTTGATGTCATTTTTGTCTATACTCCCATAGTTGTATATACCTACTGGCAGTTAAGAAAATTAAAAATAAATTGACCAATGGTGCATGAAGAAGGCGGCTCTACAAAGGAGGAATCATTTGATTGAACTCGGTTCTAAAATGGAATGGTGTTGATTTCAATGCTTGTTATGCTTATAAAGTTCTAAAGAGGTATGTATAGAAGGCTACACACCTATATTTATGTAGTAAGTGGGTAGAGTACCTGCTGCGTACTTACCTAGGTACTTACAATGAAAAATAGAACACTTTAAGTACTTAATACCTATAGGTTTATAAAAGAAAATGGTAGAGTTATTTTACACTAAATATAGTTTAATTTTTAACAACCTAATTTCAAGAATTCGAACACAGATGACAGAATAGGCTATTTGACTACTATTGGGAATTATTTCTTACGTATTGTCTGATAAAAAAATAATGCAAATATTACTAATATTTCTTCAAGGCAATTCGTATTTGCTGTGAAAACTAATTTTAAAGTTTGAATAAAATAATGGCGCCCTAAAACGCTATGGCTCCGGCGACATGATTCGATGACGTCACAACTCCTTTCGTCATTCAATTGTTTTTTAGCGGGTTGTAATTATTTATAGAGGCAAAGATGATATTGTGTTAAGTACCGTGTGAATTGTCCATCATTATTTATAAGCCCATTTACGATTATATTTTTATCTTTTTGATGGCCCGTAATAAGTAAATATTGGAAGCTTATACCGCTTCAAAAACATTCTAGAAATTTCAAAGGTACCTACCTAAACTCCCGAGAAGAAGAAGATCGTTTTGTAGAAGAAAGTGTTGCTCCTAATTCCTAGGTAGACCTACTCAACTTTTTATATCCACATCGTGATCGCTACATAAACTCTACACTGAAGATAATCAATCAAATAAATATCAAATCAAACTAGCCAATAGTAACACGGCAACGCGCGCCAATGCAAACACGAGGCGTTAAAATTAACACCTCGATCTGCCAAAACAATTTCAACTATAACACTATAGTGTTACAATCTAATTTCCTTTGGCTTGAAAAAGCTATTCATAGAACAAAGAGAAGCATAACTGAATGATTTTGAACCTTGGACCAACGGAATAGAGTTTATTTGTTTCACCTTTTACAGTATGGGATAGAGGCGTGAATTTTCACACCTAGCGCCGCAACTAACTTTGCGCTTTATGTTTGCTGTAGCAAAGTCCGTGTTAGCTCGTAGTGTGTAGTGAGTTTGTATCATTTTGAATTTAGAATGGGAATAAGGTGTCGGATTTCGCGCCTTTGGTGTGAAGGGTCGAAATACTGGGCCCTTATTGGTGCACGCTGAAAGTGTAGATTAGGTTGTTGATAAGAAAAACAAGCTATGTAGACATTTGGAGACACCACCTACGAATAAAAATAATTTAGGGATGGAAGCTTCTTTGAAAGGTTATTTTCCTGTCATGCGGGTTTCCGCCCGCGTGCGGATCTGTGGACTCATTCTGTAAGAGTTCAAATTCGAATTTACTCAAGTGACGAAATTCGAGTTTCAATGTAAACTGATTTATGGGATAAAAAATATATTATGCTATGTTACTCATATGTTACTCTCCATGCATCCTTTCAAGTAGGTACTTACCTAACTCCATGCCAAAAATCAAGCCGATTGGTTGCTTAATTAGGGCGTGAAGGAAGGACAAACAAACAAACAAACAAACTTTCACATTTATATTATTAGTATAGATATAGATGTTAGTATAGATTAGTACTTAGTTCTAGTCAAAATGTTTATCAGTCAACAAATAGATTCAATCGAAGCCAAATAATGTTGAAAACAAAACTGTTGCTACTTCAAATTCCAAAAGAAGCAACTTCTAGTTATATTTCTGAACTCCAAAATAACAAAGATGTCACGGGCGATGCCGTCCGCAAAATGGCGGCACCAGCGCCTATTTTGAGATTTCCGAGTAAACGCAACACGACGCGACCTAGAGCTTGAAGGAGAAAAGTCGGAAAATAGTTTTGAAAACGAGCAGTACGTAGGTAAACGTAGTGTAGGACGCCTTCCGGCGAGGTGGCGTGTTCCCAACCTGCGAAAGACAGCAGGCAGATGCTAGATGCGTCAGGCTGAAGATAGGGCGCTATGGCGCTCATTAGGGGAGGCCTATGTCCAGCAGTGGACTGATCTATATCCAAAATTTATAGATCATCATCAGCCTATGCTGATGATGATCTATAAATTTTGGATAAGACGGGCAATAAGTGGAAACGGATAGAAACAAATTTAGGCCCATATTATGAATGCTTGTTCAGTCATCGACCTATGCTTGAGTGTCGTTTATGACATAGAAAAACGTTACTCAAGCATCGACTGTTGACTGTGCTTACCGCTTACTTTGGGTATCTCTAAGAAATAAGATCCCAAAAATTTTTGGGAACTGTTTTAATTTCTTAACGAACCAATTAGATTGGAAGATACCTTCTAAGTATGAAGAAGGTTAAACGCATATGCGGGCTTATGCAAAAACTTCTATAAAAAGGTAAACACCAGAAAAGTCATAAATAAGGTTTTTGTTAATATAATGCGTAAGTCCACGCATCTCTTACGTAATCTCTAAGAAATTAGATAACATCCCAAAAAAATATTGATTTCGGCGGGACTTGATCCCGCTACGAAACTTCTGTTTTAAATGTTTTGATATTCACATGCCAGTAATGTGGCGAGATATGAGGATCAACTTATTTATAATACCACCTGTGTAATTTACCACGTCTGCTTTGAATAAACTATTAAATTGAATTGTTTTTTGACTCGCCGGTTACTTGATTTCGTAACTCATTAGGTTAGAGCATTCGCGTACTTAGAGAAGTTCGTGGTTTCAAGTCACGTCGAACTCGATTTTTTTTGAGATAATATTTCTCTCGTCCCGTTAATTCCATTTACTCGTAAATGTCATGAAAATTCATGAAAACCAACCGAAGTCCAAAAACGAACACAGTGAAAAGCCGGACAGATTGGGAAGGCTGGCATCTCTAGCTAACAACGTGACGAATAGCTGGTAGATAGAATTTATCTTGTTTCTCTACGAGCAGTCGAGCATCGCCCTTCTAGCGTGTCGACGTGGTAAGTATAAACAGAATAACTCAAACTTAATACATTACTCAACACTATGATACTCGTAGTTGATAGTCTTTCGCAAATCGTCATCCCACCTGGTCGGAGGGCGTCCTACACTACGTTTGCCGAGTCGCGGTCTCCACTCAAGAACACGTTTACCCCAGCGGTTGTCGGTTCTTCTCGCGATATGGCCAGCCCACTGCCACTTCAGCTTGCTAATCCAATAATTAATAATTATTTAATTAATAAATAGCCTCACTATTACACAAAACCACACCGCTTTTGTGGAAACTGAACTCACGTAGATTTAGGAGAGAATTCACTACTCTACAGGCACCTATAACTACGTCAGTGTCGGCTCCCCCAGAAATTGATCCCGTAGGGTGGGAGAGGGTGGCTTTGTGCCTTCTGTCCAGTGTGACTTTGGAATGGTGGATTGGCCTTGATAGTATAGACTTAGATAGGGATTTATGATAGGTATTAGCTATACAGCTTTAAACCTGATTTTTTTTATAAATCATGGTCAAGATTACTTTAAGTTTGATTAAATTAAAACCAGCATTAGAAAATGATTTTGACCTTTTAACCAAGGAGAGTTGCAATTCTAAGGTTTTTTATTATAATAATAATAATAATAAATAACATTTTGTAAAAGTTAGCAGTTTTGACTGCTTCACCGCACTGCTGGGATAAGATTTTGGGGAAATTCATACATGAAATTCGCTCCTGAAACTACCCAACTCCGACCATTCGGTAGCTGTTCCCAATTAGCTGTTCCCAAGAGTAAGCGCCATTTTAAAACAAAAATCTTCATAATCTTATTCTTATTATGTGATAATGATGTGTTAAACGGTTGCATATGGATAAAACTTCTTATCGTCTGTCTCAAACGAGGTAGAACAAGACTGACAGGTTTGTTCCATACTGCCCATACATGATCTCAATAATCCACAGCGTGAACTACAATTCAAAATATTTTTACAACGGATTTCTTATCGTTTTTTGCTATAGTGCTTACCCGCAAATTGGTTATCTCAAAGAAAATGAAATAAGTTCCCAATAATTTTCGATTTCGGCGGGACTCGAACCCGCGCCCCACCCTCAGTACGGATGTGCTACCGGCGCATTAAATCGTCAACGCACAAGTCATGGCGAAACTACTGCGGTTTCGCTGCTATGCTTTCGCGGGGTAGGTGTGCTACAGCCATAAGGTAAAACTATTAGAGATAAAAGTGTTTTTACCCCTCTATTAAAAACTTATGAACATCAAAGTTTTGTTTTAGTTAAAAGCTCTTAAGTCTCTCCCTTTACTCGGTGAAGTTTCAGTTATTTTTTACTTTGTTCTTTTTTAGTAAATTTTTAGTAAATTTTTATGATATTTTGCTCTTAAAGTGTCTATCATTTTATTTTAGTTTCCAAAAAGTAAAAGTCATTTATTTGCAAAAACACGTGTAAAAAGGTGACAAATAATTATTTTAGAGTCAACATACGTTTGACCAACATACATTGGTGTGCAAAAATAATTAGAGAGTATGGCATGCAGGTTTTAATTTAAGCCAAGGAACACAATAGCCAAGGAACACAATAGCCTGGCAAAAGCGAAAGAGGATTTAAGAGACTGCGGCAACGTCAAAATGATGATGATGATGATGCTTGAGATTATCATTTTAATAAAACTTTTAGAAATTGTATTATTTTAGACCCAAGATTGATAAAGTCATTGGTGAAAAATACTTTTGAGATGGTTTTAAAGACAAATTATTTAATTCTCAAAGGTTACTTTTTAGTAAACTTAAAATGGTGGGAGGAAATCACACTGATCGGATGTTTGGATGTTTGTCACCTAAACACCTAATCATCGAATCTACTGAACGGATCGGAATGAAATTGTTCATCGATCGTCATATACCTGGATTTAGGTACGCATTAAGGATGAAAGCGGGTTAACTATGAATCTTATTTGTGTTGGAAGAACACCGAAGATTCCCCGGAGAGAAGAGGTACGCGCGCATCTTGAACCGCGCTCAACCTGAAGAAGTCCCTCTTTAAAGGATAAAACGTTGGTGTTCTACCAACACATTTCAGGTTCGTAGTTAACCCGCTTACATCCGTAATGAATTCGTCAAACTAAGAATGCGATGGGCAGAACGTAGCCTTAGATAAATGTCTGATGTTTGTAGTAGGTACAGGCAACCACACAAGACATATACCGTTATACGACACGTTCGGTACAGTCGCGTGCAGCGGGGTCAGGGAGGGACTGTCACTGACAAATGGCCCGGAGGAGACCCCGGCACCCTCTCGATGTTCGCGGTGAGGTACAGTGGGAAACGTTTATTATACTAAGAAAAGCCTTTTACAAGGAAATTATAATAAAAGTAAACCCAAGATTATATGTTGTGAAAATTGGAGTCGTTACGTTATGGGTGCATTTTGTTAAGTCTATTACTTTTTTTATAGTACTGTTTTTTATAGTTTTTTTATAGTTGTATTTTTAAATTTAGGTTTTCCACACAGCATCTGCTGTCCACAGAGTAAACAAAGTTCTCCGAGCACTCGTTAAGGGAAACGTTGGTGTTCTTCCAACACAAATAAGGTTCGTAGTTAACCCGCTTACATCCGTAATGAATACCTAAATCCAGGTTTATGTTTATACACCGATGAAAAATTTCAACCCGATCCGTTCAGTAGTTTATGTTAGGATTATGATGTTAGAACCCGCTTATGACAGCGTTTTCGCATACATTTTCCGTTCTATGTTCTTTCCGTGGGGATGTAGATAAATTAATACTTATGTATTATGTCTGTCTGTTTTGCCAAATATATTTAGACGTGTAATGATAAACATGACATATTTTCATGGAGTGGAGACCACGACTCGGCAAACGTAGTAGGACGTCCTCCAACCAGGTGGGATGTAATAATAAATAGATAAAACTCATCCTGGTCCTGGTGGATGGGACGATCTAACCCTAATGTAAGTAAAACTTGTGTCAATGATTATTGTGGCATCATCTTCATCATCGTCACCCTTTCAAGGCTAGGACGGCATTAAAAAAAAGGTGTGTAGAATATACTATAGTGCACAAATGCACGCACAAACCGGTGCACACTCCATTCTCTCACTTTCATAATCTGTAATGGGTACCAGATGACTGATAGGTACATACATACATAACTAATAATCACCCTAATTTACCTAATAGAAAGAAATTTAATATATCAACAAGTTGTTTTTTTTATGTGGGTACTGAGAGAGTTTACGTTTATACTCATATAATATAACAATAATAATTAATAAAAATTATTTTTATAAAAAAAGTTGATGGTTTACAGTTAAGTCTATAACGTTTAAGATAAAATTACCTGTATGTACAACAAAGTCTAACCGAAAACCTGTTGCTGACAATGCATCGTCTCGTCGCTCTATATAAATATTTGTGATGAGACGCGAGTATGGATGTTGTGGATTAGCTTACGATTCGTGCTGCAGTACGCGACCGCGAGTCGCTGCCAGGGTGCTATAATTTCATAGGACGGGCGTCGGGCGCCGCTTATCTCGGGCGCTGGCTTCAGGCGCCTCCGCCAGCGCCTCTGCCCCCCGACATGGAGCGGCGAAAACTTGAAGTGACCTCAAACTGAACAATATTTCTTGAGAATTCGTGAAATATACGATCTTAGAACCGTGTTAAGGAAGCTTGTTCAGTCATCGATCTATGCTTGAGTTACGATTTTCTATGGCATAAACGTCACTCAAGCATTGATCTATGAATAAGCAAGCTTTATTAATACTGGCTTAAGACTTCTTAGAAATTATTATTGGAACATTGGATTGTACCTTTTGTACTTTTAGGGGTCCGGGTTGAGGGAGGTCAAGGACCACTTTGAGGAACAAAACCAGCTAATACAATTTATTTTGGAACCTAGCCGATTAGTTTATCCACTCTGGTACGGGCAGATCTGAGTGCTCCACGTTTGACTGTGTCTATCTCTGGGTAAAAATAGTAACGAAAAATGACGGTTTAGTGGCCTACTGCAACAAAACTCCTAGTGAGTTGCAAAATCTATCAATAAATAAATTCAAACAAATTGTCAAAACCTTTCTTTGCAAAAAGGCTTACTACAAAATATCAGATTATTTAGAAGATAAAAAAGCTTGGGACGGGTTTTGCTCCAGCTCGAAAAATAACAACTAACAGGCTAAAGGTTTCTTAGTCGCTTCTTTACTTTAGTCTACATACCGAAGCGACAGAAATCAAAAGTATCACTTTATTTCCGTGTCAGTGTTTTATTTTAAGAATTTGACCTTTTCTAAGTGTAGGTACATTTTTGTATTTATGGAAATAAAGAATTTTTGATTTTGTTTTTTTTTTTTTTGCTGAGCAAGATCCAAAAGGTTGTTGAAGAAAAAAGCATAACGTTATTGATCTCGACAAAACCCTGCAAAAATTTCAATTCTGAAAATTCTGAACCTGGCAGGGATTTTTCCAACCACAAACTGAATCTTAAACTTTATCCCCCACAAGGAGCGCGGGGGGATCGCGTGCCACTTGTGTACGCGACTGTATCGGGAATTTTCGATAAACCGCATTCCTTTGGGTAATCGTGTATTAGTTTATTAAGTTGGGATGTTCGGGACTGAAGTGTGTGGTCTCTCAAAGGGTTAATATAAAGTTTGGTGCTAGTTTAGGCCTATTGGATTGTTTGTATGTAGTCAATATAATGTACCTAGCTATGACAGTCGATATATAGGTTAATACAATATCTGTTGTTATAACTTAGATGTCATCTGAGAAACAGCCATTTGCACTTTTGATTTTTGATTTTGATCTTTAGGCTCTGTGCAGACAGAGGAACTTTGGTCTATCAAACTGTCTATTTTTAATATTTTTCGTGTAAACTTCTTCATAAACTATTTTACGTAAGATGTTTCGGTACCACATTTTAATGGAGTGTACGTGGGGCGAAGAAATTCGTCAAAAATTGTTTTGATTCTCATCAAATCTTCTGGAAGGTTGAGGCTGCAACGCATCCTTTCAGAAGCAGTGTCTCTGGATGCCAGGGCTCTGATATAAATATCTATATCGTGCAGTTCTTAAAGAAAGATCACAATCTGATTAGCAATGTAAGACTTAGTTCATAAGGGTGACATAATTATTAAAAACCCTGTATAGAAATAATAAAATATTTAAAAAAAAAACTATTTTTCCTATAAACATATTAGGAAGAAGTTTATATTGTAAACAGCTGGTTGCGAGTTGCCAGTTGCTGCAAGTTGCTCTGTTTGCATAACGTCTTAGTTTTCAATGAAAATCAATCAAAAAGTTGAGTATTTAGGGGCAAATCTCAATAAACTGGTCAAATGCGATTCAACTCGCACACGGAGGGTTCCGTACCATCGTACCTAACTATTTCGCAAAACGCAATCACGATACTGCGATACGACCTATTCAACTTTCAATATTATCGTGATATCGTGATAATATTGAGTGTGTAAGATGCCTCATTCAGCTTGTGTCCGCGACAGTACTGACGCCCCTGCCACAGACATTGAGTAATGCACTGCATTACACGTGGGGATAGAACTAAACATAGACAGATTCTATGAAATGCTATACTTGGATAGAACGTACCTAAGTAGGTAGCCGAGTAGTTGTACCTACCTTTGTAGCAAGGTACCTTATTACATAGGTAACTCTCTCTCGGCTCTGGAATCCAAGATATTTTATGTAAACAAAGGGGTTAAAGCGGTGCTCTAATCCCCAGTATATAACGCCCGTCTAACATTACTGCGCGGAATCGAATTTGCGGAGCCGCAACTTGAGGTCTGCAGCGTGTCCGCGGCAGTTTCGAATCGGTTCCGCATCTCGTACAACGGACAGCATCATTGTAAAACTCTTGCGGCACCGCACCTACCTACGGTACCGCGCGATAGTATGAGAGCTCTAAAAGCGTCGCCACCTATTTTATTTTATAATAACGTTAAACAAATGTATAAAAAAATCTTTGGCCAGTTTGTGATACCTATCACAAGCTTTTTTTAATACATACGTAATAGTTATATGTATCAGGCAGAGATGCGAAAACAGAAATTGGTAGCTACCGAGAGCAGCTTCGCATCTCTGCCTATACTAGAAAAAAAAGCTGTTAAAAAAAGCTTAAGAAAGGTTTCACAAACTGGCTAATGGTTCTTAAAAAATTTCGTTGCTTAACGTATTAATTAAATAAAATATTTGGCGGCGCTAGTCTGCGTGGGCGTACCGACTTAAGCACTGAAATATAGCTAGAATAAATGCTCTATGTATTGTCCAGTAGTATTATTTGTTTGTTACACACACTTGTGCATTATAATATGTCCTATGTTACGCACATGACTGGCTTGGAGGAGGACAGGAAATGAAATGAAATGAAAATGAGTGAAATGGAATACTTTATTAAAAAAGAACGGCATGTTTACATACATAGCTATTACCTAGTCGGTAGAATGCGATCGATTTCTTGTCCATTACATAGGTATAGATTTGCGGTAATAAATACACATAAATGTCACAGAAATGGCAGGGTCAGTAAAATATTTTAGAGTAATATTTCTTTCTTTCGTATCCTTTTGTTTACATAAAATATCTTGAATCCTAGATCCTAGTAGGTACGAGCTATGGTATTCTGAGGAGTGTATTTAATTGTGGCTTTTTTGCAGCATTAATTACACCTGGGTGTGCTGCAACAGCCTACTTAGCTGGTTATTTAATGATTATTTATTGCAGGTACTACACATTACATTATTATCTCACCTGGCTTCTCGTGTCCGCTTTAAAAAGTACATAGCACCACTTTAGAATGGTTCTAATATTTAAGACTAAGAAAATCCATATACCATACCAATATTATCCCAATAATAATAATATAATAATAATATTATAAATGTGAAAGTTTGGATGGATGGATGTTTGTTACTCAATCACGCCAGAACGGCTGAACGGATCTGGATGAAATTTGGCACAGAGATAGGTTATAGCCTGGAATAGCACATAGCTCAAGAACACGTTTACCCCAGCGGTTGTATGTTCTTCTCGAGATATGGCCAGCCCACTGTCACTTCAGCTTGCTAATTCTCTGAGCTATGTCAATAACCCTATTTCTCCGTCGGATGTATTCAAAGTGTTGTACCTAAGTGTTATGTAACTTTAATTTATCTTATCACCCACGATTTTGAAACAATCGATAAAGAATCCCCTACCTAACCATTGTCCAAGAACACGTCCATCCAATTCTATGTACCCTGCATAAAAGACGTTCACATAACCCTACTTTCAGCAAGAATAGAAGCCTTTTATAAAGTGGCGAATTTTCCGCCTGGAGTGGGCATGTGTGTGTGAGTGCATGTGTGTGTGGGGGGTGGCGCGCTGACCCGTGGCGCCGCCTTCAGATTGTTACGGCCAAAGAAACACTCCGGGAGGACAGGGAAACTGTGGAGCGGAGGTAAGATAAAAGTTTTATGGAGGACCGCATTCTTGAACGAAGATAGAGAGTGAAATAAAACATCACGGTTGTTGTTTATAGACAGTTGTTTAAGTTTGGTTTTCCAAAAGGTTATGGTCACTATAGACAGCATCTTCCTCACGAATAGTGTCTTTTAAACAGCTTTGTTCAGAAATCGTCAATAGCTTTTAAAGATGATCGTATAGTGCTTTAAATAGCTTTTTCTTTTAAAGATTACCAAAAGCTGGTATATTTCAATTAGACATGTGCCTGTTCGGTACATCGATCACGTAGGTATATTGGCATCATCAGCAGTTTGACCCTAGCAGGTTATCTACTCGTGCCGCGAGCGCGGACTGAGCACCAACTAGGTCAGTGCATCAGCAGAAGCCATTTAAAACACACTCATTTAAATAAGACGTAATCAGTTGTAGTTTTATACAATACGCAGCTATTGTTCCATAAAATTCACTTTTATATCAGCATCTCAGAGAGAAGAGCTAGCCGCGATTCTTACAGTGCCTCTCTAGTCAAATTTGTATATTTAGCTCTAGCCCATGCGAGTAACCCTACCACCTTCAGTGTTGCCAGTAACAAGGTGCCTTCCTACCAACTTTTTCTTTCTTTCATTCTTTCTTTCTTTAATGTTGGCAATATTTTTTAGTAAACAGCGACTCCACACCACCCCACCTCCCACAGAACACATTCAAAGGATCGTGAGTTTCTTACGTTCCATCCCGAACCACTTTCATTTCATATTTTATTTTATACTTTTATTTATCTCAGTATTTTGTTTCGGCTAGACGCAGCCTGTTTTTATGAAGGTCCACTGGCCATTCTGGATCAGCGTTTTGTTATGATCCTGGGTAAGTGTTCTTTTTATGGTTGCACTTGACTATTCCTCTTTGCTCTTGTAATAGACCTTATTTGTAAGCCTGGGCTTTTGTTGTCTTTGTCTTTCAGTTCTTCTGGATATTGCTGAGTAAGTAAGAGAGTAATAAACATAATGTTCTTCTCTCTCATTGCTATCAACGCACATGGACGTAATCCTGCTCGAACCTATACCCGGCATAGCAGTGAATGTGTTAAAGATTCTGCAAAATAAAGCTCCTACCTATGAAAAAGACGGAGATCGGAGACACTACGTTTGAAGCAATAATTATATTTAAATTTGTTATTCTCACTCAATTTCAACGAATATACCTACTTTCATATTAAGCAGTAATAGACTGAAGCTGTTTAAAATGAATAAATAAACGATATAGTAAATAAAAAATAAAAAAAAAATAGTAAAATCCTATATATAAATTAGGTACATGATTATTAGTCCCTTGATTTCTTGATAAGCGCTTTCCGCTCCACCCATACCATTGACCCGGAGAGACTTGTGACGTCACAGAACAAATGCTCCGCGCGCATTTCAAAATTCATTCGGGATTCAGTAAAAGTGGATTCATTTTGTCATTTTTAAAGTTAATAAAATATTTATTTCCATATATATTATAATTTCTTTGCCTTACCATTTATATAAGTATTTTTTATTTTTATTTTAACACGACGGTAGATACCGTCCTCCATGAGAAAAGAAA
Source organism: Eupithecia exiguata (assembly GCA_947086465.1). NCBI lineage: Eukaryota > Metazoa > Arthropoda > Insecta > Lepidoptera > Geometridae > Eupithecia > Eupithecia exiguata. The sequence continues at coordinate 6,600,355 of OX352247.1, read as the reverse complement.
TAATCGAACATCTTATACCCAAAGAAAGAGAGGCGCTATAAAGAATAGAGATATATACCATTATCAAATTGTTAAATTTAGTTCTCCAATTTTATAAATAACGCAACATTACCTACTAAGTTTTTTACGACGGGTATATCTGTATTGTTTTTCAGGAGTGATAAAAATCCTTTGAAGCGGTATAGATCGAACAAAGCCAAAGTAATATCAATACAAGCTACAACTTTTACTGATTTTGTATCTTCGGCTTGAGCAATAGAGTTGGGTTTAGCTTGGAACTTTTCCTCAGCTGGTGACTTTGCAATTTGAAGTTCAGGCAAGGTAAAGAGAAAAAGACAATTACAAGGTGAAACCTTTTGGGTGTGTTTTGGTCCCGTACATCATAGGGAAAGAGCTTAGTACCTACTGAAAATGAGCAACCTTAGATTCATCAACTTTAACGAAATAGGTACTCTAAAACTCCTGTGTCGCAGGTGCACCTGCGACACAGGAGATAGGACGTCTAAAATTTAAAAAAAAAATTGACGTCCTATCAGATGCGGTGTATGAAGGTGCACCTGCGACACAGGAGGTTGCAGGTTCGCTTCCCGCCTCGAAACAAAAACTTTATACGATCTACAGATATTTGTTCTGGGAGTTCTGAATGTTTTCTATGTTTAATAAAAAATATCTATCTATGTATTGTATTATTGTACATCAGTTATCTAAGTACACATAACCCAAGCTCTGTTTAGCTTGGGGCAAGATAATGGTGTGTGAATTTGTGCAACATTATTATTATTAAGTACAATTTTTTATTTTTTTTTATATTAGGTAACGTTAAAACTCGTCTTTATTCTTATTTAAAAAAACCTATATCCCTCGACGCACATTTTATTTGATCGATTTTATAGATTTGCAGAATTAGAACGACTCAACAACGAACGACCAAACTCGATGGAGTCAACTTAGAAAAAGTTTTATCAAAATTGGTTTATCCGTTTGGTAGCTAAGATGCGAAAGACAGAAACAAAGACACACGTCTCCCTTTTTTTCACCAAGGGTTACAATCATACTAAAGTAGCCAATAGAACCTACTATAGACAACAGAAAAACAGACCAGCATCATAGAAAAATGAACCTTACTAAACTTACTTACGAACTTGGTAAACTTTCTCAGAAGTGCGAAAGCACAAAACTCTTAAGGAAGTCAGTAATTAAGGCGACACCACTCCCAACGTCTCAGTTTGTCGGGTTGGGGCACTCGGTGAGATAAGAGAGATAATCGTTATAGCCGTAGCACATCTCCGCTGCGAAATCGTAGCAGCGGAACCGCAGTAGTTTCACCATGACTTGTCCGTTGTACGATAAGCGGATCAGAGGTGAAACTGCCTTTTCAAACCCATAGATGTGATGATGGTTCTATCTCTCCCGCGCGATTTCGCCTGTCTGCTTTACGCCAGCTACATATCCGCGCTCGGCTCGCCATTTCGCTGCAAAACCTTGTTTGTTTCGCAAGGGTCAAGTGGCAGTCGATAGTAGATATTAGAATAAAATTTAGTAGTCATAATAATAGTCATAATAGTCATTTATTTATAATAATTATTATAAGTCAATATTTGTGTAATTTGACCACAGCTGGAATACATTTTATGAAATAGTACAATCGATTTAAAATTAATGAAATATAATAAATTCAATATCAATTCATACATTAAAAAATAAAATAAATTAGGCAACTGCTAATTAATATCTATTTAGATGAATAAGTAAGAGAAATTTGTATATTTTAATTCTTAATCTTACTTATATTACTTATATACATAATCTTACTTATATACTTATATCTGTATATATAAAAAAGTAAAAGAGGACAACGTTGCAAATTAGTAGTGCCCTAGATAGTGAGCTCAACGAACTGGCTACGAAAAATCAAAGGAAACAAGTAACGGACTAGAAAATCGAAAAGCTGAGTTGAGCGCACACTTAGAACATGATGAAACAAGACATTAGATATTGTTCAGCGCTTTCTGGAGTCGAGCGGTTTCAGCGGCTTCAACAGTGGTGTTGTTTTGCGTGTGCACTGGGTTTTGGAGTCATCATCTGTTCAACTCTTTTAGGCGGTGACTGTACCTAGGTATCACGGAGGTATTAACCATGGAGGTAGGAGCGAGGTCATCAGAACACTTCCCTTTATCTGAGCTTCGCTTCGCCGTCTGGCTGCCTATCAGTATGGATAATGTGGAGATGGATTCTTCGAAATCACAAGGATCATAACTTTCGCTGGTAAAATAAATTAAGGAGCGAAGCTTTGCTCCCTGATGGTATTGCTGACGTGGGAGTTAAGATCGCTACACTCAAATGGCAATGGGCAGGTCACATTGACCGAATGAACCCCGAGACGTGGGCTCGTATCACAACATCCTGACTCCCAGAAGGAAGTCGCGGTCGAGGTCGGCCCCGAAAGCGTTGGCGGGACGACTTCAACGCCTTCCTAAATGATTGCTGGGAAACCGCACCAGATCGCACGGATTGGAAAGATTTGACTGGGCACGGCTGGGCAAAGGCCTCCCGCCTTTACCAAGCCGTGGGACGGAATAGGCTGAGATAAAAAGAATATCGGATGCTGATTATCTAATCAATATCAATGGGCACGTATGGGAGATATGATATATGATCGTCATCCGACTAGGTGGAATGACGATCTGCGAAAGACTGCAGGCAGAAGCTGGATGCGGCAAGCTAAAGCACGGCCCTATGGCACTTATTAGGAGAGGCCTATGTCCAACTGCGGACATAGGCTAACGATGATGATATGGGAGGAGGCATTTACCATGGAGGTAGGAGCGAGGTCATCAGAACTCTTCCCTGTATCTGAGCTTCGCTTCGCCGCCCTCTGACTGGCTTTCAGTAAGATCATATATTTTCTCAAATAGTTATTTCTTTCGACTATACAGAATCGATTAATTCAATCTTATTAAGAACAACTGGCTTAACGTCGTTTTTTTGTTAGTAGGTAATATCGACTACCATTATAATTAAAATACTGTCTTACAATATTTTTTATTTTTATTTTTATTTTATTTATTTTATTTATTTTATTTATTTTATTTATTTTATTTATTTTATTTATTTTATTTATTTTATTTATTTTATTTATTTTATTTATTTTATTTATTTTATTTATTTTATTTATTTTATTTATTTTATTTATTTTATTTATTTTATTTATTTTATTTGATTGTAATTTTCTTTCGTAAAAGAGCCGATCATTAACAAATCCACACTAACCTATCTTGCTATCTCGCGTTACCCCTAACTACCCTCAGTTAAGCGAAATTACTTTATCTCTTCACCTTCGCTGTTAGTTTCCACCCTGCCCCTCACCCCCCACCCCATCTGTTTGTTTCACTCCAGATCAGTTCGCGTTGGATTATCGCATTTATTTTAATGCGGTTAGAATTGAAAGTAGCTCTCTAGTTTTTATAGGAACTTTTGATAATCTACACTATAAAGATAAAAGATTTGTATTTTTGTATGTAACGAATAAACTGAAAACTACTGGACAGATTTCAAAAATTCTTTTGCAGTTAGAAAGCTACATTATCACTGAGTAACATAGGCTTTAGAATATACCCGTGCAATGCCGGGGCGGACCGCTAGTGTTTGATAAAAGCCTTTGAAGTCTTTCGACATTTTGATAGACAAAAAGCTCTGTCATTCACCCAAGCGACTAGGATTACAAAGTAGGCACACAAGCTCGGCTCAGCTTGGAGCTAGATAATGCTGTGTGAATTGTCCAACATAGTTTATTCATTTATTGTTCATTTACATTAATTCTTCAAAATCAAAATTCTTTTTCCATAAATACAAAAATGTACACTTTGAAAAGGTCATTCTTAAAATAGAACACTGACACGAAAATAAAGTGGTACTTTTGATTTCTGTCGCTTCGGTATGTAGACTAAAGTAAGAAAAAAGGTAAAGAAGCGACTAAGAAACCTTTAGCCTGTTAGTTGTTATTTTTCGAGTCGGAGCAAAACCCGTCCCAAGCTTAATAAATAATCTGATATTTTGTAGTAAGCCTTTTTCCACAGAAAGGTTTCGACAATTTGTTTGAATTTATTTATTGATAGATTTTGCAACTCACTAGGACTTCAACTTTGTAACAAACACCTCTACTAGTAAGTAGACTCTACTACGGTAGAATACTACTACCAACATATTGTTTTTTTAATTCTTTAAATAATATCAAGCCTTTATAAATTAATAAAACTTTTATTAATCCATTTAACAGTACTTTAAACGAACGACAACTTTTCGTGTTACACTTTTATAAATTGAAATATTCTCATCTGTGACTAAATGTGTTATGAAAATAATTATGCTGAGTCATTGATTTATGTTTGAGTAACGCTAATGCCTTAAAAAATCATTACTCAACCATAGATCGATGACTGAGCAAGCTTTATAATAAGGGCCATAATTTTATGAGAATTAATATCATTAAACCTAAACCACTTTAGAAAGCTAAGTTACCAACAACGATACAAATATTTACTGTAGAAAACATACTTTTATAGAGGAAATATCTCTTACACGAAAAGCCTCTCATCATAGGGGGGTATTACTACACCTCCCGGCGTGTGTTGCCCGCTATTTTCCGGGTAATTTGCCCGGGCCAGGGGAGCGTGCGCTGGCCCTTTCTGTGACGTCACAGGAAGCTACTTTGAGACTCGAGGAGAGTGATTTTCTAAATGTCAAGGATGATACATGGAGTGGACTAATAAAATACGTTCTCTTTAATACCTAGATACTTAAGAATGAGCGTCTTTTATACCTTCTTGATACATCTTCGCATAACATCAGGTGAGATTGTGTACAAACGAAGTCTATTCACGATAATTTGTCGTGTTTTAAAAAACTATAACCATCTTCAAATACCTGAAGAATGAAAATAGCTTTGGAAGTGGTTTTAAACCAGGGACACATCGATATCGCGGTATTTTTTTTTAGTGGCGACATCTAGTGAAATTCGAATCTTATTGTGTTTGGTTACGCCCGTTGCCATGGAAACCATGTATGAATGATGATTGTAAATTAAAACGAAATTATCATGTGATGATGTCTTAAAAACGTTTTACGGTGCTCATACAAATTCCTCGAGGGGTCAAACTTTTATGAGATCACCATCAAATAAACCTTTAAACAACAAGGAAAGAATCATCAAAATGAATTGGCGAAGATAATTACCAAATAGATTTAGCTAGTCGTGATTTTTCAGAAGTATTATGTTGTTTTTTAAGCTTGTTGGGATAAAAAGGTGTACTAATTCGTCAGGATTTTTTTTCATGGGATCATTTCGGGATCATGTTCTATACAATAGTGAATTTTTTTTTAAATCGGTCCATAGTTAACTGAGAAATTGACGAACAAACAAAAAACATACAGCCAAAAGCATACCTCCTCCTGAAGTTGAAAAAAAAACTAGTAATAGTATACTTACTACAGTAAGTAATACGTAAATTTAATCTAATCTAAGTTCAAACATTTCACTAAGCACTTTTGTAGCTCAAGGTGTGTTTTCAGTTATTATTGGTTATTTATTAAGTTTCAAGATTTTTATTTGGTAACAATAATGAGGTTACATGTCAATAATTAAATAAATTAATATTTCACCTACACGTAAAATACAATTTTGTAACATAATGTCAGTAAAATACCTAACAATATTATTATTGTTGGTACAACAATAAAAATTCACTAAAACAAAACAAAATAAAAATAAATTATCAATAATTGAAATTATGATTAAAATTTCCTGAATGAAAATAGTTGAAAATAGATTAAATAGTTAAATAAAATAATGAAATATGTCTCATAAAAATGCATAATCTTACGCACATTTACGTTTTAGGAATTCATCCAACGTATAGAAAGATGTTTTTATGAGCCATTATCATTTACTTTTGTGATGATGGTTCTTATTGAAGTAGATACCTACTTACCAAATTAGTTCATTTTGTTTCTAAGTTAGTAGATAATAAAGTAGTTTTGTATTGTAAATATGTATGTAATTTTTTTTGTATTATTTCCGTTATTTGCACTATCAACCAACTTTTCTTATATCTATTTTTTCCATCCCAAGGTTGCCTGGGTTGGCAAAAATAGATTTATCGCTCTCAGCGAAAAAACCGCCTTTTGTATTGTACATGTTTTATTTAGATATAAGATTATTTATTCATGTTTATTCTTTTTGTACAATAAAGTGTTCATTCATTCATTACGTACAAAAATAAGTACTTACTTAGCACTCTTGCGTTTGACTGAGCGGAGTGGAAAGAAAACTAGACAACATAGAAAAAACTTATGAGACATGGCCATAATAATTCCAAACACGGGAATAATGAATAATTTTTGAGGAGAGGAGTATTTCTCTGGTTCTCGTAATACAAAACTATAATAGAAACAGAGGGCGCCGTACTAATATAATAATTAATTAAACATAAGGTTAGGTATAGGTATTCCATGAACCTATTTTTTATTTGATAGTTCGACTGACAATCGATTAATTATCTCCGTCCGTTCTTCTTAAACGACATCGATTGTCATTAAAAATCGAAGAAGATGTAATCGATTTTTTTATTGGTGTTCAACATTTTTCATTGACTATTAAATTTTTATTATATTTTATTAGACTTAACTCAGGCGTCTATATGTCAAAAATTGACAATTGGGTCTGTAAAATAAAAAACAAGTGTAAAAGGAATGAGAGTTTATGGAATCAGAATATTCAATAGAATAATTATAGTATTATTTTTATTCTTTATTATATTTTATTGAGTACTTGCTTTTACCCGCGGCAATACACGCATTTTTCTGTGATAAAAAAATAAGACTAGTTTGAGATACTGTGGTAAACTATAATTTCAATACTAGACTAGATCGAAATGATCGAAATCGAAATGTAGTGTATCGAAATGTAATTGCGTAGGATAAGAACCTTAAGTTTTTTAAGTGTACGATCACCAAAATATTTTTTGTATGATGTTATTTCTCAAGTAAGTATTTTTTTTCTTATTGGCATTACATATCTAAAACCTAAAAAAACGAGAGTTGCGTGAGACTGAACTCTTTGTTATACACTCTTCTGAACCTCACTTTATCATTTATTTGTTAAAACCCTAGTAACTAAAAGGCAATAAACAGCTGTCATCGCATCGCCCAAGGTATCAATACCGAAAATCCGGTTTCGCAAAACATTTCGCCCGAATACCCACCATTGTTGCCAACTTGCAGACGGCCCGCCAATTTTTTACATCGACAATCCAATTTACCAAATAGTTTCCTACCAAATGACAAATTAATCTCTCGAAAGTTTCTGCCGATTTTTTTCTTTTTTTTTTAGCCAGAGGCAACGGTCCGAGGTGGATTGTAGTGACTTTTCGGTAGTTTTATAAAGGCATGTTCAGAAACGATGTTGAATCGTTTTGACATATAGTTTCCTTTGGTTTGTGGTCTAATTAAAACTTAGAATCCGGAAAGAAATTATAAAGAAAGGTCGATACCGTCTATGTTCTTTAATTATCTTTAGAAAGTTTTTTTGAAACAACGAGACACGAATGTTGGTTACTGAAAAATAAAACAATACATTACATAGAGAAAATTACAATCAAATAATAGAATTAAATTAAAACTAGTATTTACAATTGAAACAATTGAGCTAACCGCAGACTGTTGCAAACAATCTACAAGTAGCTTAACTGATCCTTAAAAAAAAAAACATAAGAACTTAATTTAAGAAAATAACAATAACGTAATAAAATAATTAGTACAGCTAGTATTTACACTTATATCTATTCATACAAAATAAATCCTATGAACAATCCTGGTCAGTGTCATTTTCTTACCATTATTTTTCTCAACAGGAAAACAACATTTCAGCAGGACCAATCCGGAACAAAAAACCGTTCTGCCCATCAGTCGATAGGCTAAACTATCTTTGTATTGATTATTTGTTTCAAGCCAAATATACCTCCTACAAAACGACGATTGTAAACAGTGAAATTATCCATACGCAACTACCTGAAGCATCACATTGCAAATGTCATCTTAACACATGAGCAAACCTATTGAAAAACGTTTAGCAAATGATTGCAGCAAACCTCCTTTCTTACCTTTTTTCTAGGATTAAGCCAATCCAATCTTCAAAGAGCAACCATAAAGTAAAGAATAGAGCATAGAGATTTCAACCTTTTAAAGTTTTCGCTCGACTTAATCCGTTATGCGTTTTGCGACATTCGGAATGCATCTTTACAATTACTTACACCGGGGCTTAAGTGGCACTTGGGATTAAATTATTTGGATGTTTAAACATCTTTTCGTTGTTGTAGTTGAAAAAATATCTCTCAGGCTCGATGGTTCGCATAAAAATCTTTGATAAATAGGTAAACAACCTGCTGATTGATCGCTACCTACATCAAACAATGAGGAATACTGAAGCTCCAAGAAAAAGAAAAGAAAAATATACTAAATCCTCATAAATTACAAGGTTTTTGGTGTAAATCTGCAAACAAAGAAGCTAACACACACGACATCAATCGTGACCTCGACGGCTGATCCACAGCAAATTGAATCGTGGTCCAAATAAAAAAAAAACTCAGCTCGGAACGTTGGCGCCAACGCGCCAGCGATGTTCTTTATTTGAATGTTCTGCTCGCGTTCTTTAACTTTTTCTTTTTAGAACATTGTTACCGCGAAAGCTCTGCCATCTATTCAAAAATAGAACATGAATTCTTCTTAAAAATTACGTTTAGGTACAATTTGATGATGGGTGGTGGTTGTGGCCAAGCTGTAGCATTGCACCTAACCTATTTTTTTAAATTTCGATGTTATATCTAGCTACGAGTATCTTACCTGCGTTTGTGCTCCGCTGGATAATGTTTTGAATAGACCACAAATATCAAAACAGTAACTTTTTTTATCAATTGATTTGTTCCAAAATCCTCGTCAGACTTTCCAAACAGGAACCAAACAATTTGAATAAATTCGAACAAAATATAAAGCTTGTAAAGTAATAATTGATGACAGCGGCAGCAATAATGTACGTATTACGATATTTTATCGCAGGACAGGTCGGTATGTGAGCGGGCCACAGCAGGGCGCATCGCGGCATATCATCACTGGACCACCCGCCCAATGTGTGACGTAGGCGCTTGTAGACGATGCTTAGTAGTACACTCAACAGTCTACCTACACTGTTTACAACCAGAAAACATAGTGTTTGGAATAAAAAACTAACCTTGGTAAAATTACGAGTTGGTGTACCTACTTCTTCTTTTTTGCTTTTTGGCTTTTACGATTATTTAGAACAGTTTCGCTGCAATTTGGTGTTATATTCGGTATGCGTTTCTGTGTTGTTTTAAACTCTCAGCAAAATGGTTTCAGTTTTAGTTTCTTTACTCTCAAAAAGACTTTTGTGTTCCATCATCATCATGAATATAAAGTCAAATAATGACTTAAACAAAATGACAAAAAGTTTAAATAAATAAGATGTCACGACAACAATACAGTGATACACAGCCATAACTTTCTCCAATTAGGAGTTCATCACATCAAATGAAAGAGGTTTCCTAACTAATTGCAGACAGTGTTGTTTAAATGGATAGCGCGGGTCTAGAATATTTGGTTTGAGTTACAGCACATACAATAAAATCCTTGCTGATAGCACATTGGCTAGCAATAGCACGTCCGAGGCAAGCTTACAATTGAAGCACGTGGAACATCGGTTATTACTGTCCTCTGTCTGACTACATCACCCAACTTACACAAATAGAGCATAAATATTTCTTTTCGAGTGGCTGAAATCAGAACTAAAATTGACAATGGAAACGCCACTAAAACCACGAACCACGAACCCAGATCATTTCTAACTATACTCGGAGAGCATAGCGCCACCAGAGATAAAAATTCCACAATTCCAATTTTAAATTTCAAAAACTTGTAGATGAACCGATAAGGTTGTAATTAAAAAGGTTTTATGTGGACGTGTTTAATCAAATTAGGCGTCGAACGGATGGTTTCTGAGAAAAGTTTTCTTGTATGAGAATTTGTTTTGTCTACTTTTGATGGGAATTTTACTATTTGACATTGATAGGGTGGACTAAAAAGTATGTGTGAGCGAGTTTATTTATTATTTTTCGTTTATTAAGGCACAAACAGTTTATAATATGTTTCATTATATCTACCCGACGTTGTATACGCTGGGTAGAGTTTGAGTTTCTACCATATCATTTTCGACAGCCAATTATTCAAAGCAACATTGCTACATACCAACCTACCATGGATGAAAAAAAAAACATCACTAGACACGCTTAAAATTAGTTTCCTGACTGCTATCTAGCCAGGGAACTAATTTTCTTCGGCTTCACCAAGCTTTTCAGAGGATAAAAGTAGCCGTAGGTCTTGCCCGGGATATATTTTATTTCCACAAAATGATCCATTTAGCGATTTATTCGATATATGATTTAGTTTATGTAAGATGCAGACGTAGTGCAGACAGTGTCCGTGTCATTTACAATTATCTACCTACCTATTAGTTAGGATTTCTAAAAGGGAGAGTCCCTTTTTCTAACTTCAGTATAAAACCTGAAAAGAACACCTTTTCAGAACTACACAATTTTTCAGAATCGGAAATGGTGTCTTCTTCTCGAAACTTCGCCAGTCCATCCTCGATTCCAGAAAGATCCACACTCGGCGGCTGCTTTGTCGGCTCGTCAAACGACACGCGTCGCCGCGCCCGCCGCCGCGCTGCGTAGGCGCAAGTGGGGAGATACAGCGGTGTACCCACTTCATACTTACAATCAATATTTGTTGCATACCTTGACATAAAACCACCTTCTTTCATCATTCATTAGGTGGTTGCTCCGTTTTAGGCCCGTGTTATAAAAGCTTCCTCAGTTATCAATCGATGCTTGAGTAACGCTTTTCTATGGCATAAACGTCACTCAAGCATAGATCGGTGACTGAGCGAGCTTTCATAATACGGGCCTTAGAATCCTAGATATGTCAAATAAGACATTTATTACCGGGTACAGACCAAGCAAACGAGAGCGATCGAAGGCTAACGAACGAACGCAAAAGAACTAGTATGGACGTCATTGCGAAAGCAAGCGAGCCCAAACAAGGGCCTTCGTTTGCCTTCGGCCGTGCTCCTGCGGCTGTCGCTACATCAAAGCAATATGGAACGAACGTACCGATTGTCGAATTCCACTCGTTTGCATTCGCTCGCTCTCGCTCGCTTGGTGTATGAATCCACCATATTAATGAAAACTTAACAAAAACTGATAACAATAACAGAAAACCACAAGTTTAAAACTAGAAACTAAAACACAAACTTTAACAACGTGTAAGCTCACATGTGTAGCGAAAAATGTTTCAATTTGAATGTGAAAATGAACGAGAGATCAATTAAATGATGAATGGAAGCTTTCAAAACCAAAAATTGTTTTGAGATTGTGTGCTTTGCTTTGGTAATAAAAAAAAATTGCTTTGATAATTCCAATATTAAATTTTAAATTCGTTAAATACTTGCCACTCCTTGGGTTTTGTAACCCCTTTGTATAAAAAATATCCAGATCATCTAGTACGGAGTATAAGTACCTATAATTCACGCGTGATCAGAATGAATGGAATACTTCAAACTGACATAAGCGCGGTCAGGCATTAAGTTTTACAAGGTTCCTTCCCATTTTGACAACGCGTGTATTGTATCAGAATTTGGCGACCTATAACAGATCACCGGTTCACCTTTTGAGTTCGGGTCTGCATTATGTTGCTCCTGTTGGTGGTCGCAACTAGAAAACCATTTTTACTGCGGTATTATGTACCGATGGTACAACTTAGGTACACATATTTATTTATTTGGCACACAAAACGGAACACAATCAAAACATAAAATATAAGAAAGACACAGTATTAGGATCTAGATTGTATCCCTAAGTATGTGTGTGTACACAGCATGATTTATACTTGTATAATACTATGTATAACTTGTGAATCAACTCATACATACCTTTTAGATGCTAAGATAATTTGATATTAGGGATAATATAGGTACCTACTATTCTTAATTTCTTATGGAGACCACCTTTTATTATTAAATCTATTATCTTAAAAGCGGAGAGAGCTCTATCTGTAACCTAAAGAGAGAGGCAGAGAGTATCTATGAATACCTACTATCGTAGAAGAGCATTACTTGTGATCCCAGGGGTCGACCCATTGGACTCAAGTAAAGCCAGAGGCAGCTGCTAGCATTATAAATATGTGCAGACGTATAAATAAATATATACAAATGGAGGCTACTGGCGCCAAGCGGGACGCGCGCTCCTCTTATTGTCCGGTGTGTGGCGGAAAGGTGTAGAGCAGAGTTTGTTCTAAAAAGTTGTACTATTGTTATTTCGTTAGTGAAAAATTCTGTGGAAGATAAAAGTTTAACTAACTTTATTCGAGAGAGAAAATATTACTGCGAAGAGAAATAGAAAAACACAGCTTGTTGTGAGCGTTGAAATCTTTTGTATGCTTTTTTAGTTTGGGATTAGGTTTGCGTAGCGTAGCAGCGCAGCACGCTCTACGAAGGTCTACGACAAAACACAAAAATGCTTGATGATTAGCATACGTGATGCTTATCGTGATTGTTTTATTTTTATGGAGATAGTTAGGGCAGAAATAGAGGGAGTAAGCAAGGTGAAATGAAAAAGATAAAATCAGTTTCGCAAACAATAGTCGAACACACGTCTTTTTACAAGTTTTAGTTTAGGAGATATAGAAGATACATGTTCTTTTCTCCCGCAGATGTCCTGATACCGGTCTAATTAGAGAACAAAATAATAAATAAATACATTTATATAATAATGTTAGTTACCTAACTCTATAAGTATGTGTAAGTCTATAACTGAATACTTATTATAGCCTATTGAGTCTAATTATTTTTATTAAAAGCTGTTTTTTATCACCTAAAAGTTACCTAATTTTAAACGATTATTGAAGAATGTACCGGAGAGATTCTTTATGATAATCTACTTCAGGCATAGAGTGAAGAGTGTGAGCATCTTTAGGTAATACTCTTATTACCTAAAGATGCTTCTTTAGGTAATACTCTTATTACCTAAAGATGCTTCAAAATTAAAAACTTTTACTCTCAACATATCGGTGTCCTCTCTACGCAATCCCACGCTCCTTATAGGCTTATCGGATTTATAAAGGCAATATTGTATTTGTATAAAACAATAGCCTGATTATAGGTGGTTCTTTGTGTAATACTTTTTTACGTTTTATTTAAAAACTCTGTTTTGTACACGCGTCACTTTTATTCATATTTTCGGTTTTGAAAAGCTTCAATATTTTTGGTGAGAGCTAACAATAAACTAAGTAACCGTAATCTGAACGAGATATTTTTGGTGGCCAGTTTAAAAAAAGCGAAATGCGACAGTCCAGTTGTCATCTTCTAACCCATTCTTTATCTACACAACTTATACCATTAAAATAAATTTCTGTCAGTGTTTGTTTTTGTATTTCAAAGTTCTTTATTTAACACAAAAGTTTTATATGACGCAGATCATGGGTCCCACCACAATAGGATACCAGGGACATACTAGAAGCGCCAAACCACTGGACATTTAAGCGCAAACTTAAAGCGTGGCTTGTCCATCAAGCGTATTATTCCTTCGATGAGATCGGCTGCCGAAAGCCATCAAATTTTTTTTTCATTTATTTATGTTTGTACTGGTCATTATTGTGTCATTAATCGATTAAAGAATTAGTTCTACGAAAACTTTTTTTAATAATATCCCAAAAAAAAGTTTAAAAAGTTTTCGTAGAAGATTTACCCAGTGCGAGTAACGCACTATATAAAGGAAAAGCTAAAGAATTAGTTATCTGTGCTATTGTCGTACCAACGTTTACTAAGATAGTTGTGCTAGCGTTAAAACTAAACCAACACCTTTCACATCTTTATATTAATATATACATATACCTACTAGGTACCTACTTTCCTCTCTGGAAATCAATAGACGTTTTTCCCTTCGACTTCAAGCACGTGTTTGCCTCCACGGCCATTTTACTTTAAAATTAAACACCCCATAGAAAAAACGCTTAACCCTACAACGAACCTTCATTCATAATTCCACAATCCTTCGTGGCGTTAATGTCACGCCTCTACTTACACAAAACTAACATTGAAAACGTCAAAGGAAAACCAATCTTAAACTATAGACAAACGGTCGAGATTCCCAGTTGAAAAAGCAAGGGTTGAACGGGGTAATATCGCACACGCGTGAAAAATAACTCTCCAGGTGGCGAATACAAGCTTTTCGTACAATCTCACACATGCTTATTACAATGGCATAAGAACTATTATTAGCGCAGATGGGACAAACTAAAAATAGTTGAGGTTAGGTGACAATCGTGACGCCATGTTGGTTTAGGGAGGTAGGGTGGGGGTGACTAATAAGAGGTTTATACCACTTTAATTGGCTCGCCACGACGAAAATTGATACGATATTATGCGGCGAAGAAATCGATATCAGTGTTTTAGTTAAGGACCGGTCGATTGAAGGTGGACGATGGACTTTGTCATTAAAATTGGGAATTAATATTGTAAAATGTAAAATGGTGGTACCTAGTTCTTTTTAATTAGAAGATAATTCTGGTACGAAAGAGCTTACAGGAAAATTTACAAAACAAAATGGAAATTTTGAGAGATGTAATCGAAAAAAAAGATGGTCATCTTACAATGGTACCTGTTCTAGAAATAACAGAAATTAAAAGAAGAATTGAAGTTTTCTTACATATTTATTCTACATTAGATTCCAAAGACAAATATAAGACAAGAAAACGCTACAAAATTGGAGTAAAGTCAACCATACAAACTCCACCTTACGAAGCCAACGAAGTTGACAGCCAACAGTTTTGGTGGGACATAGTCAGTCACCATTTATTAAGTATGGAAATGTAATGTATAATTATGGATTCCAAGTTTCGTGTAGTAATTACAACCTTTGGAGGGACTGGGAACTGTGTATGTGCCATGTGGGTAAGTTCTCTAGTAAATAAGTGATTAGGTAGGTACTGTCTTTTAGAGCTCAACTTCAGTCACGTAGAAAGAAAAATAAGAAGAAAAATAAGTTCCCAAAAATTTTCTATTTCGGTGGGACTCGAACCCGCGCCCCACTCTCAGTACGGGTGTGCTCTAACCAACTAAGCCACGAAACCCTAGTCAGTTCAACCGAAAATCTTTGGGACCCCTTACGGACTATAGCGCCGACGGCACTTTAAAAAAAAATACTTTAGTCACGTAAGCGACCAATATAGGAAAACTTATAAAAGCTCACGCGATTGTCTTTCTTTAGTTAGTCATCCAATTATCTACGCTGACGTCACAAATCCAGTTCGTAAAAAACAGGGTCGGCGCGAACCTTTAAGATTTGAGGTGTTCCGGGTTCGTCCCATTCTCGTTTTGGTTCCGAACGCGGAAAATCCAATTTTACGCTGAAATCGTTCTGGTTTCGTCCTACCTAGTATTATTTTATTAATTGTGTAGATAAAGATAGTGATTGAAAATGTCAGGTTGTACGTACACGGACAAGTTTTTCAAATATGACCTCATCGTATTTTAAAATTAGGTGCCTAGTATAATTATCAAAAATTTAGAAGTATTTAATACATAAATGTATCAGTTTGACCTGCCAATGTTCTTTAGTGTAACGAAAAGGTGAATAAATAAAATACTGAAAAATACACTGAAAATACCCGTAAGTAAACGTGACAGCAGTAGTTCACGACCTACGCCCAGTAGGTACTGAACCACAACTCACATTTAAATCTCAAGTGACGAGTTTTCACTGAAAACTGAAATTTTTGACAAGTTTTCACTGAAAACTGTCTAAAAATTAGCTGAACATAGAACTTTTTTTTCGAAGTCGGTTAATTATTGCAAAATGAAATCTGACAGAGCAAATCCGTATTATCCGTTTTATTAATACGGATTTGCTGAACTACGAAGTACATAGCTATCCTTTTCCTTAGCGAGGTAGCTACATCGCTAGTAAGGCAACTAATTCTTTTTACTTATTATCTACACTTCGCCTGCAAACAGGTATCAGAATACGCTTGATTCACAAAAAACATTGAACATATTCTACAAAAAGCATCGAATGCGAACATGAAATACATGCATCAACAAAAACCAAGTGTCGGTCTGGCCTGGCGCCAACAACAGCTATTTATGTCCATATTTATTGTTTTATCGTCTATGCGGTATTGCAATGCGTTCTGATTACAAGAACTATAGAAAAATGTGTTCTTGTTCACTCAAAATAGATGCAGTCACGCAACTTACCTTCCAATATAACATATCTGTGAAGCATGGAGAAGAATTACCTACGAATCGCAGTTTTGATGGCGCCCACCGTGGAACAAACAAATCAATAAAATCCTTACATATCTGCAAAAATTGCACTCATCGAAAAGTATTTTCTAAATAATTGAAGAATTTGAATAGGGTAATAACATTTACAATGAGATTATTTCCTTTTTATATTTTATGTTTATTTATATGTTTTTGCACCGTTTGCTGAGCACCAATGAAAATATTTGTCTATGGAACAATTCAAATATTTCCCTCCAAAAAGTTTTATCACCAAAACGCCTGTTTCCCCAAAAGACAATTTCCACTGAGGTTCTACTCAAGTGCTAATTTAATTCTCAAGCTGAAGCCTGCACTTAAGGGCGAGTCTACATCTGTATTAGTGTACTCCTGGCGAGGACGCGGTCGCCATGACACCTTTCGATGTCCGGCAGAAAGTACTACGAGCATAAGTGAGATGCGATCGAGTTTAGAGCTCTACATGTTCAAAGTTAGAAGCATTAGAAGTAACACGTATTTATAGCTTTATAGCTCGGAGTGGTAGTCGGTGCAATTATAGGCACATGCACAGAACTAGTTCTGTGGGCACATGGGACTAACTCGCCAATTATGATAAAACGAAATTTGCATGATTATAACTGACCTTTATTTGAATACTTTCATTTTGTATAAATAGTCGAAGTATTTATAGAAGTCCTAATTCATTTAAATAAGATTGACTTAACTACCAAACGAGTTTTCTCTTTGGAAAAATAACAAAAGACGACACCAATCGTGAGTTCTTGTGATTACACTATTTAGACGCGTAGTTTGTTTGGTCCAGGCTTGATGACAAAATACTTCAAACATTTCACAAGATTCTAGACCGTAAGTTATAGGTTCCCTTCACTTAAACAATACTGTCAACACCCATCAAAACGTAAAATTGTAAGTAACCAATGTCCGCTTGGCCTTTTTCTTTCTTTTGTGATACTTGTATCGTAATCGTATCTGTTTACACAGCTCATTATTCTAAATTTAATATGTATTAGTTGTAATAAATTACTTACCTACATGAGTCACTCTCTTAAACTGAAACTGTTCGAGTTTGTTATTAATATTGTTTCTGTGTTACCTTGAATTCATTTTGTATTTCAAACCTTTTTTCGTTTTTCAATTTAGATTTGTGTGATTCAAGATATTTAACTGAGTTCTTAATAATTAAGTACTTACCTGTAAAAAAGGTACTTCTTGTGCTGCTGTGCAAAAACACATTGTGACGCTTTAGCATAACTGAAATGCATTATAAAAATAATAAAATGTAGAACCTATTAAACTATTTCAATTAAAACAACCAACAATGTTAAAAAAAATTGTTAAGTGGGTAGGTACAATCGAGTTCCACAAGTAGTAACTGTAATCTTGTCGGGTCACTCGAGTAAGAAAGGGGGGTGGGTCGTGCCTCGGACACTTCAAGGGGTGTGGGTGACCCACCCGACATTGGCTTTTGACAGTCCAACGCTGTGGAACACTCGGAATGCTGGTATTACATTACAGGCATTTGTGGACCGCTTTGTAGGCTTAGTTATAGTTACTTTGCGGATAATGGTAGGGGATATAATTGGAATTAGAGATGGTTACGGCCATTGCTGAATTCATGGGAGCGTCTGAAGTAAGTATTTATTGATTTTCGGAGACTCAACTGATGAAAATCCATAGCCATCGAGACGAAATAGAAAGACAAAATTTCGTTTATACAGGTACACACAAGTATAAAAATCTTTCACTCTATGAAAACTGTGTGTGTGTGTGTGAAATTATACCACCTCAACTCAAATATATATCTCACTAATATTATAAACGTGAAAGTTTAGATGGATGGATGGATGGATAGATAGATGGATGGATGTTTGTTCCTTTATCACGCCAGAACGGCTGAACGGATCTGAATGAAATTTGGCACAGAGATAGATTATAGTCTGGAATAGGACATAGGCTACTTTTTATCCCGAAATTCCCACGGGAACGGGAACTACGCGGGTGAAACCGCGAGGCGCTGCTAGTATTTATATAATTTGAAAAGACTAACTTAACTTATTATGGAAATATTCCAGATTCACTATTACACAGCCAATTAATGAGGCAAATAATTACATTCAGTAGGTATACTTATCGATCAATACAGAATATAAAAATAGAGATTCAATTAAGACGAATGTGCCAGTAGAGAAGAGACTTTTTTTTTCGTACCATGCTTTATTAAAACGATTTGACATCCTGTAAAAGCCAAATGCTCGTGGTTCATGATTTGGCTAACCCAGGATAATACGTGGACGACAAATGAATTATCTTAGAATTAAAATTATGTGCGTAGAGAGCTTTTTTATGCAAAACAACATTTAAATAAATAAATAATAATGCTGGACCATTCACACAGCATTATCTAGCCCCAAGCTATCCAAGACACCCGGAAAAAAATATCTGCAGATCGTTCAAACATTTGTCCCGAGGTGGGAATAGAACCAATAACCTCCTGCGTTGCAGGCCGACAAAAAAATCGTCGGTCCTCAAAAATAAAATTAAGTGGTATAAACCACCTCAGAAGCTACCTTCCCTAATGGATGTAAAGTAGACGCAGGACTAGCTAATGTTTCCCCAGTGAACATCTAGTAGGTAATCTAACCAGCCAGTAATTTCACAATTAAAACCTCTCATGCAAACGCAGAATTAATTGTCTCTGTCAAATAGTAATTGACCCTATCGCTTCCTATTTAAGAGACCGGAGACCACCCAGCGAGGAATGTTCATCCTCCAATTCCTGTTTGCTGTACGTACTTAGATGTACTTGTATGTAGTAGAACATATACATACATACATGGACAAAGAAAAATGCTACAGGATCAAATATATTTCAGCTTGGAAATAATTCCAGCTCCAAAAAGCATAAATGCGAAGATAAACTGTTTTGAAATAGGTACAGGTTTTCATCTGAATAGCCGAAATGTAGACCTTTGGTTGAGCAATAGATGAATTGAGAAGATTCGTCAAGAAAGATGAATCCACCTTAAATTTTTTTTTTCACTTAAAACTTAGCATTTTCATAAACATGAACAAAGAAATAGTTAGTAGAGCTTTAATCGACAACAAGAAGAGTAGCCTTGTACGAAAAAATACTGCCCTAAAAATAATAACACATCGTTAGCAGCACATTTTAAATACAAAACAAAAAGGGATACCAACGTTACAGTGCTCGATAGATCAGAAAAAAGGTTTAAATAATAAATAAGAAATTTACCTGAAATTAGACCCAATTTTTTTCATCATTTTTCCCCATATCATATCAAGGTAATATGATATTTAGGGAAAACAAATGAGAAACGTCACTCACCTGTCAAACCAATACATTCGGTAATTTTCAATCGAAAAGAAGCGATATCTATTACGAAACTATCACTACCAATTTGAAAAAAAGAACGCCGAAAAAAGGTTGACGTCTTAAGCGTCACCTGTTTCGACCTTGTTAAACTTTTTGGATGTCAAGCGTTCTTTTTTCGAAGTTTAAAAGTTAATAAGCGTGAATGTAATGGTAGCCAAGAACACGGGTTCGGGAATCGTTCGTTAACAGTTAATCGGATAATCTAAAGATGGCCGTCGTGATTTATAAATGATGCGCAGGCGCCGCGGATTCCGACTGGCGCGCCGCTGTCTTTTTGATGCTCAAACTTTTGGTATGTCTTAGAATTTGGTAAGATTCGTTAGTTTTTAATTGGTGAACTGAGTTCAGAGTTAAGTTTCATAGATCCTCGATAATGCTACTGCAAAGATCAACGTAAATTTATTATTGTTTAAAATATAATTATATTGTAAAGTAGTCATTAGCTAGTGAATAATTCCAATAATTAATAAATTTCAGACTAGCTTCTGCCCTTGGCTTCGTAAGTTTTTTTGGAATAAAAAGTAGCCTATGTACATACTTTTGCAAAATTTCAGCTTTTGGTGTTGTTCTCACGCAAACATCTTGACTAGGGCGCAAACTTTTACTTTTTTTAAATTAATAGGTGTGTTGAACTAGGTATTTAAACTTTTGCGATTTGTTAACATATTATTGCGTATCTTTTGTTTTATTTTCCCCAATGTTTCAACCGCGTTACAACGATCGTAGTCACGGGGCTGTAACCCGGTTGAAACGTTGGGAAAAATAAAGCTAAAAAAAGGTACGCGATAAATATCCGATAAATAATCTTTAATGTGTTGAACTTGTAAAATACGTAAGTTCTCTTGATGTTGTGCGTAAAAAGACAAAACTTTTGAAAAAGAAAAAGCATTGAAAAAGTTTGAGCACCTCTTGTCAAGAACAAGATGAAACTTCGGATACCCGCGACATCTACAGAACGATGTAGAAAACAAGAGCAAAAGGACACCCTGGATTCCGTTCGCTCTAGAATTTAAGTAGGTATCTTACAAATTTATATAAAAGACCCGAATTTGTCAATAAATAAGTATGTATTGTCAAAGAATACCTCACCACTAACTATTTACTTTCGTTAGTTTTCATTCATACCTAGTTGCAGTAGAGGAAGGTATGAATTTACTGTTGTACTTAGCTTTAGGTTTAGTTTACTTGTCTAGACTAAGTTTTAATTGTAACAATAGATTTATGTTTCTTGTTTTTATTTTTTAAACTACAAACAATGTAGGTACCTAGCAATGGAGAAGACACTGCCTTCTGTAACACAGTTTTTTTAAAACTAAAACAGAAGGCAGAGCTGCCCAGAACTTAGTAATTTTTTTGTGTTTTTCAAAACTAACATTTTCATTTTCAAAATAATATTAAAACACGACGTTCGTACTTTTTTCGAAGAGGTTCCTAAGATACATAACGTAATCCACCTTTAAACTAGTTGTAATTGTTTTATTTTATTTTGTTATTGAAATAACTACATAAGTTAATTATTCATGCAAATAAAGAACCCACCCATACATCCAAACATGTTCAGGTATTTAAAATAGGTACTTGAACCCTGAAAAATACACCACGTTTTTGCCAGCCGTGTAAGACTTGAACAGGTGCCCAAAAATCATTACGGAAGATACCTTCTCGTAGTAGATACCTATACCTACAAGTTATTCTGGTTTATATATTTTTCAAAGAGTTCCTCAATCAATTAATTCATTTTATTTTCAAATCCAAATACGTTTTTATTACGGCAATAATAAAGGCGATTTAATTACAAAGTTGTGGCTAAAAGATTGAGTGCCCTGCCATATTTTTCTCTAAAAGCCAATTAACGGCGTAACGAAACAAGATTGCCATAAAATAATAAAACAACGTACCTATAGTATCTGCGGAGATCGATTCGTACAAAAAACTTTCAGAAAGATATATCTAATTTATCGATATAATACAGCATAAATAAAGTATACCTACATACGAGTATAATCTCACTAATATTATAAACGTGAAAGTTTAGATGGATGGATGGATGGATAGATAGATGGATGGATGTTTGTTCCTTTATCACGCCAGAACGGCAAAACGGATCTGGATGAAATTTGGCACAGAGATAGATTATAGTCTGGAATAGGACATAGGCTACTTTTTATCCCAAAATTCTTACGGGAGCGGGAACTACGCGGGTGAAACCGTGAGGCGCTGCTATTACAGCATAATATATTCCCTTCTTACCTTCGTAGATACTCTGCAACGCACCTAATTGTACTCTATGCGAATCTCAAGCGTCTATGGTTTTAACGTTGGACTAATTCGACAGGAGAATGGCTGAAAAGGAATGGGAGGATTCAAATAAGTGCTAATTTATGTATTTGATTTAGTTACGGTAGCAGATATCGATAGTACAAAGTTAAGCAAATTATTTTTATGTTCGTATTAGTTTATTGTTATTTTGTATCTTATGTTGATATCTAGTAGATTAAGTATTATATAATTATTTTATAATGTCTTTTTTTCAAGTACCACCGTCTTTTTGTTCTAACATGTCCAGTCCATCCCAAGGTCGCCTGGAAGAGATCGCTCATAGCGATAAGGCCGCCTTTGTACTTCATCTTCTAACTTTTATTTCTGTACTGTTTCCTGTGTTTGTGTGGTACAATAAAGAATTATCTATCTATTTATCTATCTATCAGATATCGGTACAAGAAGGTCTAGAATCCATGTACAAGCGATCTCGCGATTCGTATAGTTAGAAGCCCTGGATCTGTGTCTCAGAGCTGTTATATATCAGCAACCAAATGCCTACAGCATGTGGCACTCAAGGTTGCAACAAAAAAGGAGAACTGGTGCACAGGTTGCTTGTTCTAATGGGAACAAGCAACCTGTGCACGAAGCCACCCCGTGTGGGGTGGTTTCATACGATTCCAATGTCTTTAGGGTTCCGTACCTTAGAAGGAAAAAAGCACCCTTATAGGATCCTTTTGTTGTCTATCTGTCTGTCTGTCAACCCTCTTTTCTCAGAAACGCGTGGAGGTATCGAGTTGAAATTCACATCATATACTCAGGTTCGTAACTTCTTGGAGCCTTGATATAAATCAAACTTCTAAGTCAAAGCAATCAAAAGTATCAGCCGTTTATGTCCAAATTGTTTGAATTTTCCAAGGGAATCAAATGCACACAAACCCTATAGGGTACCGTTGAGCTAGAATCATGATATTTGGCAAGAAACAAGGTCTTTTATTTATATGTATATTTAATATTATGTATAGTTACGGGACCCTCGTTGCGCGAGTCCGACTCGCACTTGACGTTTTTATTTTAAACTGCCACGCTAAGCCATGTTAGTTTGTGTTAACCCTGACTGATATATCTGTTTTGTAGCCAGATATATTGGTAATAAAGTGGCATTAAAACGGTTTTGAAAAAGCCATTATTTTTTATTTAATAGGGCTTGAAAAGAAAACTATATGATATGAATGCTCGGTTCTCGTCTACTTACAAAGAATTACAGAATAACTACTATACCAAGCGTGTCCACAGTCTTACCTTGGAAGTTGGTAAGGCTAAATTCTTCCTGCATTCCAAAAATAACAATGCAACTTCATCACTTATTAAAGCGCAGAAAAACCAAGAGACCATCCGTCATCAATTTAAAACCGCTATCCTAGGTTACAAGGAGCAACTTTCATCACTCGCCATAATCAGCTCGAGACCAGTCTCAAATCCAAGAAAGACAAAGACAGCCGTCCCGAGACACGTCGCTACAAAAGTGAACAAGGATAGCAACATACAAAAAGTAAGTCACAAGAAAGGGACATAAGGCTTTATGGGTGGCCACCCCCCACAGTTGGCCGATGACCATAAAAATGAGTTTAAAATTGAAACATCAATATAATAAGCAATCAACGAGGCTCAACCGGGGCATAATTATACAGGCTGAGTCTGTGTTATAAATTACTTGGTAAACTGAAATACAGATTGCTCCGAAATCATTCGAATAATTTAGCAAAACGATTATTCGCCGATATGATTTACGGACAAATAGTCATGGGGTAATGCTAGATCACCGTTATTCGAATGATCATCCGAGAGATTCGTTTACTAGGATTGTTGCTGATTAAGAAATTACCTACATCAGGATATTTAATGAGTTCTTTCCCGTGGGTTTACTTATGGGTTTACCTTTCTATTGAGATGAATGAGTTTAATTTCAGCATGGAAGTTAGTTTAATGTCTGGTTTACACTTTGTTAGTTATTTATCCAATGCAAGTGACAAGTGCAAGTGTTATGTGATTAGTAAAATTAAAACACTTTCTATGCAAAAAGGCTTACTATAAAATATTTGATTATTTAGAGGATAAAAAGCTTTTGACGGGTTTTGCTCCAACTCGAAACTAACAGGCTAAAGGTTTCTTCGTCGGCTCTTTACTATAATACCGATGCGACAGAAATAAAAAATACCACTTTATTTCTTGTCTGTGAGATAGGTTGATTTTTTCTATCCTGAAATCTTTTTTCCTGTATTTTTTTATCTGAAAATAGCAGTACCGAAGTATTTCCAACTGGCAACACTCTGTAAGTTCGTCTGACTGTCATAACTGGGTAATATGTATCATTA
Organism: Eupithecia exiguata; assembly: GCA_947086465.1. Classification (NCBI taxonomy): domain Eukaryota; kingdom Metazoa; phylum Arthropoda; class Insecta; order Lepidoptera; family Geometridae; genus Eupithecia; species Eupithecia exiguata. Next base: position 6,575,904 of record OX352247.1, on the reverse strand, counting down.
AATTCAGCCCCCTGAGGCAGAGGCGCCGTGATATTCGGTTTGTTGATTTTTCGACGTTTTTTTTTCTCAACCATTTCTGAACGAGGTGTGGATTTTGTTAGTTTTGTGTGGATACGACATGAAGTGGAAAGAAAAGTGCCTAAAACCTATCGACAAAAGTTGAAATAAAAGGCCTCTTAAATTTCGAATCAAACAGTTAAAACAATTCATATCCAGACTTCGTTACCTATCAGGGACACAGATTAGGTAAGGGGACCTATTTTAATTCTCCAAATTCGCAATTGCGTGATTCGTTCTGACTGATTGGTAGTCTGATACACCAAATTAGAGTAAATTTTGCATAAAAAAACAAACCAGAACACGCAATTGCGTATTTGAAGAACCAAAATAGGCATCCAGGGTTATGACTACGACACATCGAATTCAAACAAGACGATTTTTTTTCTTTTTTTCATCACCTGATAGCAGGCAATACACATAATAGGATTTCCTAGAATGAATATTTATTTAAAAGATTTTTATGAAAATACGACTTACTTTTTGTTCGACTTCGTTCTTATAAATCAACACCTGACCTTTATTTACCTTCACAAATGTTTATACGTAAGGATAAATAACTAAGGAATTAAATATTGTCAAAACCTGTGATATGAAGACTAGTGTCCGATGTTGGTTCGGAGAATCAGTATCGGCATCAACCTGGTATTTGAGTGGAAGCAAAGAAAGATCATATAGTTATTTCCGTGTAGTAGGTAAGTAATATTGTCATGTCCACACAAATATATCGTAATTTGGGAGGTTCTATCCCATACGTGGTAGGTATAATTTACGGTTTCACGTGATAACAACGTGTTTATACCTCCACCTAGCAGGTTATATGACGTCACGCCACCCAGATCGGTCCTAGCTTCGAGAATCTTTACGCCTTCCTTAAATTATCAGTTTCTGCTCCCATTAGATATGTAGTTCTTTCATTTATTGATGACAAACTAAAGAACGACAAATCTTCTTTAAGATTTGTCTTTATTTTATAGATAGATGGATAGAAAATATTTAAATGCACACTTCAATCGAATAGAACAGTTTAACAATTTTATAAATATCATCAGCCTATAAGAGACGATAGCGCCCTGTATTCAGCATACCGCATCCAGCATCTGGCTGCAGTCTTTCGCAGGTCATCATCTCACCAGGCCGGAGGGCGACCTACACTACGATTGCCGAGCCGCGCTCTTCACCCACGAACACTTGTACCCCAGCGGTTGTCGGTTCTTCTCGAACTATGACCGCACTAATTTACAAGAAATTAAAAAAATCCCAAAAATTCGACTTCGGCAAGACACGAACCTGCACTCCATCCTAAATCACATAGGTATCCACCTCGAAATCAATAATTTTTGAGAACATATTTGATTTCTATGAGATTACCCAGAGTGCGAGGGCTTACGCACTACTAATACGAAAACCGTGCTAATTTATGTTGAATAAGTTGGTTTTTATTATAAAATAGACATACCTAAAGTTGACGCAACGATGACGTTGACGCTGTACGTACAGCTTGTAAGTATCTGGCGTAAAGCGTCAGCATTGTCGTACAGCGGGGCAATGTAGCCTGCGTCTTGGGGACGCTTCCGACTGGTATTGAGTCTACAGTTAACTCAATTGTTTCAATTGTTAATACTTATTAGCTTTATTTTGTTTCTATTGTTTGATTCATTACGGATGTAAGCGGGTTAACAAGGACCTTATTTGTGTTGGAAGTTAAGGGATGAAACGTTGGTGTTCCTCCAACACAAATAAGATTAGTAGGTAGTTAAGGCAGAAACAGGCAAAAACACGAAAATTAGGTGTTTTTGAGCCCGTTTTCTGGCGAAAACATTGATTGTGGAGCTCTGAAATTTATATCCTGTAACACATTATCTTGAAGGGTTTCTTGGAGGTCCCAGGTGCTTGCTGATAATTATAGTGTAGTTGTTATAGTGTGTGTAGTTGCTTCGAACCCACTTTTTATCGGTGTCTCAAATTCGATTAGTTCCAAATTCAGAATAGTAATTCACATAGTTCATACCTATTTCTTGGAGGTCCATTAGCTTCGAAAAGCTGTCAAAATAACGATATTAAAAATAAAAACGTATTTGGGTCTACAAAATCTGTGATACAAACCTGATCAGTTACACGTCATCTAACCGCAGAGGATCGTATTATTTGGTTGATTAGGGCACTACATGGTATGCTGAATCGAAAACAAGCACTCTTTGCTGCATGCGGCGCGCGGAAATGCCCAAGGTCATGTGCCTTACTTTTCTCCCTAACCCGCTTTCATCCATAATGAATTCTTCAAACTAACGATAGTAAATAATAAAAAAATAATGCTGGACAATTCACACATCATTATCTAGCCCCAAGCTAAGCAGAGCTTGTGTTACGGGTACTAGATAACTGATATACATAATATAATACAATACATAGATAGATATTTTTTACTATACATAGAAAACGACCAGAACACCCTGAATAAATTTTAACATCTGCAGATCGTGCACACATTTGTTCCCAGGCGGGAATCAAACCCGCAACCTCCTGCGTCGGCCACAGAGGTCGTCAATATTCTTTGATTGTAATTTTCTTTGTAATTTTATTTGTTAATAACGCAACGTTTCCTCAGCAGATCCATTTGTGCTTCCCTACTCTTGGGTGGCGTGATCTCACAAACTATCGCCTATTGATTGCAATCAAATCGGTGGATCGTGACTTCGTACGGTTAATGTCTCTTTTTACGTAATCCTTAGCTCTCTGATACCCTGATTGGTGATCGGTTATGGGAAAATGAATTTTGATTCTAGGTCTTCAAGTGATTTCGAAAGTTAGCCACTTAATGTAGCTGGCTTTAGAATTATACGACTCGTTACATCTGGTAGGTACTACTTTATATGGTAATGTAGCACGAATAACATGTAAATATGGCATTTTATTATAAATTTTAATTATTCAATGATTCGGTGTATTTATATTATTATGAGTATTATAACTATTTGAAAAATTATATTTTAATTGTTCTGCCTATGCTTAATGCCATAAATTAATGAAATGAAATGTTTAAACTGGTTTAGGTAAAATCTGTAAATGATTTTTTATGTTTTTCGTGTATCGAAGATATCAGTTTCAATAAAAGCCGAGGTGCTGCTTTATAAATAAGCTCGTTAGCCTAAAACGCATCAACTTAACGATTCCCCGAAAAACGAAGCCACAGCAATGTTCAAAACGCATTGACCTGTAAGTCTCTGATCCTTGACTCTAAACCTATTACCGAAACCACCCAGGGAGTCACCCGTCTTAAATTCCATGAGGTTTCTTATGGATGTGTTAAAAATTATGGTTTTATATTCCGGTTCTTGTTAAACGTCTTATCATTATCATCAGCCTAGGTGCGTCCATTGGACAAAGGCCTCCCCTAATGAGCCCCATAGCGCCCTGTCTTCAGCTTGCCGCATCCAGCATCTGCCAGCAGTTTTTCGCAGCTCATAATCCCACTTGGCCGGAGGGCGTCCTACACTACGTTTGCGAAGTCGTAGTGGACACTAACTACAGAAAAAGTTTACCCCAGTAGTTGTCGGATCTTCGCGAGATGGCCGGTCCACTGGCACTTCAGCTAGCTAATTCTTAGAGCTTTGTCGATAATTTGGAGAAACATCTCAATCGGATAACTTCTATCCATGATCATCATCATCATCAGCCTATGCTAGTCGATTGCTGGATATAGGCCTCCCATAAAAAGTGCCAATGCGATCCATATTGCTAGAAAAGAACACTAATTCATGAATAAGATAACCTGTGCTTACTTATGGTAATAGGTAGGTAAATAATAATAAATAAATAAATAATGCTGGACAATTCACACAACATTATCTAGCTAAGCAGAGAGATATTTTTTTTTTAGTTGTTTATTTTCTACTTTGTAAGTTTTGGTGTGCTCACCATAGGCTAACCTAACTGTATAAATCAAAATAAGTAAAGGTCCTATAGTGTATTGAAAATATTAAAAACCCGGTGTTCCAGTTTTGAGCTCCACCGAAAGCTCTGCCTGATTGTTCCTTTGAAAGCTGTCAATAGGCTATTCCTGATTCTGTTTTACCTTCCACTCTCACTCATGCTTTAGCATTATTGTTCAGTGAAAACACAGCCTTATAGTTCACTTTCCTTGTAAATTGACATTATTGCACTGTTCGTGACTCAGGCAAGCGTCCTAAAAATCTTTATAGGGTTGTTAGTTTGAATAGCCAATGGCAGAGCAACTGTAATGTTTTGATACTAAATAAGCTGAAAACACGAGACGCAGGAGGTTTTACACCAGAACGGGAATGGAACCTACATATATCAGAGGCCTTAGTCTGAGTTTATACAAAAAACATTCGATAAACGTTATCGAGAACCACTGATGTCTTCCACGAAAAAGGCTTAGAATGGTGGTAGACACAATTGAAGTGTAGCCAAAGCATTTTCTTGGCTACACTTCAATTGTGTCTAATAAATAAATGATAATTTTCCTACTCGTATCACGTGAAAGCACTGACGTTGTAAAATTATGTTTGTCAACTCACACATACTATAGATTCATTTTTATCTTCGAAATCAAGAGGATTGTTGAGTGGTGTGTTTTACCTCTATGATGGACGTGTTTGGGTTAGACTTGGTACGCTTCAACAAAAAATCATTTGTCCCACTAGTTGAACAAATAACTACTTTTAAATATTAATTTCTTTTTTGTTGTCCTTCTTCGTTCTTCGTCTTACATCTTGCAAGTAAGAACAAAATTCAATTTTTCCGGGTCGCAATTGCACAAAAAGGCCGCTCCCAATCAAATCATGTCATCAAACCCATTAAAGTCATCCCGCCACCCACGGCGACAACATCCTCATAATATCTATGTTTACAGATAATCACATAATTCCGACCACAGATAATCATATAATGGTAGATTACACGTCAATTTCCCGCGTCTATCTTATTATTTATACTTTTTAAACGAGCACCAAACTCGATAATGGCCCGGATTGAAGTCACGACCGTGGGCTTTAGGACAGGAGCGTGGGAGACGACACTGATATCGGTGCTGATATTAATATTTAGGTAATGTGGGCATTATAATGCTAAAAAATCCAGTGACAGAAGTACCTAGGAAAAGGTATTGAATTCAAGGAAACACCTTATTAGTGATGATTCCTTAAAAACATTAAATACAAGAGGTTGTGCAGTAAAAAATACATGCTCTCCAAATTTCAGCTTTCTAGCTTCAGAGGATTGGGCTGGGCGTTGTCTCCAGAAAATCGCTTGTTCCTTTAAACATAATATAGGTATAAAGATTATTTATCGGGGGTTTTATCGTCTTTAGTTTTATTTTCCCCTACATGTTAAAACAAAAGGTACGCGATAATTACCAGATAAATAGGTAGGTAATCTATAAAATATACAAATTGCGAAAGCTTAAAAAAAGTCACGATCTAACCGTTAGACTGAAGTAGTTATTCGTTTTCGAGAATATTTATGGCAATAATGATTTCATTCCCCGTAGCGCAAATGACCGTCTGCGAGTCCTCGAGGCTGGACAGTGAACGCAACAGAAATCCTTCAATCTATAAAGTGAAGTTTTTCTTTGAAATATGTTATTCTACTAGGTTTCAAGCCTTATTCGGTGGCCAAAATTGTACGAAAATACAGAATCTTCCGGCCATAGGGGAACATTTAATTAATGGTTATTCAGGGGTTATATTATTTCAAGATTTTGGTTCATCTACTGCACGGTTTTCCCTGTGCGGATGGCACAGGTGATAATGTGCCGATGGCCACCGGATTTGAGCCTGATTACACATGATTTATGCCGCACAGCTCTGTGACAATACGACTCTCGTGCTGATTGCACATGGATTGCAATGCCGATTGCCGATGCTAGTTTCTATCCCGATTATTTTAGCGTTTGTGGGTAGACTGCGCTCTACCTACATCATTGTCAGCATCTATTACTCCAGTAACGGATGTATACCTCCCCTAATCTTCTCCATTTTCCTCTATCTCTGGTTTCACGGCTCCACTTTGACCAGCTACAGTTCTTATGTCTTCGGACCATCGTGCTTTGGGTCTCCCTGGTCTGCTTCCCAAGCGAGGTCTCCACTCCGTCAGTTTACCTACATATTGATTACCTTAATGAATTCTGTGAAGATAGCCTCGAATGCGAAACTGCAGCAGTATTGGGCTCACCTTCGGGACCTTAAAATACACTATTGCGTAGCCACTGCGCGTACAATAAAGATTTGCGCGTACTAACGCGCGAATCTTTATCACTTCTCGGAGGTAGGATATAGTTATCCTAAGCATTGGACAAACATGGAAAGGGATAACTAATATCGTGGTCCTATTTTAAATTCCGACTGAGAGCTTTCGAGTCGGTGATTTGAAATCTCTACGAAGGAATATGAATCAATTTGGATGTTTGTAAATCGAAAAAAATAGGTACCTGGACATTTGATTGTAATTATCTTAGACAAAAAAAAAATTAATTAATTAGTGTTTATTAGGTAAACAAAACACAAATCAGGCAATTATAAATAACACAAAAAAATTAAGAAAATACGAACTGGCTTAACACGTAACCTATGTGCACACAACAAATAATGAGACATGTTAAGTTAACATTTTCACAATATATTATGCAAATTATGAGATATTAAGATAGCACACAACAAAACAAAATCAATTACATTTTCTTCATTAACGACTCTGCGTCTGGTTTGCGCGTTTGATGTTTGTTTTTTTACAAGATTGTTGTTAAATCCAAGCTATGCGGTACCCTAGTTATTATTTTAATTAAGTTATTTAACCTATCAAAGATACCAAAGGACCTATACTTACATCAAAAATCCAATCACGTAAGTGACATCACAGAGGTACCTATAAGTGTAAGTGAGGGTCCCCACGCAACCGCTGCAATATATCATTGATACTCTACCATACTAAACTAATGTGAGTGAAAATAGGTGATCGAGGTACGGTCAGCAGAAACATTATTTTGATGCTGACTAAAATCAAAATTAATAAAACTGTTCAAGTGCGATTCGGACTCGCGCACGAAGGGTTCCGTAACATTATCTATAAAAACGGCAAAAAATCATGTCTATTATAGATGACGCACGCGCAGTGTCGCGGTGTCGGGCGCGGTCAGTACTTCGATGGGAGACAGCATCAAATGGCTTTTTGCAATTTTAAGTAAAAAAAAAACCTGTTCCTTTTTATAAATAGTTATGTACATATGATGGTAAGGAACCCTCCGTGTGCGAGTCGACTCGCACTTTGCCGCTTTTATTAGTCTTCTTACCTTTGTTAGTTATTTAGTATCTACTCAGGTAGAGTTACTCAGATCGGTCGAGTTAGTTTAGGTTTAGCTTTCATTTGTTTTTGAATAGGTTGTCTTAATAGAATCAAACGTAATGTAATTTAATGCATTTCAATATAAACGCGATATATTTCTGCCCGAATGTTTTTGCCGACGTCCAATGTGTAATGTTTCCGACACGCTCGGCGGCTAGCGAACAATGCACCTCCCCACGCTGCCACGCTCTTCCACGCTGGCGACGCCATTAGATGCATTCAATACCGACGATAGATGTCCGAAAGCAAGAAACGTGGACGATAATGTCGGAAGGCATGAATCGGTGGACGAGGCTACTGCTTACTTATATCTAAGTAAAGATAAAGATACATTTATTTGACTCCACAAGAACTGCACAGACACACAAATAAGATAATAGAAGAAAGGAGAAATTAAGAATAAGTAGGAGAAATTACAGAGTTATTCGGTTTTTTATCGCTACAAGGTGGGTAATAGTTCGTTATAGCATAGGTTTCGAGGTAACGGAGACAGATTTAAAAGAAAAAAAAAACCAGATGAAAATGTCCACCACATTACAAACAATACCGAACATTATCTAACCTGTGATAATACAAACCATAACAACGAAGAAAATAAACGAAAATAACGAAATCTAGGGAATAGAGTGCTTGTCACGAAAGAAGTCCCCTGGCCGCGGCGCTGCGCTGTCGGCAGTGCGAAGGGAACGAAGGAGTTTGTAGAATTTTGCTTTGAAAAAAAGTAGTTCTACTTATTTCCGCGGGACCTCTTTCGTGAAAAGCACTCTACGTTTTTTCACCTGGTGGGTGGTATTGGACAGTCATATTAAAATTTGTCAAATATGACTTTCAGAATGTTGTTATTATTTTAGGTTTGACTTTACAGAGTTATGTCGGTTTTTAATCATCTTCGAGTTTATTTTAGACTTCTTTCTGCTGCCACTAAGTAGACATTTAGCCACGATTATCAAGAAAGCATATAAGTATAATAATAATAAAACTTTTTAAGGTTCCTTACGGAATAGGTGAAAACGGGACCTATGTGCTATTCCAGACTATAATCTATCTCTGTGCCAAATTTCATCTAGATCCATTCAGCCGTTCTGGCGTGATTGAGTAACAAACACCCATTCATCCATCCATCCAAACTTCCACCTTTACAATTATGAGTGGGAGGGCTGCGTCTGTGGTCACTCGCCGCTTACTATAGAAAATATACCTATATGATTTATAATAATATATATTATAGCTCCGTCTCTTGTGGGCTTCATAACCAAATCAACGGTCGTTAAAAGTGACTAGTAATTTGAATTATTGTTGTTGTCAGTATTTAACAAGGATTGACTCACATCTACGAAATCTGTCAAGCTACAAATTACAATAAACTTGAAATATCAAGGGACAATTTGTTATAAATCGTACAAATATTATTGTGTAGTCATACACTAGTCAAAGGGTGTTCTAAACACGTGCCACAGAATTTGGGGTAAGCACACCACCGTACCAAGACCCCTCAATCTATTACATCTAAAGGCAAATTTATTAGACTCTAGCACAGCGATATAACAGCCCGGACCACCTTATATTGGTGAGAGTATCAAGAGATTTCATTAAACGCGTTTAAAATTTATTACGTTCTGTTTGTTTGTCGGTCCGAGTTCGGTATCGTATCAAAAGTGGATTTTTATTATCCCTCATAACGTTTATGGGTGTAGTTATTGAATTATCACTGCCGGTGTATTAACCTTTTGATTTGTTAGTTATCATCTTGTCAGGATTTGAATATTTCTTTGCTCATTATCATTTTTTGGGGTTTTTCGCTAACGGTTCAGGGAGCTTGGTAACTTTTACCTTTTTTACCTTTACCATTTTTTGTCTCTTTTACTTTTAAATTTCTCCTAATTTTATTTTTTTACATGTTTCATGTTTTATGGAATTCATGTTTTTGGTATGTAAGTAGTTTTACATTTTCTGATGTAGTCAACATATATATTATTGTATATATTGTCAATTATATTGTCTGGTAGAGTAAACTACTAGAATAATATGATATAAGAATATTTACCACTAGAGTTATTAGTAACTGATTTACGATGCATCATAATAAATTAACTTTTATCCAATAGAATTAAAAACTCTTGATCAAGACATGTCATTGGAAAGATACCAATAAAAGTTCCCACAAAAACTACAATAAAAACCCACCACCCGCAATCGCGACATTTCACCCTTAGGGGAGAAAAGACAAATTATTATTTTCCATAATCATCGCACAACCATTACTCCTCTCCAGCCGAGCGTGACCAAAAATTATTAGTTTTGCGCATTTTAGTTTTTTCTGCACGTCCGCCGCGCGTGGCGGTCTCAGCGACACTGAGCTTTTCGCACCGGAAGTTGTAAAGTAGTGATTTGTAATGCACGCGCCGCTTCGGCAGTACTTCCTGTTATCCCATAATGACTTGGTAGATCCATAGATACATAGGATCGCGGAATCGCCTAATGTCTTGCGTTTTCCCCTATTTTATCGTTGCTTTTACTTTTATGCTCTGTTTGGCTGAAATTCACTCTCCATTTAATTACGCCGGGTGTAGTAATGTCTTTGACAGATGACGGGAGTTCAAACGAGCCGTATAAACGCTTGGTAGTGGAGACACGTCACTGACAGATAATAGGGGTAAAGTGTTTGACTCTACGACTCTGTTCTGTTATAAGGGTCTGTCAAAATGTCCTAAAATGTGTTTCTTTTAATCTTAAAATTTGGAGAGGTCCCTAGACATATTGTAGTTATTTAGACAGCGGTTGCTATATACTAAACAACTACGAAGTAGATAAGATAATTCTAAATATATCTACGTAAATGCATTGAACTAAATACTTCTGTTATATAGTCATCAGTTATCAGGATTTACAATTCACGGGCTAGATAAATACGAGAAGCTTCTGAAAACGAAGTAGGACTATCATCTTCCACAGTCCTGAAGTTTAAAAGTAGGTACGAACTTAATTGTAATACTTAATGTAGACCACGAAAAAGTAAAATGATTTCCTAGTTTCCAAACGATTGTTTTCAATATCTCCCTAGTAATTTGTTCGTTAATGCCTAAGAACCTAAAACGAACTCAATTATCTGGACATCATAAAACTACACGTCAAAGACCATGTTAACTAACCCATTGCAAAAAAAACTTCTTCACTTCTTTCGCTAGTAGACAAAAAATTCAAATAATAAATGAAGAAATTCAGTTACTTAACCGATCAGACAGAATATCATTTAAGCTGCCTCTTGATTGTTTGCAACAGTCTGTAGAACTTAGCTCAATTGTAAAATATAGTTAACTTTTTTATTCCTTGTTCCTTCGTTGCGGTACTGTAACACGTTATTTTTCATATATAGAGTATTAAAGAGTGTCGTTACTCTGCGTATAGCTCGATTTTGTGTTTTGAACTTGAAACTTTTATTTAGTAATGATTGGTTCGTAAAAAATACAAAATCAAGCTTTACGCAGCGGGACTACACTCCTATACAAACCACTAAATAGCATTATAGCACTTAACCTGATTAAGTTTTGTTTATTTGTTTTACGAACCTAGTCTTGGTTTCTCCACACACAAGTAAACTCACTAGGGGTTAACAAAAGTTTGAACTATTGTCAAATTATTACAAGCGGATGAAAACCGGCTGTTTTATAGTATGTTAAAGAAAAAGATTCGATTATTTGCAAGTAACCGTTTTAAAAGAATCAACTTTTAAAAAGCACATTCGTGACACAACCTCACATACAATACGATCGTGGATGCAAATCGATATATTACGGATTTATCCGCCGGGCGGTCCGACCGTGCGATATTTATGACGACTACCGAAGGCTTTGCGGCGTCGCGTCGGCGCCGGCGCAAGCAAGTCGCGATCTACCTCCCTGAAATCAGTCAATAATTGTTTTTTTAGAGATCGGTATTGAAGCAATTGAACACTACTTGACTTCATAAGTCTGCTAACTAAGAGCTTTGACATTTCTCACTCCGTCATCTTCTATTGATTTTACCCTAGGTAGTTTCATCAAAATCTGTTCAGTGCTCGCTGTTCAGGCATTAAATAGTTATATTGGAATGCAGAAACTCACACAACACTGTAAATATTACGCTCCTTTTTTGGGCAGTCGCGTAAAAAGGAACTAAGTCAAACCAAGAAGGACATCTTGTATAACAAGAGCTTCTCGAGTCGAACTATTACGTGACAAACTCCTAAACTTCAACCAGGCTTCAGCATCAAAGTCAATACTAATGGGAAAAAAAGCCTTCCAAGTTGAAATAAAAACGTCAAGTGCGAGTCGGACTCGTGCAACGGGGGTTCCGTAACTAAACAGTATATTAATTATATAAATAAAAGACCTTGTTACTTGCCAAAGATCATGATTCTAGCTCAACAGGAAGTAGGTACCCTATAGGTTTTGGTCCATGGAGAGAATCAAAATAATTCTTTATAATATAAATATATTTCGGTTTTCGGGTTCAAGACCTTGCTTCTTCCCAAATTTCATGATTCTAGGTCAGCGGGAAGTACCCTATAGATATTGTGTGCATGTGATTGAGATATTGTGTGCCCTTGGAAAATTCAAAAAAATTGGGCAAAAACGGCTGTAACTTTTGATTGCGTTGACTTAGAAGTTTGATTCATATCGAGGCACCAAGAAGTTACGAACCTCTTTGATAGTGATATGAATTTCAGCTCGATATCCTTGCGTTTCTGAGAAAGGAGGGTTAACAGACGGTCAGACGGACAACAAAGTGGTCCTATAAGGGTGCCTTTTTTCTTCTGAGGTACGGAACCCTAAAATCACGTAAAATTTTTCGGTTTCATCAAAAAAAAAACATCTAAAGCAGTATTCTGACATCGTGTTTTTTTTTCTAAACCTCTTTGTTTAGTTTTTAGTTTGGAAACATTTTCTTTGAAATAAATAAACTTTTCAAAGATTTGCGACGGAAGTTCCAAAGTTGTTTTTTACAATTTACGCAAGGCGCGAATTAGAGACTTTTTAGTTTAACTTCTTCATAAACTTCATAATTTTATAAAAGAGTTCTTTGCAATTAATATTTTTAAACTAATATTTAAGGGCTCTCATCCAATAAAACATGATTTTTCGCTCTTTTTTCGATATTGATAATCGCAACAGGTAGATGCTTCAAATATTCACAGAATATTTAGTAATATATTCAACTTGAAAAAGTAATAATTAAATTAAAATAAAACGAATATTTAAGGGGAGTTCCCAGACAACAGACACGATTTTTTTGCCGTTTTTATAGATCAAACGGTTTTTATAGTACGGAACCCTTCGTGCGCGAGCCCGACTCGCACTTGGCTGGTTTTATTTTAGTTTTCTGGGAGAAATACTTACTTTACCTCTCAGGCATATAAACTTTATGGGACCACCTCGGGATCATTCTTCGTAATTAATCATCACCATAATTAATAGAGAAATCAACGAACATACAACAAATACACACAGCCAAACATAGAACCTCTTTTGATCTTCGTTTCGTCGGTTAAAAAACAGTTGCCAACCAAATAGTTTATTTGGAACCCACCCAAGTCAAAGTTTCGACAGCCCTAATTCTATTAGTAAATATCCTCATCAGGGTACCCACAAACAACATAACAAACGAACTGATACAGTGTTTGTATTGTATTTGTTTGTATTGGTCAGTAAACAGCAAAAGTAGTCTGCGAGTAACGAACGGTAATGTGATTCGGGTGGTCAGTTGAAAAGTTTGATACGCAATCAACTGTGCCAACAGATCTATTTCGTGGGCAAACAGACAACCCTATCGTGGTGTACAGGGTAAGGGCAAACTCACGGCAATGTCAGATAAAATTTTTTTTTTTTTATTAACAAATGTACTTTGAAAAAAGAATAACTTTCTGTGTTTGGCTGTTTGTACGTATATTTTTTTTTGGACACGCTAGTTTTACATGGTTTTACTTAGCATTTGCCATAATATTCGGTTTTTTTAGATTAAAAATTTGGGAAATATTTTCATCTTAATAAAATCCTACTACGAGACGAGACTATAAATACATTTGTTACTAGCTTCTGCCCGCGGTTTTGCACTCGCTTTTGCGGGATAAAAAGCCTATGTCCGTGCTTGGGATATTATCTACTCCCATCCTAAAAGGTAACAGACAGATCTATCTGTCTGAAAAAACTGTTGAAAAAACCAGGTGCAATGTTCGACTGTATCGATACTAATAATATAAATTCAAAAGTAACTCTGTCTACAGAGTTACTTTTGAATTTATTTTCTTCTTTTCTTTTGAAAAAACCAGGTGCAATGTTCGACTGTATCGATACTAATAATATAAATTCAAAAGTAACTCTGTCTACAGAGTTACTTTTGAATTTATATTATTAGTATCGATACAGTCGAACTAATAATATAATAGTAACTCTGTAGACAGAGTTACTTTTGAATTTATATTATTAGTATCGATACAGTCGAACATTGCACCTGGTTTTTTCAAAAGATTAATTTAAATAAAGAATGATACCTTTATGTTCTCATAAGAAATGTAATATTAAAAAAAATCGAAGTCAGATTTTAGTTTTTTTTAAAGAATCACACTCATGAAATAAAGTATATGAACAATCACACATCACTCATGAAAAAAAGGTTGATTAGAATTGAGATGTAGTGTTTTAGTTTGTTTCATACAGTAAAGGAAATTCACAAGATGGACGTACTTCCGTCAACGCCGGTAGTCCAACAAGTCTCAATAAGGCATTATTTCTTTGTACCATTACCCAATTTGTTCCCCAAAGTACTTTCAGTACATAAATCTATCCGTACAATTCTAAAAACTGACATGCACATCCCACAATAAAATTAAAACTGGCAAAAACTTTGACAGTTAATCCCTTAGTATTCATTGGAGCGGCGAGGTAAAGGCTCTTGTCCAATACACAAAAGTAAACGATTGATATATCCTGCTAATTTTGAAATTCGAATCGTATCCGACAATAAAATATGTCATATCAGACCTTTTTGGATCTGCATGCAACCGAGACGAAAACAAACTCCTTGGTTTAGCCTCTTTGCCCTCTTTGAGCCAACGAGATACTTCCTGTGCGAATTGATTGCAGACAAAAGATGGAAATTCGAGTTTTAAGATCCACCCAATTAAAAGTAAGAGAATGCGATGGGGGTCTCGAGTACCATAAATCAGTTTAGTGGATTTTAATTATATTAATCAGGATGTCCTTTTCAATGAGTTTTATTGGATCTTTTGTTGGTCTAATTTGTGTGAGAGCTTTTTGAATTAATTTAGTCTGGATGTAAAGGGCCGGAGATGCTTGACGATATAGAATGCCTACTTGCTAAAGTGGCATAGACTAACGCATTTTTTATTCGTCATTTCCGTTCTATAGCTCTTTGATTCTGAACTGTAATACAACTAAAAGCCTTTGAAGTTCTTTAGTGTCATTCAAATGAAATGAAATATTTTTTATTCAAATATATGAAATGAAATAATGGCGAAATGAAATAATGAAAAATATATGAAATGAAATAATGAAAAAAATGGCGAGAACCAAGAAGCTTATTGGCGAGAACACATGTTTTCCTATTACTGGGAGCCGCAGGAGCTGTAAATTGCCCAATTCTGTCCTATCCGAATGAAAGATTTATCGAAAAGTAGCAATATACAAAGATCTAACAAAACTCCTAATAGAGTCCACAGGTGATCGGAATGCTGGCTTTTATTTCGGTCAACGAATCAGCATTGCCGTTCAACGTGGCAATGCTGGCAGCATTCTGGGCACTTTGCCTTCTGGTGACGCCTTCGATTTTTAGAAAATAGATTTAAGTGTAAATATTAGTTTTAAATATTATATTCTGCTGTTGTAATTTTCTTTAAATATAATATATCCAAGTTAAGATTCCAATATATCCAAGTTAAGATTCCAATAGATCCAAGTTAAGATTCCAAGATGTTATAATGTCACATATTTCCGCTTTCATAGATATAACGTAGAAGCTGTTTTAATAAATAAACCGTAACGTTAATTATGAGTCATTACATCCGATAATGCAGGCAAACAGACAAACCTGCAATTAACTGTGAATTAGAATTAGTGACTATTAGACCTGTATTAAAACACTATAATTGAATTATAATGAGTTTTTTTTAATGTTATGGGGTGCAGAAAGTGTTAGAAACGAACTTCACATGCAAAAGAAGAAAAAAAAAAGTTGGTGTACAATGGGTTGCAGAAAATGTTAGAAACAAACTTCACATGCACAAAAAAGAAAAAAATAAATTCAAAAAAGTAGGTGCCAGTACAATGGTGTGCAGAAAATGTCAGAAACGAGCTTCACATGCACAAAAAGAAAAAATATTTTCAAAAAACAGTAGGTTTAAGTACAATGAACTAGTTAGTTACAAGTACATAGTTAGAAACCAAGTAGGATAGATGCAGGGCATGTTTGCAAAATTTAAATCACGTAACGTAGCTTTTGTACAGCAGGGCAATGCAGCTAGCGTCTTGGGCACGCTTCCGACAGATATTGATATGGATCAGTTGAGCTACTTGTAGATTGTTTGCAACAGTCTGCAGTTAGCTCAATTGTTTCAATTGTATATACTAGTTTTAATTTAATTTTTAATTTGAGTAGTAGTTCATACGGTAAACAAAATCCTTTTTATTTTTGCGTTCTGGAAGGAATAAACCTGCTAGAAATGTACCTAGTTAGCCACAAATCGTTCACAATTTTTTATGACCATTTAGGGATCTTAACATTTTTTTGACGACCTCTGTGGTGCGGTGGGCGAAGGTCTGTCTGAGGTTGCGGGTTCGATTCCCGCCTCGGGACAAATGTTTGTACGATCTGTAGATATTTGTTTCAGGTTCTGGTCGTTTTCTATGTATAATAAAAAAATATCTACACATGTATTGCATCGTATTATGTATAACAATTGTCTTGTACCCATAACATAAGCCCTGTTTAGCTTGGGGCAAGATAATGCTGTGTGAATTGTCAAGCATTATTTACTTATTTTATTGAATCCGGGAAAAGCGCGTGGGAAGCCGCAGGCAGAAGTTACTTTCGAATAAAAAGGGTCCTAAGTAAGTCCACCGCCGCTGTACAAGTTGCAAAGAGTAAAATTACCTTGTAACTGTGCTCTTTGGCATGGAACAAATTTATTTACTTTATTCAATTCTAAGTGATGATACTTACGTACAGTCAGTTCTGAGTTATTGCATATTAGAAAAGAATAGAAAAAGTAACAGAATAGAAATACATTTATTTAGACACAGGTACACAGAATTATAAAATAAACAAGCGGAAAACAGGACCAATTTAACATGGAGGTAAGGTAAGTGACACAAAAGGGTGATAGTAAAAATAAGGTGTCTGCCTCCATGACCCTTCCGCCGAAATAAGGCTCAGCGTGTGCTGAAAATTTTCTGCTCTGCGCTGTTTTTCAGCCAAAAACCGACAGATTACAAAAGCAGATTAGCAAACACAAAAAAAAGTTATCCGGGTCAAAATTACTAACAGGTAAATATGTAATTTATCTACTTAATATATATAATTGTGGGCTGCCGCTTTCTATTAAGACTTGACAATAGTAAAACGTCACTGGATACCGGTGGAAAAAAATCGGTGTTTGTGTCTATGACTAAGCGCGCTCTAGTACTTGAACGTAGGGCGACTACGCCCTAACGTTCAAGGCAACATTTTTTTAGGCTGCTCTAGTTGCCCGGACGTTCAAGTGGCTAAGTATGACAGTTTTCAAAAATGTACTTAAAAATCACTGTGAAAAGACTGATAAGAAGAAAGTCCCCTGTTAATTAATAAAACTAGTTGTAGGTACCTACCCTCATAAAAATATCAAAAGATTTTCTCTTATAGCAATATACATTATATAAATACAAGATTAAATAAAAGATTAGGCAAAATATTTATGACAAAATCTGTTAAACAAACGGTACCAAATATTACTCTAAAAACATTATTAAAAACTAAAACTTAACCTACTAGCTAACTACCGATACATAGGTAGTTAGCTAGTAGGTTAAGTTTTAGTTTTTTATTACAATTAAAATATTATATAAATAATAAGTTAAGACAGTAAGCTTAAGAATAATGTATATTCTCATTTAAGTGAACTATGTTCTTTTGGGAGACAAATTCTTTAAACTGAAACTGAAATACTAGAAATAAACATAAACTTGCTGGGCCCACAACCAGGCTTCACAAAATCAATGTACCTACCTATCACGTTATTTTTTTAAAATTCGACCTTTTTTAAGTGTCCTTTTTGTATTTATAAAAATACCTAAAGAATTTTTGAATATCTACTGAAATTGAATTTTGATACGTAGGAATGTAGTTAGTAAATACAGTTTGCACAAAGTTTCATCCCAATTTCCCTAAGCAATGACATTGCAAACTCAATAAGCGCAGCATCCCATAATTTATACAACCCTAAATCGTCCTAGCACCGGAACTGCCGCCATTTTGACGCACACGCGGCCGGAAGCCGGCGCACGCGCATCGCCACCGTCACTTCCGGTTTGACGCCATGACGTTGTCTATTTTAGAGAAAATCTATGATCAGTTTTGGTGACATTTAGACTTCTGATGGATTTTTTCACTATGGAAAGATTTGTCTGTTGGTGTTTTGATGTAAAGATAAAATATTTTAGTGAAAATAATAGACAATTCATACAGGCTCATCTAGCTAGAACAAAGCTAAGCAGAGATTAAGCTTAGCTGATCAAATATTGGTGTTGACAGCGGGTTAAATTATCTAAGGTGTTGATAGTAAATTGGATGAAGTCATCCAAGTTCTTTGATCAAATGTACATTGGACAAAGATATTGGTTGAGTGGAATGGGACCCTTATCTTTGTAATAAAGGTTACCTACTACAGCTTCGGGAGCAAAAAAACTATTACTTTCTTTGTTATGACGGTTATGACCATATATGAATTACTAGCTTCTGCTCAAGGCTTCACACGCGCTTTTCCGGGATATAAAATAGCATATTATGTCCCCGGGATACCATCTACCTCCCTGTCAAATTTCATTTCGATCCCTTCGGTCGATGAGACGTGAAAAAGTAACAGACAGACAGATAGACACAGTTACCTTAGAATTTATAATATTAGTATGAATATTCAAAAATACCTAATTTTTTCGCGCAATCTAAATCAAAAATCCACCAAAATACATATGAAAGTCGTTTCTCGACTAATCACTTCATCCAATCCGACTAATCATCCAAGAATGTTTCCTCATACATGTAATATTCATGACGAATACATTTAGGTATCATTAAGATTGACAGGCTCTGTTTTCCACACCTCATCAATTTCTGGCCGCATACATTGTACAGGCGACTCCAAAAATCTTAATTTGAATTTAATTATTTATTTGAAGAATTAAATTAAATTTATTTTTAAAGATTTTCTAAAGTTATCTATGAAAATTAAAATATCACAAATTCCACTGCTCTACCTGAATGCAATTGCTTATTTTACTATTCAATGAAGTTAGACTATAACGTTAAGGTTTGTTTCGTTTTAGTACGATATTAATTATAATTTATGGGATATTAATTATTTTTTACTTCTACTGTGATACAAGGAATAAAACAAAGAAATTATAAAACTAACGAAAAAAATTCTATCTCCTGCGAAAACGCCAAAATATAATGAATAAATGAAATTAACTTTGAATAACTTGTTTTAATCTATATTATCTAGTTCTTTGTATGACCGCCTAGGGCGGTAAAAGCCTCTTCCAAGATTTCCACTTCGCTCTATCTTTTGCAGTTCTATTCCAAAGATTACCAGCTACTTTTCTTAGGTCATCGTTCCCTCGTCTGGGTGGTCTACCCCTCCCGCGATTGACTCCTCGAGGTGACCAATTTGTGATAGTTTGACACCAACCGTTGTCTTGAACTCTCTGTATGTGGCCCGTCCATTTCCACAAGAGACCTAAAGGGCATAACACATATTATATAGAAAATAATTAAATCCCAATACAAAATAACTAATCTCGCGCTTCATTGAATAGTAGAAATAAGCAAGTGAATTCAGGCAGAGCAGTGGACTTAATGATCATTTTAGTTTTCATAGATGACTTCGATTTTTTTTATTAGTTGGTATCTCGACGGTAACTAAGTAAAATCCAATATGATGTTTCATTTTTCAAATTGAGTATTTAAGATATTGTTTAAGACCTAGGTACTCAAATTTAGAAATAATGATATATAGTATATACCTACGGTGGAACTAAACGAAATGAAATGATAAGTAAGAAGAAATTCGTCATGAATCACAATACTTGAGAAGAACATACGATCATGATCCACGATGATCTATACCTATCATACTTAGATAAGGTAACTAGGTCAGAGGCCCAGGCCTCCCGAAGTTTAAGCCACGTTAAATCAATACTTAGGTACTCGTATTTGAAGATCAAAATAGCAATTCTACTCAGTAAATAATATTGCGGGCAGCACTTTTGTCTGGACTTGTACCACCATAATTTCTGTTTATGCTGGTGTATCAAATTACTTTTCTATTGAGTTTCTATCACGGACCATAATTTGATAAATCACTTCTCAACGTATATTTTGGGCATAGTGAACCAGATTTCTACTTTTGAAATCTATAGAATCAGAACATTCAGTGTCTTGGTACGTACAGGTTTCCCAAAGTGAACGAAATGGTTATAAAAGTTCCTCAGTCAAGGAATGAAACTAGAGGTAACGGACATGAGTCTTATTGAAAACTAAGTGATGGAATCTTTTTAACCTCCTGCTTTAAACATCATCATCATATCAGCCCATACACGTCCACGGCTGGACTTAGGCCTCCCGGATACGATGCCAAAAATAGCGGTCCTCAGCCGCCTCCATTCATCGACTCCCTGCGACCGCTACGAGGTCGTCAGTCCATCGAGTGGATGGTCTCATAAATAATATTGTTTGCATTATTTTTTCTAAAATCGAACTCCAGACGGTGACGGTCTAGCATGATCTGATCACCATAAACAGCGATTGATAGAAAAAAGTAATCGAATGCGTAAAATATTTGAACTTCATTGCTCAACTTCAGGCCTTATTAGGCTGCCATAAACTACCGGGGCATGCATAGAGAACGTAAACACAACAACGCTTGCATTGCACACCATTCATTTATCACCGACATCTACCTACAAATTGCGACGCTATAGCTTCCCGCGTCCACCGATATAAATCTTCTATTGAAAGAGTTGGCATCCTCAACCATTCACGAGGTTCCTTTCACAAGGACAAACAGACAGTCTGTAAACACTTGTGAGGGAGTGAGATCAAAGCGCGATAGGATACAGCGCGAACTTTAATTTGGCGCCAACGGACGACACGACGCCATTTTGTGCGTTGCGTTCTAGAAGTCTATGGTAAGATGGCGATTAGTTTGTGTCTATGGGATGAATGTTGTGTGTGTCTGTGAAGAAAGATGAGCTTAGGATGTACCTGCCTAGATTTATGGAAGAACCAATAGTAAGTTTAGTAGAGTACCTAGGTACCTACTACTTAAGGGATAATCGCACTTTAATTTTAAGGATTTCGTTTGGTACACGAATAATCAAATTTTATTTAATAAAAGAACACTGCCTTTTGATTTTGTTTTTAACTCTTAATTTTAAGTTACAAAACTAAGTATGAAGTAAGGATAAATGCTGTGTTGGTAAGCTGAAACCTAGGTACCTACTGAGGATTTCACGCAAATTTGGGAGATAAATTCTCAAAAGCATGCCCAGTGTGGGGATTAAGGGGAGATAAAAGTCTTCGATTATCAGGGGGAGGCCTGTGTCCAGCAGTGGACCATTATTGAAGGCTGTTGAGGTGAGGTGAGGGATTCTCAAAACCAATTGATGAATGATATTTATGGGTTACAGTGAACATACCAAAGGCTACAGGCTCTTTGATCCCAAAACAAAGAAAGTGAGTAGAGAAAGAAAGTAGAGATTTAATGTTTTTAGAAAATTTAGTTATGAGAAATTATGCTAACTTACCACGTTACTTAGGTACTTGTTACTTGTTTCTGGACTGGTTTCCGCAACTAGGCCACAGGTGGGCCCTTTTTGCGAACTTACCACGTTATTGTAAATACTAGTTTTAATTTAATTCTATTATTTGATTGTAATTTTCTTTGATAATAAAGATACTTACCACTATCAGAGGGTATACTTCTCTCAATAAATCAAGTTAAAATCAGTTTGTTTTGCTTGTATTTGAATAAATTCATTATTAGGTAGGTACCTTGTACTGCTTAACCCGTATGCGGGTAGGCATTTAAACCTACCTTTGCAATTAAATAATAGGTATCCTAGTATGACCGAATTCTAAACAATGTATTCTTGCCCTAGTTTCTTACTTACTTCTTACTTTTTTGTTACTTAGATTTAGTTTGTTTAAGTTAACAATAGTTATTATTTATCTATTTATGCCAAATGTGTGGCAACTCGCTATAACCGTAGACGCTAGACAAACCTGGTCCTTCTCTAACCTTCTCTGGTTTATAGTGCCTTTTAAATTAGAATAGTATAAGTTTTTGATAAATAAAGAAAATACAAATACAAAATACCTAATAGACGAAGATAGAAGACGAAAGACGCTGTGAAAAAATTTATCACAGAAATCTCTAAAAACTGAGAGCAAAACGCTGAGCTGTGAAATTAACCTCAATAACAAAGACCGCAGGAGTGTTTATGAATTTTGATTATTCATGAAGTTGGGGTGAAACGAGTATCCCTTAAGGGTTAAGGGAAGGTAAAGTGCCTCCCTAACATAACCCCATGTAGGTAGGTATTTAAGTTTCTGTTTTACCTGTGTAGGTGGAAGGATTTAGTTCTAGGTTGGTAGGTTTATTTAGTTTTAGCAACTAGGTGATTTTAGGTTATTAGAGCTAACGACCCATTTAAGTAAGGGTAGTAGGTATTTAAATATTCAGTGATTGCTAAATTAATTTTATACTTAGGCACTTATTTAGAATGGTAATAGGCTTCGGATTCGGATGCGGAACCCTTGAAAAGTATGTCGCGGATGAGTTGTCCACTTCACTTTTGGATAGGGGTACAACTCGTCCGTACAAAAACTAAGAAAATTTTGATTCGAATAAGTTGTAACACGCAAAAGTGAAGTGGACAACATCCGCGAATGAGTTTTTTCGCGGACGAGTTGCACCCTAACCCGAAGGCGAGGCACTAAAGCAGCGCCCGTAATACGTACAACAAAAAGCTGTAGCTGTATAAATCATCTAGATGAAAACAACTAATACATAATTTACACCACAGGCCTATTTACAATGCGGAATCCACCAGCATGTTTCCCAACAAAAACCCTGGTCTAGACACAGACACCCCTCCCTCAAGTGCTTGTTTTGAATAATTCATCGTAAAGCCGCCGCCTTGCTACGTTTTATTAACCACTGGGTGTCATATCTAATATTTGCTGAACAAAAACTTGGGCAGTTTACATTTCGCCTAGATTTATAATGACTTTTTGCTAAAGATAAGGTTTTGTTTATGAGAAGTTGTTAGCTAGGAGTTGGTTATTAAAATGAGAATAATACTTAGATGAAAGTAAAAAAATAAAACCGGCCAAGTGCGAGTCGGATACGATAATTTGTTAGTAGTAGAAAGATATATTTTATTAAAAATGTTAGTATTAAACCTACTACAGTTAAATTAAATTCAATAAAATCCAAATTAAATTAAATACAATCAAATTAAATTATATGATATCAAATAAAATTCAATTCAATAATAAATTAGATTAAATAAAGTAAATCGAATTTAGTTCCATTAAATCAAATTACGAGTTCAAATATAACGTTTCTCGCAAAAAAATGCTGCCATATTTTTTATGCTCTTTATAATTTGAAGTGCCTATGCAGCGGCCATATTGCCCTTAAGACGCCGTAAAAGCTATAATGATATTTTATTTAATGAAAAAGTTTATAGTCTTATAGCACGCAAATAGGGCACCTGCCCACATACCAACATAACCAACTCATTGCTATGAACGTAAGGGATAGATTTACAATAATACCAAGTGCTAGAGTGCGTTAGGAAGAAGTTATGAAAACAAGGAATAATTATACATAGCCTACATGTCGATCACGGCGCGGCGGCCAGTCTCAGTGGAGATGAGCCATGTGCGCAGGACAAATAATAGTGCACAAGTGTGTGCAAACACAGGTGCACTCTCAATTCCCTCATCATAGCAGTCCCGTCAGTCATAGCAGACTGACACGAGCGGAGAGAGGTCAGGCGCAGGACCAACGGCTTAACGTGCTTTTCTATGCAAGGTGGTGCTAAATCGCCCAATTACTGACTCCGGGCTGCTACAGTCCGGAGGTGGCTAAGGACCTATTTATGAAAGCCTACCTATTATAAAAGCTTGCTCAGCGTTTAAGCCATAGAAAAGCATTACTCAAGCATAAATCGATGACTGAGCAAGCTTTCTAATACGGGCCTATTTATTATAGGCACTGAGAAAAAAGTGGTTTAGATGATAAGTAACGCAACAGTTCCTAAGAAACACTCTTCAGATGTTACAATAATAAAAATTTCCATTCCACACAAGTAAGATAAAAGAGACCCACTACAGCTATACATATTATACTGTATTACCTATATTGTATTATATTGTACCTATTATATTGTAGAGTTAATAGCATAGTAGAAGAAGGTTTAGAATGATAGAAGACACAAACGAGGTGTCACCGAAAAATTGCGACCAATTTGTCATAATTTTTTATTCGCATACATGCGATTGTGTGCGTAATAGTACTGAAGTTATATGCTTGTCAACTCACACATAGATTCGTTTTTGGCTACGAAATCAAGAAAATAGTTAAATGACACTATCCCTCTGCTGTAAATCCGTAGTTGAGGAAAACCAGAAAGAGCACTATCCAAAAACAGCAAACTTAGCCAACTGATACCGAAGCAATTACAGAAGCCAAAGTAATACCCCGATGGACAATAAAAAAAGGCATTTTCTGTCACTTTCTATCTGAAATGGAGGATCACTAGCAAATCATACAAATTGTTATACTCTCTTGCACAATCCAGAGAAAATAGAACTTGATAAATCTGTTGATAAAAATAAAATATCCTCATTGCCGCAATACTAGAGAAACTAGAAGTGGCTTTAGTAGCAGACAGCAAAAAAAAAGAATCCTATCTAAGTAAACTTTGTTCTACTAGGATCCAACTGAAACGCAATAGGTACTCTATCTTATGCATAATTAGGTAGGATTTTTTAAATAATTACAACTAATATTTACTAAAAATCTAAGCTGTCACCAGAAGGCAGAGTGCCCAGAATGCTGGTAGCATTGCCACGTTGTACGGCAATGTGTTGACCAAAATAAAAACCAGCATTCTGATCACCTGTGGACTCTATCAGTAGGTAGGTAGGTATTAAATAAAATACTTCCCAAGAAAATGTTATTGATGCTCATGAAGTGATAATATAATTATTTTTTAATGGCTGTTGCGTAACAGTGACTTTTTTGTGTCGTGATCACCTGATGGTAACTTACGATGTCGCCGAAGATGTATCACGAAGGTCTATAAACAAGTCTAAGGCTTGTATTATGAGGCTTGCTCAGTCATAAGTAGGTCTATGCTAGAGTGACACTAATACCATAGAAAAGTGTAACTCAAGTATAGATCGATGCTAGAGTGACACTTATGCCTTAGAAAAGTGTAACTCAAGTATAGATCGATGACTGAGCAAGCTTTCATAATACGGGCGTAGCCCCGCAACTCCGTCTAGGAATAATTGGCAGAATCTCTCTCTGGAATTTGTTGAGAGTCAACCACAGCGTAGTAGAGATACATTAAACCATTTTTAAAGGCTTGCACGTCGTCGTTGACACTTTCTTCCCTCAAAGATGTAGTACCTTAGGTTAAATAAAATCAAGAAAGCCACATCTAGAATCCCGAAATCCTCGAAAACCAGAGATAATAGCCGAGCAAACAGTTCGGTTAGCTCACAAACAAATAGTCCAACCCAATAAGGGTTGATTCGTTCGGTTGATTGCAATCAACCCCCCGTCATACGTGATACGAAACGAATACTGTTGATTATGTTATTGAGTTGAACGAATTACTTTGGATTCAGATGTTGAAAGAATTACCTTCTCATACAAAGAGGATGGGAATGAATGAATATTTCAGCATTTTTAGAGCTACGAAGAAGATTCTTGGCAACACAGATCTTGACTGAAAATTATAAATTTTTGGAATTTCAAAATCGAAATCAAAAATTCTTTATTTCCATAAATACAAAAATGTACACTTAGAAAGGGTCAAATTCTTAAAATAAAACACTGACACGGAAATAAAGTGGTAGGTAGGTACTTTTGATTTCTGTCACTTCGTATGTAGACTAAAGTAAAGAAGCGACTAAGAAACCTTTAGCCTGTTAGTTGTTATTTTTCGAGTTGGAGCAAAACCCGTCCCAAGCTTTTTTATCTTCTAAATAATCTGATATTTTGTAGTAAGCCTTTTTGCACAGAAAGGTTTTGATAATTTGTTTAAATTTATTTATTGATAGATTTTGCAACTCACTAGGAGTTTTGTTGTAGAAGCGTATACATTGCCCTTTAAAAGATACATTAATCTTGTGAAGCCTGGTTGTGGGCACAGCGAGTTTATATTTATTTCTAGTATTTATATTATATATATCGCTATTTTTAATTGATTTGGTTTCTGCATGATTTTTATTCTGGAAAATGTTTTTCATTGTTATAGCAATGATTTCATGCATTTTACTTTAAACCAGCTTTGAATTCAGAGTATGGTCAGAACCATGTGTCTCTACAGGTCTGAAGTTACGGAATAGCAGCATGATGTAACCTGGCAAAGTTGCATAGAGAACAATTGGAACAAGAGTTAAGCATAGAAGAAGAAGAATTAGCTGGGCATCAGATATATCTTTAACTACACTTACATACATATTTTCACTGACTGCATTTCCAGAATATCTCTACGTAACGAGATATTTCCTGAAATATCTTTCTTTGCATAAAAGCCAGTCTTTGGTTTGGTAACTCATCAATATTGGCATTAACAAAATCGAATCACTGGTATCGGTGTACGTTAACGAACCGATGCGTAATTCACTTTACATAAATCATGGTATGTTTATTGTATTAGGGAATAAAATCTGAGTTTATTTCATTTGTGAAGGTAGAATAGAAACATAGGTTGATAAGCTATTAATTGCTTATCAACCTATGTTTGTTTTTTTTTTACTTGACTTGCAAATACAGCAGCAGCATAGCAGACTTGAATTACTTGACTACTACTGGGAAATAATTCTAACGTATTGTCTGATAAAAATAATTCAAAATGTAATTAATATTTCATCAAGGCCAGTCGTATTAGTTATAAAAAATAATATTAAAGTTTGAAATAAATAATGGCGCGCCAAAACGATAATCTCTGTCATGGCTCCCGTGCTCTGGGCAATGACGTCACACTCCACACCACACCTAACAAGAAGAACTCATTGACACTGTAATCTGTAATAGTGTAACGTCATCATCGATCCAACCAAATTCAGAGCGTTTTCGGTCATGTGATCAAATATAAAAAAATGTGTAATTTAAATCCGTTTTTTTACCTAAAATAGGCATATTTATTAATAAAAAAATCACTTGATTACGCTTTGTTACATTGTCACTGACTAGGATGAAAACAATTTAGAACTTATTTTTAATGTAGTCAAATAGCCTATTAAGATAAAGAAAATGTAGAAGAACAAACGGGCTAGCACATGAACTTATGTACTACACTTTTCCTGGATATGATACTAGTAAATAATCAGCAGCATCGTCTGTTAATTTTGACGTGTCACATCATATCATCAGCCCATATTAGACCACTGCTGGACATAGACGCCGTGGGCAGAAACTAGTAAAATACCTATAAAAAATTATATCAAAAACGTCAAATAAAAATTATTCGTCCGATTTATCATTGCTAAGAACACCACAGAAAATGATTTTCAAGAAGCTAAGGTATCTCTTTAGCTTTCTTCGTGTTAACGCTTAGGGTAGCTACTCGGTCAGCTCCCCTTAGAGTTAACACTTTGACTGCTACCGATGCACACGGTCATGTACGACAGCAGACAGCTCATTCCTCAGCGACGCACCCCTCCGCGTTGCATCGCTGAAGTTTGCCAGTGAGCGCGTTGATGACCAAAAGAACTTCACGAGCCTACGGTTCACACAAAACGCTACTTTACTTCCCAAAAATGATTTATCTCATAACAATAAGCCTTCGGAAGTTATAAATAACCACATCCTTCCAGATAATAAGAAACTCGGGCGACACATTGCAAACGAGAGCTTCCAAAATTAATTTCTGACCAAACCACCAGTAGTTTTACCACCAGAAGCAAAAGAATACCATGAACCTTAAAGCATTCAAATAAAGTTCCAATTAATATTGAGAATTGGATATTCCAAAGTTGGTAACATTGCGGTCGGTAAAATTAGTGGTTTTCTTAAGAATTATTCTCATTTACTATGTAATAGGTGTAATTTTTAGGAAGCCTTTGTGATCATTATGTCTTCGCTTGGTGTCGGAAGATTGAAAACGAAGTAAATTGAGGATCTTTTTGGAATAATGAGAGGAAATCTACATCTTAAAAACGTTGACTAACAGATCGATGGAGGTGGCTACAATATAGTGAGTAGTGCCAAATTTTTTGTGGCTCGTCCATGAACAGACTTTTCGGAAATATTTATTTCAGCTATTTATTAGGATGGTATAAAAGATTTGATTTTGAAAAGCAATTCGTTGCTTTTTTGTGAAATTACCTAACAGAATTCCACTGCACAATTAATATAAATGTAATAAACTATTCATATTAAATTATGCCAATTAATATACCTTTATGTAATAAATTACTCATATTTAAATGTGCCTGAGGCAAAAAATTCAAATTGATAGAAATACAATACTTATGGTGAGAATAAAAAATCAACACAGAGTTTATTGTGTCTTTTTTGGTAGTTTTTTTTCTCAGTGTAGTTTAAGTTAGGACATATTCGTCACTTATTTCGGTATTTGTGTGATAAGTAGGTACTTATAGTTTAAGTTATATACCTTTACGTGAGTAGGTACATATGCTTCTATTCTACCTAAAAAAGTTGATTTTTTTTGTATTTTTTTGCCTAGCAGTTAACTTCCTATCGTCCATGTTGTTTAAATAACAATAAAAAAGAATAACGTCTAAAAGCCGACGCAAATTACCAGTCCTGAAAAAACTGTATTTTTTGCAATAGCAACCCCCATTCCAAGTTGCTATAATTAATTTACGACGGAGACATACGTTCTTATAATTTGTGTCAAGCGGCATTATCATTTGTTCTATTTGTGACAAAATTACTGTTCGGAGACAATGAGTGGCTATTGTACCACCAACTGCCTTCGTTCACATGTCACGGGAATGTGCTTTTGTTAAATTAAAGGAACAACGAAGGTCATAATCATAATACAATTATAGATATCAACTGTATGACAGTAAAATGGTTGAATCAATTTTGTTGCATTTTTCGCACAAAAAACTAGTCTGCAGGACATTTTTGAGGAGGTCCTTTCCTAATTTGACAGTGAGGTTTACTGCTATACCTTGGTGATTAAGTACTTATTTTATTACCTAGCCATTGCACCTTTTTGTCATTCCTACCGTGTCTTTTCGTTATAACGTTCTTTTTGATTTTGTTAAGGTCTTTTCCGGGTGGTTCAGCGCCATAACATAACCTGCCTTTATATTCATCTGAGATTTCTTACTTTTGAAACCTAAATAACCATTATGTATGTAAAAATTTACAGGATTCCTCAAAAAATTACTAAGATGTTAAATAGGCTCGCGCAGATCCAATTACAATCTCGAATCAGCTCAACATCCTTTTCATGTTCTGACGAATTGATGTTTTTTTCCAAATTCACACAAAAAAGTGACCTCCCAAAAAGCAGTTGCTCACACGATGTCACGGAGCAAGCGTATCATCAGCCTAAACATTGTAATTTTGAACAAAAACGTCAAAAACCCATCGAATTTTCGAAAAATTGCCACAAAAAACCCTAGGGTCGGGGCACGCGAGCTTATTAGTAAAAAAACTACTAAAAATAGGGTGTTTTTACAATAATTAGTAATTTGCACATCGTATTGTGGTTAGTAAGAGCAGGCTTCAATTGCAAAGGCTTATTAGTGGTCTGGTAGACCATATGGCGTCTAACGGTGCTTCCTTTGCTATTGTGTTGTGTCGTTGCAAGTATATTAAACGAGCTCACAAATCCTTAGTTGTTTTAACTAACCACCGGATGGAATAATCATTAAAGTGCAGGCTGCAATCACAGTCTTAGCTTTACGACTTAAATGAAAACAGAATTAAATTTTACGACACAATTACGTACTTGGATTGGAATATGTTAATTAATTTATTAACATAGCTTTCTCCATCAAGAAATAAGATGGAAGATATAGCCCTGAAGAATAAGTAAAATAACTGAATAATGTTGAATAATCCCCAAGGCTCATCTAGCCCCAAAGTAAAGTAGCCCTAAGCAGAGCTTGTGTTTGAACTTTAATAGTCAAATACTTCAATGATGAAATAGTTCCTGAGGGGTGAGTCCGGCTGACGGTCGAGACGTGATCTTGACGTCACCGTTTTCTATAGACTAAAATGAGACGTCACTAACGTACGATGATACTATCGTAAACCGGACTCGTGGGACTCGTGGCTCGGATTATTATCAGCCCGTATAATCTTCACCTACAGATACCAAAATAGTCTGAATGCCTGCAGAGACTTAAGTACTTAAATACAGGCCCAAGTAGCTGCCTCTTCATCTAACCATCTTAAGCAAAAGTGAGATAACGAGCGTTTAAATAAATTAGTAAACCATGCATTTCAATCAACGCACCATCCTTCCATTTACCCCATGCAAATATTGACAGGGAGCGCGGGGGGGTGTCAAAGCAAGCCGCGCCTTTGATCTCACCGCCACCTGCGAGTCTTGCGACTACCGGAGATATTTATAACCGCATCTTAAGTTTTCATTGTCCTGGTATAAGTGCGGTGAAAAAAACAGATGAATAGAAGTAAGGAGAGGTAGAGACATCTGGATGGTTTCGGGTTACCTCTTTGCAAATATATAATGATAATTAGATGGGGTTAGTTCAATGCTCGATATGGATAATAGACGCATTTCTTTGTGATAATAATACGGACCGTCGCTGTCGTCGGCAGGAATGGAAAAGGGCAGAGGCCTATATCTTCTAAGGCTGGATCACGATAACCGCTGCCATGAGGATGATCAATAATTCAATTTCAATTCAATTTTCAATTTCAAATTATTTATTGTAAGTAAGTAAGTTTACAGAGTTGTAGGCACATACGTAAACACACATTTTTACAACGTCAGGTACTTAAAGCTATGAAACAGAGAGATATCTTTATGAACTTATAGGTATAACAAAGACAATAATTTTACGTTTGCATAATAATATAGGTAACCGGTACCTACAATTTTATAGTTGAAAATAAATAAATTTATACACCTTTTTGCATTTCATGTGCCGAGCTCCCAGGCTCTTTTGTCATCCAGATAATCCCTAACACTATAGTAAGCTTTTTTAGAGAGTATATTTTTTACAATTTTTTTGAATTTATTTTCTGATTGATTTGTTAGATGGTTTGGTAATTTATTATATATTTTAATGCTTAACCCTATGAATGACTTGTTAATTCTAGCTAGTCTTGTTGATATACATGCGAGCTTATTTCTATTTCTGGTATTATATAGATGCCCATCACCTAGTTTTCTTTTCTGGCTATAGGTTTTTCTGACGTACATGATGTTCATATAGATTAGCAAAGAAGGCATTGTCATGATATCAATAGTTTTAAAGAGTTCTTTTAGGGAAACTCGAGACCCAAGTTTATAGATAGCTCTAATAGCTCTTTTCTGAAGAATGAAAATGGCCTCTGCATCAGCCGCAGTGCCCCACAGTAGTATGCCGTACGACATAACGCTGTGAAAATAGCTAAAGTAAACGAGGCGCGCTGTGGTAACATCTGTCAGTTCTCGTATTCTGCGTACTGCATAAGCAGCTGAGCTAAGTTTGTTTGACAGTGTACCAATGTGGGGTCCCCACTGCAGTCCCTGATCCACTCGTAGTCCTAGAAACACAGTATCAGATACTAGTTCGAGTTCCTTATTATCTATAAAAATGTTCAGAGCCTTAGAGTTCCTACAAAGGGTGAATTTTATACATTTAGTTTTTTGAGCGTTTAATAACAGGTTGTTTGCACTAAACCAATCATGTATGCTTGCCAGGACGTCATTTATTTCTGAATTAGCACCAATGTGATTTCTTTTTGTGCTGAATATTAAAGATGTATCGTCTGCAAATAGAACTATGTTTGTAAATCTTTCAACAAGAAAAGGCAAGTCATTAATGTATATCAAGAATAGGAATGGGCCTAGTATAGAGCCTTGAGGAACTCCAATATTTACTGGAGAAGCATATGATCTATTTTGGTTAATCACTACCGTTTGATGTCGCTCAGACAGGTAACATTTCAAAAGTTTAAGCGCTGAGGGCCCTACGCCATAATATTGTAGTTTTGAGGTTAGTATATCGTGCCGAACGCAATCAAAAGCCTTGGAGAGATCGTGAGGAGAAGGTGTTGGGGAAGGGTGCTGCCCACTAGCGCGGCCCACGGGGACAGAGTTCAAAGCAACGCCAGAAGGAGTTTCACTGTGGGACGTTGTAGGTGTTGGGGAGGCCCGCTGCCCGGCGGCGCAGCTTGTGGGTACAGAGTTCAACGCAACGCTAGAGATATCACTGTGTGACACTGAGGATGCTGGGGGACCCTGTTGCCCGCCGACGCGGCCATCGGGGACAGAGTTCAACGCAACACTAGGGATACCACTGTATGACATTGTAGGTGCTGGGGGATTCTGCTGCTCGCCGACGCGGCCCTCGGCGACAGAGTTCAACGCCACACTAGATGTATCACTGTAAGACGCTGTAGGTGTTGGGGGAGCCTGCTGCCCGCTGGTTGGTGGAGGTGCTCCGAATGACTGCTTCCTGTGGTCCGGTTTTATGCAGTGTGTGCTGGGTATACCACTTCTCTTGCCCTTTGCCTTGGTGGGATTTTCTTCGTTATGTATATCTTTCTTTGTTTTCATAGGTTTATGTGGTTTTGTGGAGTTTGTGACTTTTTTTCCTACCGTTACTGATATATCTTTCTTAGTCAATATGTATTGTTTAGTTCTTAAATCTAGGTTTTCTCTCTGGAGGTCTATTATTTTATTTTGCAGGGATTCCAGCCTGACCTCAAAATCTATGGTAATTTGGACCGCTTCCGTTCTAAGTTTTTTTTCTAGTTCCTCATAAAGTCTTGAATTGTTTTCCTGTAGCTGAATTATTCTCAGAGCCTCTTCATATTCACATATATTTTCTAATCCTTTTTCTAGTTTCTTGTTTAGGTGATTGTTTTCATTTATAATTTCTTGTAGGTAAACATCCTTTTCTGCCAGTGATTTTTTTAATGTTGAGTTTTGTTGTAGAATTTCTTTGAAGTCTTCTGAGCTTTCATCCAATTCCCTCAAGAGGGTAACATTCTGTTCTTGAACCATTTGTAACTCGTTGGTGAGATTTTTCACTTTGTTTTCTAAGTCCATCCGTGCCGCTTGAGATCTTGTTTGTGCCATGATTCTAACGGGTTTCGTTCAGAGATTGCATGTAATTCGTTTGTTTCCTTGAGCTAATTGTGCTGATGAGACTTTGAAATCAAGGCATTACCAAGTACAAATGAAAAGTACAAGTCATTGTTGCAGCGAGTAGGTTATGAATGTTGGAATGAGCTTGAAGCTCATGAAAGATTATCACTTTACCATAGTGTATCGCACATTTTCGACGTGAATCTTCATAAAATCATAGTTGTTTGTTGAGATAAATTCACATGTTTGTTGTAAACGAGTCAGCAATGAAACATGGCGGTTTTCCTTTGCGGCGGACGAGCCGCTAACAAATTTTGGTTGAATTCACATCTGCCTCCGGTATTTTGCGAAGAAATCACTTACGCATTGTTGTGGATTATTTATAACATATTTAAAGCAAGATTTACTTATTATTTCACTCGAAATCACATTTTTCGGAATTACGTTAGCTCAATGAGTTGTTGACCTCGGAGTTGCCAACTCGGAAAAAAAAATTGTTACAGAGATCGAGACAAAGGGCTACTGGCAAACTGGGCCCTAATTCTACTAAATTAACAGCTTAATTAATAACTTCATCAAAACAATGGTAAAATCATCTTAAAATGGCACATTTTGGCGTTTTACCTTTGATGAAGGAAAACCTGGACATCAGACGTTCCAAATCCCTCCTTATCGTTAAAAAAACTGCTTCATCAGCATTAAATCGGAGCATCCGTTTGGGAGCTCCAAACAGATCATGCTCCGATTTAGAAAAAGTTTTCGGTTTAAAATGTGACATATTCGCGCGTGATCTAAGTTAAGAAAGTATACTATATTAACTCAGTGATGATACCTATTTACGTATAAAGAAAATCGGTGTTGTCGTTCGATGGAGGTTGGTTGGTTTAAAGTAAAATTGTCATCGGTCAACTTACAATAGGCTACTTGACTACTACTGGGAAATAATTCTAACGTATTGTCTGATCAAAATAATGCAAAGTGTAATTAATATTTCTTCAAGGCAAGGTATTAGTTATAAAAGATAATTTTAACGTTTGAATAAAATTATGGCGCGCCAAAACGATAATCTCTGACATGGCTCCGGTGACATGGCTCGATGACGTCGCACCTAACAGTAGAAGAACAACACGCACTTTAAGTAATCTGTGATAGGTGTAACGTCACCAGCGATGCAACCAAACGCACAGAGTTTTCGGTCACGTGACCGTATATCAAAAAAAGTGTGATTTAATCCCGGTTTTTTTACCAAAAATAGGAATATTTTTTAATAAAAATCACCTGATTTCCTAAGCTTTGTTACGTTGTTACTGACTAGGATGAAAACAATTTGCAACTTATTTTCAATGTAGTCAAGTAGCCTATTTTAAAGCCTAAACTAGGTAGGTACAACATTATTTCATCTGTGGTAGGTACTACTACTAGGTAAGTAAAGGTAGAACAAACATCATTTTAAAACATACAAAACTTAGAATAGTCAAAAATAAAAGTGCTTTATTTCCCTTAGAACTTATAGGACCCTTGGACACGTCACAAAATTCAAATTACCTAAGTAAAACAAGGAAATAAAGTGATCACTTTAATTTTGTTTCCTTCAATCTTTTTAAAGTAAAGTAAAGAAGCCTACAAGTAACCTTGTCTTCTAAAAAATCCCAAAAATGGTTTGTCACAACATAAGTCAATTGTTTTTATTTGTTTGTCTAGTGTTAGGTTGATTTGAAATTCTGAAAAACACTGAACTATAGTGTGAGAAAAAAGAGTACACTCCATTTTGTTTACATACTCATCCCGTGGGATGAGTTTAGAGCGGGATCAGCTAACCAAAGAGCCGCTAGTTTTTGAGTTGGAGCAAAACTCGTCCCAAGCTTTTTATCCTCCAGATAATTTGATATTTTGTAGTAGGTAATCATTTTGACAAGTCTGGTACTAGTAAAGTCCAGTGGAAACAAATCCTATTCTATTCAGTAAGAGTGATAAGTATTCTACGTATTAAAATCCATTTGAGCACTATAACTTATGGGCACACATTCCACAATGGGCACTCCCCTATCCCAAACAATCAGCCGGTCAATTTGACAATAGCAATGGCCCCCTACTTTCAAAATATTTATACCGGTCAGGACAATTTCAACTAAGTGCGCTGCTGGACCCCAAAATGTCAATTGAATTGTTCCTGGCAATTATTTTAAATGTGTTTGACGATGGGAACTACGAAATCAATATTCAGTTTGAAATCACAACAGATTTTTTTCTATTTTTAAGTTTATGGTCTCCTAAAGAAACAACAAACGTTACTTTTTTTGCTCGATGTTGATAACGGCAACAGGTAGACGCTTGAAATATTCACAGAATATTATAGTTATATATTCACCTTAAAAATAAATACCTAATTAAATTAAAATAAAACAAATATAACGGAGGGTAACCAACAAACGTGTTTTTTTTTGCCGTTTTTATAGATAATGGTACGGAACCCTTCGTGCGCGAGTCCGACTCGCACTTGGCCGGTTTTATTTTATACTTGGTTAATAGACCTTCATTTGGTCACATTCTCACCTGATGGAAATTGCAGATGTGGCCGACGACGTATCACGAAGGTCTAGAAGATACCTACCTATCACTCTTGTCTTGAAGATACCCTGGAACATCAACCTGGAAGACTGGCATTTGCCCTGCAGTGGGATTATGCGGCTAAAAATACTAGTAAATATCAACTTTATTATTTTAAAAAATAACCCAACAGACCCAATGTTACCAACTGTAACTGGACTTGCTTAATGAGTAAAATGAATTATTCTGAAATTAATTACTAAACTAAATACCTACCTATCTCAAAATAGTAATACAACTTAAGATAACTTTGCAACGCCAGATGCCGCAAATCTTGCAATGTACACGACATTGAAACTTTACTTAACTTACAGCGACATCTATTGATGAGTAGCAGAACTAAACTTAAGTATAAAACATCTATACTACCTTTTAGCTATGCTCGTGAAAACTGTTCTACAATGTAATAAATTTGTTTTTTTTATTTTAATTTGTTTTCTTTAGAAATACGGTTTTTTATATACATTTTACTAAAGTTTTCCTTTGTAACATATTTCTGGTTGAAAAGTCTTCGAACTTAATAATGGGTTCACATTATTGATTCATAACCTTTTATATGGAGCTCTATGTAACATAGAAGTAGGTACAGTCAGCTGCGAAAACATGTATACACTACCATGTTGTGAAATTTGACTGAATAGTAAGTGTATAGTCATTGTGAAAATCGTATTCTGACAAGAACGATGACTACTTAGTGTGATAAACGTGTGCGTAGACTTTTATATAATAAGTTCCGAGTAAAATAAAAGTGAAAACTTGGAAGTGTATACATATCTGAGCTGGTGACTGTACCTACCCTAGGTACTTATGAAAACCCTGATAATGATAACACTCCCATTATAATAAGTAGTAAATCCTATTTATTAACAAAGAAAATTACAATCAAAAAATTATAGTAACAAATTAAAACTAGTATTTACAATTGAAGCAATTGAGCTAAATGCAGACTGTTGCAAACAATCTACAGGTAGTTCAACTGATTCATAACAATAACAGTCGGATACCAGCGTCCCCAAGACGCTGGCTGCATTGCCCCGCCGTATGTCAATGCTGATGATGCGCTGCGCCAGATACACGCCAGCTCTCGGGTCACGCGTCGCTTCGACCAGATGCTCAGATATTACCCGGAGCATCTCGGTAGTCTCGACTCCAATGCATTTGCTCCCCGCAAATGCGCAGGCTCTGTCGAGACCTGCATATTTGTTTATAATAATCTGTTAATCCTAGTAGTTCTAGATAATCGATAATGTAAATAAATAAAATAAATAAAAATAAAATAATGTAATAACAAAACGGTATCCAACAAGACTTAAAGGCAATTGGAGTGACCGGTAGGCAGGAAAAAGCCAAGAATAGAATCGAATGGAGAAATTTACACGACCAGACCAAGGCGGCTGTAGAGTCAGGATGATGATGATGATATGTTTATTTATTTATTGAGTAACTAACACGATTAAAACTAACCAATTACAGTAGTCACTTAAGATTAGATATGAAATAAAAATAAAATCAAAATTATTATAAGGCTAAAATACAACATACCTATTTAAATAAATCACATAAATTGTTTTAATCATTAGTTTACCTACCTATACATAATATGTAAACTATATATATATATAAATACCTATTATATTTTATTCACATCATAGA
Organism: Eupithecia exiguata; assembly: GCA_947086465.1. Lineage (NCBI taxonomy): Eukaryota > Metazoa > Arthropoda > Insecta > Lepidoptera > Geometridae > Eupithecia > Eupithecia exiguata. Next base: position 6,538,423 of record OX352247.1, on the reverse strand, counting down.
TTGATTTTCACAAATAAATTATCTAAAATAATTAAGTTTATAAAGCCTAATGAACAGTAAAACAATATTGGTAGTGATTCTGTTGACACAAAACTTGAAATAAAGTATAGAGTTTAGGTAGGTTAAAAATTTTCCGAATTGAAAGAATAAGAAAAAATGTAAACGGTATGATTATATTATTGGGTTCGATTCCCGCCTTGGGACAAATGTTTGTACGATCTGCAGATATTTGTTCAGGGTTTTCTGGTCGTTTTCTATGTACCTATATAGTATACTACCCATATAGTAAAAATATCATATCGGTGTATTGTATAGTATCATGTATACCTAATAATATCAGATAACTAGTATCCATAACACAAGCTCTGCTTAACTTGGGGCAGATAATGCTATGTGAATTGTCCAGCATTATTTATTTATTTATTTTATAATTATTAGTATAGATAGTATAGACACGTGATCGTAACGTGACGTCTTATTATAATTTTGTATGTGATCTGCGTAGAACAGTTCCCCGTCCGCACGATAGAGGCGCTCTACGTGCGCTCTACCAAAAGGTATGGAAAAATTACAAGTCATGATCATATCTCAGTAGGTACCTTCCCTACACATAATTTGTACTTTGACTTTTATAAAATGTTGATCGATCATCAAAGCTAGCTCTGACACGCAAACTCCAGCGCAGCAGCAAACACAACGCTAACAATCAACGTAATACACAATACAACTCACAGGTGGCGCTGATGAGCCTTTGACAGTGCTTTGTTAACGCATTCACTGCCAAGTCTCGGCAGTGCGACCCGCAAGAGCGCGCCGCCGCGCCGTGCCGTCCCGCTACACGAAACTCATGAAAGTGTTAACCGATTTCGAAAAAAGGATTCTATTTTCAAAATCGGTTCTATTTTCAGTGAAGATTCTATTTTAATACGTGTATTTTGAACGTTTGACGATTTCTTCATCTACATATTTTGATGATTCTTTTGCTATTGGATAGATGATGATCCTGAGATGGTTTGACTCTCTTTTATATATGACACATAAACAAAGAGCCATAAACTATTTATCGTTATCAAAAATTATGCTTGGCTGAAATGGTGTGTTTCTTTTTGATCTTAATTTCTTTTTTTTTTCTTATCTTTAGTCTGGGGTAAGTAAGTACACTGTAAGTAGGTTCTTATTTCGCCTTGTAGGTACATTGTAGTTAGGTAGGTACCTATTAGTGATCTCGGACGGTAAATTACGAAGTAATAATTTCAAATCAATTTCACAGTAGTGCTCGTTATGCAGAAAATATCTGAAACCCAGCAAAATTCCTTGTTTATTTTTATCTAAGCTGAAACCTATTCACAAATTTTCACGTTTATGTGTATCCTTTCAATAGATTCACAAATAAATTTCACTGTTTATTTATTTATTTGGGAAACAAAATCCACAGCTCTTAAATCTAGATGATACAACACTTATAACGATACCGACAGCCAAAAAAGGATTTACATTTTACAAAATTAAAATTAAATTGACTATCACTAAAACTTATACATAAACTAAAAATAAAAGCTATAGCCTGTTCTTATGCGTTAAATCTTACAAACCTACCCTTGTACATACTTATATTTGTATTTCACTATATTAATTTACAATTAGCTATAATTGCTGTTGTTTGTTGTAAATCTGTAAATATTTCAAAGAGTGAAATAAGGTACCTACCTTGAAGAGATATTATAACGAGTAAACAAGTACCTAGGTACTAACTCGGGAAAGCTTAACTTTTATATATCTGCCATTTAGTGAGGTTTTTGAATATATTTGCCAGTTTTGCAAACATATTCGTCGATCATTTTTGATCTAGTGTCCATGTTCTGAATTCTGTTTAAGTTAATTTTAAATTGAAAAGAAAATACAAATTAAGTAGGTTCAAATATTTAGATCAAATGATAAAAATACAAAATAAATAATGTGTTTTTCTATCCTTCATGATACCAACATAATTAGTTGGTAGATATGCGACAAGAATAACAATAGACCGGCCTATCGAACTTGTTTGTATCTGACCTCTCGAATTATGACAGAACCGAGAACCTTACTCAAAGTAGGTATCTACGTTGATAACTTCACGCATTACTCAAATGATAACAATATAAGATAAAGTAACTTGTAGGTATACCTATTATGACTAAATTAAATAGACAGAAATACACCCTTTCCCATCTTCTGAACTGTGCTTCTGAGAAGTGTTATTCACAAACGGTTACTCGGCGAAGCGAGAAGTGAACGCGTAAAAACACTTATCGGATATAATAACACCATTATTTATGTCCAGCACTAGTACAGAGCGAGCCAGCGCTAAGGGCGGTCATAGCGACGCAGACAGAGCAACATATAAACAAAATGAATGCTTACACAATCGCCATCGGGTTGTTGTTATTCCGGAGTTTCGGACAGACACGGTTCATCACAGAAGAATACTCAAGACTGAAGCAGGACATCATAGAACTAGAACTACAGCAGTCTCTTGGAGGAACACTAGTTTTGGATGAAGATGAGTTACAAGCTAACGATGTGCTAATGAAATGGAAGAACCAAGAAGTCGATGATGAGTTTAACAATCCGCAACATGAAGAGTTTTGGGAGCGCGCAAAAAAGTCCAAAGTTTACGAGATAATACGGAGAATGCCGAAAGGAGCCGCTCTGCACATCCATAGCAGTTATATGCTGGATGTAGACAGCATGATTGTTCTGACGCACGAGTACGAGAGCAATTTGTACGCGTGTTGGCACACTAATTTAAAATTGCAGTTTTCCGACTCCCTTCCCACTGGACCTTGCCCAGTCAATTGGTCTCTACTCAGCGAGTTACGGAACAATTCCGATGATACACAAGCGTTTGATGATAAACTCAGAGGACATCTTTGTTTGGTCTGCGCAACACAGACTACAACAGAAAACAACAAACAGCACACGAGCATCAACGATGTGTGGAAAAAATTCGAATCGATACACAAAACTATCAAATCGCTCATTAGTTTTCGGCCTGTGCGTGAAAAGTATTTCTACAGGTCTTTGGAAAAATTGTACGATGACAATGTTAAGTACGTGGAGATCAGAAGTGGGTTGAGCGCCCTTTACGAGCTAGACGGAACTGTACACGAGAGAATGTACATGGCGAAATTGTACAAGAACATTTCTGATGAATTCATAAAAACATACCCAGATTTTATGGGTTTCAAATTTATTTTAACGTCATATCGCGGCACGACGAATGAAAACGTCCGCCAACACATGGAGTTAGCGAAGGAATTGAAGCGAGAAATGCCCGAAATTTTCGCCGGTTTCGACTTAGTGGGTCAAGAGGATCTGGGACGCCCGCTGGTCGACTTCCTGCCGGAATTCAAGGCGGTGACAAACGAAATTGACTTCTATTTCCACGGAGGAGAAACTAATTGGTTCGGGACATCGAGTGATGAGAATTTAGTGGACGCTATACTTCTAGGTACTAAGAGAATAGGCCACGGATACTCGTTGCTAAAGCACCCGGGTCTGCTTAGCATTGTGAAACAAAGGGATATTCCGATAGAAGTGAACGTGGTGTCGAATGAAAGATTGTCTTTAGTGAACGACGTCAGAAACCATCCATTGGCTACATACTTGGCTTTGGACATGCCTGTGGTTCTATCTAGTGATGATCCTAGTGCGTTTAGGACGGATCCGCTTTCTCATGATTTTTACGTAGCGTTCGTGAGAGTGGCAAGTAAACGATATGATTTAAGAATGTTGAAGACACTAGTCTTGAACTCTATAAAGTACAGCGCATTAGACATTGCTGGGAAGGATAAACTGTACAGTACCTTCAATGACGATTGGAGCAAGTTCATAAAAGGTTTGATTTTGACGAGCGATTGAAAGGACATTGAACTGTGAGAAGTGAAGGGCAGAAAAGTGACAGTCGTATAGCACTGGACATAGGTACTTTTTATGTAAATCTACGTACGTAAGGTTTGGCCTACTAAATCTATGCTCTGATTGCCTAGTATTCAGAACAATCCTGGTGTAGCACCTCTTAATGTGTTTTCGTTTTGAAGTCCAGGGATGTTATAAATCTAGTGATTGAGAAACTCGAAGGGTTAGTATTTTCAGCTGGTCTTTTTTTCCATTTAGTGCGCCAGTGCTTTGATGCTATATAAAGTTACTCTAAATTTATTTAGCTGTCATAAGTTTTTTTTAGAGTACAAATACCTATGTACGAAAATAACATAGTGGTATAACCTAATACTGTAGTAAAACAGAATAGTTTGAAAATTATCTTCCATATAACATTTTATGTACCTTTAGATTTACCACGCTTAAAATGGTTTTTTTACTGCAATATTTTATTACTAGGTAAGTTGCTATTTATAATTTATGATAATGCAATAGGTAGCTATTTTATAAATGTCTTAATTGTAAACCGTAGCCAATAGTGTCCGACTGCCTTAGACGAAATCCAATATGTAAATAACAAAGTGACATTATTCTTCATAATAAAATTATCTTCATAAAATGGAACAATGAACTTTTTTGTTTTACATACCTTTATCTACTCTAGCTTTCTTAACAATCATCTTGAAGTAGTCTTATCTCTGACTATAAATATTTTTAGGGTTCCGTACCCAAAGGGAGAAAACGGGACCCTAATACTAAGCCTCCGCTCAACTCCGCTGTCTGTCCGTCTATCCATCAACGGGCTGTATCTCATGAATCGTAAAAGATATTCTCTGCTTCACTATTGCATACATTTTTTTATCCGGGGATACTAAAAAAAATGGTTAACGTTGGTTTAAACCATTTTTTTTGTGAAGCAGAGATTAAACGAAAACTAAGAAAAGCCGAAACGAAAATCATAGAAAACAGAAGCACACTCACAAGACTAAAACATATTTTTTAGGTTTCCGTACCCAAAGGGTAAATAAAAAACGGAACCCTATTACTAAGACTCCGCTGTCCGTCTGTCACCAGAATGTACTCATGAACCGTGATAGTTAGACAGTTGAATTTTTCACAGATGATGTATTTCTGTTGCCGCTATAACAACAAATAGGTAGGTACTAAAAACAGAATTAAATATAAAATTATTACTTAAATTAAAATAAAAAAATCATTTAAGCGGGGCAAAAAATTGCATAATTTTTTTTGCCGTTTTTATAGATAAACGGCAAACGGAACCCTTCTTGCGCGAGTCCGACTCGCGTTTAGCCGGCTTTATTCTTTGAAATTGAAAATTCAACTTTGTCTTACTCAAACGTAAATTTATCACTTTCGATCAAAAATTTATATCTTGCATTACTGTTAGAAAGCTGACCATTTTATACAAGAAATAACTGTTTATAGGTCATACTATGAAAACAAAAGAAACGTTAAAAATCATCATCTACGGGGAACATGCATGGGGTATTTTTGAGTACCCCGGGGGTGAGGCATTCATTTTTATGACATCAATGTTTGGTCCACCTTGTAGGTATATAGAATCTCCTCCTTTTTTTGGACGTCGGGTAAAAACAAGATTATTTCGTTGCGTCATCAGCAACTCTCATCGACCAACAATATTATTGTGACTGTCACGGTATAGTTTATTGGAATGATCGACGTGTTTGATAAGAGGTCGGACTATATTTATCTACTCAAGAGCGCTTGAAAAATGTTAAAGAAAATTAAAGAAGTAGGCTTTATTTCTAATTTTTTTATCATTATACAACTACAAGCGGCTTCGCACGCGTTGTTTAAGGTTATTTCTATCCCATGGGACAGTTCCCATGGGATAGAAATAACCTTAAACACAGGGTTTAACATAGGCTACTTTTTGTCCCATAAATCAGTATTTATGGGACAAAAAGTAGCCTATGTTACTCTCCATCCTTTCAACTAACTCTATGCCAATCTTCTCCAAATCCATGAAACTGATGGATATAAATTTTTTCATAAATATTGTTGCGTCTTGTAGTACTGTTATAAAAAAAACAAGAGCTCTCTTATTACCTCCTATGTTATAAAAATGAAAACTGTAACATCCTGTATAATCATTTCTTTTGGTAGTAATACTTTTTTAGGGTTCCGGACCTCTAAAGGAAAAAAGGAACCCTTATAGGATCACTTCGTTGTCCATCTGTCTGTCCGTCTGTCAAACCTCTTTTCTCAGAAATGTGTGGGAGGTATCGAGTTGAAATTCACATCATGTACTCAGGTTTGTAATCTCTTGGAGCCGCAATATAAGTCAAACTTCTATGTCAACGGTATCAAAAGGTACAGCCGTTTATGCCCTATTGTCTTTAATTTTTCAGGGGTATCACATACACACAAAACCTATAGGGTACTTGCCGTTGACCTAGAATCATTAAATTTGGCAAGAAGCAAGGTCTTATAGCACAGGCACCTAAAGGAAAAATCTGAAAACCGTAGCTTGGTTGTTAATTTACAAAAAAAAAAAAAATTATTTATTTAGGTTTTTATTTAAGTTTGTACGGAACCCTTGATGCGCGAGTCCAACTCACACTGACGTTTTTTTATGTACCTACATAATCACAATACTTTGCTCATCTACAAAAAATTTCACACATCAGTTAGGATCTGTATTAGTACCCATACATAACATAAGCTCTACCTAGCTTGGGGTAAGTTGATGCTGTGTAAATTGTCCAGCATTTGTATTATTATTATAACTTGACTAATATCGGCAGACGATAAGGATCGACATAACCATGGGCATATAAGTCTGATCCAACCCCAAGACTGTGTGCGCTTGCTGCAATCAAAGTTTAAAGACCGACGGAAGGTCGAGATTATACTCAGACAGAATCAAACGTAGTTCGAATATCAGAACGTCATTATCATACTTAGGTACTGTAATCAACTAATATTATTAACTAGTGTGTGCCCCCGGCGGCGCTCGCTTCGTTTCTATGGCAACATCCTGGGTCTCTTCATGAATAAGAATTATTTATTGTAAAAAGTGAAACATTATGTACTCGTAGTTGGTCTTATTAACTATTTTATAAATTCTTCAACAGTTTGTCCTTTCGGACATACAATAATTTTATTATTAAACTTAAATTTAAAGAAATTGTAGGTACCTACTTTTCTATCGGATAACAATAATAGGAACCCAATGTCAATATTTATCTAAACTTTGGAGGGGTTATGTCAAAGTATTCTTTAATGTTACAATCGGTTTTTGATGTTAGATATTTTCGTAATTTTATTTTAAACATATTAGGTATCTTCTATTTCTTTATTTTGAAGAAAATTTGTTTATATATAAATTTTCTTCAAAGCAAGAGTGAATAGGTGTCTTAGATAGACTAATCTATATTATGTATATCGTATCGTATCTATACGTATTATTTGATAAGTATTATCATATATTGTAGATACATACCACACAAAAACAGAAATAAATGCTACGAGTAGATGAAGTACAAAGGCGGCCTTATAAAGAAAGAAAGCAAGAAAATACATTACAAAAGTACATGGGTATTTCGTTACAAAAACAGAAATATGAGAAGTGAACAACATTATTTATTTATGACTGTATATTATATATACAAATAGTAGACTTATTAACAAAGAAAATTACAATCAAATACTTAATAGAATTAAATTAAAACTAGTATTTACAATGGAAACAGTTGAACTAACTGCAGACAGTTGCAACTTGCAAGAATAGTAACAAACAAGCAAGCATAGTATTACATATACAAAATCGTTTATTCGTCTCTCTTAATCGTTTATATAAAAATGTCTTTTTTTTTTTAATTTTTGTGCACCCTACGGCGTCCCATAAGTGTGAAAACACATACCTACTTAGATTATAAGATTTTGTAGTGTAATATTTTTAGCCTTCATGTGATTTTCACGTATGATGCCCTTTTGTAAATAAATAAATTAGTAACAATTCAAAATTCAAAGTGCTTTATTTCCTTTAGACCTTACGGACACGTCACAAAACTCGGATTACATAAGTAAAACTAGGAAATAAAGTGATCACTTTGATTTTTTGTCCACTTCAATTTTTTTGGTAAAGTAAAGAAGCGAACAAGAAACCTTTACCTTGTCAGAATGTTCGTTTTCGAGTTGGAGCAAAACTCGTCCCAAGCTTTTTTATCCTCTAGATAATCTGATATTTTATAGTAGGCCTTTTTACAAAGGATGTGTTTAACAATTTGTTTGAATTTATTTATTGACTATTTTTGCAACTCACTTGGAGTTTTGTTGTAGAATCGTATACATTGCCCTAAATAAAGTTAGAACTCGTCTACCGTGGTAACTTAGCTACATGTTAGCTACAATGAAACTTAGCTACATGTTAGCTTCTTAGATAGATAGATAATTCTTTATTGTACCACACAAACACAGAAAACAGTACAGAAATGAAAGCTATGAGAAGAAGTACAAAGGCGGCCTTATCGCTATGAGCGATCTCTTCCAGGCGACCTTGGGATGGACTGGACATGTACGAACAAAAAAGACGGTGGCACTTGAAAAGAGAAATTATAAAATAATTATATAATACTAACTCTACTAAATATTTACATAACCTACAAAAAACAATAAACTAATACGAACATAAAATAATTTGCTTAGCTTTGTAACGATAGGTAATGCTCTGTAATGGTAATGCGCTGGTTCTTCCCATATTTTAAACTTAAAGTAGGTACTGTACATTAGTATGTACATAATGTGATTAATATCTAGCTTAGCTACTTAAATTAAATAGACGACCGATGTGGCGCAGTGGGCGAAGGTCTACCTGCGACGCAGGAGGTTGCGGGTTCGATTCCCGCCTCGGGTCAAATGTGTGTACGATCTGCAGACATTTGTTCAGGGTATTCTGGTCGTTTTCTATGTATAATAAAAAATATCTATCTGTATTGTATTACGTATATCAGTTACCTAGTACCCATTACACAAGCTCTGCTTAGCTTGGGGCTAGATAATGTTGTGTGAATTATCTAGCATTAAAAAGAAATCTAGAAGGTAGGTACAGCATAGAAATCTATAGGAAGTAGGTATGATACATTTTTATGAGAACTATCTAAGATACTCGACTTAGATTGGTGTACAGTACAGGTACGTACCTACACCAATCCTTAGCGGACTGATGCACAATTACATGGGTCGATAAAGGCTCATCATTATGCCGCTTAAAGCTGAAACTAATAGCGGCGGTGGTTTTCAGACAGACTTATCGCTATGAGCGATCTCTTCCGGGCAACCTTGAGATGGACTGGACACGTCTCGTAGTAGTGTTTTCTTCTCCTTCGGGATACATGGCCATGTCGTCACTTCCCGTCAGATGAGGTCTGGACAAACGAAGGTCTACTGATTAAAAAAAAGGTTATTTCTATCACATAGGAACTGATTTATGAGTATTTTAAGATAAATGTTATCAAGAATGTATCACTGATGTAGGTATCTTACATATTTTCCCCGCTCATTGCTTGATTTAAGCCGCTGTTCCACCCCGCCACGCATGTATAGGTATGTGATAACGTCCACTGCAACCCACGAACATGTTACGCACGAATACGAGTTTAATGGCGTCGTTGCTACACGCTTGGCTTAATCGAATATGGTACCCACGCAGCTCAACGCTGACAACGCTATGCACGCAGTACACGTAAACCGATAACGCCGAACCATGTTGTCAAACAAACGAACCAACGCAGCTAAAATGCGCCGCGTGGCGTGCATAGCGTGCGTGGCGGTGGGTTTTCGTTTTTAATTCTTAAACAAATGTTGTTTTCACTCATCCTTTACAAGGTATCGACAGTTTCCACAACAGCGGACAGTAAAGCTAAATAACTTTACTCTTTTTGGAGTGCCCACGACGCAAATTCCGTCAAGCCCTTGGAGTAGTAGCCCTCTAGCCCTTGTAGCTGCGGTCAGCCTCTGAGACCCGACCTACGGGATGATTTAAGGTATTCACCTTGGCAGTGAATGTCTTAAATCATTCGTGGACGTAGAAGCCGAAGTTACGCTGATGATGCAGAGACTGCTAATGATTAGGTTTGATGCGCATGAGATGGTAGAGTCAACGATGCGTCAAGACGGCGGCTGCGCGTTGCAAGGCGTGAAAATTCACAGTTCAGCATTATTTAGTTTGTAGCACTAATTGGTGACGATTTGATGTGTTAAGGTGGATCTGGGTTGGTGGACAAAAAATTGAAGCGAACAAAATCAATAACATTTTGTTTCTTAGTAGGTATATTCTAAGGTTATTTTCGCGAGAACTCATAATAAAACACTGTTTTTACCGGATTGATCGCGTATATTTTATATTTTGTTTATAACCTGACGTTCGGAGGCTTTTCAGCTTCCATGGTCACAGGCAGAGTGAGGTGACATTGATGAGGTGGTGAGGTGAAAAGCCTCCGAAACGTCAGGTTATAAACAAAATATAAAATATACGCGATCAATCCGGTAAAAACAGTGTTTTATTATTTTGTTTCTTATTTGATAATAATTACTATTTATTAAGCTGTTTATGTATAAAATTTGACTTGTCTAAGTGCTTATTTTGTAAGCCTAAAGAAATAAAGTTATTGAATTTTGAATTTTGTTTCGAAGTCTTTTGAATGTCTGTCTTGATTATGATTCTCTCATATTGATAAGAGCCATGAAGGCGCTTATCAGAAGAGGTCTAAGTCCAGCAGTGCCCTATTCGTTACCTACATCTACAGTATGCTGTAGTTACGAATGTGCTTCTCTTGGATCTACAGTTTATTTTGTGTCGTCGTATGGCCACCCAGATCGCAGGATCTCAACCCCATGGGTATTTTTCGGTACCTACACCGCGATGGAAAATATCTAGACCGAAAAACTTTAAAAAATAAAATCCGCACGTTTTATCTTTAACTTGGTATAAAATACTTACTAATTTTCTTAATGTAGGTAATATATTTTAATTTTATTTTCAAATCGTAATTTTTGCCACGGGACACCCTGTACTATCTAATGATTCAACCACTTTTGACTTGAATGATTGTCATAGCACCGAATCTAGAGTCAAACTCATGAATCAAAAGAATGACTCATCAAGCCTCAAACTGAGTAGGTACCTTTTACCAGGTTTCATTATTATTTTATTAGTTTTTGAAACTTACATAGGTACATTCATTACTTATTTTCATTTTCAATCTGTACCTTAGACACGTACATTAAAGTTGCTTTTGATCAGTAAACGCAAACGCAGCAAATACCTAAGCGTACCTACTGAAAAATTCTTTTATTATATTTTCCTTCACGCGGCGAGAAGCCACTTACCTACTCCCGGGGTAGCCATATTAAGTTTATTCCAGCGTTTTAGATGTTCCAAGTTCCTATAATAATATTCAAAGCTAAAACCACCTTTCCAGCGCAGCGTGTGGATGACACTTTAGGGCTCTACCGATGAAGCAAATTAAGCCACATTTACACATAACGCAGTCATGGTCAATTTATAGGCAACTCATTAGAGAGTTCATAAATTACTGAAATTGACGGCTGAGAGTGATGCAGACATAAATAAACAACGTTACGAGTAGGTACATTTTAGTTTTTTATTTGGGACATTGTTATACATAATGTTAGCTTTATACTCCAGCCGATCTATACAATATTGTAAACCACAGCACAAAAATTCACTTTATTACCAGGCAAAAAGGATCCATAGACAAAATTGCAGACTAACACAGTACAAAATTAAGGACAGTAAAAAAAATATTTTCATCCCCCCCATCTCGGAAAGAGATATTTTTGCTCTTCGATAGCCGAGTGTAAAAGCCGTTTTTATCCGCTAGAGGATAAAGTAAATTGAATTTAGAATATCGTGCACACGATGATGTGAGGTCTGGGATGGGATGAAAAGTTATGTGTTGCACTCGAGTGCAAAGTTTTTTTACCTCGTGCTCTTTTGATTCCCTCACCAACGCTCAGGATTTAAATTTTTGAATCAATTTTAGGATCCTTTCTTTGCTCGGTCATCAAATTTGAGCACGCGGTCAAAAAGCTACTTTGCACTCTTGTATAACAAATAACTATTTTGCGACTTGTTTATGAAAATAATTGTAACCATTATACATTAAAGGAAAGTTTTCAAATCAACAAGCACCTACCTAGTGACAATTCTGACAAAAGGTTCAGTATGGGAGCTAAATTTATAAAAATTGTGTACCTATGTTGAATTTGGCTGGAGCACCAATAGGAACAGGGATTAATGGGTGCTAGAGACAAAAAAAATACAATGAAAGAAGTATAATAAGGAAAATCTAATTCTAATCTAAGAAAGATAACATGTCAGGTCAAAAATGTCGTAGGTTTCTTATCTCAATTGGAAACACTTATCAACTAAATGGGAAGTATAATATTAGCCAAAATGCATACCGTCACTCATTTAAAACATGTAGGTACAAGTTTTGTTACGATAACAATTAGATAAGGTTCCAACTAAAGAATGTTAGATTATCAACGTAGCAGGAACGAGAAAACACGATTAGCTAATAGACCTAACTAGGTAATTCAAAATGAATCAGGTTATCTAAAATGGTTTTTCTCAAAAATAGTGATGACATAGAATTACAACATCATTAAGAAAAAGTTAAAAAGTCTACATAAAAAAAAACTACGAATACCTACCTACATACTTGTCATAGAAATGAGTTTGTCATTCAATAAATCGGCGTGTATTAAAACACTTATGTACAGCAGGTTTTTCAAACGGTTGTTATTTTTGACAATAGTTTAATCTTTTTGCTAACCTCTAGTGCGTGGAGGATACAAGATTGGGTTAGTTGATAAAATAAACAAAAGTCAATCAGGATAAGTATTATGCTATATTAGTGCTTTGTATAGGAGTGTATCCCTCTGCGTAAACCTGAGTTTTGTATATTTTACGAACCTTGTCTATTTACAAGTCTTGGTTCCTCCACACAAGCAATAATAATTAATATTTGAATAGAAAAATGTTACTATTGTGTTGACCAATTCGCTACTGACAAACTAGAATAACGTGACCTTAAGATGAAACAATGACTAGCTGACCTCAAATTCCTGAAAGTGGGTTTGGAAGGTTTTTTAAGTTTCACGGGATAAATAGTCATCCCTCGGGAATAAATTGATGGAACCACCTCGGAATCAGTCTCTATCCAAGAGTGAAAAAATCAGCTAAATCGGTTACCCATTGATGGAAATATGAAATAACATATAATACATAAAAAATAACATACAGCCAAAAAAATATCATAAATGTTAGATAGCTAAGCTTGATCCTATCATTCGATTTATGACAGAGAAAAGTTACGCCTAGTTAATAATATGACTTCGGTTGAACATAAACAGAATGATTTGTCGAAGGAATCAAATTCCATAAGCCATGAAACAATCATTTTTTTGTTTTTCATTTATTTATGTTTCTCATTAAGTACTAAAATTATCTTAAAGCTAACCTAAACCGTAATTCGGTTTGTCCGTAAGCCTCTTAGTCTCTATGATATACCTAATAAAATGTACTAGTATGTACCTACTAACAATTTAAGTAAAATACAGACATTACATTTCATTATTTGACATTACCCAAATCACCACTGACCACAGCTTCGATAAACCTTGCCCAGCGGTTTTCGAATTCAGTGACCAGCTTTTTCTTATCCTCATATGAGCTGTAGTTCAAAGAATTCAGCGCCAACTTTTTCAAGAGCCTCAAATCTGAATGTCTGCTTGCGACTCCAACAAAGGCTACGTAGAAGTCATGAGTTATTGGATCTGCCTCCCAGACCCCAGGATCATCACTGGATAAAACAACTGGGACGTCTTTGGCCAAAAACGATGCAAGCGGATGATTTCTAACATCATCCACCAATTTCAGCACAGCGTTAGATAATACATTCACTTCTATCGCTATTTTTCTTTTCTTCACTTCTTCTAGCAGTAAAGGATGTTTGACTAGTGCAAAAGCATGTCCTATCCTCTTGGTATTTAGGACTATAGCGTCGAGCAGATTCTCGTCTGAGCTCGTTCCATACCAATTTGTTTCGCCTGCGTGGAAGAAGTAGTCTAGTTCTTTTCCTGCTGCCAGAAATTGAGGCAAGAATTCATTCAAAGGCGTTCCTAAATCTTCTTGGCCTACTAAATCGAAGCCAGCAAAGAAACCTTGCAGTTTACTTTTCAATTCTTTAGCTGTTTCTATGTATTGGTTGACCGTATCTTTTCCTACTAATCTTAAGGGAGCATAAATAAGTTTAGCACCTTGGAAGTCTGGATAATCTGTTACGAAACGATCGACAACACTTTTGTAGGATTCTGCAGTGGCTATTGTATCGTAAACGTTGCCGTCTAAATCGTAAAGTTGTGGCAAAATACTCCTTATTTCCATGTACATAATGTTTTCTTCTCTCAACGCCTTCAATGTATCGTAGAAATATTTTGCCCATACTGGCTTGTAGGTGAACAGTCCCGAAGAAGCTATGAAATACTGCTGAAACTTCTGCCATACAACGTTGACATCCGTATAAACTTCGTTTGGGTTATCAACTACTATGGTAAAGTGTTTTCTTAATTTAGCGTCAAATTTCGCTACGTTTCCAAAATCGGACGAGTATCTTGCGTCTTTCATGAGAATCCACTGAGTTTTACAAGGCGTTGTTGGTGTTTTCTTGGAAAATTTAAACTGAACGGAATTATCATCAAAACAAACATATAAATCTTCCATATAGGTAAGCCCTAGTACATAATCAGGGCTCAGAATTCCTGTATCATGGGCATGAAGCATAGCACCTTTCGGCATCATTTGCAATATCTTGAACAGCTCCTTTTTTTTGATATCATCTTTATATTCAAAGAAATGCTGTCCCAAATTGAAAACATGCTTAGGATCTAATGCTTTTTCTAATTCCTTACACTTAAGGTCCATTATAATTTGGTTGGCCTTCGTTTCACTTGCACTAAGCACAATATCACTGCCAAGCATCATTTTAAGTTCATTGTTCAACAGTTTTTCTCTCTCTTTGTTGATATTTTCGATCAATTCAGACATGATTGGAATTTAAGAGTTGAGTAAGAGGTGAACGCAGTCTACTTTACCAATGTCAATGGCCGAATGGCAAACAATCTAATCACCTACATAAATGTGTCAATTATCAGATAATGTAATGTGAAGTAAGGTCATACATAATCAATGGTTTAAATTCAAGACACGCGCTAAGGTTATTAAACACCGTGCATTTTAAATTGATTTTTAATGTTTGGTCCCTGGTTTAGGTACGGGTTTATTTATTCTCTTTCTTTTGCCTGAAATAAGACTGAACATTCCAACAAATCTCGGACACCAAAGGTTTTTTTTATTGTAACTTGATTTTGTTAAAAAATTTATCACTGTTAATTATGAAAACATAAGGCTGATTTGTTAAAACTAAACAATGAATAATAAATAGCTTTTGTGACTTAATTTGATTTCATTTTATTCCAGTTAAGTGTTCGCACTTACCCCACTCTCTCCTATTTATTTATTTCATAGTTACCAAGACAAACGGTGCAAGTGTTGGATCATTACAATGATTTAATACCAAACTGGGGTAAAACCTCAGATTGTGTTTATTTGGTTATTCTACCCAGTAGGTTAGTTAAACAGAAATGTATTTGGCTACAAACAAACGTGATTATTTAGCGCGCTCTTGATCATCGTTACTTTTTGTTGGTCACAAATTGACTGCAAATTGTACATTTATATTTTATTTATGGAAAATTGGTGCTCAGCAATTTGAATAAGAGCGTAATGTTAAAAAGTAAAGTGCCAACACGTACTTCAACTATAACGATTTATCTATGTAGGTACTAGTACTATGTACTATACCTATGTACTTACTAACAAGTCACACACATCCGATCAAAACTATGAAAATATGACATTTAGAGATTTCAGCAGGTGTACAGGCCAGTGTGTAGGTACAGGGATAACCTATTCGACCTTAGTAAGACAGACAGGCAGACGAAACAAATTGATCAAAAGGCCAATTTCAAAGAGAACATTAGTAACACTACCTACCTATCATTTTACACAATGTCACATAGAAGGTATATCAGTGACATTGTGGAAAATCTACTAGTTCTGTGCTACTAGGCACCAATATGATTTCCGATTAAATTTTTTTCATGGTGGCCATGTTATAGCCATATCTATCACACACATCACACTGGCGATTTTAAAGCGATCCGATTGCGGAGCGATCACGCCGCGAAGACGTAGCGATTTAGAACACCTTTGAAGCCAAAGGCGCTTATCGCGGCGGCGGCGTTGCGGCGGCATCGTCGCGGCGTGTTCGCTGTTAGTCAGGGACGCAATTTTGACGGTTTCACCCGCGTAGTTGCCGTTCCTCTGGGAATTCCGGGATAAAACATAGCCTATGACACTCCCTGAAAAGTAAGCTTTCTAATGGTGAAAGAATTTTTGAAATCGGTCCAGTATAGTTTTTAAGTTTATTCGTTACATACAATAATACAAATCTTTCCTCTTTATAATAATAGTGTAGAACATAACAAATATATATCTGCAAATACAGCTCTGCTTTGCTATGACGAAAACGGTTCGCTTTTTCAGCACGCGCAAGGAACCCTACTTTTATCTCAGGCACACTTTCGAATATTGCACTCTCCCTAGCAATGCGTGGATAGCCCTCAGATCAGAGCTGTCATTAGAAGATTAAAGGAAAAGGTGGTAACTCATGTCATGCACTGCGAGTCTGATTAGGTAAGTAGATGCAGGCAGGTACTTAACCATTATGTAGTTCGAGGTAAGAACCAAGAATACAGAATAATAAAACTATGAAGTGATGTGACTAATAGAAAGCACAAAACTATTGATGGTGCAATAACGTATGCGGATCTCTATTGTTTGTAGCTTATATCATTCTAAGAGTCCCCGCAGACTACAAACATTCTATCGGCCGATAGTTTTTTCGGCTTCTTAATCAGTATGAAGATGTATGCAGATGCGCACATTACAGTGATTCAGTATCGGCCGATAAAAAAGTTTGATGGGCTTCACGACTGCCTTCAAACAAACCATCGGCGAGATAGAAAGTTTGTAGTCTGCGGGGACTCTAAGCCTTAGACAATTTAACCCGTTCTAAGCTAACTATATCCAATGAAAAACAGATCCCCTTCCTATATCACTCAAACCATAGAGAATCGGACCCAAACTGGTCTCAAAATATGGAAAGTGTTGTACAATAATGGTACCTACTGTTCCAAGAAAATAAGTAATACAGGACAGAAATAAGTGCCGAGAAACAGGTGAGGTATTCGCTCAGATGTGTAAAAATGTCAACTCTAACAATAAAAATAACCTGACCCGTGTTTCAGTGTTATAGTACGAATAAATGACGATTATCGACAGAAACATTTAATCTGCTGTCCGACATACAAAATTCTGCTGTTGGCACATGAAACGCTAGAACAATAAAGTTCCTAAATATTTCATTGAACTTCTTATTAAAATACATAGATAAAATGAAAAGCAAATTACAGAAGGCTTTTTATCAGAACTACGCGAGCTAACCCGCGGAAATAAGCTAGCCTCTACATACCTACTCCACAGCATACGTGGCGTATGTAACCCGCCATTCTTTTAAAAATTCTGGGCGGGTTTACTAAGTGGTACTTGAAACCCCAACCCCGAGAATGGGACCCAGCATGGCGGATGACGATTCCCTTTATATTTCTTTTATTTTCTCCAGCGAACATGGCCCTTTGAAAACGAAACCCCTTTTGACAGACGCCGTGGTTGTAATTTACACCATCGAAGGAAGTTGGATATTTGATTTTGGTGTTGTAGGTGTTTATAGAGACGTTTGGGAATTTTGTTGTGCGCCTAAATTAAAGATACTACTTACCTCCAGCCAGCTTTGCTGTTTGCTGCTCTACGGTAATACTAATAACATATCTAATTTCAAGTTATTTCTACATAATACAAAGGAAACCAAATTGTCGAGTTTGCAAAAACGCAGTGAGTTGAACTACGGTGCTATTATGTGGGAAAATAACAGTGCCTACATTTCCTTGTCTAGTTCACAGATAAAATATCCCGATAAATTTATATTTTAGTTAATTGTTCATGCTACAATTAATGAATAAATACGAATATCCCAGGAATAGAGGTTAGGTAAATCTTAAATATAAATGACCTCTTGGTCATTTAAGAAGGGTTATTCCCATCTGAGAATGGAGAATATTTAAAATAAAAGAAATCTACAAACATAAATAAATAACATACATACAGCCACACATAGAAACTCCTCCTTTTTTCGAAGTCGAATAATAAAAATGAAGTAACGGCACAGAACGGTTAAAGTTGTAGAATATGATACTTATAAAAAATTCTATTAAAATGAAGTCAACAAGTCTATTCACTTTCGTACCGGTATGAGAGTTTTTTTAGCTCCTGAGGCTTTTGAGATACCTAGTGATCGCAAAAGAAACTATGCAGTTTCAGCTAGGCGTTTAGGCAAACACCTCTATTTATTTATAAACGACGACGTTAAGTAAGTTTCAAGCACATAATCTGTGGTTTCAAGTCCTAGGTGAGGACCTCAGTCTTATAGGACTTATTTTATCATCTGTGCCATACTTTAGTTTTTTGCGTTTGACTGTGAAACAAGTTTCTCCACACCACAATAAAACACTGTTTTTACCGGATTGATCGCGTATATTTATGTAATCCGGTAAAAACAGTGTTTTATTATGAGTTCTCGCGAAAATAACCTTAGAATATACTAAGTTTCTCCACGTTAATTTTCAACATTATGTACCGTTTGTAGTGTTAATAAACGTCATAAAGAGGTTTGCTTTTTTGCATGTACCTAAAGAGAAGCACTAACAACGACGAACAAGTCTTTTCCACGTTAAGGCGGTACTCCGACGCGCACTTGCGCCGCCACCTATTTTTACATTATTATTACGTTGAACAAAGGAACTTTCAAAAAACCATTGGGAAATTTGTGATACCTATCATTAGTTATTTTTAATACATCTGCAATATAGTTTAATTTGTATAGTGTAGGCAGAGATGCGAAAACAGAAATACCTAGGTGGCCACCAAGAGCAGCTTCGCATCTCTACCCCTCTAGCACGGGGATTGTTGTCTAGGGTAGAATAGAGAAAAAATACGTCACTTCGTCATCCAATGCGTAAATTATTTGAAATGCATTCCATCAACTTTAATAATGTACGCAATGTATGGCGATGCAATGTCATTATTGTCTATTCTACCCTAGACAACAATCCTCGTGCTAGGGGGGCTGGTTAGACTAGACCGCCTTAAACCGGGAACGCCAACAAATTAGGTCAGTGCGGTAGGTATTAAGAAATAAATAGGAAATATAACATTGTACATAACAAATGCTGATAAGCTTTCCGAGAAAATTATGTTGTTAAACAACAGGTCAGGAAATTTTCTTGGAAAGCTTTCTGTGAAATGCTATAATAAACAATCATGGCGTCAGTCTATTGATTTTGTTTCCTAATAACAAAAAAGTCTGTTTCCTATTAGCAAGGCGCGCGAATCGCGCGATGCAGGAGGTTGCGGGTTTGAGTCCCGACTCGGAACAAATACTTGTACGATCTGCCGATATTTGTTCCACTGCACTGTTCGGGATGTTTTTAGAACTTCGAGATTGGCTTTGAAACCCTTGTGGTCTCGCTCTGTCCGTCCTCCTTCTTTCTTGAATATATATCTCAGTAAATACCGCAATTATTAACTTGAAATTTGAATTATTAATACATTTCGTGTGCCATTCATTACAGACTAAGAAAAAAGAAACCGGCCAAGTGCGAGTCGGAGTCGCGCACGAAGGGTTCCGTACCAGTATCTATAAAAAGGCAAAAATTCACGTTTGTTGTATGGGAGCGCCATTAAATATTTATTTTTTCTGTTTTTAGTATCAACCTATTTGTTGCTATAGCGGTAAAAGAAAAACCTACATCATCTGTGAAAATTTCAACTGTCTAGCTATCACAGTTCATGAGATACAGCCTGGTGACAGTCGGACAGACTGACAGCGGTGTCTTAGTAATAGGGTCCCTTTGGGTACGAAACCCTAAAAATGAGAATGAAAATGTTCAGTAGGTATTATAATTATATATAATTAATAATTAGTATAAAAGAAACATCACAAATATATCAAATGAAAGGTAACTAACTATCAGTTTGTTTTATCTCAGCATGAGATTGTAATTAAATGAGCGGTTTTCGTTTTGCATTTTTAAAAAGAAAAAAATTTGTTCCATGTATCTCGATAGATGGCAGGGCTTCAACTGGTTACTATGGTATGTTAAATGTCAAATGAAAGAAAACGTCAAAATGATAATCGGTCGATCGCTTAGAGGAACAAGGCACTAGAGGTAGTGGATATACCCATCTCATTCACACAAGAGAGATATAAAAATATGCTATAAATGATAAAAAAATATGCCTAGAAAACTTATTAATTTCTTCTCAGGCTACAGCCTGAGAAGAAATTAATAAGTTTTCTAGGTTACTTTGAATAGAGTCAGTTGTGTTACTAGTTACGTAAGTCTGTAAATCAACTTATTTGAATGAAAAAAATATTTCAAGAAATCAGATAGAATGAATGTTTCTCTGTCTCAACCATCGTACCGTTTTCCCTTCATTTGACATAGACATACCCTAGTCACCAGTTCACGCACTGCCATCTATCGAGTTAGTTAGAACTAGTTTTTTTTTTAATGCAAATCGAAAACCCCTCATTACGTACAAAAATCACTACTTACGCATGGGGTTACCTACCTCCTTGATTATACCTGCCCCCCTAGCACGGGGATTGTTGTCTAGGGTAGAATAGAAAAAAAATACGTCACTTCGTCATTCAATGCGTAAATTATTTGAAAAGCATTCCATCAACTTCAATAATGTACGCAATGTATGGCGATGCAATGTCATTATTGTCTATTCTACCCTAGACAACAATCCCCGTGCTAGGGGGGCTGATGGTGATGTTGAAGTTTATGTTTTTGGTGATTGCTTTGCCTTGCTGCAAAAAAGAAGATAACATATCTTCTTTTTTATGTTCTGTTATCAGTAGTTGTTGTAAAGTTTTCATTCATTAATATTTTTATTGACATAAAATACTTCGTTATTAGAAACCGGCGAGCGAGTTACATCCAAAACTTGTACCAGTTCAGTGCCCCTACACTAGAGATAGCTGTACTCTTACATTCCACTTTGCTGTTGCATTTCCTCAAGTAGAGCCGACAATACCCAAAACAAAATCCATTCTAAACTCTACCCTTTCTTAGTAACTGAAAGTTCAAATTCCTATGTATTTATGGGGAGGTAAATAGATACATTCAGTACCGCAAGCCGTGGAGTGACACACTCAAAAGGAGGGTGCTTGTGCACTAACGAAGCCATTGTCTGGTCTCATCTTTCTGTTCTGTTCACTAGAAATATAGGTAATGTTAGTGATAGCCAGATAACTTTTGTGTACCCTATCAATCAAAAATAGGGTACACCAATTTTTGAAGTGTGTTCTAAAGTGCTATGAACCATTAAAAAAATACAAAACTTTTGTTCAATCGATAAGTTCCCTAAATAAATGCATTTAAAATTTACTGGACGCAGTGGACGCTATATTGCTCTGTGTTCATGATGTCAGTTGGATGTGACCTGAACAAATGCGCTGATGTTGCTGACGACAGTCGATACTTTTTAGTTTACCTACACAGCCGTATGACGTAACAACATTGCGCCTTCTATTTCATGGTGTTTAAAAACAGATAAAAAAACTGTAAACTTTGAAATTAATTTTAATTTTTTTTTATGAACCCGGACGGACCACCCAGAACCATAGAATCATAAATACGGGGATTAGTGGAATAAGCCAAATTATCCCTGATGAGGGAAAGAATTTTTCAAATCGTTCCAGTAGTTTCGGAGCTTAATCTAATCAAATAAAGAAACAAATCATTCCTCTTTATAATATTAGTGTAGAAAACGAGCATTTTCCGACTGCTTTTGGCTTATGCTATCTCAATAATATATCTTTAGATGTTTTCTCATATGGAGTAAAATACCTTAGTATCATTCATTATATATCGAGAATCTGATATCTGTTGGGTTATTAGGTACTGAATAATTGCGTTTTTTAATTCGAAATTTATAACCGTAGATACGTAGGTACTGACCGGCGGCATTACTAGGCATAATGTAATGTGTAACACAGCGAGCGTTCGTGTAGTCAGTCAAAACAAAAGCATAGGCTGGTTTTTTTTTGACAGAAGCAGTCCATCCAGTCCAATGTACTTACCTATTACCTATGCTTCCTCCGAAACTAGAAGTGTATGTGAATAGTAAAACGTACAAGTTGTAAAAATAATGTTCATTTATTAATAATTTACAACTTAGTCTACAATTAAGTCCCCATTGAAGACATGCATGAGAATTATTATCTAACTTCAAAATAATATTGAATGAAATGAAGTAATGTAAGCTCCACGTGTTATCATGACCGTAGTTACTACGTTGGTAGTGATTTCCTTAATACTTTAAACAATCAAAGTTGTTGATAAACCTTTTCCATTGTGAGAGAAACTTCCTCAAAACAAGACCCTTCCGTTGTGGTTCTAGCGCACTGTACTTGATAGAGTTCTCGGCCAAGGTCTTGAGGAGCCTGAGGTCGTGTAGGCGGCTGGCGACGGCGAGGAAGGTGACGTGGAAGTCGTCAGTGGCGGGGCGTGCCTCCCAGGCGGCTGGGTCGTCACTGGCCAGAAGCACGGGGAGCCCTCGCGCCAGCATCGCACTCAGCGGATGGTTCCGGACGTCGCGCACCAGCGATAGAATCGCGTTGGACAACACGTTAATCTCTAGGCCGATGTCTTGTTCCACCACCTCCTGCATCAGCCGCGGGTGCTTGAGCAGCGCGTACGCGTGTCCTATCCTCCGCGCGCCCAGCAGCACGGCGTCATAAAGGTTGCCGTCGCTTTGCGTGCCCCACCAGTCGGTCTCTCCCGCGTGGAAGAAGAACTGGAGGTCGCTTGCTGCTAGCAGCTGCGGCGCTAACGCTATCAGCGGCGTCCCGGGGTCCTCTTGCCCCACCAGATCAAACCCCGCGAAGATCTCCGGAACTTGAGCCTTCAGGGCTCTAGCGGTCTCGATATACACGGCTAGCTCATCGTTGTTTATATATCTTGAAGGCGCATAGATGATTTTGGCTCCTTCAAAGTCGGAGTAATCTTTCATGAAACGGTTCAGTGCTTTTTGGTACGCTTTAGCCGTGACGACCTGGTCATAAGTTGTACCGTCAAGCTCGTACAATTGTGGGAGTAAGCTTCTCACTTCCATATACATTATGTTGTCTGCTCTGAAAGCTTTCAGAGCGTCGTAAAAGTATTGCTCCCAAACGGGTCTGTAGGAGAGAAGAGGGGTCAAAGTCACGAAGTAGTTCAGGAAAGCGACCCATGTTTCCGTGATCGTTGGGTACACTTTATCAGGATCATCGACGACTAAGGTAAAATGCTGCCGAAGGAAAGCGTCGAATTTCGTAATGTTTGCAGTATTTTTTCGCGCGTCGCTGAGTAGCTGCCAGCCGTCACAATCACTGTTATTTGGTAGTTGGTTAGAAAACTTTAAATGTATATGATTCGTAACTGGTAACTGAGTTAGCGGTCCATAGCAGAAGTACAAGTGGTCCATGTAAGTGATGTTCATGAGGTAATCAGGTCCGAGCAGTGCCATATCGTGCGTGTGTAGAGACGCTCCCTTCGGCATGTCCTGCAGTATCTTGTACACTTTCGACTGACGCATCTTATCTTTGTAAGTGAAGAAGTGTTTGGAGAAGTTGAAGTACTGTGGGTGATCGAACGCATAGTCGAGTTGCTCGAACTTGTACCGCATCAGACAGTCGTTGACGGCGGTCTCCTGCGCATCAAGCTCGATGTTGCCTCCGAGGGACATGACACTCTCCGCTTTTGCTAGTTCCGCGCGTTTCTCGAAGTATTCCGAGTTGCATTTTCCGAACGCGATTATCGTGGACAGTATTATTATTACTCTCATGTTTAGCGATAGGTCACTCGCGGTACGTGTGACCTGATAAGAAGTCGGGCGGTTACTGAATGTGTGAAAGTGTAAAGGTCGGCTCGGATCGCATGACAATGCATACAATCAAGTTGCTTTGATTTTATTTAACAATGTTATGTAGGTACGAGTAACTACACTTTAGCCAAGCTCCTTGTAGAACTTTTGTAAACAAACCACGACACAAATAACTAATTTTGACTTGTTTGGCGTCGAGTTTCAGATATAATTAGAAGCAAATTTATTGAAGGAAGGATCTTAAATCGACAAATAATGTAAATTACGTAAAAAAAGATGTACTGTTAAGATGTGATGTGTAAACAGAGTAAATTTTAGGTTGAGTTTTTTAAATAAATCAAATGATTTTAATCAATTTATTTTTTCACTGTTATGAGAACAGAAATCAGTCAGAAATGTACAGGGAGTGCCCAAATTAAGTTTCGGTGCACACACGCGCAATTAACCTACACCTGCTCTCCAGGTTACGGATTCAGGGAATCCTCTGAAATTAATAATTTTCACAAATTATCATTAATTTCATAAAGTTTTAAAACTGCAAGATGTCGGGAAAAAAGCGCTTTTAACCTATGTAATTGCGGCGAGTCATAAATATTTTATCTAGGTATACTTTATATTATAAATAGGAAAGATTTGTTTGTTTGTTTGAATTGAATAGGGTTCGAAAATACTGGATTTGAAAAATTCTTTCACCATTAGAATCCTACATTATCCCTGATGAACATAGGCGTTAGAATATACCCGTGCGCGCCGGGGCGGACTGCTAGTGATTTAAATAGTTGAAGTTTGTGTTTTAGTTCTTAGTCATAACCTTGTCGTTTTCTGTTACTGTACCTAAGAAGTTTTCTTAAAGTTTTCATTGATTACTTAATGTCTTTTTTAAAACAAAATATTTCCGATTCTAAATCGGAGTTAGGTATAGTTAAAATTAGAGTCTAATTTAGTTTATTTACGCCGTGGAAACTACTTGTTACCAGTGATTGTGAAAATTATCATGTGATGATGATTTTTATGAGACCACCTCAAAATGAACGTTTACACAGCAAAGAAAGAATCATCAAAATCTTTTAAGAATTGGCGAAGACATCACTAAAATTGTTTTAGCTAGTCAGTCTTGATTTTCAAAAGTATTATGTTGTTTTTTAGGTTTGACAGGACAAAATAGCAAAAGATTTATTAAAATCGATACATAATTGACTGAGAAATAGAAGAGCATAAATAAAAAATACATATAGCCGAACATAAAACCTCCTCCTGAAGTCGGTAGATGCAGTTAGAATATCTTGTTAGTTTCGGTTTTTGCCGACATTTGCTTGATTTTATACTTAGTGGTGAAAGTGTAGACTATGAGTGAATGGAGTTTTGATTTAAATATTGCCATAGTAAACATTTTTGCGATGCATTACAAATAGACAAGCCTTATCTTAAATTAAGGTGAATAGTAAGGCAAATGACCTTGGGCATTTGGCAGCCGAGCGGGGACACCCCCGCGCCATCTATGCAGCAAGGAGTGCATGTTTTCGATTCAAAAAACCGAGCGCGCGCGGTCCTGGAACCTTAGTCGATATACCCTATCCAAATAATACGCTCCACTGCCGTTAGATGGCGCGCACAAGTGTAGTACGTATCACAGAGTAATGGCGGACAGAGAGATCCTTGAGAGAAACAGTTCAAAGAAGTAATTGTATCAAAATATTATATGTGTAGAGAATGGTTAGGCTTAGGATTAAAACATTACTAAACAAAATATCTAAACTCTGTAAACTGCATAGGTCTAATAGTATTTTAGTAAAACGATTATTATTAAACTAATTTTTGTTGAAGTTTTTATTTATCATCATCATCATCAGCATATACTAGTTAAGTTTTTATTAATATTGATGAATACACTCTGCATGAAAATATAAATTCACTATCTTGTCATTTTTAAGGTTCCGTAACTCATAAAAAAAAAAGGAACCCGTATAGAATCACTTTGTTGACCGTCTGTCAACCCTCTTTTCTCAGAAACGTGTTAAAATTCACATCATTTATTTATTTATCATAATTATAACCACCAACAAAAGAATCAAAACCAAAATCAATAATTCTTTATTTCCATAAATACAAAAATGTACACTTAGAAAATGTCAAATTCTTAAAATAAAACACTGACACGGAAATAAAGTGGTACTTTTGATTTCTGTCGCTTCGGTATGTAGACAAAAAGTAAAGAAGCGACTAAGAAACCTTTAGCCTGTTAGTTGTTATTTTTCGAGTTGGAGCAAAACCCATCCCAAGCTTTTTTATCTTCTAAATAATCTGATATTTTGTAGTAAGCCTTTTTGCACAGAAAGGTTCTGACATCATCATCATCATTAGCCTATATCAGTCCACTGCTGGACATAGGCCTCCCCCAATGAGTGCCATAGCGCCCTGTCTTCAGCTTGCCGCATCCAGCATCTGCCAGCAGTCTTTCGCAAATCGTCATCCCACCTGGTCAGAGGGCGTCCTACACTACGTTTGCCGAGTCGCAAGGTTTTGACAATTTGTTTGAATTTATTTATTTATAGATTATAATTACTATAATGTTTAGTTACGGAACCCTCGTTGCGCGAGTCCGAGTCGCACTTGGCGTTTTTATTTTTATTCATCTTTGTTTTCAGCGCTAGGTAAGAGGTTGGTACTTATGACGTGGTAAGTTGATCCGGAAAGAAGTAATTTACCGGAACCCTTTATCTTCTTTTTCTGAAAAATAAAGAAATAAATATATTTATTGGCCTGCAAGAAAAAATATTCTCCCTTAGAGAATATTTTTTCTTAGTAGTGCTTTGCGTGAAAAAAACAGGAAGTAGGAAATTAATATTTCATAGAATATGGTAGGTAAACAATGTAATAATAAGAAAAATACATGACATGGTATCCCCCGATGGGATAGGTACGATTAGAAGAGCTTAGCGTTAAAAATACAGTTCTACAGAACTTCAAGTTACCTACAAGAGGTGAGCTGGTAGATGTCTGGTCTGGCTGGTCTGGGGAAAAAGAAGTTGCTGAAGCCGTTTTTCTTCTTTTAGGTTCTTTCAGCTGAAAGAAGAATAATTAACAGTAATATTGACCCACGAGCAAAATACAAATAATTAAATAGAACACCCGTAATACCCGATAGGATTGGCAAAACCGTATATGTGCGAAAAATGCAGTGGGTAGGCAACATAATAGAATTTGGTAAATTTCTTACAGCTTGGACTCTATTGATGTATTGAATGACAATTCACTATCATCAATTGTCACGTTCCATGTTTCCGTGTCCACATTACGACTGCTATGTGCAACAGAATCCTTGTTAATCTCTATTGCAGATTCAGATATTTGTGGTTGCCTGAAATACAAAATTATATAGGTAGATAAGTACCTAAGTTATATTTATTAGGTAGGTATGTAAAAGTTGTGCGAGTAAAAAGTTAGTATTGAGACACGATGCTGGTAGCTAATAGGTACTAGCTAGATCTTTAGTAAAATCCCTATAATACAAATATAATATAATATCCAAGTAACGAAGTTAGGTACGTAGTAAGAAAAAATTAATGTAATTCATTTGTGACCATTACTAAAGTTTCTCCTCTCGATATGTTCTAACCGATGGCATCATAAATAAAACCGACCAAGTGCGAGTCAGACTCGCGCACGAAGGGTTCCGTACTGTTATCTATAACAACGAGCAAAAAAATTACGTTTTTTGTATGGGAGCCCCCTTAAATATATATTTTATTCTGTTTTTTAGTATTTGTTTTTATAGCGGCAACAGAAATACTGAAAGACAGAGTCTGTGAAAATTTCAATTGTCTAACTATCACGGTTCATGAGATACAGCCTGGTGACAGACGGATAGACGGACAGCAGAGTCTTAGTAATAGGGTCACGATTTATCCTTTGGGTACGGACCCCTAAAATTGAGGGTTAATTGGGATGCTAAAATCGTTATTTGAATGAGTAAAAATCAAGAGTTAGGTACTTCACAGTATTGGCTAGGTACCAACCTAAGTAGTAAAGGAATAAAAGGAATTTACATAGGTAAGTCTCTGTAACGGCACTACTCTACTCCATGCATCGATCCATCGATATTAGATTATGCCTGAGAACTTGACTAGGAAGACTAAACAATTATTTATTACAGGTAGGTAGGTATAGCATAGTACAAGATAGGTTACTTACTCAACAGCATCACCCATTTGCCGAACTTGTGCTTTTAAAGCATTTGTATGACGTGATCAACATTTTCGCAACCACTTCGATGGAACTCGACGTTTCTGTCCACGTTTATTTGCCATAATATAAATATAAGACTAAAACACAACTCCAGAAGAAATATTCGATACAAAAAATAACACTGCATTTTAGAAATTATGTACCTATACTTTTATTTTTGAAACTGCTTGAGTGAGACTCGCGCGCGATCATACAATACACATAACATAGGTACTAAAGCAAGATCTGGCAACGTCGCTCATAGTGCGAGCCGGCGGCATGTACGAGAGCTTGCAACGTCGCGTTTTCTCGCGCGCCACGCGCCCCGTGTTGCCCGCGAGCCCGCGCCCTCGCTCGGTCAGTTTTTGGTACTACAACATTGCCTGATCATATTTTGCGAGCAAACGTTTGTGGGAGAGTGATGTTTTAATAGGCGCAAATAGTTTTTACGTTAAAACTCCTTATTTTGACTTCATTTGAAAACAAATGGACCGGGAATAGAAGCGTACGAGCTATAGAAATAACTATACTGAGTTTGGTAGTAAACGAATAAGACACACCGTCAAAAAGTGTGCTCAATTATCTGAAGATATTGTTACTTCAACCTTGTTCTGAGTGCTAACTATAACTACCGGCAAGCATTTGGAACCGGCACTAGATACCTTAAGATATGTGTTACCGGATATATAAATTTCAAACGTTCACGATCTATATTTTCGTCAGAAACATTGTCCAAAAAGACGTCGTTTTCGTCTTTTACCCCTACAATTCGCCTTAAGATAAGGCTTGTCTATTTGTAATGCATCGCAAAAATGTTCGATACAAAAAAATCCTCTAGCCACAATCAATTTATCCCTTCTAAAGAGCCCTAGAGAGCTACCCACTTGGCCCTACGGTTCAACCCTACGCCCCTCATCCAACCAGAGTCGATGGATTCGAACCATTGTTAGCCGTTCAATCAGTCGGTAATTAATATGGCAAAGTCTTTGTATGTAGACATAGAAAAGTTCATACCTTAATCAACGGTACACAGAAGGCTTGCTTAGTATAAGTACGCGCAAATTTTTATGAATTCTCGGCGCGGTGAGCGGAATACTGCGCAGTTTCGCATTTGATGCTACATTCACAGAATTCATAAAGATTTGCGCGAACTCTACGAATAGTGGAACCTACTTCATCCGATCATCATTCCGGTCGGTGTCACAAATATGCAGGGTATTTTCATGGGTCCTATAAATGGAGGAACAGCCTACGGAATAGCAGTATGTATTTTTAACACAATTTTTTTTAATTCTGTTAAATTAAGTTTTACTCATACAATATCCCTTTCAGAATATTTCTAGTACTCGCCCTCTATGTCCCACAGCCGTGGGACACACTGTAGATATAAAGATTGGTATCGTCACCGTTACATTATCTTTCGAACATTAAAATGAAAGGGCTCATATTTAACGAAATAACTAAAATAAAACCAACCAAGTGCAAGTCGGACTCGCACACGAAGGGTTCCATACCATTAGCTATAAAAACGGCAAAAAAATCACGTTTGTTGTATGGGAGCCCCCTTAAATATTTATTTTATTCTATTTTTTAGTATTTGTTGTTACAGCGGCAACAGAAATACATCATCTGTGAAAATTTCAACTGTCTAACTATCACGGTTCATGAGATACAGCCTGGTGACAGACGGACAGCGAAGTCTTAGTAATAGGGTCCCGTTTTTACCCTTTGGGTACGGAACCCTAAAAAAGATGAAATAGAATAGTGTTGGAATAAATATATTTTCGTAGATAAACTTATACATTATTTAAATAATAATATTTCATACACATAGGTTTAACTATCTAGAGATTTAGTAACAAAACGATCTTACCTTCTTTGCTCTGCAGTTTCCCGCTTATCTCAATTTCTTTAATAATCAGATAGCAGAAGGATGTACTAGTTCAAGCTTAAAATATTTAAGAAGTTATAATAATGTAGGTATTGTAACATTTTCTAGTCTTCGCCGGCTGGTACTGCGTCTTCTAATCTTTTTATATATTTTACACGCAGCTCGGTGACTGCATCGCCTTTTAGTTGATCCTGTAAAAATGAGCAATATGGTCACATTTATTAAGTATTACTAATTATTACTAATATAATAAAGGTGAAAGTTCGTGCCGTTGTTGTGAAGATGTTCGGTCGATGACAATGCCAAAACTACTGAAGGCTGTACCCCGCACACTAGCGCCGTCACCTATTTTATTTATTAATACGTTAAGCCTCCAAATACATGTTGGCCCAACGTTGCCGAATGAGGGCCAATACCAACGTGAAGACGGCATGTTTGCCTTGCCTTGCCATCGTTCGGTGTAGCTCGCCTAGCTGACCGAGTGAATACAAGCGTCAATGTGTATAGAGGTCGTTTGCAGTTACTTGTCACCGCTCGCGGCTACTCGCCTCACTTCGGAGCCGTGTCGGTTTCTCTGCACAAATCAAAGGATCTGCGCTCGGCCAATCGAACTGACAGCTCCCAACGTGTGGGCAGTTTCACTCAAAAATTCAAATCTAGACGATTCAAATCTAGACGAAGGCAAATCTGTGCAATGCAAGTGCGGTAGCACTTGCATTGCACAGATTCAATGCAAATCAAAGCAAATCAATCAATCAATTCAAGGCAAATCTGTGCAATGCAAGTGCTACCGCACTTGCATTGCACAGATTTGCCTTTGCTCGGCCAACGGTAAAGGAGGCTTTATAAAGGAATTTAAAAAAATCGACAGTTTGTGATACCCATTAAAAGCTTTTTTTTAATGCCTCTGTAACAGTTTTATTTTTTCTAGTTTAGGCAGAGATATGAAGTTCGTCTTGGGAGCCACCAAATTCTATTTTCGCATAGAGATGCGAAGTATAGGCAGAGGCCTATACCTTACAAAATAAAACTATTACATATGTATTAAAAGATAGGTATCACAAACTA
Source organism: Eupithecia exiguata (assembly GCA_947086465.1). Classification (NCBI taxonomy): domain Eukaryota; kingdom Metazoa; phylum Arthropoda; class Insecta; order Lepidoptera; family Geometridae; genus Eupithecia; species Eupithecia exiguata. Next base: position 6,507,134 of record OX352247.1, on the reverse strand, counting down.
ACCAATGGTTTGTATGAAAATTTATTTGTTTAACGTAATTAAAAAATAAAATAGGTGGCGGCGCTAGTGTGAGTCGGGGTACCGTCTGAAAGGATGGGGCTAAAATTTTGCACATAATACAGATCTGAACCTTAAAGACAGCTTAAAGACAACTTTCTTACGTACGAAACCGCGTTAGGATCTAGTATAATAATAATGATAATGTGTATTGCAATAACTTCGTTTGGGGATGACAAGAATAGGGGTTGAATAAGCGCCACCTAGCACAATTTTTCAGAACTACAATTTGCAGGTTCTTACTGTTATAGCAATGTATGACTGACTCTGAAAGTAGGTTGCTAGATCTTTGAATAGTTTGCGGTTTGGCACGCAGAGGAAACTTTAGTCAAACATAATAAATATACTTAAATAGTTCCGTTACCCTGTTCCAATATTTCGTATACATTGAAACAAGAGCTTTTAACATACTATTTCATTCACCAAGACAATTTTTTGAGCATTTAAAATGCCTAAAAATAGAACATACCTAGATAAACTAATTCTTTTAAAAAAATATATCTATCTATCTACGACCTCTGTGGCGCGGTGGGCGAAGGTTTGCCTGCGACGCAGGAGTTTGCGGGTTCGATTCCCGCCTCGGGATAAATGTATGTACGACCTGCAGACATTTGTTCAGGGTGTTCTGGTTGTTTTCTATGTATAATAAAAAAATATCTAGGTATGTATTGTAATTATGTATATCAGTTATTTAGTACCCATAACACAAGCTCTGTTTAGCTTGGGGCTAATATTGCTGTGTGAATTGTCCAGCATTATTACCTATATATTAAAATTAGAAAGATTTTGGATATGGTGTTCAAAAATCAAAATCAGTTACCTGCACAAACCAGCACTGCACATCAAGTTGAACCATCTGCAAAGCGCCGCGTATAGCCCCCGGTATCAGAGCACAGTACTTCAGTCCATTGTTGCTCGGCATCTCGACCCACTCGGAGAGTGGACATTGGTCCCAGACAAGAGAGAACTCATCCCCTGAGCTACTCCAGCTTGTGACTGTTGGCTGCATACTTAAGTACAGTCTGAAAGTGTTGTGAATACATTTTTGAAGCCTTTGTTTTATGATTGTTTATGGTTTGTGTAGTCCTTTATCCACACTAAGATAGGAGTTGGAAAATTGAGATTTTGGTTTTCTTTTGAAGCCTTCTATTCCAAGAAAAGATCCATAATTGTTACCTTTTCTTTAAACAAATGAATATCATGATTGAAATAAATTATAGCTAAGGGGATGATTTGATTACTCAGAAATTTATTCTTTGTTCTAAATATTTTAATTCAATAGTGACCAGGTTTATATCTCTACTAAAGTTTATAACACTTGTTACATGGACACTGGCAGAATTTTTGTGAACTTGCAAGCACAGCAAGTTTTAAACAAAAGAAGTTGAAGTTGAATAGGACAAGTTTATTGGTTTTAATAAAGTTTTTGTTTTCTCTAAAATACAGTTGAAAATGATGGAATAAAATAATTTTCATCATTTTCATCAAGTTTTGTTGCAACAACAATTAATAATAACAAAAATGACACTGGACAATTTATTCATTGTTTAATTATCCAATTCAATTCAATTGAACCAACTTGGACCACTTAAATGCCTGTAGTTGACAGTCTTAGTACCTATATGCCAATATTCAATTTATCGGAGAGGGTTGTCATGGCTCAAATAATAATGGATAATTCTTCAAATTTATATATATTATTACAATATATATTCTTTTCGGCATATAAGTAAATATTGTCAGATAACTAGTACCCATAAATAAATAACATGCTAGATGATCCTGTGTGGATTGTTCTGCAGTATGTATTTATTTGAAATGTAGGTGGGTACCTTATCTTCTATAGTTTTGCAGTCACTTCACTTGCGAACTGTCTCTTCAATTTAGGTGGAGACAAGTCTGTTTAAACTAGCATAGAACAAAATGATTACTTACCTGAAAGCTTGCTGTAGCTTATCAGCAGTCTCTCGCATCTCCATACAACGATTCGAGGTAGTTCTAGCGAGAAAATCTTCTATCAACCTAACGCCCATGTTGTAACCGATTCTCTCCAATTGCTTGTTTACATCATCTGGATTCTCGATCTCCTTTAGCATCTGAGACACCAGAGCTCCGTACGTGAGCGTCAAAAGCTCGGAATTCTGCGGAAATATAAAAATTTTGAGTAGGTACAAATCAGCAAACCAGTCGTCTGTACTTTTGAAAGTGATTTGGTGTACTTACAACTTTCTTGGCATCGAGCCTGGATGTTTGGCGAGCCATATTTAGCTACAAAGCGTAAAATTCAACCAAATCTTGTTATGAATTAAATCTGTAATCCTCCTCTTCGCAGCAGAAAACACAAAAATTAAACCTTTAGTTGTTTGTTGTGTTGTGTTGTTTGATAGAAAAAAATATCGATCGATTGATTTCGTGTTGCTCTCAGTCGTGGACGGAGAAAATCACTCACCCCCCCTAGGAAGTAGGTAGTACTCGTCTATGGTTGTTTTTTATGGTGACTTTTGTTGTCAATGTGGGTGTGGTTGTCACTTTCAGAAACTTCAAACAAAACACAAACAAATTTTGAAAGAAAGGAATTACTGGAAATAATTTGAAACCGTTTACGGTAAAATTGTGTTAATTATTTGAGATGATTGCACAGTTACAAAACCAATAATAATACGTGTAATGGATAGTAACGATGACAAGAATCCTACGCCAGGACCCTCTACGACCCCCGCAGACTCAGTTTCTGGCAGTGCGAGTGCAGTCAATTCCTTGATACTGGATTATTACAAAAAGTTTGGGAGAAAACGGGACTTAGAGCAGTATTTTTCTTTATCAACAGCCCAGAGTGATGTGAAAGATCCGTCTGGTACATTTTGGCGTAAAATGAAGAGCGAGAACGATTCTTCGGATTCTGGTGGCAAGAAGAGTGACTCTTCTCAAGAGTTGTGTAGGATTTCCATTAGATGTTCTGTTCCTGATCCTAGTTCATCACAGGTTTGTAAAAAAAATTGTACACATATCAAAGAATAGAATGAAATTGGAAACATTTTGTTCAGGTGGGCTTAAAATGGTATTTTTAGTAAGTACCTACTTACTTTTTAGTACTTACTTTTAAGACATATTCTTTCGTTGTCTACCAAACAATGTGATAAGGGTACTTAGCCTACCTTAATGGTTAAACAATCATCAATCACCTAGCCCATTGACAGCTTCAATTTTAATTTATTCAATCTTGAGAGTGTCTTGATTCCAGATTTCTATAACTTTCTAACATAATTGTAATGATAATAATAAATGTGTACACAAATTATTCATTTCCTAGAACGAAGTGTCTGTCTATGAATGAAAAAACTCTTTAAATTCTGTTTTATCTGCTGATAACTACTAAGTAATTATGTGCCTATGAGTCCACTGTGTCGATGCTGTACCTATAAATTATTGACAAATCAAATCCTTGTCTATAATATAGAAACTGTAATTTTTTTTATAATATTTTAACATCAGTCTGCATTAACTTTCTTTGTTTCAGTACCAAACTAAACCTAAACCTATATTGACTGGATCTGCTTTGTTAGAAAGCTTAGGGATACATGTAAAAGCGCTGGTATGTAGGTACTGGGTTGTATGCACTGTGAAAAAACTGTTGCACAAACTTTCACCTTCCACTGTGACTTTTAACTCAATTCAGTGTGCACCAATGTTATCCAGACCATCACATTATTGTTGTTGAAATATGATCCTTATCTTACAGGAGGAAGATTCAAAAACAAAATCAGAATCTGCATCTCCACCGATCATCACTGAAGAAGCTCAGAATGTCACCCAAAATTCTGATGAAGAGTCTAATAAGTCTTTTGACTACAATTCACAGAAATGTAAGTTCTATTAGAAATTTTAATGTTGGCATAAACTCGGTTCTAAGATCGATCTATTTATCAGAATATTTTTTGTAGACGAAGAAGTTATAAGTTTTAGGAAATATTAGTGAAAATAACACTGGCATCATCAGAGAAAATCGTCAAAATTCGCGAAAATATTGGTTTCGTCACCTAATAGTACCTACTGTTTCGGCAGCTTGAATTCATTATTTTTTCATTAGTCTCTGACCCGTTTCCCTTGCTGTTAAATACCTGGTTGTCTTCCAGTTTTCAGTTTTAAAATAATTTTTACTCAAAAGAAGTTTACTTATATGTAAATAATAAATAAATACATCCTGATAATTAAAACCAAACCGCAGTTTGCCAAATAGTAATAGCAAGTTTTTACAAATGCAAACTTTTAAGAATTTAAATGGTAAATCTTAGCACATTAAGTTTAATTTAATTTCAGCTTTCGATGTTATGGATACTTCCGCAAACAAGGCCCTTTCGCCAACCAGCAGCGTGACATCACAGCGTAAACTCGAATGGGATTCTTTAGCAGATGTTGGCTATGCCAATGAAAGCGACAGAAAGACCTCCGCATCAAATCTTAGTACTCTAGAAAGACTTGCCTTAAAACAACAATACTCTAACAACGACACAAAATTGGGTAGTATAACCGAACCTCCAACTGCACATTCCACGCCTTTCGACGAAAATGACCCTAAAGTTAAGACAAAGAAAGGCGCCGGTAAGAAAAGCACAAAAATCTACAAGAAAGACATAGATTATCTCGAGGTAAATATGCCAGAGAGCTCAGAAAACAACCCAGCTCAATTAATCAATGTGAACCTCACAAAGCACATATCATTCAATGTTGAAAAGGATGGTAAAGTCAGTGTTGATAATATTCAGAAAGACATCAGTGTTTCCCCTGAGAAAGCGATAGTTGAAACTCCTAGGTATAAAATTGACAAAGATGTACAAACGTCTATAATAAAAAACAAAGATTCATCTGTACAGATTACAGGATCACAAAAACTACCTGTACTCATCAGTTTAAACACACTGAGGAGATATACAAGACGGAAGAAACTACGAACGGCGCGAAAGAAGTTAAAACAAAAGAAGAAAGATAAAGAAAATATACCGATTCAAGAGAAAAGCGGTGAACAAGTATCTGAAGCTGAAAGCTTTGAGTACATGCCTGGTCATATGTACAATCAAAATCATCTAACTGAAAATGATAGATCCGGCAACACAGCAGGCAATAAATCTAGCTTAGAATCCAGTGGTTTAGCTACTACCGATTCAAGTAAAACGTCCAAATTTACCTTCACTAATGACCTACAACAAAGCATAGATATATTAAAAGCAGCATTGCAAAACAAAAGCGATGACACTCTTTTGAGAAAAAAACTCATCAAACAGGTCTGTGAAAGGCTACTCAAGTCTCGGTATAGGGATGAGGAAAGTACTAGCGATTTTCTCTCTGGCCTAAGCTTTAGTAGCAAAAAGCTTGGTCTAAGCAACCGAAAAAATATCACAACCAGTACTTCTGATAACTCTGATGAAAAGTTTAAAATACAAAAGAAATCAATTCTCAGAAACGATAAATTTAATGCTAGCGCTCTAGCTTCCTCATCCCAAAGCGCTCCAAATCTACCTACTGCATCTAAAAGCGACAAATTAGTCTCTACTAACCTTATGAAGAATCTCACAACCTTCAACACCGATTCTGACATATCGAAAGAAAAATCTTCGTCAGACAACATTTTCGCCAAAACCTCTTCTCAAGAACTTTACCAGAAGTATTTAGACGCCTTAAGAAGAGAGGAAGCTTACAAACAACATTTGAAAGACAAGGAAATATTTCTGAAGCAGAAATTGGTTTGTTCCTCCGATAGTGCTTTAAAAGTACCAAAAAGGTCAGATATAAAGGTAAACAATAGACTGAAGGACTTGATAAAAGATCTGACTAGAAATAATTACGACGATGGTTCGGGCGATGCCAGCAAACTGGAAGGCGGTCCCAATTCTAGTCGAGATCTCAACCAATTTGTGCCCATCACAAGTCAAAGAAGTCATTCTGTGTTTACTTTGTCATCTGGTAATTATGACCAAGCTAAGAAACCGAATTTGAATAAGCGTCTTTCGTGTGATTTGAAAGATTTATCTCAGCCTGGCACTAGTAAAGAGCACTATTGCTGTTGCCCTCACCACTCTAGAAATAAAACAGCCCCTGATTGCTCACGCCCAGTGGCTATAAAGTGTAGTAATCCACCTGAGAATAGAGGCAAGGCTCTCTCCCCTTCACGTGTATCACCAAGACCTCTGAAAATCGGTGATGCCCCTGACGATTTAAACTATGCCTGCTTGTGTAGCAAAAAAAACGTCCAAGATGTACCAGACAACTTCGTAGTTGTAAGGTGTTCAAAGTTTATAAATCACAATGAAAAGACTGGCACAACATCAACCGTATCCGGTCGTTGCAGGAATCTTTCGCCGCGCAAAAACAAAAACACACCTAGCGTACCCGAAAATATCGTAGTTCCTTGTCCAAATGTAAGGGCAAAAAAGCCTATCCCAGAAATACCTAGCGATAGAACAACAACAAAGTCCTCACAGACTAATTTCTTACTAAAAATGCTTCGAAAATCTAGCGGCAGTACAAGCTCAAGCGAAAGCAAGAAATGTTCGATAAAGACTGACCCAAACGATGGACCCGAAAGCAAAATTTATGGAGCAACGAGATGGCTTCAAACCGAAATTAGTATCGATCCGAAGATACCCGAACCATCCTTATCGGATATCAACATCGTAACGGACTGCGCGCATCTTGTAAGCGAGCACTGCAGATGTCTGCCGAAAGCAAAACCATCTGTCACAGATGTTTATAGCGCCAAAGCGGACACATCCTGCAATAGCTCTTCAAAATCCTCTGGAATGTCTAAATACATCGACGATATCTTTGACGAATATACACCTAGAAGAGAAGCTAATGACAAAATCCTTGAATCCGGAAGCGATCGCGCAGGACAGTTCACGATTCCAATACAAGGAACGAATATGACTCTAATGGTCAGCATTGGTTCCAAAGAACAGAGACCCCAACAAGAAGAAATGGTTGCCGAATGTGTTGGCACGGAGAAACCTGTTGTGGAAAAAAGTACATCTTTGTCAGAATGCAGCAAAGGTGTCCAGTTCGATGATAATTTACCATTACGTCCATACGATCAGAACAGTAACAATTGCGGAGTACAAAATCAAATAAATGATTGCCAAGTATATACGAGCCTTATCACTGATGGACCTAATATACAGAGTCCGAGAACCAGCCCAGAAGAAAGAAGGCCGTCGATACGAAAACCAACTGATACAGGCACTATTAGCAAGCCATTTACTGTTATCAATGAACTGAAGAAAGCCCCAGATAGCGTTTTTACAACGAACGTTTCTAAAACTTGTAGTTGCGGTTGTCAAAGAAAAAATTGCAGTGAAAATCAATGCGGGTCGAATCCAATCGATGCAAAGGGACATAAAAATGAACAAAAAGGCTCTTCAGAGAGCGTTTGTAAACCAAATATTACTAAAACGTGTAGCTGCGGATGTAACCAACCTAATTGCAGTGAAGATCTGTGTGGCTCGCTTCCAGTCGGAAGAAAAGCATCTGTTGAACAAGAAACTCAATGCTCTACGCCAAACAGTCCGAGATGTTCATGCGGCTGTGCAGGCTATCTGAAAGATTGCAATAATAAATGTGATAAACACAAAATCATTTCCGAGCAAACAAAGATCGTTCAATGCTCATGCGGCTGCCCTGGCGACAAGGAATGTGATGGAAACTGCGATAGACAAAATAACTCAAAAAATAAATGCTCAATTCATAGTAACACCGACAAATGTAGTAAAAGCAATGAAGACGCACGTAAACCGCAAAGTAAATGTTCAGATAAACCGGAATGCTCATGTGGCTGCGGAAATGAAAACTGTGGGAATAAATGTCAGGAACGTAAAAACGGCACAAACTCAAAATGCGTTGACAAGTCTGTATGTACTTGTGGATGTGGCGGTGATGTTGACAAATGCAATAGAAACTGCGAAGAACGTAATAAAATCGCAGAAAATCAACATAATTCCAAGTGCTCATGTGGCTGTGGTGGTAACATTAAAGACTGCGCGAGTAATTGCACCAAACCTGAAGCGATCGTGTCTTCTAAATGTAACTGCGGCTGTAAGGGTGACAAAGATAATTGTAGTAAGAATTGCGATGAAAATCCTTCTTCAAATTCTGGAAATCCAAGAGATAATTCCGGCTCGTGCTCTCAAACGCAAAGAAAACCGCAAAACAAAATGGTTTCCAGCCACCAAATTTCCAGAACTGATCAGATTAGAAGTGGTGACCAATCCGACAACTACAAAACACAATCAGAGAGTGACTACGACCAAGAACAAGATCCAATATTAGAAATGATACAGAGCATCACGAAAAAATATGCAAAGAAAGACCTCGAAAGGAATAATAATAAGAAATGTTACAAAGAAATAATGGAAGTTCTGAATTACCTATTGCAAACAGATGACGAGAATACCGATGTCCATGTAACATCTGAGAGTACAACAAGCTGTCGTAAACCAGAGAAAAAAACTTCACCGAAGAAGATAGTTTCACCGAAGAAGATAGTTTCACCGAAGAAGATAGTTTCACCGAAGAAAATAGTATCACCAAAGAGGTCAGTTTCACCGATGAAGGCAGAAAAACCAGCTCATAAATCAAACCACTGCATGACAGAATCTTCTGACGGCCCTCAAACAACTGACTTGCCCAGCACTTCCTCTGACTCCGCGACCTGCCGAGTCCTCAACAAAATAAAGAAGGAATGCGAAAGATACCATCAGAAACGTTGCAAGGTCCACAATGGGAAGAAATGCGAAGTATCATCGAGCACGTCAGCCCACTGCGACCAATGCAGGCGGGTCCACCACTGCGCCTGTCGATCTCACAAATGTGGCAAGCCGATATGCAAATGCCCCAAAAAATGCGAGAAGAAGAAACCTGTCGCCTACAATTTGATATTACAATCAGAATCTATCAGTGAGGAGACGTCTTGCGCCGAAAAACCTCGTATACTCAAGAACATTGTAGTGAAAGTTCCGAAGAATAAGTATTGTAAAGGTCCGTGTAGCCCGCGTGAGGCAAAAGGGTGTAGGTCTCGGAGTTTGCCGAATGACAGCGAGATATCGAGCATGGAGGAGTTTTTGAAGAGGTCCCAAGCTTGCTGCACGGTCAGAGAGTATTTGGAACAGAACCGCCCGGACTTTATTGCGAAGAGCTCCGAACGGCAGAATTGTCTGCGGGTCGTCAGTGATTTTAGGTAAGAAGTACGATTAATTTGATGATTCCAATTTTTTATCAGTAATAAAATCTGGAAGTTAATTTTGATAATTTGCGCTCACCAAGTGTTTTTACTTCAGAGAGGAAGACACATGCGGGTCTAATCAGTTGAAAATGCTTGTTGTCCATGCACCGTCTTGTACAGGAGCTTGCAATATGTATCAATATCAAAGAGGTATTTTTTCGAATATTTGTAGAAAGTACCTATAGTGTTACACCTTATTGCACAAGGACTTAAAGTTCAAAGTTGGGTCTAGTCTAGGCTTAAAAATAAGACTTTCCGTAGGCTGTTCCCCAGTGACCTGTGTGACAACCAACACTATTACGCCATGCACGCAATCTTGTGCAAACAATGAAGTAACAAGACTTGGTGAGTTTTGTAGTCTATCGATAATTGATAGTCTTTCATAGTAGATAAGGATCTGTATGTTAGCTAAATACGTATTATTCATAATCATAGCTTACCGTGAGCATAATGCTCGCTTAGTTTCATTCCTTACAAAAAAGCATCCCTCTTTCCCTGTAGCATATCTCTGCTGATCACGCTTTCAAGGATGCGTTCACATTGACGCGAAGGAGAGCGGAAAATAATTGTCCAATAAGGAACCAGCTACCACATTTTATAGGATTAGTTAATTTTATGTCACGCGAGCGGAAATAAATAAAGTCTGCAAAGTAGCGTACGCTCGCGGCCCGTGTCGGGGCTCCACAGGCAGCCGACCGCGCTTCTAAAAACTTCGAAGAATATCTGCTAGATGGTGCTAAGACCAATTCCAAATTTTTTTTTTTTTATTTATTATGGGTTTTTTTATGAAATTTATTTCATAAAAAAACCCATTCATATAAAATGTGGTAGGTCACCGTCCCCACACAGCCGGAGACGACTGTGTATTTCAAACCGAAGCGATTGGGTGATTCTGCTCCATTCTTCATCACGACTCAGGGCGCATCCCTATGGTTTAGTTAGATCGTTTTATCATGGTAATGACAGGCGTTACGGGGTGTAACGTAATGTGTTACATAGCGTGCGTTCGTGCAGTCGGTACATGGAAAGAAGGCGCTCGCAACGAGCAACAAAACAGATTTTAAAGCGTAACGTATCATGCTCGCTGCGAATGGTACATTACGCCCTGTAACACCGGGCTTTATGGTTTAGTTAGATCGTTTGATAATTCCTTGATTATATTCTTATTAATATTCCCTGTTTTCAGAGCAAACATGCGCGCAGACCAACGGAACCTACTGTCAATGTGCATGGCACAGATGTCAGATGTAAACAATTTAGACGCTGAGCAGTTACGGAGTTTAGCTAAGGAACTTGGGCGGAATTTACGTCAGAAACCACGTAAGTATTCAGCACGCCGAATACTCAGATTCAAATATGGTTGATTTCTTAAGGTGACTGCGGACACGTAAGCTCACATAATAACGTACTTTCCGATTTATTTGGAAACTACACCCTTTATTACAATGAAGTTTTGCGTACATAATCGGGTAACAAGATAAAGTTAAAAACTACAACCCGACTACGTGAATTTAAAGTATAATTTTAGTGTAATTTTTCTCTATGGGGCCTGCAGCCTGCGGCTACCTAAACTTTAATACGCGTTTTGAAGGCTTATTCGGGGTCGGAGCCCTAAATCCTATAGCCTATAACCATCGGGGTATTGAGACGAATCAATCGATACATAATTTGTTGAAATCGAACCAGTAGTTTCAGCGCTACGTGGGAACAAAGAAATCGGCCACATACATACAAACATACAAATATACAAACATAGGGTGCTAACCTCATAACCCTCCCCTGTTGGTAGTCGGGTAAAAAATAGCTATCTTTGCACTGTTTCAGTTTTTAAAAATACATAATCAGCATTAAATGAGAGCGAACATTCATTAAAAACTTTTCAAGCGAATTTATATACTGATTTAATAATGATATTGTTTTTTGAACAAGTTCAGCCGCTGACATAAGTGTGCTGATGAGGCATGGAATCCTAGATTGAGTCATTGCTTCTTTCTTCTCTGAAAATGACGAAGTGTTATCAGTATTTGTGTGCCCATAACCGATACAGTGATATCTGAGTGGTACCCGCTAGCACCAAAAGCTTGTTGCATACCTAAAAAACAGCGCTGCAGAAATGTGCATTTAATTATGGATTTTAACTCGTAGTTTTTTTTTTTTTTTTTTAATATTCGTTTTTTTTATGGGACTTTGAGTCATTGGTGACTATGTCAGTCCCCTATATAAACAATTATACAACTAAATTACATCTAAAACTAACCTAAATAATTTTACTGCCGCATCACTCAGTGGTGCAGCTAAAACAATTTGGATAACACCAGTATCCATAAGGTTAACAAACTCTTAATGTTAAGATGTATTTTAAATTGACGACATCAGATGACAGACAGCTCGCGGACAACTCGTGTAACTTGTGGGAAGCCACTTTGTCACTGTAAAATGTACCTAAAGGTAACGAGTTAAAGCCTACATTTGAATGCAAATTTTTGCTGGGTGGTACCTGTGCGCCTCTAGCAGATGGTAAATTGATATCGTCTTGGTGATCGGAAAATTTACAGTGTAAAAAGCTAGCGTGTACAGTAGCCCACTACGGTGGCCTTATCATCAGCCTTTACTAGTCCAGTGCTGGCCACAGGCTTCTCCTAATAAGCGCTATATTGGGCGGCAATGTGCTGTCAAAAGGCGGCCTTATCGAGGAGCTGTCTCTTTCAAGCAAGGTTGTTAAATTAATCGTAACTTTTTTTGCAGCCGCAGCAAAATTTATAAATGAACGTGAAATGAAGAAGCATTCTGAGAGGATCTACAAGTCACTGCCAGAGGTAACGAGGAAGAAAGAGGAGGCGCGGAAAGAGAACATCAAGAAGACGAATCTTCTGATGGCTAATATTTTCAAAAACGTAAGTCTTCAGAACTTAGCGTTTTGCTTTATAGCGAGTTACTCGCACTGGGTAAACCTTCTACGAAAACTTTTTTATAATATCCCAAAAATCTTCAGAACTTTATCAGCTTATAGTTTGAAACGCCACGCGACCCGACAAAATGCGTGTTGAGTTGAATCATATCGTATAAATTTTCTATAACCAGAATCTTACATGATAAACACACGAAGCGACGAAATGGACATGCGCACATGGGGTGTCGACACGTTGCGTCGTGTCGCGTTTCAATAATGTGTTTGTGCCTTAAGTTTTTTCAAAACATAGTCAACGTAGGTAAGTCTTTAATTTCACTATTTTAGATTTAGACACCAACCAATCAATAGATTTAGACATCAATCAATAAAATCATGGGCCATCCGATACTGATCTTACAACACACTGACAATTACCCAATTTTAAAGCTTGCCCACCTATGTAGGTTATAAAGTTTTAAAAAAAGAAAAAAAAAATGCACTCAAATCAAAATTTTAATAAGAATTTGTATTATCAAACACTTTAAAGAACATCTTTTGCATGCGCTAGATTAAGGCAAAACATTTCTGGTGCCTACCAATTAATTATATTAACTTACATCGTAATGACCTACGTTTTTTATATAAATGACTTGAAAATGATTTGAACGGTGAGGCGCGGGTTCGAGTCCCGCCGAAATCGATCATTTTTGGGAACTTATTTCATTTCTTTAATGATTTGATCTAATAATCATAACACCACACTGAAAACTAAACCTTATTTACATTTCACAAAGTCGAAAATAACAAAGATTCTCTCGTTATTTCAGAATCTCCAGAAGAAAACCCTCCGGGGTTTAGTGGATATCTCAAACTACAGCTCCATTATAAAGATATGACGCAACTATTGTTGTAACAAAATTGACATGTGGAAGTGCCCTGTACTTGCTATGTATTGTTTTAGAGGGATTTTGTATCGTATTTTATTTTATACTTTATTAGCTAATAAAAATTTTGATACCTATTTATAATCCGGACCTTTTATTTAATTAAACTTAATGAAATCATTTATTAACAAAGACAATTACAATCAAGTAGTATAGAATAGAAAAAACTTTAATTGTCACTCGTACAAGCAGGAACAATCATTTATAAAAGAGACACAGAAATAAACAACTTGCTCGAGTCACAAAAAGGTCTTTGTCTCAGCATTATGTTAGTCGCGTTTGCAACCAACGCTGATCTTCCGACAAGACCGTTTGGTGACGTAATAGAATTAAATTAAAACTAATGTTTACAATTGAAACAATTGAGCTAACTGCAGACTGTTGTAAACAATTTACAGGTAGCTCAACTGATCCATATCAATACCAGTCGGAAGCGTGCCCAAGACGCTGGCTGCATTGCCCCGCTGTATGGCAATGCTGATGCGCTGTGCCAGATACTCACCAGCTCTCGGGTCATATTACACATATACATTATTAGCCTATTTAAGGGGGGCTCCCATACAACAGATAGTTGTTATGATAGATAATGGTACGGAACCCTTCGTGCGCGAGTCCACTCGCACTTGGCCGGTTTTATTCCAAAAAATACGTGCGAAGCCGCGGGCAGGAACTGGTAAATAATATACCAAATGCGGTTACTCCCTTTTGAGATTTAGCACCATTTCTTTCAGATTCTTTCTATTAACCTTCGAAGATGGTGTTAGTGGTAACTCTTTCAGAAATACCACGCCGCCTCGTAGCTGCTTTGTATCAGTTAGGGTCTCTGTAAGAGGAGAATTAGATTAATTGTCACCAATATTTGAAAATTCTAACGAAATAAGATGTTTCGGATGTAAGCGGGTTAGTTTAGATTCTAAATCACCTTATTTCGTTCAAACGACAGTTCCCGAGAATGTGTATTCTAAACTTTAGAATACACATTCTCGGGAACTGTCGTTTTCGGAAATTGTCACTTTAGGAAGTTGTTGTTCTCACACTGAGGGTCAACAACGAACCTTATTGGTGTTGGAAGACATCGCGCCATAAAGAATGTGATACAAATAGCTCGCCGGTGGTGGTAGAACACTGCATTGTGATGGCCCATCGCATTATGTTCGCTTCGATAAAGTTTGTGTCTTGAGAAGGGAAAAGTTCTTCGTCTCCGCAAGATACGCGAGGCGATAGAGATCGGATGGCGGCGGCCCAACTTCAAGAGACAGAGGTTGGTACCTACCACCAGCCTAGAATCCGTGTCTGCATGGGAAGTCGGATAGCAGTATAGAGCCGGGTGTAAACGCTGTCAGTTCTATATGTACACGGAGTACACGACACGCTATGGGATCTCCGCAAAAGGATTCCTCTTTTACACATGTAGGTATACGCTTCTACAACAAAACTCCAAGTGAGTTCCAAAAGTTCCGAACATTCATTTAATATCTGCAACATTACTTCTGACCAAGTCGTTGATCTCCTGCGCTGTGGGCGGTGTCCCCGGCTCTTACGTTGATATTGTATACTCTTTGTCACCGGCGCCACGCAGGCCACGGGCAGGTCGCCGCGCGCCGGGTCTGGCAAGCCCGTCACAGCCACATCCAGCACGCCTGACTGCTGGCGGATCACTGCTTTTAACTCCACTGGAGATATCTTGAACATTCCACTAGATCTACAACATTACCTCTGACCAAGTCCTTGATCTCCTGCGCTGTGGGCGGTGTCCCCGGCGCCGGCACCACGCAGGCCACGGGCAGGTCTCCGCGCGCCGCGTCCGGCACGCCCGTTACAGCCACGTCTAGCACGCCTGGATGCTGGCGGATCACTGCTTCTAATTCCACTGGAGATATCTGGAAGGGGTCATTTTACCTGAGTGCTCAATTCTTCAAATTTTGTCTCTGTCAGAATTTGGATCGTTCAAATAGACTATCGTTATATCGATAATCAGTCATTATCATTAAACATACTGGTATGGCAGGAAGTAGTTTAACACATTAAGTTTTTAAAATTATATGTTTTATTTTGATCGAGCTTAATCATCACCTAGGTAGGTATTGATAAAATAAAACTACAAAATACAACAATCCGCCTGACACGTAGAAACCAATTATAGAATACTGATTTGTGACGTCATGCCGCCGTCACAATAACTTTGGTAAAGGCCTGACTTTGTTCCCTTGACAATATTATATAGTGGTCTTTAACTAATCTTTTATTAAAGAGGCAAAGTTTGCGAGGTTGTAGTGGGTAATCTCTGGATCTACTGAAACGATTTTGAAAATTCTTTTACCAGTAGAAAGCCACGATATTTGTGAGTGCCATAGGCTATATTATATATTAACCCGAAAAATGGGATGCATGAAAAGCACAGGCGGAGCCGCGGGCAGCAGCTAATTCTGTATAATCTGATGTTCGTGCATATCGGTGGCGTCAATGGCATACGTCACTAGCATTGTAGCGTTTTAGAAATTGAATTTGCCTGACGGCCCTGAACATCTAAGCTCTCATACAAACGTATTTTTCGATTCATTTGGAAACTGAGTCCCCGATTTAAATGAAATTTTGAGTAGGTACATAATCGGGTAAAAGCTATGTTTGTAGGTATCGTTTTAGTTTTTTAAAATACTTTATCATCATTAAATTAGAGTGAAAGTAATGAAATCGCTTGAAAACGGATAAAAATGGATTTGCGCTCTCAGTGTATGATGATAAAAGTATTTTGAAAAAGTAAAACGATACTAGGTATTACTTATCCAATTATGTACCTATGCAAAATTTCATTAAAATCGGGGACGCAGTTTCCAAATGAATCGAAAAGTACGTTTGTATAGGAGCTTAGAGGTTCGAGGCCTTCTTAATGCCTCTTTTTTTTTAGATTTTGCAGAAAAATTATTTATTTTGTCAATATATCTCTGAGAAGTTTCTCAAAATCAGCCATCAAGCCTTATGCGTTGAATAGGTACCTGATGATTCATATACTTCAGCAGCAGTTTTATCCGTTCAACGAAATAATAATTCCAATTCTCGTCCCTGTAGAAAACATCTCCTGTCTTAAACCAAGTGCCTTCAAACGTCTCCTCGGTCGCCTTCGGATTGTTGTAATATCCCTGTGAATTAAAACACATAGGTAGTCGATAAAAAAATATATTCATTCGGCATTCATCATCAGCCTATATCAGTCCACTGCTGGACATAGGCCTCCCCTAATGAGCGCCATTGCGCCCTGCCTGTGTTTACCTTAATGCCTTAATAAAGTTTCGTATTGTTAGTACCTTGAACACTCCAGGCCCTTTTAGCCAAAGCTCGCCGTTCACATTTGGTTCCTCGATGTCTCTTCCGGACTCATCTACTAACTGAAAACAAAAATTTTATATCCTTGAATCCTGGAATATTTATATCTTCCACTTTTCGCGGTCTTACGTCATCATCATCGTCGGTCTATTTTAGTCCACTGCTGGACGTAGGCTTCACCTAAATGAGCGCCATAACGCCCTGTCTTCAGCTTGCCGCATCCAGCGTGCAGTCTTTCACAGCCATTCACAGGTCGCCATCGTCATGGACGCGTTGTGATGTTTCTTTTCTTCTAGAGTGGTGCTGCGCCGACACTCGGGTTGTCAAAAATAAGGAAAGATTGAAAATAGTTTTATCTCACTAATCTCACTATCTCACTAATATTATAAACGTGAATGTTTAGATGGATGGATAGATGGATGGATGTTTGTTCCTTTATCACGCCAGAACGGCTGAACGGATCTGGATGAAATTTGGCACAGAGATAGATTATAGTCTGGAATAGAACATAGGCTACTTTTTATCCCGGAATTCCCACGGGAACGGGAACTACGCGGGTGAAACCGCAAGGCACTGCAAGTTTTACATATATGACAGTTATTTTGAATTCGTATATATTGTTAAGTATATATTTACCCTATATTCCAAACCTCCATGCGGTTTCCCACAAGATTGTGGGGGTGATGAGAATTGGTGTACGAGAGCGACGTTTGTTATTTCGCTCATCCCATACGCATTAGACACATTCGCCTCTGGACTTACCTCCTAAAACAAAACATGAAGCATGTTAAAAAATATATTTAGGTAAACATTATGTATCTAGGTATATTGTAATTGTAATAATATAGGTAGCCTATTGCTATTTACGTAGTGAGAATAGGCTAGTTGACTCCTTTTTAAAGTAAGTAGGTCTGAAATGATTAATAATAGACCGATTAGAGGAAAAATCATACTAGCAAATTTTTATAGGACCTAGAAAACCGTAATTCTTTTTTTTTTAGTAGGTATACTTTTCGTAAGCAGGCGAAATACAGTCTGCCATATTAGTCTATAAAATCTGTGCTGTGACGTCATTCAGGTCGAAAATAAACAAGTGACATTTAGCAAATGTTGATGAGGCTTAAATCAAATACTACAGAAAACATTTATTTATAGCGCTAAATTTGATATGAGTCAAGTAGTCTATCAAATTTGCAATTTCTCATTTTTACCACGCCAAAAAGAAGAATGTTAAGTTTAACGTAGGTATAAATCTGTGCCTGTTTGTCTGTCTGCCATCGTAGTAGGTAAATGAGGGCGAAATCAGTGATCAATATTTAAAAAAAAAAACAGTAGGTAGAAACTAACCTTGAGGTCATCAAGGAGGTCTTCATACAAAGCGCTGCCTCCCAAAAAGAACTGCTTAAAAGAGGTGAAATCACAGCTACCTCGAGTTTCAGGATTCATTAATGTTTTCATCATAGTAGGACTGCTTACCAGCACATCTGGCTGCAAGAAAATATCAGTCAGATTAATAGGTGCTTCTAATTTCTTCATGCATGAACTGTAGACTCATTCTGTAAAAGTTCGGATTCGAACTCTTCACTCAAGTGTCCAAATTCATAGCTGGCATGGCGCGGCGGCGGCGGTCTTAAACATACCCTGTACTTATTGATGGGCTCGTACGAATGCTCCCTGGTTGCTGACTGAGTTAGAATTCGATCATTACGCCGCGACCGCCATAACTACGACACGGCGGCGGCGGCGGTGGTCTCAAACTTACCCTGTTCTTATTGGTGGGCTCATACGAATGCTCGCTGGTTGTTGACTGAGTTAGAGTTCGATCACTACGCTGCGACCGCCATGACTAACGGCGCAGCGGCGGTCTCAAACTTACTCTGTGCTTATTGAT
The DNA here is from genome assembly GCA_947086465.1 of Eupithecia exiguata. Lineage (NCBI taxonomy): Eukaryota > Metazoa > Arthropoda > Insecta > Lepidoptera > Geometridae > Eupithecia > Eupithecia exiguata. The sequence goes on along the minus strand of OX352247.1, from coordinate 6,488,763 downwards.
GAGCTCATACGAATGCTCCCTGGTTGCTGATTCTGCTGACTGTACCCTTGTGAGCTGGATCAGTGGTCCGACCGTGTACATTATGATAGCCGATTGCCATTGCAAAGGGGATACTATTAGCACTCGCTTGAATACAGGGATTTGGTTTGTTTTTGACCTGAAATGAAACAAAAGTTTATGAATTTACTAGTTTCTGCCCGAAGCTTCATCCGCTCTTTCTCTGAGGTCTAGCAAAAAATCTAATAAGAATAGGAGAAGATTTTATCACCAAAATTAGCTAGTCTTGATTTTTCATTAGTAGGTATTCTGTGTATGTTGTTTTTTAAGCTTGACGGGATAAATAGTAATTTCTCGGATTTTTTTTTGTGCGACCGATTCAGAATTCTTTCCTATACAATAGCAAACATTATTTTAATCGGTCTATAATTAACGGAAAAATCCACGAACATATACAGAAAAATACATAGGTACCTACAGCTGAATATAGAAGCTCCTCTTGAAGTCGGTAAAAATTTCGCATTTATTTTTGGATTGTCAATTGTTTTATAGATTCTCTAAATTTGACGGAAGGCTCAGCAGATTATATAGGTAAATAGATATCTTACCAAATATAAGGTATCATCGTGACTATGTTCTTGTGTGTAACAGCAGCAGATTTGGGCAGCCCTGTAGTCCCACTTGTGGGAACCAGCATCGCAATAGTTTCAGCAGGGTCGAAATCCACCACGCTGAAATACAAAGCAATTTTCATATCATGTGAATCTCCGTTGAAACTGAGTAGTCGCCGTGGCCGAAATTGGACTATGAGGACATCATCACCAGAGGTGTCAGAAATTTAGCCACCGCCTTCGGTGTATTTGTAGTCTTTCAAATATATTCGAAGTAACTCGCACGTCTTCGCCTCCGGCCCGGCCACGGCTTCTGTGTGTGGCGGCTATTATAACCTGGAGTCTTATTGAGCGTTTCATGATGATGGGCAGAACCTGCAGTTCTGCAGTATCACTAACCCTGGTGTGTTATATGTCATTTTATTAGATGATGAGCAGAAGCTAACCGTGTAGATACTGTAGACATCTTACCGAAAGTTTTGAATCTCTTTGGAATCTTCTCCAAGCGTCATTAGATCCAAGAAACCTGTAGCCCCACCCTTGTTGAATATTACGAGTTTGGTGTCCAAGTCTACTTTCTTCAAAGCTTCCTGTATATCTTCTTCTCTCTCAGATTGAGCGAACACAATCTTTGGCTTGTTAACCGTAAAGGAGTCGATTAGTTCCTCTGAAAAAATTAATGATTTATGAGGACACATTATACTTATGAGTAACCGCCCGCAACGCTGGTCCGACTATGACTGAGGTAAGGGAACATAGTTGGACCTTACTTGAGCCATACACTTTCGAGATGGTAATGCCTCATCTCCCTGTTTTTACTTTTATCGAAGGTTTAGGGAGATGTGATATCTTGGTGTAGGTACGTGCCTGCGCACAGATTATACAGGGGTGGTAAATTTGTCGCATTTCAAGTTTGTCGTAATACCAACATAGTGTAGATAGATAGAGATGTACTTATTACTTTGTTGTAGGTACCTCACAAACACAGAAAACTGTATAGAAATAAATGCTACGAGTAGAAGAAGTACAAAGACGGCCTTATCGCTATGAGCGATCTCTTCCAGGCAACCTTGGGATGGACTCGACATGTAAGGACAACAAAGACGGCTGCACTTGAAAATATAAAAATAAATAAAAGAAAACATTAATACTTACACTACATACTGTAATACCAACATAACCTACAAATATTAAAGGAAATTTAAACATAATAATAAGGTTGCATAATTTTACAACCATAGATAATGCTGATGAAGCAGTTTTTTTTAAATAGGGAGTTGGTCTGATGTGTAATTAAGCCTCATAAAAATACTTACTGACGCTCAGAAATCGGTCTAGAGGCGATATAATAATTCCTAAAAACAGTGCAGCATAAAAGGGTACGGCAAGGTCGAGGTGGTTCGGAGCCATCAGAGTCATGACGTCTCCATGCTTGAACCCCAATTTCTTCAACGCTATTGCGCATTGTATAGACCGTTTTAGAAGAGGACCGTTATTTTCTGATGCTCCCGTTGATCCTTCTATCTGTAAATAAGTAATAATTAATTATACAGGTATATGGTCACGGTATTAACGTCCGTTACTGTACCCCGCCTGAAAACCCATTGGTTGAGCAAATGTGGTTCAAAACTACAATAAATTCGAATAAACTTGCGGTTGGCACGGCATATCGGCCACCATGGTTGGATGTTACCGTTTTTCTGGACGCAATATTAGATTCTGTGGCTTATTTTGCAGACTGCGATTACATCATCTCAACTGGGGACTTTAATATTAATAAGTTAAATACTACTGACACAAAGTACCAAACATTTATAACCTTTCTAGCCAGCACAGGGTTGAGTCAGATGATTAATACTCCTACTCATTTTACTGACAGTAGTCAAACTTTAATTGATTTAATATGTACAAATGCTAAAACTCGTAGCCTATCTGTCACACCTACGGGTATTAATGGTCATGCGTTTATATCTTGTGAATTCAATATGAAAAAGCAGAAAATTACACCAAAAATAATAACTTTTAGACCTCTACGGGACATTTCTATAGAGCTATTTAACAATGATCTTGATAACGTTAGATGGGATATTATAAAATCTAGAGATAATATCAATGACATGGTCAAAGATTTTACGGATGTCATTTTGCTTTTATATGACCTGCATGCCCCAAAAAGTCAATAACTATTAAAAGTCTACCCAGCCCTTGGATAACTGATAACGTCAAATTAATGATGCGTCTACGCAATGAAGCTCTTGCCCGATATCATAGCACGAAATTGGATGCTCATCGGGAATATTATAAGAACCTAAAGAAAATGGTGACATTTGCTTTAGATAGCGAAAAGAAAGCTTATTTTAAGAAACATGTTAATAGTTACATCAATGATTCCAAAACTTTATGGAAAACACTTAAATCTAAAGTCTTGCCTTCTAAGTCTACTGAGCTTCCCAATCATTTTGTAAATCCAGATGAGATAAACATACACTTTTTAAGTATTCCTGATTCCTCTTCTGTCTCTATTTCTAATCTATCCTTTTATGAGTTTAACAGTTTTAGTTCTAATAGCTTTTCCTTGCAACCAGTTACTACGGATGTAATCTCAAAATGTTTGCGAGACATCAAAACCAACGCATTAGGCAGCGATTTGATATCTATAGATATGATCAAAATGACAATGACTCATAGTTTGGAAACGATCACTGCTATTGTTAACAAATCTATAGAGACTTACACCTTTCCCCTTTTGTGGAAAACAGCGATCGTTAAACCTATTCCTAAAGTGCCCAATCCCATTAACTTTAAAGATCTGCGCCCAATTAGTCTGTTGTCATGTTTATCAAAAGTACTAGAGAAAGTTGTATGTCTCCAAATGACCGAATATGTAGAAAAAAACATTTTACTCCCGGATGTTCAATCTGGGTTTCGCAAAGGACGTAGCACAAATACAGCTTTACTGGATGTTACCGATAATATTTTGGCGGCACAGGATTCTGGGTTGGCAACGTTTCTTGTTTTGCTGGACTTCTCACGCGCTTTCGATTCGATTAGTATACCTCTTCTACTATCCAAACTAAAATATTACGGTTTTGAATCGAACACGATAAGATGGTTTGACTCATATTTGAGTAACCGGAGGCAAGTAGTAGCGTTGCAAAGGGCTAATGGTACAAATATTCAGTCTCGGGAACTACCTGTAAGTCGCGGTGTCCCTCAGGGTTCGATCTTGGGTCCCATTTTGTTTATTTTGTACAGTGCTAATGTAGTAAACTGTTTGCGTCACTGCAAACTACATATATACGCAGATGACATACAAATGTACATATCTTGTCGACCTGAAGATACACATAGCACAGTGCAGAAGCTAAATGAGGATCTAGATAGAGTGTACCAATGGGCGAAATGTAATTCTCTACTTTTGAATTCCGGCAAAACTAAGTTTATGATTTTGGGCTCTAAATCACAAATTTCAGAGCACTAAATGAATCACCGGTGATAAGAATTGATGGAGATGTCATCGAGCGTGTATCTGAAGTTCGGAATTTGGGTTTGATTATGGATGAGGCTCAGCGTTACGAGAAATATGTATGTGACACAGTTAATAGTTGTTTTTATAGGCTTAAAGTTCTCTACAAAATTCGTAATTATCTAAGCACAGATTTAAGAATTCAGTTGATAGACTCCCTGGTTTTGTCAAAATTCAATTATGTAGACTGTGTTTATTTCAGTATTTCAGTATTTTATTTATTGCATTCATACAGTCAGGTCTTAGTAGTTAGGTGAGTGTTCATAAAATGTTCACAGTATGTACCCATTTAGGGTGTTGCAATGGAAGACAGGCCAGGTTTCATGCCTTTCTACTTATGATGTACTTACTTAATAATAATGCATTCAATACCTATTAAAAAGATTACGAGTCGCTAAATTTATCATTGAAGAAATCGTCAAGTTCGTAAAAACATTTTTTTATGAGTATCGCTTTTAATTTGGATTCAAACATGTCATTTTTTTCTATACTTTTTAGTTTTTCTGGTAAAGTGTTGTAAATTTTTACCGCCATCGAGTTGGGGGAGGATTGGTGGATTTTTAATTTTGATGCGGGCATGACAAGGTTGTGTTTATATCTAGTTTGGTATCGGCGAGGCTGGTCATTTATTTTTTGGAAAAAAATTGGGTTATTCCTTACAAATTTGCATGTTTCTAAGATGTATATACATACTAGGGTGATAATTTCTAATTGTATAAAGTGGGGTTTACACGTCTCTGGTACTCTTATATTTGCTATGGTACGGACGCACTTTTTCTGAGAGATGAAAAGTTCGTTTGCGTCTACGCTATTTCCCCATAGTATAATTCCGTAGCGGATCCAAGAATATGCGTATGCGTAGTACGCGGCCAAACTCGTTTTAAGGTCTGTCGCTTTTCGGAGTTCAATCAAAGCATACGAGAAAGAAGACAATTTGGATTTGATTTTTTTTATATGGCTTTTCCAGTTTATGTTCGTGTCAATATCTAATCCTAATAAGGTAAATGTGTCAACGCATTCTATTTTAGTATTATTGTATGTCAAATGTATGTCAAGCGGAGGTTTTTGGTATGGTCTAAATTGCATAATTTTAGTTTTCTTATAATTAATTTCGAGGTTATGGTCAGTCATCCATTTAGTAATAATATTAAAGATGTCGGTCAGATTTATATTTAAATTAATGTCATTTTTGCAAGATGTCAATATTGAAATATCGTCAGCAAATAAAATACACGATTGAGTTATACACTTCGGTAAGTCATTTATATAAATTAAGAAAAGAATACATCCAAGGACACTGCCTTGGGGTATTGAGTTGTTAATCTGCACCGCATTTGATCTAACCATGTCAATCTTCCCTGTTTTTTCGTTAAAATGTTCTATCTCTACGTATTGTACTCGGTTATGTAGGTAAGACTCGAACCAGGCGTGTGTTATACCGCGGATACCTATTCCATGTAGTTTATCTAGTGTAGTTTATCTTTATGGGCCGCGTTTATTTAATAAAACCTCAAACCTAATTCAACGAGTGCAAAATGCTTGCGCTCGTTTCTGTTTTTACGTCCCGCCTCGCAGTCATGTTACACCCTTTTTAAACAAATTCGGTATACTTAAGATGGTGTATAGGAGGCAACTTCATTTAGCTTGTCTCTTATTTGACGTGGTCAAAACGCAAATCCCCAAATATTTGTACGATAAGCTAAACTGGACTCAAAAAAATAACCCTTACCCAATCAGAGCCCCTAAATGTTTACTCCGAACCCCTCAGCATGGTACTGCAGCATTTCGTGGAAGCTTCCGCTATAGTGCAACCAAATGTTGGAATAACCTACCCCCTCCGATTAGAGACCTCAATAATGTCAACAATTTTAAATCAAAACTTAAAACTATATTGCTGGAAAAACAAAAATCTGTCTAGCATAAAAACCCCCATTCACCACACAACACACCACACATACACTCATATATATATATTTACTATACAAACACCCCTGGGTAACTCCTGCTGCCCGGACTCTTACGAGACCGGTGTCCTCAGGAGTACCTTACCACAGACACCCTCGCCCATTATACACACACTCACAAACACACACAACACATTCGGTAAATTCATAATTATGCTTACTACAGAAACACCCCTGGGAGCTCCTGTTGCCCGGACTCTTACGAGACCGGTGTCCTCAGGGGTGCCCTACAACACACACATACACACACAGACATTGTACTTACACAAACACAATTTATGTTTTTGCTTATATATATATGAATTAAAATAAATCACTATAGCCGGAGCTCACAAAATACCATAATAAGAAAAAAAAAATTAAAAAAATTAGGGACCTATATCTAATGTTTGCAGTGTTAAACTTTTTGTATATTATATTTATTATTAGAAACATGATGTTGGCTAAATGTGTAAATAACATAATTAAGTTTTTCTTTCTTTTTGTTATCCATAATTTTGTTTTTTTTTTCTCAATAGTTTTAATTTCATTATTTTACTAATTGTTTTCAAAATTTTACTTCTATTATATAGCGTAGAGCGTAGGTTTGTTCGCGACGTCACCTGTACAGGTCCTAACGGAAGACCAGCGCTGGCCAGGCCTCTTACAGGAGCTTAGCCAGCATTATGCTGAGTTGGGGCCTTTTTATAACAACTTTATAATAATACCTATTTCTAATCTCTAAGTGTGACTTAATTCTAATTGTTGTATTCTTGTATTGTATTGTTGTTGTAAATAAATGTATTTCTTCTTCTTCTTCTTCTTCTAATTAATATTAACTAGGTGATGAATCAGTGGAGACCGCGACTCGGCAAACGTAGTGAAGGACGCCCTCCGACAGATGCTGGATGCGTCAAGCTGAAGACAGGGCGTAATGGCGCTCATTAGGGGAGGCCTATGTATGTGATTTATGTTTTAATTTGTTGTATTTTCTCACACTCGAAGTGAAAAGTACCTATCGTTTTTCACGCGGGACAAAACCACCCATTATAACTCGGCCTTGTCATCCTCCGTCGATAAGCTCGAGAGTATAAAATATATAAATATATAATTTTGTGGGGACGTTCTTCATTTATTTATTCGATCCGGAAAGGATTCCATAATCTCTAGGGTCGCCGTCATCGAAATCTATGAGGAGGCTGTACTATATTTTTACCATTAGTATCTTTATGTAAATTCTATGGTCACCACTCACCTGAGCTTCATAGTCAGGGTTGTCCTTAAAACACTGGCAAATGATCTTGCCGAGATGAAACCTGTCACTCGGTTTTCCAGAATCCGCAATTATTCTAGATGTGACCTCCGCAATGTGCCTTGAAACCGTGTCGTTGCAGTTACTAAGAACCGGCATTGTTGTCTGTAATTGACCACGAAAGGTATATTTGATGTCACGGTCTGTCAAAAGAGATGTTTTATTCAGTTTCATTTGTCCTTGGCTTGGTCAGTTTTGTCACGGTAATGTTATCTATACAGTATTCTGTCTTCATACAAACGGCCGGAACATGAGTCGTAACTGTCACCTCATGTGAGGGCGGGAACGTGGTAGGTACAACCAGTCGTGGATGCGCCGCGCGCCGCAGCGCAGTGACGAACGAACTTTTTGGTATGAAACTATTTTTTATCTAATTTGAATGTTTTTTTTTGTTTGACAGAATTGTCATTACGAATGATAAGTTATTGATTTTTCTTTTCAATAGGTAAAAAATGTTGTAAGCAGTAAGCGTGCAATTTGAGATTTTTTTATTTAAATAAGGTACTTTAGTTTTATATTCAGCTTAGAAATAAATAATAAAATTAAAATAAAACAAATATTAAAGGGGGGCTTCGATACAACAAACGTGTTTTTTTGCTGATTTTATAGATAATGGTACGAAACCCTTCGTGCGCGAGTCGGACTCGCACTTGGCCGGTTTTATTATTATTTATTTTATATTTATTAAAATATATAATCACAAAACTAGAAAGAAATTCAAGTAGGTAGGTACCTAGATGAAATTAAAATACTGCAGGCGGGCAGCCCTATCGCGTGCTTTTGTTTTGTTTTGGTAGGTAGGTAGTTATTTCAAGGACATGGCCGAGTTACAATACTGTATAGATAACATTACCGTGGTTTTGTTGATAACCACTGAAGGCAGCGGTTCGCGCCGCGACGGCGACCGGAGACCGAGACAGGAGACTGCGACCGGTAGTAGTCATATAAACGGCGCTAGTTCGTGCGGCGACTGAGACAGTAGGCAGAGACGCGTGACCGAAGACAACGAGGCAGTCGCCGCCCGTACAAAGTTAAATGACCACTACCGGTCGCGTTCTCCCTGTCTCGATATCCGGTCGCAGTCGCGGCGCGAACCGCGCCGCCGCCGCCACTTTTAGGCGCTGCGCAAAGGTAGACACTTTTTGTTGCCGACACAGCACACCATCACACGTACGGTACGGTGGTTGCTGTGTCCTGTAGCGGTGATAGGACACAGTCACCCGTTGCTACTACTGGTCACCGTAGTTGCTGTGTCTGGCTCAGTATACCTACAGGGTTATTGGTAAATTAGTAACACTAGGTGAAACGCAGGTCCTGCCCATGATCACAAACACGTTCGTGAAGACGCCAGGTCTAAATTCTTAAAAAAAATATATAAATCGCCTCTGCTACTAAATGAAAAAACATCTATAGTCAGCTGCTCAGATATGTACCTATGTACACTTCCAAGTTTTCACTATTATTTTACTCGGAATTTATCATATAAAAGTCTACGCACACATTTTTTATACTTGGTAGTCATCGTTCTTGTCAGAATACGATATATAAATTATCACAATGACTATACAATTACTATTCAGTCAAATTTCAAAACATGGAAGTGTATACATATTTTCGCAGCTGACTGTACATCTAAATTTTATAAATGCAAAGTTGAAAGTTTGCACGAACTGAAGATCGTCATTCATTATCTAAAGTTTAACAAACGCTAAAAAAAATACCTACATAGAAAAACTTTTGTATATATAATATCTATATATTATAATAATTTGATAGTGTGGACATGTACGTACCTTTCTCCACTGATCGGTTTGTTTATCAAATAAGTTACTAATTTTTTTCTCACAACACAATCATTTAGGTACTAAACCTCAATACATCCGTCGTCTTGGAGAAATAAAGAGATACTGTTGTAGATTTAACCAGCAGAATCGACCCCACTATCTTATTTATCTTTATTTCATAACTACCTGTCTAGATAAATCCCAGATAGGTACCTACCTACCTACTATGAAAGTTAGTTTGGTAGAATCATGTACATTATGTCACGCTAGATTGATATGATAAATTTGATAAGGTAAGGTACCTATACCTACCTGTATCATTAAAAAATTATGAGCATCTTAGTTGTCAAACGTAAGTAGTTGCCTATATCGCTATATAAATGATTCGTCGAACCGCACTCGGGGTGGGGGGGGGGCAAAAACAGCCCTAAAAAGTGATATAAAAAACGCTCTAAAATTATGATCTTTACACATACCGTCCCATTTTATTCGATTTATTATCTATTATTTGCAAAGAAGAGTATATTTAAAATAATGTAGCGCAAAATTATTATTTGAACTCTACATACTTTTAAAATTATCTTAAATTGAACCACTAAATCCAAAAAAATTGGGCAAAGTTGCACGGTTTACGGTACCTACCTACTATGAAAGTTAGTTTGGTAGAATCATGTACATTATGTCACGCTAGATTGATATGATAAATTTGATAAGGTAAGGTACCTATACCTACCTGTATCATAAAAAAATTATGAGCATCTTAGTTGTCAAACGTAAGTAGTTGCCTATATCGCTATATAAATGATTCGTCGAACCGCACTCGGGGTGGGGTGGGCAAAAACAGCCCTAAAAAGTGATATAAAAAACACAAAAAGCCATCATGAATCCAATTTCATAAGTCGGCACCTATTTTTTGTTATTTTGATTATTTTAGCCTGCGTCAATCAATCAGCAATCTCACCTGATGGAATGAATGAATTATTTATTATTATCTATCACCTAGGCCGAAGAATTTCTTGTAATAACGAAGGATGGCGCCACAGTATTGGCAAAATGTAGTTCGCATAATTTCACATGAAACCTTTTTGATTTTACTTACTTTTTTTGCTGGCGTAATTCGATCCATTTATATGTATACCTACTAATTCTATCCATACTGAATTACAACTTTCTTGTACAGCCGCTCCCTATGTTTTCCAATTACGTTGAACAAAGGAAATTCAAAAATCCATCGCTCAGTTTGTGATAGCTATTATAAGCTTTTTTTACTACCAACAGGGGAGGGTTATGAGGTTAGCACCCTATGTTTGTATGCATGTAGTCAATTTCTTTGTTTCCACTTAGCGCTGAAACTACTAGTTATGCCTCTGCTAGTTTTATTCTGTATAGTTTAGGCAGAGTTTCGAAAATAAATTTTCGCGGCCACCAAGACCACCGTTGGTTTAATGGTGCAATATTTACTAAACTATGTATACTTTTATAAATAAATAAATATATTATTATTATTAAGAGCAACTTCGAATCTCTGCATGGAAACAGTGCGATGGATTTTTTAAATTTCCTTCGTTCATCTTATTATTAAGATAAAATAGATGGCGCCGCTAATATGAGACGACATGGCGCCTTATATTATGTAGTCTTTGAGCTAATCCGCGGATGCCCATGGTGAAACTTTAACGGTTCCTTGTTGACTACGGAACCCTAAAAACCGCGTTCACAAGGTTAAACCATGTTCTATTATGTATAAATAATCAAAACCTAATAAGCCAATACAGGAGATGACTTAGTAAGAACATAATTAACCTAATGCATTTGTAATAGCTCAAAATAAGTCTCATTATGACAAGCGAAATAACAAGAAGATAACATGATTATTTACATTATCTCTACTGGTCTTTGTGTTCTGTTATATATTAATAATTTGGTGTGCAATAAAGTATATTTGTATATTTGTATTGTATTATTTTTTATTATTTTTTAATTAAATAATAAATTACTAGATATAATAAGATAAATATAATGACCAAAATACATTAGTGTTTCTGGCCTATCTCTCAGGGCAGAGAATAATAAGTACATTTTTCACTTCTCTTGCTCAATCATGTCATTCATTATAACGTAGCTTAGCGATCGTAAAACTCGAGTATACCTAATTAATAAGATTCTTTAAATTAATTTAAAGGTTTACGACAACTTTGTAAAGTAGAGAAGTGAAAAAAGTGTTCAATATGAGAGCAAGTTTTGATTGTTTTATTTTCTTGCAATCGAAATGAAAAAATGAGTTTTTACTCGGGCCATAATCACCCATTATAACTCGGTCTTGTCATCCTGCTTCACTACGCTCGGGAGTAAAACAACCTCGTAAATAATGGGCCGATTTAGTCCCTTGTAAAAAATATACTATTCGATTCTAGGTAGGTACGCACTACGCACGCAATAAACTTCATTTCAGCTTGTACTTCACCGTCCGAACGTTAAATGGATAACAGCTTCTGAAATAGATAGCGGGCATCTATTTCACCACTATCCAAACTGAACGAGACTTCTGAAGTCTCACTCTGTTCAGATAGTGTTGAAAGAGATGTAACTCCAGGAAATTATTAGGTACTTAATTTCAACGAAAATTTGTTTCCTGTGCTAATAATTTGAAAGCAATCATCTTATTACGTCTATTACGTGCTACTATACAGGTAGGAGGTACCTCGGCAAAAAAGTTGTTCATGTCATAAAAAATACACAATAATGCGGTAAGTAAAATATTGTGAGTGTGTGAACACCATTTTTTGTTTCAGAGTTTTATTTGCTAGAAGTTAAGCTTTATAGTGCTTATTTTTAACGAAAAAAAGGGCGTTTTAAGTATTTTCGGCTGTATGTATGTTTTCTATGAATGTTTATTGATTCCTCCGTCAAATTTGGACCGATTCTGAAAATACAAAAATTGTATCGATAGAGAAATGACGAGGAGGTCCCATAAAACATTTTTTTTCCTAAATGAAAAAAAATATATTTTCTATCAATGAATATTGGTCCACGACGACATTGGTCCCAAAATTCAGTTCATATACCCAACGTAAAAGTAGGTATTATATGATCTAGACGATCGAAAGCCATCTCAAAATCTGTATAGATGACTTCCACTCCACTTGGGAGCCCCAATCCATGTTGGTAGCAACATAGTCAATAAAAACACCCAAATCGGTCTTGGTAGAGCGTCCTTTATAAAACCACGCTGTTCAGATAGAATGGAAGATGAAATAAAACCGGCAAAGGGCAGTCCGACTCGCGCACGAAGGGTTCCATCCCACTAACTATAAAAACGGCAAACAAATCACGTTTGTTGTATGGGAGCCCCCTCAAATATTAATTTTATTCTGTTTTTTAGTATTTGTTGTTATAGCGGCAACATAAATACATCATCTGTGAAAATTTCAACTGTCTAACTATCACGGTTCATGAGATACAGCCTGGTGACAGACTGACGGACAACGAAGTCTTAGTAATAGAGTCCCGTTTTTACCCTTTGGGTACGGAACCCTAAAAACGGGGTATACATATAATGTGTGTGTGCTGTCCTATGTTAACTTAAACTAACTTAGCACATTAAGAATTGAAATCGGTCTATAATATTCTATTGAAGTTGATTGATTGAGTTCCGACGACCACTGTGGCGCGGTGGGCGATGGTCTGCCTGCGACGCAGGAGGTTGCGGGTTCGATTCCCGCCTCGGGACAAATGTGTGTACGATCTGCAGACATTTGTTCAGGATGTTCTGGTCGTTTTCTATGTATAATAAAAAATATCTATCCATGTAATGTATTGTATTATGTATATCAGTTATCTAGTACCCATAACACAGGCTCTGCTTAGCTTGGGGCTAGATAATGCTGTGTGAATTGTCCAGCATTATTTATTTATTATTATTATTAGTTTTGGAACCTTTTTTGTGAACTGGGTCGACATGGGCCGTCAATAATTCTGTCTCCTCCATCCTCACCAGCCTACAACGATCCACTGCTGGACGCAGGCCTTCCCCTAATAATCGTCTTATTGGCTTTTATCTCATGGGTCGCATAAACCACACGTTGGGCATGCGAGTTCGGTGGTAGATCTATTCTACGAGAGTCGCTGCAGCCCCCCTCGATGTAATTACATATTTCCCTTAGTCGCCTCTTACGACACCCACGGGAAGAGTTGGGGTGGTATAAATTCTAAGCCGGTAGGTACAGTCAGCTGCGAAAATATGTATACACTGCCATGTTTTCAATTTGACTGAATAGTAAGTGCATGGTAATTTTGATAATGTATTATACAGCATTTTGACAAGTACGATGAATGTACGATGTGAATATTTGGGAGTGTATACATATCTGAGCAGCTGACTGTAGCAGACGGCTTTAAATAATAATCTTAGATGTTTACAATAATGACAGGAATATTTTGGTTATTTGTTTATGGATAAAAAACTTGTTATTTCATGCGTTAATTACGCTCTTTATTTATTTAAGGTTTAAAAGTCAAAGTCAACAACTTTGTTTCTTTAGGCTTACTAAATACGCACTTAGATAAGTTAAATTATATACCATAAACAGGTTTATAAATAGTAATTATAGTAAAATAAGAAATAAGGTGTTATTGATTCTATTCACTCCCAATTTTTATCCACTTGTGGAAGTGAAAAATAAAGAAATTTAAAGATTTCTTAGTACCTACCAATGGAACATTGTTAATCCTAGAGTGGTCGCGCGGATTACATATGTAATCCACACTTGCAAAACCTTAGATTTCTCAAAAACTATAAGTGCCATTTTAAGCGGCTCCGTGTACTTTCAATTAAATATGTACAGAACGCTCTGAGATCTTGTTTAAGCATTGATCTCTCATGGTTAAGTCACAGGAAGTCTGCAAAGTCCGTGGATTACAATTGTATGCCGCGCGACCACTTACGTAAGTTTTTTTTGCAGAAATGTTCTCGTTCTATGTTATTTTTTTCTCGTAAAACTAATAAATTAGATTATTGTTATTTGCATTTTTTTATTTATGCGTGTCTGAACATATAATTTTTGCTTGTATTTTCAAAAATAACTGAATATTAGAAAAAATGCTTGAAATCTGGCTAGCTGAAGCTGAAGAGCAGAATAAAGCCTACGACAACTGGCCGAGTTCTAAATGAAGATGATAATTAAGTTGAAGAACAGGACCATTGATATGAATCCAAGAAGGCAAAAGATTTTCCTGTTATGGCCCTAGAAAAACGGTCAGAATCTGACAATGGACCGCATCAGCAAAGACAATGATCTAATATACTGTGTTGGCTTTCTAGATATGCTGTGATCACTTTACGACGAGTTTAGAAATTCTAGAAGATGGCTGCTAGGCATTTTCTTTGACCTACTTAATCTTAATGCTTTCAATGCCTTGTATACGGAGGTAGCACGCCAACGCTACTACTATACGAGCCTGAGAAAAACCATCGGCTCTTCGATAGGAAAAAAATATTACTATGTCTACCACGAAGTCTGATGTTCAAATTAAAAGATGTTTTGTAATATTCCACTAGAAAACCAGCATTGAAAGTTCGTTTTGAAGTTGGAATAAGCCGACCGGTCAAATTCCATGACTGTGGAATAAAGCAGATTTAAAGCACTAAAAAGTGTGTAACGCGTGAAAAAAATATACATTTAGTGATTATTATTTTACTACCTATCTGTCTTGTGTCAGAAACACAAATTAGAACAGGACTATTTGGATTAGTTTTTTTGCAATCTGAAATTCAGCGAAAGATCTATCGTTTAGTGCCAAATGAGAGGTTTATTTGTTTTATTAATTTTTTTTTACAAACAAACATTTCATCTTTTTTAAAGCAGATTTAAAGCACTAAAAAGTGTGTAACGCGTGAAAAAAATATACATTTAGTGATTATTATTTTACTACCTATCTGTCTTGTGTCAGAAACACAAATTAGAACAGGACTATTTGGATTAGTTTTTTTGCAATCTGAAATTCAGCGAAAGATCTATCGTTTAGTGCCAAATGAGAGGTTTATTTGTTTTATTAATTTTTTTTTACAAACAAACATTTCATCTTTTTTAATTTCATTATTTCCAATAAGTAAAACTTTGATTTAAAGAATTTAACTTGAATAAACAAGAATAAATGCTCAAATGACTTTTAATTTCAATTTGTATTTGGCATACATCTGTAATCCGCGCGACCACTCGTGTTACGATTAGGAGCGCGACTACTGTAGGGTTAAAGAGAAAAAAAAACAAAATGTAATTTTTTTGGTTTCTAATTATTTACTTTTATAAAATATCAGTTACAAATAATAGTGATACATACCTAGTTTTCACTACACTTTGGTATTGAGTTTGTCATATTTTTTTTATTTAAAACAAAAAGGAAAAGTGATTGTCGCTCAGCGACTACATCGCCCTATCGAGAAAACAAACTATTAATATCAACATAAGCAACAATTTACTTAACAAAAGGAAAGATAATAAAATTGTTTAACAGTAAGAAAAAGACAAATATGAATATTGGATAATATTCGTTACATTGCTAATGTAGGGGTTCAGAAGGAAACCAAACAAAGTAGGCACCTACGTCATCACCACCGCTTTGTTCACCGACTTATTCTCTCTCCATAGTCAGGGCCAATCCTTTGAGTTTCTGCCGATGCAGCTTATGGACCATAGTAAGAGGCAGTTGATCCAGGAAGATCACCCCACCGCGAAGCTGCTTCGTGTCTGTCAGGGTGTCTATAAATAACGGGGTAGAATATTATCACCATACAAAGGATAAGAATAAGAAAATTATGATTGGTTCACTATACACGAAAATACAGTGATATAAGAGAATTAATCATAATAAAACCGGCCAAGTGCGATTCGGACTCGCGCACAAAGGGTTCCGTACCATTATCTATAAAAACGGCAAAAAAAACACGTTTGTTGTATGGGAGCCCCCTTAAATATTTATTTTATTTTGTTTCTTAGAATTTTTTGTTATAGCGGCAACAGAAATACATCATCTGTGAAAATTTCAACTGTCTAATTATCACGGTTCATGAGATACAGCCTGGTGACAGACGGACAGCGAAGTCTTAGTAATAGGGTCCCGTTTTTACCCTTTAGGTACGGAACCCTAAAAACAATGTGAGACCAAAAGGCTACCGCTCACTCTTTAGTATACACTAAGCTTTTGTATAATAGTGCGTTCTGTACCTCGCACTCTGGGCAATTCTAAGGAATTAAACAAGTTCCCTGTTTTTGCGCGTATACATTCGATTTTCAATAATTGTATTGCGATATTTCTATGACAATATTTTATATCTTTAAATAATTCCCTCAAAGACTAGATTGGTTTTAATTTATAAATTGCGCATACAGCCCTTTTTTGGAGAGCAAAAATAGTCTGGATGTTGGTTGCCCGTCCTTAAAGCAAAATACCATAAGACATGATACTACGGAAGTAACTGAAATAAATTAAGCTAGCTGTTTCTCCATCGGTAATGATTATATCTGATTGTTCAAACCGCATAGGCTGCTGAACTAAGTCTGCCTGCGAGACCATAAATTTGCTGTCTCCAATGAAGAGAGGAATCAATGTGTAATCCTAAGAAAACAGTTGAGTCGACATCAACAATCTCATCCTCTAGTAGTAGTTGGGAGATCTCTTGGAACGTCATTTGGAAACATTAATTTGAAGCATTGAGTAAGAGGTTATTAGCGGTGAACCAATCTAGTATTTGTACAAGCGAATTATTTACATCGCCATAATTATATTTAATTCTGCCAACTTTAAAAATCAATGAAGTATCATCAGCAAATAAGAGTACATCACAGAGATCTTTTGCTTAACAAGGGAGATCATTTCAAAAAGTCAATAACTTTATTTCTTTAGGCTTACAAAATAAGCACTTAGACAAGTCAAATTTTATACATAAAAAGTTTTGTAATTTATGTATATGTACTAAAAATAAAAAGGGTCCTAATATTGATCCTTGTGAGACGCCTAATTAATCTTTCTCTACCAGTATCTACTTTTTGGACTCTACCAGATAAATAAGATTGCTTATAGTCCAGTGCTTTGTTGTTTGTGTTGTTAAGTCGAATAAGAGCCCTGTGTTCTTACCCTTTACTAAGTCCTTGATCTCTTGCGCCGTCACAGAGTGCCCCTTCTTACGAACCACGCAGGCCACGGGCAGGTCTCCGCGTATCTTGTCAGGTATGCTCGTGACAGCCACGTCCAGCACGCCTCCGTGCTGGCGGATCACTGCTTCCAACTCCATTGGAGATATCTGGGAGAAATATGTAGAAAAGTCTCATTGTGTCTCATCATACACTGCGTTCTAGGTAGGTATGAGTTAGTTACTTTAAATTAATTATTGAAGTGTGGTCCTGTACCTACGGGTGAAGCCCGTAGGTACAGGTACCTAACCTACTTCACACCTATTGTTATAATCACACTAATATTAATAATGCAAAAGTTTGAATGTTTAGATGGATGGATCCATATTTGTTACTTTTGTCGACGTTAACTACTGAACGGATCTGACTTTGAGCTGCAATACAACAATGAATTTTACATAGATGTAACTCTTAGCCTGGAATCAAATATAGGCTACTTTTTGTTCCATAGAATAGCCCCTAAAGGATAGAAATTTCCTAAAAAAAACGAGTGCGAAGTCGCAGGCGCAAACTAGTATCTTCATAAATTACCTGATGGTTATTATACTTGAGCAGAATCTTTAATCTATCGACAAAGAATAAGGCATGTGTCTCGTCTCTGTAGAACAGGTCTCCAGTTTTCAACCAGCCATCGTCTTCTAATATCTCTTCTGTAGCCTTAGGATTGTTGTAATATCCCTGTGATTAAATAATAGAATTAAATTAAAACTAGTACCTATTTACAATTGCATCAATTGTGCTAACTGCAGACTGTTGCAAACAATCTACAAGTAGCTCAACTGATCCATATCAATACCAGTCGGAAGCGTGCCCAAGACGCTAGCTGCATTGCCCCGCTGTAGAGCAATACTGATGCGCTGCGCCAGATAATCACCAGCTCTTGGGTCACGCGTCGCTTCGACCAGACGCTCAGATAATTCTTTGAAAACCCGGAGAGCCTCGGTACCCCACGGACCTAGGGTGGCGACTAAAATCTTTATTATGAACATAATGTATGTACCTATTATATACTTATACATACATTATGTTCTGTTCCTATTAAAGATTTTTCTTGTACCTATACGGTACAATAATTCACTAATGCAAAAGTTAGAACTGTGAAGCGGAGCCAACGCTCTCCTCCGTTAACAAAATAATTATGATCCATCTTCAAACATAAGAAAAACGAAGACAGCGATAATGACAGCGAGTGTTATTATTCTTCTTTGGCTTAGCTTCGATATCTTCGTTGTTACAAGCAATTATTGTAATCGAGGGTCAGGAGGAGAATGGACTCCCAGAAAAAATAGATCTGGTGCTGGCACAGTGAATGGTTGATGATTATTGCAAAGAATGCAAACTAGACTAAAGAGCTCTGCTTACTTTGGGACTAGATGATGTTATGTGGTATTTCCAGCATTGTTTTATTAATAATAATATAAAACATAGTAAAAGACCTGACGACGATAATCTTACCTTGAAAACGGTGGGTCCTCTTAACCACAGTTCACCATTGACTTTTGGTTCTGTTATTTCTTCATTTGTTTCAAAATTCACCAGCTGTAAACCAAAAACATCCTGTAAAATAAATTGACTAGGTACTCCCGAAAATGAATTAATGCTGCCCAAAACGGGCGATGCAGTAAATGACAACGCTATTCCGTGGTCCATAGTAGAATGGAAGGTGAAATGGAAGGATGTCGGACTTAATCAAAGTTCTCCAAAGCAAACTGTTCATATTACGCATCCAACAGCTAAAAAGTTCAATATTGAATCACTAAAGAATGACCTAAATCAGAAAATGTAACTCAGACATTGCAATGGCCGGTACCGAGTTGCCCAGATTGAATGACTAAAGAACTAACTATATAAGTAAATGTAACTCAGACATTGCAATCCGTTACCAAGGTGCCCAGATTGAATGACTAAAGAACTACCTAAATCAGTAAATGTAACTCAGACCTTGCAATGGCAGTTGCCAAGTTGCCCAGATTGAATGACTAAAGAACTACCTAAATCAGTAAATGTAACTCAGACATTGCAATAGCCGGTATCAAGGTGCCCAGATTGAATGACTAAAGAATTACCTAAATCAGTACATGTAACTCAGACATTGCAATGGCCGGTATCAAGGTGCCCAGATTGAATTACTAAAGAATTACCTAAATCAGTACATGTAACTCAGACATTGCAATGGCTGGTATCAAGGTGCCCAGATTGAATTACTAAAGAATTACCTAAATCAGTACATGTAACTCAGACATTGCAATGGCTGGTATCAAGGTGCCCAGATTGAATTACTAAAGAATTACCTAGATCAGTACATGTAACTCAGACATTGCAATGGCCGGTATCAAGGTGCCCAGATTCAATGACTAAAGAACTACCTAAATCTGTAAATGTAACTTAGACATTGCAATGGCCGTAGGTTCGCTTACAAGTAAGGGCCAGCCACACTCAGCCCATGGATGTCTGAGTGAGAGGGGTCGATTCTAAAGGCAATCTCTAATACTCACCTTGTAATCGTATAATCCGAGTGGTCTGCCCGCTTGCGCATTAAAAGGATTTTCTTCGACCATAACCAGCCCACTGACTTCACTTAAGCCGTATCCGACTATTACAACTGTTTTGGGTGTAATTTCCTGAAAATTAAAACATTTATTTAAAGATAACTTCAAACAAACTGGATGACAAACTAAAAAAGTTCCCAAAAAAATCGATATCGGCAGGACTCAAACCTGCGCGGCCCTCCCTCAGTACGGTTGTGCAACAACTAAACCACACATCAAACTAAACCACGAAATCCTAATCGGTTTAATCTAAAATAAAAAATGTAAAAAAAATGGGAACTTATTTAATTTCTTAAATGTAAACAAACCGCTCATACCTAAATTTGTTGCCGTAGAATTTAAACACAATAATATACCTACATTGCTAGTAGATATGACATGTCCTGCAGTAAAAAAGATAGGTATTGGTAACAATTACATTCTTATACAGATAATTTTGTAGTTCTTAGAACCTAGGCCATGAATATTACTAAATTATTTAATTCTTTAAACATGAAGTACCTAGGTACTTACCAAAGTAAAATTATTAAGCTAACGAAAGCGAACCCAAACTATGTAAAAGTTGCGCCCTGACAGGGTTTTTATGCATTGTGTACCCACTAACGCTACCCACACCTAAGAACAATATGTATGCATAAAATTACAATAAATGATATGATTATGATTAAACTAATAAGATATCTTGCCTTGTACTAGGCTACACAAGAATGTATCTTATAAAAAGGGCAATAATGTACAAAACTAAACGCTTTTACAACAAAACTCCAAGTGAGCAAAAATTATCAATATAAATTGAAACAAATTGTCAAGCATTTCCTTTGTAAATAGGCATAAAATATAACATTCATTATCATCAGCCTTTGTTAGTTCAGGGATGTTCGAGGCAATTTTTGTAAAGCGGTTCCTAATAAAATCTTCTATGTTGGCAAGCGGGTTGGTGCTCGCAGTAAATATGTGAAAACAGAAGAAGGCTGTGTACACACATTATGTTCTGTTCCTATTAAAGATTTTTCTTGTACCTATACGGTACAATAATTCACTAATGCAAAAGTTAGAACTGTGAAGCGGAGCCAACGCTCTCCTCCGTTAACAAAATAATTATGATCCATCTTCAAACATAAGAAAAACGAAGACAGCGATAATGACAGCGAGTGTTATTATTCTTCTTTGGCTTAGCTTCGATATCTTCGTTGTTACAAGCAATTATTGTAATCGAGGGTCAGGAGGAGAATGGACTCCCAGAAAAAATAGATCTGGTGCTGGCACAGTGAATAAATAAATAAATAATAAATAAATAATGCTGGACAATTCACACAGCATTATCTAGCCCCAAGCTAAGCAGAGCTTGTGTTATGGGTACTAGATAACTGATATACATAATATTATACATTACATAGATAGATATTTTTTATTATATATAGAAAACGACCAGAACACCCTGAACAAATGTCTGCAGATCGTACACACATTTGTCCCGAGGCGGGAATCGAACCCGCAACCTCCTGCGTCGCAGGTAGACCTTCGCCCACCGCGCCACAGAGGTCGTCGGTGATGATTATTGCAAAGAATGCAAACTAGACTAACTGTGTCTAGTGTAGCCCTTAAAAAAAAATTCAAAATTCAATAACTTTATTTCTTTAGGCTTACAAAATAAGCACTTAGACAAGTCAAATTCAAGTCTTCCTCTGGTAAATTAGTAGATTACGACAACCTTTTCAATTTTTTTTAATTTTTTTTTTAGATAATTATGCATAGGTAGGTGCTTTCATATTTTATAATTAATAATTCTTATTTCAATTTCCAATAGATATTTGCTTACTTAGGTATAGCTGCTCTTTGAACATGCTGTGTACTTATATTTGGGTTAGGGTATAACTCATCCGAGCATAACTCATCCGCGGATGAGTTGTCCACTTCACTTTTTGTTATGGGTACAACTCATCCGAATCAAAATAGGAATACAGTCTAGTTTTTATTATTGTGTCCTCCTATTTATATAATATTTGATTGTATTCTGTTTTGTGTGCCAAATAAACAAATAAATAAACAACAACGGGCTGGAGGCTGGAGTTAGAGGGGTCAATCTTTACGCTGCGACCTTCAAGGGTAACTTACACGTATCTCATCGACTAACTGCTGAGGAACTGCTGCGCCTCCGCACATGATATGCTGGAAGCAGGTGAGGTCTCCTTTTTCTCTGTTGCCTGGCATTATCAGCGCCGTCAGCATCGTTGGACTGAGGATCGCCAGGGTCGGCTGCAAGGATGAACAGATATTAACGAATCAAAATGGAAGATTCACCAAATGATTGGAATCGAACGAGTTTAGGTATTTCGAAACGGCCGCATGACTGTGTGATGTGATTGTTAGAGAAACCATTTTTCTAGAAAGCTTTTTTCTAGTAAAATTAATTTTCTAGAATACCTACTCCCCCGTTGCGTCTATCTGTCTATCGAACACAATAAACTCAAAAAATGTCGATTGTATTCTCATACGTTGACATAATATCCTCGTTCAATCCAACGATCTTATCCATCCACGGTTGTCTGGCAGAGATCGCTCCTGAGCGATAAGACCGCCAATTGTCACTTTTGTTTACTTCTTTTTATCTTTGTCTGTTATATTTAAGTTATATGTGCAATAAAGAATTTTATATCTATCTCTCTTCTCGTATATGTCAGAATCATCAGCTTGGACCTCACGACACAGTCTCGACCTAATGAGATCAATTGGTAAAATCGTAGTCGTTGCCCTCAGCAATAACTTTTATCAGTTCTATAAGCCACAATATCACTGTAATTATGTTAATTCTTCTTATCTATTATGTGCCTAATTGGCTGTAACATTTATTGTTTTTGCTGTAAATCTTTTAACAAGGGACCAAACCACTTCATTATAGGCGAGCGTAGCGAGGGAGGATGACAAGACCGAGTTATAATGGGTGGTTTTGGCTCGCGCGAAAAAAAATACCTTTCATTTCGAGTGTGAGAAAATATAACAATCAAAACTAACTTTCAGTAAACATCGATTTCACTTCTCTACTTCACGAATTTGTCGATAGTCTTGAAATACCATATTTCATATGTGGCAACACAATTTTCGTGCATAAAACGTCAAAGTTAAACCGACGAAGCTGCGTATTTGTCCGATTATCTTTTGGTGAACACAGCACTAGCGGCGTAAGGGGGGGGGCGGAGGGGCGGTCCGCCCCGGGTACCGAGCTCCAAGGGGTGCCATCTCGGCACCCCTCGGGGCGCGCAGATGGCACTTCAAATCCGAATCCGAAGGGGTGATACCGAAAACTCACACGGAGACATATAAAAAAATTGCGGCTCGCTTCGCTCGCCGTTGTTGTTTATTATGATTGCAAAATAAATACTTGAATACTTTAAAATCGGGTGTAGAAAGGTTGCCTAGCAGAGATCGCTCAAACCGATAAGGCATTGTACATACAACTTTATCTGTATTAGTCTTTCCCTACCCTGTGTAACTATTTTATTTGATGTGCAATAATGAGTAATTGCTTTGTACTGTGCTTTATTTTGTTGTAAATCGTAAAAAAAAAATTTCTCATTCATTGTCATAGCTTAATTTTTTTGCTAAGTATGCCTCGCCAATTTCAAAACAGGTTGTGGCGGCTCGCTACGCTCGCCGCGCCATTTCGTTTTAGGCTTTGTCGTGCATCGCCAAAAAAAAATTTCGTCGTGGTTTTAGAATACTTGTATTTTTGCTAACCTCACCGAACTCCGAAATTACCTTTTGTGGCTCGCTCCGCTAGCCGTAGTTATTGTTAAATTTATTTTTTAAATTATAAGTCACCTTTAAATTCACATATTTAATATTAGTAAGGTCACAATTAAGTCAATTATTAAAGTCACTTATGACAAACTTAGTTACATTTCACCTAACATCCGAAAATGAAAAAAAATATCGCGGCTCGCTTCGCTCGCCGTTACTTATAATTCCTGTAGTTGGAAATTGAGGGTGCGGATAGTCAACTGACCCCCAAGGAGGGGGGGGGGGGGGGGGGTGCTTGGTAGAAAAACGCCCCGGGTGCCAGCCCACGCTACGCCGCCACTGGAACACAGACCTAAATAGATACTCAATCTATTATATATTTATCATCAAACGGGGTAGACGTTGATTATGACTGTAAACAAGCTATTAAACATTATCTAAATAGTACCCGAACTATGATATAAATACCTTATCGCAGTTATCTAGCTCATAAAACACACTTTATACGCACTGTTAGCTGAAAAAGAATGAGATCTCTTAGTTCGAGCCTCCTTGGTCTACATTTCCATACCTAGGTACTACATATTTTGAGGTTCCAAATTCAAACTCATTACTCCCTCAAGAATAATGAACATTACTCCCAATTGAATTTAGAACATCTGATTTTTTTTTACCATTGAGATCTCTAAATTCGAACTAACCTCTGCTTATAAGGCGGAATGAAAAACGAATGACTCGAAACACGCCAAACTTTTACTCTATTTACTCACTAGAAATAGATAGAACTCGTGCACAAAACTGTCTTGGTCTTGGCCGTGATTAAATCCCTCTCGCACTCAGGATTTTACAAACTCCCTCGCTTCGCTCATGACTTATTCTAGAATCCTGAATTACGCTTCGTTCGCTTCGGTCACTTCGATCAATTACGGAAATCTATTAAATTGATCTACCACCCGTGCCGAGGCGAGTGGCTAGTACTACTTAATAAACTTTTTAGGTAGGTACTTTCCGAGGCACGAAGGTTACACTGCCAGCTTCTTGAATCCGGGCTGGCTGTGATTTTTTCCGCTAAGCCGCGCCTGACATCTACGCTGTCTTGTCGGTCTGCCGTCCCATTGGATTATGAGAGTGAGGGAATATGGTACACCTGTGTTTACGCACACACTTGTACACTATATTGTGTACTGCGTACCTGGCTAGTCTCTGTAGAGTTGAGACTGGCCGCCATGGCCGAAGTTTCGGTTAGAAGGACAACACAATCAATAGGTACCTACTTAAACTATTAGATAAGTACCTTAACAAAAAATTGCTCTTCACGTTATTTTTACGATGAAAAGGACGATATACCTATTTAAACTCTAAACAGTCATACTTAACATACCTGATACTTATTGACGATCTCATAGAAATGGTCTTCGTTCATCTTCCTCGAAGACTGAAGCCTGGTATACCTCAGGATCGGAGACAGGATGTAGTGGAAACCAGCTGACAACCACTGGATGGGTGATACAATCAATACCATCTTGGTTGGAGTTGGAAACTTAGAATGTTTGATCCTAAAACACAAGATGGTGGATTATCATCAATTATCTACATGTTGAACTTTAAGTAACATAAAAGACCAGCGAAAATCAACTAAGAATACATTCATACTTGATTTCAGCTGTTCTTGTAAGTTACCTTTGTTATTTCTATGATTTCGCACATAATGTCTGCAAAACTATTACAAAATCTTCAACAACACTAAGGCCCGTATTATGAAAGCTTGCTCAGTCATCGAATAATGCTTGAGTGACGTTTATGCTATACAAAAGCATTACTCAAGTATCGTTTGATAACTGAGCAAGCTTTCATAATACGGGCCTAAGATACAACCTATTTGGTTATTGGAAGGGTAATTTTTTTGGAAACTATTCCAATTTTGATCGTATCCAACATCAAACTTGAACGCATGAAGATTTCTGGTTCTAAATTTAAAGCAAACAAAAGAAGTCTACACAATCAAAAATCCTCCCCAAAACGTCATATAAGCCATCCGCCATAAAACCATATCATGGGCTTTAGGCCTGCGCCGCGACCCCCACGCTAGGCAAGGTTGGGGAAGTTGGTGTGGCCAGTATTGATTTACTTACCATATAACAGGGAAAGATATCGTCATGTTTTTGTGCGTGAGCGCAGCCGATTTGGGTACACCAGTCGTGCCACTGGTTGACGTGAGGAGGCCGTAAGTTTCGGCGGTATCGAAATCTGCAGCTCTGAAACAAAATATTACAACTTTATGTTATGTAAAATGCTAATATCCAAAATTTTGCTCCAAATTGATTTAGAATTTGGCCTCCTGTGGTTGTCACAATGTTACCACAATTACAGAGAGAGGTCCCTCCTTTAAGATAGGTAGGTTGTGTTCTTAAAATAATTCAGACAACCGCTGGGGTAAACGCGTTCTTGAGTGGAGACTGCGACTCGGCAAACGTAGTGTAGGACGCCCTCCGAACAGGTGGGACGATTTGCGAAGGACTGCTGGTAGATGTTGGATGCGGCAAGCTGAAGACAGAGCGCTATGGCGCTCATTAGGGCAGGCCTATGTCCAACAGTGGACTACTATAGGCTGATGATGATGATGCTGTGAGAAATTGTGTAGCATAATTATAAGGATCTCTACGAACAGGTATATTTAATATCTTTGTGTGTGTTCTTAAAATAATTCGATGTTTATTTTGCTACCAAAATAAACAAAACCATAGAAACCGCTTAACCACACCACCAACCAATTAGGCAGTGTGTGTGTGTGTGTGTGTGGGCGTGTGTGTTTGTGTGGACAAAGCCTTTTGTTGTGTGGTGTGTAATAAAAAAAACTCACTTGAAAGTATCGATATCAGCTTTAGTCCCATACGCCTCCAGGAACTTGGCGAACGACACACTGTCAGTGCCGTCGTCAAAGGCCACCACCCTGGCATCCATCTTGATATTCCGCAATGCTGTCTTCACAGTTGGTGTCCTTTCACTTTGGCAGAAGACTATCTTTGCTTGGTTCAAGCTCAGCATGCTTTCTAGTTCAACTGAAAGGAAGGATAGGTAAGTATTTTGTTTCATGCCGGTAGACGTTTCACGTAGCAGAGTCAAATATACTTATGGATCCATATGTGTATGGGTCAAATGTAGACTCCGACTTCCGACGCGCTTCTAAATTAATGAGAATGATGATATTTAGGAAGAAACAAGGAACACTCAAGTAACCGAAGCGGGGAAGTAACCGGGCGAAGGCCTGCCTGCAACGCAGGAGGTTGCGGGTTCGATTCCCGCCTAGGGACAAATATTTGTACGATCTGCAGGTATTTGTTCCGGGTGTTCTGGTCATTTTCTATGTATAATGAACATTATCTATCTATGTATTGTATTATATTATGTATATCAGTTATCTAGTACCCATAACACAAGCTCTGCTTAGCTTGGGGTTAGCTAATACTGTGTGAATTGTCCAGCATTTATTTTAATTTAAATTTTTTTAAACCTTAAGTATTATATTATATTATTGTATTATAGTATTATTATACCTTATCTTTTGTGTTGAATGTACGGGATATCCCCTAGACTCCTTTTAACCCAAATCAGGGGTTGGTTTTACGACTATAGTAGACCCTGATCAGGGCTTACGTGAGTCTACCGTACTTGAAAAACCAAACCCTGATCAGGCTCTAAACGAGTGTAAGAGTAAAAATCAGACGACTTACCAACACCTAATTCTCCATCCAAGGCAGCCACCATGATCCCCAGATAGAAAGCCGCATACATCGGGATACACAGGTCCAAGTTATTCCTGCCCATCACCACGATCACGTCTCCTGTCTTCAGGCCCAAGGCTTTGAACGCTTCAGCACATTGAATGGACCTCTTCAGAACTGATTCGAAGTTCTCTGACTGACCGGTTGCTGCATCAATCTGGAAAAAATATGTTATATTTACCTGTTCGTAGCGATCCTTATATTATGCTAGACAATTTCTCACAGCAATGATGCTGTGAGAAATTGTCATGGTCAATGGTGATGATGATGACATCATCACCATCGCGTAGTATTCCACTGTTGGACATAAGGCCTCCCTTAATGAGCGCCATAGAGCCCCTGTCTTAAGCTTGCCGCATCCAGCATCTGCCAGCAGTCTTTCGCAAATCATCATCCCACCCGGTCGGAGGGCGATGTATAGGTACGCTTCTACAACAAAACTCCTAGTGAGTTGAAAAATCTATCAATAAATAGATTCAAACAAATTGTCAAAGCCTTTCTGTGCAAAAAGGCTTACTACAAAATATCAGATTATTTAGAAGATAAAAAAGCTTGGGACGGGTTTTGCTCCAACTCGAAAAATAACAACTAACAGGCTAAAGGTTTCTTAGTCGCTTCTTTACTTTAGTCTACATACAGAAGCGACAGAAATCAAAAGTACCACTTTATTTCCGTGTCAGTGTTTTTGACCTTTTCTAAGTATCTATACATTTTGTTGAATTAGAACGTCTTCTAAGTATACATTTTTGTATTTATGGAAATAAAGAATTTTTGATTTTGAGCTCGATCAATTCAGGAGTTTTGGCATTGTTTTCGACCAAACATTTTCAATTTTACGCCTTTACGATATAAGTAGCATAATAAATGGTTTCGAAAGTCTTAACCAGCCGTGTCATACAGAAAATCAAGATTGCCGTTGATTAGTGTTTACTGTCCAGCCTTACTGTGGTCCCGAGGGACATGTGCGTCGTAGGCCATGAAAGTGTTTAGATGAGGCAGATACTCTTACAGGCACTTAGTCTAGACTATCTTACCTGCAGAACAAATTCCGGAGCGTCCCTCAAGCTTCGAAGAATAAACTTCCCCAAATGGAACCGATCACCGGGAATCCCTGACTCTGCAACTACCCTCGCTGCCAGCTCCGCCATATACCAATGGACGGCGTCAATCGCGGTCTTCATAATTATCTAATTCTACAACTGGCTATCAAAATAAACTATTACAAAGACCGGTTTTGGTCGATAATTTTAGGTCACTTCTGTTTGCTTTCTTTATAAACGTGTGGCGTAATTTCACGTTGAATAAACGTTTATATTATAGTATTGTTTAGTGTAACCGTGCACACACCTGTCTAGTTATGATACCAATAATACTGAGCATAATATAATAATGATATACCTACCTAAAGTCAATAGATAAAGTTACTGATAATAATCAGCAATTTATCTATGTTACTAGGTGGGTACCTCAAAACAATTATTGTTTTGAGGTACCTACCTAGTAACATTGATAAATGTATCTAAATTTGCCACTTGACGAGACTAACAGTTTTCACATAATATGGATGATATTTTCCTCATCACACTAATATTATAAAACATGCTGCCCGGCAAGCTTCATTCCGCCTTAGAGTTAGAGATAGCGCGGCGTTGCGTACGAAAAATTTATGATAAAATGATTTTCTTAATATTTTTCCACTTTGAATCTTTCTTAATTCGTTAATTCGTTCCTTAATTTTAATTCGTTATTCTGCTATTCGGGCGGGACGGAGACAAATCCCATAAATCAAAGAATATTAAAATCGACAGCCTTTCTTGTGTTGTTCTTGCGAATATTTGGATGTTAAGATGTTTGGTTGTTTGTTACCTAGAACACCATAACTACGGAAAACTCCCTATATGAAATTTTGCATACAGTGGTAGTTTTAGGCTTAAAATAAAATATAGTTTACTTTTAATCCCAAAAATTAGTTCCGATGGGATATAAATAACTTTTAAACGTTTCCATAGAAACGACGCATGCAGATACTAGACACTGGAATCACATCACACTATTTATGAATTAGATGTGTAAATTATGGCAGTGCCTTCGAATAATAGGGTGGGTGCTACGACGCTACTCGAAACATGCCATACAAAAAATTTTGTACACCTTTGTTTTTGACCTGAGAACGCTTTGTCACTGACGAGGATGAAAAAAAAATTGCAACTTATTTTCAATTTAGTCAAATAGCCTTTTAAAGTATTCCCATTAGAGCACCGATTTTAAGAGCACCGAATTAGGAGCTCCTATTCGGCTGGATGGATGTTAATTAATTTTAGCAGGGAGGTGACGACGGTATCCCGGTGACGGACATGGGCTACTTTTTATCCTAGAAAAGCGCGAGCGAAGCCTAGAGCACGGCAAAGTAAATTATAAAGTGGTCATAACCTTCAGTTTTGCATTGTAAAACACAATGGCTCCCCTCATAAATTTAAAATTACGGACAATTCGAGGACACTGCTACCGGGTATCATTAGCGCCTTAATAATGTACAAATTGATACATATTTAAGGTTGT
Source organism: Eupithecia exiguata (assembly GCA_947086465.1). Classification (NCBI taxonomy): domain Eukaryota; kingdom Metazoa; phylum Arthropoda; class Insecta; order Lepidoptera; family Geometridae; genus Eupithecia; species Eupithecia exiguata. The sequence continues at coordinate 6,458,773 of OX352247.1, read as the reverse complement.
CGCAAGCTTTGTTCGGTTTTACCACGATAAGAGGACTTTAGACTTGTATTTCTTTAAAAATATCGTAAAAATCAATAGGTAGCATTAATTTTCAATCCTATTTTATCATAATAGTATTTTATCCTATTTTTTGTCCTATTTTATCGTCCTACACTACGTTTGCCGATCGGAGCATCGGCAAACGTAGTGTAGGACGCCCTCCGACCAAGTGGGATGACGATTTGCGAAAGACTGCTGGCAGATGCTGGATGCGGCAAGCTGAAGACAGGGCGCTATGGCGCTCATTAGGGGAGGCCTATGTCCAGCAGTGGACTGATATAGGCTGATGATGATGATGAGTACTCCGATAAAAAACCTTGATATTTTTAATCTTTAATTAATTATTCAATTCATCTCTCGTTCGTTTTCTAAATCAAATTTAAACATTTTTCGCTGCACATGTGAGATAATGCGTTGTTGACATAAAATATTTTGGTTTCTAAATAGGAGTTTATGTATCTTTTTTTCTTAGAATGTATCTTAACCCGTAGCTAATTTACAATCATAAGATTGAAAATTGCATCTGGGTTGAAAAAAAATACCTGAATAATCCACAAATCATCATCTAGCCCCAAGCTACGCAGAGCTTGTGTCATGTCATGGCTACTAGATGACTGATGCACTTATTACAATACAATACATAGATAGTACATTTACTTTTTATTTGTTACTTATGTATACATGTTTATTTTGCCTATCTAAGTCTATATACAAATGCAATTTAGATACAGGAACTATTATTTATTTAAAGAAAATTACAATACATAGATAGATATTCTATGTCTGCAGTTAGCTCAATTGTAAATACAAGTTCCTATTTGTTACTATTATTTGATTGTAATTCTCTATGTATAATAAACAAGATCCGTCAAGTGCGTGTGTAACACGCACGCCGAGGGTTTCAAACATTTGCCAGTTAAACAAATATACTATTATTATTTTTCAATATATTTCTGAAATATAAAACTACAGAAATTTCAAAAACTGTTTTGACGGTCAAATTTTCGACGTTTTTCGAAATATTTCAAAAAGTATGCAACATCACCATTTGTACTGTAAATTTTGGTTACGATTTTTAATTTTTTTTCTTTATGTCAGTAATGGCGCGCGAAATGTATTATTATTTCAAATTTCAAGTTAATAGCTGCTGTAGTTACCGAGACATTCAAGAAAGAACGGGGACCGACATAAGGGTTTCGAAACCGATATCTCAAAACCCTAAAAATTTTGATGATATGCTATTAAATAGTCTTAAGGAGTGAAGAGCATTATTATTTTCCATTGTATGCAACGAAGTTAAGAAAATCATTATAAGGTTTTACCTTTTAATGATACTTACTGAAGTTCTCTGACTGTAAGGCCCGTATTATGAAAGGCTGCTTAGTCATAGATTAAAGCTTGAGTGACGTTTATGCCATAGAAAATCGATTTTCTATGGCATAAACGTCACTCAAGCATTGATCTATGACTGAGCAAGCTTTCATAATACGAGCCTAAGAACTTCACTGTCATCTTGTCTTGAGACTTTTTATCAAGCAACTTTGCTATCTTAGAAAAAATCTAGTAATTCGATTACCTACTACTATCCTAGCGTGAGTTGCGAGGTGATTATCTGTTAGTGGATTAAGGTGACTGGACACCTAATAGGCCCAATAAGGACCAAAAATGATGATCTGTCAACAAAGCAAGAATAAAAACTTGTCCCAGTGTACCGTGCACCTTAGAACTAAGTAGTCAACAACTAGTCGATGATATAGAATACGTTCTGTCACGATATCACTCAGAAACCAGTGGACCTTACACGCAGCTGGTTGCCCTAATTGAGATATACAATTGACCTGATGCAGTGTGCTTGTGTCCTTTAGACTTTGTAACTGATGCGGAATATCTATAGTGCAAAAATTGCAGATTTTTGACGTGCGTAGGTATATCAGTTTCCCGTATAGCGGCGGCGTACCAACGTAAGTTATGTAAATTTTTCCTACCTATAAAGGATATAGATATAAGGATTATCAACCTAATTATAATTTATTGCTTTCTACCCTAGATAGTTGTGGTATTTTTCAAGGGTAACCCGAGTTTGAGCGTCGAACGACTATCTAATTTAATAATTTCTCGACCATAGCCACTTGAACGTCCGGGCGACTAGAGCGCGCTTAGTCGCCCTAACGTTCAACGCAATAGAACATTTTAATACTAAAATTGGGCCACCCCACTTTGTTTAAACTCCTTAACTTTTACCACCCTGTCTAATATTATTTTACCTACCGCCTCGTGATTATTATCTAAACAACTGCAAAAGAATCATCCAAATCTGTCCATAAACGGCGGAGAAATCGTCGAATATATGTAAAAAAACATTTATAGAGCCAAACATAGAACCTCCTAATTTTTTCGAAGTCTGTAAAAAAAAAAATTATAGGTGGCCAACGTCCATAGCACGTTGAGTACCGATCACCGAAAAACCGATTAAATAATGTTGGGCTCGGTCCGTACTTAGTTGAATGAGTGACCGCGTCATGTAATTTTTTTGCTTTTTTCGACCCAAAATTTTTTTTTTGTACATTGGTAAAAAAAAGAGCGTCTACGTGCGAGACGACTCGCACACGAAGCGGAACCCTTCGTGTGCGAGTCTCGCACGTAGCAGTTCTTTTTTTCCGCACTTTTTTATTTGAAATCGTTCCTTGCGGGCTAGTTATCGTATGCAATTGGCTGATTCACCAATTGCACTCGGCGGAAAAGAGATAATCTTTTTTAATCAATTTCATTATCTATGACTAGGTAATATTAAAATCAGTACAACATTTTTGTACTCGTAATCAGCAAAATGGCCAAGACCGTGAACGACTCCGTCCTTTGGTACATGAGCGAGCTGACATCCCGCATCGTGGCGGAGTCAGGGGTCCCAGGCGACAGGTTCCACCTCGGCAAGATCATGATGCAGTGCATGAAGGATGATCCCGATCTGGTGCTGCAGGTAAATACAACAGTTCATCTTTTTTTATTAGTAGCCTTTACTATCCCGCTGCTGGGCAAAGTCCTTATTATTATTATCTAAGCAACAGCGAGTTTTTACAAGTATATTTTGGTCGTGACGGTTGTGACGTAAAAAACGAATTCTCCGACTTTTAGCCTGTGGATGTCGTTAGTCGACTAAAGGCGCAAACACATTATTGAAACGCGACGCGAGGACGCAAAGTGTCGACACCCCATGTGTCCACTCTGAACATAGGCCTCCCCCAAAACGACGCCAGGAAACAACAGCATTATCTATTTCCATCCATGAAGGATGGTTTAAGTACCTTGAGTTAAATCCAGGAAGTTTGGTTTATGTTTTGTTCGTCTGACGGCAATTGCGTGAACTGACTATCAGCTGGTTTTACAAACGGTTGTTAATTTTGACAAAAGTTTAAGTTTTTACTATTGTCAAAATTAACTACCGTTTAAAAAACCGTATTTATGAAAGCTTGCTCAGTCATAGATCTGTTTGTGTGACGTTTAGGTATTCTATAGAAAAGCGTTACTCAACCATAGATCAATGACTGAGCAAGCTTTTATAATACGTTTATAAAACAACAGATTTTATAGTTGCAGGTAAAAAACGAAACAATTTAAAAAAAACTTCATAAAAATTTAAATTAAAATCAAGCTTTTTTAATCATCTAAGACCAAAGTGCTTCGGAAGACAAATCCAACGAGCCCAAATTCGATAGGGTTAAGTCGTTACGTTTAGGAATTCCTATGGCCACCTTCTGTCTCCATCATCAGAGCAGCTCAATGGTACCACGGCATTGCATTGCCACCAAATTTACATAATGTGGCATACATTATGTAAATTTGAACAGATCAAGAAACAGATCAATCAGTTGAGGACAACTGGTCTAAGATCCTTATTAAGAAACCTTGCTCAGTCATCGATCTATATTTGAGCAACGATTTCTAAGGCATAAGCGTTGCTCAAGCATAAATCTATGACTGAGCAAGCTTGCATAATACGGGCCTAAATTTCCGTTGCAAAATTTGTCCCATGGTTGTCCCCGGAAATCGCAGAACAAGAGGTGTTCGTGGGAGACCCTTTAGGCTTGGTACAGTTCACTATACTTAGTCGTGACAGAAATCCATCTTTCTCTTTTACTTTCAGACAGACGGAGCGACAGATGAATCTGAAACCAGCGGTTCTGTCCTATCCAGGTCTGTGCGATGCGCGAACAGCCTCAGGAGCCTGGGTCTTCAGACTGGTGATGTGATGGTCCTCATGGCTCCAAATCATATAGACCTGGCGATACCGTTCTATGCAGCATTGTTCAATGGTATCATTATTGCAGCGGTGGACAGGACTCTTGGGTTGAGTAAGTTTCGCTAAGTTCGAAAATTGTGTAGTTTTCTTGTTAATATAAATAAGCAAAAACTTTATTTTTTACTTGCGCCGTTAGAAAAACGCATGCTCTGTCCCACTCCTATGAACGTGAAATCCTTTTAGCGCTAGATACTCACCAGCTCTCGGGTCACGCGACGATTCGATTATACGCCGCCGTTCAGATAATTTTTATATAAGCCCGGAGAGTAGGGTTGCCAACCCTACTATATTATATAGTATCCTACTATATTTGAGCACCGCCTACTATATTTCTGAAAAAAAAATATAGTAGGCGAAACTACTATATTTTTCGGACCCTAAGAAATAGACATGCAACAATTATTTAATGCGTGAAACGAAACGCATCCTCTGCATTGGAAGGCTTGAGTAATGTCAGTCATACTTTGGCCTTACGGTACGGTATGTTATTAGGTCCGAGGTACGTTAAAGGAAAGAAGTTGATGTTATCTTCCTACTACCTAACAGTACTAAGTGCGACTGTCAAAATCGCGATGCGATTTACGCGCACTTTGTTTGGCAGAAACAGAGCAAGCAGTTTAATCTTGTAATCAGGTTGATTGATTCGAATTTTCAAAACAAAGATTCCTTCCTTCCTTACAGTTAATACAACATTTACAACTAGCAAAGTAAAATAAAGTTCATCCTTATAAATAAACTACCCTGTGTGTGCTGTGTGAGTGCGTGTGTGAATGTAAATTAAAATGGATATAATACATACCCGTGCGAAGCCGGGGCGGGTCGCTAGTTCTTAATAAATTAGTATCTACTAATAAATAATATTGAAATAAGTTTGTAATACCAAGTACTGTAATATTACTATGTTGAACAGAAACTACTCTTTTTTTTTAGATTTTTCCTATCCTACTATATTTTTAAGAGGAAGATTTCCAAATCTACTATGTTTGAACCAAAATAATCTGGCAACCCTACCGGAGAGCCTCGATACCCCAAGGACCTAGGGGTCCTTGGGGTATCTCGGGCGGCTCTTCGGGCTATATACATAAACCAAATTTCCTGGAGACCTTTTAAATAAAAAATAATAATAATTTAAACACTACCAAATTCCAGAAGAAGCAAATGAGCCACCCGAGGCCAATTCTATTTTCGTAAGGTAATTTAAACACAGACCTTCGAAAAAATTTATATCTTTACAGTTTGAACTAGTTTACAAACGTTAGATATTTATGTAAGTTTGTAATATTAATTGAGGCAAACTATTCAAGTGAAATGGTATCCGATTGCCCTTAATTACTGGGTTAGTGTTCGTAGGCAGTAATCCTAACGAATTATTTGATGGTTAGAGCGTGTTGGAGGCATTTACGTTTATTATTAAAGGGTTTTAGTGCGTTGACGCATTCACTGCCCAGCTCCAGCCTTACGGAGCTCCAGATGAACGAGTCAAGCTCTACTAGAAAGTGTTAAGCTCTACACCCATTAATCCCATACCGCTGCACAAAAACAACAGTGCATTCAAATATGAACTAAAACTCGAATGAATGAATGAATACTGTATTGTACAATAAAAATAAACATGAATAAATAATCTTATATCTAGATAAAACATAATACAGTACAAAAGGCTCCTCGTTACTCGTTACCTTCAGATACATTTTACAGTGACAAAATGGCTTTCCACAAACTTCAAACGAGTAGTCCGTGACCCGTCCGTCATCTGATGCCGTTAATCTATAATTCATCTAAAAGTTACGAGTTAGAGATTATATTTGAATGCACATTTTAGTGCTGCGTCTTAGCAGTGCGCATCTGATCTGCGACATCCATAAGGCTTTGGTATGGGTCAAACTAGCGCCGCCACCTATTTTGTCTTATTATTACGTTGAATAAAGGAAATTTCAAAATCCATCGTACAGTTTGTGATACCTATTATAAGCTTTTTTTTAATGCCTCTATAATGGTTTTACTAGCAGGGCCTCGCGGTTTCACCCGCGTCGTTCCCGTCTCCGTGGGAATTCCGAGATAAAACATAGCCTATGTCACTCCCTGAAAGTAAGCTTTCTAATGGTGAAAGAATTTTTGAAATCGGTCTAGTAGTTTTTAAGTTTATTCGTTACGTACATTAAAAAAGTACAAATCTTTCCTCTTTGTAATATTACTGCGTTGAAAATACAAGATTGACTGTCATAAAGAGCATTATTATAATAAAATTATTATCTCATTTGAGATGATGATACGACATTAATTATATTTTATTGAATCACAATAATAGTCATACAGGAAACAAAGGTCAGGAATTATTGATTATTTATACACCAGTTATCGACAACAGCTCCTTGCCTTTCTTCGTTGGTATACAGTTATTTCACTATCCTAATAAAAAAGGTACCTAGTTTCTTTATTAACAAAGAAAATTACAATCAAGTAGTAATACTTTAAGATTTTTTCAACTAAAGAACTAGTGTGCCTGTAGACGGAAGACAAGAACGCAGGTTTTTGACACTCGTTTTGTTTAGGAAGAAGTTGTAATTGACTTTGTTATTTTTGCTCAATATTTTGAATTACTTATAGCCCTTACTCAGGCGTCTATAAACGACTTTATTTTTATAATTTGCAAAAAACAACTAAAAACTTAGTTCAAATTACTTAGTAAGAATTGATAGTGTTTTTAGGGTTTCGAGGTCGCTCTGTCCGCCCTCCTTTTTTCAAATTTCAGGGTTATATCTGTAGAGTAACTACTGCAGCTATTAACCTGAAATTTGAAATAGTTATACATTTTGTGCACCTTTAGGTACTCATTAAAAGAAAAAAATAAAAATGTAAATTGTTGAAAAATAATTTTACAGCCGAGCTACAGTCCACATTCTCCGTGGACCGTCCCAAGATCATCTTCTGCCAGAGTGAGAAGGCGCCTGACATACAGATCGCTTTAAACGAGTTGGAACTGAACGCGCAGATCATAATCTTCGACAGAGGAGACTATCTGTTGAACTTCAGCGATTTTATGGACCAGTACGATGATGGGACGACTGTTGAAGATTTCAAGTAAGGGCTTAAACAGCAGCGTTCAACGAATTCTTTATTCTTTTACATGAAATATTCAATAACGTCATAGCTTGGAACACGGTAGCCATGACAGAGATTATCGTTTTGGCGCGGCATTATTTTATTCAAACTTTAAAATTTTCATAACTAATACGACTGGCCTTGGAGAAATATTAATTACATTTTGCATTACTTTTATCAAACAATACGTTAAAATTATTTCCCAGTAGTAGTCAAGTAGCCTATTGTGTGTTGCCTTGTGGTTGTTCTATAGCATAACTTGGAAGGATTTGAAAATACAAACAATTATGTAGTTCGACTCAGAGAAGTAAAGAGGGCGGGCCACTCTCTGAGTCGAACTACATTATATATTTTCAAATCCTTCCAAGTTTGAATTGATGGGAGAACAGACAACAAAAAAATGTGTTGCCTGCAACAAAGTTTTTACCTGCTTATTAATATCATAGACGGCCTGTCATTGACTCTTGGACTATTGGAGCTGTCTGTCATCTGGTGCCAGATCTTTGCCTCTGATCTGTGACAATCTTCTGCTACCACGCAGGACAAATGTGTGCATTCAATTAAGCTCTTTAACTCGTAACAGTTAGATGAAATTGAGATTGACGGCATCAGATGACAGACAGCCACACACAAAACACTTTCAAAAAACAAAGTGATGAAAGTGCTTTGGAAAGCACTTTCATCACAGTAGAATGTATCTAAAGAAAACTAGTTTAAGCCCATATTTGAATGCACGTTTTTATGATGGGTGTATCTTAGACAATCTAGGTTAAATTGTCTAAGGTTGTAGTGGTATACTGTCACTTGCTTCATACTAGCAGATGGTAGTTAAGCTTTTATAAGATCTGTACTTTCAAAGCTTTGTGTCCACAACCATCGCTCCCTTTCCAGATGTGCGGACTTTGACACCGAAGAATCAGTGGCGTTTCTAATCGCCACGAGCGGTACCACGGGCCTCCCTAAAGCGGCTGCTGCCACCCACAAGAATATCGCTACCACCACCCCATATCTATGGTTAGATCACTTAATTTAGTAACTTTATCTGATAATCTTGATAATCTAGTACTCATAACACAAGCTTTGCTTAGAAATGAAATAATTTCCCAAAAATTTTCGGTTTCGGCGGGACTCGAACCCGCGCCCCACCCTCAGTTCGGGTGTACTCTAACCAACTAAGCCACGAAACCCTTAGTCGGTTCAACCGAAAATCTTTGGGACCTCTTACGGACTATACGGCGCCGGTGGCTCCACCTACAGGGGTAACATTACAGTTTAACCAAACCTGCTCAACGACCAAAGTTACATTTGATTCGTTTGACGAGAGGTGTTGCCTTTGCTCAATTCTAAGGATTTTTGCTATAGTGCTTACCCGCACTTTGGGTATCTCTAAGAAATGAAATAAGTTCCCAAAAATTTTTCGGTTTCGTCGGGACTCGAACCGCCGCACCCGAATTTATTTGGGAAATAAGCTTTGCTTAGTTTCTGGTTATATGACCCTGTGTGGCGCTGGCCAGAATTTGCACCACCACAACTCTTTCCGTGGGTGTCGTAAGAGACGACTAAGGGATATCAATTGGCGGCGGGCAGGAGTTACTGCAGAGCATATTATTTACCACGGAACTGCGATCACCAACCTGACTGGACATGATCAGGGTGGGGATTATGGCATTACCCCCTCATCATAAGAGCCAAAGAGGTGCTTATCGGGGGACGCCTACTGCTGTATATACTATCCGTGTTTCTGTGTGATTGTCCAGCATTATTATTAACACAAGCTCTGCTTAGCTTGGGGCTAGATGATGTTGTGTGAATTGTCCAGCATTATTTATTTATTATTATTATTTATTGATTATTTTGTTTATTTTTACAAAAAAAGAAATCTTCTGTTCAGGCGTTTGGCATTGAAATAAGATTTGGGATAAGTATGAGGATACCAGGGGAGTGCAACTAGGATGAACGCTTTTGGTAATGTGAACGATATTTTTAAATCCACTCACGTTCCACCTTTGTAACCCAGGAATTGAATGACAAGACAACGTCTCGGGTCAGCTAGTAGATTATATACAAGGTTATTGGTAAATTAGTGACAATACGTGAACTGCAGGTTCAGCCCATCATCACAAACACGTTTGCGAAGACGCCAGGTTCTAATTCTAATTTTGGTATTGGTAATGGGTACCCCCTGCAATTCACGTATTATCACTAATTTACCAATAACCCTGTATATACTATTAGTATAGATTACTTAGTTAAATTTCATTTTTTTTTCGGAATACCAGCACCTCCGCTTGGCGTCATCCACCTCTCCACCAAAGCTTGATTATAATTTCCTCTTCCATCTTTCCTCTCAGGTCTAGATCCCGCACCTTCCCTGGACCGACGCGACTCTGCCTAGTCGGCTCTCCCCTACAATGGCTGACAGCTATAATGTCGTTCGTCACAGCCACCATACTACGGTATCCGAGGCTGGTGACTTCCAAGCCCCTGACGCAGCATTTCGCGTATGATCTTATTAATAAATACAAGGTTAGTTCGACAGTTAAGTTTTCATATTCATATTTTCTCACTAATAGATATTATAAACGTGAAAGTTTAGATGGATGGATAGATGGTTGGATGTTTGTTCCTTTATCACGCCAGAACGGCTGAACGGATCTGGTTGAAATTTGGCACAGTTTATATATAGTTTATACATAACTAGCAGCGCCTCGCGGTTTCAACCGCGTAGTACCGTTCCCGTAGGAATTCCGGGATAAAAAGTAGCCTATATCCTATTCCAGACTATAATCTATCTCTGTGCCAAATTTCATCCAGATCCGTTCAACCGTTCTGGCGTGATAAAGGAACAAACATCCATCCATCCATCTATCTATCCATCCATCCATCCATCTAAACTTTCACGTTTATAATATTAGTGAGATTATATATATTTATTGCAAACACATGCTTGCATAAATTATGCATGCATGCATAATTTATTTATAAATATAGCAACGATCAAAAGTTTTTAAGGGTAGGTAAGTGTCTGTGCTGCGTGAATTGTCCTGCATTATTTATTTATTTATTATTAATTTATGTATTTCAGCCATCATTCGCGATCTTCAGCCCGACCATGATGACGACGCTCTTGAAGCCCGGAGATCGCGATGCATGTGACTTCACCTGCTTTGACCTCATTATGCTGGGTGGCAGTGCTGTGACAGGTGACCTCATTGATGAGATCCAGGTTCGTTTTTGTAATTATACTCTAACCAAACAGAATATGTGTATGTAAACATTGGCTCCATTTGTGACCTAAAAATCACTTTTTCTTGTCAATTTGACCTCTTTCACATGTACATTGAGAATGACTGGAGTCATCATATCACAGTCATAAGTCCACAGCTGGGACATAGGCCTCCCCCATACGACGGCGCTACAAAGAGCGATCCTGAGTCGCCTTCATGCATCGACTCTATGCGACCGCTACGATGTCGTCGATCCAATAATGACACAAATAAGAACTAGTATTTACAATTGAGCTAACTGCTGACTGTTGCAAACAATCTATACCAGTCGGAAACATCTCCATGACACGCTGCTGGCTGCATTGCCCCGCTGTATGGCAATGCTGTTGCGCTACGCCAGATACTCACCAGCTTTTGGGTCACACATCGCTTCGACCAGACGCTCAGATATCTTTTTTAAGCCGGAGAGCCTCGATACTCCACAGACCCAGGGTCTCGACTCCAAGGGGAGCAAATGTTGGCTCTGTTGAGACCTGATTATTTGCGCCGCTTGAGATCTTCGGCCAAATCTGCCGCCGCACCAGCCCTCACGGATGTCCTCGAAATATGGGAAGGCGTATGTGTAGCACGCAAGTAGCGTTCCAAACAATGGGCTTCCATTATAGGTGTTATTTTAATGTAAATATGGTTTAAATCCGAGTGGAGTATCTCAAGAGTTTGGAGGCCTATATCCATCAGTGAGTAAATTCGGTTTGCGGATGATGATGATAATAAATCATGTATTCACCAAAGTCCTGCATCAATTTCAAACTTGTAATTACTCAACATTAAGTCTTGTTTCTTACAGAGAGTGACCCCAGACACGGAAGTAAAGAATGCCTATGGCATGAGTGAGCTTACCAACATAGCGTTCCATGCGGATAACGGACCGCGAGACTCCTGCGGGGAACCTATGGGTTGTTTGCAATACAGGGTAAGCGATAGTTATCTTCAAGCAATACCTACGATTGAGGGCAAATTAAAAGAAGTTGAAGATATCCCATGCTCCAGAAAAGAGAGTTAAGAAAGGGCTTTCACTAGGTCCTCATCTCTTTTATATCTCGAAAATAATTAGATTCAAATTTGTCTGTCTGTCTGTATTCTCAGTAGAGTACAACCTCGAAGTCCTAATTAAAATCCCGAGTGAATAAAATAATTTTAGTAAATAATAAAATTTGTACAAAGAAACTCACGTAAATATATCAAACTTGTGCAAAAAAATAGCAAACGATATCAATTTAGTCTGAACTAAGTAATCCTGTATTTCAGGCGAGAAGAGTGCTAAATATAAAATAAAATAATCAGTTATTATTACAATGAAGGCATTTCGTTTAAATAATAATAATAATCATTTATTTCAGACTATAGAACAGTTACAGATCTTATTTTAACTTATTCTACGGTCCATAGTAATATATACCTTAAAACTAACATAGGTATGTACATACAATATCAAAAACTAAAATTAAAGACGCGTTATTTGACGGCGAGACGTGACGCAATCAGGGTGTCAGCTGACGACGGTGCACGGCGGGCGGTGTCTCCTTGCAGGCTTTAAAGTGAATAAGTTCCTTCTGGGAAAGCGTGCTCCGTCTTAGGCCACATCTTCACTTTCTTATGTGAGCCGATGGTCGAACGCTTCACCTAAAAACAACCAGTTAATTTTAGGAGCATAATTATCAAAAGTATCCTGAACAAATACTTTTTAGCATAGCAAGCATAGCGACTGACTTGAAGATATGTTTAACCAGGCGTTTAATAATTGCAAAATTTTCTATACTGATAGCAAATTTTGCAAATTTTGAGTTGGGGCTTAGGACATGTCCACATCTCAGCATCTTATCAAGCTCTGTTTAGCTTGGGCACATGGGCACAGATTAGATAATGTTACTTTGGCTTGGAGCTAGACAACGCTGTGTGAATTGTCCGGCATTATTATTAATATTTTTACAAGTCTGTTTTTTTTCGGAATATACCGGTTATCCGTGAAGCTCACGGGCCAATGCCAAGTATACCTGTACACTTATACTCACTTGACCTGTTTTGCTAGTTCTGTTCTGTTTTGGTAGCTTGGTCGTCCTGCAAGAATTTTCGGACTGTTCTACAAACATTGAGTATTGCAGCTTTTGATTTTGCTAACGATTGATGTTCTTCTCAGCTGATAGATAACGAGACAATGCAAGATATTGAAGAGCCAAACACTCCAGGAGAACTTTGGCTAAAGGGCCCGGGAATATTCAAGGTATATTAACTGCTGTTTGATCATCCACACCAAGAAAGTAAGAACGCTTGAATTAACAGTTTTTTTTTTGCGCGTTTGTTTTTTTAGAGTTTATCCAAATCCCCCTAGAACCCATTTACTAAGCCGTCTGCTTAAGATCCGAGTTCACCAACATATGGTTATATTTAAAACAGTTGTTTTGACGTTTTTGACACAAGTTTTCATACAATATACGTCAAACTAACCATCGGAACTGCCTAATTGTCCGATTATCTTTTGGTGAACACCAGCATAAGTCAGTCGGTCTAAACGTCTGTCATAAGTACAGACCTCTCTATCTATCTACTATTAAAACCGTATAAGATCCAATCAATGAATTGACAGAAAATAAAATATTTTTTAACTAGGGACTAAACCACTCCATTATAAACGAGGTTGTTAAACACCCCAGCAGCGTAGGAAGGGTTTAGGTTTTATAGTTATTTTCGGACCCGGGTGTAAACATAAATACCATAACTAGGGACATCGGTTAATAAAGATACCAGGTATCTGGTACCCATATCCCAAGCTCTTCTTACTTAAGGCTAAATAATAGAGTAACCCACGTTATTTAATTTTCATTGCCTTTTTTCTCCTAGGAATATTACAACAACCCTGAAGCCACACAAGAAACCTTCGCCGAAGACCGCTGGTTCAAAACAGGAGACATGTTCTACAGAGACGAGAATTATAACTACTTCTTTGTGGAGCGGATCAAGCTTTTGCTCAAGTATATGAGCTATCAGGTAAATAAAATAAAAAAGCCTTTATTCGCTGACCAAAGTACATCACATGTATAATACAGTATATAAAGAATTTTTTAAATCTATTACAAATAATAGCTGAAATTATTCAGCAACCAGGTTATTGGTCCCGTTGTTCTTCGACAGAGGCCTCCCCACTCATCTCTGTCACGAGCTAGTCTTCTCCATCCTTTTGGTATCTTTTGATTTGACATCCCTGTCTTCTTTTTCCATTCCTGCTATCAGGTACGTGGATCCAACCAACGAGCTACCTATCAGCTCTCTCAACCCTCTCTCAGCAGCCTGTGATGGTCCGCTGCTGGACAAAGGCCTCCCCCTGATAATCGCCTTATTGGTTTTTATCTCATGAGGGTTATGCCCATAACGCCCAAGCTGGGCATGCGGGTTGGAGATGGCAATTCGGTGGTAGATCTATTCTGCAAGAGGCGCTGCTGCCCGCCCCATGGTGTATGCCCCTTAGTTGCTTCTTACGACACCCACAGGAAGAGTTGGGGTGGTGCAAATTCTAAGCCGGCACCTATCACCTTTCAGCTACGTATCAGCACTCATGCGCATTGCTGAACATGCCTACCTCAAACTACCTCAAAAGCATTTTGGCATAACCACCATGCTTGGCAGACTGATTAGTGAAAAAATGTAGCCGCAGTAGTGTAAAAAACACAAAAGGAAGCTGGTGCCTCGCATAGATTCCCATTAATCGGCTTTTACGACGTGTCGAGTGTCCCGAGAAAATCTTTACTCGGCTTTAGTGAGCAGCTTTACTCGATAATCGACTATGTAAGGGACGCGGGTAGAGCCTGTGACTGTGGCACAGAATTTGAATGTGAGTGCTCAGATTTATTCAGCAGGCTGTTTTAAACCGCAGAACAACTTTGCATGTCATAAGAAGCGTAAATTCTTGCTCTTTACACTCTTTACTTACACAAATCTATAAAAGTGAGATATAAATAAGTACCTACCTCACTTTTATGTTTTTTTTAAGGCTTGAAATATTTGTTCTATAAAAATGTTAAAGTGCCAAATTTGCAACCCCTGGTGCACACACCTGACTAAATAAGCCGACTAGCTTGACCAGCTCCACCGTGATTTATACATTAACCAGACGAAGGCGATCGCGCTGAGATAGATGACTCTTTCTTGCACTATAGTTACATGAAGTACCTGATGAAAAATATCAAAAAAGTACCAACAAATCTTCGTCTCATCCAGATATCTCCAGTGGAGTTAGAAGCAGTGATCCGCCAGCATCCAGGCGTGCTGGACGTGGCTGTCACGGGCGTGCCGGACGCGGGATGCGGGGACCTGCCCGTGGCCTGCGTGGTGCCAGCGCCGGGGGCACCGCCCACAGCGCAGGAGATCAAGGACTTAGTCAAAGGTAACCCCATAGTTTTGTTCAAGAGCTGGTTCATCAATCATTTTGGCGGAAAGATGTCCTCAAATTGACATAAACCTGCCACAACAATCAACACAGAGCCTTCGTCAATCCTTTAGCAGCTAAAGGATCAAGACATATACACCTCTTTGGTGTGGATGGGGTCTTGCAATCAGAAAACTGCCTTAACCTTTTAATAAAATAGAAACCATTTCTTAGGACCTCATTTGGTGTAGCAAAACTCACTTTGGCCAAAGTGTGGGTTGAGTCCTTTCTGCTTAACGACGACGTCCGAATGTTAGCTATTGTGAGATAAACACTTCTTCGTAATTTTTTATTTTCACCATGCTTTTTCTAGCTTATCTGATGAAGTTGTGAATAATGTAAAATTCTTGCATATAGAAGACACCTCAAAACGTAACACAGGATTAGGTACACAAGTTCAGACAGAAGGTTTATTTGGTGGTTAAAGTTTGTTTTTCTTTCAGATACACTATCGGACGCCAAACAGCTTCGAGGTGGTGTGATCTTCTTACCAGCTCTACCCCTGACCGCCTCCACTAAAGTGCATCGGCGGAAACTTAAAGAAATGGCCCTTACAATGGAAAAAGAATAGTTCTATGAGCAAAAAATCTGTTTCGGCGTGATGATTTTTAGGGCTCCGTACCCAAAGTGTAAAAACGGGACCCTATTACTAAGACTTCGCTGTCCGTCTGTCCGTCTGTCACCAGGCTGTATCTCATGAACCGTGATAGTTAGACAGTTGAAATTTTCACAGATGATGCATTTCTGTTGCCGCTATAACAACAAATAGTTTGTAAGTTTGGTCAGTTAAGAAATTTTAATTATAAAAATGGGATTAAGCTCGTGTGGTATATAAAAGATCTATTTTCAAGTTACAACTCAGTATTATTTTCATAAGGTAGATAAGTATTTTATTTTAAAACAATAAATTATTCAAAATCAACAATAATTGTACTTATTGGTAATACTCCTGACCAAAAATAATCAATAGAGCTAATCTTTGCTTATAGGGGAGAGCGGGCTGAAAGTGCCGATTTTGACAAATCAAATCTGTAGTTTCTTTATTTTATCCAACCTAATTTGTCCCACTGCTGGGCAATGGTCTCCCCCAAACTTTTCCAGGAGTTGCGTTCGTTGGCCTGGTCCCACCAATCTATCTGGAATATGTCGAAATCATCTCGCCAGCGTCTCCTGCCTGCTGCCTGCTACTGTTTTTCCGGCCAGTTACAACCTGGGGTCTCTTCAAGATAGGAGTTATAAGAGAATAGGTGTCTTCTAGACCTTCGTGATACACCGTATCGTCACTTTCCATCAGGTGAAATTGCGTTCAAACGAAAGTCTATCGACACAAAAAAAATGTATACATCAAAATCTATTCTGTCTCAAACCTTGAACCAGCTGCACCTTCCTAAGTATGGTAGGTATGTTGACATAAATGTTAATGACCAAGTTGGCACTGCTTATACAATTTTACATATTAGGTAAACGAAGGAAATCAAATCCGACGCTAAATATTATGGTAAACACGATAAGTATTTTTATTGTTGATTGTGCCCAGTAGCTTTTTGCACGCTAGCGTACTAAGGGTGGATTCTTTGGGGGTTGTATGATGTTTGGTCGAATTATTTTGTCATTCGACAAAATAATTCGGCCAAACATAAAACAAAATCAATAGTAAGTTATAAATTTCAAATCGCATAATCAACATTATCATCGAATTTTAAAATACATATCTCAAATGTTATAAGCACGTTTTATATTATCAACAAAATTATCATCGATACGAAATAATTATTAGGACGGCTGCTTTGTGGTCGTTGGGTGATTTCTTATTCAAACCTAACAAACCCACAGTCACATTTACCTTCAGTGTAGAGAGACGGCTGCTTTGCGGCCATTGGCTGGTTACTGTCCCAGCCATTCTGTGTAGTGTACAGATCTTTCAATTATGTTCCTATCAATATTTTTTTCGTCTTAATAACAATTTTCACCCAATTTATTGTTATACCTTATAAGTAATATGCCATTTAAAATTATATGAAATGTTAGTTATATCACCTAAAAAATAATATATCGAAAGAAATTATACCATAAGAGTAATATAGGTTATGTTGTTATAACAAAGAAATGTTATATCATCTGTAGTATTGTTTTGTAAAATTATATCAACTGTTTTATAGACCAAATGAACGTTATTGATATGAAATAAGTATTTTGTCATTTGACCTACGGGGGCATCCATAAATTACGTGAGGTGATTTTGGCGATTTTTCGACTAATCCCGAATGTTCGATTTAATCCCGCGCCAAGGGTATAAACAGGGTCTCAGGAAATGGAGGCAGATCTTTGCTCCGCATTGGTGTAAATAGTCCTAATAATGAATACATTTATACAAGTAACGAAATATCAAGTAACTAAATAATTTAGGTACATTTGTGAAGTAATTTCCATCATTATTTACTTATTTAACTATTCATCATAAATATTTGAAAATGGAGATTCTCGTAACAAATAAATAAATAAATGCCCCGATTCTACTCTAGCCCCTTAATTGAATCCTTAGTCCGCCCGCGTCTAGTAAACAGTAGTATTTAGTAGCCGTAGTAGATATTAGTAATTGTATTTTACAAACAATCGAGCCGTCTCGCGAACAGGACTTGTGTGCAGTGATAACAAAAATGGAGCAGTTTATTGGAGTGAAATACCGTTTGAAATCGTCGACGGATAACTTCGAGAGCTATCTCAAATTGATAAGTGAGTTTGTTATTTAATAGAAAAGAATAATGTATCACGTTATTGCATTATCAATACAAAAATAAACAATTAAACAAGAACTGAATCCTTCTAATTATATAAATAATTAATTAAATATCGCGCTGTGTTGTTTTGCGTGTAGGTATACCTAGTTTTGATATTCTATAAGTTGCACTTTTTAAAAAAACTATACGTGTAGGTTACCTACCTAGGTACTTCGGAAAAAAATACAACAGTTTGTCCCGTTCAGAACGGTTCCTTTCCACCAATCTACGTGGAACACATTTGTCAACCTCTCTATTTTTTTACCTACTTCAAATAAGATATATATAGTAATACCTATAAATATAAAGCAGTGTAACAGAAAAGAATTCGCCGCAAATCGCCAACACGAAACCAACAACCTTACCTTTACTAAAATTCATGGAAAAAATTACGTGATAGATACATGATTCTGGGTTCAAATAAATATTTTAAGCAGTGTAAAATGAAGAATTTGAAGTCTGTTTTTTTAATCAATGAAATTGTATTCATACCGACGATCAATCGTCGACAGGTAGGTACACACTGTGTCAAAATATTAAACTGAAACATTGAAGAAACGCACCTTTGGCAAAAATTAGGTAATGACGAATAGTAGTTTTAACGATACGCATAAAACTCAAAAGAAGTTACACCCTACGAAGTAGGTTTTGAGACAAGTTTTAGGGTGCCAAATTAAAGAAAATTAGCTACGTAACGTGACGCGACGAAACGGGAACCATTCGTTTATGATACAACTTTATAACTGACTTTCTCTCATTCCGAGGTCCCTCATTTGACTAATTTTCTTGGACTATAAGTACATACGTATAATCTTGCTAGAATTTACGCTAATTTTTTCAATTCCACTTCTAACATTGTAATAAACAAGTTATTATCCGCAATATTCGCTACGCAAGGAAGTCATGGCCAACGGCGTTCTTGCGTTCATTGACCGCAACGGCGATGCTACGAAGTACAGTAACTGGTTAATCTAGGACTATGATAAGGTCGTGAAGTTATTATAGGAAGTACCTACTCAAGTACTTACTTCATCATCATCATGAGCATTTAATAGTCCACTGCTGGACATAAGCCTCCCTTAATGAGCGCCATAGCGTCCTGTCTTCAGCTTACCGCATCCAGCGTCTGCAAGCAGTTTTTCGCAAATCGTCATCCCACCTGGTCGGAGGACGTCCTATACTACGTTTGCCAAGTTGCGGTCTACACTCAAGGAAACGTTTAGGCGGTGTTGGTCCTGCTCCTGACCTCTCCGGTCGTGTCTGACTGCCGTCCCATCGGATTATAAGATTGAGAGAGTGCACCTGTGTTTGCACATCCACTTGTGCTCTAAAATGTTACTAAAAGGAACAAATGCAATTTTATACTTTACAAAAAAGAATATTAAAATCAAATTAGATAAATATAATAATCAATAGAATTAAATTAAAACTAGTAGGTATTTACAATTGAAACAATTGAGCTAACTGCAGACTGTTGCAAACAATCTACAGGTAGCTCAACTGATGTATATCAATACCAGTCGGAAGCGTGCCCAAGAAGCTGGCTGCATTGCCCCGCTGTCTGGCAAGTGAAGCATATACATATATTACCCTCTAAATTCATGCCCTCAAATTCAAATCTTATACAATATCTAAAGTTTTTAAAACACGCTAAGTTATGTGAGAGAAATTTTGAATTCAATAATGTTGACAGTTCAAACAAGAACACCTTAATTCTTACAGAGCCCGAACTCCGTTATCGTCATCGACCGTTATCAAGACATTCATTGATGAGATAAGAACGTTATCTAGGCGTTGCGATACCCTGCGATACCGATTTTGGTTCATGATTTGTAGTGTAGGGCGCGCTCCTGCCTGCTGGAATAACGACCTGGAAAGACTGCAGGCAGATGCTTGTCAAGCTGAAGACAGGGCGCTATGGCGCTCATTAGGTTTAGGCATATGACCAGATGTGGACTAACCTGGTGATGATGATGATGATGTGGTAAAAAAAGTCGGAAGCGTGCCTAAGACGCTGGCTGCTTTGCCCCGCTGTATGGCAATGCTGATGCGCTACGCCAGATACACACCAGCTCTCGGGTCACGCGTCGCTTCGACCAGACGCTCAGGGAGAGTCTTGGTACCCCATGGACCTAGGGTCTCGACTCCAGGGCGAGTCTCTAATATTATTATTATCTCAGCGTCTGGTCGAAGCGACGCCTGACCCCGAGAGCTGGTGAGTATCTGGCGCAGCGCATCAGCATTGCTAAACAGCGGGGCAATGCAGTTAGCGTCTTGGACACACTTCCGACTGGTATTGATATGGATCAGTTGAGCTACTTGTAGATTGTTTGCATCAGTCTGCAGTTAGCTCAATTGTTTCAATAGTGAATACTAGTTTTAATTTAATTCTATTATTTGATTGTAATTTTATTAATCTACATGTTATATCTGTGGTGGTTACTAGAGTAACTCGAGATCTTATTAGTGGGCCAAAATCTTCAAATCCCGTTATGCAAAAATTCGAAACTGTACCTCCAAGTTTCCATCTCGAGCTAAACAACAATGCCGTAGTTGGGCCTTAGTTTTTCCGTGTTCATTATTGTGATTGTCATACAGAGAGATAATTAACACCAAAACATAAAAACCACGCATTGTAATGAAGGAAATGACTATCATTAATGCCCAGTCATCAATGATCTATTCACAGCAATAGGTACAGTAATGCTATGACGTGGTTTAGGAATGTCGCAGACATCATCATTATTATCATCATCATCAGGGGAGGACGACGAAGGGGTGGCTCTGAGAAACAACCCTTTATTACTATATGTATCTTTAAATAAGAATCAATTGCGTTTGTCTCGCTAAAACTCGAGAACGGCTGGGCCGATTTAAATACTTTTTTTTTGTTTTTTTTTTCTAATAAGTACACGGGTGGTTTAAAAGGGGAAAAAATAGGGAATCGTGGTTATTGTAAATAGGTTGAGTAACTGAGCTAACGAAGTAGCGAGTAACAGCTAGTTTTGTTATAAAAAAAACGTTATCAGAGTAGAGCTATGTCCAGCAGTGAATAGTCTGATTACTAGTGTACTGCTGGTCATAGGCCTCCCATAATGAGCGCCATACCGCCATATCTTCAGCTTGCCACTATAAAAAAAGAAATTTATAAAAATAAGTAAAAAATCGTAGTGATCAAAATTGTTGATATCTTGTTCTAAACTACTTTGATTCTTTACACTTAGGCCCTAAAGACAATACTAAATGACATTTTTCAATACTTAATGAGAAGTTTTCAATGCAATCTTTAAAAAAAACAATCACGCTTCAACTTCACAAAAATCAAGTGTCAATGTTAAGTGTCATAAAATAAACAACGAAATAATTTTCAAAATTGAAAATTATGGTTGGACAAAAATATGAGCTTGAAACGATTCTCTACATTTAGGTAGAGAATCGACTAATGAACAACTTATTATTTACAAAATAAAAGAAATTAGCAAGTTACCGCCTAAAAACTAGATGGCACTAAAAGTCGGGTTGGTCAAGGTTGGTCGCCATTTTGAGTTTAGACTCCCACTGACCCCCTTGTTGGTAAAGGTGCAGGCAATAATTAGCGGGGTGGTAATTAATGTAAAGTGGAAACCTCTTCTGTCGTCTAACCGCTTAGGGCTAGGTACATGAAATTAATACTGGCCACCTACAGAAAACAAAATTCAAGTCTTTTTTTTTTGTTTGGCCGCAAAAACAGCCAGTGTTTTGGTTCGGTGTTTTGGTTATATCTTTTTCCCTCATCATATCCTTTACGAATAGGTGCCATTGTTCGACTTAAACTATAGGGACCTTTTAATATACATATACCTTGGTAAATAATGCTAAAAACTCTGATTAATAGTAGGTACATTATTGCAATGGTAGCGAAATAGGCAATTGCAGGTCGAGTATGAGTTCTAAATTCAAACAGCAAACCGTTTCATACGACATTGCCGGCGCGCTCTTCGTTCCAAATTCAAAGATCGCGCCGGGAAGTGATTTTGGTTTTTCAGTGTACGTTAATATGATACTTCTTTATTCAAAAGTAATGACAATATTTCCGCGCATGTTTTAGAAAAGTACCTAAGTGATCCTTACATATAATTTTTCAGATGTCGGCTACCTCTCTCGCAAAGCGGCTACATCCGTGACTCCTGTAGCAACCTTGACAATAGAGAAGGATGTGTACACCCTAACCATGGTCACCACATTAAAGACCATCAGATTGGTCTTCAAACTTGGCGAGGAATTCGACGAGGAGAGAGCTGATGGAGTGACTGTAAGAATCGGGGCATAAAATAAATATTTAAGGGGGCTCCCTTTTAGTATGTGTCGTTATAGCGGCAACAGAAATAAATCATCTGTGAAAATTTCACCGGTCTAACTATCACGGTTCATGAGATACAGCCTGGTGACAGACGGACAGGTGGACAGCGGAGTTTCAGGAATAGGGTCCCGTTTTACCCTTTGGGTACGGAACCCTATAAATCGTGATTCTAGCGCAGACCTACATACTCGATTTTACGTAATGACTTCTGATATTGCCATGAACATACTGCATGCAACTCGTGCTACTGAAATTGTGTTTTGAGCATGACAGTTTCAAAATTTTTATCTATTATCAACTAGATAGAAACTGCCTGCGAATTTGCATTTTCATTTATATCGGATTTTGGCATTAGAAAAGTAACTTCATTATAAAAATAGTAGCCTTGATATTCGATTTTTACCCGACTACCGACGACAGGGGAGGGTTATGAGGTTAGCACCCTATGTTTGTATGTTTTTTACTAATGAGGTAGTCTATACTCGAGCCATTCTCAAAGTAATATATATTATGTCTTATCATTATTATTTTTATTTATTATTATATTTAACTCATCATATACGTCCACTGCTGAACATAAGCCTCCCCAAACGACGACGCCATGAATAAAAAAAATTTGCTGGACCATTCACACAGAATTATCTAGCCCCGAGCTAAGCAGAGCTTGTGTTATGGGTACTAGATAACTGATATACATAATACAATACATATATAGATATTTTTTATTATACATAGAAAAGTAGATAGAAAACGACCAGAACACCCGAAACAAATACCTGCAGATCGTACAAATATTTGTCCCAAGGCGGGAATCGAACAACAACCTCCTGCGTCGCAGGTGGACTTCCGCCCACCGCGCCACAGAGGTCGTATGAATAGCGGTCATAAGCCGCCTTCATCCATCGACTGCCTGCGATCGCTACAATGTCGTCGCGCCATCGAGTGGGAGGTTTTCCCACACTCCGTTTCGACTTGCCCATAGTCACTTCAGCCTGCTAATTCTGAGAGCTATATCGGTTTTTTTGTTTCTGTGGATTCGATCGCGTAGAGTAACTCCGAGCATAGCTCTCTCCACGGCTCGCTGAGCGCCTTGAACTTAAGTATGAGGCCAATTAGTCAGTGAGCACGTCTCGGATCCGTAAGTCATCCCTGGTAACACACATTTGGGCATAGACTTTCGTCTTGAGGCACTGCAAACTGTAAACTGCAAAAAAAACTGTAAACAACTAACAAAACAAAAACCTATAGCAAATTGTCGGCATCATGCATTGTAAGAAAGAGGTCCAATCGAAAAGTAGTGCAGAATCATAGCAATAAGAAAGAGATTTTTAGGTTTATTAAAGGGGTAATGTTTACAAACGGGTTCGGTCTGTTAGGTCTAATTCCTTGAATGTCTAGCCTGTCTATTTCGACTAGCTCCCTGAATGTCCATTCCCCGAATGTCTAACTCCCCAGATGTCAAATTCCCTGAATGTCTAATTCCCTGAATGTCCATTCCATCAGAAAAGTCAAAAGATGACAGAAAATCTCAGAAATTACAGAAAGTGTTAACATTGTATCTTTAGTTTCGACGCATTTTAGGTACCTATATTTAACATATCAACCCCATCTTTCGGTAGTTCTGACGTGTAATTTCGTTTTACAGGTAAAATCCGTAGTAACATTAGAAGGCACTACACTGATACAAGTACAGACGGAAGAAAACGGAAGGAAATCTACACATACACGAGAATTCACACCCGACACCCTGACAGTGGTAAGTATACAATGATATGTTACTAAGTTTGTACGAAAATAGGAGTTACTTATTAGATAACGCCACGCGGCTCTATCGCTAGTAGATATAGGGATAGAGCTTCTTTCATTTTTACACATTAGACAACTAATATAATTGGATGACGATGATGATCAAGAAAGATGACAAAGAAGGTTAGGTACAAAATTACAAAAAACCTTATAATAACGGGATTTTTATGTAAAGTGTGACAGGGAAAACACAGGGAAATTTCAATCAATTTGCAATTTGTACAGGTGATTTGTAGGTATGTACCTAAGTTATGATCATAAAATAACGTTTGATGTGTGAACGTCAATAAAGACTAAAATAACCACGATTACTATAGGCAGGAATCGTTTGGGAATTAGGACACAATTTCGAAAAAATTAATAAAATAAATAAATAAATAATGCTGGACAATAATTCACACAGCATTATCTAGCCCCAAGGTAAGCAGAGCTTGTGGTATGGGTACTAGATAACTGATATACATAATATAATACAATACATAGATAGATATTTTTTATTATACATAGAAAACGACCAGAACACCCTAAACAAATGGCTGCAGATCGTACACACATTTGTCCCGAGGCGGGAATCGAACCCGCAACCTCCTGCGTTGCAGGGAGACTTTCGCCCACCGCGCCACATCGGTCGTCAATTAAATCTAAATTACCATTTTCAACTTTCAGAGAACAACAGCAGAGGGATTCGATGGCACAGTTGTAAGAGTTTACGAAAGAATCTAGAATACCAGCATCGCACCGCGGCTTCTCTCGAATTTACGCATTAAGACATGTGTCAAAGATATAGGACAATTACATATTAACCTGCAGAATCGCGTAAGAAGACCTGGGAGCCTCGAGTCCATTTGACGAGTGTAGTATCGAGATTCGAGACGTGATCGTGATTCGTGACGTGTAATTTTTCCATAGATTTTGGTCTTTTCAGATTTCAATCTATTTTCGATTTATAATATAATTTATTAATTCTTGTATTCTTGTCAAAGCTTAATAACAAAACTGCTCATTGTCCAATTATCTGGTGACACTCCATTATACATTGAGCTCCTTGTACCCTGGAGGTCATTTATCGATGACAGGTTTGAGGCCATTTTTCATTTACGTCATTTTGACATTTTGGCGCAGTTTGCGTGAGCGGCGCGGCGTGACCGTCTATGGAATTAATATAACGATTGTCATGTTGTTTTGGTATGCCTCAACAAATGTCAATATTATACAATACCACAGACGGTCGAGAGACCCAATAAACAACTGTCATTGCGTCTCTCGTCTCCCGCATTCTTGTATAAAGAGCGCAATGTCCAAGAGGGTTTTCTTCAGACATTGCGCTCTTTATACAAAAATACGGGAGACGAGTAGAAAAAAAACAATCCATACTAATATTATAAAGATGAAATATTTAATATATATATATATACATAAACAGGAATAAACAATCTACACTTATATTATAGAGAGGAAAGATTTGTATTTTTGTATGTAACGAATAAACTTATGACTACAGGACCGAATTCAAAAATTCCTTCACCATTAGAAAGCCTATACTTTTCAGGGAGTGATATGGGCTATATTTTATCCCGGAATTCCTACGGGAACGGGAACTACGCGGGTGGAACAGCGAGGCGCTGCTAGTGTTATTAGATAAATAGTAAAACATCACAACATAAGTTTTAATTTATGTGAAGCAAATGATGTAATGCAAAAATGCCATAAATTACGGTCACAGTATGAAATAAAACCGGTCTTCGGTAGATGTCCGATTTATAGACTACCTACGGATATTATTGTTATATTGAATACTAGCGGTCCGTCCGCGCCCCGGCTTCGCACGGGTATGTCCTATAGCCTGTTTCTCAGTGAAAATGTAGCTATCTAACTTTTTTTTAATGGAAAGTTTATTATCAAAGAAAATTACAAACTCATAATAGAATTAAATTAAAACTAGTATTTACAATTAAAACAATTGCGCAATGCAGCCAGCCGCTTGGACACGCTTCCGACTGGTATAGTTCAGTTGAGCTACCTGTAGATTGTTTGCAACACTCTCATTTAGCTCAATTGTTTCAATTGTAAACACTAGTTTTAATTTAATTCCATTATTTTATTGTTATTTTCTTTGTTAATAAATGAAATGTTTTAATTTAATTCTATTATTTGCTTTCTAACGGCAAAAGAATTTTTGAAATCGGTCCAGTAGTTTTTAAGTTTTTTCGTTAGTACATACAAAAATACAAATCTTTCCTCTCTATAATATAAGTGTAGATTGTTTATTCCTGTGTAGCCGGTTTTAGCACAATAGGACGGTTTGACAATCCGTAATTAATGGTGGTTATAACTACCTTTTTAGTAAAGTTCGAGCTAATGACGTCTATTGTAAATATTTCCTAGGTTATGATGATTTATAGTTTAAAAATAAATAAAAATACAAATTTGGAATTTCCGCATTTTATTTGACAACAAAACTAATAATTTATATTTTACCAGCGTTTGTAAAGATAATCACAATCATTCAACAACACTTATGTCTATAATTATTTATTAGGGTAGATATGACTTATTAATAACATGTAATAGATTTAGGACGTTTGCTTCAGATCTTGTTCGGGTTGTGTAGCTCTCCTCTGATGTTGGTTTTCATTAACTGTAAAATAATTAAGAAAATGTTAATATTATTAATAATAATAATAAAATAATAAAACATTTATTTCAGGCAACGTTAGTCTAGTACAGGATGTAAAATACTTAAAAACTACGGCCCATATAAAATATATACCTTATTCTTACATACATAAAATATATACCTATTTACTACCACGTAGAGTCGGCGACGTGTGAGACGCGATATGTGCTGCGGCCATCAGATAAAGTTAAAAACTACAACCCGACTACGTGAAAGTTATAAAAGTTTGAAACATTTACATTGACAAAATAGAATGACGTATCGGTTATATTTGATAGGCATAGAGTTGAAAATGAAAATAGGTCGTAGGTATTGTAATTTTTCTCTATGGGGCCTGCAGCCTGCGGCTACCTAAACTTTAATACGCGTTTTGAAGGCTTATTCGGGGTCGGAGCCCTAAATCCTATACCCATCAGGGTATTGAGACGAATCAATCGATACATAATTTGTTGAAATCGAACCAGTACTTTCAGCGCTACGTGGGAACAAAGAAATCGGCCACATACATACAAACATAGGGTGCTAACCTCATAACCCTCCCCTGTTGGTAGTCGGGTAAAAACGAGTGGTTCCTCCAAGTTAAAACCACATAGAAACCCTCCAAATTATAACCCGCTGTCGTGAGTAAATAACATAATGTTTATAAAGTAAACATTCATAAATATTTAAGAGTGGAAATAAATATACCACCTACCAGCTGTAGGTACTAATTTTCATACTCGTAGGAATTTAATAAGAAGTAAGTATTTTATTTACTGTGAGATTTTATTTCTACTGTGTGAGTTGTGCGCCATATAATAACGCATTGGATTGATTAATCTGTAATGTTATTATTGTGATTATTAAAAGTAAATATATAAATAAAATCAACCCCCTTAAACTTATGTAGCCCATGAATTTCGTTAGAGTCGACTTAGTGATCCTAACAGTGGAAGGGCAGCCTTCTATGTATTTTTAACACCTATACTGCGGTCGCCAATCCGCCTGCCCAGCGAGCTGATTTTGGCATAACCCTCTTTTTTGGGGAGGCTAGTTCATCAGTAAAATATGTGTACGCACCTCTACCTTCTCCTGGTAAGTCAGTCCTTTCTTGCCGAGGACGTAGCACAGTTTTGCCCATGCTGCTTCTGCTGTCATGTCAAATGCTGGTACTACACCACATTCCACTAAAAGCTGTGAAAAAGAAAGTTGTTCAATCAAAGCCTTAATTTACAAAGAAGATTACAATTAAAATTTGTATTTACAATTTAAACAATGAAGCTAACTGCAGACTGTTGCATACAATCTACAGGTAGCTCAAATAATACAATTAAAGTTTATAAATAAACAAAAAATACTTATTTTACCCAGAACATAATTTACAGTCAGGGATAAAACGTCAACAAATTGACACAAAGTTGAAAACAAAGTCGTAAAAATGCAGTTTTAAAAACGTCACAGTTGTGCAAGGCCTACCATAAATGTGGTACAGGTAAGCATGTCCAGCAGTGGACTAGCATAGGTTGATAATGGTATTGGTGATGGTGGTAGAAGTCTGGCCGCCCAATATTACCACCTTATAGAATAAATTTGTATGAATTATTTTATTCAAAATTTACGTTACATATAAAAATTTTATGTAAGAAGACCAGCTTCAGGTCTTTAAAAAATACAAGTAGGTAGGTAGCTATTTTTAAACACGAAATAGTAAGAAAGGACACCTCCTTTTCAAAATTTTGTCTCTACCGTGGTAGTATAGTTCAAGATCGCGAAAAGATTTACATCAGTAAATTAGAATATAATTACCTACTTAACAAATAAGTATTCAAGGTTTTTCATTATAAACTCTGACTTTTGTGTTTCTTCACAGACTTTCAAGGATATTTCCGCTCATAATAATAACAATGAAATAACTACAACTCCATTCATACTTGGCTTAGGCCCGTGTGTATTAGTTAATTCCTGACTCTACGTCGAGTAGATAAGATCTGAAATTCCATAATATATAATATTGAATCATCCACACAGCGTCATCTAGCATAGAGCCAGACTCCACCAAAGCTAAGCTGAGTTGAGCGGAAAAGAGATGTGTTTTGGATCATTTTCTTTTGTTTTTTATTTGTTATCAAAATGCAGCTGCTATGATTTTTTGTACATAGAGTTAAGAACTAAGAAGACTTAGGCCCGTATTATGAAAGCTTGCTCGGGTATCAGACGATGCTTGAGTAACGCTTTTGTATGGCATAAACGTCACTCAAGCATAGATCGGTGACTGAGCGAGCTTTCATAATACGGGCCTTAGACTTGAACTTCGAACATAGAAGCTTACTCAAATATCAGTAACATCCCCAATCAATTTATACCTTAATAGGCCTTCCATTTGATTCATATCAACACGTGATTCTTTGTAGGTTTATTTACTCTTCACAGAAACTAGACTTTCTTTCTCTCTTTCTCTTTTAGTTACATTAATATCTTTCCAAGGACCGTCCTCTTGATGCACTGAGTTATATTGCCTACTAGTACTTCGTTCTTCACTGACCTCTCTATTTCTTTGTAGATTTGCTTTACTAAGGGTGGATTCGACCAAATACCATGTTAAACGAGAGTTACTAACCCTAGTATAATTTTACACTTTGAGCTTGCTCGCAGATAGTATCATTTGCATTTTTCTATCTGAAGCGTCGAGGGTACAGGGTAAGGTGTATTTTATATGGTAATGAATGAATGATGAACGAATATGTTAGACAACTAAAATCGAAATAAAATTGTTTCAACAGCGCGAAAGAAGATTTGATGTCTACATAACTGTAACTGTATAACTGTCTGTTTTTCTTTTTAATTTAAGGTGATTAAAGAATTATCTATCTATCTAACTTCGCAGGGTTATAGGAGTCAATGTCGAATAATAACTGCTGATGTTCCAGCGGCCGTCACTGATAACTTATTTACTCCATAGATTATGGCGGTATAAGGAATTACTCTCGGATAGACAGTTATTCTTGGAATAAAATTTGGTAGAATGCAAAATTTAGAAATTGTAGACTAGTGATTCGTGTGCGATTTTAATCTCAGGATAATATGTAGGTAAACTACTTTGGTCGAATCCACCCAGAAAAAAACATTTTATAATTTAACTTTATATTTTATATTATTTTTTTATTATTTATATTTTTTTTTTTCATTTTTAATTAATTTCGTTTTTATTTTACATCTTTTTTATAAAGTTGGTATGTATTATTAATATGTATCTTATATTGTATGTATTTTAGTATTATGTATATATTTTGTATGTATTGTATATTTGAATAATACGCCACCGTCTATACGAGTACAACTGCTTCGTGTCCATCCCAAGGTTGTCTGGAAGAGATCGCTCTTAGCGATAAGGCCGCCCATTGTGCAACTCTATTATCTATCTTTTCCTGTATTTTTTTCTTTTGTATTTTTTGGTGTGCAATAAAGTGTATTGTATTGTATTGTATTTTATTTTATAAACTCAAATAAACGGCTTCTTACCAAACCAGTTTCATAAATAGCCTTCCCGAGCACCGTCCCATTGATGCACTGCGTTACATTGACTACTAGTACTTCGTTCTTGACTGCCCTCTCTATTTCTTTGTAGATCTCCTTCCGTTTGATTGGGATGTTGCCATTACCGTATGTTTCTATGACGATACCTGCAAGATTTTTATTGTATTATTTATTGGCTTTGAGGTTAAAGAAGCTTTATTTCTCATAAAAACTATAAAAGTTCATTTACAATGAGAATTCGTAAATAATGTTTAAGTTACATATTATATTTAATCTATCTATCTATCTACCTCTAGGACTTACTTAAACATAGGTAAGGTAATCTACGTTTTTATATAATAGTGCTAATTAACATAATTTAGGATAGATAGGTACAAACAAATGTAATAACAAGCCAACAAATAACAAAAATAAATAAGGTAGATTGCAAAACTATTAGCAGTATGACTCCGACGAAGTCTTATTATGGTGTATGGTACAAGTGATGAGATGAAAGGACAAGAATTCTTTTATATTGGCTTTCCACGTTTCAAAATGTGTATTATTATACGGCTTTTCCGGGATACCATTTATTTCCTCAGAAGTTCCGTTCAGCTGGGCGAAAACGATACCCAAAGAGTATACAATAACTATAAAGAATGACAGACAGTGGAATGTTGAATGGACCGATTTGTATTCGGTTTTCACACGTAAGACCGTTCTTGTAAAAATCCCGCAAAGGAGTACCTACTATTTATTGTATTCTCAGGCATGTTTCATGAAGGTCGTTATTTTTCTTAGTGTTGAGCACGTACTTCGTGTTCACGTTTTTTACGGTCGAGAAAACAAACGTTTTTGCGAACGTGAACTCACAATAATTTTTGTAAGAGTTAGGGTATGCCGCTAATGTGAAAATAGGTACATAATAACAATATTTCCGGTGGAAAACCCTATTGGTCAAATCTTAGCCTTTACACTGGACGACCTTTAAGCTCGCGATCGTCGGGTCAAGGGTCAAGTTTGGGTCCGCATTTCAAAAGCAAAGTCCAAAACAATACGCAACTGCGCACCTGGCTTGTCTCAGAATGGCCGCCGTGGCCGAAGATTCGGCTAAGGACATCATCATCATCATTTTGTTGTAGGTATAGTAAGTACCTAGAGTAGCGAAGCATAGGAGATTTTTGGTTACTTGAGAGTAACTTTTTATCAAACTATGCAAAGCTTGTCTTGTGGTCTAGTCCGCATTCTTTCAGCACGGATCCAAAAGAGTGGATCAACATCTTCGGGTCTACATCCAGGGTGGTTTTAACAAGTGGTCTACAAAGCCAAAGGTTTTCCCATCCTTAGCTTCCATTGCTTAAATAACAGCCCTGATAATTTCAGGAGTGACAGTTGGAGCGAGCTTCAAGATATAGGTATACCTTCCTAGACACGTCATCGCGTAATCGACATTCGTTCGGCACAGACCCAGGGGGTGGATCAGCGTCTTTGAGTCTACATCCAGGATGGTTTTAACGTCTAACAGATCTACAAAACCAAAGGTTCCTACCATTACCTTGCATTCCTTGACTAACAGCTCTGATAACTTCAGGAGTGACAGTCGGAGCGAACTTCAGAATATAAACGTTCCTTGACACGTCATCATGGAGTCTGCATTCGTTCTGCACGGTTCCAGGGGGATGGAACAGCATATTTGGGTCTATATCCAGGGTGGTTCTGGCTTCTAGTAGCGGGGGGAAGTTAGGAGTGTCGAAGGCGTAGATCCGCGTGTTCGAGACTTTCTTTACTCTGTGGGATAAAGATGTTATGAGGTTTATTGGGTATCTCTAAGAAATGAAATAAGTTCTCAAAAATTTTCGATTTCGGCGGGACTCGACCCGCGCCCCACCCTCAGTACGGCTGTGCCTAGGTTACCCTAGGTTTTTTTATGTTTTTAGATTTGAAAGTCTCTTACCGTGTGCCCCTGAATAGCTTAGCTCCAAAGAACACCGTCACCTCAGGTATGTGCTGAGTGGCCGCGATGAGGACGGCGCAAAGGAAGTTGTTGTTGCCATCACTGCGCGGTTGGAAGATTGGCACCTAAAATTAGAAAATAGATAATTAAATTATGCTGGAGATTTCAAAGGGCACCGTTATAATTAGTACTTTTTTCTGTTGAGCTACCAATAGATTGTTTGCAACCGCTTGCCGTCTGCATCTGCGGTTAGCTCAATTCTTTCAAATGTACATTTAGTAATGGTCAAGCTTGGTGTGATTTATAGACAACAAAGACGCCGGGCTGTTTCGTCGGGCTAGGGTACAACTCATCCGAGAAAAAAGTCATCCGCGGATGGGTTGTCCACTTCACTTTTTGTTATGGGTACAACTCTTCCGAATCAAAGTCGGCGGGTTCAGTTAGTAGAGTCCTTTACCTGAGCTCCTGTAAGGACCACAGTCTTGCCAACACTCTCTAGCATGAAGGACAGGAGCGAAGCCCCGTACGCCGTGGTGTCGGTACCGTGGAGAACCACAAAACCGTCATAGTCGTGGTAGAATTTCTGAAAAAATAAATCAAATTCAAAAATGTATTGTTTTAATTCATTAGGCAAACCGTAAATGAAAAACACTTATTTAAATACCTGCATTCTTATACGGCATATACGGGAACAGGCCGTACAAAGCCCTACGTAAGCTCCGACAAAGTAACACTACGCAAAAATTAATAAACTTTTTTTTAGACATTTTGTAGACATTTGATTATATAAAATTATGGCTTATTGAAAAAGCTTTCTATAGTGTTAAGGAACTCATGGACCTAAAACTGAGAAATTAGTGGATAATCAACATTATTGAAATATATTTTTGTTTAATTATGTTTTATTATATTCAATTAAAAAGATTTAAATGTTATTTATATAGGAACCTACTTTTAAGAAAATTTTGCATGCCAATGTATTTTGGTGAAGTATGTGACACTTCTAATATTTAAGACCTTGTATTCAAACCACATTTCTTGCAATAAATGAAATTAAATATAAAAAAAAATCGTCAACTTCTTTTTAATAATAGCATTTTCTAATCCAACCTTAATATCCTGGGCCTGCTTCACCCAGTCGTCTATTGTGAAATCAGAGGAATCCTTGAGTTCATCGTATTCGTGGATTTTGTACAGGACTTTCAGTTCTGTGTCCTTGCCGTCTGAAAATAACACAGATTCTATTTATTTTGGTTGTTTACAATGCTGTCTGAGAAAACCTAGGACCACATAGAAAATCTCTTTGGGGAAAACGAATGCAGTGAAACATTACCATACATTTTATAAAACATATTGGTTTGGCATCATCATCAGCCTATATTAGTCCACTGCTGGATGTAGGCCTCCCATCCAGCATCTGCCAGCAGTCATTCGCAAGTCGTCATCACACGTTAAACCTTCTAAAACTAGCATTAGTATATTAATAATAATGAATAATGATGATTCACACAGCATTATCTTACCCCAAAATAAGCAGAGCTTGTGTTATGGGTACTAGATAAGTAGATAACGGATATGTATAATATAATACAATACTTAAACAGATATTTATAATAACACTGACACTCACTCATTCACAAAGTCTAGTAAGTAAGACAGAATATAGTAACGCTCAAAAATCAAATCATGGTAAATTATCATCATCATCCTAGCCTATGTTAGTCCAGGATAATATAGGCCTCCTCTAATGAGCGAGGGCCAGAGCACCGTGTCTTCAGCTTCATCGTGGTTTACCATCCCGTTTTAAATGCCTTTTGTACATCAGTTTTCTAGTACCCATAACACAAGCTTTTGCCTAACTTGGAGCTAGATAATATTGAGTGAATAGGCTACTTGACTACTACTGGAAAATAATTCTAACGTATTGTCTGATAAAAATAAAAATAAAATAAGGCAAAATTTAATTAATATTTCTTCAAGGCCAGTCGTATTAGTTATAAAAACTAATTTAAAAGTTTGAATAAAATAATGGCGCGCCAAAACGATAATCGCTGTCCTGGCTCCCGTGCTCTGAGGAATTACGTCACACGCCACACCACACCTAACAAGAAGACACTGTTATTTGTAATAGTGTGACGTCACCAGCAATCCAACGAAACGCAGAGCGTTTTCGGTCACGTGATCGTATATGTATAAAAAATAAATGTATAATTTTAATCCCGTTTTACCTAAAAACCTAACAATTTGGAACTTATTTTTAATGTAGTCAAATAGCCTATTGTATAGCATTATTGATTTATTTTGATACTCACCGGGTAGAACCAAGTACTCCTTTTTATCTGTCCCAGCTAAGTTCTTCAACCAGTACTCTTGATCGTGTAGCTGCGGCAGATTTCTGATCACTTTCTCTATGTTCTTCTGAGGTACCAGTACTGGAAGATAGAAAATGATGCATGGCTTTATGTATATAACTCAAGAACGAACGGCTTGATCGAGTTTAATGCCCTTTGATTTCTTGGCGGATTTGTCTCCGTTCCGAAAAGCAAAAGAATAACAGATATGAAAAATACACGAAAGAAATGTTAGAAAATTCGTTTTCATATATTTTTCGTATGCAACGCCATCTCTGATTCTAAAGCAAATCGAAGTTTGCTGGTTCAGCTAAAATAAATGTCAAGAATAGTTCTTTTGTATAATAGTAAAAATTACCAAAAATAAAAAAAGGACTTCCAAATGTAGCTCTGCTAAGCTCTTAGAGTATAGGTATACTCTAAGGCTAAGCTCGGCTAAAATACGCGTGCGAACTCGCGTTCAGAAACTATTTAAAAAGTCTTTATTATATCGACCTCTCCCATCCCAGGTCGTGGGGGTCTGCCGTCCCATCGGATTATAAGAGTAAGTGATTAGAAAGTGCACCAGTGTTTACCCACACATTTGTGCACCACTTTAATATGTCCTGAGCACCTGCCGCCGCCGTGATCAAAACTTGGCTACGAGGACTTCATCACTACAATTAAGAAGACCTCGATCTGACCGTAGTTTTACCGTGAAGATGTAACAAACAATTTTTTCCCGTTTCTCTACTGTGTGTAGGTATTATTTATCGAAGTATTCCGCGTTCGTCCCACTTGCCTCGGCCCAAAGTAGTCCGAATAAGGAAAATCCAATTTAACGCTGAAAGCGTTCCGGTTTCGTCCCATTAAGATTTCTAACGGAAAAATAGCAAAATTACTATCGTCCACACACTTAACGTGCAAAATCTTGATTTTCCATTAAAGTTTCCGAATATTTACTTAACCAGTAATTAGTAATCTTAGTACCTTTAGTACCTTAGTACTTATCATAATAATTATTATTAAAATTAGGGTTACGATTATTCTTTGTAATGTACCTAGTAGGTATATAATTAACATGTCAATATTAGTGATAATGTAATGGTGAATAAATTGAAGTTACTGAATTTACCTAGTAATTAGTAATCTTACAAAAAAGTACCAGGATAGTAGAAACGCATAGGATATTATGGCACTTAACACTGGTATTTTGATTCCTTGGATCCATCATATTCAATACCGTTTATCTTTATCACGGTTTTTAAATAAATTAGGACTTCTAAACTGCAGTCTAAGTTACAGTACATTAATCGACTCTTATATAGTAAGTTTAAGTAATTAGCTAAAGCTTCTTTTACCTTACTTTTCATATTACATACAACCAGGAATTTGCCGCGTGCAATTCATTTTGTTCCCTTTTGCTCAACTGCGTATAGTTGCACAACGGGGCTTCCCTTTTGTGCAATTCAACGCGATACGGGCCGTGGTTTACCTTGTAAGATGTTTAATGAAACAAATAAGTAAATAAAAAACACTAACCTCCTTTTTCATTCTTCAGCATTCCAAAAGTACCTCCCGTGTAAATTGCCAGCACTCTTCTCACGTTCGCCATTTTATGCTGCTCGTATCTGTATACTTCCTTCATCATCATCATCATCAGCCTATATAGGCCTCAAACTACTTCCTTCAAAATGAATGAATTCTGACACACTAACCGTTCATTTACTAGGACTCCCGTCTCTATACAGAATGCGATAACTACAGTTCCTTATCAATTGTTACTTGTGTATATGTATGAACACGAGTTCAAGGTCGGTAGATTACGTTCTGATTGAGCCGTGGGCAATGGTTTGCCCACGAACCGCGTAAAATTTTGCTATATCATTAGGGTCGTGTTAAGAAAACAGAAGATGACTTAAACGTAGGTATATTTTATTTTGACGACCGATGTGACGCTTTGGTTTGGGCGAAGGCCTGCTTGCGACGCAGGACGTCCCGGGTTCGATTTCGAGATTCGCCTTGGGACAAATGTTTGTACGCTCTGTAAATATTTGTATCGGGTGTTCTGGGTATTTCTAGGTATATTAAAAATATCTATCTATGTAATAATAATATAGTACTAGCTTCTGCCCGCGGCTTCACTCGCGCTTTTCCGGGATAAAAAAAGCATGTCCGTCCCCGGGATACCATCTACCTCCCTACCAAATTTACATTGATATCCTTTCAGCCGTAAAGCTAACAGACAGACAGAAAGAGTTACTTTCGAATGTTTTTTTAATATTAGTATTTAGTATATCAGTTATCTAGTACTCCATAACACAAGCTCTGCTTAGCTTGGGGCTAGATGATGCTGTGTGAATTGACCAGCATTATTTATTTATTTATTATTATTGTAACATGATTTGATAGATGAGAAAAACAAACATCTATCCAAGCCAAACATGCCGATTGGCATCTGATTGAAACAAATGAATTCTATCTGCGATACATGTTTGTAACGGGGTGATTTCGTAATTTTCACTTATTATTATTATTATTATACAAGGTGTCCCCCGAATGTCCTCCTCCAGCTCCAGGGAAGTATTTATTGTGGTAGATAGTTGAACCCTTTACTGGAACTATGTCCCTGAAGGTTTTGGAGAAAAGTTTCCCGGCCTACAGAAAGTAAACTTATTATTTGATATATTCAATTAAACAAATGCCTTGGATCATGTTATTTATTTTTTATTAGGAAACTTTATTAGAACAATTTAAGAAATAAATTAAAGATAACATCTACTTGTTGTGAAAATAGGAACTAGCAACTAAAGGTGATAAAGAAATTTATTTCTTTAAGCCTTTACTGATCTCAAAGGCTGCTTAAATATAAACCTAGGAGAAGCCTAGGGAAAACGATCACCGTGTAATGGGTGTCTTAGAAAAGAAGACGGGGTCGCGATCACGGTCCGCGTATTGGTGGGTGGATCAACTTAATTTCTGATACTCAGTCTTAATGAAATGAGACGCGAATCGGAGTCTTTATCCTTCCGGGCTAACAGGTAAACAAATTGGTTCGGACAGTACCTCGGATCTCCAGTGTTTTACGATCAACGATGACTAGGTATACTTCACCGAACCTCTGGACGCACAGGAAACAGCTTGTTGTAGATTCTCAGCCTTCATAGCATGAAGGCGAGTATTGTTCGTTATTAAGAACTTGTAAGTGTTAAAGTAAAAAGTAATAATAAAAACCGCTCCGAGAGGGTCACGACACGTGGCCTGAAATTTCTCTCTCCCATCCCTCCGCTACTAAAGCTTTGAGTTTCCTGTCGCACCTGCCGCTAATATTTATGGAACCTCGTAGCTCACACAAAACTTATAACATTTCAATTTGCCAATCGCGTATGTTGAAAGCCTTAAACCCGTTTATTAGTATTCATCTATGACCTTAAAATAATATATACAGATTCACTGCATTTTCTTTATAAATCGGGCTTTGATGTTCACAGTACTTTGTGATTGTGATTGCCAAAGAGATTAAAACCACTACGTTATAGTGATTGCCACCATCTTTGGTTATTCCTTCCTTCCTTTGCCAAAAGAGCTCGACATACCTATACTCTAAGAGCTCGACACGTCTTCTTGTCATGCTCTATGCATTTCCTGGTGCGTTTCATTCAACGCAAAAATAGATCCTAAGGAATGTTATAAACAATAAAATCTTGATAGAAATTCAAGATATTTTTATGCAACGCCATCTATACCATGCTAACTATACTAGCCGGTGCAATCCAATATCTGTGACAACTAGAGTACCAGGTTCCTCTAATATTACGCAGATGGCGCTGAAGAAAAAAAACGTTTCGTTACACTACCAAAGGAGCAGGCAGGTCACTTTAACGCCCGAAATCCGAGAAAAATTCTCCAGATAATACCTATAATAACAGTTAAATACATAGTAATATAGAAACATAATAATAATGCTGGAAAATAATGTCAAATAATGATATAATAAAAAATGTTTGCAACAGTCTGCAGTTAGCTCAATTGTTTCCATTGTATATACCTACTAGTTTTAATTTAATTCTATTATTTGATTGTAATTTTCTTTGATAATAAAGAATATAATATATAAATAATGGTATACAAGTTGCCCTATTGACCAACATTTTTTCCTGTGTTGTCATTATCACTTAGCCAGTTACAGATTATCGATAGTAACGCTTGGTTAGTGGTTTACCTAAACTAGGTAGATAGGGTAGGTACTTTGTTTATCATTTATAGTGAAGCTATCCACTATCTAAAATGTATGTACCTACCTACTGTTTGTAGATAATCATCAAATAGCAAGGACCTTATATACATTAATTATTGTATAAGGGAGCTATTCATCAGATAACGAAGACCTAACCTTGCGTTTTAGTTTAATGAGGGCTTTTCAGTGCAATCTTATAAAAACAATGACGCTTTTTACTTTGACACACCCTCACTGAGGGTGGGGCGCGGGTTCGAGTCCCGCCGAAACCGAAATATTTGGGAAACTTATTTCATTTCTTAGATATTACCCAAAGTGCGGGTAAGCACTAGGTATATCAAAAAACCTTGGTACCACAAAATGCATTTTCCCCGGTTTTCTATGACAATAAAGCACATGCATCAGTTATTTCCTAATCTAGTGATCATATTGTAATTAATTATTAAAAAATTAAGGGTTTTTTTATATTTTTCCCGTATTCTTTGATCGAAGCTGAACCCCCTTTGAAAGTTTTGGTCCTTCATTTTTGTTACACCCTGTATACCCACTATAGTTTCGTGGAGACGACCGAATCGTCAGTAAAAAAAATATTAAAATGGGCCACTGTGTCCTCATAAAATTTGTCCGTATCGTCAGCAACTCACAGAAACGACTTGATTGACAAATATCGTCATAATAAATCTAGGTGGCTAAGTACATACAGTATCATCTTTAATATTAACAACAATAATATTAAGAGCCAACAAGTGGCTCTGACGGAAGACCAGCGTTTGTTGCTAGCTTGCTAGTCAACCAACTCATGCTGAGGCAGAGCCATTTTGTTACTGGGCTTACATTTTTGTATGTTAATCTAAGTTTATTGTGTATTTTAGTGTAAGTTTGTGTAAGTCTTCTAACAAATAAATTGATATTCTATTCTATTCTATTAATGTATTCGTAGATACGAGTATAATATCACGAACAAGGAAAACATGAACAATTCTAATAAAATCGCGACAGCATTCGAAATATATTTATTTATTTGTCAAGAATTCAATATCTACCAACAAGAGCCACAACAGGTCCTAATAAAAGCCAGCTGAAAATATTTATACTAGCTGAGTCAACAACCGCTGGATCTGCATCTTGGCCATCAGTTCCAAAAACTCTGCCCCAAACAGCAAAGCTGTACAAATCCTCATCAAGATTCACCAAGTCCATCTTAAACGTAGTAGTGGTGCCTTCAACAGTAGATGTGTAGGTGTAGTCTTCAGGTTCCAGTGGCATGATGGACGTTTTCATAGATGTAGGGAAATAGAAGGAGTCTGTAGCTTCTAGAGAGGTTACGACAGGTGTGGGCACTGTAGCAGTGATGGAGAGTTCTCGGAAGAGAGCAGTCGAGTTGGCGGTGTAAGTGTTGAACCTGAGAACAGAGACGCTCTTGATGATAGTTGTGACGGTGTAGAGAACCGAACTGTGATACTTGACAATAACAAATGTGACGCTGTAACTGACGTGTAAACGGACACACAACACCCAGACGCTAAAAGTTTTTGATCCTCTATTTAAAACAGAAGGGAGAATGATTGGACATCTTATACGACATGACAACTAGATAAGTAACTTCATAGAAGGATAAATAACAGAAGACGAGGAAGGGGAAGACAAAGAATTAGCTATATGAGTCGGATCAAGGAGAAAGTCGCTGTCATGTCGTATAAAGATGTAAAATAGAGCGCAATGGAATGACAAAAGTGGAGGAAATCGCATTATTATTGAACCGATAAGAGCTAGGCTCTTTAATTCATAATAATAATAACGCAACAGAAACAGGAGCTACAACAAGAAGATTAAATTAAGGATAGAGTTGCCGATAGAAACTACGATGCGACTGCGCCGTTTTAAAGCTTGGGTGATAATGCCTATGTCACTGGCAAATAGAAACCACGAATCACAAATATAAAATAAACTGAATACGACATAAGTAATGGGAATGATAATATATGGACATATATCGGTCTCATCCAACAACAGTCGAATCAATATAGCTTGACAGGTGTGCACTATAATTGCCCATGTGAATATTGGTTTCTAAAGCAGGTACCTAGTCCATTCATGATTTCTCAGCCGTTAAGAGAACAAACACGATGACTATGATACAAACACCAAAGTGATACCGGCACAATAAGATTGCTAATGATTCTGACAAACACAAACCAAGATCTTGTAAGGGAAACAAAATTAGCGAATGTTTGCTAAATTATACGATGACTTGCAGGATACAAATCAAACGAGTCGGATCGACTGAAAATGAATTATGTACATATGACTTTTTCGATCGTCAGTATCATTGATAAACTGTTAAAACCATCACAAAATACATTTATGAACCTTCTACAGACACATTTTTAAAAGCTAGCGCGATCCCTTTAATTTTTTGCATACTGGAGGCCTTGATTTGTAACGTCATCAGCGTAGAGCGTATGAAAAAAAAAGACACTTGCGTCAGCTTTTAAAAATGTATCTATAGTAGAGCTTCAACAACATCTGCCCACAGACAGTCTCGAAAGAAGAACATTGCACGACTTGATGATGGTGAATTTATATCGTCAAACTCATGCACATGTTGGCAGACGTATGCCAAGTCATGACTTAGCGCTTTCACTGCCAAGCTTCAGCGATGCTACCATGACAGGCGAGTTGCTGAGCAGCAAACTACTGATGGTTAAGTGCGTCGTCGGAGGAAGTCAAATAGGGTGTCAAATCAAACAAACAAATGAACCGATCAACTTGTGAAATGGACGGACAGACAAACACAATAACTACAACCATTAAGGAAACCAAGTCAAACGGACCTGCGACCACAGGTATCCATGGTATCTCCTGTACAGGCGACGACAGAACATACT
Organism: Eupithecia exiguata; assembly: GCA_947086465.1. NCBI lineage: Eukaryota > Metazoa > Arthropoda > Insecta > Lepidoptera > Geometridae > Eupithecia > Eupithecia exiguata. The sequence goes on along the minus strand of OX352247.1, from coordinate 6,417,128 downwards.
CTGCTGCCTCCTGTAGCTACACCAGAGAAGGAACGAACACCGCTGAAAGCTGCGGCCCTGTATTTGTATTTCTGGAAAAAGGAGTGATTGCTGGTTACATTAGAAAGAAACGAATTCAATTCCTGACCTATATTTGAAAACATCGTTTAATAAGTTTTTTTTTTAATTTGGGGAAAAAACTAATTGATATTAAATTTTCAGTCACACGCACAATTTAACTAGTGTTATTATCTGGTGTGATAGTGTTTAAAAAAATTGTGATCAAGAAGTCGAATATGCAATTTTTTTTATGGTTTTTAAACGTTTGGAGAATTGAGTTGACTTATCAATACCTTTGTCTTTTAATAATATAATAATACCCGGTTTTTGTGATAATTAGGTACAACAAGTTTTATTACAATATTTTAAAGTATAAAATTACATACATGTACCTAATATAGATTACAACAATCTAATGCATTTTCTAGTTACTTTAGTTCAATGTTTTTCATATGTCAGAAATTTCTTATCTACAGTTTGTTCTAACGTTACATCACTTACTTACAAAATATTATTGTACAGTAATTAGCTCTCTCATATAATACTTATCAATATAAACAAAACAAACATAATATTTTTAATATATTACAATTATTACCTATATTATTAGGTAGGTAGATTATTTAGGGGTCAGAAGGTAGGTCAGAAGTCTATAATTATATCATTTCTTTAGGCTTACAGAGTAGAGTAAAGAGAGAAATGAATGGAGTTCAACCAATTATTAGCTATATTTTGTTCATTCTAAACAATATTAGTACTAACTTATAATCGAAAATAATACTAAACATAGAACATAGATCAGTCAAACTTTGAGATCTTCTTCATAAATTTTTACATTTAACGTTTCATTCTAAATGGGCTTGAAAAATATCGATGTACTGCCGATACTTAATTCTAATGCCTTAAAATTTTATCGATATATTTCTAATCTGAAGCATTCTTATCACCGGCTTCGTAAATAACGTCAAGAAAATTATTGAATCCTTGAAGATCACCAACAGAGATATTTTTATTATGGTCTACATCTCTCGTGTACACTCTACCCCAAATTCCAAACGCAAAAAGTTCATCTTGTGGTATGTTTATCTTAAAAGATACATGATCTTGTTTATTATCTGCTTTTTTCTCACAAAATTCGCTATGTTTATCATTTTCTGGGTCGTTTTCGTACAGATTCCAGAAAGCAATTTTATTTTCGTTTGCTTTAGTTATTTCATAAGGAGTTTCTACGCTTCTGTTGACATTAAATGTGATTTTTGTCTGTGCTAAAGGAAACTTGGTAGCTGTGAGTGAAACTGGGAAGTACATAACGTTCTCACAGCTCAGCGTTTTGTTGTATTGGTGACTGTACGCCTTCATGCTGATTTCGAGTTCTTTGATACCACCTTTTGTTTTCTTTGGATCGAACCTGTAAATTCAAGTAAGAATTTGAATTGAAAAAAAATCTGCAGCACCATTTAGCTAAACCAATCGGTTCACTATGACAATGGTATGGTATGGTACGTGGCAAATCGCCGTACGCCTATGTCGCTTACGTACGTACCTACACGATCAAAACGTGTTTTAGTGGCGATTCTGCGACGACACTATTAACATAGTGAAGCAATTGGTTTAGCAGAATAGAGCCCCTACTTATCTTGCTGTAGTGAGAGAATCAGCCAACATGCGTCCACTGCTAAGCAAGTCTCCCCAAACCAGGGTTGTTTTGAGGGACTTTGGTCATAAGTTTTTTTTGTATTTTTTTTTTCACTGAAGGTAGCTTCTGTGCTACCCTTCTTCTAGTAGGTCCCTTAGTCGGCTCTTACAATAACTACGGACTGAGCTGTAGAGGTCAATTCTTACGCAGCGACCGCCAGACACGTTTAATTGGGAGTAAGATGCTACGTGTCAAACAAAACAAGAATTATGTTTTATCAGGAACAGTCAGAATATTAAATAATTTTCGAAATTACCTGTAACCGCAGCTTTTGACATCGGTACCTTTACAAGCGACAATAGAACAAGCGGATACCCCCATCTCTCTGCGAGAGTACGTATTAGTACCGTCTTGCACTATCGCTCTGTAGTACGGAGCCTGAAACAAAATAACGGTTTTGAACTCAGAGTGATCATTAAAGTGTATCAAAATATTACAAATCACAGAAATCCAACACCCCAATGATTGAGTTCTCGAGTGCAGACTGCGACTTGACAAACTTACCGACCCACTCTGGAATTACGCTAAAACCATAGGTCTTTAATGACATTTGAAAGCCTTTTGAGTGGCCTTCGTAATTAGCAATTGTAAGCCATTAAAAGGGCTTGCAAGGCCATTGTAATGGTTTTCAAATGTAATTGGGTGGTTTTATCGTAATTCCACAGCTGGTGGATGACGACCTGCGAAAGACTGCATGCAGATTCTGGATGCGGCAAGCTGAAGACATAGCTCATTCACTGCCCAGCTTTTGCGGTGCGATATGAGGGGCACGTTGTTGGTGAATATCGACAAGTGCGTTAATGAACGTGTTAATGTTCAAATAAGTTTCTAGTGAAGCAGCAACAAATTTTGAAATAAACGCACTAATAAATGAAATGATAAAATAAAAGCCACCCTTAACGTTGTTAGTTCAATAAAAAATGAATAACTAAACTCACCTATACGTGTTAGTAGGGTTGTAGTAAGCTAGGGACACAGCTCCCGGCTCTTATAAAGGCACATCGGATTAGCTTCCACGATGTGCCATTACAACAGCCTGGAACTGTATCGCCGTTATTATGTCAGACTTTTTTATCTGCTATACTTGTCTTGTATCACGCATAAAGAGATAAAACGTGCAAATAGAAAAGCGATCCACTTACTGCTCCACTTTACTATTCGGAAGAACGAAAATCGAAGTTACTGATTCGTTTTTGTGGAAAACCTATATATTCTTATGTCACTAACGAGTATACGTTATAGACGTTTTCACGAAAATGAATCAAATACTTCGATAATCACAATTACGAGTACAGGCCCTGGTGCAAAAAAAAAGACGGCCGAACAGATAATCAGCGATGCCAGATCTACTGATTTAGCAGTAGATCTACCTGCTTTTTGAACCGTCTACTGATCTACTGCTTTTTGCTCAAATTTTGTGAAATCTACCTGCTTTTTCCGAGCATCAATAGCAAGTGGCAAGTCTAGTCTATAACTATATTTATGTCTAGTCTCTCAGTGTCACGTGACAAGTTGCCAATGAAGTTTTCACAAATGTCAAAACTGAAACAGATGAATGAAACTGAAGAGTTTGTTTTGTTCGTTCCTTCGTCTTTTCCTTCCGGCTTCCACTTTCTTTCTGTGTGTCTGTTCATCGTTTTCGATTGATTGGTCGGTCCGTTCGTTCGTTCGATAAACTTGTTTATCCAGTTATTACCTACTCTACTATGCACTTAATAATATATGTCCAAAACCACAAATCAAAGTTCGATCAGACTGAAAAGAACTGAGCAAAGCACACCCGACAGGCCGCCTGGCCTCGCTTTCCACAAAGCTAAACAGTTTGGGCATGTGGGCAAAGAAAACGCTTCCTTAATTTAAAAAAAACGGGTTACTAGCTTTGTTGTATGCTTTTTTTGCATGAAAATACTCGCAAAACACAATAAATAGGTACTAATTTATAACATATTAAAATCTACCTGCTTTTTTTCCCAATCTACTGCTTTTTTACCAAAATTTCTACTGCTTTTTTCAAATTCCATCTGGCAACACTGCAGATAATAAATACGTGGTGCAAAACATGCAAATTCAGACGGGAAACAATTTTTCCGTATTTCGGATTCTATGACTTAGAGAAACTCCAAGGCCCGCTGAGCGACTCTGAACTTATAAACTATAGGTAGCGACCACGCCTCAGATCCGTAGGTCATCACTGGCAACACACATTGATTGAAGACATTTGTCTTGAGGCTCTGCGGTATCTGTGTTGCAGCATCCCGAAGGATGCTGCGCAATATGTTCTCCTGGTTATGAGTTCAACATGGACCTGAGGCTGTTGACTCTAAAACTGCGGCTGGCATCCTTATTTTGCAGACTGAACTCATGTAACCCATCCACCAGCAGCCTGCTTCTATGGGCCACTGGATATGGGTCGGTGATGAGAATGAATCCGGCTTAAACCGATAGTGGGATATATCCAGATTCCCTAAACAAAACCCTTGAATAGAGAGGATTACTCCATTCCTCTGGTCCATCCTGACTCTCCCATCAAAACTGCAGGTGATATCCGGATACCGCAGTGTGAACACATTTAACCCTTCCACTAGCAACGTTATTTCGTAGGTCTTAGAGTGTCTTGGACCGTCATTAGATGTCGTTAGAAAACATTAGAGACAAACCCTTAAAATTTAGACAGTGGATTATGAAAACTTACAGCCTCTCCACTCCGCAGGTCCATGTTGACTCTAAAACTGCAGGTGACATCCTTATCTTGTAGAGTGAACTCATTTAAACCCTCCACCAGCAGCCTGCTTCTGTGGGCCACTAGAGATGGGTCGGTGATAAGGATGAGACCGTCTTGGACCGATGGTGGATCATATATCGGGCCTTCACTGGGCTCTGTCACCTGAAATGTTGAGAAGGATCATTGCTTTATTAGCATCAGAATAGAAAGAAAATTTCACATTAGCAACTCAGAGTTGGGAAGTTGGCGGTGTTACACCTCCATCTCTAGGAAAGCACATTAAGCTGTTGGTCCAGCGCCTATAACCTCTCCTAGGTCATGTCGGTAGTATCAATTATATTTTTGTACAGGTTCTAATAAGAAGGAAACACATTTATTTGGACATAAATCATTTGATGCATCGATCTCCAGCTCCGTGTAGCGGCGGCGCGTCCATGCGGGTCGCACCGCAGAGGCTGGGCAGTGAATCCGTTAATAAATATTACATAATATTTTCAATTTCAATTAAACTGTATTAAAAGCTGTATATTACCTGGCCAGGAATTTTCGGCACTTTGGAGATGAGGAGGCGAGTGGTCGATACTCCAGGCATGATGCTGACAAGAGCACCAGCTTTGCCGGAGAAGATACCAGAACCTAAGGCAGAATGAAGATAATCTCAAGGTAAATCACTCAAAGACGGTCGGTAGGTATTCTTTCTCATCATCATCTTTTCCTACTAATAATACAAAGGCTAAAGTTTTTTTCGTTGTAATGTTCGTGTGACGACAGCGCCAAACAGTATATGAATGGATGGTCTGGAAGTTGCGTGCCTCGAATAATATGTAGGGTACATATTATATGGAAATAATGCGTGCAAACCCGCGAGCAGAAGCTGGTATTGCACAAATTTGGGTAAGAAGTCTGTGCTACGCTTTTTATAACCTGTTGCATAATGTTAATACAGTTTATAGGGCCAGGTAATTTTGCATAAATCTCTCAAATCCTCCCGAGGTGTTCAAAAAAGAGTACCGATGTTTCTATTAACATTTTTAATGGTTCCGAAATGGTCCCATAAAAAAATATTCCTAAGGAATGACTATTTATCCCGTCAAGCATATAGATCAACATTATTATTACTTCCGAAAAATCACGACTAACTACAACAATTTTGGTGATATCACAGTAGGTACACGTGATATCTTGTTTTGATGATTCTTTACTTGTTGTACAATGGTTGATTTTGATGTGTGCCTTGATGCGGAGGTCTCATAAAAGTGTGACCCTCGAGGATTTATATGTGCGACGTGAAATGTATCTAAAACATCATCATATGATAATTTTTACAATCCGTAACAAATGGTTTCCAATTCCATGGCAACTAACGTAAACAAAACATCTTTTCATTAGTCGCGACTAATGAAAAGAGCGCTTGTTTGTCGTTTCATCCATGTGGCATCCATCACTTATCACCATCACATCGAACAGACATAAATGAAACTCAAACTAGATGTCGCCACTTGAAATATTACATCGCGCTATCAAAGTGTGCCTTCCAAACCCAATTTTCACTATTCCGGAATTTGAAGTGAATTTATAGTTTTTCATCATCATCATCAGACTATTAGTCCACTGCTGGACATAGGCCTCTCCTAATGAGCGCCATAGCGCCCTGTCTTCAGCTTGTCGCATCCAGCATCTGCCAGCAGGCTTTTGATACTCGTCCTCAAATCATTTATAGTTTTTAAACACGCCAAATTATAATTCTTAACAATAGATAGAGCTATTTGGCATAAGTAGATACCGATGACGGCAATGAATATAACAGGCACTTACCAGCGCTGCCAACAGCTGGATTGTTGGCCCCTGCAGCGAGGAAATTTACATCCAAGGCAAATGCGTATGCTTCTTGGATTTCAACAGCTGTAACAAAAGAAAAACTCTTGAGTTATGAAAACTTTTATACGCACGGTGAAGGACTTAATTATTATGAGTGTGACTTCAATGAAGCTGATTGATTATTCATGTTTGTATACTCTATTGATATATTGAATAAAATAATTAATATAATAATAATATATATTTAATTTTGAAATTTTTGATGTTTTCATTGTGAAATTTAGTAATTGAAAAGTAGATATTTTAAAACTCAATCGCAAAATTTCTAAACGTAACATAAAAAAATTCTTGCATATTCTTAAAAGTAACTAAGCGTCTTTTCAGGGTTAGAAAAGCCACCAAGCTGTAATATATTCTCTGCCTGAACCTTCGATCAAAAATTTCCGGCTTTGAGGCGGCAAACTACTTATTTTTGATCGAAGGCCTGAACTCATCAATTCAAGCGACTGTCTTTTATTTTTCGTGTCCTTTGCTAATAAAACAAGAGACGAATGCAGTTTTAAATATTCGAGTTGCAAGTTGAATGTCGACACAACACACTACCGCGGCACTCTAAGACAGGCCGAGCATGAGTGTATACATGGCGTCTCGGCCGCTCTGGGTCCCTTGTAAACTTTTACCATGTCTCAGTCGCTGTTCAACTAAGACAACGAGTATGTCAGGTGCAGCTCGAGAGGACGAGCGCCCGAAATTCGAGGAGACCTCTTGGCGAGTGTGTACTTCCGGCACAACAGTATACAACCTCTGAACCTCTGTTGTAAAACAGTTAAACTCACCAGTCAAATATGGCAGTTCAGAGAACCACATAGTAGTGAACACGATGTCAGTGATCCGGTTCTTCTGAACCACCTGTATAGCTGGTACTTGGAACATAAGGTCGAAGCAGATGAAATGGCCGAAGGTAACGCCGAAGTCCGTTTGGAAAACGCCTAGGTCTGGAGTGAATGCAGATGTGTGACCTGCTTCGCCGAAGAGATTGATCTTGCGGTATCTGAAAATTAAAGTCTTAGTCTCGTGGCGGTCCTTATGGGAAATAGGAAAATTTATTTAGAGCTCCACCTGCGGAACAGGCTGATTGCTTCTGTTTTTCTGCCCAACTACAACCTGGTCTCTTCAAGACAAGAGTGAATATGTGTCTTTTAGACCTTCTTGATACATCGTCGGTCACATCGTCACTTTCCACCAGATGAGATTATGGACAAACGAAGTTCTATTGGCTGTTAAAAAAAGATTCTGACCAGGCGAGTCGAAGTGGAACTTACTCTTTTGTGAAGTTCAAAACTATTGTAATAATACTTGGTCTTCATAATAGATGTAATGATATTGCTTAGTTGTTTTGTCTTACGGGAATACAGATTTTTTCTCTTTACATGACCCTTAAGGTTTTTTAATAGCAAAAGACTGTCGAAATATACATAGCTGCAATAAAATGCCGCACTAGAATACAAATAACTTGCAATAACACTGCTTCTATATAAAAATATTGTTTTTATTTTACAATTTTTGGAGAACAAAACGCCCGTTTATATGTATATGTATATGCAGGCGAAGTCTAAAGCTAGCTACAAAACAAACCTGTCTATAACAGCACCGCTTCTATCGAGGACCACATTGGTGTTGAAGATGTACCTCTTCGCCTCAGGACAGTTTTCATTGGAGTCGTTGGCTATACAGTCCACTAGCTCTCGAGTGTTGAAAACTACATAGATTTGGTTCGCTTTAGCTGCTTCCGACATGGACACAAGAAGCTGTGAAAAGGACATATTGAATTACTAATTTCTGCCCGTGGCTTCGCACGGTCACGCGTTGTTTCCTTTTATATACGTTATTCCATCTCCAAGTCAACAAAGATCTTCATTACGGATGTAAGCGGGTTAACTACGAACCTTATTTCTGTTGGAAAAACGTAGTTAACCCGTTTACAGCCGTAACGAATTCGTCAAACTACGATAGTTTTTATAGTTAAATACCAAAGATCTTCTTAATCATTGATCTATGGAAAAAAATTAAGGAATTAGCGATCCGTGGGATAAAAACAACGACATGATAAAAAGTACCTTCACCGTCACTTTCCCTCAGGTGAGATTGTGGTCAAAGGTATGTTGATTAAAAAATCAGATATATTGTTCCTGTTATACCAGATAAAAATATACCAGTCTACAATAGATGTAAACCTGTACGAAATTTCAACTCGATCTGTTTGGTAGTTACGGCGTGAGCAAAAACTATCAAAATTTTCGAAATTAAGTATTTGTTAGAAGTGTCATCTCAGCCCATACTTAGAGTATGGGCTGATCCAAACTACCGCATTTGCAATATTAGTGTGATTATTATGTATGACTCACATCATCGTAAAGGTCAGGATGCTCCGCTGGTACAGGGTACTCCCGCAGACGTCCATTGATGGGTACCTCGAAACTGGTGGTAGCATTCGTCAGCGTCAGCTCAGGGAATACCACGATGTCAGCTAACTGAAATGGAGTTTATAAGAACAAATTTTCATACTTTTCCACGGTAACATTAAGGCAACCAAACTGCTAAGCCAATAACGCTACGCCAGCAGCGTGTTTTTACTACGCGAATACTGAGATATTGCTACGGCGATGAAGTGCTACGCCTTAGCTCGGATACCATAACTTTGCATTATTATAATCACATTATAATCATAATCACATTATTGAAAATTCTAACTACCTAAATAAAATTAAAATTAAATTTATTTTGCACATCGCAATGCGTTACAGGGCAACACATGCGTTTCGGTCCAGTGCCTGAGTATGGGGCCATCCACCCTCTCAGCCACCGTGACCAGGAGGCTGTTGGGGAGGATACCGCTACGCGAAAACTACTAAAGTGCTACGTCGTAGCTAGGAGAGCGCTACGCGAATGATACTAAGGTGCTACGTCGAAGCTACGAGAGCGCTACGCGAATGCTACTAAAGTGCTACGACTTTTAGCTTTAAAATGACAACAACAAAGCAATATCACTTTCTTTCATTTATAACTCAAGAACGACCTGATTTTAATGATCTTTGATTAGTTGGATTTGCCTCGGTCCATAATAGCAGAATAAAGAAAATAAAAAAAATCGGTTTCTCATATTTTTTTATATAACGCCATCTCTGATTATATGACGGAACGAAGTTTGCTGCCCGCTAGTTTCTTATAAATAACAATAGAATTATTGTTTACTAGCAGCGCCTTGCGGTTTCACCCGCGTAGTTCCCGTTCCCGTGGTAATTCCGGGATAAAAAGTAGCCTATGTTCTATTCCAGACTATAATCTATTTCTGTGCCAAATTTCAACCAGATCCATTCAGCCGTTCTGGCGTGATAAAGGAACAAACATCCATCCATCTATCCATCCATCTAAACTTTCACGTTTATAATATTAGTGAGATTAGTGAGATGTACCTGAGCAGCCTCCCTGATCAGCCGAATGTACTCCTCTCTGTTATGTTCCACGTTCCTCGACACTGCGTATTCTACCACCGCTGCTACGTAGTGGTCATCTTGAGGTGTTGACCGCTAGAAAAGAAAACAGAATGAAGCTAGTTAGTAGGTATACGTATAATGGAGGAAGACGTGTATAATTCAATAAATAAATATTAATTAATAAATAAAACCGGCCAAGTGTGAGTTGGACTCGCGCACGAAGGGTTCCGTACCATTAACTAGAAAAACGAGCAAAAAAATCACGTTTGTTGTATGGGAGCCCCCTTAAATATTTATTTAATTCTGGTTTTTAGTATTTGTTGTTACAGGGGTAACAGAAATACATCATCTTTGAGAATTTAAACTTCCTACTATCACGGTTCATGAGATACAGCCTGGTGACAGACGGACAGCGGAGTCTTATTAATAGGGTCCCGTTTTTACACTTTGGGTACGGAACCTTAAAAACGTCTACTAAAATGTAATTGCTCCTGGCAGAGTCGCGGCGAAAAGCAAGTGGTACCTTAAAGAAGAAGTTGATTATATTTATTTTTGAAGAACACATACTTTATTCATCACCGTATCGAAAGTTAGCCTACCCGCGATACATCGTCTACGTATCGCCAAGTTCTTTGTTTTGTTCTGAGTTAATTTATAACTTGATGCCTACGTGTTTATGCTACAAATTGAGTTTTGGATCGAATTTTTGGTTTACCACTACTTAGAACAAAGGATACTAAATGTATTAACTCATACCCGACTAGACTATCTTACGATGAAAACTGTCGTGGGTATTAATAATAAAAATTTATTATGAATGTGAGCGGGTTAAGGGTGCGATCTATGACGCCATTTTGTAAAGAGGATAGGCATCGGATTTCGCGTTTATACGAGCGGGACAGAGCACAGCGGCTTTAGTGCAAAAATCAAGTTTTAAACAATTTAAAGATATTTTTAAATGCGAAATTTGTATTTTTTAAATTAAAGAAATCAGTTTATTTTCATAAATTCTATTTTATTACTCGGTTTTTTCCCTACCTATCGTATTTTTTAAATCACTTATATTCACTTATTCACAATCAATGAACATTACGTTCGTTACCAAAAAATTATGTGTTTAAAAATACACATTTTGCTTGATTTTTACATTAATCGCCCTCTTAAGGGCGGCTCTTTAGGCGGGTTGGTATTCTTCCAACACAAATAAGGTTCGTAGTTAACCCGTTCACATTCATTATGAACTAGCCTAGACTATTTAAAAGTACCTACATGAGTAAGTAAAGTACTTAAACATCTTAATAGGCAGAACATGGGTAGGTACTTTACCTGCTCGGCAGAAGAAATAAGGAAAACGAGAAGCAATGCAACAGACTTCATGATTCACTCGCACATTTCGCGCACGAACAAAGAAATAAACAAACAAGTCGTGTCGACTACAGGAAGAGTCAATGAACACTGACCGGTAAGGGTATGCCCTGTTTACACCAGGCTAGTTGCAAAACTGGATACTAACTGGACAAGTTGTGTTTTATTAACTCACTAGATTCTGACCGCGGCTTTGTGCGAGTCATTCGCCAACTCACACCATCCAACTTGTTCCAACTTGTGTGAGTTGATTTTCGTTTTGCAACTCACACCACACTTTGTTTCCATTGAATCATCAAGTAGAGTACAAATTACAAATTAATTGAGTAGAAATTACCCAGAGTATAATAAATAAAACCTTAGAAGTAGAGTACAGTCACCGAAAAAAGCGGACTCTAGGATGTACACGGATTTGCTAAGTCGAAATAAGTACTTATTTCGACCTATGTTTCCTAAATTTTATACTCGCTTTTAGAATCCAAGTTATTTTTGTTAACAAAGATATGTATAAAAACTTAACAAATACTCAGAACAATAACAGAAAACACCAAGGCAACAGCCCTGTAACAGCAAGGCAACCACTAAAACAAATTTGAACAACACGGAGAAAGAAATGCAAATTCGACTATAAAGGGACGACATGAAACTATAAAATTCATAAATGAAAACTGTCAAAATCATAAATTGTTTCGATTTTTTACACCGGTGATAACAGTGTCGTAAAAAAATCCACTCATCATTATTTGGTCTTGTAACCCCATTGTTTACAAAAAATATCTAGCATTCTAGAACTGAGTAGTTAAACATCATAGACAAACAAAACAAACGTTTATCTATGACATACATTGTAAACATTGTACACTACGCCAAATTTCATTTGTTTCGGAGATACGAGATAAAAACATGTTGACTTCTTCATAAAATTTCCCCTTTAGAATAATGAACCATTATTTAAAAAAAATTGGATAGTTTAAGGAAAAACAGTCATGACCACTTTTAACAGTAGAATACAAACATCACATTACATACATATTATAGATTTTTGTGTAAAACCAGAATCTGAGTGAAAATTTTGAATAAATAATTAATGGAATGAATAATTAACGATCAGCATTTGAATCAGGTTTATACAAAGCTAAGAACAACTAGGAACCTACGTACTATAATAATAATAATAAGATTTTATTCCAGGCATCAGTTACTACTTAACTAGGACTCTTACATAATATTCATTACAAAAAACGTAACGAGAATCGTGTCATTGGCACTAGGTCGATGACGTGCGCGCAGTGTCGCGTATCAGCCTTCCACAGAAATTCCTGAACACGACACCCCTCGGACAAAATCCGCTATCCATGAACATTGAGAGGAAAACAGGACTGAAAAGCCTAATAGGGGCAGCAAACCTGTCCACACCCACAGAAAAGCTGAAACGAAGCTGTCAATCGCCAAAAGTCCTGCTCCGGTACTTCAAGGAGCTGGGCTGGTTAGGGCCTAGTTAGGCGGGGGACAATGCACAATACACTCCCATGCGAGATGTCAGTGCAGATCCCAGTTCCCCCACTTCGAATTAGAATTAGAACATTGAGAGCCGATCCGTCGACACTCTAACCCTTGATATGTGCTCGATGCTCTCACCATAAATGAAGCGAAGTTCCCAATACAGCGTGACGCCAAACTCCAACTTCTTTACTATACTGGCTAGCAAGCAATAGTCCTAGTCCTAGCTTGGAAAACTATCCTCGTGTAGTCCGGGCCTAAGCACTTACTATGCATAAGTAAATTGTCCTTCCTGATTATTTGCAAAGTTATCGAAAACCAAAATATATGTAGGTATGTAGATTAAGAGATGATGATGAGATTGAGATCTTCCGCTTATTGGAAAACTAGCTTCTGTCCGCGACACCGCACGTGTTTTTCTGTTTAGTTGCACAATATCTAAGTCTATGTTCTAATTGTACGCCAAATTTTATCTTGATCTATTCAGTAGTTTAGGAGATCTTGGGTAACAAAATAAAATTCACATTTCACAAACTTTCGGCATTTTAGTAGTAGGAATATTTTTAAAGCTAGGTCTGTAGAGATGTGAATAAACATTGAAATGCATCTACAAATAAAACCGGCTAATTGCGAGTCGGACTCGCGCACGAAGGGTTCCGTACCATTATCTATAAAAACGGTAAAAATTGACGTTTGTTGTATGGGAGCCCTCTTAAATATTCATTTTATTCTATTGTTTAGTATTTGTTGTTATAGCGGCAACAGAAATACATCATCTGTGAAAAATTCAACTGTCTAACTATCACGGTTCAGGAGATACAGCCTGGTGACAGACGGACAGACGGACAGCGGAGTCTTAGTAATAGGGTCCCGTTTTACCCTTTGGGTACGGAACCCTAAAAAGAATTACAAAACTTATAAATGTTTACTAGTTAGCAAGTTTGAACTTTGTCCCTATCATAAAAGAGAGAGGCAAGTATAGCCACACCCGTCATTCAGTCTCGCGATATCGATCGCTTTATCGTAGAATGCGACAAGACGACTATCTCAAATAGAGTCCAATCACGCCACCACCGGAGAGAATGATTCAATACTACATAATATAGTACCTACCTACCTATGTAGTATTCAAACATGTCATGAGATAAGAGCAAATGTTGGTGCCAAATAACTGTGCGCATGAGTGATCAAAATACTCGTATAAACTCCTTTAAGGTTATTGATTTTATCCGTGGCGCTAGTGGTAAAGAAATTAAGTTTAATTTCATATGAAAAACTTTAAGTTCCAATTTTGGGCACGCGCAAAGTTACGTGACACGATATCTAAAGAAGGACTTACTTGTAATGAACTGTGGAGCAAACAAAACAAAACTAGAAACCGCAACATTATATAAATTGATACTGTCTTTTGTAAACAGATTTACTAGTGAGAGCATTTGTTGAACAACATCTATATTTATAGGTCACCTCGGATACAAGCGTGCGTTCACATTGTTCGGTTTTGTACGTCAATGTGCTACCTATAAATAAAATGCATAATATTATGGCCAGTAAACAGACAAACGACGCATTATTCGTGCAACTAAAGCACCTAAACACACATTTTCGAAACACACTGAAAACAAAATTGTTAGAAATACAAAGGTTTATATCGTTTCGTATTGGCGCGAGATTCAAATTTTTTGTGCTTCAAATGTGTTTCTGCATTCTACAAGGATTAAAACTACTGTAAAAGTATTTTGCCGCAAATTAGTTATTTTCTAAGAACCCATGATAAAACCAGCGTCGATTCAATTGTATTTTGGAAAAAGAAATATTTTTGTTTTGGGAAAACGTTCTTTTTTAGCGCAAAATCTCTTGTTGCTCAAAAAATAGAATGAGTGTTTTTTTTTCATAAGTCAATAAAAAATGGTTTACGATTTGCGGCAAATTACTTTTCCGCTAGTTTTATTCCTTGTAGAATGCATATAATTATAATAATAATAATTAAAATCCTCCCAAAAAATGAGAATTTCGTTCCAACACGTAGGTAACGGATCAAGAATGATTCTCAATTCGTCTGTACGTCATTTAAACCATGTCCAACTACTTCTGATCTATCTGATGAAACTATAACAAAAAAAATACTTGTGAAGACAATTTTAAAATGATACTACATTTATGGGTCTCCATCAAAAATACCTGATTCCTATAAGGTAAAATCCCGACTCAAACTAGCGCCGCCATTTATTTTATCTTATTATTTCGTTGAACAAAGGTACGAATTTGGACTTTGTGGCCACCAAAATCTATATTTGCATCTATACAAAATAACACTATTAGAGAGGCATTAAAAAAAGCATATAATAGGTACTTATCACAAAATGCCGAATGAATTTTTTTACACTTCCTTTATC
The DNA here is from genome assembly GCA_947086465.1 of Eupithecia exiguata. Classification (NCBI taxonomy): domain Eukaryota; kingdom Metazoa; phylum Arthropoda; class Insecta; order Lepidoptera; family Geometridae; genus Eupithecia; species Eupithecia exiguata. Next base: position 6,402,098 of record OX352247.1, on the reverse strand, counting down.
CAACTTAAAAGATAAAACAGGTGGATGGAGTGAGGGGCAATTTGGGTCGGGTATAAAAAAATGTAATTTACCAAATTTTTTTATTAATAATAGACATTCGTTTGACCTCACCTGTAGGCCAAGCACAGGAATTGTTGCCTAGGCTAGTCTCATTGATAATAATATAATAATATAGAGGGATAGAATAAACAAAAATTACATCGCATCGTCACCCATGCTGTTCCTAAATTGTTTAAAGAAAAAAAACACGTATTTTACGAATTCGAAGACGATATGATGTATTTTTTTCTATGCTACTCCTAGGTAATCCTTTGTGCTTGGTCTACAGTAGAGATTGTCCAAGGGATTGTCTAGGGTTTACCATCAGTCATCAGCCTATATCAGCCTATGTCCAGCAGAGGACTGATTCAGTCCTCTGCTGGACATAGGCCTCCCCTAATGAGCGCCATAGCGCCCTGTCTTCAGCTTGCCGCATGCAGCATCTGCCAGCAGTCTTTCGCAAATCGTCATCCCACCTGGTCATTTACCATCAGCTGGTAAATGACGATGTGGCCGACGATGACCAAGACCTAGAAGACACCTATTCATTCTTGTTTTGAAAAGACCAAGGTTGTAGTAAAACTTGAAACTATTTACACAAAGTCCGATAAAAACGGTTGTTATTCAATAATGGAAACTGAGACGGGGAGGTCCCGTTTGCAAATATGGCTTTGTAGAATTGCACAGAATTTGCTACCCTATATCTGTTATTTTAAAGCTGTTTTATGTTATATTTACTACATGTATGAATAATCATTTTGATAGGAATGGAATCTACAATGAAATATTGTAGTTACTAAAGTAACTATCTTTGGAAATGTACTATTACAAACAAGTCAAATACACTATATATGTGTGTTTTGTAAATACTTACCTGCTCGAACCTACTAATTGGATTTGTATTTTTTAAGTAGCTACCTATACAATTTTGTGGGTCGTGATACAAAATTGTAGCGATCGCGGATGTAGTAGAGATGTAGGCGGCTGTGGAGTTGGTTGGGCATGCTGTTCAACGTTGACTGCTGGTGCGGGGTACGGGCTGATGGTGAAGTACCTACAAAAAAAAACTTCCTATAAGAAAAGTTAAACTTGATTAAGTGTTACCTGTCAATTTATGGTTCGAAGGAAAACATTTAAATAATATTAAGGCCAGTAAACAGACAAATGACGCATTATTAGTGCAATTAAAGCACCTAAACACACAATTTCAAAAAAAACCTACTGAAAACAAAATTGTTCCGTATTGGCGCGAGATTCAAATTTTTTGTGTGTCGCAAATATCTAGATATTTTGTTCTGTAGCTACAATGTAAATTTTGGTTAAATGCTGCTACGCCGTAGCTCCTATCTAATACCAAATGGCTACGAAATGCTACGCCATTGCTCCATTGTGTTACGAACATGCTACGTTGTTGAATCTACCATTTTCACTACAGTAAATAAATGTTTGCCAACCTGTCTTAGGCCCGTATTAAGCAAGTTTGCTCAGTCATCAATCTGTGTTTGAGTAACGCTTTTGTATTGCATAAACGTCACTCAAGCATAGATCTATGACTGAGCAAGCTTTCATAATACGGGCCATAGAACGCTGCGCCAAATTATATTATGTTGTTGAAACCATTATCATTAATTCAGTTCTTTCGTGTGTTCTATAGTTCTAATATAGCGGTATTAACAACATAAAATTAACCCAACGACATTTATGAATCACGTTAGGGCGCTAAATCGAACTTAAAAATTCAACTTAGAAAAATATAAACTTAAAAACTTAATTCTTGATGTTCATATTCGTTATATCAGTCTACATACGTCCACTGCTGGACACAGGCCTCTCCATACGTAGCTACAAATAGCGGTCGTCAAATTAGCGGCACAAATTGCTGATACTAATAAAGTTGAAGTATAAAAGGTAAATATAAACTTACCCTTACTTAGCAGACGCTCTGATTTACCTTTCAGAGTACAAACAGCGGCTTATCAGTTGCTTTTAAACGAACAACACAGATAGCATCTATTAATCTATCTCGTTGCAATAATCCCCTGTTTGGTTCCTGGGGTTTTCCCGATATATTTCCGGAAATAAAAGATTTTTACCTGTGTTTGTTATTTCGATAAGCTTCTGGTGAAATTGTCTTCCGAATAATGTATTTTTCATAATTATAGAGCCATAAAATTTTATTCGAACATCTTACGTTCTGCAAACTATAACGAACCCTCGCTCTTTGGTTTTTTGGTTCAATTTTAAATGTAGTAACAGTAGTAATATATACTTGGAAGTTATTCATCACTGATAAGAATCGGTTCATTTTACAGTATCATGTTATTATCTTTTCAATTACCGTAATCCTTACTTTTGTTCCTAGACTTTTCTCTAAAAATCTCCCAAAATACTGATTTTTTTTCTACAGAATCTTGGACGATAAGATTTGGGTGAAACTCTCTTTCAGTTGGTATATTTTGAACACCTGTTTTGATATCAGAAAAATTCAGAACATTTAAAAGCCTTATTGATTATTTACCTTATAACTTAGCCTATAAGGTATATTTCAGTTTAGTGAATATAAAATAGGTATAGACCGCACGTTTGTTCTTATCATATCATCGTTCGATGTGGATTACACACCATTTTTGCTATATTTGCAAAGAACGTGTAGGTAAAAGATAAAAATCTATCGAGTTTTTTGAACTTTACCCACCTAATAGTAGGTGGGTAAAGTTATCTAGGTACAAATAGTTATCGACGAATAAGTAAAACAGCGAGAAAAATTAGAAAATGGTCCTTTGTTCAACAAGTGGGTAAAACGATTTTTTGTTGAACGTGCCGATATTAATTCTCGAGCTAGCGAAGCAGTCTAAAGTAGAGTCACGAGCGTAGCGAGGGGCTCTTAAGTAGACTGCCGCGCTAGCCTGGATTTAAAAGCACGAAACAAAAAATATTTGCCCTCGAGTAAAACTTTCAACTTTTCACCTCGTCAAGCGAAAAAATATTTTGTTGTTAAAAAGTGGTCGGATGCACAGACATTTACCTATTTTGGGAGCTTATAAAAATTATTACTCACCTATGTTAATTTTTAGCCCAAAATATCGTTTACTCCTAAATGCTAAAGGTACATTTATACCTACAAGTGAATCGCACTTAGTTTTTATAATAGAAAATTATTAACGATTCGCGGCAAATGGCTTTTCCACTAGTTTTATTCCTTGTAATAAGAAAAAAATTACATTAAAAAAATCAACATATTATTTTCATTATAATGTGGTATATCTTTTTATGCAGTGTTTTCCAATACGTTAGTAATTCTCAGAAGTTCCTGAGGTTTTGAACAATACCTGCAAAAGAAAATGCCTGAAATTATTTTCTGAGACATCCCAAAAGTTTGCTAGAACATTTAACAAGGGTACTCAGTCATAAAAACAAGCTTATGAATGCCTTGATATTATTTTCTGTCTCTCACATGAATGTTTAATTATGAGTGTAAGCGGGTTAACAACCAACCTAGTTTGTGGTGGAAGAACACCAACGTTTCAACCCTTAACGAGGGAATTCATCAGGGTGAGAAAGGTTTTATAGTTAAATATTTAATAAATTGATTACCAGCATCATTATCATCCTGGATTTCCTCCTTTTCGTCATCCCACACCTTTTCTTTATCTATTTCATAAAACTCTTTTTGGTCTTTCGAATTCTGAGAAGAATTTGAAACTTTATTAGCTTCCATGCTCTCTTGCATCCCCAAAAGACCAAAGACAAATAATTCTTCCTCTGGATTGTTTAGGGAGATGTTGTATATTTTATGGTTTTCTTCTTCGTTTATAGAAAAGTTGTATTTTTCTGGTTCTATGGGTATGAATGACTCGTTGTAGGCAGAAGGGTACAAAGAGATATCGTTAATTTTTAGGTCAGTTATAGGTAAAACACCTTCGATGAATAGCTCGTCAAAAATTGCGAATGTAGAATTTACGGTGTCATTTGTAAATCTAAAACAAAATATAAACACTTTATTTAAATACTAGCAGCGCCTTGCGGTTTCACCCGCGTAGTTCCCGTTCCCATGGGAATTCCGGGATAAAAAGTTGCTTATGTTCTATTCCAGACTATAATTTATCTCTGTGCCAAATTTCATCCAGATCCGTTCAGCCGTTCTGGCGTGATAAAGGAACAAACATCCATCCATCTATCCATCCATCTAAACTTTCACGTTTATAATATTAGTGAGATTAGTAAGATTAGTGAGATGAACACTTTATTTTATTCCATGGTAGGTAGATTAGACAAATACCTAGATAAATAAATACTTAATTTTTAAAACACTTAATTTTTTCTGCTTGCCAAATCAATTTTTCGGCTGACCAAAACCGCCTTTATCTGCTGACCGTTTAAATGATACCCAAAAAAATTGGTTTGTTACTACATACACACAAGCATACAACTATAACATATAACCAGTGATCGGAATTTTGGGCGCTTATTTACCTAAAGTTGGTGTAAGACACAACACAGAGCAGTTAAAACCATCTTTCACGGGAATACTTTCCCGTAAATTCCCGGGATTTCAGAACATTCTAAAATAATGATTTTTTCACCGGAACCTTATTTAAAGACGAAATATAAGACACTTTTATTCTGACGCGAAAATCGATTTTTGTAAAAAAACGCGTTCAAAAAAGGTGTCTTATAATTCGTCTATAAATAAGATTTCAGTGAAAATACATTCTAGAAAATTCCAAAATTCCCATTTGGAATAAAACAAGTTTGGGTTCATCTCACAAAACAGACAATTATATACCTATATTTTTTTTATAATATTTGTTTCTATTATTCTTACGCAATTATCAAACAAATTATAAATGCGTATGAATAAGTGTTTTAAATTTCGTGTAGAAAAAGGATTTTGGCATAAAATCATAAATATAATTAAAAATGTTTTTTTTTTCAGAAATATTGACTTTAGTGAAAAACACGTTAGAATAAAAGTGTGTTATATTTCGTCTTTAAATAAGATTCCGGTGAAAAATCATTATTTTAGAATATTCTGAAATCCCAGGAATTTACGGGAAAGTATTCCCGAGAAAGATGGTTTTAACTGCTCCATGTTGTGTCTTACACCAACTTTAGGTAAATAAGCGCCCGAATTTCCGATCACTGCATATAACACAAGCTCTGCTTAGCTTGAGGCTAGATAATGCTGTGTGAATTGTCCAGCATTATTATTATTATAACTAACATCAATATACAATTTAGATTAGTTAGGTATGTAATTCTGGTTCGACTACAACACGACGAAATTGCCAAAATGACAAAAGAAATACCTATCGAAGGAAATTGGTGCAAATTGCTAATTCTTACAGATAGGAGAGTTATCTTAAGTATAATATTATAAATGCGAAAGTGTGTTTGTGTGTTTGTCCTTCCTTTAAACCCTAACAAAGCAACCAATAGACTTGATTTGGCATAGAGTTGGTTAAAAGGATGGAGAGTCACATAGTCTACTTTTTGTTCTGGCACATCAATTTTCTATGGGAGATTTACAGGAATATCCCCCTAGAAATGTGAAATAAGAATTTTACGCGAGTGAAACCGCGGGGAGCAGCTAGAATCTCATACTAAAGCATGTGCTCTTTGAAAATGTAATTCAAAATTCCAAACACAAAATTTCAAAATTATTGATTTGATACATTTACTTGTACCTACATATAAATGTTTGTAACCATTTCATGGTAAATAGACTGAACGAACTGAACGAACCAACGACTGAACGAATATTTTGAATGGTTTGTAGGTAGTTTCTAAACTTGCCTTTTTCCACATGTGTCAATTGATTCATCACTGCACGCAAAGACTGCACAGTCTCGTATTGTGTGCTTCGCACCTTCTGCAAAACGGTCGCCACAAAATGCACCAGCTCTGTATTGGTACTGCTAAAAAAATATAGAAATAATTTAGGTTTGAGTTCTACTGAACTTGCGCATCAGCATTGCTATACAGCGGGGGAATGTAGCCAGCAGCGTCTTGGGCACACTTCCGACTGGTATTGATATGGATCAGTTGAGCTAAATGCACTGAAATCCTGTGGCTACAGGATTGAAGATTGTTTGCAACAGTCTGCAGTTAGCTCAATTGTTTCAATAATAATTAGGTACTAGTTTTAATTTAGTTCTATTATTTGATAGTTTTCTTTGTTATTAAAGGAATTTTATTGAAAATTATAATTTATTGCCGATAAGTTCGTGAAAAAGTTCGTAAATTAGAAAAATAATAAATTGATTGTTTTATAAACTAAAAAACAACTTTGGATCCCATAATTTTATATCCATATTTTTTTATGATTTTTTTTATGGGAGCATCTCAGGATCTATAGAAACATCAAAATTAGTCCACAGTTTACGGAGAAATCAACGAACATACCTACATAAAAAACATACACACAGCACAGACAACATAAAAAACCTTCTCCTTTTTCCGAAGTCGGATAACTACAAATGTTAATAAAATACCCCAGCTCTGTATTGGTATTGCTAATTGTATAAAAATAAATAGCTTTCAGCATAAATACATGTTATTTTCATGCATGTATTTAAATTAATCCTTACTTTGTAATTTTCTAGCTGTAAGTTTTCCTAAAATAAAAAAAAATAGACATTTTGTGGCTTAAGTTTAACTGAACTACGTCTTCCTACCCAAGTGAGAAAGTTCGTAAAATAGGTACTTATATAAAAACATTTATTAATTTTAACGTAGCGTAGGGTTAAAGCTCTGTTGAAATTCGGGAAATGCGTCTCTTACCTTAGACCACAGAAATCATAATAATAAATTATGATGATTTCTGTGCCTTAGACGGAGTTTCTAAACCTTACATCTAAATCTTTACATACATTCTCTGCCTCTTTCAGACTTTTGAAAACCTTACTTGTTCTTGTTCTCCATCTCTTTCCCTCATAAGAACCCGGAACCTGCAAATCACGTCTCTGTACACCATTGCAAACTCCTGGTACCCTGGTATCAAGATCCTTGTGATGTGTGAAGGTAGGTACAAGTCTTCAGGCTGTAGAGGCATATGGGCTTCATCATCAGCCTTTGTAGATTCCTGAGGAGATAGTAAACTTATAAATGTGATTTTTGGTGGTATGCAGTGCAGTTTAGACCATCAATCGAAGTCGGGTGTTTGCGATTTCAATCAGCATCGAATGGACCCCCCTGTTCCGAAATATTTTTTACCAGTGAGGGGTGGGTTGTTTTTTGATTATTAAGTGATTGGTGGACACTATTTATTAAATCCAAGTATCAAAACGGCTAAATCTATTCTATCTATTTTGATAAGCGAGGTAGGTATCAAAATACTACGTCTAGTTTTCTACAATCCTAAGTCTTATATTTTGTGGCCCTTCGCCTTTTTCACCTTTTGTTGCCAAAATGGGCAACAAATGGGCCAGCGCTGGGTAGACACTGATGTGTCTACCCAGCGCTGGTTTTCAGTGCAAGCCAGAGAAGGCAGGTCACGTATGGCAATACTGATGGGCTGTGCCAGATACTCACCAGCTCTCGGGTCACGCGTCGCTTCGACCAGACGCTCAGATAGTTTTTTGAAAACCCGGAGAGCCTCGGTACCCTACCGACCTAGGGTCTCGACTCCAAGGCGAGCAAATGCGTAGGCTCTGTCGAGACCTGCATATTCACGCCTCTTGTGATCTTCGGCCTAATCTGCCGACCCTCACGGAAGTGCTACGAAGATGGGAAGGTGCGAGTGTGTCGACGCCTGTAGCGTCCCACACGATAGGCTTCCCCAATTTTCATGGGACTAGAGTCATACCGTCGTCGGGCCTCTTACCATCGTCACGCAACAGACCATTCGGTTCAAGAATAGCTGGTACGTTAGCGGTGACAATGGCCCGCCGGATGATGTCGTTAAGCAGTCTTAAATATTGCTGGACAATTCACACAGCGTTATCTAGTCCCAAGCTAAACAGAGCTTGTGTTATGGGTACTAGATAACTGATATACATAATACAATACATTACATAGACAGATATTTTTTACTATACATAGAAAACGACCAGAACACCCGGAACAAATATTTGCAGATCGTACAAATATTTGTCCCAAGGCGGGAATCGAACCCGCAACCTCCTGCGTCGCAGGCGAACCTTCGCCCACCGCGCCATAGAGGTCGTCAAATGACTGTTGGGTTCTCATGCCAGTGCATGTCGAGATATCCGATCCGTACACGATAATCCGTGATGACCAAGCTGTTTGATAAATAACATAACTCGTATTTATGATGATAGATTATGAATAGTGAATAGTGTAGAATAATGAATATTATAATAATGTATTCTTTAAAGTAAGGTATATCATAACATCTATTATCAGATGTTATGTTATGATGACTTATGAATATGATATACCACTAGTGTAGGGATACTACAATATCCAACAGATATCTATTCTATACCTATTTTAAATTCATGACACTTCTACAATAGTTATAAGAAGTTAAACCAAACTTGTATAATGTATACTTAAATAATAATATTTATACACATTATGGTACACAATGTAGTTACCTCGCTCATGCATGCTCCCACCCATATACCTACATGCTCAGACTAAGTAGATTTCTTACTTAGTCAGAGCCTACATGATGTTATCCTGTTGCCCAAACATACACACACGCGCGATCTGGGTGTAACATGAAAAGTAGAGCGAGAAATAAAAAGCTAGCAAAAAAATTCCCATATAAAATCCTAGGTACTTAAAAGCTGATGATCTGTCGTGTAGGAGTAAGCTGAAACATGGCTGATCATGTTTTTTTTATGTTTGTCGGCATTATACTGAGCTTACTTCAATTGCCTGAGAATGTACTTAGTTATTTACTAAGTACATTCTCAGGCAATTGAAGTAAGCTCAGTACACTTACAGTAGTACTTACAGTAGAGCTTACTTCAATTGCCTGAGAATGTACTTAGTTATTTACTAAGTACATTCTCAGGCAATTGAAGTAAGCCCAGTATAATGCCGACAACGATAATCTATATGTATATGTGATTTATAATTAGTATGTGCTATGGTTTCGGCCAAACTATACCTACTGATTCATTACACTCAATGCCCATAAACAGCTGCATCATTATGACATTCCTTGACATGTAATTGTACATAATTATAATTTGATTTTATTTCCGACTTTATTATTAATTTAAGGCCCCTTTACAGAATTTGCCATTGCCATTGAACGTGGCAATGCTGCCAGCATTCTGGGCACTTTGCCTTCTGGTGACGGCTTAGATTTTTAGAAAATAGATTTAAGTGTAAATATTAGTTGTAATTATTATTGTAATTTTCCCTTTACAGCTAATTATTTGTATATTTTATATGTTAAATATTTAACTGTTCAAAGGAATCACTATCTGTCTGTTTATTTTTCTCGCTTCTGCATACAATCCTTATGGTGTTTGCTTCCTTCACACAAAACTTGAGTTGTATAATGTTAAATTAAGAAAATAATTTAGAATAAAACGACATCAAGTGGATTAAATTAGAAGCTCATATCTAAATATAAGTTATGTTTTGGTATATTAGGTAAGTAACAGTTATAAGTCTTGGCAATAAAAAAATACTGTATTTTATTCTATTTTAAAATAATAGGAAAGTAATTAATACAATTCATATATTAAGACTTACCTCAGCAGAAATAATAAACCAAAAACACACTACGACCAAGTTATACAGGACAGAAAAGGTGTTCATTTTCACAAGTATTTACCACCGAATGACTGCATTGAAAATGTCTTTAGAAACTACGAAAAAGCCTGAAAATATAACTAATTTCAATACCAAAAGAAACAATGTAGACGCTGTCATGGTTATTGATCCCTGGCATTGGCTATGTATGCCTTAAAATAATTTAAGCCTTCTCTCGATAGATATAAAGCCTCACTTACGTAACAGAAGTCTCAACTTATGTGCTGAAAAATTACATTGTGTAGTAAATACAGACTTAGTTTACTATTCACATGACTTTGTGACGATACCGTAACAATAACAATTCCTAACAATTGATCATGTTTTAACTTAATATTCATTACCTATTTCATCGTCAGTCTATCGTTAAAAATCTGAAAGAACCTACCTATTTTGTTTTGTATTAAAAATAACTATTTCAATGGCTTTAAGTTTCTTTTTCGTGACTTTATTTGCAATGACGACATACCTTTCGACTTCATTCGAGTTCGGAGTTATCCGCATCACAGGACGTTGATAAAAATGTCTAGACGTGAACTCAGCGATATTGCTCATGAGAAATATTTGAAAATATTGTCAAGCAAGCTTACCAACGGGACACTGAATACGTACCTCGATGATAACTATACTCAAATTCAAAAACCTTTTCGTATACAAAGAGGTTACAAAACCCAAGGAATATTAGTGGAAAATATTTAACGACATTGGTATCATCGAAGCAAAGTACAAAAGCTCGAAACAGTTGTTGGTTTTGTAAGCTTTCATTCATCATTTGACTGATCTTTCATTCGTTTTTGAATTCAAATTTGAACATTTTTCGCTGCACATGTGAGATTGCGTTGTTGAAGTTTTAATTTTGTTTTAGTTTTTAGTGATAGCCTTGCTGTTACCTTGTTGTTATCTGTTATTAAATAAAATAGCAACAAATATAATATGTATGTCTATGGCTAGAAGATACATTTATTATTGTCTATTTTTGGAAGGAAGAATAATTTTATGCTCATATAAAATTATTCATAAACTATTCTAAACTCTTTAATAACAAAGAAAATTACAAACAAACAGTAGAACTAGTACCTATTTACAATAGGCTACTTGACTACTACTGGGAAATAATTCTAACGTATTGTCTGATAAAAATAATGCAGTGTAATTAATATTTCTTCAAGGCCAGTCGTATTAGTTATGAAAACTATATTTGTTATGAAAACTAATTTTAAAGTTTGCGTAAAATAATGCCGCACCAAAACGATAATCTCTGTCATGGCTGCCGTTTTCTAAGCTATGACGTCACCCCGCCACACCACACCTAACAAGAACTCATTGACACTGTAATCTGTAAAAGTGTGACGTCACTTGCGATCCAACCAAACGCATAGTGTATTCGATCACGTGATCATGCATCAAAAAATGTGTAATTTTAATCCAATTTTTTTACATAAAAAAGCCACATTTTTAATAAAAATTACCTGATTACGCTTTGTTACGTTGTCACTGACTAGGACGAAAACAATTTGGAATTTATTTTTAATGTAGTCAAATAGCCTATTGAAACAATTGAGCTAACTGCAGGCTGTTGCAAACAATCTACAGGTAGCTCAACTGATCCATATCAATACCAGTCGGAAGCGTGCCCAAGACGCTGGCTGCATAGCCCCGCTATATAGCAATGCTGATGCGCTACGCCAGATACTCGCCAGCTCTCGGATCACGCGTCGCTTTGACCAGACCCTTAGATAATTTTTTGAAAACCCAGAGAGCCTCAGAGCCTCGGTACCCCACGGACCTAGGCTCTCGGCTCCAAGGGGAGCAAAACTTAAAACAACGAATTCAAAAAGACCTAAGATACAAATAGAATTTTTCTAGGCGTTCCATAATAGAACAACCGGGGTTTTTTTACTTAAAAATTTAACTATCGCTATATTCTATTTTGGAGTGATGAACATGGCTGTTCAGCCCCTGGTGGTTTAACTTCTCCAACCGAAGGGCCTGGGAATGCTCTCGACGACGCAGCACCGTGTTTAATAATTTGTTTGCTCTAGTGCGCCGACTCTGAATATTCCAGGTGTCTGTTGAAAATTTACATATTTACTAACTTTTGTTAAAAATTATTCAACCACGGTCCCACACTACCCCTACACCTACCCCTGGGGATAAACTGGGTCGAAACTAAACCCCATAGTGCTGCCATTATGCGTAATAAACTTACGTTAGCAATTAGGTAGCATAAATTTTCAACACAACTTTTCCCACGGGTGTCATGAGAGGCGACTAGGAGGGATATCTTTCAGGTGCAGGCAGTGGGATACAGCAGCAAGAAGAAACATTGACAGGGGTAGGGTACGTCCGCAATGGAAAATCACATCCAAACTTTCGCATTATAGCCGGACGTCAACTAAGGTTGCTAATTAGTACTGTCCTAAGGTGCGTTTAAAAAGTAACAAAAATGCTATAAAACAAAGCTATTTAACATTTTTTATAACTTGGACTGACCAAAAAATCCGCAGAGAAGTTCAGGGTAGCGCAAAGGGACGGAGAGAGCAATGCTCGGTATCAGTTTGCGTGACTGAAAACGCAACGACTGGATTCGAAGGAAGACCAAAGTGGCGAACCATAGCAGCGAGAAAGTGGAGCTAGACAGGGCACATCGCTTGAATGGATGAGTCACGTTGGACCGTCACGTTGGAGAGTCCTGAAATGGAGGCCCAGATCTGACACTCGAGGACAAGGGCGACCACCGAACCGTTGGGTGGACGATATCAGAGGACACGGAGGCCAAGACTGGATGCGAGACGGGTCCAAGATCGCGAGGAATGGAAAATGAGGGAAGAAGCCTACATCCAAGAGTAGATCCCGAAAAGGCCGACATGATGATAATGATAACGTGAACTGGACGTGATGTAATTTAAAATTTATATACGGTGGACGTTAGGTATATATAACATAAGTTATTCGTCATGTTACTTAATCTGGACGCAACCTCAGATATCTAAGCATCCACATTCCAGTGAGCATAATCGATGTTATCGTAGTATGGAATTCTTAACAACCAACTACTAAACTGGTCGAAGAAACCTTTAATTTTCAATTGGAAGAAGAAAGAAGGAATATATTTTTTACCCGCACAGGACAAACAAAATTATAGAGTATATCTGAAATTGAAAGCGTGTACACAATAATAAATCATAAACAATAGAAAAACAGCTACAGTTCGAAAATGGAAAGAGGAACCCTGCTTCATCATTATTGTAGCATTCGGATAGGCCCGATTCTACGCTGGTTTTCGTGTAGACCCCGGGAATTAGAATGGTTGGTGGCTATATTATGACACGTCTAGGATTTTATTCACAACCTTTATCACGTGGATCTGTAGCCAACCAAAAGAGGTAGTAAGAGTTCCTTCGGATTACTTAAATAAGTAAATTACTTGTTCTACAAAGAAATTTAAAAAGTAATTTATTAGCTACTAAATAAAAACTACTAACTACTAATAAAGTCTCAAGAAAAAGGTAGATATCTATTACTAATATTATAAAGGTGAAATTCATTCATGTTGTGCCGTTGTGCAGACGTTTGGCCGAAGATAACGCTAAAATTACTGAATGTATCGGGCTGAAATTTTGGCACAAATAAAGATCTGAACCTGGAATAACTTATAATAGGCTTTTTATTTTTAAAAAACGCGTACGACGCAGGCAGAATCTGGTATCAATAAATTAATAAAATTCTACTTTAATTGGCTTTAAATAGCAATCTTTCAGCAAAATTGTATGTTTCTTGACAAGTCATAGCTTATACATCTAATTAAGTATCATCATCATCTTTAATTTACAGATAGCTTTGAAAAATTAAGGCCCCCGGCGGCGGCGGTGGGGCGGCCGGAGAAACAGTAGCACTGTCATTGCCCACGACATACTTGCCCATCTCCGGCTCTGGCTTGCGGCGGCGGCGCGGGCGGCGTGCGCTTTCGGGTCGCACCGTCAAGGCTGGGCAGTGAAAGCGTTAAGGTGGGTATTCTAATGAATGAATTAATGGTTTTACTTACCCCTTTTCTCCGGAGGTATAGCAGTGATATCTGCGTAGGTCTTTAATTCTGAAAATGTGAAACAAGCTCTTGTGAAATTCTCTTTGAAATGAATACAAATTTATATACGTTTTATACTTAGGGTTGTCGAAAATATGGCATACGCTAGCTATTATTAGACTAGTTTCGAACAAGTAGGCACTTTTACAGAATTTGTTAGGTAGGTAGGTAGTGGTGAAAACTATTAATCGCATTTTTGACTACCAGTATTCAAAACCATTATAGTCATTATTTAGAAGGCTTTGTTGTTTCATTCTAAACTTTCACGTTAATAATATTAGTGAGAGTTTAGATGGATGGATGGATAGATAGATAGATGGATGGATGGATGTTTGTTCCTTTATCACGCCAGAACGGCTGAACGGATCTGAATGAAATTTGGCACAGAGATAGATTATAGTCTGGAATAGGACATAGGCTACTTTTTATCCCGGAATTCCCACGGGAACGGGAACTACGCGGGTGAAACCGCGAGGCGCTGCTAGTTACCAATAAACCCTGTTTAATAACCCACCTCGAGACATCAAGTCTTCATCAGTAGCAAGCGTACTATGCGTCCGTCGGCCGTTAATCGTGCTCTCAAAGTTCTCGAAGGACTCCTGGCTAGCTTTCCTTATTTGTTCATACTGTGCTTTCAGCTTCTCTCTAAGCGAAACGTCGAGATCTTCACCGTGATTCTTGAAAGCCACCCCCAGTGATTTGACCAATGGATAATCCTCTGACAAAATAGACGAATACCGACAACTGATGCACTGCAAACATATTCTTATAGAATAAAACATAATAATTTCCAAGCACCGTACAAATATTAAGCACAACAAACTCTTACCGAAGGAAAGTAACATAAATCAGTTTATTAACACAGAACATTAGTTAAAAGATAAATAGGTTTAGTTTAAAATTTATTTTACACGTTTTAAAGCCTATCTCACACAGAAACGGGACATGTAGAGTATAATTATAGCCTGTGGATACCTCTATGAGCATCGCAATGATAACCAAAGCCGGCCATAGAGCCATTTCACTTTTAATTGATCTATTTAGTACAGAAGTCGAATTGTAACTGCTGTACCTGAGGAATGGACAGATTACAATGGATTGCCCAGTACGTTACATAAACAACGACGTGTTATGGCAAACACCCATGTGAGTTTTCAGACAATGATGTGCCTATATTGATGCCGCCGGTGAGTTTGTTTGTTGACTGCGATAGGTGTGTACAAGCAAACATTACAAATGATTATGGTATTGCTGTCTCCCTGGGCTCTGATTCTGGCAAGCGAATGAAGGGTTTTGGTCTATTAAGGTACTTAGCAATGCATGCATCATTCATTATTATATAAATTTACTAGATTGCCGATTGTGCAATTAGATATAGTTAAGTATTAAGTTTATGTTTAATTGTTTTTTGTATATGTTGATGGTGCAATAAAGTTATAATCTATCTATCTATCTATCTAGTGGTTTCCTTAATGGACCAAATGGAGTCCAAATGCGGATACAGGAGTACTTCCACCATAACCATAGTGGTTTCCTTTTCACTTCTTCCACAAGTGGAGAAATTGAAGTGAAGGGAAATTCAATAACTCCTTATTTCTTTTTGAATAAGAGTAAATCACGATACGTGTGTACAGACCTTTTGAGGAATGACCAAATTGAAAATATTCATCAGGCAAAGCACGGTGCATTTTGAATATTTTTAATTCCGTATCCGTAAACACGGTGCATTTATAATAAACTAGCTTTTTCATTCGGATGAGTTGTACCCATAACAAAAAGTGAAGTGGACAACTCATCCGCGGGTGAGTTTTTTCTCGGATGAGTTGTACCCTAACCCAGAAATACCAGTAGGTATGTGAAATGCTGCCCGATCCGTTCAGTAGTATTTGATAATAATTATTATTTATAAAACTGTTTATGTATAAAATTTGACTGAGTGATAAAACACTGTTTTAACCGGATTGATCGCGTATATTTTATATTTTGTTTATAACCTGACGTTTCGGAGGCTTTTCAGCTTCCATGGTCACAGGCAGACTGAGGTGACATTTGTCTTTACAAGTAATTTGAATTTTGCATATCTACCGTCAATTATACTTGACTTATTGACTGAGTGCTTATTTTGTAAGCCTAAAGAAATAAAGTTATTGAATTTTGAATTTTTGAATTTTATTGACGTGAAGAGGTAACGAGCATCCAAGCATCAAAATTTTCGTAATTATTATATTCAAGTGTGATTTGATATCGTATTTATCATCATCCTGCGCCCTATATGTATATTCTCAATACGATATAAAATTACGCTGGACATAGACCTCCCCTAGTAAGTACCTACCACGCCATTTGGCTGTTATCATCATGCCACAGATAAATGTTCCCCTTCACGCTCTCGAAATACCGATCAGCTGAGCTGACCTACAGGTCAGACTTATCAACGAAACATATTGCAGCCACTCGCTTCAATAATAACCGCTTTGAACCAGTTACAAGACAAGACTGCTGATAGGTATGTTGAGCAAGTTTCGATAATTATGCTGAAATGAAAGTTACGTTATTTATTTGAGATAAATACGCGTATGTAGGTACCTACCTAATAAATAAGGTTTATTTAATCTAAAAGTGCACATGTGTTTGCGTACACACTTGTGCGCTATACAGGGTTTTGCCGACCGTGTGCCGTATGGTAACTGGGGGTAGGGAGGAACGGGAACTACGCGGGTGAAACCGCAAGGCGCTGCTAGTTGTTCATATTTCGGGAAAAAAAGGAAAATCTTACAAACATGATCTACTTGGTTCCACCCCAATTACCATAAGGCACACGATCTGCTGAACACATTAGGTACTATCGCACATGGGTGGTTTCCGTTGACTTGAGACTGATCGCCCCCACCGTCGTCAGTGTGGCCGATGTTCAAGTAGCTAGGGGGAATCCTCACGATTACTTTAATTATTATTTTATGTAAGTTTGCTGCTTCAACTCAGGGATAGTAAGATTTTCAAATTAACCCATTTATTAAGCCCAAGGACCAACGCAGCAACTCAAAATTTCTAAGGTTCTTACCTAGGCTGTCTACATTTCCCTAGGTTAGAAGTAGGCTTTCTAGTTTCTACCATTAGTTCACCTTTAATTTAAACTAGGAAGGTACTAGCTTAACTAGGTAATAAGGTAACATATCAAACTACCTATTTGTTTTTGTTTTATATTCCTCTAGCTAATGTAGTAGGTATGTACCTACCTACTTGTACATATCTACCTACTTTTGGTAAACCAAATTGGGTATGAACTGTGAACATCTGAAGATACCTTATAGTACCTAGGTACCTAAGTTATTTAGGTAGGTTAATAATCATAACTAACATTTATTATTTCTTAAAGTTTCTATATCTTGCAAACAGGGGCACTCCCTCAAACATTGTTTTCTTTATCTACTTTTAACTAGAACTTGTTTTCGTACATTTAGCAAAGAACTACTTTGAACCAGTTTGCTCAGTTATCACACGTCGGTTTATCGCAGCGCAATGGTTCAACCAAAAAATTACGACTCATGCATGATAGATAATGGAATTTTACTAAAAATGGGAACATATTAGGTATATAAATTATTTTTCCATTTAGCCCTAAAATCATGATCATCAAAAATCAAACCCCGCGCTCATATGTCTTTCTCCGACCTTGAACTTGAACCTCGATTGTATTTCTTCAATTGGTCACAATAACACCAATCAGGGGCTGTGATGAGGTGGCTTTCCCGCGCTGTTATGCAATTGGCTCTTTTTGTCTAGACGCTACAAGTTTCGCACTATTGACCGAGTCCATAATCGAAAGAAGAAAATTCTAGCAAACTATTTTCACACTTTTGTAAAGCTAAATACGTTCAGTTACATTTTATAGAGACAAAAAGATGCAGGAGGAAACGGTGCAAGCATACTACATAAAAATATAGTAAAATATGTGGTAGATCCAAATAAGTGTATCAATCGATTAATTTGCTGACCCGAGATCGAGATTAGCCGAAATAATCTCGATTATCCCATCCCTTTACTCCATTTTTAAATTCTGTCAATGTCAAAAAAGAAAACAAATAAATTCGCGGCACAAACTTGGTCCATTGTACGAAAATCAAAACAACTGTTTTCGTCTTGTTTTATCGTAAAACTTGAGATAGCCGAGGAGCTAAATAGCAGCGACCGGTTAGCATCATGTTAGTTTAATCGCGAACAGCTCGATGGAAAGCGGGTCTGCCTAGCTGTACTAAATAAAAGTTTACAAATATATTTGTACGATGCCGCCAGTTTCATTGACCGAAGAAGTAAGTGAATCTATTCGAATTTCAAACGCCTTCATAAGCCGAATTCAGTCAACATGATAAAATATCACTATCCTTTTTGCATTTAACTTAGAATTAGATCAAAAACACAAGTTTTCTTTCATCTTCAATTTATAGTTTTCAACTTTTCTTTCAGCCTCCAAAGAGGAAACTGCGGGTAGCCATTATAGGGCAGAGTACGTTTGCCGCGGAGGTGTTCAAACTCCTGCAAAAGGATGGGCATGAGATTGCTGGAGTATTCACAGTCCTTGACAAGGGAAATAGAGAAGATCCTCTTGGTAAGTTTACATATGTACTTATTTTTTATACCAAAGCAGGCAAATTAACTTATGTACAGTCAGCTACGAAAATATATATACACTCCCATGTTTTGAAATTTGACTGAATATTAAGTCATTGTGATAATTTATATATTGTATTCTGACAAGAATTATGACTACTTAGTATGAAAAATGTGTGCGTAGACTTTTTTAGGATAAGCTCTGAGTAAAATAAAAGTGAAAACTTGGAAGTGTATACATATCTGAGCAGCTGACTGAACCTCCTGAATTATACTCTATAGTCACTCAAAGGTTAGTGATGTTTCAAATAGTTTTTCAATTTAAAAGTACTTCAGTGCCTAACTTTATTACTTCATGGAAATCTCTACTTTTATTCTAAATTCTACAGAAGAAGAACTCCAACAAATTAACATTTTAAAATGGTTTTTCTATTTAACTCATTTACATACCTAAGGCCAGATAAAAATACTATTAAACTACCGTAAGTTGAGGTTTCTATAAGTATCTTTGCTCTAATTATTTAGGCCGTTTTAATTGATGGATTCCCATAGAAGTATGTGGGAGCTTATGATGATACAATTATTATTCAAAGAATCCCGTATTTTAAGGTAAAGTCACATATCAATCGCCTAAGTATCTGATCTAAATTATTACTTCAATCGAGTGGCTTCATGACTCAAAAAAGATTAAATCTTAATTTCCTATTATAGTATTATAATTATGCAAACGTTTGTGCTGTTGTGTGTATGTTTCGCTGAATACAACGCCCAAACTACTGAATGGATCGAGCTGAAATTTTAGACTAATATGAATATCAAGTTCCAGGATAACTTAGTCTCCTTTTATAAAAAAAATGTGTTAAACGCTGCAACAGAAGCTTGTTAAAGATAATCTGTGGATTGGAACTTGGCTGTGGAACTCAATTTGAGTCTTAATACAAATAAATAAAATATGATTTGCCTCTTACAGCCACAATCGCTGCTGTGAATGGAAAACCAGTGTACAAATACAAGACATGGAGGGTGAAAGGCGCTGTTATACCAGAAGTGCTGGAGCAGTACAAATCTGTGAGTATTTTAAATGATAATTAGCTTACAAGATCTGTAGTTGTAACAACCTAAGGTGGTACCTAGGCTGTTCTAGGTGTTTTCTATGTATAACAAAAAATATTTGCTTTTTTGTAATGTATTATGTATATCAGTTATTATTATGTATGCCCATGACACAAGCTCTGCTAAGCCAGGTGCTAGATGATGCTGTATGAATTTTCCGGCATTATTATTGTGTTTCTCATTTCCGTGATCATGCTCGGGCCATTATAGTGGCCTGGTTATTTTGGAGTTACTATGATGCATGGTGCTCTGGCGCTCATTAGGGGAGGCCTTTGTCCAGCAGTGGACTAATATAGGCTGATGATGATGATGCATGGGTGAACAAAGCAGAAGATAAGAAAGCAAGGCCACAGTTAAAGGGAGGTTAATACTATATCTCTTATACAGGACACCCTTTATCCACTCAATATGGGACAGAACATGTTCATATTGTGCAGGAAAATCGCATTTATTTCAACAAAGACACAAAAGCAACAAAACAACAAGTTACAACTATTAATTGTTACACTTATATCAATTGCCACGTTGAATAGCAATGCTAATTCGTTGACCGAAATAGAAGCCAGCAGATAAACACGTCTCATTAAATTTGGTACCAATGGAATACAATAAATGATTGACTATTGACTACTTGCAGAGAGACTTGACTATTGAACGGGTAGTGAAATAATGGAACATTTCAAACTGGCAATATACACCTTGTCACATTGACGAGCAAACTCGTACTGGTTCATTACACATCTCCACGCGAACGGATCACTTATTATGATTGTCTCATAACTCTATATTTTACATGATAAAAATTACCCTATATCTCCTTATAATTGCTATGGAGGATACAGACTGATCACTAAAATAAGCTCTGTGGAATGGTTATGTGAATGTTCTATGTTCATCGGCTTATGTACTGGCGCGTCGACAAACGCTAGATGAAACAAAAGAATTTGCAAGCATAATCTGACCTCTTCAACATCGTAATTTTCATAAAAAATTTAACTCACATCCGTCACACTCAGAGATAATAATTATTAATTGACGATCACAACCACGGCCGTACCACCACAACATCCACAGCCTATACTAGCCCACTGCTGGGCAATTGCCTCCCCTGATAAAGGCTTTTTATTAAATTTCTTTCCCCAAACCACAAATTACAAACTATTTATTTGATTAAAGAGACATAACATCTTAAACTAATGTTATAAATTCCAAAGTAACTCTGTCTATCTTTTCACTCCGAAACGGCTGAAGGAATCTCAATGTAATTTGGTAGGGAGGTAAATGGTATCCCGGGGACGGAAATAGCCTGCTTAAAAAGTAGCAGCTAGTAATAACATGTATCTTATTCGAAACCTTTAAAAAACTTAACAACAATAATCAATTAATCACATTCCAAATAATACATACAGCGAAATGATTATTCTTATATAAAAAAGACTGACTTATTGGATTGTAGATAGATACGAGTAGATAGAAAATGCTTTTATTGCACACGCTAAACAAACAATTAAGAAAAGAAACAAATATGACATAAGTGACAAATGGCGGTCTTATCGCTCAAGAGCGATCTCTGCCAGACAACCTGGTATGGATGGGATCATCGGATATAATAAGGGGTAAGATCTGTGTGTATCTAATGGTAATACTAATCTATGGTATGGTATCTTTTGTATCTATTGGTATCTATTGTACCATCAGGTGCCACGATAAACTGAATGGGGAGCGAGATGTCTATAACTAAAAATACTTTTTAATTTTATTTAGTTACCAGGAGCACTAAATAATTTATCTTAAATACTTTTGAACTGAATTTTGGACAATATCTCAGAATTATCACCATGAGGTCAGGCGCAGTGCTATTAATCTTTGAGTAACGTTTATTGTGTCATAGCACTCATAGCATAACACATGTTTGCGATCAAATAGGCTCAATTCATACCAGACAGGACACAGTTTCATGTACCAGAGCATTTTGGACATTATTTTCACTGTTATAGGCAATATGTTATTTATGCAGGGTTATTGGTAAATAAGTAACACTACGTGAACTGCAGGTCGTGTCCATCATCACAAACACGTTCGTGAAGACGCCAGGTCCAAATTCTTAAAAAAATAATATAAATCAACTCTGAACTAAATGAAAAAACATCTTTGTCTGGAACCCAACAAGTTACTTAAGACCGATCTTCCACTCTCATACCTTCTGTTAATTAAGGGCAGAGCTGTTTTTAAGTTGAGTTTCAAATAAAACCCCTTTAACGAACGATTACTTAATTGCGGGGGGTACCTATTACCAATACCAAGTTTGTGAATTAAGACCTGGCGTCTTTACAAACGTGTTTGTGATGATGGGCAGAACCTGCAGTTCACGTAGTGTTACTAATTTACCAATAACCCTGTAGATACATAACTATAATAGTTATGACGACCTCTGTGGCGCGGTTAGCTTGGAGCTAGATAATGCTGTGTGAATAAATTGTCCAGCATTATTTATTTATTCATTATTATCATTTGCAAGTTAAAAAATCACGCGACCAGGAATTTGCCTTCTAAAATGTCTGGTTTTAAAAATTTAATGATCTTAGTGAATGTGTAAGAAATATTTTGATTGTTATCAAAAACTAAAAACAGACTTCAAATTCCCTGGTATTTATTAAATAGTATATATAGGTACTATAGTTTTTCCGTATGGAATAAATACTTATCCCTCGGGTTCTAAATGTTTTTTTCTGATATTCACAAGCTCTGCTTAGTGAACTCTTACGACACCCGCAAGAGCTAGGGTGGTGCAAATTCTAAACCACACGCCATTTTCGTTCTTATCCTAAACAAAATTAAGTTATATTTTATTATTTATAGGTAAATGCAGACATCAACGTCCTGCCATTCTGCACACAGTTCATCCCAATGGAAGTTATCACGCACCCGAAGTACCAGAGTATATGCTACCACCCCAGTATACTGCCGAGGCATAGAGGCGCTTCTTCTATTAACTGGTAAGACAAAAGAGATATATATTATGTAGGTCTTAGATACCGCTTATTAGGTACGGCCATAAGGTCCTGTGCCTGACCTCTCACCGGTCGTGTAGGTCTGCCGCGATTATGAGAGTAAGGGGATAGAGAGTGCACCTGTGTTTGCGCACACACTTGTGCACTATACTCTTGCGCACCTAGCTGTCTCCGATGAGACTGGCCGCCGTGGTTGAAATTCGGCTAAAAAGACACACGGCCCATAAGGGGTCGTCCATTCCTCACGTGAGGGCCAAAAAGGGCTCGAAACATCACATTCAAGTCACGAAATATCACATTTATTCTTTCTTTTTTTATTTTAGTTTTGAAGTCGTGGCTTGTTTACAAACATTCTACAAGGAATTAATAAATTCCAAAAATTTACGATCTCGACGGGATTCGAACCCGCACCTTCCCCTTCAGCGCAGGGTTGCTCTTTTTCCAACTAAGCTACGTGATCTTATCTAGTAGTTATTGGTACGTAGCTTAGTTGGAAAAAGAGCAACCCTGCGCTGAAGGGGAAGGTGCGGGTTCGAATCCCGTCGAGATCGTAAATTTTTGGGATTTTTTAATTTCTTAGAAATTACCCAGAGTACTATAATAAATAAAAACCTTAGAATTCTACAAGGAGTTTGGCTAATTTATAGATCGAAAATGGTTCTATCGAACGATTGGTTCTGATGATATCGATTTTAATGATCAAACTATGATGACAGTTATACGAAGCGTTACATAATCACAAACGTGTTCTAATGTAGAAATAACCAGTTAAGAAACGTTTATCTGGTTCGATCTGTGCCGATAGTATAACATGGACTTCTCTTAAACAAACAGCTACTGGACAAAAGGACCTCTACTAAAAATATTATTGAACAGACTTTAAATCCACGACTTAGATCAAATTGAACGGAATAAAGAGTTAGTCGCCGTGCTGTATGTAAATTCAAAAGAAGGCATGAAAAATACTAGCGCCTTTTGGTGAACCTCTGGTGTAGCGGGCGAAGGTGCGCTTGCGATGCAGGAGGTTGCGGGTTCGATTTCCGACTCGGGATAAATCATACATCGGGGTTAAATCGATAGGTACTGAGGCGGGGGGCCTCAGTACCTATCGATTTAACCCCCCAGCCACCGATGCGACCTCATTATTATACACGGTGTAACATGAGGGTTAGACCCTCATGTTACACCGTGTATAATTATGAGAATAGATCTGATAGTATAATTAGTTTTTAGTATTATTTTATGAACAATGTTGTGTTCGTCTGTTATTAGCGTACCTGGTCTTTATATTTAGAACCTGCCTAAATGTGTCAAAACTCAAAAATTCAATAATTTTATTTCGTTAGGCTTATAATATAAGCACTTAGACAAGTCAAATTTTATACATAAACAGCTTTATAAGTAGTCATTATTATCAAATAAGATAGTCTACATAACTACTTCAGCATTCGTCTATGCTCGTTACTTTCTTAATAAATAAATAGATGATGCTGTGTGAATTTTCCAGCATGTTTTGCTTCTTTTTCCTGCCTGTATTTCACCAATCGCATAATATCACCGAAAAAATATCGTTAAACTATTTTCAAGTAAGTATCTGTTAGACAGACCACAGTTTTCATTGTTTAGTATAGCGAAACTACGTGTCCATGAAACACACGAATTATCCACAATAACCTTGCAGAATTAGAAAACACGTGAACAAACACGATGCATAATAACTACTTACAAGCTGTTACTAAAATGAGGTCACTTATTACAGCCGGTTTTTCATCCGCTTGTTATTTTTGTTAGCAAATGACAAATTGTTGACAAGCACACGTTGTCTAACAAATTTAATAAGTTCCCAAAAACTTTCGATTTCGGTAGGACTCGAACCTACTCCCCTGGCTCAGTTCGGGTGTGCTCTAACCAACTAAAAAAAAAGGTTTTTTTTTTAATTTCTTATATATTACCCGGAGTGCGGGGGCTTACGCACTATAATAAAAAAACCTTAAACACACGATGTGACAAGCGAATGAAAAACCGGCTGCTAGGCTGTTTAATTTAATCTCTACTTTGAAATAATAATAAATCAGCATCATCTAGTCCCAAGCTAAGCAGAACTTGTGTTATGGGTAATAGATGACTGACGTACTTCATACAATATAAATGATATATTATAAATGCGAAAGTTTGTGTGAATGTTTGTTACCACGTAACTACTTAAAATATATATGAAATTTGGTATTTAGATAGTTTAGGTTCTAGAATATCACATAGGTTACACACACACATACACACACAAATATACACATAGGTTTTTTCAAACAATAACCTCCGAGGAGGTTAAAAAGGGTGGTAAAGTTTCTGTGGAAAAATATTATTCCTTATAGTAATATTATAATATTACTATAAGATCGATTCACTCAAAACTCGGTATAAATAAAAATATAGTAAATAATGAATATCGTATTTTTATTTTTACAAAACTACCCTTAGGGACTACCAGGTAACTTTTTTTTCACACACGGGGTGTGTTGGTATGAAAAAAAAGTCCCTGGTTCATAGTTAGATATTTTCATAAAACATATCATAAAATCTCTATCTTCGATATCCAAATTGTTTTCCATTTGACACATAAATTTCAACGCAGGCGAAGCCGCGGGGCGCAGCTTGTAGTTACATATATTTTTCAACATAGGAAATACCCAGAACACCCGAAACAGCAAATCGTACAAACATTTGTCCCAAAGCGGGAACTGAACCCACATACTAACATATCATTAGTGGTTTGCATGTTACGATATATTTACTAGACACTGTATAAAATATGGGTTATTTTATAAATTACTAAAGTGCCACTTTTAATAACAAACCTTAAGTATACTACAGGTATTATTAGGTGCTGACACTATATTTAGCTAATATACTATGACATGGAAACTTCATGTATTACCAGCTTCTGCCCGCGGCTTCGCATGCCCATTCTAATAAAATCGAAATAAATAAATAATAAATAATGCTGGACAATTCACACAGCATTATCTAACCCTAGCCCTAGCTAAGCAGAGCTTGTATACTATGACAAGAAATAGCATGATCCCCTTGCCAAATTACATTAAAAGCCTTATCACACTGGTTTTAACGATTTTAGAGCAATGCGATTGTCCAGTGACCACGCCGCGAAGACGCAGCGAGTACGCCGCGATGTCACGACGCAGCGGTTTTGAATACTTGAGTCGAAGGCGCTAATCGCGGTGTCGTCTTCGCGGCGTGCTCCCTGCGCAATCGCATCGTTCTGAAATCGCTAGCAGAACGCCAGTGTGATGTGATAACGCTGAAAAATCTATTGGCAGTTTAGATGTGAACTTTTGCCATCAAGCAAAAGGACGCTGGTTCAAGTCTCGACTCCATAACTTTTTGCACTATTTCAACATACCATTAATTTTGTTCTAGGACACTTATCGAAGGGGACACGACATGCGGTCTCTCGATCTTCTGGGCTGATGATGGACTGGACACGGGACCGATTCTGTTGCAAAAGAGCTTCCCGGTCACAATAGATGATACTGTCGACACGATTTACAACAAGTATCTGTATCCTGAAGGTAAGTTTTATAAGATTAAAATGCAAAAGGTTTTTTTATTAAAATAATTGTAACATCACATCACACTAATATTATAAATGCGCAAGTTTGGATGTTTAGAAATTTGTATTTTTGTTACCTCTTCACGCGAAAACAACTGAATGGATCGGGCTGAAATTTGCATACAGGTAGCTCTAAGCCTGGATAGCTACATAGCCTACTTTTTGTCACATAAATTAGTTCCCATGGGATAGAAATAACCTTAAACAACGCATGCGAAGCCGCAGGCAGAAACTAGTTAATTATAAAAGGCCTATTTTATAATAAAAGAATTCATAGAAACTGTTTTTTTTAATTTCGTTTTCTTTAATATTTCTGGCCAAAAAAACTCACCTTTAGCTTGTTAGTTGTTCAAGTTGGAGCAAAACCCGCCCTTTATTTCTTCTCGTCAAGTCTAGCACTTTTCTTTAGTCGAGTATCTAAAGAAAAGTGCTAGTTTATTTTTTGCTAGAAGGTTTGATAGAAGTATAATTATTAAATAAATTCTACGGATATGCTATTACAAATAATATTATTACACAGCTACGATTCCTTTTTCATTCAGGTATCAAAGCGCTAGCGGAATCTGTGAACATGGTCGCGCGTGGTAACGCACCCAAGATCGCACAAACTGAAGAGGGCGCCACTTATGATCCTGCGCTATTCAAAGCAGAGACACACCAGGTAAAAAATTAGACTTGAAATGTAACAAAAAAACATTTTTGGGCGTTTTGTTGCTACAAAACTTTCAACTCGAACTATCCGAAACGTTGGGTACGTTTCGGAGAGTTCGAGTTGAAAGTTTTGTACGATGCTCTTAGTTAACTTACAAATAGATACTAAGAATAATAATAAAATATTTATATCAGGCAACATTAGTCTAGTACAAGATGTAAAATACTTAATGCCCATATAAAATAGGGCGCCATATAAAGTTATTCCTTAGTCTAACATACATTAAAGAAACCTATATGTGGTAGTAACACACGATAAAACTACCCCAGCCCCCCTTGCACACCCTTTATACAGTGTACACCCTTTTCACCCATTTAGCCTTATAAATCCTATTTGATTTCCAGATCGACTGGTCAAAAGGGGGCAAAGCCCTACACAACTTCATTCGCGGTCTCGATTCATCCCCCGGTGCAACCTCGTCCATCCCACCACAGACAAGAGAGGGAATCATAGAAGGAGACAACATAGAGGTCAAATTCTTCGGCTCAACTCTATGGCAAGGCGAGATCGAACCTACGGGGGATCAGATTGTAATGAATGGGTTGAAGAAACCAGCGGTTATTCATGATGGGGGACTGTTGATTACTGCTAATGATGGTGTTAAGGTAATAAGAGAAAATACTACGCTAGTAAAATAAAGTAGAAGTGATTATAGAAAGTTAAGTGACTGATAACGAAACCCATGCTTACAGAGTCAATGAAGCTCATGAATATTTTTTTTTCTATAATATTACCTGAATGAGTTGGCATTTTTTAAACTAAACTTTAGTCGTTTTGACTCCTGACTCATTTGTATATTAACGGGTTAGTCTTCTTGACTCTAATCTAATTGACTTAGTATTTAATCTTCTCTTGACTTAATGTGGAATAATACTACTCTTCTTGACTCGTAATAGAAATACCATTAGTACCCGTGAGTCAATTCTTAAATACTTTTTGACTCACGACTAAAAGTTAAACAGACTCGTATCGTAATCGTCAAAACTAAACTAAAACCTTTTTCCAGCTAAACATCCAACGTCTAAAAGTGAATGGCAAAATGATAAACGCCCAGAACTTCTACAAAGCGAACGAAGACAAAGTGACGCTAGAACTATCTGCGGAGGAGAAACAATTCGTGGACAGTGTTAGGGAAGTTTGGAAGGCCATTCTGAGGATTGATATTGATGATGATACTGGTAAGTATTTTAGCCAACCATTATTTATGTGTTCTGTACAATATAACTTCATTCACGTACGGGCGCGCGTGGCTCGCTATTGTATGCAATTGATGACTTGATGATTGATCCTGACCGACAACCGATTAAGAAAAATAGTTTCGGATAAACTTAAATTATGGTTGAGAGTTGTAGTTGACGGCATAATGTGAAACCATTTTTTTCAAAGTTGTAAAATGTTTAATTTCTTGATTGTACACTATATAACATGCAAAGTGTTGTATCGGAATTTTTAACAGTTGAATCATTATGAATGTTATACATTTTATTAATGATTTTTAAAACTGAGTGAACGAATGATTAAAATTGCTGCAAGGTTGATGAGTGATTAATTGTTAGATAACTGGATTGAGTCAGTTTTTAATTTAAGCACAAAATTACTAGGTATTTATTTTCAGCCCGCATGGCTTCCCAATGCAAAAGAGAGAGGAAAAAGGCCTTCTTTTAAAATTGTATCGGTTAACTTTGTCCTATGAGCTCAAAAATTATTTCGCAGATTTCTTCGACTCCGGCGCAGGATCAATGGACGTCGTCCGATTAGTAGAAGAAGTAAAAGACATAGCAAGCATAGAGCTACAAAACGAAGATATCTATATGAATACCACCTTCCAAGAGTTTTATACGATAGCAATCCTGAAGTGGAGAGGGGGCACTGGTGATAAGGAAATTATTTATGAAGGTAGGTGGTTTAAGACTATAAATATTAGCTTCCGCCTGCGGCTTCACATCCGTTTTTCTGAGATAAAGAGTAGCTTATATGTTAATCCAGGTTTCGAATAGATCCAAAATAAATCATTTATAGTCCAGGCTCATAATCCTAGTTCCAACAACATAATTTTGAATCACCACAAAAAAATCACCTACAAACTATTTCTTTGCAGGAGTCGAAATGGACATCAACAAAATGAAGATCAAATTCCCCACACAACTGTTCATCGACGGTGAATTCGTTAACGCTGAGAATGGAAAGACATTAACTCTGGTGAACCCTAGCGACGAGACGGTTATATGCAAAGTGCAGAGCGCAAGTGTCAGCGATGTCGATAAGGTAATTTACTATTAGTATCTATTTATTTATTATATTATAATTTCGCTGAAGTAGCAGGCCGTCTCTCGCGATGAACCAACCGCCAACCGCTTGGGTAAACGTGTTTTTGAGTAGAGACCATGACTCTACAAACGTAAGGTTTTTATTTATTATAGTACTCTGGGTAATTTCTAAGAAATTAATAAATCCCAAAAATTTACGATCTCGACGGGATTCGAACCCGCACCTTCCCCTTCAGCGCAGGGTTGCTCTTTTTCCAACTAAAGATCACGTAGCTTAGTTGGAAAAAAAGCAACCCTGCGCTGAAGGGGAAGGTGCGGGTTCGAATCCCGTCGAGATCGTAAATTTTTGGGATTTATTAATTTCTACAAACGTAGTCAAGAACGCCCTGCGGCCAGGTGGGATGACCTACGAAACACAGACAGGAGACAGGCAGATGCTGGAAGCGGAAAGCTCAAAACAGTACACTATGGCAGTCATTATGGGAGGCTCGTGTCCAGCACTGGACTAGTAATCGGCTGATGATGATAACAATTACCTCACTCAACTGTTCATCGACGGTGAATTCATTAACGAAGAGAATGTAAAGATGTTAATGGTGAATTTTAAGTTCGTACCTGTCGTTGGTCCGTATTATGAAAGCTTTCTCAGTCACAGATATATACTTGAGTGACGTTTATTCCATAGAAAAACGTTACTCAAACATAGATCGATGACTGAGCAAGCTGCTATTATACGGGCCATACGCAGCAGTATTTGATCTTACAAAACATGGTGGGGCGTAGGTTCGAGTCCTGCCGACATCCAAAATTTTTGGGAACTTATTTAATTTCTTAGAGATTATCCAGAGTGTGAGGGTTTACGCACTATAATAACAAAAACCTTAAATAAAATAATAATAAAAATCATTTACTGTTCTCTTCACACATTAAGCTTACATTTAAAAACTAAAATAGTAGATATAACTATAAAAGCAACATTACGCGAGACTGGTGCCTGCGTTAGGTTTGTAAAAAACCTGTGTTACAGATCAATTTCACTAATATTATAAACGTGAAAGTTTAGATGGATGGATGGATAGATAGATGGATGGATGTTTGTTCCTTTATCACGCCAGAACGGCAAAACGGATCTGGATGAAATTTGACACAGCGATAGATTATAGTCTGGAATAGAACATAGGCTACTTTTTATCCCGGAATTCCCACGGGAACGGGAACTACGCGGGTGAAACCGCAAGGCGCTGCTAGTACATAATAATAACAATAGATTTGTGTCGGAATATTTACAAATCAACGAATTATGATATTTCTTGTATAAACCTTGCTGGAATGGAGTTATTTTTGAAGAAATCACGTATGCTTTTTTTACGATTGTGATTTGTTTGTTTTTCTAGGCGGTGAAAGCGGCAAAGAAAGCATTCGAGGAAGGAGAGTGGTCTAAGATCAGCGCAAGGGAAAGAGGGGCATTATTGTTCAAGTAAGTATTAAACAAGTATGTATTCGTCATTGTAATTACACGAAAATAAAAGAGGTAAATATAGATAGATAGATAGACAATTCTTTATTACATAAACCTAAACATACAGTACATTATTAAACTTAAGCTAAAGAAAGGCAATGAAATTGGCGGCCTTATCGCTTAAAGCTATTTCTTCCAGGCAACCAAGGAGTACGGAGAAAATCATAGGATGGCGGTACTTATCCTAAGCTAATAAATATAAGATAATAATAATAATACATATAAATAATAATAAATGTAAATATAAGATTGTTACAAATGGGAAGTACCCAAAGGTTACAACAAAACTCCAAGTGAGTTGCAAAAACTATCAATGAATAAATTCAAACAAATTGTCAAACATGTCCTTTGTAAAAAGGCTTACTACAAAATATCAGATTATCTAGACCATAAAAAATCTTGTGACGACTTTTGCTCCAACTCGAAAACTAACATTCTAACAAGGTAAAGGTTTCTTGTTCGCTTCTTTACAAGATTGAAGTGAACAAAAAATCGAAGTGATCACTTTTTTTCCTAGTTTTACATTATGTAATTAGTATTTTGTGACGTGTCCAAGTGTCCTGAAGGTCTAAAGGAAATAAAGCACTTTGATATTTGTTAAATTCTGAACCCTGAAAAAATAAGATAGATGGAACAAACTTTGTAAGCTTTGCAATAATAGCTTATAGATTAGATTAGATTCATTTATTGGTACAAAAAAATATACAGTAAAAATATACTTAAAGTACCACAACAAGAACTTCAAGAAGGAAGAACACCTTCCCTGGTAATAGGGATGATACAGTAACTAAAAATCACCAAATTTATGTAAACATAAAGTTAAGGCTTAAGTTAAGTGTGAACATAAACTTCATGATTTTAGCCAAGGGGTTGCGGTTACACTTAAGTTTAGCCGGCTCAAGATAGAAGAAACTAAACGAAGATAAATAGAAAATGCCTCGGCATTAAGCCCACCCTTTGTACCTTAGTGCAATAAAGTTTTCAATAAATAAGAAAGTAACATTAACCTCTCTTCGAAAATAAACCTAATTTGAGCCGGCTAATCTTAAGTTGATGTCCACACCCACCTTAAGCTGTAACATATTATATACTACTACTGAGCCATAGATTACAAAACACATACACAACACAATACAATACAATACACATTAAAATATGTAATGTAAAGGCACAGAATAACTATGGTAAAAGTCAGAATTTCTTCCCTCGACAATATTATGGTCATTCTGTACCAGCAGATGTTTATGCATCGTTGACGTCATAAGCCGCGTACCCACCTAGCGCACAGGCTCGCGCGGCAGCCTCGCGAGCCAAATGCCTCGGCTGGTGTGGACGTGCCTCGGGCGCTTTTGTTCACGTAAATTGAACAAAACTACTGAGGCTGCCTCGGGAGCCATCGCTCGCGATCTGGACACCGAGGCTGCCGCGCGAGCCTGTGCGCTAGGTGGGTACGCGGCTATTGACAGACGCCACTAGCATTCTAGGGTTTTAGAGAAATTAAACTTGCATTTTATAAGCTCAATTTTTCCTTCTGAATCCTTTTTTAAGCATAAATATGATTTAATTTGTTTTCAGTAGATGTCTCTTATTATAACATCCTAGATAGTTTCTCAAAGTCAGTCATCATCATATAAATACATCACATGCCTGTTGTATTTATATTATACAATATAGAGCCTTAAAACTAATGTGTGACAAATCCCATCCATTCATAAGTGATTTGTGTTTAGATTGGCCGATCTCATGGAGCAACACAAAGAGGAGCTCGCAACAATAGAATCCATCGACTCGGGAGCCGTCTACACGCTCGCTCTCAAAACTCACATAGGTAAACTATATCATAGACAAATGAAACTACACGTAAGCTATAGCTCGTCCAGATCAGTAATCGATTTTCATGGCTATAAAAATAATAATAATGCTGGACAATTCACACAGTATTATCTAGCCCCAAGCTAAGTAGAGCTTGTGTTATGGATACTATATAACTGATATACATAATACATAACATAGATAGATATTTTTATTATACATAGAAACGACCAGAACACCCGGAACAAATACCTGCAGATCGCACAAATATTTGTCCCAAGACGGGAATCGAACCCGCAACCTCCTGCGTCGCAGGCGGACCTTCGCCCACCGCACCACAGAGCACACAGCTATATGTAATGTTAAAGAACCGTATTTTATTTGTGAACCGTATCGTACCTAGTGCCAATAATAAATATAGTGCGCTTGTACAGTATTAAAAAAATTAAAATTTTCGTACAAATTTTGATGTCGAAAATTTCAAAGAGACCTACAAGGTCCAATGACGTATGAAATGAAAGCTATTGATTTGTACATTACAAAAAAGATTTTGAAATTTATCAAGGTTTCATAATTTTCGAAATATTTTGAAAAAAGTCGAATAAAATACCGTTTTCCGAGCTATAGCTCCGGTGCGAGCGACATAGATTATTTGCCCGCAACTTTCACCTTCTAAATCCATTCATTCTCCCCCAGGAATGTCAGTCGCTTAGGTTGCGAGTTCAAATCCCACTGACTCAACTTTTTGCACACAATTCTCTTCTTCTAACCATTACACTGTCTTGCAGGAATGTCAATAGAAACCTGGCGTTACTTCGCTGGCTGGTGCGACAAGATCCTAGGCTCCACCATCCCTATCAACCACGCCCGGCCCAACAGAAACCTGGCTATCACAAAGAAGGAGCCTATCGGAGTCTGCGCGTTGATAACTCCTTGGAACTATCCGTTGATGATGTTGTCATGGAAGATGGCGGCTTGCTTGGCGGCTGGCAATACTGTTGTTATGAAACCTGCAGCGGTAAGTGTATATGGCTGAATAAAAAAAAATGCGTATTGCGGTTATTTAGTGATGGTACTTACGAGTAGGGAGTAGGTTAAAAGTGTATAGAACCAAAGTTGAAGAAAAGGTTATCAGATTTAATTTTCATTACTATGAATGTATGTCACGTACGAGACGTAAGGGTTCCAACACAAACTAGGTTCGTAGGGGACTACGAACCTAGTTTGTGTTAATTATATAACATATATTATTATATATACCATAATTTGTGATTTGTACAGGTAACATAAACACTACACTATACTCTTAAATACATCTCAGATCTCAATAACTACATTTCTTTAAGCTCAAAAAATGTATATAGACAAGTCAGAAGTATATATATATATAAATTAACAAATTTTGTAAAATGGAATTCAATATTAAATAGTAAATAAAGTGTTATTGATTTTCTCTTAATTTTTTCATGTGTTGGCTTGTTGTAGGGTAATGTTTGTACCAAATTAGCATTAATATAGATAATAAATCAGTTAGTTTGCTTTTCTTACCTGTTTACTGATATATATAACCATGTACTATATGTGTGTTGCTATACATATAATTATAGACTTAGATACCTTGTAGTTCCGTTGCCTAAATCCGTCTAGTGAATACCTGGTGACCTGTAGTACAGGTTCTTCGAACCTACTCCAGGCACCAGTCTTCACAAAACAGGTTTTGCCAACACCTACCTATTATAGTACCTGATTAATCTTGTAACCATACTAGTGGACAAACCTTTTGTGAAGATAAATAAATAAACATATTATTATTTTTATTTACATCAGGCCCGGGGATCGCATTCATAAATACTAGTGTGGTTTGTCCCCAGGTGTGTCCACTAACAGCGCTGAAATTCGCCGAACTAGCAGCTAAAGCTGGCATCCCCGCTGGAGTCATCAACATCTTACCAGGTAGCGGTGCAGTCGCAGGACAGGCGTTAGCAGACCACCCGCTCGTCAGGAAACTGGGCTTCACTGGCAGCACTGAGATAGGTAAATAAACTATGATACCATACTTGGCTATAGGCCAATTTTAAAAGACCATTTAGTCAGGAAACCGGGCTTAACTAGCAGCACCAAAATAGTCACTTTTCTGGTCTGGGCTGTCGGTTCATCCATTAAGATCTTTGAATGATCCTTCATTGTGAGACAAATCTTAGGACTTAGTTACTTGAACATAGTTATTATACCTAGTACTATATAAACTCTATGGTGAACACGCTCTCTATGGCTAGTACTATACTAACTCTATGGTTCTTTCTAAATGGGACACCAAAAAGTCCGAGTCTTTATGCAAGAGGACGAATGTCTGGTACTGACTGAAGATAATTCTATTACGCACTAGTGTATAATATTATTATGCACGTGTGTGTTATAGTTCGGCGTATGGCGAAGTAATAAAGCTCACTTTACGAGCGAGAGTGTGTTAAAAATTGTATTACACACCTCTGTTTTTGTCGGAAATTTAAAATGAAAACCATTTGGAGACAAGAATCCAAATCCTTCCTTAGATCAAACCTACCGCTAATACGCTCGAAAATCTGGGATAACAACATTTTAGACTCGCATTGAGAGATTTCTGCAAAAACCATGAGTGTTACTTAAAATGAACCTATATTTATTACTAATAATTTATCAACAGGTCAAACCATAATGAAGTCATGTGCTGTATCAAACATGAAAAAAGTATCACTGGAACTCGGCGGAAAATCTCCGCTCGTCATATTCGAGGATTGTGACCTTGAGAAGGCTGTCAGAAACGTAAGTAATGGATAATTTTATGGTTTTAATATCGATTAAATTCAAAACAGTAGTGAATAGGTGCTAGGTTTCTTCCGGCAACATCAGTATTTTCCATCAGGTGAGACTGTGGTTAAATCTACGGTTAAACGGAAGTATATCTACTGGTTATAAAAAAAAAAAAACGATACTAAGATGTCTGCCCAGCAAAGGTTCAAATTCACTTGTGTGCATAATAAAGAAGCAACAGTTTCCTCGTGCCAATTTATAAATTTTGATTATTATTAAGTGACACATAATATTATCATTTATTTTTATTATTTATTTCATTTATAAGTTTCGATTTATACTTTTTATTAGAATCAGCCCGTGTCATTGTAAAATTACATAGGTACGAGTACATATTGCATGATCACAATAGCCCCTAAAGTGTATATAAATAAATATATTCTAAAATCAACCTTACCACCACAGGGAATGGGTTCAGTATTCTTCAACAAAGGCGAGAACTGCATAGCGGCCGGTCGTCTTTTCGTCGAGGAGACGATTCACGACGAATTCGTGAGACGAGTCGTCGAGGAGACGAAGAAAATAGCGATAGGCGACCCGCTGAATAGAGGCACGTCGCATGGACCTCAGAACCATAAGGCGCATATGGATAAACTTATTGAGGTTTGTTTACTAATCCATACTTTTATAAACTGCTTCATACAAAATGTATGTAACGTTTCAAATGCGTGCCCCGTCCGGGCCACGTACACGGTACGCCCCGGGCACAGCCCGCTATAATATAAATCATCCCTCGGAAATAGACCACGCAACTTTCTGCGTTGCACGCTCACTACGCCACGCGAGTCACTGTTTATGCTCTGAATAAGCTCGCGCGTAGAAGAAAACAAAATTGGGATCAATAATTAATCTTCAATTAACAAAATTGTTTGTGACACATACTATCATGCAGAATGCAGACTCTCACTATGAAAGTTTTAAATGCTGTTTGTTTCAAGCAAATCATCGTAATAAACTATTCGACCCAAAGATCGATGCCTATAAAACGAAAAGCTTGATTGTAGCTAAGATTTTCTTGTCCATTGTTTCTAACTTATTTTTGTATATCTCTCACAGTTCTGCGATCGAGGCGTAAAAGAAGGTGCTAAACTAGTTTTCGGCGGAAAGAGGGTC
Organism: Eupithecia exiguata; assembly: GCA_947086465.1. Classification (NCBI taxonomy): domain Eukaryota; kingdom Metazoa; phylum Arthropoda; class Insecta; order Lepidoptera; family Geometridae; genus Eupithecia; species Eupithecia exiguata. The sequence continues at coordinate 6,365,604 of OX352247.1, read as the reverse complement.
GACAGAAAAGGATATTTCTTCCAACCAACCATCTTTACTGATGTTACTGACGACATGTTCCTCGCTAAGGAGGAATCTTTCGGACCTATCATGATTATTAGCAAGTTTAGTAGCAAGTGAGTACACCGCGAACAATTATCTTATTTTCGTGAGACGTGCCTCTATAAATACTTATAGATAACGTTTTAAAAGCTCAAGGCGTGATAGTAAGTTTTCTTACAATCATCCACGGTGACTTCACAAATTCAAACAGCCAGGCGCCAGCTTTTAAAAATTTACCTTTAAAGGAATTTCAAAGATTCCATCTTATAACGACACGGCAAAACTGCTGTAAGGTATCTACGAGTATGTGCATATTGTGATAATGCGCTTAGTAAAATTATGGGTTCGTGCAGTGGAAATTCACGCATAATTTGAAAATCACTCAATTACTTCGACCCAAAATCTACGGGTAAGATTTTACAAAATTTGCAGGACACTTATCGATCATAGATGAAGTAACTTAGAACCGTATTATGAAAGCTTACACAGTCATCGATCTATGCTCGAGTTAAACTTGTTACTTAAGTACAGAAGTTTCTTATTGCAACTTATGACACTGATCGTCACTTTTTCTGCTTTGAGTAAGAACAGATATCAAACCCAAAATAGAAAAAGTACTATGTACAAAATCCTCCAATACCAAGCCAAACTCCAAACAAATAATAATGCTGGACAATTCACACAGCATTATCTAGCCCTAAGATAAACAGACCTTATGTTATGGATACTTGATAACTGATTTACATAATACAATACACAGATAGTTATGTATTATTATAGGTACATGGAAAACGACTAAATTAACTCTTCTATTCCCATCTAGAAACATCGACGATGTAATTCGCCGCGCGAACAACACAGAATACGGCCTCGCGAGCGGAGTGTTTACTCGAGACGTCTCCCGCGCTTTACTCTTTGCAGAGAAGATCGACGCGGGCACTGTGTTCGTTAACACGTACAACAAGACGGACGTGGCGGCGCCTTTTGGAGGGTTCAAGCAATCTGGATTCGGGAAGGATTTAGGTAGATATTAGAGCAATTTTTCATTAATTCTAGCCTATTATGATAGTAAGTAATAAGTTTGAAAAGACCTTGGTATATCTAAGAATAAAATATACATGGCCGCGCCTTTTGGAGGGTTCAAGCCTCTAGTAGTAATGCTTCATTGGTTCAATTGGGTTTGGTAAGGATCCAAGGACATTTAATGTATTTTTTCATTATTCCTAACCATATAAGATAGACGCAAGGATAGCTGTTGTGGCAGTGTGTCTCCCGACAACCGCAGGGGTAACCGAGTTTTTTAGTGGAGATTGTGACTCTAAAAACGTAGTGAGTGGACGCGCTTGGCCAGGTGGGATGCTGAGCTTCGGAAGACTGCAAGCAGATGCTGGATGCGGCAAGCTGAAAACGCTCTAGCGCTCACTATAGGAGGCCTATGTCCAGTTGTGGACCAGTATGGGCTGATGATAAGACGTCTCTCGAGCGTTACTCTTCGGCGAGAATCGACGCGGGCACTGTGTCCGTTAACACGTATAACATGAATGTCTTATGTGTGTTTATCTGTCCTTATGACCCTAAAGCATGGTGGAAACGGATGTCGTAGTCCTTTTTAAGAAATGAAATTATTAATATCCCAAAAAAAGCGTCGGGACTTGGACCCGCGACCTTCCTTCATTACGGGAATGCACAGTGCTTTTTCTCATTGACGTAATGTAGTTTTATTTACAACGACTAGTGAGAAAAGGTATCTTAATAATGCCGGACAATTCGCACAGCATTATCACGCCCCAAGCTAAACAGAAACTTGCTACTTCAGGGCCATAAGGTTTTTCCTAAAACTTTTAGGAAAAACCGCAATAAATCATATAAATAAATCGCAAAATAGTCCATAAGTTAATAAGAATAAGACTGAAATTTCCTAAATTCGTTCTTTTGTTACAGGTCAGGATGCGCTGAACGAATACCTCAAAACAAAATGCATTACTATTGAGTACTGATTTTTTAATGAACTAAGACATTTTTAGGTTTATTTTTTGTATATTTTTAATTAACGTATATAATGTATAAGTACATAACAATTATCTTATAAAATATTTGTAAATAATGATCTGTTTAGTTTTAAGAAATGACCAAAACTATAGTTAAAGAATTTATATAACTGTAAAATAAAATATTTTATTTTAATCATTTAGTTGTCTTATTAAACGAGTAAATATCAATTATACCTAGCTACAATGTGGTCAATGAAACACGCTTCTTTTTTAGGGTTCCGTACCCAAAGGGTGAAAACGAAACCCTATTACTAAGCCTCCGCTGTCTCTCCGTCTGTCCGTCCGTCGTCAGTGGGCTGTACCTAACGAAACTACCGTAAAAGTTGAAATTTTCACAGAATATACAGGGTAATTGGTAAATTAGTGACAATACGTGAACTGCAGGTCCTGCCTATCATCACAAAATTTGTGATGATGGGCAGGACCTGACGTAACGTATTTAATACGTTCGTGAAGGCGCCAAGTCTAAATTCTAAAAAAAAATATAAGTCACCTCTGATACTAAATGAAAAAAACATCTTTGTCTGGAACCCAACGAGTTACTTAAGATCGATGTTTCACTCATATCTTCTGTTAATTCAGGGCAGAGCGGTTTTTAAGTTGAGTTTCAAATAAAACCTCTAACGAACGATTATTAAATTGCGGGGGGTACCCATTACCAATACCAAAATTATACCATAAGACTAGTCTTATTTTATCAAGATAAAACAATGTATAAGTAACAGCAATGTTTATTTAGAAATCAAACCGACCACAGTACTAACAAACAATAACAGAAAATTTCAAATGACAAAAAAATTCGGAGACATTTTCCGAAGGATCCACAATCTAGCTATAACAAAACAATTTACTCCACTCCTTGTTTTTGTCTATTTTGGGTCTTTGGTTCCATTTCTCGTAAATTTCAGGCCTGAAAATAAATTTAAAGTGTTAGTTAATTCAAATTCCGAAGTGGGCCATAATTTTGACTGATATTTCAAACCCTTGGCATCGTTCTGAATATTCGTTTTGTTCACATCGATTGCACATTACAAGTCTTCAAATCTGTAGTCTACATTTATGTCGTTAGTAAGTTTTAGCGAATGATCCGATAGCGTGACCGTCACCTTCCGTGCCATCGGATTATGACAGAGAGCAAGAGCAAGCAAGGATGCAAAATAGCAAAAGGGCAATCAATAATTTGATTATTTTAAAAAAACGGCCTCGAATTACTTATTTATATTTTTAAGTTTTGTTTTTTCCAAATCGGTCCATAAAATTGATGGAGAAATCTAAGAATAGGTATAGGTACACCTACATTTAAAGAAAACAGCCGAACATAAAATATCTTCCTCTTTTTCGTTCGTTAAAAAGATCTTCATCGGCACCCATGGTACGTCCACTTCCGAACATGCCTCAAACAAGGGGGTTTTTGCATTATCACCACACTGCATCCGGATTTGTGCAAACGGTGCAAAGGTAAATGTGCTCTAAATAAATACTTAGAAGGAAGCTGCTGCTGCTCATCGGGTAGATTCCCTTAGTTGACTCTTGATACATCTACGGGCTGAGTCGGATGGTCGATTCTTTCGCTACGGCCGAATGATCATATAAAATAAGATGAACCAATATAACCTAATTCCTTCAAATTCGTCGGTGGTCCGCGGCTGCCCGGCTAGCTCCGAGTTGGATTGATCAACGATGTTCAATTTAGCTGGACGGAGACAGTCCAGGTAGTCTGGCTCATTGGAACTGCAAGAACGTTACAATATTTACGATCGCTACAATCGTTCTGTAATCTAGTCCTTACGAACGTAACCCTATTTATTAATATAATCTTTTGGACATAAGTTATCCGAAATAATAGTACATTATTGTAGAGGCAGCGAAATAGGCAATTGCAGGTCAAGTACGAGTTTCAATGATACGAGACAGGCAATTGCCATTTCGGCCGAGGCATATATAGTGCTTTTCTTAAAAAAATGCAAGGAAATAAAAAAGGGCCTTTTATATATTAAATTTAATTTTATTAACAAAATAACAACGAACTCCGCTTTACCGCCAATTTTTGATTTTTATTTTACAGTTTGTGCCAAAAGGTAAACGCATCTGTGGCTATACAGCCACGTGTACGATAGATGAAAGAGTTCTAAATTCAAACAGCACACCGTTTCATACTTTGCCGGCGCGCTCTTCGTTTCAAATTCAAAGAACGCGCCGGGAAGTGATTTTGGTTTTTTCAGTCTACGTAATAAGATACTTCGCGTGTTCTTTAGGTATTCAAAAGTAGGTAAGTAATGACAATATTTCCGCGCATGTTTAAGAAAAATAATATATTCTTTAATTCATAACAATCTTACTTTTCCTCTCGACCCAAGTTTGGTATCACAGAATTTCTCGAAGTGTGAATTAGTGGACTATTAACATTCTGTAAAGAAAAAGAAGGAATTTTAGTTGGATTAGGTAGACGGTACCTAACTACCTATAGGTACTTACTTCATTTTCAATATACCTACAATGTTTGTTAACAACTAGCTTGGCGTGGTGGCGAAGGTCGAGCCGCCTGTGCCAGCGCAACGATCGATGGAGAAGCTACGCACGTGTCTTGCTTCGCTTTGCAAGAAAATGAATGAGATAACGTCCACTGCAACCCACGAACGAATACGAGATTGCCAATCAAACGAACCCGCGTGGCCGTGCGCAGCGGTGGGACAGCGGCTTTAAGTATGGGCGTAATGTTTACAAACATTTTATATTCAGATTGGCCAGAGTATAGTATGCTACAAGAGGTCCATATAATAAAACCGGCCGAGTGCGAGTCAGACTCGCGCACGAAGGGTTCCGTACCATTATCTATAAAAACGGCAAAAAAATCACGTTTGTTGTGTGGGAGCCCCCTAAAATACCTATTTATTTTATTCTGTTCTTAGTATTTGTTGTTAAAGCGGCAACAGAAATACATCTGTGAAAATTTCAACTGTCCAACTATCACGGTTCATGAGATACAGCCAGACGGACAGCGAAGTCTTAGTAATAGGCTCCCGTTTTTACCCTTTGGGTACGGAACCCTAAAAATGGGTTGCTTTCTCAGCCTACCTAATGGGTTCAAAGAAGTATAATTATACATAACAACAAAGTGATTACAGTAAAATTCTTAAACGTACCGTGTAGACTAGATGAAGGTATTTGCAATGATGAGAAAGCTTTGGCATTTTTAATTAGGTAGGTAGGTACTTAAATTGCAAATAATTTGGAATTCAAAAACCGTAAAATTTTTATGAATATTGAATGTGTTCTATGTCAAGATGCGAACCATAGACACAAAGAGTATACCATCATTGTATACTCTTGGAGTATACAATAACCCAATGAAAAAAATATCCCCTTCGGTATAGACTAACATGCTCAAAATCGTGACTAAACTGTTTTGTGACATAGGTACCTTTTTGTTTACTCATGTGAGTTATATTTATTGTAGAGTTTACATGAAACTATGTCCATTTCATGTAAACTCTGCTTTACAATAAATGTATAGATTTAAATCTTTGATAAATGTACTGCTCAAGTTGAGCAGTGATTCCGGCAAGGGGCAAAAATACATAGGTATATTATATGCGATTATTTATTAGTGAAACGTCTTGAATGAAGATAACACCGGACGCAGCCGGCCTTAAATATAATTTGTTAAAAAAAACTCGATTTGTTAACATAATATTAAAGATTTATTTATCTTATCGGGTATTTTATAGCGTACCTTTTGTTTTGTTTTCCCCAACGTTGCAACCGCGTTACAGCGATCGTGGTCACGGGGCGACTGGATGTACTTGGACTACCCTCAATTCGTCTTCCAAAACAGGAATCATCGCAAGATGAATTAGCTGGGGGCATAGAGTTATTATAGTACCATATAATAACTCTATGGCTGGGCTGGGGGCCTTATTATACGATGGTGGACGATTTCATTCGTCCAAGGTTTCGTTTATTGCTGGCATGACGCATGACAGATAAACAATTTAAGTCAATGTCAGTCTGACGTCAATAACACAGACGTATGTCAAAAACATATGTTTTCAAAACGCAAAAATAAGTATTTTCCAAGTGGAAATTCTATCTAGATTCTAACAATGGGCAAGGGTAAAACCGCATTCCGTGATATAGGCCCTTTCCTCCAGGCTGTTAGAAACGTGTTACTTGGTGTAAGTATTTAATTTCGGATTTCGTAAACATTATGTAACCTAAACCGACCGTTTTCCATGATTATTTTGTTTATTTGTAGAGGAAGCATACAAATGCCCTACGGTTTGAGCCGTTAGTATCTGCTAGAACCCAGCCCCCGCCACAAATTCCCGATGGAGTTGCGCACAAGTAAGAAAAAATGCCAGTTTTTTTACAGTGAACATAAACAATCCTTAGCGTTTAACAGGTCCTTGTACCCATTCAATGCCCAGCCTCGCTTCGTGCTGCTGCATCTGTACCTAACGGACACTGAAAGCATTATATAAAATAAATCATTCATTCAACATTCAGTTGAACATTTTCGATCTAGAATTTAGATCGAAACAATCCATCTTAGGTTTATAGGAGCCAATGCTTTAACAACTTTGTTTTTCTTGTAGACATGCTCACAACTACTACTATACTAGAGATGGCCGTAGGGAAGTAGCGCCTCCAGTTGATGTTAGTAAGAAACTACTGGCAACAGAATCCGCAGATGGGTATGTTACAATTACTTCTGCTAATTTTATTGTGCTAAAGATGAAAGCTACACTAGTCTCACATGTATTTGTGTATAATACCTATCTCCTAGCCCTACATTGCTGTACAGCAAGTGCATTGCGAGCACTGTGTAAACATGGTTTGATTGATTGCTGCAGTGACCTACAAGCATAATAGCACTTCCCTCAGTAGATAAAAATTTGGAACATTTACTAATAATTCTAAGTTTATTAATAAGTTAAATTAATTTAATAATCATTAATTGCTTTGTTCCAGAGCCCCTAAACAAGCTGCCATTGTAACACCAACACCAGGCAAAATGTTCCCTTGGGACAAGCACTACGAATAATTTGGTTTGAACAAATGAAAGAAAATGTTGGATTAACAACTTATTTAGTTTATCAAGTGATAAAAAGCTAGTAAAATTTAATTGCTATTAAGTTAATAAATTGTTTTAGAATATGCAAGACTTTAATCTAAAGAAGCACTAAAACACATTACTGACTGAAACAGCAATTTGAACCAATAAAATAAAAATATATCGTATATATCTTAGAGATACAGAGTGCGGGTTAGCACTATAACAAAAAACCTTAAATATATCGTGTTAAATTTTTATTCAAAACGAATGAGACAAAATAAAAACAATAACATTAAAAACATAAAACTTAAAGCAGATCGCTTAGGTTCTAGCTACTTCTTTTTTACTATGCAAATGTTTATAATAGGACTATGAGATTTCATTCAAGTTTCTAGTATAAAAAATACTAGACTTTCTCTTGACTTGCATTCAAAGTTCAAAATCAAAATAGGACACTATTGATTAAAAAGCATAAGACTACATAATGTAAGGTAAATTACTTCTAGGTTAACAGCATATCAATAGAAGATCATACAGGATAACACTACCTACAACCATTAATTATGATTATTAATTATTACACATAAATATGATAATTGCCAATCAATTATTAATCCAATATTCTTACAATACATAATATTAATTATAATAGCCAATAAAAAATTTAAGATTAATTTATGAGATTATCTTAATATTTTTGCGTCACTACTGAAGTCCATAATAATTTTGATGTACACTAGATTCCACTTTTTTTTTTTAAAGAGCCAAGGCCAATCATGAGTTACTGCTGATGCAATAGCGGTCTTCAATTTTGGTCGCTGTATCACGAAAATTGATTGAAGATGCTTACGGGAGCTTACAGGTATCAATCATTGCAATGGCACAAAAACGAATCTATATTTTGAGAGCCTACGTCTTGGAGACACTTCCGATTGGTATTGATATGGATCAGTTGATCCTCTAGATTGCTTGCAACAGTCTGCAGTTAGCTCAACTGTTTCAATTGTGAATAGTGGTTCTAAATTGTTTATAATCTTAAAAAAATTAGTTTATTGACACCACACCATCTTGATTGTCTGTATAAAGGCCGATTTGCTACCGCATCACTGTACCGCCGCAAAAAATTGTGGTCGACTATGGCCCTTGGCTGACTTTCCAATTCAATCGCTGGAGTCAGAGATACCCTGCATCCTCAGTTTCATCACAGCCATATTCCCGAAACTGAAACTTCTATGAGGCCTTCGCGACCCGAGAAGCCTGTGTCATTTCTCTCCATCAACTTGATTCCTGAACTGCATTGCATCATCGAAAGCCTTCTTCACTGCTTTTCTATCCGCTGGCTTTCTGCTCTCTTTCAGTTTTCCTTGGTCGACCGACTTTTCTATGCCCAAAAGTTCTAGTTTGTTTGGTGGGAGCCATTGCCATGTGCGTTTTACGTCGAAGAATAGTACCAGGTATAGTATTGGTTCGTGCGAGTGGTTCTTTTTGAGGTTTAACACGTCTTGTGGTGGCACGGGAAGCGGCATTCCGTTGTAGACGTAGCCTTTTGGCATCTTCGGGTCGATTATCAGTGCTGGGTACCACGGGTAGCCTCTGTAAAGAATGATAATTATTTAGAATGATAATATAGATTTTCTAAGGTGTCATGTTAAGAGTAGGTCAGGGAAAACTCGCAGTAGAATAGCTAGCGAAAAATGCATAGGATTTCCAGACCAATTGTGCTTTTAATGTTTTGAAGATCAGCTATTGGAAGAAATCGTTGCTAAGCGATAAGGCCGCCCATTGTACTATTATGTTTAATGTTTATATCTGTTTCTTTTTGCTTTATTTGGTGGTGTACAATAAAGAATTTTGTATTGTATTGTATATTTTTAGGGTTCCATACCTCAAAAGGAAAACAAACTACTCGGGTCCGTTACCTCTTGGACCCGTGTTAGAAATAAAATTTCTAAGTTCACGCGATCAAAAGTTACAGCCGTTTATGACCAATTTTTTTGAAATTTCCTCGTGAATCGCATGCACACAAAACCTATAGGGTATTTCCAGTTGACCTAGCATTATAAAATTTAGCAAGAAGCAAGGTCTTAAAATTTGTTTTTTATTCACAAAAAACAATATGGAGTAATATGCCATGGACCAAAAACCATAGGGCACCTACTTCCCGTTGACCTAGAATCATGATATTTGGCACGAAACAAGGTCTTATAATTATACGGAAACCTCGGAGCGCGAGTCCGACTTGCTCTTATCGTTTTATTTTTTATAATGGTAACACATGAAACAAGCGATCACACCATGTTCCACCTGCTCGAATATTAATCAGTTTAATGCGAAACTCATCTTAACAGCCTGCTGGATTCCACTGCTCACTGCTGGGCAAAGGCAAATAGGTACAAATAGCAAAACACTGAACATTTATTTTTTTACTGTGTGGTGTGTAACTCACCTGCACTTTGCCCAGACTAGCTGGAGCGGCTCGAGCTCAATCTCGTGATGTTTCACTGGAGTTTTAGAGGTCGAGGACCGCGTCCCGCGACCCTGCAAGAGCGAATTTAATACAGCTTTCTAATCTACTTTAATAGTAATGGCTACAGAACTAAAAAAAATGTATCTATCAAACGAACAGTAATTTAGCGCCTGTGGTCGTATTCAATAGAACATAATATTTAAGATACCTCCTTACCTTACTGTTAACAACTTTACCTTAGTTGTGTAGTTTATGTGACTTTTGAAATACTCATTGAAAGTTAAACTTCCGACTGAACTTGAACCGACCCACTCTTTAAAGGCTTTAAAGCCAGTAACGGCTAAACAATTATCGTCAGAATCGAAACTTTTAATGAACATTTTCATCTTACCTTTGGGATCAAGTTAAGGCTGTATGTTGATGGTCAATCAGCGACATGGCAAATATTTATTATTCACATGACCTGAGAAAATCTTGCCTAGGAAAACGGAAATCTAAGTCTCTGATATGTTTTCGTGCAAAACCAACTCGGAAACTTCGGCTTTCGTTTTCCTGGGCCTGTACTAGCAAAAAAGAAAATTCCAGATTCGTTTACGTGCCAAACTAACTCCGCTGTACTTTAGCGGCTGTCCCACTGCCGTGCACAGCGCGCACATTGGTTGGTCGCACCTTTATATCACTTGCATAAGATGCGATTGCGTTTGTACGAAAACGAATCAGAAACTTCAATTTTCGTTTTTAATAGTACTGGCCTTGACTGAGCATTTTGTAGGTATAGAAAGTACCTTTACAGGGGTGGTAGGCTCGTCCAGATCGTGTCCCCTCCGCGACCGTCGGCGCGGCTCGCCGCCGCTGCCGCCTTGTGAATCCATGGTATCGTTGTCGTTGTAACTTGATCTATCAACAAAATAATTTTGCATTGATTTCATTGGGACAGTGTGAAAGTTGGACAGCAACCAGGGTAGAACCTCCTGCGAATTTGCGGTTTCGATTTCCGCCTCGCGACAAATGTTTGTACGATCTGCAAATATTCACTTCAAGATGTCGTGGATGTTATCGCAAAATTTTACATGTCTATGCTTACAAGCACAAATAAGAAGAAATAAACATTGTTTTTATAGTGCGTAAGCCTTCGCACTCTGGGTAATCTCGTACTGAGGGTGGGGCGCGGGTTCAAGTCCCGCCGAAATCGAAATTTTTTGGGAACTTATTTAATTGTTTTGATTTCACCTTGAAACTACTACGCACTTTTCGAAACCTCACCTCTTTTATATTAGTTCACTCCTGCCCCTTCATCTTTTAAGCAACTTACCCATCTGAAGAGCTCATGGAGCAAGAATGGTCCGTCTCATTGTCATCATAGTGGGTGCATGAAGAACAGGACTGAGAGAAAACTGAACTGTTGCTTGATGACCTGTAAACATTTATACAGTTAAGTTATTATCTTACAGATTAGATGGTTATAATATTGTTGATACGTCACGGCTACTTTACATTCAGCAACATAAATAATAAGAATACATCGGACGGTAAAATCTTCCGAAGTTGGAGACTTTTAATAATTTTTTCTTCCATGAATTATTGTGTTTTAAGGGATTTTATATCACTATACTCCGATTCAAAAACCTGGATATTTTTGTATACAAAGAAATTACAAAACCCAAGAAATATTGGTAGAAAATATTTAACGGCATTGGTATCTTTGAAGCAAACCACAGAAGCAATTTTTGTTTTTGAAAGTTATCATTCGTCATTTAATTGACCTCTCGTTCGTTTTCGAATTCATATTTAAATATTTTGACAACCTGCGTGACAACCTTGCTGTTGCCTTATTCTTTACGTTATTGTTAAGTTTTCATTCATAAATGTCTTTGTTGACATAAAAGATCTTGGATTCTAAATTGGAGTCTAAATACGACTAAAAGAATCGCAAAACAACGTTTTGATAGCAGATGGTAAAGTTACACAAAAAAAAAACATAAAATTTAATTCATTTCTAAAATTCATCGTAACAATTACAGAAACCAAATAAATACACTCATTCGCGATTGATAAATATAACATAGACAGAAACAATGAATCCATGCATAACATACGAAATAAATACTATAAATATGCAAGGGTGGGGTATATTGTACCCACGTGAATGCCGGCCTATTGCAGCGTGAGTCCCAGGAAGACATGTGTGATGTAAATGCATAACATACTTTGTACATAAATTTAAATAATAATTTTGATAGATACACAGGTTAAATATTGAGCAGTCATAAAAAATTTAGTGTATTATAGTGTCAATTCACATGTCGCTCAAACTAAACTAATTTGATAGCACTAAAAATCTTGCCGTCCCTTTCATAAGTATCGAATAAAAAAGGATGGCATCATTTTTAGAGCAGTCAAATTAGTTTAGCTTTGGCGATAGCTGAATTGACACCAATGGCTAGATTTTAGATCTAAAAAAACCAAATTTTTATTTCAATATTTTCAATAAGATTAACATTCTATTGAAATCCAATAGGGCGACTGAAAGGCGGCAATTTACAACCGCCATTTACAAAATGGCATCGTGTTTTTTATTTACAAGAAGTAAACGATCTAATGTTCGTTGAAGACCGATATTTTACCTGGATAGAGCCAGATCGCTATCAGAGCCAACTTCCCCGGGCGGGCCTCGGTATTGAAGGAACGAGGCTGGCACTGGTGTTGATACCGGCTTACCATCACTCGCAGCCCTGTAAACAAAATATACATCAAAATTGATTCATCCTTTTGAGAGCTCCAACCTGACACTTACAAACACGTAAATCTTCAAGTCAAGTGGACTAACCTATGTAAGTCCGCTTGACTTAAAGATTTACCAAGTGGTTCATCATCATCATCAGCCTATGATGATAATGTCTTGGCAGGCGGATGAGTGATCGTAGTAGAGTTGTTAAAATACCTACACAGAAGAAAGTTGTCCTTTTTCTGGTAAATTGGATGTTGTAAGGATCAACTCCCTTAGTTGGTTCTACATCCATTGGCTCAGTTTGAGGGGTCTATCTTTACGTCGTCGTGACCGCCACCGCCAACTCCATACGTGTATTCTCACCTAAACAGGTCAGGTGACGATTTATCTTTCTGCTTCCTTGGTCGACCGCGACCTTTCTTCTTCGGGGATGGTTCAAGCGAAGAGAGGCCGAGGCTCGCTGATAGTGTTGGTAACGTTGCTGGAAAATGAACTCTATTTTAGTAGGTATGTACATCCATAGTTATATTATAAATTGCAATATAACTGTCTCTCTGTCACTTTTTCACGCTTGGCTGAACGAATCTCAATGAAATTTAACAGCCGCTGGTAGAAGAAAGTACTTCCATATAGTACAAACTGATGTGGTACAATCGAATCAAATCCACACTGATATTATAAATTCGTAAGTAACTCTGTCTGTTACCATTTTACGCCTAAGCGGCTGGACGGATCTTAATGAAATTTGGCAGGTAGATAAATGGTATCCTGGGGATAGACATAGGCAACTTGAAAAGCGCGTGCGAAGCCGCAAGCAACAGCTAGTATTGTTATAAAATAAGTCGTAGCTAACCCTATGACTTTTATGAATGCGAAAGTAATTTTGTCTGTTCGATTTGAACCTTTTGGGCTTGAAGCTGCACTGATTAAAATAAATTTTTGCAAGGATATATTAATTTGTATCTACGAGGAACATATTATTGTTAACTTTTTATCCAGGTTGAGTAACTGCTCAAAATAATGAGGCCAAAACTTTTACTTTATATATTGTTTGTTTTTTCGTTTTTTTTTTTATAATTACCTGCTAATTATGAAAAAACATGAGTTCTTCAAGTGATGAAGATATAAGCTGCACTCCCGATTCAATGAAAAATGTTTTATTCTTGTAATGCCGGTTTTTTTCTACTTACCTCACAATCGAGATGTAAAGGAGAGTAGTTAGCTCGGGTGTAAGCACCAATTGCACCCTCGAACTATAGGCGCCCTCGCTGCGCTCGTGCGCCTAAATATCTCGGGCTGCAATTGATGCCTTACAGCCCTTGGCTACTAATCTACTATTGAAAAGAACACTCAATACTTTTTCTATAATAACCCTAGTGTTAAAAGTCTGTTCACACATTTTACGCAGTCGTTTTAGTAATATCATTGTGCAATTCATCCTGGCGCGCGGGTAGCGTAACTATGTCAGGTGAGACAGCATACATATAGGCCTCGCTTACGCACGAGTTCGCGCCGTTAACCCAATAACCGGAAATCACGTTCATGCCATAGAAAAAAGTTACTCAAGCATAGATCGATAGCTTTAGTCCTTACCATCTGAACCGAAGCTCTTCGAAGTCGGATTGCCGGTAGATGGCACTAGTAGAGTCGGCTTTCTTAGACCACCCAGTAGTCCTAATCCTGAAACTATAATAATTATTGTATTTCATAAAACTGAACCATCCCCTGGTGAGTTTCCTAAGGGAACAGGGCTCGGCTAGGCGGTGATCTCGTCATGCCACATAATAGGTTGACTACATTAAAAATAAATTCCAAATTATTTTCATCCTAGTCAGTGAAACTGTAACAAAGCGTAATCAGACGATTTTTATTAAAAATATGCCTTTTTAGTGGAAAAAAAACGGGTTTGAATAAAGATAATATATAGGGTATTTATTTATTGAATCGCCCGTGAAGTTTAACCTTTTTTTTTCTTTTCGTTAAAAAATTCGCGAGTCTTTGGTCTTTTTTATTGGACTGAGTTTACGCCTTGCTTTTTATTACTATTTTTATATCACTTCCAGTTGTTCTGCCTGATGGGAATTGGTTAACAATTATTACCTGAAGGAGAGTCATTCTTGGCTGGTGATTTCTCCGGGGTCAGCAGTTTGTGGGTACGTTCAACGGTCTTCGTGAATGAAACCGGTGTCTCGGAGCCAGATGTGGGGGTGTCTGTCGAAACAACGGACTTATGCACTTACAGCTTTTGCTCAAATATTAAATAAAGATTGATTAAACATCTTGTATTTTTGTGTTGAAGTACAATTTCTTTGCGACTTTTAATTTTTTCTGCCTTCCACCATCAATAAAACTAGCGGAAAAGTAATTTGCCGCAAATTGTAAATCAGTTTCTACGAACTCATGATAAAACCAACTTCGATTTACTGGTATTTTGGGAGCATTTGGGAAAATGTTGATTTTTAGGTTTCTCTTATTTTACTAATGCTGCCCAAACACACTGCTTCGGCAAATTACTTTTCAGCTAGTTTTGTTGCGTGTGGAACACAGACAAAATTAAAAACCACAAAAAAAAAATATCTCGTGCCAACCCGGTTCGAACCACCCTAACCAGTCTATTTGTTTGTTAGTTATTTGAACTATAATAATAATAATATAATTTCTTTATTGAGACAACTTAGTCTATTTCTTATATTATTCTATATTCTATAGAATCTAATTGACACTTTTCAAAATTGGGTGCCTTAATGTACTCACCATTGTCAGCTTTCCTCAGTTCGACCTGCCTCGGGCGACCACGCCCCCGCGTCCGCCCCCCGCGCCTGCCCCTGCTGCGACCACGGCCGCGCCACCAGCCAGACCCCTGCACAAACATTTACTCATCAACACACTCTTCTCAATCGTGCCAGTTTAAGAAAGAGTTCGTTGAAAGAAAGAAAAATTTAATGATTCACATCACAAGAAAAAAACAGAAAAATTGCGACCAATGTGGCGCGGTGGACGAAGGTCCGCCTGCGACGCAGGAGGTTGCGAGTTCGATTCCCGCCTTGGGACAAATGAGTGTACGATCTGCAGACATTTTTTCAAGGTGTGAGCCTTATAGCATAAACGACCATTGGATTGGCAACAGAAAAATTGCGACAACTAGTTTATAACTAAACAGACTGACTAGCTTGAAGCACTTACAAGTTAATTTGAAAATGAACATAAAGGTAACATACCTTGCTTGCTGGATGTGGCTCCAGCGACGGTGAATTATCTCGCTGTAAAAACAAATTAATAAACCATAACATCATTAAATTAAGTTATAGTCACTCTCCAAGCGTTTCTTAAAAAAGTATCACATTTATAACATATGCATGAATGCAAGTAAAGATAGATGGATATTTGTTACTTTTTCACGTCTAAACTACTGAACGGATCGGGTTGAAATTTTACATAGATGTAGCTCAAAACCTGGAATCAAACATAGGCTACTTTTATCCCTTTTATCCCATACAACAGTTCCCATTAAATAGAAACAACCGATAAACGTTTCGGAAGAAAGTAGTAGTGTAAAATTTGGTAAATTATTTTCTTCGAACAATGCTGTGTTAAAGAAATATAAACGTACTTAATAAGAACTTAAGTAACCCGCTCATGTTAATGATTACGTTTTATTCGTACAGTTCGTATTGGAAGAACAGCAACGTTTTCATCCCTGATATCAACTAGGTCGTACAAACCTATTATTAAACAGGTTCATGCGTTACTTTACTTTAAAAACATTAATTTTTAATTAGCAAATAAAATATTTAGTAACATTTACGCAAGGTTGCTAAAAAAATGATTTCGTGTTGAATTTAACAAAATAATTAATCAATGAAAAGAATTTAGCTTAAGTTCATGAACTGTTAGAATTTAGTTATGAAAAGATTCTCCAAGATTTTACTTCAGCTTACAAAGTTACATTTAGCATTATTACTTAGAGTCATTCGGGGTAAAGTGACGCACTTTTGTCTTCTTCCGTTAATAACACTTAAACTGCCACGACATTAGGAACACAGTTATGCGTTTCATATAGCAAATTTATTATACGTCTAAAGTGCATAAAGTTTTTGGCGATTACCTAAACAGTTTTTTCATATTTAAAGAAAACTGTGGATTGGTCGGACTGCGTACCTTTGACCCTAAATTTGGGTAAAAGTACGCAGTCGTTTGGGTAAAAGTTCGCATGTAGGGTTAAATTGTACAACTGGGAATAATTTAAGAAAATTAACAAATTTTACATAATTTGTGGACTAAATTATAGAATCTTTATATAAATCAAACTTAAACTATTTCCTTTAGTTAACGACCTTAAGATATAGACGGGGGTAATAGTTCGCACTTCGCGGTTCGTAGTAGTACAATTACGAACCGCGAAGTGCGAACTATTACCCCCGTCATTTTACCCCGTTCAGCCGATAATTGAAATAATCCTCACTTAGTTAAGAAACAATTTAGCGTAGGTTAAAATATTACTGACTAAAAGAATGTCCAAAAACGACATTAAATCGATTAAAGCTTCTTACTTCATAACAGAAACAACACACTTTTCTTTCACTTCACAAAACATCAAATTAAACGTTAATTTGATTGTTTGCTTTGTAACTCACAGAACACGCCGTGCATCCCTCAACTGACGTTGACACAAAATGGTGGCTTGACCTCATACACTTTCGCCGAACAAGCTTCTCCGCTCACTCCCCCGTAGTCCGAGAAAGTGGCAGTGCGTACTTTTACCCAATGCGTCCTTTTACCCCGAATGACTCTAGGTATCTGGTGGTATCTCGCTGTGCCCTTGCCGGGTTTATATTTGAGACTAATTATATGTAATAATCTGTAGGGTGCGTAGTGTCAAAAAGTCAAAAGTCAATAACTTTATTTCTTTAGGTTTACAAAAAAGGACTTAGACGCGTATTATAAAAGCTTGCTCAGTTATAGATCTATGCTTGAGTGACGTTTATGCCATAGAAAAGCGTTACTCAAGCATCGATTGATAACTGAGCGAGCTTTCATAATACGGGCCTTAGACAAGTCAAATTTTGTACATAAATAACAAGTTTGTGTTTGTGCCCCTCACAATCCTATAAGTTGTTGGTCTTTGGAAGTTGGAAGTGTTTGTAAGTTTTCACGGTTTAATCGTACTAAAAGTAATCTAGTGGTCGCGAGTGTACGCCGTGACGTGTTGCCCAAAGGATAGTTGTTTGCGACTGAATGTAATTAGCCTGAGAAACACGTCATAACGTAAACTGCTGACCCGCGGGAACATGTGACACTGTATGGTATGCAAACCGTACATAACCCTTAAATACAATATAGTCGCAATAAAGAAACTTGAAGGTTTTGCGCGGAATCATTACTAAATATTTTACATTCTAATATTTATAGTAGGTTAGGTTTGTAGTTATCCCGTTCACATTCACGATTAATTCGTGAAACTACGATAGTTTTAATATTAAACGTAATCTTCTAATGGTCCAGCTGTTCTGTTTACATACCGTGTTGTCATCATCAGTGTCAATTCTTCGCGAAGTGGTCGAAAGTCGCCTCTCGCTGCGAACGCTACGGGCTAGCGACGCTCTGTGCTCGCTGTTGTCTGAAGCTAACAAAAAACAAACGATTTCGTCACTAACCTTTCGTTGAGGCGCACATTTTCGATAACTTCTGGTCGTGGGGGTGAACAAAATTAAATATTTAATGACATGACTGGCGTGTCAAGCGCCATTGAAGTTGATGGCGCGTCTATTGTGCCATTCTACTGTTTTTTTTCACTAATTTGGACAAAACTAATTGGGAAAAAAGTTGATGACACGCCACGCCTGTCGTGCCATCCGCGATTCACATATTTTTTTTGTATAAAACGTCGAGACTGCTAGTTTGTTTTATTCACACTATATCCAGAGGCGAAGGATACAAGCTTGATCTACATGTAAAACAAGTTTCGTTCTAAGTAGATCGCACACATTCAACGATAATGCCACAGTTTTTGGTGTCAGGGCGGGCGTATCTAACGATTTAAATCTTTGGTTTCATATGTACGAAAGTATAAATTTACCGCCATGTCACTTAATAAGCTAAATGAATATTCTATTTATTACCTGCAGTCCTATCACTATCAAAACTCTCAGCTCGGTCACGTTCTCTTGTGCTGCTGTCTGTACTAGGCGCCCTAGATTTTCTAAACTGCCTTACGCTGCTATCTGTACTAGGCACTCTAGTCTTCCTCGACTGTCTGATGCTGCTATCGGTACTAGGAACCCTAGTTTTTCTAGATAGTCTGATACTGCTATCGGTACTAGGAATCCTAGTCTTTCTTGATTTTCTGATGCTGCTGTCTGTACTAGGTACTCTGGTTTTCCTTGATTTTCTGACGTTACTCTCTGTACTAGGAGCCCTCGATTTTCGTGATTGTCTGACGTTACTCTCTGTACTAGGAGCCCTCGATTTTCGTGATTGTCTGATGCTGCTGTCTGTACTAGGAGCCCTAGATTTTCGGCCATGTTTTATGCTGTCGATACTAGGGGCTCTGGTCTTGCTGTGTCTTGGGCTGCTATCTAAGGAAGAAAACAGGATTTATTTCGTTTAGTTTTTTTTAACCAGGCAAGTGCTCATTTATTGAACATAGTTTAGTACAAAACAAGTGGCTATTGATGGTATGCCATTTTTTTTACATGACATACACTCACCACTTACATGGCCCCGGACGCACGTGTCCGTCGCACTGCCACTAAGCGACGACGTGCACCTGCGAGTCACATATGCGAGTCTAAAAATAATAATAACAATGCTGGACTATTCACACGGCATTATCTAGCTAAGCAGAGCTTGTTGTTTAGGTACTAGATAAGTGATATAAGTACAGTGCGCGTCACAATTAAGTATCCCCCTATCTCAATGTATGTGGGTTCAAATCCTGTCAGCGATCGTTGGAGATTGGGTGATCAAAATTACATGTTTTTTATAATTTTCCATTTTCTTTTCATATTTTTGACGTTTCCAACAAAAATTGTATGTTCTGTATCATTAAAATGTAATTTTTGTATAAATTGTTTCATTTTAATTTCATTTAATTTGGCAACTTTACTTAAAATTCGATGGATTCTCTAAGTATCAACTTGGCCTTGCGGTAGTAAGCGGCAAATTAATGCAAGACAAGATAAGAGTGACATGGTTCGAATCTCGTGAGCGGTGTTTCGTTTTTTTATAATAATTGTTATCTATTTTTTTTGCAATAATGTAAAATTTTTAATTGATATTACTCTTTATAGGCTTAGTTGCAAGTTAATGAAAAAAAAAAAAATTACAAAAAAGAATATTCTATAATTATGTCTACAATATTATACAATAACTACTACGTATAAATCTATGATAATATTATAACGAAATAATTGTTTTGATAAACCATAATAACAAATAATATCTGTAAACAGTGAAAGGTTTTTTATAATAGATTGTGATATTTTAATTAAAAATAATTTGTTTACAACGAAGGAACATTGGTAACAATATTTCGATCTCTCGCTAAATATGCACAAAGCAAACCACACGGAATAAGACGAGTGATAATTACTTTGTTCGCTACAAACGACAAAGTCAAACCCTACCCGCATCCATAAAAAAAATGTAAGACGGCATTAAAATAGGGACTAATTAGACCGATAGACAAAATTGGACGCATTGTTCCAACAGCTAAATAGCTCAGTTGATCTAATGCCGAGAATCCGAGTCTCCATATAAAGGGTGGGTGGTTCGATCCTTAGCAGCTTGATAAGTTTTTGCATTAAAAATTAGTCACAAGCGAATAGAAGTTAGAAAATATTTTGTAGACAAGGGGGATACTTAATTCTGACGCGCACTGTACATAAGATAATACAATACATAGATATTTTTTATTATACATAAAAAACGACTAGAACACCCTGAACAAATATCTGCAGGACGTACAAACATTTGTCCCGAGGCGGGAATCGAACCCGCAACTTCAGTGAACGTAATGTTTTTATATTTTAAATTAATACCTGTGCTAGGAGCTCTAGTTTTCCTACGCCTTGAGTTCTCAACACTGGGAGCCCTAGATTTCCGCCCCCTGTCGGCACTGGGAGCCCTTTTACTGCGTCTGGTACTTTCTACGCTCGGCTCTCTGGCATTACTGCAACGCCGCCTGGTATGGTTGCCTGCGTAAAATAATGATACAATTAGTATACCAAAGTCATCGACACAGCTCTAAGAATTAGCAAGCTGAAGTGGCAGTGGGCCGACCAAATCTCGCGAAGAACCGTAAACCGCTGAGTGGAGATCACGACTCGGTAAACGTAGTATAGGACGTCCTCCGACCAGGTGGGATGACGACCTGCGAAAGACTGGAGGCAGATGCTGGATGCGTCAGGCTGAAGACAGGGCGCTATGGCGCTCATTAGAGGAGCCTATGTTCAGCAGTGGACTAACATAGGCTGATGATGATGATAGTACCATCAGTGTTTACGAGAAATAGGAGCACTTTCTCAACAGCAAAGGCAAAACCAGCTGTCTTTTTTCTTTCATGTACCTATTCAATGCAGTAACATGGAACAATGGACGGTGTGCGTAAAAGTGCCACAAAATTGGTCACGGCGGCCAGTTTCAACGGACCCTACCGATGTGCGCAGGACATATTGCAGAGCATAAGATTGAGCGCAAAAGTCTCACACTCAATTCCTGCACAAACGATACCTCAAACCGACACGACCGAGGAGAGGTCAGATGCAGGGCCAACATCCTAACAGGCTTAACGAGGCACAGGCGTGTAATACTTACTCTCTATACTAGGCGCCCTAGTGTTACTTCTATGTCGGCCCTCACTGGGCGCTCGGACACTCCTGCGTCGGCCTCGTATCGTCTCCCGTTCACGCTCCGGACTCGTTTCCGTCGTGTCCCCGTCTCCGGCGAACTCTGTCATCCCTGCTTCAAGGACGTCGCGTCGTGCTTGCCGGAATATTGGCATGCATTGATCGCGCATTTTTACACCGGCTCTGTTGAAATTAATTATGGTTTAACCAGTGCTAATCTATTGGAACTGATAATATCAAGAGGTTACTTTAACTCCATATAAGTATTAGATTTATTCATTCATTCATTATTAGACTAGAATAAGAAAACTATAGCAATAATCGTATCCCATCCTTCCACCTTCCACTATAGGACCAGCACACGCACAGAAAAATACCACCCGCCCGTACCTGGTCGATATACCAGTATTGTACCAAAAAATTCTGCTCTACCACTAATAAGCACGGCCAAAGTGGAATGAGCTTCCAGCGTCTGTTTTCCCGCGAGAGTACAATCTTGGAGTCTTCAAACCCAAGTGAATAAGTTTCTTCTGGGACAGCGTGATCCATCTTAGGCCGCAGCATCACTTATTCAAGTGAGATGTGGCCAACGCTTGACCATCAACAATAAAAAAAAATGCCATCCTTTTTGTTTCGATGGTTATGAAAGGGACGGCAACATTTTTATTGGTAACAAATTAATTTAGTTTTGGCGACACCTGAATTGACACCAATAGCTCGCACCTAGGTATCACGTGAGCAAACAAGCGGGTAAAAGCTAGTATAAAAAAATACTTATACTTAGCAATACTTACTTGTAAAACACAGTATCTTTATTATTATACGTCAAACAGTTATCAATCATGAGTTTGAAGTCGGCTTCGATATCATCGATCGTCTTGTAAACCCCGCGGTCTAACTTCTTGCCCATCGTACTGAGATCCATTGGGTGTTTCACAATACTACTGTAGTCTGGCACCTGTAAGAAAGTCTCGATTTACTTACACAGACTTTACTTATTTATACAGAGCAATCTTAGGCCCGTATTATGAAACCATGCTCAGTCATCGAGCTCTGCTTGAGTGATGCTTATGTCTAGTTTTGAGTGAATACTAATTTTCAAACAATGCTTGGGAGCTCATGTCAAAATCTACACTCACTCAAGTAGCCGTCAAGAGCGGATTTCCTCCGTCCACGCCTTCGAGTAACTGCTTAGACTTATTATTGAACGGTTACCAAGCATTACTTGAGTAATTAACGCTTGAGTAGAGATCACGTAATGACTGCTTAAGTAATGCTTGGGGAAGCTTTCATAATACGGGCCTCAGTCTCGACTAAGATTGCTCTGAACTGTACTAGCAAAAAAGTATTCTGATTTTTCCCAAGATACGAATCCAGCACCTAGAAGTTCCTCTCCGATTAATTCGATCGGCAGTGGTCGCGTTTAAGGCTGGTATTTAGAAATAATAAAACATGGAATCATGGGATCGTTGATCCTACTGCTGTTGTACAAATATGAAATCTAGGATTCATATACTCGATACGATACATATTTGCCTTCTTCTCCGAACCAATATGACTTACTAACTGATTTGTACATCGAAAAATAAAGCAAAGGCAGGGTTCGCCAAAACAAATATTTGATTCCTTGAACAGTACTCTTTTAATTAGAAAAATCTAGATTTTTGCACACGCGCTATGAACGCGAAATCCTGCCCTATCCTTTTCACAAAATGGCGTTGTATGGTAGCCCCTTAACAGAGCTCCTAATAAATTGTGTAACGACATGCCAGTCAAACAAAGCGAGCAAAGCGAGCCGCCAACCCACGGATTGCTTCGCTTACTATGGCGGCAGCGTCCCTGCTACAGCCTGCCAATTTTGTTATTTACTCGTCGGGAGGCAGTTATTTACCTCCTGCAGATCGACGGGCTCCGTGAATATGTCTGAGGCGTCTTTTTGCGCTAACTGTCTCAGTAGTTTGTGTGCGGCGGCTCGCTCCGGCCGCAACGCTTGCAAAACGCAGCGCTCCCAAACTCTTGTGTGTTCCGCTTTTAGACGCTCGCGCTTACGGACTAACTCGCATAGTAATCTGGAATGATAAAATAAAAATACACTTTAGCACACCGAAAATATACTTTACAGAAAATATGAATACACAGTAAGGTCTGCAAAGGCCATTGGGAACCATCATTTTTAATGTTGTACAACAGTTATAATACTTAGGTTTTTGCTATTAAATAGTGCGTAGCTCGCACTGGGGCAATTTTCTACAAAAATTTAATATATATTTTTGATAAGGCGCGGGTTCGAATACTGCCGAAATCGTAAATTTTTGGGACATTATTAAGTTTTCGTAGTTATAGTAATATCTAACAGTCAATCTTGACCTACGGAATACAATCCTGGGTAAGGTCCTTTCCGTCGATCAAATTTGCAACAACTTCAATCTACTAGCATTTTATGCACGCCACATTTTGGAAGATTTTATGGATGGATTTTTTGGATGAAAAAAATATACTTATGATCCAACTAGGTAGATGGTGTGTGTACCAAGTTTGATATAATGTACCTGGCTCTTTCCAAGTCTTGTCGTATCCTCTGCCAGTACTTCAGCTGATTGCAGAGTTCTCTAATGTTGACAGTCGCGTCTTGAATACCTCTTGTCCCTGTAACAAAGTAATGCCTTAACACTCTAAAATCGACCTAACTTACTGCACTTTTAAGCATAATTTGCTAGTACTGTGATTATTCATCGTCGTGATTATTCAAAAAGCGACTCTAAACCTCCGGAGTAAAGTATAGTTTATATCGTGATACCCATGATCGTGATAGACCATGATATGTTAATTGCCCAGCAATATATAACTTCAGTATATGTTCCAACTTACCATGATGACTTGTTAAGCTCTGCAACCTTCTTAACAGCGGCACACCATTCCTGCTGTGCCTCTTCAGAGTCCAATAAGCCAGAAGCCTCTTCATCAGCTGTGCTCTGGACGCCGGTGGGCCCCGGGCTAATTGAGCCACGTCCGCCACGCGATCCGCGGGTAGTGTGGGGACGAGGACTACTGGTGCCCAGGTGCGTTTTAGTGCTAGAACGCGACGGGCCTGCGAAAAATAAAATTTACAAAAATAACAGATATTTCATGTTACGTGATCAGAACAATTATAAATTGGATTATTAGGCATCGACCCTTATGAGATAAAAGCCAATCATCATCATGATAATCGCCTTATTGGCTTTTTTTGCGTTAAGCAGTGGACCATAGGCTGTTGAGGAGGAGTATCAGAACAAGGAACAAGCTAGTATAAGTCGCGAGATAATTATTTATTATTTTTAATTATTCATTTATTTCAGATTATAAAAATCCATACAATATTATTATACACAAAAACAAAATCCATACAATATTATTATCAGATACCTATACACAAAAATTAATGAATGACAGCTTCTCGTGCTGTCCCGCTCAGATCGCACAGATTTTATGTATGAACTAACCTGCTTGATCTTATCTCTGCCTTTCTGCCGAATAGCTGTCAAGTCGTTGGATTTCGAATCACACTCGGATTCTAACGCTTTTCTTTCCTACAAAAAAAAAACAAAAACAAATTAAAGAGGCATGTTCAGCAGTGATACATATCTACTCTCCTTTGCGACTGCCCGCCGCCGTCGTCGTGGTAGAAATTTCGACTACACTTCGTCCACGCGTTTATTTTCTTAGAATTTTAGACCTAATGCTTTTTTAAAGACCATTTTAAAAAGAATACCTCAATTAATGCTGGTTTTGCATACAATTTTAAGCTTCGAGTATTGTGTTCTGGTACCACTTAAGAGAAGCACCTAGTTTTGCCAGCGGTCATCGGCTTGTCTTGCAAATTTTGCGGTCATCCGTTAACTACTAAAGTGTCCTTTACTAAAGAATAGGCTTTCCTGCCAATACAAAACAATATTTTTAACAGGATGAAAGAACGCAACATTTAATAAACTGTTACGGGCCGTTGTGGTGTTTTAAAGTTGACACGGAATAATTTGATACAAACGTGCTCCAGATCGTGCCCGTCTTTCTTTCCATTGTTTGATTGTAATCTTTTTTGTTAATAAAGATTTATCTGATAAAATAGACTTTTAAAAATAATTGCTAATCTGTCGACTTGAAAAATTATGATAGCTTCGATATTTATCGAGCTAACAGATTTACGTGTCTATGGAATATTGCATTATTTAAAAGAAAACGCGTTCACGGAGTATAATGTATTACCTGTAAAACGTGTGCCGGCGTGTGCGCATCGCAATACGCCATCTTAGCGACCTGCACTGGTTGGCTGGGATCGCGACCGGCGCCTGCCGCTTCCATCTTCATGTATAAACTGTAGACAAATACGATTTTATAATATGTACCTTGATTAATTAACTGTCCCACATTGAGGTTTAAAAATTGGTGTTCATCCAACATAAAAAAGGCCTTAGTAGTCTCGGGTAGACTACCTTTTTTATGTTGGAAAACACCAATTTTTTAACAACTTTAATTTATAACGAATTTGTCAAACTGCGATAGTTTTTATGGTCAAATACTTATACAGATTAAATGTTTAAAGGATTTCAATGTGACCAGTAGGTTGATGGCCAATGAAATGGCAGGACGCCTTCAAAGAGAATGGACAAGTGTTTGAAAAAAGTCTACTTACGTCATCATTTTATTCGGGCATCATAATACTATACATAAATACTAAAGATTTGTGAATTTGAATGAATTAAATACGAAAATTATTTGTTACTTTTCTTTTCAGATTGTAAAAAAGAAAAGAAATATGAAAACTTTAAAGATCTGCATACAATTTCTTCTTTCTCCATTTCTCTTCTTATTTAAATGGGTACAAAAATAGTTTTTTTTAAATAAATAGACTTATTAAGACGTGGTTTTTTGTGGGGGTTCCTGAGTCGGTAAATCATAACTACCGTAGCTTATTAATAAGTCTACACACCCAGCTTGCTGTGCGCAAGTGACATGGAAGGCTGAATAGCAGTTGCTCTTGTGGCACTGGATGCAAGCGCCCACGCCTCGCTGCTTGCACACCATGCAGGTCAGCTTCCAACGGGCCGCCGGAATCATTTCTATTGAGTCTGCGACATAAAAATACGAAATCCTATAACACGGTAAATTAACAACATTGTTCAGCCGAATTAACTTGCTGCAGGGTATAAATAAAACCGACCAAGTGCGAGTCGGACTCGCGCAAGAAGGGTTCCGTACCATTATCTATAAAAACTGCAAAAAATCACGTTTGTTGTATGGGAGCCCCCTTAAATATGTATCTTACTCTGTTTTTTAGTATTTGTTGTTATAGCGGCAACAGAAATACATCATCAGTGAAAATTTCAACTAACTATCACGGTTCATGAGATACAGCCTGGTGACAGACGGACAGCGGAGTATTAGTAATAGGGTCCCGTTTTACCCTTTGGGTACGGAACCCTAAAAAATATTGCTTAGAATGTGTCCGGATCGAAGTCGTAATGCAATAACAGTTTCGCGACGATTCAAAATGTTACTGTCCATCCATGAAGAACTCGAGGGATGCAGTTGAATTATAAAATTTAATAGAAAAATAAATGTGTCATGAAAATTAAATAAATCATTTATAGAAAACATGTTTCTTCAAGTGTTTTCTTGATATAGACAGTCTTCGGCGGTAAGCGTATTCTGTAGTCATGGCCTCTAGCTTTGCAATACAATTTCTACTTTTTTATTGTTTTCAGTGGGAGCATAGACTTGGACGATCGTTTAAGATAATATTAATAATAGAAATCAAGGCGACGACGTGCATCGATTATGCTAGAAACGTTACTATTTCATTGTTTTTTTTTTGCCGGGTATAGCCCTAAATAAATCAGTGTTATCCACCATGATCCAGCACAAGACGCATCTATAAACGCCAAGCGATATGTGTATTAGGTAGTCGAACGTCTCAACCGTGCGTATAACCTTTCTTTTCTCCTTTTTCGGCTACCAATATGTGGTTACTTTGCTTCACCTCACATTGAGATCCACGCTCATCCATAATGGACCTTCGTCTGTTCGCTGTCGAATCTTAAAGACTTAACGCGCCGACAACTTACCCTGTCGTCAAAAGAAATTAACGAAAGAACAATAGATACAAACTTATTGAAAAGGTCACGACATAAACTCACCAATAGGTTCCAAGAAGACAGTGTTTGCAAAACGCACTTCAGGGATCCACAGAGCGCAGACCACATGCGCCCAGGTACTCTGATCTGTCTGCTTGAACGCTCCTGAAAAAGAAAATAATAAAAAAGATGAGATCGCAAATCGAAGATGTTGTCGCAGATCAGAGGCAAACTGCTCCCACGCAGCACAAAATTATGCATTGAAATATGGGCTTTAACTCGTAACATTTAAATGAATTTTATATTGACGGCATCAGATGACAGACAGCTCGTGGACCACTCGTTTGAAGCTTGCGCGAAGCCATTTTGTCACTGTAAAATGTATCTAAAGATAAAGAGTTTAAGCCCATGTTCATATTTACGTTTTTACTCAAACAGTGCATAAAGTTCAATTTTCATAATTCGTACCTCCAGTGTTAGGGCACAGGACACAATTGACCAATCTTGACGGCGATTGAAGACATCTTCTGCACAACCACTGTCCTTCAGGAATGTATGGAACCTAGAAATATTTTCATTAAGTAATACAGATTAAAACTTAAAATAAAAAGACACTGCACAATCACAATACACTGCCCAGCAAGATGTCAGTGCAGATTGCTCTCCCCCACATAGATTTATGGCCTATTGTCCACACACGGTTTTTCGACGTAAAAGTCTACGGTTAATTCGCCGTGTGTAGGCACGGTTGTCAGCTAGTCGTCAGTGTTGTATGGATTATTAATAATAACCACTAGAGGAGAATTCATTCCACTCCGGGGCCAACTTGTTGTCATACCATCAAGGGCATTCTGCTCTGGGACCAATACTACAGACCAATTTACCATAAGTTATTATTTACTGTCTTAGGGTGAGTTGTTAGCTGTGCAGTTCATGTACACTGAAGCATTAAATTCTTACCCCATAACAATCTTGGTGCACAGCCAAGTTGCACATGTCACAGAACAGAATAACATTGGTGTTCTGACACTCTCCGTCCATGCAAATGCAGCATACAGCATCCTCATCAACGGTAGCTGCAGTTTGCTGGCCATTTTGGGTTACCTGTGATGAGAAATTTTTAAAACTGTCATGGTTATTAACACTTGTCATTAAAACAGGATATTTACCATGATTTGTATTGTTCTCACATGAAAGTAACACAAATCATGGTATATGAATATCCCACAATATGACTTTGTTATTTATAAATATCTAACCAAACGTCACTCAATCTGTGACTGAGCTGTTGACTGTTCATAATACTGACCTTATGTGCAGAGTAAAACATAGAAGTTCTTTTTAATTATTTTAATAAACATTATAGGCCTTTTATCAGCCAATTCTGTTATTTTGTTTGTGTAGATAAGTATGCTGCATGAGAAAAGTCATTGCCTTTCTGTGTTTTCAGTGGACAATACATCCACAGAAAAACTAATTATACTGCTGTCTTTTACTAAAACGTGTGTGTAACTAATACTGTGATCATAACCCACCCCTGTTGGTAGTCAGGTAAAAATTATAATAACTTCAACAACATCAAGTTTATTGTGTAAATAAATACTGAATCTATTGGACTCTCTTATTGTAAATACTAGTTTTTAATATGTTTCTATTCATGTATTGTAATTTTATTTGTTACTATAAACATCTACCTTTAGTCCTGGACTCAACAAAAAAACATTCAAAACATAGAAAAATTGTTCCTACATACCTGAAAATAGGACTCTTTCTCCAATCTATCCATCAGCAGCTCTAAAGTATCCACAGAAACCTGCGGCAGACCTTGCTTCATTCTCTGTTTGTTTAACAACGCCAGCCAGGCTGTGTCCTCCTCATCAACATCATACTCGACTTCTCCGTCAAGCTCCTCAGCTGATTTCTCTATGAAACGAATGTAGGCATTCGGACGGGGAGGGGCATCACAGACGCGTTCATTGTAGTCAGGGATTAGCTGTGAATCAAATAATACAAGACTCTTCAGGGTGTAAGTTTGTATGCATTATCAGTAAAGTGTAGTGTGCAAATTTGTTTCAATAATGTGTCCCCACGTTGTTAAAATCTAAGTCTTTAAATCTTAGTATAGTGTCCGAAATAAAAACATATTCATTCATTCATTCAAAGGAAAGGTCAAAAATGTTGTATTTACTTCAATGAAAATTTCTGTGTTATAACTATAACAAAATAGAACATGCTAAGAATAACTTACTGTAAAACTAGCTTCTGGCAATTTGACGTGAGGTTCAGATGGGGGCACTACAAAAGGCAAGGGCTTCTCCAATTCAGCGTTTTTCTTCTCCCAATCGTCCAATGACATAATCTGAAGCGGTTGATCAATAGGTATCCTGCTAATTTTTCCATCTATCTCAAACTGAACAACTTTTTGAGCTTCCGCGAAGGTTAGCGCCTCTTTAGGCGGACTCTGCAGCGCAATATCGCCGGTGGGCACCGCCGCTCTAAATCTACCTTTCTTTCGATGGCTCGCAACTGCTGGAGTCGCCGGTGTCGGATTATCATGGTCGTAATTCACAAGATGGTACTGCAGCCCGCACAAACTCTTGTACACTTTGTCACATTTCTCCAACGGACACTGATACGGCGGAGGCCGGTTTTGCCTCAGTTTTTTACAAAACTCGAACACGTCGAAGTCCAAACCCATTGTACAGGTTTTTTGTCAACTGTTTTCACTGGTGGAGCCGGAGCATTGCTTCGTGCAAAGCTGCAAAACAGCACAATCGCTCACATCACATCACTTGCTTTTTAAGTCTCTCATGTCTCATATGTACAAGAAACATAATAACGGTGGTTTTATTCTCTTTGAAAAACTACATACATATTACATTCCAAACCGAAAACCAGCCAAACGAAAGCAATGCAACGCAAAACGTAGTGGTTTAATTATGTACCTACTCTGTGGTTTAATTCTCCTAACAACGCAACGCCAAATTACGTAGATAATGTATGTATACCAAAGAGAATAAAACCACTACGTTTTGTACTTAGAGTATCGGTATATCTAAGGTTTTGTATCGTAGATTTTGTTCCTCTGAGTTTTGCGCCTAAGAGAATACATTCAAAGAGTATCTTGAAGAGAAAACAAAAAAAATAGGTACCTATAAATAATCAATACAATCTCAAGAGGCGCATATATGCAGGTCTCGATAGAGCATACGCATTTGCTCCCCTTGGAGTTGAAACCCTAGGTCCGTGGGGTACCGAACCGAGGCTCTCCGAGTTTTCAAAAAATTATCTGAGCGTCTGGTCGAAGCGACGACGCGTGACCCGAGAGCTGGTGAGTTTCTGGCGCAGCGCATCAGTATTGCTATACAGCGGGGCAATGCAGCTGCTAGCGTCTTGGGCACGCTTCCGACTGGTATTGATATGGATCAGTTATTGTGCTACTTGTAGATTGTTTGCAACAGTCTGCAGTTACCTAGCTCAATTGTTGCAATTGTAAATACTAGTTTTAATTTAATTCTATTATTTGATTGTAATTTTCTTTATCAATACATAATACTACCAATACCTAACCCAAAAGTAAAACGTGCTCAAAAGCAACGTGGGTCATATAGTACCCAAGTTTGAATTTCGCGGCCTCTTGGCATTAGTCATTCTATCCTGCATTGAGCCTGCATAGCCGTAAATAGAGGAATTACGGCCATATGGAACGATTGCCATCCTTTTGCACTTCATTGAACTTTGTTTTCATTTATGGCAACCTAACAAAAAATTCATAGACACGATGGGAAAAATTCAAGAAATCAGTCCTTTGTCGCGTAGTGGTTTTATTCTCTTTGCTTTGTCGACTGTCGGTCGTAGCAATTTCGAATACGAGGAAGTGACGGTTATAACATATTACGAAAATTATAAGCGTTTTTGTGATTGTTTGTGAGTGGAAATCGCAAGATAAACTCAGTAAGTATCTGTTTACGATAAAGGTTTGTGTTGACAGTGGTTTATTTCGTCAAATTAAATAAAATAACCAGCAATGTTCGTTGCGTTTTCGTACGTCTGTATTTGCATGACAAATTTTATTGTATTTAGTATGATAAGTGCTATAATCAAACCAATATATTGATAAACAATCATTTTAGAACAAGTGTGTGCCGTTACCTTTCCTTAGAATCATAAATTAAGATAGGATTGTGCTATTGTTTACAAATGTTCATTCAAGTCGGCAGCCATGATGGTGGCGCCGCCGCCGTGGGCGCTCGCTGTTGAGTGACCCCAGTCACACCGATATAAATTTGTACGGCTGGGTTATTCCTATACCTATACTCTAAGGTTATTCCGGTATACTCCGAAATTAATATATATTAAATGTTTTGTCAAAATGTAATTTGTGTATATAAACATACATTCAAAGAAAAATTAAATTAAATTGAAAGGGGATTGAAGATTTTTGTATGGAGGCTTATTTGGTTTTATTATTCTCAAAATCGCCGCACACAATAAAAGTTATATAGTAAGATGGAAGACACTAAAACAAATAAAAATGTCTCATAAACTAATGTCCTAAAGCGTCAGATTTCTGAGATATTCACAGATGAAAATAACTATATTTTTTCTTCATATGTGAATATCTCAGAAACCTGACCCTTTAGAACCTTAAGTTAAAGAACATTTTTTATTAGTTTTGGTGTCTTTTATCCAAATATATATTTTTTTTATAGTGCGCGGCGATATTATAAAAAAAAAAGTTATCGATGTTAGGGTCAAAATCTTCAAACCTCTTTATCGAAATAAATATTGAATAGTTGGTGTGATTTGCTTGCTTTTATGCTTTATTTTTAATTTAGACCGCGGCGCATTTGCATTCATAACTATAAAGTTATGAATGCAAATGGTGGACGTGGTCGCAGCCGCGTTCGTGCCCGCGCACGCGGAGGCAGTGGAGGTGTTGGGAGCATTCGCGGTAGAGGTCGAGGCCGAAGTGCTCGCTCGCTTGATTTGATGTTGGTATTCTTTGTATAATTCATGGTTCTGATTTAAGTTTATTACAATAAATTTAGCACTGTTCTGCATCAAGTTGAATTTCTCGAAAGATCTAACGAAACTTATTGGTTATACGTGTTTTAGGGAGGCTGGGTCTTCCACCACAACACCTTCGCCTGCAAGCTCTCTCCTGCCTCAGCCCACGTAAATAAACAATGATATGTTTTTTAAATAATTTAAAAAGTTTATTGTACCTATTATACTTTCATGAATGTGGTTATGATTGTTACTTATTTTAGCAACTCGCTGGCAGAACAAATAAAAAAAGTGAGGATTGTGAGGGTGGCAGATCAGAAAAATCTTAAAAGGCTCACGATGGAGCAAAAAGCCACCCTCGCTGTAATGCGCGAAAAGAAACAGGTGGCAAGATATTTGATGCCTGATGCGCCTCCATCGAAAAAAAACAAAAGGTTCGTAAGTTTTCCTTTTTAATGTAGTCTAATCAAATATGTTTGCTTCTGCATTAACTTTATTTAACACTATGTTCAATTCTTTTAGAAAAACGTCACCTAGTCGTCAGCCCTGTCCCCTCCTTCCTGGGGTGCCTGCTACTCCACCACCCAGAAAAGTGCAGGCCTGGGAGAAGCAGAGCCTAGTTGGTAAGAACGTCGTTTATCTCACTTTGCTATTATATTAAAGACCATTTAATATTACGGATTCAATACAGCCCTACCTGTTCTCTCCGTCAACTGGCATCATACGTAGTAATTTTATAAACCCCGATGCCCAGCTAGTTGAGGGAGAGATCGAGTTGATCGGTTTTACACCCAGTAAGTACAGTAACAATCATACATCATCATCACCAAGTGCTCCATGTGATCTTATAGTAAGAATAAATTAATTGAAACATATGAGCCTGTATTCGTCCACTGCTGGACATAGGCTTCCACCATCCTGACGTAACGAAAAGCGATCCTGAGCCACCTCCACCCTTTTTCATCATTTTTAATGTTAAAATAACTTTTAAACCACAATTTATTTTTCAGCATCCATTAGTGGCCCTTCTGGCTCTCACATTGAACGCTCGACTCCATCGCCTGAGTTTTTGGATGAGAGCATTTTTGACGGTAAGCCACGCCAGCATTCATAATTTTTTTTTGTTAGAAAGTTTGTTAGGATTCACTTTTTTTTAACATCATACCTACCAAAAACTTTAAGATTGTAATCATCATTAGCCTACTGCAGTCAACTGCTGAACATAGGTCTACCCCAAGTTTCGCCATTGAACCTGGTCTTCGGCGCAAGTCCGGTGATTGTGATTGCCGGTGATTGTCCAAGTCAGCAACCAATATTTACCTAAAATGGTGTGTTGTTTTTTAGATAATGACTTCCTCGGGGTGGAAAATGATCCTGGCAGTGACGTCGATGAGCCGGATCAAATTGATAATGCCGGGACTGTGGGGCAGAGTAGCTCGCTGAGTAGAACGGAGGAAGACCTGCCATCAGACCTGGCTCTTCTCCTCGACCAGATGGGCAATAGGGACGATTTCGTCATGAAAGAGGCAGCGTCGTCCAACCCGGACATGCTGCATTTTGATTGGTCCAATGATCCAGACACCTTTGTCGGCCAGCAGGAGACGTTCTCTGGGGAAAGTGGGCCCACTTTCCCCGTGGACGGGTTAACTCCGCTGGACGTGTTCCAGCGGATCTGGGACGCAAACATTATTGACGTAATGGTGCGGGAGTCAAACCGTTACGGCCGTCAGCTATACGCGACGGCCAACAAACTATGGTCGGACATAGGTAGTGCTGATGTGTGGGTGTTCCTGGCTTTGCTCATGCTGCAAAGCATACTAATACTCCCGGTTGAGCGGGAGTATTGGTATCCTTGCATGGCATTGCTCAAAGTCGGGAATTTCCACAACATCATGCCGATGCAGAAGTTTCTTAGAATAAAAAAATGTCTACATTTTGTAGACAACAACATCCTGGGGACGGACACTGGCGAAAAGCGAAAGTTGCAAAAAATTTGGCCCATCATTGAACACCTGAACCGCCAATTTAGCTCTTTGTACCTACCCGAGCAGTATATCGCCATTGACGAGTCCCTTTTGCTTTGGAAGGGACGACTATCTTTCGTCCAGCTTATTGCAACAAAAGCTGCTCGGGTAGGTATTAAGAGTTACGAATTGTGCGAATCGCGAACGGGGTATCTTTGGAATATGCTGATATACACAGGGAAATGTGATAAAGCACAACCGGCGTATGAAACAACTGCGAGTCACGATGAGCCTGAGAGGGCTACATCAAAAATTGTCCATAACCTGATACGACCTTTGCTTAACAAAGGCCATACTCTGGTTATGGACAATTTTTACAACTCCCCATTACTGTCACGCACACTCAAGTCGAAAAAAACAGACACAATGGGTACCCTCCGTTTAAAAAGAGAATTTGTCCCGGAGGCATTAAAGACCATAACAAAAGCAAATACGCGGCAGGGTGAGGTAATTTATAGCCACACAAATGACTTGACGATCTCAGTTTGGTATGATGCCAACATAGTGGCGATGATTTCAACTTATCACAAGTCAGTAGTCGGCGGAAAAGAGAAATATGGTACGTATAAGTACAAACCCCAGGTTGTGCTCGACTACAACATGACCATGGGGGGCGTCGACAAAAAGGACCAGATGTTGCAGGCATTCCCCGTGGAAAGAGTGCGCAACCTGGTATGGTATAAAAAACTTTTCCGCCGATTGCTGAACGTGTCAATATATAACGCTTTCGTTATTTATAACCATAACAAGAACGGAAACCAGAGGCAATTCAGAGTGGCTCTGGCAAAAGAGATATTAGTAAAAATACAAGGTCAAATACCCGATCCTCGTCGTGAGATGAGACTGACGACCCACTTCCCTGCGAAAGCCGAGACAAATCGGTCCCGGTGCAAAATGTGCTCCATAAAAAAGGTGCAGACGCGCACCGCCTATAAGTGTGAGGGTTGCAACGTCAGCTTATGCATCGTTGGATGCTTTAAAGAGTACCATTCAATGGAGTAAGGATTAAATTAATCATTTAATCCTTACTGTATTAAATGGTATCCTTAGGTGCGTTAAACTAAAACAGTCTTGTCTGATAAAGTCTACTCTACACTACACCCAAATCCTGCCCGTGTATAAGAATTCATTTGTAACTTCACAACGTTAAACTACAACGGTCTTGTCTGATAAAGTCTACTCTACACCCAAATCCTGCCTGTGTATAAGAGTTTGTCTGTAACTTCGTAACGTTAACCTAGAACGGTCTTGTCTGATAAAGTCTACTCTACTACCGAACCCTGCCCGCGTTTAAGAGTTCATTTGTAACTTCACAACGTTAACCTAGAACGGTCTTGTCTGATAAAGTCTACTTTACAACCGAACCCTGCCCGTGTTTAAGAGTTCGTTTGTAACTTCGCAATGTTAAACCAGAACGATCTTGTCTGATAAAGTCTACTCTACACCCAATTTCTGCCTGTGTATAAGAGTTCGTCTGTAACTTCGTAAGCCTAGAACGGTCTTGTCTGGTAAAGTCTACTCTACAACCGAACCCTGCCCGTGTTTAAGAGTTCGTTTATAACTTCGCAATGTTAAACCAGAACGATCTTGTCTGATAAAGTCTACTCTACACCCAAATTCTGCCTGTGTATAAGAGTTCGTCTGTAACTTCGTAAGCCTAGAACGGTCTTGTCTGATAAAGTCTACTCTACAACCGAACCCTGCCCGTGTTTAAGAGTTCGTTTGTAACTTCGCAAGTTCGCAACGTTAAACTAGAACGGTCTTGTCTGATAAAATCTACTCTACACTCAAACCCTGCCCGTGTTTAAGAGTTCGTTTGTAACTTCGCAAATCGCAACGTTAACCTCGAATGGTCTTGTCTGATAAAGGCTACTCTTGGAGCTTATTGCAGAGAGGAGTGAAATGAGGCTGTCGTCTTCAGTGGTGTTGTTGTCTTCAAAAAACGGCGAGGTCAATAGATAGATCTCAATGTCCATGTGAAAATGATCTGCGCTCATATAGTATTTTTGTCTGATAAAGTCTACTCTACGCCCAAATCTTGACAATGTTGAAGTCCATGCGACATCTATCTGCGCTCATAAAACTCAAAATTCAATAACTTTATTTCTTTAAGCTTACAATTTAAGCACTTGGACAAGTCAAATTTTATACATAAACAGTTTTATAAATAGTAATTATTATCAAATAAGAAACCGAAAGTTATTGACTGTTCGCTTAAATTTTTTGTTTACTAATGGAAGAAGCGAAATATAAACCACTAGTAAGTTTGTATAATACTTAAAACGTAATACAATATTATTTGCCTATCTAAGTCTAAATATAATGTGATTTAGATACAGGTCAATATTTATATAAAACTATGCTTACGATTGGTTTCCTATACCTAATACTATTGTCGGTGCGAAACTGGGCGACATCTGGTCAAGCCTTAACATCATTGATAATATTGATATAATCATCTATGGAGTAAAAGGCTTTCTTGATAAGATTTCGTTTTATGTACTGTTTAAATTTACGAATAGGGAGCTCAGTTGCTTCAGATGGAAGCTTGTTATATTTAGAAGCGTACGCGATTTTCCATAAATATGTAAATGCCCGTAATAATATTTATTATAGTAATTATTATTATATGACGCATTTCATTACTCGTAAGTATCTAAGTATACACCTGTCACAAAAAATTAAAAATTCCCACGCTTATTAAAAGTAGGTACCTACTTACCCAAATCAAAACTTAAACACTTGGAAAAAGATAAGATAAATATTTTATAAAAAGAGGTATAAGATACGGGTTAGGGTACAACTCATCCGAGAAAAAACTCATCCGCGGATGAGTTGTCCACTTCACTTTTTATTATGGGTACAACTCATCCGAATCGAAATTCTCTCGGTTTTTTATTCGGATGAGTTGTACCCAAATTCAAAAGTGAAGTGGACAACTCATCCGCGATATATTTTTCAAGGGTTAATATTTACACCCATTGATTGACTCTAAAATCTTTATGTAGAAGCCAAAAAAAAATTGCTAAAAGGTAATTTGCCGCAAATCATTTGAAACCTAATTTCCAATGAAAAAAAAAGATACCCTTAAATTTGCTCCCACCTCTTAAAATGTCGACATCACAATTTGTAATGAAAATTTTCATTTTCTTTTAATCAGTAATAATGGCGCACGAAATGTGTATTATTATTTCAAGTTAATAACTGCGGTACTAGTTATACTGAAAATTTCAAGAAAGGAGGAGGACGGACAGAGCAAATTTTTTTTTACCAAAGCACTCCCTCCCCCCATCCCCCCTATCTCCAAAGTTTGCGGACATGAAAACTTAACGTGGCGTTGGTAGATTTAGATCTATATTTTACACGAAAATTAAAGGGAAGTGTCTAATTTTTTTTTTCAAAAATGATTATACTGGAGGGGTGTAGAATTTGCGCAGGGGGGCCTACCTACCTGAATGGGGATATCAAATGAAAGGTAAGTACTCATCGGTTTTTACTTTTCAAAACAGTTTTTTTAATTTATGTAGGTTTCATAATTTATGAAATATTTAGAAAAAAGTCGAAAAGTTTACCATACAGGGAACCTAATATCCTAAGTTTGCAGCGATCCATCTGAAAGGTAAGTAGGTACCTACTATCACAGACCGGTTAGCTGGTCTGTGCTACTGCACAGACCAGTTAAACAGTTAAATCTAAATAGTAATTTTTCAAAGTCTCAAACCGGCGGCGCGGCGGCGGCGGATCTTGTTTCTATAGGTCCTTCATTAAGTACCTATTTAGGTATTCCGAAAGTTAGTTACTTATCCAAATACAATAGGTACATTTTTATCAATGTGTAAAACCTGAATTTGTATGCGGCCTTACAATTTTTAATCACATTACTCCAACTAATGTAGTAGGTAATTAATGTAGATAAAAAATACCTCCGTGAAAGAAGCCTTTTATACAAAATTATCTAGATTAAAAAAAGAAAAAGAAAATTGTACGACGTATTTACACGATAAATTCATATGCGATGTACCTAACTTCATTAATTATTTTGCTAACAAAGCACGAATTGTTATTGGCACTTAACTTTACCTATTCATGGATACTAGGGCTTATTCCCGGGAATTCTCGTTCCAGGAATTCCCGAGAAATCCATAGTACTCGAGCCCGAGAAATTTGGGTCGAGAAAAGTCGAAAACTCGAGAAATTTCTTCATTTTAACTCTTTGTATTTAGCCGATCATTAAAAGAGTATTTATTAATTGAAAAAAACTGGCAAAAAGTCTCCTTAATACAAAAATGTATTGAAAGCACGTATTTCGGTAAGACCAGCATAATTGGAAAACGAACGAGAATTATTTTCCATTTCGGGAATTATTATCAGCAGAATAAGAACTCGGCTGTCTGATAAGTGATAGATAACGGAATTGAATAAATACTATGATTTTACCAGTATTTTTTCTAAGTTTTAAGTGGAAACTTTTTGTTTTAACCTAAAATTTAAATTTGATGGTACCTAACAAATCAAGTTAAGTTCCTTTTTAATTATTATGAAAGATTTGTTTATCTGATTATTTTTCTTGTCTTTAATCATAGTTTATCACAAAAAGTTTAAGTTTGTAAAAGTTGATTATGTTTAATTAAATTAACAATACTCCGAAAAGAAAATAAATTTTAATGACGTAAGAATATTTTTCATTGCTGTCCAATCTTAATAAACACAAAGAAAAATGTTTAAACAACGTTTTTCTTTGTTTTTATAATACCCTAAAATTTCTCGATATCCCAGGAAAATCAGTTTGAGAATTCTTGAGACACGAGAAATGAAAATCCTCGAGAAACCATAGGCCCTAATGGACACCCTAACATCGTTTCTATATAAAGAAACACAGTTCTTACTTACTTCAGTATTATAAAATGATCGCTGTGGTGATTTTAGTGTCTAGTCTTGCAGTGGCATTATTGTTGTACATTTACTTTATTATAAAAAGAAATCTGAATTATTTGGGTCGAAGGGATGACGTCATACATCTTACACCCCTGCCGTTTGTAGCTACTTTGGCTGGGTATGTACCTACCAACTATAATAAACTAGAATTTATAGATAATGTCGTGAGTTTACTGTTACTGTTCAATTACTTTACTAAACAAAAACTGCATGATACACTCAATGACTAAAAATTAAAAATATCCCGAAAAGTCTTTATTTTTTCCGAAGAGGTAGGTACCTATTTATTTGTTTTTTTTTAAATTGTTAGTACCCAAAGTTTGAGGGCTTACGCCCTGTTAAATAACAAAAAATCTTAGTTTCTTTTACGGATTTCGTATTATTTGAGCTAACAAAATTCATCTGTTAGCTTCAAGCTGGTTAGCGCCAGTAGGTATAGGTATCTGTACTAGTTGTTTGAAATAATTATACCTACTAGGTAGGTAGGTACTTTATTACTTACCTACCTACATTTCAATTTTTCACAAAAACATTTTTCGAACGAAATTTATAAAATTTTCGTTTTGAGTAGTTAATTCATGCGACAAATGAATTAGCCGTTCATTTCATTTTCAATTATGCATTCCACGCGTCCAAATCCGCGGTTAGACGCTAGTAGTTTTATCTAACACTAGCTGCTGCCTGCGGCTCCGCCCGTGCTTTACATGTTTCCCATTTTTCGGGTAACATTATTAGCCTATGACACTCACAAATAACGTGGCTTTTGGTAAAATAATTTTCAAAATCGGTTCAGTAAACCCAGAGATTACCTACCCCCTACAACCTCACAAACTTTACCTAAAAAATATTATGTTACTTTATTAGCATTGAATAATATTAATCAGCATTGTTAATAACCCTGTATACCCGACATAGGCAATTAGAAAAAGATATATTCTCCTAATTGTTTTTTTAATTAATCTATGTAGTTAGGTACCTACCTATTGTTTGTACCTGCATAAACAATATTAGCATTAGACATTAAGGTTTTTTGTTATAGTGCTAACCCGCACTCTGGGTATCTCTAAGAAATGAAATAACAACAACAACTCCCGTCGAAATACCGATAATTTTTGGGACTTATTTCATTTCTTATTATACATTAAATTTATTATTTTTAAAAAACCTGCCTGGTTTAACGCGCCTATTGGAAAAAGTGGATGACATGACCACAGAGTGAGATAATCTGTCTGTACCTTTTCTTCGATGATCAAATTGTCATGCATGACCTTTGTGATTGTGACTCCCCCCTCCCGGTAATGTAAGCCTAAGCCCCCTACAAAATGCGTCAGTTTATGTGAATTTTAATGTCTAATTGTATTAATCTAAAAATTATTTTTCCCACTACACAATGATATAATTTATTTTAATTTATTTGCAGGTACTCTATTCCTCAATCAAAATCATCGGTGTACGGTCGACTGACTGAAGAAAAAGATGGCATTGAGATGGAGATGTGTTGAATTCTTGATAAATTCAAGATGTAACAAAATAATTGCTTCAGTTCGGTGCCTTGGCTGGCACAAATACTGATACCTCAAAATAGCTGACAAACATGCACGTTTGGTTGGACATATAATTTAAATAGGGTATCATTTAAACGGTCAGCAGATAAAGGCGGTTTTGGTCAGCCGAATAATTGATTTGGCAAGCAGAAAAACTAAATTGAGCTGCAACTAGTGATCGGCAGAAATGATTTAATTGGTCAGCAAGTAATGTGACATTGGGCAGCCTAAAAATTTATATCATAGTAAATAAAAATTTTGTGCTGCAATATATTAGTGAGGCAGCAGCAAAACGTGATTCGGATTTATTGAAATTTTGGTACGCCTTAAAACTAAAACTGCAGCAATGTAGATCAGTAAAATGTGATTAGAATTTTAAAAAGATTTGGCAATCAATCTGTCAATTTCATATAGGTTTGCTACACCTGCGTACGTAATATAATTTATCTGTGTGGAGTTTTTATCTAAGGTGTCGAGAGGAGATCTGTAGGGGAGACCTATGTCCAGAAGTGACGTGTTTTTATTTGGGTTGTGCTTAGTTGCTATGCGCGGCGGCCGGTGTGCACTTCGTTGCTATGCGCGGCGGTGCGGCGGGGGGAGGACAAAGGCGCGCGATTTCAAATGCAGGCCAAGTGATATTTACTTAGCCTAAGTTTTTTTTTCTGCATAACGATTTTGTAATTCTGCTGATCAAACTATCAATTTTACAGCTCAAACATCCACTTAATGGCTGATAATAAAATCTTGCTGCTCGTTTCATTAATTCTGCTGCTCATTTCATTAATTCTGCTGCCCAACACATTAATTTTGCCGATCACTCGGCTATTTATTTTCTGACCAAATATAATTTAATTGCCGGCCAAGTATTGCTGGTAGTTTTTATTTTACAGCCGATCAAAACATATACTGCTGCCCAAATAGATTTTTAGCTGATTTTTCCGGCTGATCAAATATTTAAAATAAATACCAATAAATTTACTTCCATTTAAATACGTACGTTCCTACCTGGTTGTCCACATATCGCACCTCCAGTCGTAAACTGACTCAATCCAAAATTTTGGTGAATTGAGTTAAGTATACAAATCGACTCAAAAAAAGCGCACCCTATCGCCCAGTAAATCAGAAACTTTAGGACTGAATTTTGTAAGTAGCTCTTTATTTCATAAAGTTAAAGTGTGATTTACCAAA
Organism: Eupithecia exiguata; assembly: GCA_947086465.1. Lineage (NCBI taxonomy): Eukaryota > Metazoa > Arthropoda > Insecta > Lepidoptera > Geometridae > Eupithecia > Eupithecia exiguata. The sequence goes on along the minus strand of OX352247.1, from coordinate 6,323,603 downwards.
AACTGTCGAGGACCGAAACACGTTCCCTTCATTTTCCAAAAAACATGAATTTTGGAGCCAGTTTACGACTAGAGGTGCGATATCACTGAGACTGCACTATGGGTACATTTTCTTGGAGGACAGAGTTCGTTAAAGTAAAATTTGTATATTATAAAGTAGGTTAAAATTACATGTATAGGTCGGTACCTAAGCTATTTTTAAAATTATCTTATTTTAACTAGTTATTCATAAAATGTAAGGTCATCATGATATAAGTTTCGAATAAATTATCTTTAAACAGTCTTTAAATAACTTAAGTATGTGAATGTGTTTAAGAAATTAAAGTTATTAAAAAAATGGGCTTGTACGGAATTGCCCGACAGTTGCGGGTAGGTAAATCCGTACAGTTAATCTAATACCGTACAGGTATTTTTGTATGAAAAAGCGTGGAAGGAGCTAAAAATAAAAGAGAGTAAGAGTACCTAAGTTGTTTGTTGTCTTTGTTATGATGCCCTTTAGCGGCAACCGTCTACCTGTTGCCTATTTAAAAATAAATATTTAAGGGAAATATTAGAACAAATATTTATTTAATCTCCCATGCAACAGACATGATTTTTCCGTTTTTATAGATAACGGTAAGGAACCCGTCGTTCGTCGTAAAATCGCTCTTGACCGATTTTATTGGGCTTACGCCGCTCTTCTCTGTCTCGCTCCTATGAATGCGAAATCCTATACCTATCCTTTTCACAAAATGGCGTCATAGGACACAAATGTTTTTATTGGTGTAGATTATAAACTGTTCATTTGTAATAAAACCGGCCAAGTGCAAGTCGGACTCGCGCACGAAGGGTTCCGTACCATTATCTATAAAAACGGCAAAAAAAAAACACGTTTGTTGTATGGGAGCCCCCTTTAATATTTATTTTATTGTTTTTTAGTATTTGTTGTTAAAGCAGCAACAGAAATACATCATCTGTGAAAATTTCAACTGTCTAACTATCACGGTTCATGAGATACAGCCTGGTGACAGAGGGACAGACGGATAGACGGACAGCGAAGTCTTAGTAATAGGGTCCCGTTTTTACCCTTTGGGTACGGAACCCTAAAAAGCACCAAAACAGCCGTCGCTTAAGGTAGGTAACATACAATAACACCAGTGTTTTATTCATCTCGATCTTTTAGAATAGATGCCTAATCGAACCAACACTCGCAGCAGTTCAGGACGCGATGCTATCTTTATTACACAAGCCATTTACTTGGCGCGTTTATTCAAGGCATACGAGGTAGGTTAGGTAATAGTCCGTATATCTTTCTATGTATAAAGATTACCAGTATCTTATTATGCAAAACTATTCGTTAGTAGATAAGTAGCGGTGTAGCTTAGGTGTAGCAGTCCCTATTCAGGGTGTCCCGAAAATCAACGTCAGGACGAAAACGATGGACAAGTAGGTTCCACTATTTATAAAGTTGTTGTTTATGTATAAAATTTGACTTGTTTATGTGCTTTTTGTAAGCCTAAAGAAATAAAGTTATTGACTTTTGACATGAAGTCCCACAAAAACCACGAAATTATGGGTCTATCTAAAATGGTTTCTGAGTTAAAGGCTTTTTACTGAAAATCTGCCCGGTGCCAAACTTGCGACAACTTGCACACTTGTTGAATTCAATATTTAGGCGAAACGTATCTTGATGATGAAATGTAGGTACGTACTACTGTTGAACTGTTTTGATTTCAGGATTTATTTCAGAAAACCTAATTAATGTTTATATTTAAGGAATAAAAGTGATAGATACGTAATTATACAATTTTGTAATCTATGATAAATGCGCCAACTTTATAAGACCACGCTAGCATATCGTGGTGGTTTTTTTCAGTACGAACAGTTAATCCTATTGAAAATAAATGATGCAAAAAACTAGGTACCTACTTAAAAAAATTTGGGCACTATTTTTTATTCGCACTAAAATGAATGAATAAGTTAGTAATTCGAGTTTGTAATACAAAAATAAATATCAAAGAATATTGACATCTGCAGTCACGGTAGGTATTGAAAAGTTTGACGCCGGGCAGATAATTCATGATTTTCCGTAAAAAGCCTATAACTCAAAATTCTCAGATACCATTGGATAGGCCCATGATTTTGTGGTTTTTCTAGGTCGTCATGACATGAACCCACCTGTCCACCGTTTTTAGATTGACGTTGGGTTTTAGGACACCCTGTATATGAGACTGAATATGCTAACTTGCCTACCTAGCCTACCTACCTACTTAAACAAGTAGGCAAGAAGATACGTTAGTACTTATTATTTAGATGCGTCAACATTCTCAGTTATTAGGTAATCATCCCTGTAAGCTAGCAAGCACACTTTCACACAAATATAAAAATGCGAAAGTTTGAATGGATGAATAGATAAATGGGATAGAAATAACCATTAAACGTTTCCATGGGTACAACGCGTGCGATGCCGCGGGCAGAAACTAGTCATAAATAAATAAAAATGTGCTGGCAGTGCCGTAAATAGGGTGGTGCAAACGGTGCCCAGGCACAGGGCGTAAAACAAAGGGGGCGCAGAACTGACTCTCAGAAAATGTTCTTCTTTAAAGGTAATTGCTACGTCCACTTAATAGATTTTGCGCCCGAGCATAGCATATTTATCACTTGCCGTTGAAATTATTTCCTTGGCATTATTGCGAATCGTTCCCACCATGCCGATTTTCTTAGAGTCGATTCCCGCAACGTCGACTCTCGTAAAATCGCCCGCGCCTGTATTCCCTTCACGTTGACTCCGTTTTTTTCGTCGGCAGCGGCATTGGAAAAGTATATAAAAACTTTGTACTGCTGATAAAATTCCTTAACCTGTGCTGGTTTTATAAAAAAATTCGAATATTTAACGCATTCACTGCCCAGCCTTGGCACGGGCGCGGCCACGAGGCGCAACAGGGAGATGTGTGCGTATTGGGCCATTTGCCACCTAAACCACCGCACTTATGTGAAACTACAAATTTTCCAGGCTAGTGTCAGTTTCCAATTTTTTTTGGATCCAACAGAATTTCGAAAAAGCGATCACAGCTGTCAGTAGGTGCCTGGTGGCGAGGAGCGCCGCGCCGCCATAGCCTAAAATTCTGTTTCAAACAATCTACAGCAAAAAGTAATAGTTCGGTAGGCTGTTGTGTTGACTTCGTAATGATGCGTTAGTCATCGGCGGCGGGAGAAGCAAGCCATGTTTTTTTTTTCAGCAGTTTCGGCAAAGTGAGCTTAAGTGCCCACACGAATGATCTGATTGCTGAACTGAAGAGGACCAGAATCAGATGCTATATTGCTAGGAAAACCTAGCAATATAGCATCGTCGTACGTCTGCGCGTATCCAAGAACTCTATCTTGTAGCCTATCGCTGAGTGCCCTGACATTAGCTTCTTCCGCTATTGGATATCGGTGCACCACAGTGGGAACCGCAAATAGCGTCTACCTACCTACTGTATAATGCATAATTAGTACTTACCTATGTTATTTCTAAAGCTTTCGTTCGATCATCATACCAAAACGAAATCAAAATAACTGTTTCCGCTTCAGAAACGAGTCGATTGAAATAAAGTACCCCTGAGTCGTTAGACGGCGGATGATTTTGTTCGTCCAAACGTTCGTCGTACAATGAGGAAGAAATAAAATAAACGTGAATGTCATTGTCAAAAAACGCGCAGCTGTTATTGTTTGTGGTGGGGTTCGGAATTTGTTTCGAGAATTTTGGAGAAATTCTTTCCGTATTCTTTTCTTCGAGACTCGGATACACGTAAAAGTTATAATTTTAAGCTGTGCGCACTATCGCCTCTACATAATTCAACTTATATTTACATAGTATTTGTATTCTCTTGCAACTACCCATTTGCTAACTCTTCTTGCGCAGTTCGTGCGTAGTTGTGTAAAGATTTGATAAAATGGACTTATACGGCTTTTACGGCAACAATAGCCCTTACCCGTACAATCAAACCGACGAATTGGCTAAACAAATGTACGCCCAGCAGGCTCTTGCTTCGTCTGTGCCCTTTACGCCTCCTGAGAACAACATGGCCGGGGGGTCTTGGAACTCTCGCGGTCTTACTTGGGGCATGCAGTCGCCGCCTCACCTGGTTCAATTTACAGGACAAACACCCTTCAATGACAATAAATTAGGTCCTGTATTGCATACCAAAAGGAAAAGCCTGGACCTGGAACCGGCCATGTAAGTATTTTGATAAAAAAATAACAAATTGGTGATTAAATTATAGTAATAAAATTTAACCAATCAACCTTTGACCACAACACGACATTTCTAAAGCCACTATGGTCTTTTTACACTGAATAAAGCATGTTTTTAATATCTTCTTGAGTAGGATGTCATTAATTTGTTACTAGCTTCTGCCCGTGCCTGGCTTTGCACACTTTATTTCGATATATAAAGTAGCTATTATGTTAATTCAGGCATAGAACTACCTCTGCGAAATTTCAGCCTGATCCATTCATTAGTTTTTACATGAACAGGAAACAACCATCTGAATTTCCAAACATCCAAAATTCAAACTTGCATGCTTATACATATAATCTGAGTTTTTTTGTTACAGACCAGCAAAGCAGCTGATAACAGAAGAAAAGATGGCTGCACACCTCAGCGGTCTACACATATCATCGGACTTCACATCACATTCTAACACTGAAACCATGGATGTATTGATGGATACCCGAGATGAAGGTCTTGGGGAGAAGGTGAAAGGAACTATAGTTCTGTCTGATGAGGTCAGGAGAATACGGGAGGAGCCGCTTTTACCAGCAGTGCTGATTGAAAGGTAAACTGAAAAGATTAAGGCCCGTATTATGAAAGCATGCTCAGTCATCGAGCTCTGCTTGAGTGATGCTTATGTCTAGTTTTGAGTGAATACTAATTTTCAAACAATGCCTCCGTCCACGCCTTCCAGTAACTGCTTAGACATATTATTGAACGGTTACCAAGCATTACTTGAGTAATTAACGCTTGAGTAGAGATCACGTAATGACAGCTTAAGTAATGCTTGGGGAAGCTTTCATAATACGGGCCTTAATCTTAATAAATGATAATGATGAAATGGTTTAGCTTCTGCTTAGTTTCACAAGTAAAACGGTTGGGGTATGGGTAAGTGAACTGATGATAACCATACACCAAAGGTTGTGCAATATGCATTCTTGCTTATTGCATACTCCGTTTTATTTATTTGCCATAGGAGCACCAGTCATTCTTGGATACATAAATTTACACTAGTTTTAATTATGATTCTTTGCCATCTACTAGGCAAGATGCAGATAGGACAGCTACTGACAGAATAAGCAACAGCCACATCGCTTCTAGATTCTAATCAAATATCTAATCTAACATCTTTATTTTCTTATTTATTGGGGTAACATACAGTTATTATAAATTAAACAATATATACTTCACTTACACTTAAACCAGCAAAGTTTCCATTATTAAAAGCAACAAGTTCAAGACAATGAATGGCCCAGCAGTGGTCATTCACAGATACGTTGGACTCGTTGGAGACATTGTGACATGCTCAAAGTGCACCCATATATTTAGCCATCGGTATGCAAGCCACCAAAGAGCGCACCAAAGGGAAAATAATCAACAACCCTGTAAATAGTCTGAGTTAAAATGCTTGCCTACGGGGCAAGTCACCATAGTCAAAATCAGCTGGGAGACATCATCATCATCATACAAAAATAAAGACCAGATAGTTCAAAGCACTATAAGCAAGTAAAACTATTATTTATATCAAACCATGAACCTAGCAATACATACAAGGGGCAAGGAAAAAATTAGGTATAAACACAATAACTCTGAATAACTCCTCCTTGCGTCGTTCCCCAATACTGGGGGGTCGGGACCCATCACGGAAGCAGCTTCTTCCGTACGATGTCGCCCCATCTGCTCCGGCTTTCAGCGACATGTATCGCCAATACTTACATTTTCCTACATATTATTTCAGATATGAAAAGCCCACCATGTCTTTGGTAGTATGGAAACCTCGGCACGCCATTCTAAAGACTATCAATGAAAAAGATCCTAAGATTAAAGAGGAAGAACCAGTCAAACGGAACGGAGTTCTAGTAGACAATAGTAACAACAATCAAGAAGATGTTGATATGTGAATGAGCACTGGCTAACGTTAACTAAAGAATGTATGTGAGTAACTTTTTATCGGTGAATGAATTCTATGTTTATTGATAGTAGGCACTACAGTGAATTCTTGCACAATTTAAGCCTGACATTATTTATGAAGATCCTTTCAATAATATACCCAGTGAATATGTTGATGGAAAATTATTATCTTTAGTTTAGTAATAAATATTGTAGTAAAAAGTGTAGCTGCATATAAGCTTAAGAAGTATTAAGCACTGTGGAATTTCTATGAAAGGATAGTATGAAAGTAGGAATATGTATGGTCCATTTGATATTTGGTAATTTATGAATGGTCATTGGTAGCTTTAAGTTTTGTTTTATAGGTATAGTTATATTTCTTTTGTGCATGCGTCTTTCATCCTGTAAAATAAGTAGATGGGACATAGCAGGAATAACTTACCGAAACCTAATCCAGTCCAAAAATTAAATCTTTTCATTATATTTTTTTATTATTAACAGGAAAAGAAGAAGCTAGGCATTGTCTATGCCTCAATTATAAATTGAATTGTGTACTTGCTATTTTGTAGTTATTTTGCAAGTATAATATACTTCGAAAAACTACTGTAGTAACAATCTAAAAACATTAACAAGTCCATTATTTCCATATAACAGTATATATCAGCTAATTTTTAGGCTTTGTGTTATTTTTTTAAACTAATATTAGGAAACATGAATTAAGATACCTACCTGATGTTGTTTTAACTTGAGTTGTAAGATTATCAAGTTAAGATTTATATTAGTGTTAAGGCTGACTTTATATTTACAAATTAATAAACGGTTTCATCTCAAAACCGCGTTTTGAAATTAGAAAAAACCCTCGTAAAAAGATATAAGATAATGAACGGTAATAATAATTGTACTGTTAAAAATATCTTTATTCCATCAAACCCTTATATTACATTACGATATATAATTAACTAGCAGCGCCTTGCGGTTTCACCTGCGTAGTTCCGGTTCCCGTGGGAATTCCGGGATAAAAAGTAGCCTATGTTCTATTCCAGACTATAATCTATCTCTGTGCCAAATTTCATCCAGATCCGTTCAGCCGTTCTGGCGTGATAAAGGAACAAACATCCATCCATCTAAACTTTCACGTTTATAATATTAGTGAGATGAAAATAATAGTATTTGTTAAAAATATCTTTATTTCATCAACTTACAACAAAAATGAGTTATTATTATTACTTAAATTAACATTAACAATAACTTATGGTCGAAAACTAAATACTGATTCACAAACTTAATTACTAAACTAAAACTACCGAACTTAATAGACATTTAGACACTTAAGCAGTCTTTATTAGATTCGTTTCCATGTTATACATATATTTCTAATTTGCAATTATATCTTCTTCCTAAAAGATGTATTAGGTACCTAATAAATATTATTTTATCTCCTTAGAATCTTTGATTCAAGTTCATAAAGATTTAATTAGAGCACCCATGAGTTTCACTTAAAATATTTTTAAGTAAGTATTTATGAATGGGAAAACCATCCTCAAACTTGTGAAAACCATCCTCAATTCTCAGAGATTTTTATTACTTACTGAATGTCGTAGGTATTACTTATTATGATAGACACAAAAATGACCGAAATTAATACATTTTTCTCATTGAAGATCAATTAAGTTAAAAGTGTACCACAGAAGAGCCGTCGGCTAGAGATTTTACTTAGAACTGTGTGTTTATGAGAAAGAAAACAGAAAGATAAAAGTTATCACAGCAGAAGGAATATCAAATATTCATCAACATCAGCCTAAATTAGTCCACTGCTGGACATAGGCCTCCCCTAATGAGCGCCATAGCGTCCTGTCTTCTGCTTGCCGCATTCAGCATCTGCCAGCAGTCTTTTGCAAATCGTCATCCCACCTGATCGGAAGGCGTCCTACCCTACGTTTCCCGAGTCGCGGTCTCCACTCAAGAACACGTTTACCCCAGTGGTTGTCGGTTCTTCTCGGGATATGGCCAGCCCACTGCCACTGCAGCTTGCTAATCCGTTGAGCTATGTCGATAACCTTGGTTCTCTGTCGGATGTGTTCGTTACGAATTCTATCCTTCAGAGAAACTCCGAGCAAAGCTCTCTCCATAGCTCACTGGGCGACTTTAAGCTGGTGGAACAGCCCTACCGTGAGTGTTCACGTCTCAGATCCAAAGGTCATGAGGGGCCTACCCGTCAACGTTTTTTAAGCTTTGCTTTATGGATGACGAGAAGACTCTACGTAGTTTCCCAAATATTGTCGTTTAAGAATTCATATTTCAAACAATAACTCTTCTGAGGATTGAATTCGTATAGGTACCTAGTTATAATTTACGACTTATTTCATAGATGCAATTTTTTAAATATATTTTTTCTTACTATTTACCTAAAAATCTATCAGGAATTACTTTTCACTACGTTAATGTGAGGTCGATTTGAAATTCGTTGCTCACCACTTGTTAAGTTCTTTTACACATCAATCAACTTAAGAATCCGGCGACAGCTGCTCGCAACTTCAATTCGTGAATTATTATGTTCCGTAATACCAAAAATGATGACTGAAAAGTTGTTGAATCTTCGACATTGTGTTGTTATTCTGTAACTAGAGGTGTCAGCTGATTATTAAAAGCAACATACCTACTACTCATTGACTTATCACGTTATCACAGAAAATGTACTTCCAGAATAGAAATTTGGATGGTTATGAATGTTATGATGTTACTATAAAAGTTACAGTATTTGCTGACACTGCAAACACATCTATTCTAAACACCATTTCTCTATGCTTTTTGAGGCTCGTGTTCTTCAAACTAAAAACCTATATTCCAGCTAAATTGGATGCACAATGTTTGTAAACAACCACTCTAAAATTCACTCTGTTGCCGCAAATTTGTATATGGGATTTACATAACGTCGTCGTTTTGTGATCGTTCATAAACAAGTAACTTTTAGTAGTAGACTTTAGTCCTTTATGTCGTGGTTTGTTTGCAAATATTTCACATAGAGTTTGGCTATTTGTATTGTTAGGTATAGCAAAAGCTTGATGCTTTTGCTAGCTCGATAGAAATTGACATGTCAAGTGTTTTTGATTTCTAGAAAACGAGCCGTATCTTTATCTTTTCTGTCATTTTTGTCTTTGAACTCTGTCACCAGAATCCAGTATATTCTGATATTAATATTTTTAATGTCCTTTTCTTCATGTCGTCAATGCATGTTAACTTTAACAGTAGCGGTGTCGAGGTCTCGTTTCATATTTTCCAGCTGCTCAATGTCTTGGACTGATGTCTCGCATTTTTGAACCACTAAGGAGTGGTAGAAGTGAATCGCAAATGCCACGAATACTATTAATACTGAAAGAGAAAGAATTTGTATTTAATTAAAGGTGTAAATATATAAAATAAAGAAATAAATAGTGCTGGAAAATCCACACAGCGTCATCTAACCCTAAAGTAGGTAGACAGAGCTAGTGGTATAAGATAAGGACATAACTAAGACTTAATACATTACATTAACAGATAAATAGATGGATATTTTTAGTAAACATGCAAAACACCCAAGAACACCCGGCAAAAAATATCTGTTGATCGTACAAACATTTGTTCAGAGGCGGGAATCGAACCCGCAACCACCTGCATCCACCCACAGAGGTTGTCGTTAAATAATATGCAATTGTTTGAAGTAGATAATGGAATTTATTACTCTAAACCCAAATCATTGCCTTGTACGACAACAACATTAAAAGGGATAATCATTTTAAATCTTAAAAACTCAATTGCTCTGTCGCTCATTCAAAAGCATCATTATAACCAAAACTCATCACAGTCAAAATCATACAAACAAATGCGCGTTTTTTTGCTATCAATACAATACAAAAACACTTTATTGTACACCAGAAAAAGAACATTACAAAAAAACATTACATGAGACAAGTACAATGGGCGGCCTTATCGCTTAGAAGCGATCTCTTCCAGGCAACCTTTGGATAGAAAGAATTATGTGAATTTAAGAAAGGCAGGGGGTGTACTAAAGATAGACTAATAAACATATAAACTAGATATACACATAAAATAACTATAATATACTAAATAAATAAATAAATATTATGTAGGTACCAATATTCACTATTCTGACAGGAAAAACTCCTTGACGCGAGATTTAAAAACTGGTAACGATACTGTTTTTCTAATGGGCTCTGGTAGTGCTATCCCTAATATTATAATTGTAACTCCCGTCTGTTACATTTTCACGCCTTAACACCTGAACGGATCTCAATGATATTTGGCAGGGAGGTAAATGGTATCCTAGGGACGGACATAGGGTGCTTAAAAAGCACGTAAGAAGCCGCGGGCAGCAACTAGTATCTCAAAATTAATGAAAATAGCCCCCGCTGTCCGTCCCACCCATTAGATATAGATAAGTAGCAGCACCTCGCGGTTTCACTCGCGTAGTTCCCGTTCCCGTAGGAATTCCGGGATAAAAAGTATTCTGCTATATATTCTGCTATTATTATAATAGCTATGCTATTTTAATTATAGTCTGGAAAGACTATAATTAAAATAGCATAGCTATTATAATAGATTATAATTAGTATGTAGCTAATAATTATATTAGCTACAATTAGTATGTAGCTAATAATTATATTAGCTACATACTAATGCACACAGATCCCCGTTCAATCCAACGATCCTATCCATCCACGGTTGTCTGGTAGAGATCGCTCCTGAGCGATAAGACCGCCAATTGTCACATTTTTTCTTATTTACTCCATTTTATCTTTGTCTGCTATTTTTAAGTTATGTGTGCAATAAAGCATTTTCTATCTTTCTATCTATAATTTATCTCTGTGCCAAATTTCATCCAGATCCGTTCAGCCGTTCTGGTGTGATTGAGTAACAAACATCCATCCATCTATCTATCCTCCATCCAAACTTTCACATTTATAATATTAGTGGGATAGATAATACTTAGATAGACGTACCTGGTATAACAATGACAGTGGCTGCTGTCGCGGCCGCGAAGGAATAGTCCCAGAATTTGACCCAGCAAAGTATCGCTATTTCTACCAGGAAGAGGAACAGACCTGAAACAAACAGAATTACCTATTTAAAACTTCCTAAAGTCATCAAACATTAGGTCTTAATCATCACACTGGCGATTTGACGTTTTCAAAACGAAGCGCGTCTTCCTCCCTGCTCATACGCCTCGATTTGAAATCGTTCGCAAATCACCAGTGTGATAAAGCAAAGCGAGAGAAAATTGATTTTGATCGGAATTAGGCTGGATATCAGCTGGTGTCAAAATGAATCCAACATGCGATCTTTGATCCAGCAGCTGGATCAAAAATCGCATGTTGGATTCATTTTGACCAGCTGATAAGGGTCCAGCCGTTAAGGGAATGTCCCTAAAGTTACCTAATTAAGACCCATGCTAAAATCGATTTCAGTTAATTAGATATTATTTATTTTCTACGGGACCACAGCATATATGGCATGGCAACCACTTTAGATTGCGTTAAGTAGCAATGGCATATCTACCAGGTGACCATAACATATCAGGAGTTAAAATCACTTCAATACCGTGTGGTATTGAACGCCCAAGCTAAGTCAATAAACCCTTGCGTTTATGCAGAGAATCTACGGTAGAACGGATACGTATTACCTATACCTACTATAGGTACTAAGGTTGTCTCCCAAAGCTCTCGCCGGCCTCCAGGCGTTTCCATCTTATTAATACTGCAGGTTAGGAAGGAGAAACGTTGCCAAACGCAGAATTATCTGGCTCGACGTTAATGCTAGTAAAGTACCAGGTGATCATAAGCCTACAGGAGTTAACTTACCTAAAACAGTACTGAACGCCCAAGCGAGTTCAATGAACCCTCTCATCCGTTCATGCGGCGAATCCCTCAAAGCTCTCGCTGGTCCACCAGGCGTTTCCATCTTACTAACTGCGTCGATGTTAGGAAGAAGATACGTTGATATCATGAGAGCGAAGATGTGGACTGCTACTAATACTGTAGTGCACACTGCGAACATGACGAATAGCCATTCGGGTACGTTTGTTGGTTCGTTTATTTGGAGTTCTACCATGGCTACCATTGCGAAACCTGGAAAGAAACGGTGTTATTAGCAGGGATAGAGGTACCTAGTTCTGTTCTATTTTAGCTAGTTTTCATTACCGTACTAAGTTGGTATAAATCAAACAACCCTAAATTAAACTTACCTATACTATTTATTCTTATTTATACAAAGGGTGGGCTTAATGCCGAGACATTTTCTACCTATACAGTCAGGCAGGACAGTCCTGCCTGACCGACGAAGCTGATAAAATAGCTGATAGCAATTGCAATATAGGGTCCTGCCGCAGGAGCTTCGTCGGCTGTATCGAAAAGAAATATAGTAGGTATAGGTAGGTGCTTAAGAAGTGAATAAATTCTTTATTCTTCTTTTATTCTTTAACTTAAAGAATAAAAGAAGAATAAAGAACCGAGACCGAGACTTAAAGACTTTAAGTCTCGGTGGTTAGTACCTTGCTTACGTACTGATAATTATGTTGCCGATGCTGTATGATGTTTTCTTCCTATGATGGGGGTTAACATAACTCGATATGAGGGGCATAGAATTAATACAAGAGGCATCACCTTCCGAGGAAGAGATGAAACGTTGGTGTTCTTCTAACACAAATAAGGTTCGTAGTTAACCCGCTTACATCCGTAATGAATTCATAAAACTACGATAGCTTTTATAGTAAAATAGGCATCACCTTATTTCTGGCCTATGCCGCACCGACTTGCTACAACTCTTGAATGTTTTTTTATCGTAAGCTCCGGGTATTTACCTGACAGCAGCTCAGAGGTAGTAGCCGTAGCTTTTAGCTTCGCCCTGGACATGTGCAGTCTTCGCCATGACAGACCTTCGGAATCCACGTCCTCTGCATCTCGGGTCCAGTTCGGACCCACTGGCATTGTGAAGGCCACTTCGCTAGAGCTCTGAAATTCGAAATTGGAAGTTAGAATACTGTATAAGAGTGTCGTAGTTATCGACCTGTTCTGTCACGATGTTGCTGTGGTCAAAATAGATTAGACATGCCAGCTAAGACACAATATCATCATCAGCATCGTCAGCGTTTTGTCTGAATGAGATTCAAATCGTAAACTCAACGATCATGAAGTTCCCCACTTTATAACCTGTAAGTGCGGCTTTCCCGTCCCCAGTCTTACACCAATAATTTGATCATTTTTAGAATCATTTCAGAAGCGCCCCCGAAGAACTACCAACCAAGGATTCGTTGGTTGGGTTTTCCATTCGATGCCCAGCGTGAGGATTATTGACAATGGCATTAACCCCCGAATAAATAGAAAGAAGGGCGCTTGGCACTCATTAGGGGAGGCCTATATCCACTATCCACCTGTGGACTAAAATAGGATGATGATGACCAACCTTAATAGACTGGCTGCACTGGCACGGCGACTGCAGATACCCCGGGCTCAGCAGCACGGTCGTCGCTGATTTATTCGACATGCCGCCGTTAGGGGTTGCGTTGCCGCTCACAGCGCCTTTGGAACACATGTATTCTAGGCTGTGGGGTGGCGTTACGGATATCGTTGGACTGTCTGTTACGCTTGCTTTGAACCTGGAAGGAGAGAAAACATATATAATAAAAACCAATACACTAAGATATGGATACTGAGGGAAAGATGAGTAATAAATTGGAAAATAAGAAGAAAAAAAACAGAGATTTCATTTCATTTATTTCAACGTAGGTGTAACATATACACTTGATGTCGTTATTTCTAGTACACAAATAAGTAACAAAAGGAAACACCATAAGGGATTTTACAATACTTGGCTGGCTAAAAGGGCCTAGGGTTTACAAAAATTACAATTAAAATATGTCAGAAAATAAATAAAACTAAGTTAATAGGTAGGTTAGGTACATGTCAAGATATGTCATAAAAGCTGCTGTATAGGGGCATTATCATAACAAACTAAACTAAAAGAAAGCTACTACTAAACAAATCTCTCGTTTCTAAAAATTATCTAAGTAGGTACTATTATAATTATTACCCAAAAATGGTCACCCAATACCAACTGACGGCATAGCTGAAATGGACCCGCTTGACTTAGCGGGCCCATTTCAACTAGGTACCTACTTACTCAAGATAGCCTCGTAAATATTTTTAATGATGCTTGTTAAGAAAGGAAGCCCTAGCAAGACCTTCCGTATCTTAGAAGTAGTTGAAATTTCAAATAAATTAGTTTTTTTTTAATTCTTTATTAAGGGCTTTGTCGCACATGCGATTATGACGCCCCTGGTGAGTTTAACCGGAAAAACAAAATCTAAACCTAGAAACTAAAATAAAAGAAACCTAGGTAATTAGGTGCACTTAATTAGGTGCACCTAATTAGGTGTAACATTACAAGTTTGTACAACGTTCTAGCTGTGTCCGAGACAAGCTGAGCTAGAACGCTGTTACACTGACTATTATATCCCTATAGGCTCAGACTAAGTATATTTCTTACTTAGTCTGAGCCTATAGGTAACTAAATGACAAAATACTATTTCTAAAGGATTCGTTGCGAACACACTCCACCAAAATGAGGTAAACATATCTATAGAGTTACTAAGAAGGCAATTCGGTGTGGTTGATTTTTTCATTAAATGTAAAAATTTATTGCCTGGAATGTCTCCGGATTGAAGTCGTAATGCAATAACAGTTTCGCGACAATAAAAAAAGCTATTGTCAATCCATGGAGAAGTCAAGGGCTGTAAATTGGGTCCTTTGAGCTGTTAACACTACATTACCTACCTATCGTATCACCACACCACCAACACTCACGAATTATTAAACCTTTGATAACTTTAGTAAAGTAATTGGTTAAAAAAAGGGCTCACAAATATCTAACACTAGCACAGAAACTCAGGAGTCATGCCTTGATTTGGCGCAGCTCCAAAGATCTTGACCGGAGCAATACCACAATAACCTTAAACAAATCCCCTTATCAACTGAATCACTCAAAATCCTAGCATTTTCTATATCTAACTACCCGCAAAAACCATATTTTATTTAGATGGTAGGTTTTTCAAGAACTGTGTTGTCAGACTTTACACCTCGAGTTTTGCGAAGAAACTGGTGCCAATTTTGCCACAGTAAAGTTCATAGTAGATATGTAATACCGTTTACCATTGTTTGTTACGTAGTTAAACGCTGTACCTGTAGGTACTTACAAATATTTATTTTGATAAGATTTAAATGGTCGTTTAGGTAAACAGGAAAATTTATGTTTATGACGTATTTGTATTTCTATTTTGTACAGACTTGGTAGGTACTCGACGAGGTAGGTACCTGCCTACTTTCCATCAATCACTATAAACGAGATTAGTACTTTATAACACTGTCATCCTTGAAATAGGCGTTATTTAACTAAATGAGTAGCGTTAGTAAAAAAGGTAGTATTGAACCTTCTAAAAATAAATATATAATGCCGGACAATTCACACAGCATTATCTAGCCCCAAGCTAAGCAGAGCTTGTGTTATGGGTACCTACTAAATAACTGATATACCTACATAAATTTTTAATTTAATCTCTCTTTAAAGAATACTTATTATTCTTTAGAATTCAAAGTTCGAATGTAGTGAAACTGTTTCTTGGACACGAAATTCGAATTTGTTTGTATTTTTTAACGACCTCTGTGGCGCGGGCGGCGAAGGCCTGCCTGCGACGCAGGAGATTGCGGGTTCGATTCCCGCCTCGGGACAAATGTGTGTAGGTACGATCTGCAGACATTTGTTCAAGGTGTTCTGGTCGTTTTCTAAGTATAATAAAAAAATATCTATCTATGTAATGTATTATGTAGGTATATCAGTTATCTAGTCATACATAACACAAGCTCTGCTTAGCTTGGGGCTAGATAATGCTGTGTGAATTGTCCAACAATATTTATTATTATTTATTTATTATTATTATCGAAGGTTCTTTTGTTATCGAGTCATCAATCAAACTAGTACCCTACCCTACATGAAGACCTCACAGACGGGGAAATACCGTAAACTTCCTCACCGAACAACCGAGCAGAATGACCAAACATTATAATAATTGCGTTGTTTTTTACTGAACTTCTAACGCGAATACATCAAGGAAATAGTGGGCAACAAAAAAAGTAAGTGCCTTGCTTATTCGTCACTGAAAAAAACTACCTATACCTGCTTTAATAAGAATCAGCGGTGAAGATGGACTTTGGTGCGTCATTTTAACTTTTAACACATCTTTAATAAACAATAAGATACCTGTAATCTAAGGTCAAATAAAAAGCCTTGAAATAAACCTAATAAATGCCTAATAACCTACTATAATAATATACTAACCTAATATATAAAATATACGCGATCAATCCGGTAAAAACAGTGTTTTATTCGCGAAAATAACCTTAGAATATACTAATAAATGCCTTTGAAAATTTATGGCCCGATTGATGTAGGTACGTTTATGTTAAGTAAGTACCTAGTGTGGTGCTGACTTAGAATTTGCACTACCTCACCTCTTCCCGTGGGTGTCGTAAGCGGTGACTAAGGGACATGGGCGGCAGCAGCGCCTCTTGCAGAATAGATCTACCACCGAACTACGATCTCCAACCCGCATGCCCAGCGTAGGGATTATGGGCATTACTCCCGATGCGATAAAAGCCAATAAGGCGATTATGGGGGGAGTAGGGGGAGGCCTGCGTCCAGCAGTGGACCATTATACGAGTAGGCTGTTATGGTACCTATGTTTAAGTATAGATGAATATTAATATACATTTATTTTAGTTATTGAGATCAAAAATAATTTAAAGTTAAGTTTTTAACTTGACTTAACTGTTTTTAAGGTTTTTGATGATCTATTGAAAATTACCTATACCACACACATCAGACTAATTTATAAATGCCAAAGTTTGGATATTTGTTACCTCCACGCCAAAACTACTGAACGGATCAGGATGAAATTTTGCATACAGATAGTTCTAGGCCTGGAATAAAACATACTTTACATCCCATAAATATGTTCCCATGAGATAGAAATAACCTTAAACAACGTGTGCGAAGCTGCGAGCAGAAACTAGTATAATATACAATAGCCAAAGTAGATGTGGAATGTTTGTAAACAAACCACGACTTTATATATCTATCTACCTAGGACAATAATTACCTACTCAAGCCTACTAGGATTGGAAAGCTCTGGCTATTAGAGTCATTTTACCCTACATGCGAACTTTTACCCAAATAACTGCGTATTTTTACCCAATTGAAGGGGTAAACGTACGCACTCCGACCAATTCACATTTTTCTTCAAATATAAAAAAACTGTTTTAGTTATCGCCAAAAACTTTATGCACTTTGGGAGTATAATAAATGTGCTATATGATATGCATAAATGTGTTCCTAATATCGTGACAGTTTAAGTATTATCAACAAAAGAAGACAAAAGTGCGGCTTTTTACCCCGAATGACTCTACACACTTTTGTGGATGTTGCTTAGGTTGGGAATCGGGATTAGTAAGATATTGCCTGTTCTGTTGTTAAAGTATTCCCTGGGGCTGTTCAAGTATTAGGTACGTAAGCAGAATATTTGTCAATTTGGACCCCCCGGTCGGTCGTTCGAGGGGGGTCTCCTTTAACGACCGAACAAGACAAGACAGAAGCCCTCTTATTGCTAGTACCGATTCTTCTAATTTAATCAAGCACCAGTAACATTATTACGGAAAATGCCTAATAAATGCTAATAATCATTATTCGAGCATAAATAAGGACATGTGTTGACTTAAATTGTGTTCAAATCAGAATCTACCAAATTTTTCAGAAAGCCTTTGTGGTTGTGATCACTGTCAAGTAATACCATTGAACAAGAGGGTCCAATGATGTTTTATATAAACCGAGGATGTTTGGATATTCATGTAAAATTCTAAAGATGTAAAGTATTGTAGATAAATTGTTTCTTTTAAATTATATTATTCCGGTAAGAAATCTTTTCTGTGTATCTTTTGGATCTTCGTCGCTGGCATAATGGCTTGTGAGCAAAGCCAGACGTAGACGGTCGATTCCCGCCCATAGGCAAAAAATTAGTGCAATGGTCGGATATTTTGCGGCCAGCGACGTGTTTTTATTGGCTTCAGTTAGGTTTTTGATCGTTTGTAACTTGACTAATGTGATAATTATTAATAAGCAATTTGTTGTTTCACCGACATAGCTAATAAATATTATATTAAAAAACTAAGACTTTGAATCACTTCATGTAGATACTTATAAACATTTTTACAATAGGCTACACTACACTTTGCTATCTGATTGTACTTTGGATAAAAATATTCAACTAATACATTTTATCGCACTGAAACGAAATCGGGTGCCTCCACCACGGGGGCGTCTCACACCGGGGGCCTAACCCACGAATCCGTAATTTTCTTTGTATTAAAGATATTTTATATTGATGTGTGTACACTACACTTAAAGTAATATTATAATCTATACTATATAATTTGTTTGTTTGTTTGAATCGAATAGGCTCCGAAACTACTGGACCGATTTGAAAAATTATTTCATCATTAGAATCCTACATTATCCCTGATGAACATAGGCGATAGAATACCCATGCGAAGCCAGGGCGGGCCGCTAGTACAATATAAATTACATTACTTTTGCTGTAATGTAATTTATACCAAAAAATATATCAACTACTTTAATAAACCTGTATAAAAGGTTAAATACAGTTCTTTTTAATTTCATTTCATTAGGGTACCTTAGGGTAACACGGAACGGATACTACATGACCAAGTATTCATTGTAGAATTTTGTTCATTAAATATCTTAAGCATAAAAAATTAGCAAAGTCCCCCCCCCCCCCCCTACGTGCTTACGTAATACTTGAATGGCCCACACTACGGCAACTTACTTTGAATAGCCATCTCCGTTCCTCGTTATGATAGGATAAGAGTCACTAAAGCCCAAACTTCCCGGTCGTTCCTTGTACCGTCGAGGGTTGAATAGGTGGTCAGTGGTATGATACCTTTGGAGGGTCTTCGGGCGGGATTTTCCACTAGGGGGTGTCTGTGTGCACTGGTCTACTCGTGTCAGCTCTTCGGCTGAGGTCACGAAGCTCGCTTCGGATACCTGAAAAGAGAGGGAGAGATTTTTAGGAGAGTCAGGCTATTTGCAGCCTTTTCTATACTAGGTAGAGGTTATAATATGTCTTTATTGGATACTAGCTTGAGCCCGCGGTTTCCTCGATGATCGCGATTTTAGGTAGGCCTATGCTCTTCCCAGGATTATGATGCCTAAGCACAGATAGTATACACTAGGCCTAAAGTAATCGGTTCAAGCACCACAGGTATTATTGTAAACAATGGAGTTACAAAATCAATAATTTATTTATTTTATTGAGTAACTAACACGATTAAATCTAACCAATTACAGTAGTCACTTAAGATTAAATATGAAATCAAAATCAAAATTATTATAAGGAAAATACAACATAATTTAAATTAGAATTAATAAATAAATTAAAAAAAAAATAGCATTTAGCTTGTAATTACAACATAATAAAATATTTGTGTTTTTTTACAATACTGGTATCAAGCAAATCGCAAATTCGAAACATATTTTGATTCTGACACATTTCTTTCATTAATTATTTTGTTTAACTTTCAAGCGTTTTCGAACTGAAATTCGCAGAACCTTCTTCGCTGCGCGTGTTTGTTTTTAACCGACTTCGTAAAAGGGGGAAGCACTATTTTCGGCTGAATGATTGTTTTTTAGGGTTCCGTACCCAAAGGGTAAAACTGGACCCTATAACTAAGACTCCGCTGTCCGTCTGTCCGTCTTTCACCAGGCTGTATCTCATGATTCTCATGAACCGTGATAGTTAGACAGTTGAAATTTACACAGATGATGTATTTCTGTTGCCGCATACTAGAAAACTGAATAAAATTAATATTTAATGGGGCTCCCAAACAACATACGTGTATTTTTTGTCGTTTTTATTGATAATGGTACGGAACCCTTCGTTCGCGAGTCCGACTCGTACTTGGCCGGTTTTACTTGAATTTTTACGGGACAAATAGTTACTAATCCTTCAGGATTTTTTTAACTTATTATCTCGGAAAAGCGCGAGCGTAGCCACCCGAAGCTAAACAGAGCCTGTGTTATCATTATCAATCATAGAGGAAGACTCATTTACCTTCCTACCTACGTTTAGTACTAAATATAAAGCTAAGTTCTGATTAAGTACTACGTACGTAGGTAGGTAGTACCTACGTACATATTAACTATCAACTAGCCTTCAATAACTCTTCACATGCAATGTCATTGTCGCCGTAATTGCGGGGAAGCATCGACATAACAATCACTCAAATAACAGTCTATATTTTCCCACACTGACATGGAAATGAAGTGCTGTCTGTGACAACGTTTTTAGGGTTCCGTACCCAAAGGGTAAAAACGGAACCCATTTACTAAGACTTCACTGTCCGCCTGTCCGTCTGTCACCAGGCTGTATCTCATGAACCGTGATAGTTAGACAATTGAAATTTTCACAGATGTATTTCTGTTGCCGCTACAACAACAAATACAGAATAAAATAAATATTTAAGGGGCTCCCATATAACAAACGTGATTTTTTTGGTCGTTTTTGCTCCGAATTTGATAACGGCAACAGGTAGATGCTTGAAATATTGACAGAATATTTAGTTATATTCACTTAAAAATATATAATTAATTTAAAATAAAACAAATATTTAAGGGGGGCTCCCATACAAGAAACGTGTTTTTTTGCCGTTTTTATAGATACGTACGTACGGACGGAACCCTTCGTGTGCGAGTCCGACTCGCACTTGGCCGGTTTTATTATTATTTTTAGTTGCCGCCTGCCAGTCATTTCGCCATCATCACTAGCCTGAATGGACATTGTTGAATATGATCATTTATCATCATCACATGGCAAGGCAGTCAGTCTTTGTTTAAAATAAATAATGCAGTAGTACAATTCACACAGCATTATCTAGCCCCGAGCTAAGTAGAGCTTAACTCGGGGCTAGCCGAGCGAGTTCAATTGTCTGTAACTAGATGACAGATATACATAATAACTACATACCTACCATAGATATTTTATATACATACATAAAAATTCCCAGAACACCTGGAACAAATATTTGCAGGTCGTACTAACATTTTTCCCAACCTCCTGCGTCGCAGGCGGACTTTCACCCTCAGGGCCACGTCGTCGGTCGTTAAAAATAAAAGAAATCAAATCAAACGTAATCCGAATGACAAATAACGATCTGGGTTGTGAATACCGCATAAGTAGGCTGTTCTTGCAGACTTATCTACCTTAAGACAAATTGGATGACCTAAAATCACTCTGTTTCCGCGTCTTTTTATACGCAATTTACATTACTTGTTGATTTATGTTTATACTTTGTTATTCGATGAGATTATACATTACTTTTATTACAATTATATCTAAAACTCGCCGACAAGCAAGTGAGTTGTAATTGTGTTAGTCGTGCTTTGCTTACAAGCATTTCACATCGAGTTTGGCTAGTGTATAGGTACTAGTTAACTTAAATTGCCGTGCCGAATAAGGTAGGTTAGGTATCAAAGCTCAGGTAATCTGGTAAGAGGACGAATAGCTCATTATTTGCTTTTGGTGGCTTTTTTATCACTACGGCCGTGATCAAAGCCTTCGCTTAAAGATTTATTTTCTTCGAAACGAAAATAACAAACTAAAAAAAAACGCAATAGCTAAATTCGACACTGTCTGTTATAGGCACATTATCAGCCACAGGTTGCTCGTCTATTAATAAATAAATAAATAAACTATGACTAACTCTATCAACCCATTTTTTAGATACTGATGCGTCAATAATTATTTTATGATTAGCTAGCAATAAAGGAAGCCCACACTATCTAATAAGTACCTACATCAATTCTGCCGAAAATTATCGAGACGAAGCGAAGCTGTTAATTGGACATTTCGATGAACATGTGGGCAGGTAAATATAGAAATACCCAGACAAAACTAACTTTGACTTGTCGCTAGACAGACACAAATATCGATTTCCTGTAGATAAGTAGGTATTCGATCGCGCAAATAGCCGAATATGATCAGGACCTCGAGTCCAGTTGACGATAGGTATTATCGAGACGTGATCGTTACGTCTCATTTTCATATAGGTTTTGATACAGCGCGTAACAATATTTCATCTGTGACAGTGCCTCTATTTTTTTTAATAACTAGCAGTGCCTCGCGGTTTCACACGCGTAGTTCCCTTTCCCGTGGGAATTCCAAGATAAAATATAGCCTATGTCACTTCCTGACAAGTAGGCTTTCTAATGGTAAATTAATTTTTTAATCGGTTCACAGTTTTTAAGTTTATTCGTTACATACAAAAATACATACAAATTTTTCCTCTTTATAATATTAGTACCTATAGATATATACAAATAAGACCTGTACTAATGTTGCCTGAAATAAATGTATTATTATATTAGATAAAATCTAATAAAAAACACATTGTGTTTTTCATTTCTATGATCTCGGGTCATATAGGGATCCGGTCCTTTGGGATACGGATGCATGCCGCATGGGGCCGAAGCCAACACAGAGGCCCTTTATGGGAATTAATCTGAAGGCGAGTGCTACCCCATAGCGGATCATCCTCGGTTATTATTATTATTATCGTGCGGTCAGGGAACAAGGATAGGTTTCGTAACAAATACATCCGACAGAGAACAAAGGTTATCGACATAGCTCAAAGGATTAGCAAGCTGAAGTGGCAGTGGACTGGCCATTATCTTGAGAAGAACCGACAACCGCTGGGGTAAACGTATTCTTGAGTGGAGACCGCGACTCGGCAAACGTAGTGTAAGAAAATCATTTTATTTTATTAGCGTAGGACGCCCTCCGACCAGGCGGGATGACGATTCGCGAAAGACTGCTGGCTGATGCTGGATGCAGCAAACTGAAGACAGGGCGCTATGGCGCTCATTAAGGGAGGCCTTTGTCCAGCTGTGGACTAATATAGACTATGATGATGGGCAGGGAATTACTCAAATCTCATATAAATACGTCGTCACGATCACGTCTCGATACTATCGTCAAATGGACTCGGGGATCTGATTGGAATGGTTGATGAAAACGATCTTTATTGAAAGATCGTCTTTCCCGCTAGTCAAAACAGCACAGGATTCGAATTATGGTCACCCGCTCTGATAAGTCGGACTACTTGCTTTCCACTATTCAGTTAACTAACCTAATACGGTTATTGAGTTCTGGTTTAGTTCTCATAGAAGCGTTTATTAAACCTTCTATTATAATAGGGTATTTTATATGAGAAAAAATCTTAAAATAGATATAATTATTGAGATCATAGCTTAGACCAAAAGCAGTCAGAAAATGTTTGTTTAATTAACAAAATAAATATTAAAATTCAACTCATGCACATGACACTTTGATCTTAGATGATAAAAA
Source organism: Eupithecia exiguata (assembly GCA_947086465.1). Lineage (NCBI taxonomy): Eukaryota > Metazoa > Arthropoda > Insecta > Lepidoptera > Geometridae > Eupithecia > Eupithecia exiguata. The sequence continues at coordinate 6,299,962 of OX352247.1, read as the reverse complement.
AGTCTAAGAAATGTAATTGTTTTTGTGTAGAATTTGTTCTGAATTAGACTTCCTGACTTATAACTCTTATTAGTCATAATAAAGAATGCAAGAGATTACTATTTGTCTCGCAAAACATAAAAAAAATAAGCAAATATTAAGAAATATGAAGTCTATTTTTAGATTTTTTGAAAACAATCAAATTAAGTCCTTTTCAATAATAATTAAAGCGAGCGCGTTGAAATCTTTTGTATGAAAAATATGGTGGCTCCACAGACAACCTGCCAAAATTAACTGAAGCTGGTTTACCACGTAAAGAATTGCACAAAAGGGAAGCCCCGTTGCGCAACTGTTTGCAGTTGAGCAACCTCAGTTGCAAAAAAGGGACCTCGCGTATTTTTCGGTTGGTTTTTGGTTCAACCCAGGATATTTTTTATATAGATTTTTTTGTAATGAAGCAATTACAAATTACGTTGTTTAAGGTTGATCGATTTCAATTACGGGCAAGATGATTTTTTTGCTACTTTTATAGGAATAAAAGTAGTTTGCTGCAAATTATCTATGAACCACGATAAAAAAAACTTCGATTTAATGGTATAGGTACTTTTGGAACATTTAGGAATAAAAAAAATGTGACGAAAAATCAACATAATTATTTCCAAAAGCCCCAAAATTAACATTGAATCGAAGTTGTAACAACACGGTTTCATAGAAACTGGTTTATGGTTTCAGCCAATTTCTTTTCCGCTTGTTTTATTCCTTGTAAAATGCAGAAAAAATAAAAACCGCAAAGAACCTTCGCGCAGTCTGATTCGAGTTCTTATTCGCACTACATTTTTTTACTAAGACGAAAAATTAACCTTCTCTCTAGACATAATAAGGTACCTACTTACACTTAGCTAGAAGGATAGGATTCGTAACGAATAAATCCGATAGAGAACCAAGGTGGTCGACATAGCTCAAAGGATTAGTAAGCTGAAGTGGTAGTGGGCTGGCCATATCGCGAGAAAACCCGACAACCGTTGGGGTAAACGTGTTGTTGAGTGGAAACCGCGACTCGGAAAACGTAGTGTAGGACGCCCTCCGACCAGGTGGGACGACAATTTGCGAAAGACTGCTGGCAGATGCTGGATGCGGCAAGCTGAAGACAGGGCGCTATGGCGCTCATTTGGTTCCGTAATCAAATGAAAAACGTGTCAATAGTTAAGTGTGTATATTGTATATATGTATGTTAGCTTTAAGGTATATATCACTATGGACTGTAGCTTAAGTTAAATTAGATCGGTAACTTTTCTATGGTCTGAAATAAATGAATATTATTATTATTATTTGGGGAGGCCTATGTCCAGCAGTGGACTAATATAGGCTAATGATGATGATTACACTTAGCTAACAAACCGCGTATCATGGTCATGATACTTCATAGTTATTTAAAGAAGAAATAGTTCTGTCATAGATCTTATCACTATTATAACAACACCTCTTATCTGTCTTAATTTGTTTAGAAGATAGTCCCTTATTTTATTTACCGAGACGCTTCTGAGACAGCAGTTTTACTTTTCTTGAGGTTAATAATAAATATTTTTGTTTTGTTTGGGTTCCTCCTGACACAGCTTTAACGTTAATTTCTTCTCTTCAACAGCCTATAATGGTCTCTGCTAGACGCAGGCCTCCCCTTATAATCGCCCTATTGGCTTAGGAGAATATAAAATACGTGGAGGTATTATTTAAGTCGGGGGAAGTGACACGTGGTTGGTCAGGCGTGAAAAAAATGTCGGGTTTTTCCTATTTTCTTGGTTCTACAAGTAATTCAGATAGCAGATATGAAGTTTTGCGCACATTGACGACCTCTGTGGCGCGGTGGGCGAAGGTCCGCCTGCGACGCAAGAGGTTGCGGGTTCGATTCCCGCCTAGGGACAAATATTTGTACGATCTGTGAAAATTTCAACTGTCTAACTATCACGGTTCATGAGATACAGCCTGGTGACAGATGGACAGACGGACAGCGAAGTCTTAGTAATAGGGTCCCGTTTTAACCTTTTGGGTACGGAACCCTAAAAAGCTTATAATTCACAAGCTGCCCAATGAAATTTTCGAAATTCCCTTTGTTCATCGAAAAAATAAGATAAAATAGGTGACGGCGCTAGTTTGGGACGGGGTATCGGCTTATGATTTAAGAATTTTTCATAATTTTTCATTTTTGCAAAAAGCAATTTGATCGAATTAACTGAACTATGCTTTATTGTCTAGCATTATTAATTTATTTTTCAAACCACATGCTCGACAATGCCGAATTATAGGTCATGTAAACCCTACCGAAAGCAAGACATTAAATCCCTTGGTATTAGCCGGGTTATAATGTTGTACTGAATTTCATTATAACCCGCTGGTTAATAATATGATTTCACTTTTCATAATTCTTATTACTATATGCATAAAGTTTAATTTTGCTAAACACAATTTGTCCAAGGCCATGGCCTACTTGATTTGACAAAATAAATGAAGTTTGCCTCCGTGTGAACCCCGGTCCGGAGGAGCGCGGTGTTCGAAATTCGAATTTCGAATCTAGGACCACGGCTTGTGCTTTCGAATTTGGAACGTCGCGCGCCTTCATTTGTTCACGCGTGACGAACAAATCGAGTTCTTGTAGGTGCCTATAGAAGATTTAATTTCAAAAATAATATTGAAAATGTCGAGTGATGAAAGTGTTTTGACTCCTGAGTTTATCAAATTAGATGCCATAGGCATTGTCAACAATCTGCTGCCAGAGAAGTCAAAGGAAAACATTATTTATCTACTGAGCCTGTTTTTTTGTCTCGCATAAGGTGTGAAAAGTAGAGTATACACCTCGGGGATAAGACTGTTTTAGTCTTGGGCGGTTGAACCCCTCACTGCACTCAGGACTCAGTCTTAATTCCCTCGCTTCGCTCAGGAATTAACTTATAACTCCCTCGCTACGCTCAGGAGTTAAATTATGAGTCCTTCGTTACGTTCGGGATTCAATTCGCTCCCGTGACATAAAACAGTGCTTTATCCCCTTAGTGTATAATCTACTATTATTTATTGCATTCGATGTTACATGGCCGTTATTCTGTGATCCTTCTTAGCTAAATCAGGGTAGGTTTTTATCGTAACTAGACCACATTCATTTAATACCGACGACATAGACTCTAGCTACTACAAAATGGTTTTTATCGGATCGCCTTAAATTAATCACTCGGTTATTCTAACTAACAATAATAATCATTAACATCCTGGGGTGCACTTATTTTTTTATTTATTTAAAACTTTAATTCACTAAGGTACAAAGGGTGGGCTTCATGCCGAGGCATTTTCTACCTGCCGACCAATAACATAATGTTTAAAACAGATGGTTGGCTTGCTAGTATTTGTACTTATATCGAAGTTAGACCCTTAGTAGGTACTACATTAAATTGGTCCAAAACATATTGTTAAAAACAATTTTAGGTTGGTAAGTACTTCGGTATTACGTTCGTTTATTTCTAAAATCTTATTTTATAATGATATTTATCATTAACGTGAATGGTTTAAATGTATAACTCGTTAACCTCATAACATGATAATGTGAACGTAAATATTAGGACATAATGGCGTGGGTAGTCTTCTATTCACGCATATAGGTATACCTACTCGTATATTTATTTTTTTTGCCGAAAGCAACGTCATCATTTGATTATATTTTAGCACCCTCTTTTCGAAAAATTTTATATTTGACTAAAAGTGAAACTAAAAAGTATTAAAATGAAAATAAAACAAAAAGTTTTTAGTATCCTTATCAATACGTAACCGAGTGGTGTTTCTATGGAGCGGAGGTATAGGTATTTATTTCACCTACCTTAGCGTGCATTTTAGTTATCTTCCGTGACAAATCCAACAAAATTAAATTCCAATCAATAATGCACTTGGTTCACAATGTTTTCACATGGTCATGAAATGCAGCACTCCAACACTTTAAAATTTAGTTTTCGAAGATTCTTTTCGAAATAAACCTTTCTATTTTCAAATTTGACCACAGAGAATGCGTGTTTATTTTTAAAATGACAGCGCGTAATGCTTATTTTCCCGCGGTTTTGCGACCGGTGAAGCGCACATCGAGTCGCCGCGCGCTGGTAGAATAGAAATACTGAGTGATGTAAAACTATGGACGTCGTCGTTTTAAACAATCTCACATTGAACTACGATAAGTACAAACCGTGATAAATGACGCATGATTCAGGTGGAGTGTACCTAGGTACATTTTGAAACTAAAATTCGTATGAATTCTGTGGTAAATCAACTCGTTAACCCGGGAAAATCTTGCACAGAAATAAAAACTTTTTTTAAATTATTTGTGTAAGTAGATACTTTACTAAAATCTAAGGAAGTTTCTAATACCTACTTATACAGGGTTATTGGTAAATTAGTGACAATACGTGAACTGCAGGTTCAGCCCATCATCACAAACACGTTTGTGAAGATGCCAGGTCTTAATTCTTAATTTTGGTATTGGTAATGGGTACCCCCCGCAATTCAATAATCGTTCGTTAATGTAGAGGTTTTATTTGAAACTCAACTTAAAAACAGCTCTGCCCTGAATTAACAAAAGATATATTATGAGAGTGAAAGATCGGTTTTAAACAACTCGTTGGGTTCCAGGCAAAGATGTTTTTCCATTTAGTATCAGGGATAACTTAGGAACTTTCCTTTTTTTTTAGAATTTAGACTTGGCGCCTTCACGAACGTGTTTGTGATGATGGGCAGGACCTGCAGATCACGTATTGTCACTTATTTACCAATAATGAAATCGGATCGACTTAAATTAATCACTCGGATGATTAATAATGATAGTGAGGTTCACTATCATTAATAATCATTACCTATCATCCTGGGGTGCACTTACATCAAAGTTAGACCCCCAGTACCCCCAGTACATAAGATGTTATGGTCAACACTTAAAAAGGTACCTTTTCCCTATGAACAGTTTTTTTATGATATTTATGTAAATATTTTCTGTTCTGACTGAGCAATATAAATTAGAAACCCACCATAAAACTGCTTCAAAAATGTCACCCGTATGGAATTCCCGCACGTGCGATGTATACTAAATTCAAATCACCACGTTGTGGAATCAGTTCAGCACGATTTTCATCTGGGGTTTTCTTTTTTAGTTTTGCAATTTTATAAATTTCCTTCCTTGTGGAATATATTAAAGTTGCAACCTCTTAAAAAACCGGCCAAGTGCGAGTCGGACTCGCGCACGAAGGGTTCCGTACCATTATCTATAAAAACGGCAAAAAATCACGTTTATTGTATGGGAGCCCTCTTAAATATTTATTTTATTCTGTTTTTTATTGTTATTGTTATAGCGGCAATAGAAATACATCATGTGTGAAAATTTCAACTCTCTAACCATCACGGTTCATGAGATACAGCCTGGTGACAAACGGACAGCGAAGTCTTAGTTACACGACCTTTATCATCATCATCGACATACATATACCTACACACACGTCCACTGCCTGAACATAGGTCGTAAGAAAAAGAAGAAAGATTGACGAACAAGAACAGCAAGAAAAGGTCGAATTTTTAGATTTTATTACACATGGAAATAAGGTTTGATTGTTTTTGATTTCTGTTGCTTCGACAGGTTGTTAGGTATTCTATAACATAGTATGTAGGTACAACAACGCAACAACAAAAATTATGATGAGGTATTGTATAGTTAATAAATTTTACCTCGTCCCTGGATAAGTACTTGCGTTACGATTTGCGATAGGATAGCAAATCTGTAGGTACAGTAAATGAATAGGTAACTCACTTTGTAAGATGAAGACAAGGCACCCCGTGAAAAAATTATCGCCGCGAAGAGTTTATTTTATTCACTCACTTGCACACGGTCTGTGTGTTTAATGAGTTTATTATTTCGTATTCTCCTAATGAAGACTCAAGACAACTAAAACCGGGCCACTGCGCTACTTTGCTGATATACCGACCAATCTCTGTTTACAAAAGAAAGTACGTTTAACGACTGTGTAAAGACTGGCAGTTAAAGATAAATTTCAGGGCTGAACGCACAACGCACTCTGTAGGAATTGGGATTTGGTAGGCATAAGCAAGGCATAGAATAATAAATGAAACGAAACATAACTTCTTTTTCCGTACCCAAAGTGTAAAATGGGACCCTATTACTAAGACTCCGCTGTCCGTCTGTCACCATCACCAGGCTGTATCTCATGAACACAGCCTGATTATGAGATACAACCTGGTCCCATACAACTACCGTGATCTTTTTGCCGTTTTATAGATAATGGTACGGAACCCTTTGTCGTACTTGACAGGTTTCATTGAATTTGATGTTTTGAAAAAACAAACAACTTAAAATCCCTTAATTTTACTCTGTTTTTTCCCACGGGAATACAACAATTTTGATGGTATCATTATCTTACAATAGCGTTAGTTTACAATATCGGTCCATAAATTGGCGGAGAAATCGACGAACATAGGTACATAAAAACTTATACATATGTAATAGTACCTACAATTGTTTAGGTTCGGCGAAAATAGAACTTGCTCCTTTTTTCGAAGTTCAGTAAAAATGATATCCGGTCAAAAGCACAATGAGTACCTACCTACCTACCTACATTACAGCATCTCATGCATGATCCCTGTGTTTTAATTTCACACATTGGGCGTTAGTTTGTCCATGTTATAGCATAATAAATAGACAAATAAGACAAAATATAGGTAAATAATTAGAAACTTCATCTACCTAGGTACCTATCTTAACTACCTACTCTACCATTCGGAACTAGGTAATCACAGGAACTAATAAAAGCAACAAGCTACCTACATTTAGTTTGGTATGTAGACTAGGTATCTAGGTACTTACGTTATCTGCAACATCCAACATTTTTCAGCCTGTATCATAAGCCCTGGTTGATTGTAATAGCCATTGCTGGTGTAACTGCGGACAAAACATTAAAATTTTAGTGTTTATTTGTAGGCAAAGGACTTAGATAGTCAAAAAATAGGTACCAAAAAATACCCCCCCCTTTTTGACCATTTTGAAAAAGAGTTATTTTTACAGACTTCTTTATTTTTCCTGTAAAATATAAATCTGTATCTACAAACGCCACATGTATACATTGTACGTGGATCGCTCTGTAAACTTCGGAGATAGGGGAGAGGGGGGGGGGGACAGGCAATTTTTCGACTAATTCCAAATATTTTGAAAAGTATAAAACCTACAGAAATTTTAAAAACTGTTTTGAAATGTACAAACCAACACATTTCATTTGATACCCCACTCGGGTAGGTAAACCCCCTTTCAAAAAAACATCCCCCCTTTTTGATAATTTTTTGTTATTGTTACAGAGTTTTTATATTTTTCCTGGAAAATATAGATATCTTCAAATCGGAGATAGGGGGGGGGGGCAGTGAATTTTTCAACTATTTTCAAAATATTTCAAAATCGCGTTAAACTATGAAACCTACAGTAATTTCTAAACTGTTTTGAAATATACAAGCCGATACTACCTTTCATTTTTAAGATATAGGTACCTACTACCCCATTTGCCCCCATAGGTCTCTTTTGAAATTTCAACATCACAATTCGTACCTACTAAAAAATGTCATACTATTCATTTATACTCATTTTTTTCACCTTGCACAATATGTATTATTATTTCACATTTCAAGTAAATAGCTCCAGTAGTTACTGAGATATTTAAGAAAGACTGGGGACGGACAGAGCGAGACCATAAAGCGAAACGAAATCGGGTTTCGAAACCGATCTCGAAACCCTAAAAAGACAATGACGTTTTAGAGATGATGTCAAGTTTTTTTTTGCATGCTATTTGGGTCCGTAGCTTGTCTGTAAGCATGATCAAGAGCAAGAGTAGGACAACAACAACCAAGACTCCGAAATTAACATATGTGAGTGAGAGAAAGAAAAATGTTATGCTCAAGCAAGAAGTTATCGCTCGATGAAAATCTGGTCTGGAACTTATCTGGAATTCACGTTTGTTTGTTTTTGTTTTGTTATCGCAGTACAAACATTTTACATTTTGTTTTGATGAATCTTGTAAGATTCGTTTTGGAAGGTTAGACACGTAGTGGTTTTAAATCTCTTTGGGTTAGACTGCAGATTCGATAGTTCTACCAAGGTTATGTAAATGTTCGTGGTCTAGGTATAATGGTCTAAATCCTTTTCAAATCAAGAATCAGACAGAGCTCAGCATCATCTCAGCCTACAGGTAAGGTAATCGCTACACCTGCGCTAGACTAACACCATGCTATTTCCGCTATTTTTTGCTCAAATCATCACTTAAAAGTAAAACAGTTCCAAATCATTCTAAAAAAATACTTAAAAAACTAAAACTTAACCTACTAGCTAACTACCTATGTATTACAATTATACCTAGTAGGTATAGGTACTACTTAATAATTGTAATACATATGATGTAGGATCGTGTTCATTGAGAAATAAAATTCTTTAAACTGAACTGATCCTGTAACAAACACGTGTGTTCTATAAAATGATATGACTATGTCCTTAGTAAGTAACGACTGAACTTTTATCACAATAGGCCTATCATGGCCGCAGTGATAAGAAAGCCACCAAAAGCAAATAAAAAAAAAGAAAGTAAGGACTGGTATAAAAAAATTACATAAAAAAACATTTTCTGGCAACGGCACTACCAGCCGCACTACCAGTAGTGTCGTTGCCAAATGAACGACACTACCGCGCCTATTTGGATCAAATTGTATTGTTGCTATTTACTTGTGTAGTCAACACAAGTAAATAGCAACAGCTATCTTAAGAAATGTAACTCTTTATTTTTATAACTACCAGTAGTGTCGTTGCCAAATGAACGACACTACCGCGCCTATTTGGATCAAATTGTACAGTCAACACAAGTAAATAGCAACAGCTATCTTAAGAAATGTAACTCTTTATTTTTATAACTAAAAAACACACAAAAATCTAATGAGATCAACATTCTCCCAAGACTTGGTTTCGCTTTATTAAAAAATTATGTATGAACCACCCAACAAAACAAATAAAATTATATTTATCCTCGGTTCACAGAACAAAACACAATGAAAAATATGATAAAATAAATTGGTTAACCACTCAGTACCACACAATGGTGACCATGATTTGATTGCATGATTTTATTACATATTGTTATTGCTTTATTATTATTATTATCGACTTATTACCATTTCCATGACTTCTAGCATACGCAGATAGCTCTGTTTTCTAGGACCTAAACCAAACGAGATATAGGTTTTTTTATGTATAGTATGTACTATACATAAAAAAACCTATATCTCGTTTGGTTGGTTTGGCCTAGTAGTCTATCTGTGTAATATATTAGTATATACATTTATCTAGTACCTTTATCACAAGCTCTGGCTAGATACAATACAATACAATACAAAATTCTTTATTGTACACCACAAAATAAAACTAAAAGAAACAGATATAAACATTAAACATACGTAACGTACAATGGGCGGCCTTATCGCTTAGCAGCGATTTCTTCCAGGCAACCTAGGCTAGATGTGCTGCATCATTTAGCCAGAGCTTGTGATAAAGGTATTTTGGTGTTTTATCCAGCAATATTTATTCATAGTTACCATTTTTGAAAACTTTATTGTTTCATATATTTTATTTTTCAACTAGCGGTCCGCCCTGGCTTTGCACGGGTACATTTGATCGCCTATGTTCATCAGGGATAATGTAGGATTCTAATGATGAAAGAATTTTTCAAAACGGTGCAGTAGTTTCGGAGCCTATTTAATTCAAACAAACAAACGCATCTTTCCTCTTTCTCCGTTAAAACGGTCCTGTAAATAACTTGAATGAATAGGTACTAAGATTGAAAAGTTATGTTTGTAGCAGCTAGCAACCAGACAAGTAGGTATGTTGTACCCATATTTATTGCTGTGCCATGACAGTTAGAGCCTTTGCTTTTGTTGTTACACGTTTTTCTCGCCGTGAAAATCTATCAGTTTCTATACTGATAATTCTGATAACTGTGAGCACAGTGTCAGTAGTGTACAACAAATAATTTTAAAACTTATGAGGCGAACCTAACGGGTTTGGTTGTCAAACTCGGCCTAGATCTGAATACTCACGGGATTCCCGTGGTTAAAAACTTTTTACATCAAATTCAACAGTTTTCGTTGAAAGTGAAAACAGGTACATGTACAAATGCCCATAAGCTCAATTCACACCGTGATGGCAGAGCGTAACTGCGTAGGGCCGCCGGGGCCCTACTCTACGTCTCGTCGTCATCGTCGGTGGCCGGCCGCGGCGTTCTGGGCCGTTGAAACGACGCTACGTACGAACTTTTCAATAAAATTAATAAAAAAAAACACTTTCATTGCCACTTACGACCATGGATGAAGCCCTCCCAAAGACATTCCTCCCCCTGCAGCTGCGGCGAGCGCCCCTGCTGGTCGCACGGCAGTTGGCAGTGAATGCTTTAAGCGATACTGGTCTTACATGTAGGTAAAGTTCATAATTATTTTAAATCAGTTTGTCATTGTGAAGGTAGAGATCTAGCCGTCAGACAAAATAAAATGGTGTAACTAGCCATTGATTCAGGGTTCGTGTATATTTCTATGAATTAGCTTTCAATGCACTTGGGAAAACAAAAACGCACTTTTAACAACAGCCACAACTTGATTTTCAAGTTTATCAGCGGACGTGCGTCATACCGACGTGTATTACAGTCATGTATGTGTGTAGATACATATTGGTATGCCTATTGCCTATGGATGGAGGCTTGTCAAGCCCAGATTCCACCAAAGCGGAGATGCGCGAAGATGTCGGAAAAGAGAAGAGACATTTCCAGCTAGGATGTCGCAACCGAAGCTGTGCGGCGATGCGTACTGGCTAGACTGGAGCGAAGTTGTGTGCTAGTGCTTATGGATGGAGACTTGTCAAGCCCAGATTCCACCAAAGCGGAGATGCGCGAAGATGTCGGAAACGAGAAGAGACATTTCCAGCTAGGATGTCGCAACCGAAGCTGTGCGGCGATGCGTACTGGCCAGACTGGAGCGAAGTTGTGTGCTAGTGCTTATGGATGGAGACTTGTCAAGCCCAGACTCCACTTGCGAGGCACAGCTCACAACTCCGCTTCGATCTCTCTTGGTTACGTCGCATACAAACATGATACATCTCTTTTGAAACTATCATGGTTATTAACATAGAAATCATTTAGAACGGGATATAATAAAACCAACTCGCAGTGACTTTAGTTCTTCCGTGATCATGGCGCATGCAACTGTGCCAAAATATTGGAAAACTCAATGTATCATGTTAAATATCCCGTTCTAAATGATTTCTATGATACATCTCCGCTCGGTGGTCTGGTCTCCTGAAGCTGAAAGTCGAGATGTGTGAATAACGACGACGTTATATTTGTTGTTTAAAAGTTAAGTTAACACAACACATCTCTTCTCTGCTATCTCAGCTAAGCTTTAGTGGCCCTCAAAGTCAAGCTTGTTCTGAACAGCGTCATCGGACGTGCGTCACAAAGACGAGTATAAAAGTTGTACCCGTGATGTCCTTCTATAACTAGGTGCCAGATAGCTAGACAATACAGGTCGTTGACATAATATCTCCGCCACGAAATCGAAAACGGGCACAACTTGAAATTTTGCTTTTTTATGGTTTTTAATTTTTTTTGAAACTTGTTTTACTGCGCATACAATTGAAGACATGTGTTAATTTGAATTTATAAAAGTTTTGTTTAAGTAATTTATTTCTTATATTTCGTATAAGTTTTTTCAGTCGTGTTATATGTAATTTAATTTCGTACTCAATGACAACTAATGAAAAACCTACATATTAGCAAAACAATTGGGGTTCTGCGTTAAAAAATTAAATCCATGAAAATGCACAGACTTAGAATAATTTATAAGTCTGTGTGAAAATATGAATTCCACGCGGGCGAAGCCGCGGGCACAGCCAGTTATCAATAAGATTGACTTCTTGATAAATTTTGTACTAAAAGTTACACAACTTAAAATAACTTTCCCCTTGATTTAAACATGTTATGACATTTTCTTGACCGGAAAAACTTGATTTTATGTGTTTCCTTTGCCGACACTGAATTACGAGACTGTCACCTCTATCTGCTTATGATAAGAGTTATATTAGCAGCGCGCGAGTTATATGTAGGTACCTACTAAGGGACATTGAAAGTTTGCCGTTGCCATGGGCCACTTTCTACTTCCTCACCTTTTGCGGATAAAGTGGATAAGAAACTGAAACTATACCACATATACTCAAGCCATACTTAAGAAATAATTTTTGTAAACAGCTCGCAACACGAAAATTTAATATTCTCGTTTTAGCGTAGAGTATGAAATATAAATAACAGCATTGTAGGTAAGAGCTAAAATCAACAAGTCCCATAATTTTTTTATAATTAATGGTAAAGAGTGTTTGTGTAATGGTTTAGAGTGCTTACCCGCAGTCTGGCATGAAATAAGTTCCCCAAAATTTTCGATTTCTGCGGGACTCGAACCTGCGCCCCACCCAAATAATAATTTGTATGGATTGTCCAACATTATACTTGCAGCAAGTAATAAGAACAGAATACAATTATAGTAATTACAACTAATATTTACACTTAAATCTATTTTCTAAAAATCTAAGCCGTCACCAGAAGGCAAAGTGCCCAGAATGCTGGCAGCATTGCCACGTTGAATGGCAATGCTAATTCGTTGACCGAAATAAAAGCCAGCATTCCAATCACCTGTGGACTCTATTAGGAGTTTTGTTAGATCTTTGTTTATTACATGTGCCCCAGGACCCCAAGGACCTAGGGTTTCCACCCCAAACGGCTCGAATCGGTAACCTCGGTCAAGATTAGCGTATTTCCGCCGTTTGAGGGACTCCGCTGATGTTGCTGCGGAGCCGGCCCTTACTGATGTCCCTGCAAGATAAGAAGGTGCTAGGGTATCTACACAAGTGGCATCCCAAACTAAAGGCCGATTGTTAACATTATACTTAATTATCTTCCCTAATAGTTTGCTATTCAAAGATCAACTTTGAACAATCACATAATTATATAGTTCATATGTAATACCAGCCAATTACTATAATAATTTCTTTGCATAATCTGTACTAACCAAGAAACTAAACATTTCTCAATATAAAAATACTAATTGTTGCACTAGGAACAGTGGGCACTAGCACTAACCTGTATGTTAACTGAAAATAGAGATGCACCTCGTCCGGCTATTCATAAATTTCCGGCTACGAATCATGACATGTCCAAAATGACTAACGCGCGTTAAGGGAGCGGTATAAGAGTGAGAGAATGGAGATTGCATCTCTTTCTGCACACGCTTGTGTGTGCGCTATAAAAATATGAATGTCTTCTTGGGCACTTGGATAAGTCTCCGTTGAGACTGGCCTGACCGCCACCCGTGGCCGAAATTCGGATTGGATTTCGAGGATATTATTATGGGTTTCAGATATTGATTTTACGGTTTGAAAAATGCGGCGAATTTTTTTTGTGTGGTTTTAAATATTTCCTGCGATCTACGTACGAGAAAAAAACCAGGGGAAAAGTAGTTTGCCGCAAATCGTAACCATTTTCCATGAACCATGTATTATCTAAAAAACTTCGATTTAACAGTACCTACTAGAAATTTTGAGCTTAAATAAAACTTGCTACATTACGACAATAATTTTATGAATCCCGTCATTATCGTATTCGTAAATTTTTGACCCACTCTACGACTCATAATAAATTGCAAATAAATTAAATAAAAACTAAGCATAGCGTGAAATATTCGCGGAAATCTATCGCGTCACACATCGTCGTCGCATCAAACATCGATATATTAACGTGTAAAAGATTCTTTCGAATTACCTTCTTTTATATCCGGCGAGTGTATAAAAAATCCGGCCTTTTTAACCTCTAAACTCTAACTTGCAATAACAGTTTCCGCGTGTCGACACACCGTTATCGGTATGTGAACCGTATGTGGCAGTTATAACTTATAACAAACAAGCTTGCGCAACAATGTTTTGTAAAATAATGTTTGTTTGATTTGAATGATATATTCAGAACTTCCGCCCCTATTGCTCTTTGCTCCATCATTGCTCATAATCATAACTGATGAGAGAGATAACCTTAGGCGCCTTTACGAACGTGTTTGTGATGATGGGCAGGTCCTGCAGTTCACGTATTGTCACTAATTTACCAATAACCCTGTATACTACATAAATAGTAAGTTCGGTGACAGACAATGCAATGCAATATCATGTAATATGTTCTAATACATATTACACCAATAACCCTGTATACTACTTATAGCCCAAACTTAATCGGTTGAGGATAACAGTTTCAAGATTTGTCCCACACATAACCAGTATCTCGTTGGATTTAGTGATCATTATTAGGATTAAAATCGCAGATTTTATTTTATCCATGTGTATTTCTTTTTACCGCGTTACTGCTCATTCCAAAGCCTGAAATTATTTTTCACTTAGATCATTATCTAAGTCTTACCTTCATCTACAATTTTTGTACTTAACATAATAACCACATGACTGTCCAGCACGAAACACGTGCTTTATAATAGCACACCTGTAATTATGTTCTCAGAACGTGAACTATGCTATTCATGCCCATTTTATAAGTGCATTTATTTGCTCTAGGTTTTTGAATCTCACACATTTTTTACCGAAAGAGTTTTTAGTTTGCGACCATAAATAAGTCGTATAAAAGTTCACAAATTATTATTGGAGAGTTTACGCTTGAAAATGTATTCTTATCGCTTTATTCTGTGAATTCTAGGTGTTTATGTTTTCGCGTAGATGTTGCTGCTGGTAAGAAAGATTGGTTTTAATTGGACCAGCCAGCGTGAAAGTGATGTAATAGCAACGTGATTTGTCGGCAGGAAGTTAGTTACTTCTTGCCGAAAAATCAGCCAACATGAGTTCCGACCACAGTATTTCTTTAAAATATCTTTCAAAGAGCCCTCCAATACTAATATGAATCGAATCGAACCCGCAACCTCCTGCATCGCAGGCAGACATTCGCCCACCGCGCCACAGAGGTCGTCATGGTTGGTTGTTATTCGTTACTTGTTGTGCTATGCCAATAATCCGGTTTAACAACTTGGATTAAGTTCATTGAAAACTGCCAGACAGCTAACGGCTCAGTCATTGAGTTCAGTTTTTATAATGATTCTCAATTCTCTACAATTTAAAATAACTGTTTTATATCTCACTAATATTATAAACGTGAAAGTTTAGATGGATGGATGGATGGATAGATA
Organism: Eupithecia exiguata; assembly: GCA_947086465.1. NCBI lineage: Eukaryota > Metazoa > Arthropoda > Insecta > Lepidoptera > Geometridae > Eupithecia > Eupithecia exiguata. The sequence continues at coordinate 6,284,665 of OX352247.1, read as the reverse complement.
GATGGATGGATGTTTGTTCCTTTATCACGCCAGAACGGCTGAACGGATCTGGATAAAATTTGGCACAGAGATAGATTATAGTCTGGAATAGGACATAGGCTACTTTTTATCCCGAAATTCCTACGGGAACGGGAACTACGCGGGTGAAACCGCGAGGCGCTGCTAGTATATAATATGCGTGTGATTAGACTGTGCGTCTTTTACCTGCCGCAAGTGATTAAGGTTAAGATGGCCACGCGTGAACAAATATCGGGATTCTTAAATTTACTTGGCTCTACAAGTATATCAAATTTATCTGTACATTTAAGTAATTTATTTAAAAGTTAAGCTCACGTTGTATCTCATTTGTTTTGAATCATTTGAATCAAACTTTTAACCAATTATAGTTTTGGAGTCTATCGACATACATATTGTCGAAAACGACCTCTGTGGCGCGGTGGGCGAAGGTCCGCCTGCGACGCAGAAGGTAGTTCGATTCCCGCCTTGGGAGAAATGTTTGTACGATCTGTAGTTATTGTTCCGGTTGTTCTGATCTTTTTCTATGCATAATAAAAAATATCTATTGTAATGCATTGTATTATGTATATCAGTTTTCTAGTACCCATAACACAAGCTCTGCTTAGCTTGGGGCTAATTACTGCTCTGTGAATTGTTCAGAATATTATTAATTTAGTAATAAATCTCATAATGTCAATAGACTCCAAAACAACAATTGATTCGTAAGCTGTATCATAATATGTGTACTATGCGAAAGGGGGGGGATTTCCACCCCCCCGGGGAACAACTTTTGTTCAACAACTTTTCGAATTTCGATTGGTATCTGTGAAAAAAGCTGCATCAAAGTTTCAACATGGACAGCTGATTTTTTACGAAGTGACAACCCTAAGGTCAGCTGTTTCTTGCACTTGGGACAATGACCTCAGTATGGTCACAGCTGACTAGCGAGAAAATGTATGTACCTACACTTAATACTTTCCTAACTCTACTTTAGATTTTAAAATTTTCTCAATACTACCCCTAGGTACCTACCTACTAGCATCTTATTATTATTACGCATTTACTAAATCGTCTAGTTATCTCCCGCCATAGCTGAAATCTACGAAGATAAATACCTACCTACCTGCAGAGGTTAGTAGGTACCTATAGGATACCCGAATAGGGTTGTCACTTTATTTAGGCACTAGGAAATTAAAACTTTTTGTATGGGAAACTGAAAATAGGAATTTTTCATAATCTCCCCCCCACAACTGATCACCATTGGGGTCTGAAACCCCCCCCTTCGGCGTAGTACACATATTATAATACACCTTGTATAATTATATTTGCCATATAGATTAACAAAAACAAAAGTAAAATAAAAACATCTTAAATTAATGAACCTTAATCTTTATAAGCGCATGGCACTATGTGTGCGCGTCCAGCGCTTCATGAAAGCGCAGTCCGTGTCCAACCTTCCAGCTCAAGCATAGGCAGGGAAAGTATCTTCAGCATAAAATTAATGTTACGAATTTACGATATACAGGGTGTGTCAAGACTACTACCGAAAACTGGGGGGGTGCAATCAGACCATGATTTTGAAAATATTTAGCGAAAAAAAAACGCGAAAAATATGTCGACCCATCAATTTTTTTTATTTTTTTTCTAGGTACATACCCATAGCACAACACTATAAGAACATATCTACCTAAATAAGTAATTTAAATAAGCAAAAAATTCATAAAATAAAAAAGCAGCAATGTACTGCAAAACACCAACCGCCCCACACAGCTAAATAGGTCCCTATCCGCGCGGGCGCGGTTATTACCCTACCGACACGTGAAAGTTCCGCGCCTACGAACTTATCTTTTCAATAAATAGTTAGTAGGTAGGTACATACTACCTACGATTTAATTCTCGGCCATGACCTTGAAAGCATACCTAGAATTCATTAGAAACATACAAATTTAAATACATTTTAATCTGTCTAAAATAAATAGGTACCTACATTTGTTAAAAACAGCTGACAGACCCGCGTTTATTTTTAGAGTTCATCGTCCTGCCTAGAGAATAGGTATAGTACGGCTTTCCTTTGACACGCGCGCGGCTACGATATAATTCGCGGCCATGACCTTGAAAGCATGCCAAGAATTATTTAGAAACATCAAAATTTAAAATACATTTCAATCTGTACATTTTAATTTATTAATCTGTCTAAAATAAGTGCCTACTTTTGTTGAGAACAGCTGACAGACCCGCGTTTATTTTTAGAGGTCATCGTCCTGCATAAAGAATAGGTAGTTCGACTTTCCTTTGACACGCGCGTGGTTACGATTTAATTCGCGGCCATGACCTTGAAAGCATACCAAGAATTGATTAGAAACATCAAAATTTAAAATAGGTAGGTACATTTAATCTGTCTGAAATAAGTACCCACTTTTGTTAAGAACAGCTGATAGACCCGCGTTTATTTTCAGAGGTCATCGTCCTGCCTAGAGAATAGATACCTAGTTCGGCTTTCCTTTGACACGCGCGCGGCGCGGCGGCACCTCTCCAAACTTTCCGACAAACAGGCCGCGGACGCACGTGTAACGCCTTTGACTTTTACCGACAATTTGCGCAAATTTTATTTACTTTAACAAATTGGTTCCGTAGCTTTATTTTAAACAATGTTACTGCAAGGTAATTCTAAACATACCAACCATCATGAGTGGTACCTATTTTATCTATCTCGTAAGAAATAAGATAAGTACCTACTTATAGGCTAGTAGATAGTTATCTCCTGAATTTTATTTAGATCGATGGGTGATCGATCACTTGATCACAAACTTGAGCTTCCGCGGAATAAGGGTGATCGTCGCGGGTTGGCGCGAAATTCAAATTATTTTATGGTATTTTTACCTGCTTTTTACAAAACATAAAAGTTACGGAAAAATACCGCACTTGTCCGTAGTTCTATTCTTTGTAAATCGCAGAAAAAGTTTAAAACCACGAACAGACGACAGACAGCCGAGGTTTTATAATAGGGTCCCGTTAGCACCCTTTAAGTACTGAACCCTAATTACAAATAGGTAATAGGCATCAACTGTGTCGGCCTACATTTTGTCAAAGAAAAATGTAGTTTAAAAGGAAACTGAATCATATGACTGTATCAATAAGACGCATAATCATAAGAGATTATGACAGAGCAATGTCTTTCGGCGTTTTTCGGCTTTTTTAAAAGGACATTATTTACCTAATTTCACTAATCTTTTGATTCATTTTGTTTTTAGTACGTGTTCATTATTCGCACTGAACACTTGCGCGGTGCATAAAAATTGCAATACGTTCGTGTTTTTCTTCTGTTTTTTGAGTTTTTCTAATTAGGTATTAGGCAGTTTAGTTTTCAGTTAGTTTTGGTGTGTTTTTATTTTATTATTCGTTAGTCTTAGAGTAGTAGGTCTTTAATTATGTTAGTGTTTTGTTTACGAGTTTATTATGTTTAGTGCGAGGTAGTATGGACAGTTGCTAATGTGTTATGGTGAAGCGAGAGGAAATGCGTCACGAGCCTTGCGCATTTACCGGGATAGGTACCCCAATCAGACACATCCGTCTGATGCTAGAGTTTCACGGCTGCATATCAAAGGGTCCTGAATAATGAACGTATTACGCCCCAAAGGCACGGGGGTGGCAGAGGGGTAGGTGTTCAGGTGCAAGAACAGGTCTTGGACTTTACTAGGAGAAACCCTCGAGTAGGTACGCGGACTGCAGCGTAAATGCTGGGGTAAATGCGAGAAGCGCCGAGGATCCTACATTCCTGGATCGTGTTCATCGGTCCACAATCAGACGTGCTCAGCTGTGCCATGAACGAGGAGGAGCGCAGTTCGTGCCATTTCTGATTCGACCGAGACTGCACCGGAATTAGGTAAGACTAAGAACCTACATACCTATTAGGTACCTACTAACTTACGGCATTTGTAAACTTACGTGTACATTGCTGGCTAGCAAAACAAATAAAAATCTTTAAAAATTCATATCTCCAGCTAGAATTTTTTTTTCGGACAACGGTTTTTTTTATTCGTTTTGTTTTGGGGTGCTGCACCACCCCCCTTTGTTTTCGGTAGTGGTCTTGACACACCCTGTATAGACAATGAGATGCACACAGTCGTAAAATATGTTAACAATCTATAAATGCTATTCAAAATTTCAAAATTCAATAACTTTATTTCTTTAGGCTTACAAAATAAGCACTTAGACAAGTCAAATTTTATACATAAACAGCTTAATAATAGTAATTATTATCAAATAAGAAACAAAATGTTATTGATTTTGTTCGCTTCAATTTTTTGTCCACTAGTGGAAGAAGCGAGCTAGAGAAGAGTATTCTCAAGCAGGTATATTCACGGTATTCCCGTTTCGCCTAATTTTAATCATGTGACCTTTTCCAAATGTTTTTAGTTCATACAAATCAATTTTGATTTGGTTGATTTTAATCATATTCTAATCTATTCGCATTCAATTACATATTTTGACCTGTAACAGGATAAAAACAAAATTTTTATTTCGTGAATTGACGATGAACCCCAGATCGTCGCACCACCGGTTTGCCTTTCATTATGAAACAGGATATTGTCCACTGCATATGAAAAGAACCTGCGAAATGTATCTGAGTCTTTACAATTTAGTTAACAAATTTTTTAAATAATCTTTTTTTTTCGTTGGCGGCTTAGTACGCTTAAATATCATCGCATACTCTGCCCACTGCTGGGTTTAGGTCTTTGTACGTATACAAAGTTACTTTAAATAACTACTTGATTTACGTATTTTTAGGGTTCCGTACCCAAAGGGTAAAACGGGACCCTATTACTAAGTCTCCGCTGTCCGTCCGTCTGTCACCAGGCATATCTGTATCTCATGAACCGTGATAGTTAGACAGTTGAAATTTTCAGAGATGATGCATTTCTGTTGGTGCTATAACAACAAATACTAAAAAACAGAATCAAATAAATATTTAAGGGGGGCTCACATGGTACGGAACCCTTCGTACGCGAGTCCGACTAGCACTTGGCCGGTTTAATTTACGTATAATAAAAAAAAAAACTATGTCACGTATTGTATTAAGTATATCAGTCATCAAGTACCGATAACACAAGCTCTGCTTACCTTGGGGCTAGATGATGGTGTGTGAATTGTCCAGCTTAAGTAAACTGAGGATTACCGGAAGTTCCATAGAAATATCAAATGACACATTCAAGTAATAAATGCAAGATCAAATTGAGGAAATTACTGTCTTGTAAAAGGAAATAACCTGTGTGTAATGTGTATTAATTTACCCTTGGAATCATTAATAGCCTAATACCCTTCTATAAAAGTAAAAAAGGTTTTTTTACTTTTATCGAAGCTAATAGGTACCTAAGCAAATCATGAAAAATCTTGACTCAGGTAGCACTACTACCTACACATTTTCTGTTTAAATAAGTAGATTATCTAGTAACCTATACAATGTTCTGTTTGAAAGAATAAGTACAACATCTATGCTCTATAGAAAAAAAATGGTTTTTTTCCACAGCGATAAAGGTATCCACTATATCCCCCGCACATGAACATTTTTCACAAACAATTTTCTTATTCAAATAAGAAAACAACAACTCTCAAGACAAAAATTAGATCTGCATGCCTCTAAGCACTAATGTACCACATTATAAAGACTGATTTTTATTGCTCTGACTTTAGTTTCTACTTAATTCAAGGTGCCTTTGCCTACTACGTGACTGGGCATGTTTGTAGCAAATTATTAGAAAATTATACGCTAGATTCCCTAAGGAAAATAGCAAGTTGATAATTTAGATTACCAGTGGCTATAAATACAACCGTTTCCTGTCATAATGACCCTCAACAAAAACAGACCAGTGTGACACTGCGAACTTTTCGGCAATTTGTTACAATTCGCGTGTAACAGTCATATTTCTTGTGTAAAGTTTGGTTTCCAAGAGTACCTAGTATGAATTATCTTTTGTTCAAACGAGCCACTGTCCACTTTAAACATTAAATAGTTAATAATGTTTAAAAAAAAACATGTAGGTCTATATAGCCATATAATATAATAATACTCGCGGTACAACTATCGTTCACGTGAAAAGGCCGGACAAATCAGTTTAATGCTAAGCCGGCTGGGCTATAAAAAAGCCGGTCGCGTGGCAGCCCGTAGTTCTCGCCATAGTCGTTTTGGATTTATGGATTTATTGCGTAGACGATGATTGAATTAATAATTTTGAGAGTTCATTAAACCACATTAATGTAGTTCAACAGAGTGCCAACAGAGTTCTGTAGCCAGGGAACGCTATAATTTTGACATCATTCATTTTTTTTATTATTATTATTTTACCTACCTACTACTTACCTAGTAGTAGGTAGGTAAGTAATTAAAACCCGACTGGATTTCCTTTCCCTTTTTTCGCCAGATAAGTCCTTCCCCTTTCTTTCCTCCTTGCCTCTAAAAAAAGGGCAAGGAACTCCAAAATGTAGCTAAGAAACATATAGGAATCCAAACGAGTATTTTGATAGGTAGATAACGTACCTGGTTTATCAAAATCGCTACATCCGTTTGGATCTCGTTTGGATGCTTCGAGGTAAATACCCGTGAAAACATAACCCTCGCGGGTAAAAAATTTGTACATTCAACTTGGAACTTGATAACTGGCTGTGTGGCCAAATCCCACGCACGAACCCGAAATTGACTTCACTCATCTCGTGAGTGACGTAATTTTTTTTTTACCAGCTCAAGATATTATGTACGTAAGTACTTTTTTTACCAAAAACCAGACCTAATGATAGACTGGGGCTTTTTGCTTTGATCAATTAACCTTATTGTGTTAAGTTGGACTCTTGGACTGTACATAACTAATAACTTAAGCTAATACAAGGTGTCACAGAATGCGTACTGCACCAAAGGGCTGCTTACGGACCCCGCGCGGGTTACCAAATTGTAAACCAAATAAGGTAAGTATTTGGTTTACAATTTGGTGACCCGCGCGAGTTAGTGATGGTCGAAGATTTTATGTGGAATGGAATTAAATTATTTTGATTTTGATGTAAGGTATTTAATTATACCATACCTTAATGTATTGGTGATTTATGTAATTTATAATAATATTATGACTAGAATGTCAAGATAGCTAAGTTCATATTGTTCTTGGCTATGATGGTCCCTATGTCTTTAATTTCAATTGAATAATTGTAGGTACTCTCGCCTAAAAAATGAATTCAATGTTATATAGATAGATAAACTGTTTGTGCCTTAGTAAACGATATTGCCTATAGATTTATTTTCCCCTAAGGGTCGACTCACACCAAGACGCGACGCGACGCTGTGCGCACTTTGATTCAAAATATAACTTAATTTACTACGGAAAAAGTTACAATTCAAATTTTATTGAACTTATTCGAAATACCCCGCGGCGGGCGGGTACCGCGCTTGCCTATCTTCACTACAATACAACTCTACATCCTGGACTTCATATTTTATGAACTTTGATCTTATTATGTTTGTTGATTAAAATTCGTTCGATGTTATTTTTATTTTATTGCTATGACGTAAAAAATATATACCTACAACGATTTATCCTGTAAGTTCTCATATTTTATGGATTTTGAATCAAAGATTTTTGTTTTGTTGATCATTAGCTGATATTTATGTTGTTGAATATGACTTAAGATAAAACACTTATGTATTTCGGACGAACCAAAATAAAAAAATATACGTTCATTCAGAAGTAGTTTTGCAAAAAAAGTTTATAAGTTACATAGGTAACATTCATAGTTGACAGTGTGGGTACCTATAGTTAAGGTGGGTGGATATTCACAATTAAACAGCGTACGTTCAGGAAGTATAATTACGACAGGAAACAGGAAGTCAGCAAAAAAGAAAATATTTTAAAAAATTTTTTGACTGATTTATTAGATCTGCTACTTACATAGTATTCAGATGGCAATAACAAAAAATTAAATCGTTATTTTTTATTTATCAATGAATATTATTTTAAAGGAGCAACTGACACACTGACAGACAACGCCCGAACCACTGGTTCTAGAGACTTGAAGTAATTAGAGTATTTGTTCCTTTTAAAAAAGGAATTTGGAAATTTCGCACTCTAAGAGTTTCAAATAAGAGTGAAAGTTTAAACAAAAATGATCTGTATTTCAGTAAACGCAAGCAATAGAACGACCGAATTTTACATGTAAATTCCCCTTTTATAACGATCACACATTTGATTCATTGTTTTTTCAAATTCAGACGATGTTTTCTAATATCTAATGTTTAACGAAAAAATAAAGTTAAAACGCAAATTCTCTGTACCTCAGCAAACGTTGCAGCTCTGTACCTCAGCAAAATTTGACATGTGAATTCCCCTTTGATAACTATCACACATTTGATTCATCGTCTTTGAAATTCTGACGGTATTTTTCTGTAACTAGTTTTAAACGAAAAGTTTTAACGAAAACGGTCTGTATCTAAGCAACCGTTAGCAAAATAACAACAAAAATGTAGGTACATTTTGATTTCCCTTACAAAAAGAACATACTACATTTCATTCATCATTTTCAGAAATTCGGAACTGGTTTTCTTTATCAATATATATTATATGTTTTATATTCCACATTTATTATTGTAATATTCATATTGAGGAATACTTAAAAAAAACTCCCGTTGCTAAATCAATTTAATATACGAGGATACAATGAAGTGACAGAATGGTAGGTTTGATGATGCAGAGAGCAGTGAGTCTTAGAGCAAAAACCGACAGAATAAAATGTTTTTTCGATAATCGTGAAAATTATGTTTGTATAAATATAGGTAATAAAATTAAACCCCACGCGGATGAAGTTGCGAGTAACAGCTAATTATGAATATTTATTGTATGCAAAAATGTAACCGTTGCAATACTATTTCGGATTACATAGTTTTAGTTAGAGGTACAAATAATTTCTTGTGTTTAATTTAATGACAAAACAATTTCAAATTAGCCAGGGTACGGCAATATTTAATTGCCAATTAGAATTAGAGTGTAAATTCAGCGTTGAGCATTTTTATAGGCGTTTTTAAGCACCTGTTGAGAAGTTTTAGTAGAGAATCTAAGTCTTAGTAGAGTCTTCCAACACAATGCTGCAGGAAATTCAAATTCCCTAGCTAGAATACAGGTCAGTTTATGCTTGGATTTATAATCGCATTGTTGGAATCGTAACATGATGTCGCAAACTATCGATAGTTCTCAGTATCGAAGGTACTTTCTGTACCAGGTGTAAAAAAACCAGGTATCAAAAGTGGGTGTCATTTTATCGTTTAACTAAGTTGGGAAATTATTATCTACCTTACTAAACTATTATGATTTGTGCGCAATACTTTCAAAATGATAAAACGGAACGAATTATTGCTTATTGTTTACCTACACTGCATATTGCATAATCTAAAACGTGTTTTCTAAAATATAATGCTATCGCTTACCGTCTATTGCATCTAAACTAGTGTTCGGCCGTATGCATATCGACCTGAATTCCTTGACCTTCCAGAATGCGCACAAATGTCTACCGCTCACAGCACACTTCCGCGAACCATCGATTGAAAATAATCACTATCGAACTGACTCGAACGGCGTGCTACCGAGAGGAAAGCGTTTTGTAAACACTGTTCGTTTTTCAAAACGCGCGAGTTGCGTTGGCGCGAATCGATTTTCCAGTGTAACTTTTTTGTTTTATTATTTTATTAAATTAATTCGTGCGTTCGGAAACGCTGGGCGATCGAGCGTGCGTGTAGCCGCGGTCGTGCAGACGCTCGCAATAAACTGGGCTGTTAATCCTGACGGCGAAGTGGAAGAAAAAGCTGTCGGAATCCTCTTCAACCTGTAACACGCGATGTGTATAAAGTTAAGTAGCATAGTCGAGTAGAGGCTACGTCGCGGAACATTAAGATACAATAGAGTTTGGTCGATTCATTAGTCATCGGAGTATTGTTTTCTTACTTGGGATCTACACGCAGGTGTTGGCAATCAATGGCTTGATGAGTCGAGTGTACATACAACCAGTGAGTTGTTAATGTTTTCGTTTTTCGGGTTCTGTCTGTTCCGCGAAACACCCACGTCTTTTATCGTTTACCTGTTAATTGCTTAGCAGTATAATTTTGCATCAATATTTTCCTAAGCATAGACACATTAGACACGCGTCCTTTGGCTTGCATTATTTATTTATTTAATTTGCAAACATCTTAACGCTGATTTTACGACGGCTGTCTGCATTCATGAGCCTAACGTGTGTGACCTGCTTTGAGCTAATTTATGAGCTACATTGTGAACATTATTCTTATCGTGAGTAGATAACGGGCCCTTGCAAAGAGGTCAAATATTGCAATGAGCCCATAAAAAAGGTCCTTTGCATGTCTTTGTGAGGTACTTAACTCAAAGTTTAATGAGTATGTTGGAGTTGTCAAGAAGATATTTATGTCTTAGTTTATCAGGTTCTGTAGGTAAATAATAAATTAATAATTTTAATATCATTACTGTTTAGTATCTAGGATATAATGAGTACGTATATTATACAGTATAGTGAGGGATTCCCTTCAAATAAACACTTAGGTAGTTTGAGTCGTCCGTCGACTCACACCACAATTTATGTGTGGGTAGAGGTACCGAACCGACCGACCTACCTCTACTTAGGTAGGTACTTACATCTTCAATTCAGCAAGAAATAACATACCTAACAATTAGTGTATTTTTTGTTTGGACATGGTTGCTACTTAAACTATGTACATAAGAATCGCCAAGGTGAATGATTTTCCGTCCGACAGCCGCGCGCGACGAAGAACTTCTTACGTTTATTTATTCAAATACATATATATTTATTTAATTTATTGTATCATGCATATCAATCAGCTAGTTCCCATAACACAAGCTCTGCTCAGCCTGAGCCTAGATGCGGTTTGGATTACCCAGCATTATTTATTTCTTTATTTCGTACCCGACATACGTTATTGGCTTAGATATCGAATCCTGAATACCCTGAATCCTGATTTCTTTTATACCTTACGTCCTTACGTTAGTTACGTAGGTACCAAATAATGCCAAGCCAGTTTCGTTCAGGTTTCTACACATTTATGTAGAAACTTCATGTATTCATGATACATAGAAAGTTAATAGAAAATACCGTATGCGAACAAAACAATTTACAAGAAAATTATCAAATAATTCTAAGTGACAATTGGCGATCTGCTAAAATGACTGAAATTGACTATATTTTAAGTTAGTGTTTAAAAATACTTTATCCGCAAAACCCATCGATCAAAAATTTCCGGCTTTGCCGGCCCCCCTCGAACTACTTATTTTTGATCGAAGGCAAAACCTAATTAATCTATAAACAATCACACCACACAGTATTATCTAGCTCCAAGCTGACCAGGATAATACTATAATATAATTAAATTAGGTATGTGGTCTGTTTTTATTGTCTTTTGTTCATGCATACTAGACGACCCCGTGATCATCGTATCACCTAGGTACAATTAGTTGTTTTCTAATTTTTTTCTTTTATACAACCATTTTATACAAATATATATAACCCTTTTTTGGCCTTTTATGTTGATTAATTGAGCGTCTAGGTATATTCCCAGAGAGGAGATATTTATCACAATTTGGAATTTATTAGTATCCTTAGATGTATTGACGATAGCCTCTTAATTCATAAGGTGTTCTTCTATTTTTAATGATCTACTTTAATTTGTCTTTATAATTTATGTTTGTTTCTTTCTATTTTTGTTAACTTGCATTCCCATGTAAATAATTTAATATCACTTATAGTTTTGTACCTACTACAAATTGTAAGAGCCTTCGATAAAAGTAAAAAAGTACTTTTTTTACTTTTATCGGAGGGGAGAGCAAAACTTCTTGCAGTACTTAACTAGTACGGAAGACATTGACACCTAGATACACTAATGTAACTGTAGTCTTAACCCACTATGTTATTAGTGCCTATTAATTATGAATATACTTTACTTTAATTATGCTTACTTTAACTTTAGTAGATCAAACAAAAAAAAACAATTTGTCAAATCGTTTTTAAGATTTAGCGATACTAAAAAAAACAGCATTAATTATTATGCCTTACCTAGTTATTAGTTAAATAAAATACATTTATTTTTATTTAAACAGAAAGTCGGTAAGGTAATACCTACCTTCAACTACTAATAAACAGCATGTGCAAATATGCTATACAAATATTGCGTCTGTGTGGCATATGAATGACAGATAAGACAGTATGAACCTTTTCGTTTTATCATGGAAATATACTAACACATAAAGGTTAATTTCAACAATAGAATGGAATATAATATTACTTTATTGCACTATCAATACCTACATGAAATTAAAAAAAAAACTATGCTTAGTGGACCACCACTTTTCCCCGTATACCAGTACGGGCAACGATTATTATGACATATTAGATATTTTATGCTTCGATCAAAAATAAGTAGTTCGCGGCCTCCCCCGCGGCAAAGCCGGACATTTTTGATCGATGATTTTATGTCATAATAATCGGTATCGGTATAAAAACGCGGGGTGGGTCCGAAATGACCCCGTATACATACATATATTATAGCTTACATCTTTTGTGCCACCTTGTACATTCGTTCGTGCTCCGAGCGCTCAAGATCCGCGCCAGTACACATCCTTCAATAATGAGGATGTCCTTCCGGGGCCCTGATACTGATTTAATTAAATACCGTCAGAATCACAAACAAATGTAGGAATAGTATACTATCTCTACTTCTGTCGAAGTAACATTATTTCATCTGTGCTTCTGTACTAAATTATAAATTCTAACGAAAGTTACTCTGTCTGTCTGTCTGTTACCTTTTTCTCACATAAGCGGCTGGACGGATCTGAATGAAATTTGGCAGGTAGGTAAATGGTATCTCGGGGACGGACATAGGCTACTTGAAAGCTAGTTTCGTGGCGGGGATACTATGGCCCTAATTTCAAACTTCTAGCGCTATCTTTTGAGTCTGGTTGAACTATTTTTTGACCTCAATCTGATGTAGGTAGGTAGATATACCTACATAGACGTCAGCGACAGAGAGTCCGTTTGCCTATTGGCATCTGATTTTCTTATAAAAAACAAAATAAAAATGAAACCGTCCAAGTGCGAGTCGGACTCGCGCACGAAGGGTTCCGTACCATTATCTATGAAAACGGCAAAAAAATCACGTTTGTTTTATGGGAAATAAAAAAATAAATGAAAAAAAATAAGTATTTATTTTCTTCTGTTTTTTAGTTTTTGTTGTTATAGCAGCAATACAGCCTGGTGACAGACGGACAGCGAAGTCTTAGTAATAGGGTCCCGTTTTACCCCTTAAAAATAAACTGATGTTCGGCGAAAATAGTACGAGTAGAATTATGTACCTACCTACTAGGTGTAGATTCATCCGAATTAGGGTAGCTAACTGGGTGTAATAAAATATACCTAATTACATGTCACCTAGCTGAACTTAAAAAAAAAAAATTCAGTTACCTATCCTTCGTTTTATTTAGAACATACCTGGTCTACTTATAACGCTAATGGAATATTTCTTCTGTTTCAGGATGAATACAATTTGTGTAAGCAGATTTTTCCACGATGAAATCACGCCCAAAAGTCCCGAAGAAATCACCTCATCTCAAAACTCTGACTCTTCGCAAGACCTCAGCCAAAACTCTATGGAAGAAGACGATATGCTGAGCCTTTCGCAGCTTACTATAGAAGAGCAAGAACACATCAACATTCCACCGTTCTTCAATACAACGCCTAGAGGAATGCCAATATCTCCCCACTATGTGTTCGAAGAAGAATTCTCATCAAACCCCTGGGCAATGCTCATAGCAACGATCTTCCTCACTAAAACGCGCGGGAAAACCGCCAGGCGTTACATTAAAGACTTCTTTCAGTTTTATCCTACGCCGTATGATGTTTTAGGAGATACCCCGCAGAGTTTGGAAAGGTTTTTTGAAAAGTTGGGACTGAAGAAGCGCGGGAAAATAATATGGAAACTGACATATCAGTTCGTGTCATCAAAATGGCGTCGAGCAAGTGATTTATGTGGTATAGGAAAGTATGGAGAAGATGCATACAGGATATTCTGTCTAGGTCATACAGATTTGAACCCTGGAGATAGATATTTAAAGCTTTATTTGAACTGGTTAGTGTACCACACGGGTTTTGTTAAAGACTGTGGAGTTGTAGACAGCGAATGTGTTATTGAAGATCCCGTTTTAAAATATTACAGGCTTACCCTCAGAGATGCTAGCTGAAAAAAATCGTGAAATTGTTTAGCTCTAGAATATGTTTTTTTATAGTTTTAATTTTGGTATAATGTGTTTATTATGCACGAGTGTTTGTTATTAGGTTCATACTTTTGTATTTGTATGTATAGAGATTGTTAATATTAATTCATTATTTATTATTAATGATTCGTGTTCTAAAAGCTAGACTAGAACACACTGAATCATACATAAGAAAAGCCTACCCACTAAGCTCTTGAGAATAGTCTCGATTTCTGTGATACATTATCCTACTCATCATGTTAAATTATTAAATAGTGCTGGACACTCCACATGTAAAGATTTAGGTACTTTTAACAGTATTTTTCTTATTAAAACAAATTATTTGCTCTACGCATGTTTTAATCTAGGTACCTGTCCTGACTAAACTCGGTAGCCAAGCATGTTGCTAACTATGTACATACATACACTACACGTATGTACGACACGTATTATAGTACCTACTTTTACAATTTGTTTACTATGCGAAGTCAATGGCGTGTAGCGAAACTAGCGCCGCTATTTATTTCGTTACCTCTAACCGTAGATGGAGTATTTCCTCTAAGCCTCTAACACAGAAGAAAAAATGCTACTTCGTAACTTATACTAAGGTGTAGGTTCCTTGACTGACTATAGATGGCGGCTTATTAGTATTTTTTTTAACAAAATAGTAAATCCCAAAAAATAATAGATGTTTCCGCTCGCTTTCTTATATGAATTTTTCAATGGAAGTGTAAACAAATGCTAAAAGAAAATCTGAAATTTGCGTCGAATGATAAAATAGGACAACGCCATCTATTGAGCCAGATCAAGCTCTAAGGTTCTTTTAAAAAAGTGACATTGGCATTTTAGTAATTTTACTTATAAAAATTATAGGCAAGGGCGTGTTAATCTCGCACATTAAAGAGTTCCGTCGGAAATGATGTAAACAGACACAAATTTCTCTGAGCTAAGGAAGAAGGTGATAAAAACGAACAATATTATACACAAGCCCAGGAGGTGGCAGGTTCCGTACAAAACAGCTGATATTCATAAAATAAACGTATTTATTTTGCATACTAAACCATAAACAGAACCTACACCAATATCATTCATGTGAAATGAAATGGCCCCATCACATAGTTTTGAACTAAAAGTTAGTGACAGGCTCGCTCGACGAGTAAATTGTGTATTTGGTGCAAGCTGAGATTTCGAATTAAATAAAAATAGTGATACTCTTTAATTTGATGGGAACAAATACAAAACGATTGGAGGAAATACTTATCTTTAAGAAAAAGATACGATTTTATTAAGTTTAGGTACCTACTGTTTTTTTTGTCTGGATTGCTAAATATATTATTGCATGCAGAAATATACTAAGGTACCTACTTGCTGTATTGATTATTTTGGGTACTTGCTCTTCAATACGACCTCCGATAACGTTCGATTTGTTCTAATTTTGATAATAAATAAGTATAACTTAATAAATCTCTAATTTTTAAATAGGTAGTTTTAGTAATTTCATGAGTACGTGTATTTTTTTAAATTCATTACATTAGTAGTATATAAATGTGAAGGTTTGGAAGGATAGAAGTTTGTTACATCTTCATGCTAAAGTAGTTTTAACTGCTAAACGGATCGAGCTGAAATTTTGCAGGCGCAATGAGTCCCAAAACCCACGGGCGGCCTGAAGGAAACCTCAATGTTGAGGCCATAAAATACTGAAATTTTTACTATTTTATTTTTAGCATCAAAAGTTTAGAATTCTAGTTAGTAAGTTATGGGAGTCGAAACACGATTGACTAAATTTAACTCGATAAAAAAATCGCCAAGTTTTCTCTAATTCTCATTTTGACAGAGATACTTCTACGGAAAAAAACTGTTTCATTATTTCACAAATAATCGCAAATTTATCAATAAAAACCAGTGAAATTGCACGCGGGCCGGCCATTTTGCAGCTCTTGTCTTCTTTTCTCGCCTTCCCCGCGCGGTGTTCGCTCATCCTTGTCGTCTTCATTCATACTAGACTAGACTAAACTAGTTCTAGGTAATAAAACACGAACTTCTTTTTATTTCAGAAATCAAAGCCTGCAAAGCCGCGGGCAGAAACTAGTAACGTATAAGATTTTTGAGTTAAAAAAAACATGAGATACTAAGCTTACCTAGTTCCTTAACACAAGCACTGGTTAGCTTGATGCTGTGTGAATTGGCACAAATTATTTATTTATTGAAAATACATAATTGAATTATTAATTGACATGCGATAGACAGAGACACACATCGAAAAAATACATAGTAGGTACCTACCTACTAATAATTATCCCGCAGATTTCAGATCTGAAATCTGTGACTTATTAGGTATCCATAAATCATAGAAAAACAAACAAAACATTGATTATATTAATGTTACAATATTGTTATTGATAATGATCTATATCATATAATTAATGATATATCTATATAATTAATGATAATGAATAATAATATGATATTGAATAAAAACCTAACTTCACGTTTTATCATGGAGCTACACATATTTTGTTGCTCTTGCTAGTAATAAATAATTAAATTGATCCCTAAAATATACTGAAATCCTAAGAATCTTCTTGCTCGGAAACACGATTTTTTTCATAAATTCCCGCTTATTGTAAGGCAAGGTGAGCCAATAGAATTAGAGCAAGTTCGCCAACACTGTAAAAGTTACCGGAGTGATTTGTCGCTGCGCAGTTGGTAGCAGTGTCGACTGTTGCAAATGGTGGATTGCGTTTCTTTTTCTCGTGCTCCGTGTAAAATATTTACGTAAAATAGTGATATTTTCATCGTGCAGTGTTTCTGACCATCGTAAACATGTCGGAAACACTGCCGAATAATAAGAAACAAGTTCCGAGGCAGTTGGTAAGTGTTTATTGTTAGATTTTTACGTATTTAGTCCCGGGTGACGCCATGGTGGCTTTATCTGGGATCACGTAAACATGAAAATGGTGCATCGTTGCATCGTGTATTGATCTATTTACTCAGAGGATGGCATCGTTTTATGTTTAGGAACCTTCCTATCGCCGAGCTGATTATTATTTAGGGTCATCGCACTATTTTTTTGTGATCACGTTGCGACCGAGTTTTAAAACGCGGCGGTCGTATGCATTCGCGCATGCGAATAGGTGTCAAAATCTATAATAGTTCCGGAGATCGCTGTATTGCGAAGTATGACGATGATGATAAAGCGAGGCGAGTTTCGCCGCGCGCAGCTGTAGAGCGACACGTCCTCATGGCACGGGGCATGGCATCTACTGACAGGCTGGTGGTTTGAGGTGAACTCGCCGCTCGGCGGAGCGAGTTTCTGCGGATGGAACTCGCTCGTTCGTCGGTCGAGGCGTTTCCCACCCGTCGTCGCGGGCTCGTGCAAGCCTGGGGCGTGCGCAGTGCGAGCCGAGCACACGTCGTCGGTCAAGAGATACGACACTTGTGTCGCTCGGGCTCGAGTCGGCTCCGCGCTCGCTCGCAATCTACTTTATTACCGACTAACTAATCTATTGTGGAATAATTACCAGTCAGCGAGAGTTGATCGCCTAAACATTTATCAAGCCGTGCACCTCGTTTCGTCGTTGTCGAAGCGAAGCGATTATTTCTTAATTCTTTGTTCCTCTGTCAGCAAACAGACCTTGGTCCTATTAAAAGTTTTTTTTTGTTCCTCTTAGCACACTCCTTGTTATAGACTTGTGTTACAATTATTGGCCTTGGGTACATTAACCTTTCCAAAGTATTGCTAAAACTTTCTTGTTCATCTACTTACTGTTTTTTTCTGTTTTAAAAGTGATAAAAGTGAAAGTATCTTTGGATATGGCAGATTTTCTCTTCGGTCCAACAAACAATAAAAACTTAATTTTAAATTCTTAAGCGAAATCATCGGACCACAATGAAGAGGTCTAGGGTTAGTTTCTTGCTTTTATTTTAAAGCTTAAAGTTATTACTAATTTATAAATAATTAGGTACATACTTCAAATTGACACATAATTATCCAGTTTACGGTTTTAGTACCTAGTAAATTTTTTCTAGGTTATTTATTAGTTAGTTTATTTTTATTTATCCTCTGAACTTAATAAAACGAGGTGGTTTACATGTTCAGAGGTTCGATCATAATGATCATGCAAAAAAAAAAAAAAACTATCCATCTACCAAGTGTCACACTAATCCAACAAGTACTATGTCAAATCAAGTCATATTAAGTTCAACAAATAACTTAAACTGAACCAAAACATTTGTACACAGCGTGAACGCAAACAGCGCAAGCTCTACTCCGATGAGTGGGCCCTCGGAGATGATGAAGCAGAGGGAGGCAGGGGTTTCTCTCTTGCTGATAAGCTGGACAGCCCTCGCTTTGAGTTCCCCAACTCTATTCATGAGATGCAGGGCGCTGATCTCACCATCAACTATCTGCAGAAGCACGGGTTCACTACTCCTCTGCTGTTCAAGGAGAAACTTGGATTGGGACTCAGGTATGCACTATTTCCTTTAACCTCTTTACAGTTGCTGTCCTGTCCACATTGACTCTTTCATTTCATGGCGGATGCTGTTTCAAATACATTCAATTTAATTGAGATAACTTTTAAGCACCGACTTAAAACTTTTATCTACCAACATAGATTATCATAATATTGGTTTATGGGCAAAGTAACCAACTATTGCTTACAATAGGAATGGCAACTAGGACATAGTTATTATGAATATGGACTATCATTGTTCACTATACAATTTTTATAAAATGTTGTAAATGACTTCAATATCATTGTATGTGTATCTCTTTCGAACAGAGAATGGGAAAATTACGTCTTAGGCACGTTTTTGACAGAAGTTTTCATACGTTTACAGTCGTACATCAAACTAAACACAAAGAGTGGCCCTTAGGGTGGTCTCTTACTACACTCCATTGACCACAGACCTGAGAGACCACCCTTTGGATCATATGGATGATGATTGGACATTTAGGCAGCTTCGTCAGCAAAATTTGACGGTTAATGTATGTATAAATATAACGGCCAAGTGCGAGTGGGACTCGCGCACGAAGGGTTCCGTACATTATCTATAAAAACGGCAAAAAAATCACGTTTGTTGTATGGGAGCCCTCTTAAATATTTATTTTATTCTGTTTTTTAGTATTTGTTGTTATAGCGGCAACAGAAATACATCATCTGTGAAAATTTCAACTGTCTAACTATCACGGTTCATGAGATACAGCCTGGTGACAGACGGACAGCGAAGTCTTAGTAATACGGTCCCGTTTTTACCCTTTGGGTACGGAACCCTAAAAACGAAGGAAACCGGAAAACCGGAAACGGGGAAAACGTCAAAACAACCATTTAAAATTTAACCGTCTATGGGTGAACTATGGTCTTAGACCCGAGTTAAATTTTAAACAGTTGACTTTTGTTTGACACAAATTTTCAACATTAAACGTCAAAGTTGACCGATGAAGCTGCCTCTGCCTAATTCTCCGATTATCTTTTGGTAAACACAGACCTAAATGTGACTTCTCCAATTTATTGTTTGCCGTGGATGTTCTCCATTAGACTACGATGTGGCCTTGAGAATTATAATTCAGTTATTTCACTAGCTCACTGTTCTATTGATTCTCCTTATGTATTCATAACTAACATGCGGCGTTGCACGCTTTTTCCCAGATCGAAGAAAGCTCATAAGTAATTCAGTTACAGTTATACAAGGTCAAGAACTCCATTTAGAATGCATTTCAACAGAAGTTAGATGTCAATAACGTTATTTCTCTACGCTTACAAAATAAGTGTGTTTAGACAAGTCATACAAGATACGAAAGTTTGGATGGATGGATGTATGTTTGTAACTTCTTCACGCCGAAATTACTGAAGGCATCGGGCTGAAATATTGCTTTTATAACTTATAATTTGATGGTTTGGATGAATCTAAAAACCGACTTCGAGTCCCATATCTTTAGATTGTTTTTAGTTTTGCGGGATAATACTAAGCCCTCTGGAATAAAATTTGTATGGTTTTGTTGTAATGTTTGTATATAATTTGTTTGTACAACTGTATAAGAATAACAATACTAACATTATTAATTCGAAAGTAATTTTGTCAGTCTGTCTGTCTGTGAAAAGGTAAAAACCTTTTCACACCTAAACGGCTGAACGGATCTTAATGAAAGACAGGTAGGTAAATGATATACCGTGGACGGACATAGGCTACTTGAAAAGTGCGTGCGAAACCGCGGGCACCAGCTAGTCAGTCCATAAGTGACGGACAAATCGACGAACATACCTAAATAAAAAACATACATAGAGCAGAATATAACCCCCTCCTTTTTCGAAGTCTGTTAAAAAGTGTTTTGGTTTGATGATGATACTAATGAATGATGTAGTAATTGGCTAGGTAGAGCATCCTTGCAACGAAAGTAAATGAACGTCACAGAAATCAATATTACATGAACTACCTAGCTACGGCAGTCGACATTTCATCCCGCCGCGCGCCGCCCCGCCGCCCACTTGCATAAGGTCACAGGGAAGAGATAAATAGGTATGGGTTGAACCCTACAGATCAGCATAGATACAAATAATTTGACTTGTAATTTTTGTAATTTTCCCGGCAGTGGGCAACTAAATCAAAAGACAATGGCGGCGAACGGAGAGAGCTACCAAACAAACGGCGAGCGGAGCGAGCCGCACAAAATGATGGCAAAAAACTAAAAACACACTTAAAATTCCCTTAAAAATCCCGTATAATTTACACTTTTTTAAGTTTCGGGACAAGTACTAATACCTCAGAATCAGTCCACAGTTAACGGAGAAATCGGCGAAAGTACATAAAAAAACATACATAAGTACAGTCCGATTTTTTATGAAGTCGGTTAAAATAGGCTTTCACCCGCTGTTATAAAATAAGCTTCAACAGAATTCAGAAGTTGACCTTTGAAACCATTTCTACCGGAACTATTCTTAAAAAGTATCGGTAACACACGGGAACCTTCGAACTCTTAATTTGTATGCTCCTCTTCAGACACTGCAGATTCAACATTTTTTCAATAACTCAATCAATAGGTAGATTTTGTGGTCCGTTGTATGTAGATAATGATAGTTTGGTTTCCGCTGAAACTCGACACTTATAGGTAAACAAACCCCATTATTTTCCCTTTTCAACTCAAGGAAGGAATCATGCGCTCTCCCAGTCTTGTATGAAATCATGCTAACGAACTTTGATTTTGACTTCCATTATTTTTACCGACTTCGAAAATAGGAGGAGGTTCTATGTTCAGCTGTACCTAAGTTTTTAGTTTTACAGACACAATAAAATTATTTATTTTATATTGACCGCTTGATTTAGTGATCTTATTTGTCATGGCAATGACCTCTCCAAGATGACATTGATCAATACTTAATTTTCTAGTATTACTATTCGAGCTATCAACATCAAAACATAATAACTGTTTCGTGCCGCTACCTCTCAAAGCTCTCGGCAACGCTATGCGCCGCCGCCGCCGCGCCGCCCTAGGTAGTTAGGAGACCCGATAATTGGCCTCTGGTATTGCATCAACGTCAATATTCAGAACTGTATCTCAGTTCTCCTTGTTACGTCGCTTTCAAAGCGTAATATGGATAAAGTATGGTGTAGATTGTTGAATTTCGGATTCAAGAAGCACTAGATTTTAAAGCCTTATGATTTGAAACAGTTGGTTGATAGAATAAATAACTTTTTCACCACTCTTGCTCGAAAACAGTGACTGTTGCTCAAAAACAGTGAGCAAAATTGGGTTTCGGTCACATGTGGAATAAAGGATATTAATCAACTTGTTGAAAAAGTAATTTGAATTCAGAATGTTGCACTAAATTTCGATGGTGTAATAAGTTAGCGATACTCTATGGACGGAGCAGAAAAAGAAATAAACTAGTACCTACTGATATTTTTTTCCCTCAAACATTATGCAAGTAATCAAAAAACTATCTTGGCGCTTTTGTACAGAATGAAATGGACTATTAGGTATAGGAGTTTAAGGCCCGTATTATGAAAGCATGCTCAGTCATCGAGCTCTGCTTGAGTGATGCTTATGTCTAGTTTTGAGTGAATACTAATTTTCAAACAATGCTTGGGAGCTCATGTCAAAATCTACACTCACTCAAGTAACCGTCAAGAGCGGATTTCCTCCGTCCACGCCTTCGAGTAACTGCTTAGACATATTATTGAACGGTTACCAAGCATTACTTGAGTAATTAACGCTTGAGTAGAGATCACGTAATGACTGCTTAAGTAATGCTTGGGGAAGCTTTCATAATACGGGCCTAAGAATCCTAGATTTCATATTTGGACAGCAGTAGGATCTGAAAGATCATGGAAATGTTGATTTTTTCGAAATGCCAGCCTTAACATAAAATGTTATAGCATCTTCACCGTGCGTTGTGTGACGGACAACCTATAACTGCTATGATTTCTATTTCCGCCCGCGCGCCCTCCGCCCATGGATGTATGTAGATTCTCTTCCTTTCCCGAGTGGGCGGAAAACTTGATCTAGCGATCGGACAAACTTTTGTGTCAGGGTAGGTGGTAGTCTACACTTATGTAAATGATTATGATTTGCATGTAATAATGTTAGTTATGGTGGTAATTCAAAATATTATTTATGAATGCTAACATATATATTGTAGGTAATTAGCAAATTGAAAATTCGAATATAATTGAATTTTTTGTAACTATTTTATTTCATAATTCATATTAATTAATTAACATCTACAATGTTACTTAGATTGTTTTGGAAATAAAAGGCTTATTATTATTATGGTGGTAAATGAATCATCCCGAGATGATCCCATGAAAATGTTTTCCCGAGGGGTTCGATAGTCAGATGTCATTTTATTGGTTAAATATTTTTACAGGACGATTAAATAAAATTTAGGTACATATACCAACAATTAAATAAAAAAAGGTCAGTAGTAGTATTTGTCCCGAAAAACTTAAAAAATAGTATAAATTACGAAATTTGTAGTCTGTTTTTAGTTTTTTTAACAATTTTTTTTCACAAAGACTAATCTGACGACTCCATTGTATTGTGCCGCTCACTAGGTTTTAAGAACAATTTTGCTGTAGCTCTTTGCATTGGACAATAAATAATTCTATTCTATTCTAACAAACCGGAGTACAATATACTTAAAATTTCTGACAGTAACCCCCAAATACTCAATGACAGTTTTCAATGAAAATCTGTCAAAAATTTGTCGCTTGAGACGTGCTTATATCTGAGTTGCGTCTGAGTATTCGGGCCTAAAGATCCAAAAAAACTTACAAGCTCCTTACAGTCAAAATAACAAGTTGGCATAGATTGGCCGAATGTAACGAACTATCAGAAATGGACTACGTCCATTTCCGTTCCGTTCCAATGTCGGAGCCAATTATTGGCGAGTGGATATACAGATGGGATGTCCAAAAGCTTTTACTGTTACTGAATTATAAGGTTTTAATCACCCAATCACTAACACTTTTTTTCATTTGTTACGCTATTGAAAATTATTATTAACTCATTTATTTCAGATCACAATCGAATCCATAACACAATTAAATACAAATTTATAAAATGTCACTTAATTTTTTTTTTTTTTTTTTTACTGTTTGATATTTTTATTTAATAATGAACTTTTAAAATAGATATTGTTTAAGATTTAATTTAATTTAATTTACAGATTTGAATAGTTTAGTTTTTCTTAAAATTATTACATAAAACCAAACAAAAAAGCTTAAGAGAATCATGTATCAATATCGTATTTGACACTATTTAGTTTAGAAAATTACATACGTATTTTGCACCGACAAGGCTCTTTAATCTATAATAATTATTCCAAGCGCTTTTTAGAAAGCCTAAGGAAATAACTTGAGTCTCAATCTAAATCTTACTGTAATGTACTGTATGTAATAATTTAATCATTCACTGCCCGCCCAGCCTCAGTGGATCGATCTGCAAGGGCGGGCGTGTCACTGCACAACTTCATTATAACATCTACCTTCCTACATACATATTTGTTATTATGTCCTTGAATTTTTATTATGTAATAGGCAGTAATCCCAATTTCGTATCACTAGATGGCGTTCACTTTTCAGCCATAATGTTGAACGTGGATCGTTCAAAAATTCACAGTTTTGCTATTGGCCTACCCATTCAACAAACGGGCTGATTCGGCGCAGACGACGGCGACATATCTATCAAATCAATTTATTAGTGTGGATTGGCTCATGACATCCAAGAACTTTAAATTGCTCTATGCTTGCTCTACATAAAGTCAAACTTCCATTATGTATTGGTCCTTCCGTTTCTCTTCACATAAGCTTCTTTTTCAGCAAAACTATTAAAAACATTAATCATAGTCGATAGGTTTCAGTAATATAATCGCACAAACTATGGACCTTGTCCGCTTTCTGTTATAGCTTTATTTAAAAGTTAAATTAAAGATATTTGTTTCCGACCATTCTTTGAAGGACATCTATTTGTGAGTTATTTTCATATCGCATGTCAATAACAGTGATGCTATTAGCTTTATAATAGAATTTCAAAAGCCTTTATTTAACAACCTTATAATGAATGTTAGTCTAATATAGGTAGGTACATTATACATTTTTAGTTGATAGCTAGATAGGTATAAGACATCGGTGTAGAAAATGTAAAATGAAATAAGTTCCCAAAAATTTTCGATTTCTGCGGGACTCGAACCCGCGCCTTACCCTCAGTACGGGTGTGCTCTAACCAACTAAGCCCACAAAACCCTAGTCGGTTCAACCGAAAATCTTTGGGACCTCTTACGGACTATAGCGCCGCCGCACTATGGTCGGAAAATTCAATCTCCCTTTCATAGGAATTTTGAAAAAAAAAGTTTCTTTTTTTGGTGTTTTGAGTATGCAGTTTGGTTGGAAACGTAAAAACATGGTATAACATAGTAGCCACGTGGCTTTTTTTATTTTTTTTATTCCTAAAATATGGGTTTGTAGGTTTTGAATGTATGAAAATGGGTTTTCTTTTCCTCATAACTCCTTTCGTTCCCGCTCGGTCGGGATGAAACTTATAGATATTATAAACCAACCTACAAGGAAGGCATATGACCTTTGACCTTGGTCCGGAACCGTCCACTCTTCAAGATATGAATTAATTAAAAATGCCTATTTGGGCCATATTACTATGTGGTGTAAATGTAACACAAATGAATATTTTGTTTGATTTATATACTTGGTATTATTACCTAACCTTTAAGGAAGCCAAACAACCTTTCACCTTGGTCCGGAACCGTCTATACTGCAAGATATGAATTAATTAAAAATGCCTATTTGGGCCATATTACTATGTGGTGTAAATGTAACACAAATGAATATTTTGTTTGATTTATATACTTGGTATTACTCCCTAACCTTTAAGAAAGCCAAACAACCTTTCACCTTGGTCCGGAACCGTCTATACTGCAAGATATTAATTAATTAAAAATGCCGATTTGGGTAATATTACTATATGAAGTAAATGTAACATAAATGTGTATTTTGTTTCATTTATATGCTAGATATTTTTACTTAAGCTCTAAGAAAGCTTTGACCTTTGACCTCGTTCCCGATTGGTCCCGTTTAAAATATATGAATTTAAAAAATATGTATCTGGGCGAAATTATCATTGGCGGTATATGTGTCACAAATAATTTTTTTGGTCATATTATTAGTCCCATATTATTAGGCATGTGATAAATACCAACCCCAATGATTTTTAGACTAAGCCTAAAGCCACATGCTTAAAATTCAACGATAAAATATGCTCTCAACAAAAAAATTTAAAACGAAACCTCAATAACGAATTGACATACTAAAAGATCGTGATATTACATACCTATCCTTCCTAGGTACCTACTTATTTTTTTATTTTACTGCCTAGCTTATCAACAGCTACCTGCGCTGACTACCCACAAAGTCTATTGTTATTTCACAGGTGTGACCAAATTAATGTTTTGGCTTCTTTAATTAAGGTATGTGCCTACTTTGTTTGTTATGGCTTGTTTTTCAGCGAAATTATTATTTTCTGCAAATTTATTGTTATGGCAGGTATCTAAACCATAACTAAAGGCAGTTTAAATATCGAATGTACGTAAATTTCATTTCAGTGCTCGTCTATGATTTGTACTCGTACGTTATCATCGCGTGGATTTTAGATTGCTTTAGATCATTATGGAAGGATTCGTTTCAAATCTTGATGTTTTTACCTCCATGAGGCAAAACGGATTTGATGCGAAATAGTTTTTTGAAAAAGTGATAACTTCTGTTCTTCTATCTGAAGAAGAGCAAACAAATATTAAATCGTTTTGTGCAACGTACACTAGTAACACAACTCGAAAATGGAGAGCCACTAATAGCTCAAAAGACTATTTTTTAAAGAAGTTTGGTGACTGGCAAAACTCAGACATTAAATGGCCAGTTTTTTCAACAAAAAATTGATCAGATAAAGAGTGATGAATTGTTGAGTGATATGGTGAGACATAATGATGAATCAGATGGTGTACCTAGTACATCGTCAGTATTTGCAATGCCCATGAATGTATCCGTGTCAACTTCAACTGCCAAATTGACCCCTCGAACACAGTTTTCCGACCTCAGTCCATTACAAAGAAAAAGCAGAAAAGATGATCTACTTGACGCAATTGATTTTGATACCCTAGCTTATGCTTTAGTTAAAAAAGCTAGCGAAAATGAAAATCAAAAGACTACTTTTGATTTTCATTTTCTTGACTTTGACTTTGCAGAGTTACTAAAGCATTTGATCAAACATCCTGAAGATGCATCAATGCTGCGTTCTTATCCTAAACCCGTAAAGAAAAGGTGTCCTGCCGATAAAGCCCTAGGTCTATCTACGTCACTTAACTTGTCTAAATGGCAATATATTACTTTAAAGAAGGCTACAAAATATATGGGATGTGATATGTTCCCATCATATGATGTTTTGCTCACTGAGAAAGTACAATGTTACGTGGAAAAAGAAGACATGACCATAACCGATTCAGAAGTCAAACTAAAACTGCAATCCATTTTAGATTATTACTGTGAATAGACTGAACTCAAACTGACTGAACTGACTCAAAACTCTTGAAACTGAAGCCGGCAGTAATTTGACCCTTATTAGTAAATGGGGCTTTGACGGTGCATCTGGGCAAAGTAACTACAAGCAAAGAATGGATGGTGATGATTCTAGCATATTTATGTGCTAATTGGGGTTGGTATTTATCACATGCCTAATAATATGGAACTAATAATATGACCAAAAAATTTATTTGTGACACATGTACTGCCAATGATAATTTCGCCAAGATACGTATTTTTTAAATTTATACATTTTAAACGGGACCAATCGGGAACAAGATCAAAGGTCATTCAGCTTTCTTAAAGATTAGGTAAAAATATCTAGCATAAAAATCAAACAAAACATTCATTTAAGTTACATTTACCCCACATAGTAACATCGCCCAAATAGGCATTTTTAATTCTAAGGTTTTTTTTTTTTTTTTTTTTTTTTTTTTTAATTCATTTTTAATTCATTAATATCTTGCAGTATGGACGGTTCCGGACCAAGGTAAAAGGCCGTTTGGCTTTCTAAAAGGTTAGGTAGTAATATCAAGTATATAAATCAATCAAAATATTCATTTGTGTTACATTTACACCACATAGTAATATGGCCCAAATAGGCATTTTTAATTAATTCATATCTTGCAGTATAGACGGTTCCGGACCAAGGTGAAAGGTTGTTTGGCTTTCTTAAAGGTTAGGTAATAATACCAAGTATATAAATCAAACAAAATATTCATTTGTGTTACATTTACACCACATAGTAATATGGCCCAAATAGGCATTTTTAATTAATTCATATCTTGAAGAGTGGACGGTTCTGGACCAAGGTCAAAGGTCATATGCCTTCCTTGTAGGTTGGTTTATAATATCTATAAGTTTCATCCCGACCGAGCGGGAACGAAAGGAGTTATGAGGAAAAGAAAACCCATTTTCATACAATCAAAACCTACAAACCCATATTTTAGGAATAAAAAAAATAAAAAAAGCCACGTGGCTACTATGTTATACCATGTTTTTACGTTTCCAACCAAACTGCATACTCAAAACACCAAAAAAAGAAACTTTTTTTTTCAAAATTCCTATGAAAGGGAGATTGAATTTTCCGACCAATGTGCGCCGGTGGCTCCACCTACAGGGGTAACATTACACTCATACTCACTTTCATTTCTTAGAGAAAATGTAGTTATTCAGTATCGGTATCTAGATTTTTGTGCCTTTCAGCGAAGTTATGCCTCCCCCAGATTCTTCCATAGCAGTCGGTCATGAGTTTTCCTCCTCCAATGTGTGCCCGCTGTACATTTGAGGTCATCTTTCCATCGTAAAAATAGTATTCCCTTGCTCTTTTTCTTCTAATAGTATAGCTATTAGTGGAGGTCAATTCAATCATCAAAAAAGTCAATTTTGCAGTCCAGGTTGCCTAGACTGTAAATAGTGGCTTTTTAAGATGGGAGTGGATGGCTAAATCTTAAACCATGAGTTAGAGAAAAGTCGTGAAAGGAGTCTGTCAGACGGTAGAGGCTTAGTAATGTCCCGTTTTCCGCATCCTTCGGGCACGGAACCCTGAAAAGAAATGTGCACTGTATAATCCGGTCCTAATGTACAGCATAAATCTTAATTTCAATGTGGCGTGACCCTTGGTTTACACCGATATTGCTTGTTTTAATACATTGAGATTTTAGACGACCGATTTGACGCGGCGGGCGAACGTCCGCCTGCGACGTAGGAGGTTGCAGGTTCTTTTCCTGTCTTGAAACAAATGTCTGTACGATCTGCAAATATTTGTTCAGGGTGTTTTATAAGTATGATAAAAAAATATCGATGTGTAATGCATTCTATTAAGTTTATCATTATCAGTCATCTTCATCTAGTACCCATGACACAAACGCTGCTCAGCTTGGGGCTAGATGATACTGTGTGAACGGTGAATTTACCAGTATTATTTATTTATAGATACGAGTTGACATAAAATGTATTTAAAAGCTCTGCCGTTATTTTTTTTATTTAAAGTTGACTAAAGAACGATTTAACAGCAGGTACATAATGCATCAGAAGTATCTCGGAACTCGTAAGCTCGTAACTCCCTAGTTATGCCACGTAACATTATTTCATCTGTGGTAATGCATTCATGATTGAGTCTGCATTCAAACCGCCTCATCCTGTCACCGAGCCATTGAATAAATAATAGTAGCGACTCTCCTATTACGTAACAACTACAATGTTATTCATCAAGTAAAAGCATCATCCTAACCTTCTGAATAATCAGACTAATTTCCTCGTTAATCAATACCAAAAACTCAGTGTATCAAATCTGTTTGCGAAACTTCATTAGCATTATCATAGTCAGGTTACTAAGCTTTGCCGCCTTTGCAGGGTCCCAACGAGCAACTTTACGGTGAACGATGTGCGCATGTGCGTCGGATCCCGCCGTCTCCTCGATGTTATGGACGTGAACACGCAGAAGAACATTGAAATGACCATGAAGGTACGTACGTCCGGCTTCCTCGAGGCGCTTTCGCCGAATGACGAGACGAGACGAACGAATATAAACTCGAATATCTCAGTGGGGGAAGTTCTGCGCGCGCAAGCAAAACAGATACCAACAGAGACAAAGATAAGGTTTGTTTTTGTTTTTGCCGGCATATCGGACGCTTTCAGCTCTGCGCATGCGGTAACCGCTGCGTTCTAAACTGAAACATCGACAAAATATTTGTACGGTTGGAGGACATGACCGCACCTTGTGAGACACCGCATCGGAGTGACGGACGAGATGTTTATTGTTGGACTACTGCGCGCATGTGCGGTGCGGGCATTTTGCGTGTTTCGTATTTTAATTCAAAGCGTTGAAAGCTGTTTTTCTGTTATGCGTCCGTAGCGTTTGAAGACTCGCTTCCTACTGGCCTGGTGGTGACTGGCTGGCTGGATACTGGAAAGCCAGAATGCCCCGAACAGACTGTAGACATCTTAGCCCTAACAAAATAACTTCACCATATCAATGGTATCGTCTTAGAATGACACATTTTGACGTTTTACCTTTGATGAAAGGAAACACAGATAGAGCGTGTCAAAAGCGTCAAGGTTAAAACTATTCTATCAATCTCTCCGTTTAAATAGCACCGCACGCACTAGGTGGGTATTGTTCCCAATTGGTATTGTATTCGTATTATCCCATTGGTATCGGTATTGTCCCATTCGTCACCAACCAAGCAGTATCTGTGTAACCTAGCTCCGTAATAACCCTTGTTTATAAATGTTAAAAGTGCCGTAAACATCACAAATCTTACACCCTTAGACGCGTCTAGCTGCGATCTATCCAACGATAAAATAGTAAAGTGTTAATACGCAAGTGTCGCGGAATAAATCAAGGAAATAGTATCTGATTTACCATTCAACAATTCCTAATTGAGGGCAGTTTTAAAAAAGTGGTGAGTGATTAACAAGACAATACACTCATTGTACCACCTTCACCTTCAAAACTCTATCAACATTCCTGGCACCTGTACGGCCTTTTCGGCTATTGAGTCATAACATCTCTGGCGTGGACGTACCAGGACCGAAATAACGATCTAATATAAGCAAGCGGAGGGTGTTCGCGCCATCGTAAGGCTCTACTTTTTGCATCTTTCCCATTCAACAAAAAAGATCGACAGTAGCGCAGGTTCGCGCCCCCATGTGATTTTACTTTAAACGAAAGGACGCAGGACCGTTTTAGATAATGAATTGTTCGGCTTGTAACAAGAAAGTAACCCGGCAGGACAATTTCTTGGAGTGTAGCCAGTGTCACTCTCCGTATCATATCGAGTGCCTGAACATAACTAGAGAGCAATTCAATGTGTTGACAAGCGAATTTCAAAGGGGTTGGACTTGTCCAGCGTGCAACAATATTACCAAGCGTACAAAGTCAAATCTGAGCACCCCTGTTCGCCAGGGTCAAGTACCTACAGTGGACGACTCAATGAACATGTCTAGCGAAATAATGAACCCCACGCTGTTACTCTCTCATAACGAAGACAATCTTGTTACGATGGATAAAATTAGCGCGTTATTGGAAAATACCTTAGATCAAAAGCTCAGCTCTTATCTATCAAATTTTGTGGAAAATTTTCGAAATTCGTTAAGAGATGACATCAAGAAAATGGTTCGCGCCGATATAGAATCGATAATGAAAAACCTGAAGGACGATTTTACCACTACGACTAATTTTATTTGTGAAGAGCAGACTTCTCTAAAGCAAGAGTTAGAAAAAAAAACTCAAGACATGAAAGCACTCGAGGTTGAAAACACGCAGCTCCGTAGTGAATTGGGTTTGGTGAATAATCGACTTTCTGTTATCGAGAAACTGTCTCGCAATAAAAATTTGGAAATTCAAGCGGTTCCTGAAAGTAGAAACGAAAACCCCACCGCTCTATTTCGCAACCTTTGCAAGTCGCTCAACTTAAACATTAAAGACGACCAAATCTACTCATGTCATAGAGTAGCTAAGATAAATAGTGCCTCCGATCGGCCACGCAACATTCTTGTGTCACTAACCAACCCGCGACTGAGAGACGAAGTCCTTTCTGCGTGTCATCGGTACAACCGGGCGCATAAGGACGAGCCACTCAACACGACGCACCTCGATCTTCCTGTGAAGCGGCTCCCGATCTACGTCAACGAACATCTTTCGCCGGAGTGCAAGGCTCTACATGCGGCCGCGAGGAACGCAGCCAAAAATAAGAAATATAAATATGTGTGGGTGAGATATGGTCGTGTGTATATGCGTAAAGCGGATAACGCGGACTGCGTCCTTATAAAAAATATAGAGTGTATCAACAAACTTTTATAATTAATTAATTAACTTTGCTATCAACAATCTTAAAGATCTATCAGCTTAAGTAGGAAGATTTTTACCGGTTTTTATTGTAATTATTTAATATTGTATATCTAATTTTCCGTACGTATATATTGTAATAATTCTAGAATTTTTTTCAATGTTAATATTTTACCAAAACGTTAATCGCATAAGAACTAAAATTAAGGAATTTTATCTTAGCATACTTAATTCAGACTATGACATTATTTGTATTACTGAAACAAATCTTAACGACACTATTTTTGATGACGAGCTTTTTGACTCTAGGTACAATGTGGTAAGGCGAGATCGACTCGATTCTTGTGTTGGTAAGACTGAGGGCGGAGGTATTCTTATAGCCATAAAAAAAAACTTCAGCTACATTCGTCAGAACTCATGGGACTGTGAAGTGGAAGACCTGTGGATCACTGTTCTTCCAAACTCAATTAATAACCTTAAATTAAATATCTGCTTATGCTATCTCCCCCCTGACCTGCCTCTGGCTTACTTTGAAAAGTTTTATTTAAATCTTCAAAGTGTTGTTCTTAATTGCTCTCATAACGGTGAATTTTTGTGTTTGGGAGACTTTAATACCCCGGACATACATTGGTCACTTTCTTCAGACAAACGTAGTATGATTGCTGATCATTCTCATGGTCACAAAGCCAACCTACTAATGGACACCGCGTTATTATGTAATTACTCTCAATTTAACATTATACCAAACAAAAATGACCGTTACTTAGACCTCATCTTCTCAACCCTTAGCACTATTCAAGTTTGTGAGGCCGATCCTATGAGTCGTACAGACAACCATCATCCACCATTAAATATTGAAATAACCTCTCAAAAAAACGCTCAAAATGGCTCTTTTAAAAATAAGAAGCGAAGTCGCCGTAACTATCGAAAATGTAATTTTTCGGACACATGTAGTGATCTTGATGCCGTCGACTGGGAGAATACGTTGACATTGGTTCGTCGGGATGTTCTCACAGTTAACGATATGGTAACAATATTTTACGACAAGCTCATGAGCATAGTTAATAAACATACTCCACTTACTAGTGATGACACCAATAGGTATCCCCATTGGTTTTCGTCGGCCCTCAAACGCAGTCTTCAAGAGAAATCCAAATTTCATCGTCGTTTTCGAACTTTCAAAAACCCGCGGGACTACGATACGTATTCAATGTTGCGCCGTAGATGTAAAAAGCTAATAACCGACGATTACAATAATTTTGTATCTTCTGTAGAAACTTCCTTAGATGGCAACATCAAAAGTTTCTGGCGTTTCATTAATGGTAAGAAGTCCTCAAACAACATCCCTTCTACACTCAAATACGGAAATTTAATATCATCGGATCGCCAGGAAGTTTGTGAACTTTTCTCTAACTATTTTAGCTCGGTTTATGAAAAATCTGAACAAGTTACTAACTTAATCTCTGCGTCTAATAACCCCAATGCTGCTCTATGCGATGTAGTTATCACTCCATATGAGATTTTGCGTAAGATAGCTCGTCTTGATCCTAACAAAGGTGCTGGTCCCGATGATATCCCCCCACATTTCATTAAGAGATGTGCTAAGTCCCTCAGCACTCCTCTCTGCATTATTTTTAATGCATCTCTTCAAGCTGGGGTTTTCCCATGCATGTGGAAAACAGCCCATGTGACTCCGATCTTTAAATCGGGAGATAAATCTTGTTGCGAAAATTATCGGCCTATCAGTATACTTTCATGTTTTGGTAAACTATTTGAGTCAATGGTATATGACTCTCTCTACTATCACTTAGAGCCACTTCTGTCACCTCGCCAGCATGGATTTATTAAAAAGAGATCCACGACCTCAAACCTCTTGGAGTTCAAACATTACCTGTGTGGCGCGTTTGCGAGGACTGGACAGGTCGATGCTGTATACACGGACTTCTCCAAGGCGTTTGATAAGGTGAATCACTCGGCATTATGCATCAAACTTTGCTCATACGGAATCCATGGTAACCTTTTGCGTTGGGTAGAGTCATACCTCTACCGAAGAAATCAACTTGTGGCTATCAAAGGGTTTACTTCGTCGCCTGTTGTGGTAACATCTGGAGTTCCCCAAGGTTCCCACCTTGGAACATTGTTTTTTGTAGCATTTATTAATGATCTCATCGATAAAATTAGGAATCCCTGCTTGTTGTACGCCGATGATTTAAAAGTATACTCTACCATCTCTTGCATTAATGACTCTGTAGTCCTTCAGGCTGACCTGAATGCCATTGATGAATGGTGTAACATTAATCGTATGTTTCTAAATGTTAATAAATGCTTCGTAGTTTCTTTTACAAACAAGAAACAAAAAATTTTAGCAAGCTACAAACTGAAAAACCATTTTCTCGAAAGGAAATCTACCGTTAAAGATCTCGGAGTTATTTTCGATGAAAAGCTTGGATTCCATGACCACTACGACTATATCTCAACCAGATGCTCAAAGCTACTTGGTTTCATTACTAGATCCACAAGAGACTTCAAGGACCCACGGAGTCTCATCTGCCTCTACCACTCACTTGTTCGCAGTATTATGGAATATAATGCAGTTGTTTGGTCTCCTTTCTATAAAGTTCACATCGAGCGCCTTGAGAAAATCCAGAAAAGATTTCTTAAAATTTTAGGGTATAGGCACGGCATAAATCGATCTCTACCAACATATGAGGAAAGACTTAGCAAATTCAAATTCATGTCTCTTGAAACCCGTCGTCAATACCTCGATATGATCACTTTTTTTAAAATAATTCACTCAGCAATCGATTCTCCTGTGTTACTGTCTTCTATTAGTTTTAATATCAGGCCGAGATCTCGATATCCCTTTCAACATACTTTCGCCCTCCAGGTCCATACCAATAATACCTCTTACTACAACCCTATGGTCAGAATGTGTCGTCAGTACAATGATCTTTTAATTAATAATAGTGATAAAATTGACATTTTTAACAACAGAATATTAAAATTTAAAAAAGACATTGAAACCACTCTCATTAAGGAGAGTGGTCTTAATTTTTCGTAATTTCAGTTTTATGTAATTCTTAAATTTTCTTCATAGGTATAGCTAGGTAGGTAGGTAATTCTCAAACAGTATCTATTCATTTATTGTTTTACTTATTATTTAATTTTAATGCATGCTCGATAATATTCATTTCTATATACTGTTTACACAGAACTGTTCCGTACAAATCATGCTGTGTACGCATACTTAGGGATACAATCTAGATCCTAATACTGTGTCTTTCTTATATTTAATGTTTTGATTGTGTTCCGTTTTGTGTGCCAAATAAATAAATAAATAAATAAATAAATAAATAAATTCAAAATAGTGGCATAATGTCATGGCGGCTAATTCTTTCCAAGTAGGTCTTTTTTTTCACAATCTTTCAAACAGGTAACTAGGTAGGTACCGTGGTCTTTCAGAGTTTCTTTCATCTACGGACGAATCTGCAACGATACCATTATCAAAGAAAAGCGATTGGTTAGCAGAATTCGGACCCTGTCTGATTGTTGTATAGATTGTGTATAGTTCCTTTCAGTAGTTTCCATTATAGGTCTGTGGATATTCTCTTTGTTTGCATCAAAGCGCTACCGAATGTCTTTGTAACATGACGTGCTCAAGTTTATGGTACTTCCGGTGCTCATAACGGCTCTTGCTGGTCGATTTTGATGACTCAATTATGCATGACCTTGTAGATCAAGTAACTCTAATATCAAGTATGATTTCACGGGGGCATTGTCCTCTATTAGGTGTTTCTGAGGCAGTCATGCACGAGCAAGAGTCTTATCTAGCTATTAGTAATCTTCTACTCAGCCCGTGAGCACCTACTGCTGGGTATAGACCTCTCCATTAACGCCATTGCTTGTACAGCTCATAATATGAGCGAGCTTCCATAATACGGGCGTAAATATTTGATTTTATTTTAGATCAACTTTTCATTAGTAGTATTAAAAGGCTATAAATCGACAAAGCTATAAATCGACGTAAAAAGTTGCCCCCGAAAACGGCTTGCATCTACGGCTTGTCTTTTCCGACTGACGAAAGAAACGAACAAAGATAATTCACTGAACAATTTAATTGCGCATGCTCGTTGAAGGCTTCGCTTCAGGCTTTGTTTCAGTCGCGATGTAGCTTTCAAGGCGGACAGACGTGTTTCCAGCTCACGCTATTGCGCATTTGATTGCGTAACTTTGCTAAAATGATGTAGGAATACTGATTATGAAAAGTATGACGACTTTGCAAGGTTTATGTATAAAGAACGTTAAGAATACAGTCATTCTTTACTTTAAGGTTTATGAATCACTATTTTCTGCACGCGGATTCGCACGCATTGTTTAAGGTTATTTATTTGTATCCCATGGGAACTGATTTATGGGATAAAAAGTAGCCAATGTTACTCTCCATCCTTTCAACTAACTCCACGCCAAAAATCAAGCCGATTGGTTGCTTAGTTAAGGCGTTAAGGAAGGACAAACAAACAAACACACTTTCTTCACTTTCAGCTAGTAATAGAATACATTACTTGATTAAATTACAAAGAAAATAACCCAGAACACCCGGAACATTCGCAGATCGTACAATTATTTGTCCCAAGGCAGGAATCGAACCCGCAACCTCCTGGCAACGCGAAACGTCGCAGGGAGACCTTCGCCCGCCGCGCCACATCGGCCGATATATACCATTAGGTTCTATTCTATCTATATCACATGAGTACCTCATATGTATATCTAACACGGTATCTTTACTGGACCTATTAAACAAGTACCAAGATGACTGTTTCACTCATTGTTAGTAGAGAAATAGTACTCGACAAAATTAATGACTCGGCTCAGTTTTTTATTAGCTACGCTAAGTCTATGGCTCTGTTATTTTACATTTTCACATAATAAGCATACACTACAATGTAGTGTTTCGATAATGACCACACGGGCTTCATTGTTTCTTTATAACACGTAGTCCCAAAGTTTCGTGTTACAGACTTCATCCATATCCATACTAATATTAATAGTTGGAAAGTTACTCTGTCTGTCTGTTATCTTTTCACGCCTAAATGGCTGAACGGATCATAATGTTATTTGGCAGGGAGGTAGTACATGGTATCCCGAAGACAGGCATAGGGTACATGGTATCCCGAAGACAGACATAGGCTACTTGAAAAGCGCGTGAAAAGCCGCGGGCAGAAGCTAGTTTATAATAAATTGATTGTTTTGAAAAAAACTAAAACCGACCTCAAATTCCTTAGTATTTACTCTGTTTTTAGGGTTCCGTATATAAGTTTTACGCGGGACAAATACTTATCCCTCCTTAATTTTTTTTTGGAACCATTTCGGGATCATACAATAGAGAAAGAACCATCCAAATCGGTTCACAATAGACGAAGTAATCGACGACCATACATTAAATGAACATAATTACAGAAGAACATGAACCTCTTCCCTTTTTGAAGTCGGTGAAAAAAAAACAAATGCCTTGGAAATTGCTCTACTCAGAAAAAGCAATGCCGTGGACACTAGTAGCACTAATTAATGCATACAAAACTGTTTTACTGTCGATGTACATATGTGTAAGTGTGTGTAAGTGTGACACAGTACCAGAAAACTTATTATGACCCGATTATGATAATTCTTTCGCTATTTTATAGAA
The DNA here is from genome assembly GCA_947086465.1 of Eupithecia exiguata. Classification (NCBI taxonomy): domain Eukaryota; kingdom Metazoa; phylum Arthropoda; class Insecta; order Lepidoptera; family Geometridae; genus Eupithecia; species Eupithecia exiguata. The sequence goes on along the minus strand of OX352247.1, from coordinate 6,246,810 downwards.
ATGATCTCCAAATTTCACTAAGATCCGTTTAGCCGTTTCGGCGTGAAAAGGTAACAGACAGACAGACAAGAAATACTTTCGAATTTAGAATATTAGTATGGAAGTATGGATATGAATTAAACGCTTTTGTCTACAAGAAATTTCGGGATTATATAAATCTCGTTACGATAAGAAAAAGGGATGAGTCGGCAGCAACACAGAAATATTAGTCACGAGCTTCCGCCAGCAGCTTCGCCCTCGTTAAAAGGAACTACTACACTCACTCTGAGATAAGCCACGCTTTAGAACTTAACCTAGAAAGAGTTAATAATTAATTTTGCAGTATAGTCGTTGATTACCAAACATACTCTGCATATTCTTAGTATGAATTATGGTGATAGCTTCGTCGTTTCTTTATAGATTTTGATGATCTTTCCTTGTTGTATGAAGGTTGATTTTGAAGTGGCCTCATAATAGTTTGATCCTCGATGAATGTATATATTCACCGTAATACTTATCTTAAACATCATCACATGATAATTTTCACAATCACTTGGTAACAAATGGTTACCATTGTAACGGGCGCGGCGTAAAGAAACTTAATTAGACTCGAATATTAACTAGATGTCGCCACTTGAAAAACTATATCGAGTTATCGCAGTGTTCCATGTTTAAAACTATCTTTTTGGTTCTTCCGAACCAATTTTGATTATTCAGGAATTCGAAGTCGGTTATAGTTTTTAAAACACGTCAAATTATTAAAATTTGGTAGCTAAAGTACCTACACATTTCTTGAATACGACAATCTTTTCCTCAGGATTGGCAGCGCTACTACGACGATCCAAACAAGGAGAGACTTCTCAACGTGATCTCTCTAGAGTTCTCCCACACGCGGCTCGAGAATTACGTTCAAGCACCGCGCATAGTGCGCATGATCGACTGGGTGGAAACCGTGTGGCCGAGGCATTTGAAGGACCAACAGGTACTGTAATACTTATAATTTAAAATAGTATGGTACCATAGTATATGAGACGATCCGAACAAGGAGAGACTTCTCAACGTGATCTCTCTGGAGTTCTCTCACACGCGGCTCGAGAATCAGGCCTTGTCCTACCTGAGTGACAAATTAGCGCCATGTCAGCTTGCCGCATGCACGCGGTATCCACCCAGTCTATCATGCACGGTGCGCTTGTGCGTGACCCCTTGTCCAAGTTGAGAGCGACAAACTCGACGAGACGCGACACCTGCATTTTTAGATATTTTTAATTCCAAGTCGGTGTCTCGTCCGTTTGTCGCTCAGCTAAGACAAAGACTCACGCACCGGAGCCGGCATGATCGACTGGGTGGATCGATGCGGCAAGCATGGCGCTCATAAGAGAAGGTCTACGTCCACCCGTGGACTAGCAAATGTTGGTGATGAGAGGACGTGGGACTCCTCCAAAGTTGTAAACGTCATTCTTAGCTGGATTTATTATCGCTGTAAGGTTATTCATTTGATTGTAGGATGCTGCAGCTATCATGTATTTCAAAACTAAACGATAGAATTGTGTTATTAATTAAACCGATGATGTGACAGGAGTTAGGACGGAGTGGTTTGGGGAAAAATGTAGGGAAAAATAACAAAAAAGTCGTGAAAAAAGTTCTAAACAAGAATGTCGCAATCTTTAAATAAAATTACTAATAAGGAATCTCTAGAAAAGCATAACTTATTTCAGGTCAATGCTTATTTCCCAACGTTCTGCAAAAGTTTGTTTTTTGTTTGATGAAATTAGATTCTTCGCTAGTTTTACGAAATTTTCGCTGTAGTTTTGCATAAAAAATAAATCGGTGTTTATTTACTTTTTGTATAGGCACAAAATAATCACACTTATGGAACACTTTATAGGGTGCCACGAATCATATTGACTATAGTTTGACCGAAACCGAAGACCGTTTCGTTCAAACTATACTAAGCCGAAAGGGGGCGATTCTGGATCCCAAAAGATTTTTTCATTACGAACTATATTTATTATGTACTAGTTGTATTGTTTTATTTTATTATTGTTAGTACAAACTTCCATTGAATATTAATATTACAAAAAAAAAATTGAGACTGTATTCTTCACATTCGTATTCTATTACGTTTGTTTTTACATTATTATTGTTGTATTGAAATTTCAAAGGTTTTTTTTTGTAATGTTTGCAATAATTGCAATCAACAAAACACTGGTTTTGTTAAAGGACCAATTTTATAATGTTAAATACTGAAAGAGGCGCGTAAAAAACCACGAAACGAACAAAAAACTAAATAAAATAAAAATGCTTTATAAGTTGATCCCCTCGGGGTACACATGTTACGTCGCACTGTATAAGATGAAGGTCAGATAAACCTGTAGTCAAAACGAACTGATTATTATAGGGACCTTAAACCTGTTTCTGGGGGAGTCTCAATATCCCAATACAACATGCAAAAATAAGCTCTATTCCTGCAACTTACAACCCATCCACTCCATTGATCTTATTCAATTATGGGTTATATTGTTTACTTTAAAAATAGAGCTTGTTCCTTTAAAATAGGCTTTTATTTCCTTTACCAGGTGGAGTCAACAAACGCGCTCGACGAAATGATGTACCCTAAGGTGCAGAAGTATTGTTTGATGTCTGTCAAAGGCTGCTACACTGATTTCCATATCGACTTTGGTGGGACCTCTGTTTGGTACCATATATTGAGAGGTGAGTTTAACTTGGTTTACTTTACTACATATTTCTGCCCGCAGCTTCGCTTGTGGTTTTAGTGGTTTTTATGGTATGTATTTAGTTTTATCCTTAGGACAAGCTAGTTGGTTTGAAGAAAAATTTCAACATCCAAACTAATATGTAGCTAGTTACTACGTAATTAGCAAATGATTGTGTGAAAACAACGCCAAAACTACTGAATGCCTAACATACCTATAGGTTTGTTTTTATTCCGAAATAAGCCTGCGAAGCCACGTGCCGAAGTTAGTTAACTATCAAACCTCTGCTAGAGATTTTTTCGATATTTCATAGTACACACGAGATGAGACAATACCGCTTTTCAAGACCCTATCTTCCACCAAGACTCGATAATAGCACATAAGCCGCCGTATTGTCCTAAAAATCGAACTAGGTACATGATAAGTAAATTGATTATACGATTTTGTATTACAGGTGCAAAGGTATTCTGGGTGATACCGCCAACGGAAAAGAATCTACAGCTGTATGAAAAGTGGGTGCTTTCTGGGAAACAGTCTGACGTATTCTTTGGAGACACAGTGGAGAAATGCATTAGAGTCCATGTAAGTTTGATCATGGGATTGAACATGCCCGTAACTAAACATATCGACCAATGTCGACCTCATTAGCGCGTCGCGGGCGAAGGCCTCTGCGACGCAGGAGGTTGCGAGTTCGATTCCCGCCTCGGGACAAATGTTTGTACGATCTGCAGATATTTGTTCCGGGTGTTCTGCATGTTTTCCATGTAGAATAAAAATCATCTATCTATGTATACCTTGATCAAACACGTTGTAGAAAGTTTGTAAACAAACCACCCACTTTAAAATTCACTTTTGCCGCGTCTTTTTTACGCTATTTACATAACCTAGTTGTCGATTTGAGATCCTTCAATAAATATTGCTTACAATTATATCTGAAACTCTACGCCAAGCAAGTGAATTACAAAAATTCTACAAGGAGTTTGGCTAAGGTATAGTGTATTGTATGTTGTAAAATTTAAACTTCACACACTGTAAGTTGTCAGCCAAGTTCGTAAGCAAACTATTAGTATAGTAACAGTCCATTACAGCTGCAATAAAACCCTGACATTTAGCTGGTAATTTATTCGCGGACTTGAGAGTTTTTTGAACTCAATGCGGTGAATGACTATTGTTTTACAAGCTTCTTTATATGGTTTATTATAACGTAATGTTCAAACACAAAAACATGTTTCGTATTGTGATGCCAGAATGTAGGAATGTAGGACGCCATTTTGTGAAAAGGACAGGGCATAGGATTTCGTGTTCATAGGAACGGGACAGGGTAGAGCATCGGAAACTTATAAAATGTTCTTTTTACTATTATTTTTCGATTGTAAACACTCAAATATAGATCTATCTATGACTGAGCAAGCTTTTATAATACGAACCCAAGACAGTTCTAAATTATGATGATTACTAACTTCTTAATATGAAACGTGTTTTTATTTTTAATAAAATACCTAATTATCTATTGCAACCTTAATTTTTTTTTAGAGTCAGTCTCATTCCGTGACAATGGAAATAATAAATTCATCAGTTTTGTTGTTTTAATAAGTGCCTAAATGCAAGCAAAAAGGAGTATTACATTTAGTATCATTTATCAATCGAATGATATATTTCAGCTGCAAGCAGGCCACACATTCTTCATCCCAACGGGATGGATCCACGCCGTGTACACGCCGAGCGATTCTCTGGTTTTCGGTGGCAACTTTCTACACCAGTTCGGTATTGAGAAGCAGCTGAAGATAGCTCAAGTTGAGGATGTTACTAAGGTAAGAATACACAACCTTGGCCCCGTATTACCTTCACGTAATGTCAGAAACAAAATTATCGTTGTAATTAAGTACTTACTTTGAGAGAGACGGATATGATGTGTAAAATAATAAAATCGGCCATGTGCGAGTCGACTCGCACTTGACGGATTGTACGAAGCCCGTACATTGGACCCTTTATTTTTTTTTGTATATTTTAATTTGTTGTTATAATGGCAGTAGTGATCTTCACCCCGTCAATCATGAATTCATCATTCATGAAATCATGAGATACAGCCTCTAGTTTTCAAATTTGTTGCCTCCGCTGTCTGTCGGTCCGTGGACTGTATCTCATGACCTGTAAAAGGTAGACAGACATAGAATGTCGAGTATATTACATAGCTACTAGGGTAAAGCTGTAGGATATTGATTATTAAGTTGAAGTTACACATCTCTGTCTCAAATAAGCATAACATCTACTTGTATTTGGTTCCAGGTTCCCCAAAAGTTCCGGTACCCATTCTTCACAGAGATGCTCTGGTACGTGCTAGACCGGTATGTGGGCGCTCTGTTCGGACGGACGCATCTCATCATAGAGGGCCAGGCGCCGCTACCGCCGCCGCCCAAAGATCACGTGCATCTCACGCAAAACGAACTGCATGGACTGAAGGTATATATATACTGTATAGACTTGACTACCGTGCTATAATGCGGGCTTGAGAACAGAATGCACCAGGACTCGCTGAGCGCATTAGCGTCACACTGGCACACGTGTATTGCAGCGAGACCCGCTTCGCCTGCCATGCTGTGTGCTGTGCTGGAGTTCGCTTCGCTTCGCTCGCCACTCTTTATGAGCGTTTCCGGCTAACTTTGCTCAACGCACTGGGCGTGCACCGCAGCGCGAGCAAATTCTCACCAAAGTTCTAAGGACTGAAAAAAAACATTTGCACCGTATCCTGTGTTTGGCAGTCTTGGTCGCGTTTATAGTTTCAATCCAACTTGACTAGGAATTACTCCCTAATAAGAAGAGCCAGTAAGGCCCTTATTTATAGAGGCCTATTATGTCCAGCAGTAAAGTAGTAAAGACTGATGATGATGTCCTAATTTATATATTTTATTCCAGGCAATAGTGATGTACCTTCACCAGCTACCAGCCGCTCGCAAGTCTGTCCCCGAGCTACTGTCAGACCCGATCGCGCTCGTGAGAGACGTGCGCACGCTCGTGGAACAACACAGACACGACAAACAACACCACGCGGTCACTGGAGTGCCCGTCTTGAAAGGTTAGATTTTAAAAAATTACAAAATAATAAAGTATCAGGGACGTTTACGCGGAGGAGAATGTGAACCGTTTTGTGCTTGCTTCCGAGTAGAGCAATAGTGTGCGGCTCGCTGCGCTCTTAGCACCAAAGTTCGCATTGGTACAGCATGTAGTAAAAACGCTATGCCAGCGACATGAGCACTACCAAGTAAATGGCTTCATTAAAATAAGGCTATATTTCCAGTGTAACAAAGTAACGCGATCTTACTATTTCGCCCTTCATAGGACGATTAGAATTTTAGCCAATTTAGTTCATTTTATTTTAGTTGTAATTTATATTGTGTTGTGAAGAATCTTTGAATGAAGGAAATTCTGGCTTTCTTATGTTGCAGAGACTTAAGCTAGTCAATCTACGAGTATGACCGTAATGGCTTCAATGTTTTATATTTGTACAGGACCAGAAGAAGTGGTAACAACAGAGCGTCGTCAATCAAGCGGACGCGGCGGTCGCGGCGGCGTGCACCGTGGCGGGCCCGCGCGACCGCGTCCTGAGCACGCCAACGGCGCGCCGAGGCGCAGGCGGACTAGGTAACACAGAGATATTGGTAGTTATGGTGTCTAAAAGACACTCCAAATTGCTCAAAAGTGTGACTTGACCAAATTGTTATAAAAACAGATGCGAACTAGGTAGTAGACCTACGGTTGGGCTTGTGCTTTCGAATAAAGGCTCATGATAAGAAGGTTCTATAATGACCTAGCTTCTGCCAGCGGCTTCGCACGCACTTTATACTTTAAACTTTCACTTTACCGGGATAAAAGTAGAATATGTCTATGTCCGTCCCTGTACCGTCTACCTCCCTGCTGAATTTTGTGAATACAGATATTCACAGCCGTTCAGGCGTGAAAAGGCAAGGGACAGACAGAGTTACTTTTGAATTTATAATATTAGTATGAATACCTAGCTACATAAAAAACACTGGCCAAATTCTTTCCATGCAAACCTGACTTGGTGGGTTATCGTTTGCAGAACCTTTGACATTGTATCTTTTCGATAATCGTATTTTATCGATAATTTACTTCTCTACAGGTGTAAGAGATGCGAGGCGTGCCAGCGAACAGACTGTGGCGACTGCGTGTTCTGTCACGACATGGTGAAGTTCGGTGGACTCGGTCGCGCTAAGCAGACCTGCGTTATGCGTCAATGCTTACAGGTAACTTAAACATAGTCAATAATCGACGACCTTAGATGCGGGTTCAATTCCAGTCGCAGTAGAAATGTTTGTATGATCTGCAGGCATATGTCCTGTCTGAGTGTAAAAGTGTTACGATATATCAGTCACCAGGTAACCATAACATTCATTCATTTCCTAAATGTTTCATTTATTTTCAATTATACGAACGCAAAGGAGCACTTATTAATGTCAAATAATTACATGAGTGTCTTTTGTCTAAATAATAAGAAATTTTAATTAATTCGCATAAAAACAATAAATTTGTAGATGTTTCGCCTTTCATGAAAAGTGGAAACAATAAACAATTCAATTAAACGTGAATCAAACGTGATTTCACTTTACCATTTAATAAGATTTAAAACTCATTTAAAAAACAGTTATTTAAAGCTATTGGAATATACCCCAGAATAATGAGTTTTTTTTGTTATAGCCAATGCTACCAGTGACCGCGTCTTGCGCCGTTTGCCATCTCGACGGCTGGATGCAAACTCCGGTCGCTCCTCAGGCGAAAGGAAACTCCGGTAAACATATACTATTTATCAACATCTACCACAACAGCAGTTATAGTTGTACATCTTTATATGAAAAACGCTTTAAAGTACTCCAGCGCGACTTTAGTAGTTACTAAAGTATCGCGGCAGCTACTGACGCCTGCTGCGTATGCCACCGGAATCTATCAAGTCGAAAGCAAAACTGCTTATCAGTGTTTTTCACATCCTAGGTCGCAGCGGCCCATCAGCTCTCCGCGAATGCTCGGTATGCTACAGCATTACTCACCCTTCCTGCGTACCGCCTGGAGGACAGATCAACGAGGATCTGCCCAACTCCTGGGAGTGTCCCGCTTGCACCAACCTTGGACTCAATCATGACTATAAGGTAAAATAACTCCATATTCAGATTATGGATAATAAATATAATATTCATTTATTGCATACATCATACATTGTTACATAATTTCTAAGTAAGCCCTAAGTGACGGCGCTTCACGAAAGTTGGCGGAGTAATCTGTCCCTACTCGTAAAGAAAATGAATTGAACCTGTTGAATTTTGACTTTTCATACTTCAATTTTTCTTTTACAGAAATTGAGTCCAAAAGTTCTAAATTATAAAAACGTTCGATTCAATGTCGTGATAGTCATATGAATCTGATTTAACATCACGCAATATGCACACATGCTTTGATAAGAACCGAAGGCCATTTCGGCAGTACCAATCATTTTTGTTTTAGTTGTAATACCAAATTTATATAATGAGTATATTTTGCGTACAGAGAAGAATCATGTTTTATTCTTATTTCAGCCTCGGCACTTTCGTGCTCGTCAAAAGTCATCCGATCTCAGGCGCTTCAGTGTTGGTTCTGATGCAAGCCAGATTAGCAATATGGTAAGTCATTTACATTTTCTTCAGAATACATTGAATCATTGATAAAGTCTGTAGTGCAAATAGACCTTAATATTCCTAAACATATTTCTATGAATTGACTTTACTTTCTCGTTCACAGAACCGACATCCACCGGCAATGATAAAATCTGAAGTGGGGTCCGACAATGAAAGCAAAAATGAAATGGTCAATGGAGGTAAGTCTACGTAGAACTAACATCGACGACATCATTACGATAGTTCTCCTGCGGTGCAGAAGTTGGATTCCCGCCGCAAGACAATGTCTGATTTTCAAATATTTTTTCCATGTCTGGGTGTTTCTATGAACTTATAAAACAAATAATGCTATAATAGTAATTACACTAACAAGCTCTGCTTATTTTGAGGAGAGATGATGTAAAAGTAAATGTGTTGTATTAATTGTGAAAAAGTCACACCATCTCTAAAAAGATGTCAATTTCAGATGTTAAACGCGAAGAGCAAGGTGAGGGTACATGGGAAGTGCCGATTAAAAGGCGTCGCTCCAGCGAAACGGAGGAGTCTACTAAGAACCAATCTCTAAGAACCAACCTCGGTCAGCAACTGGCTAATAACTCCACCAGGGTATGTTCGTCGGTATGTTTCTTACTGTATTTTATCATGGTTTCATTCATCATGATGATCATCCTAGCACCATGAGATCCATATTGTAGAAATCACTAGAGAAAAAAATAAAACCGGCCAAGTGCGAGTCGGACTCGCGCACGAAGGGTTCCGTACATCAGCTATAAATACGGCAAAAAATCATGGCTGTATTCCCATACAACAGCCCCCTGAAATATTTGTTTTATTTTAATTAATTATTTTATAAGTGAATATTCTGTGAATATTTCAAGCGTCTACATATTGTCGATATCAATATCGAGCAAAAACGAGCAAAAAAATCACATTTGTTGTATGGAAGCCCCCATTTATTTTATACTGTTTTTTAGTATTTGTTGTTATAGCCATGAGATCCACCGCTGACTCATATTTCGAAGAAATCAGCAGAAAGTGATATACTTACAAGAACTAGGACTGTATGTTAGTTATTTACTTTTTTATCTACAAAATGTTAATACTATAGATATCAAGCTACAGTGGACATTTAAAAAGAGTGTTTAGAGTTTTGAACTGAATGCAATAACACAATCGTTTTATAAAAGTGTTTGTTATCATGCACGTGGCTAGCTAAACGATGAATCTACATATCACAAAACCATAACACAAACCATTTCACCAAAATCATTGCATTTCACAGTTATGTCTTTAAATGCAATATATTCTTTTCCAGCCCTTTAAAAGGCCACTATATCCGGTCCGACCAGCGCCACTCATCAACCCGCCGCCCTCTCAAGGCGGCTCCATGTGGCTCGACAAACCTGTGATGATGCACGTGTTCAGCAAACTAACGCCATCTGAGCTAGCCACCTGCTCGCTCGTCTGCAAAGCCTGGTCCGAATACTCGGTAAGGAACCTTTTGGTCTATAGAAATAGAGTTGATTTTACTTATAGTAAAACAGGCTGTTGGAAGGGCCTAATCAAAATGTAAACATTTTAATGTATAGACTGAAAATGCTCTTGAGTTCAATATGGTGAACCACCTACCACATGATATCCCTGCAAAGCTGTGCCATGATATTTTGTGTATCGTCCTACCCACAACTTACAATGGGCTCCTTAATTTGAATTATCATCAGCCTATATTGACCCACTGCTGGACATAAGCCTCCCCTAATGAGCGCCATAGCACCCTGTCTCTGGCCGGACGGCGTTCTACACTACGTTTGCCGAGTCGCGGTCTCCACTCAAGAACACGTTTAACCCAGTGGTTTGGGTTGTCGGTTCTTCACGAGATATGACCGGCCCATTGCCATTTCAGCTTGCTAATTCTTTAATTATTTTAAATGGATTTACATAATATTGCAGGTGGATCCCAGTCTATGGCGCAGTATGTCATTCGTCCAAATCAAGGTATCCGCGGCGCAGCTGGCTGGGATCGCGCGTCGCCAGCCAGTATCGCTGGGGCTCGAGTGGTGCCATCTCGCGAGAAGACAACTCACCTGGTATGTAATGAATGAAATATAGCTAGATACAGTCAGACCGCGCACGTAATGAATCGTGACTAAAAGAATCGGGGTAGGCTGCTTCGTATGCGTAGAGTATTATGAGAGTGGCACAGCATGTCAATTAGATATTACGCGGCCTGCGTCGCTCGCTACGCTGCTGTGTGATGGGAGTGCGGCCACAGGTAGATGACTCATTGCTACAGCAACGCGCTTCGAATGAGCTTAAATTACATAACCAAAGAGTTGTGTATGTTACAAAAAGACTTCAATTCAATAGTTTCAAGGTTTGCAAAATAAATCAAATATAAACACGTGCAAATAGCCTAATACCACAGTTTCCTACGTCTAGATCTGTAAAAATGTTTCCCAATAAAGAATCTGTATCTTATCTATTTGTTTTCTTTCACAGGCTGCTCTGCCGCCTGCCAACGCTTCGTTGCCTGTCTCTCGCCGGTTCTCCAGCCGAGGCCGCACTAGCCCTCCGCTCCACATCCTGCCCGCCTCTAACGTCCCTAGACCTATCCTTCACGCGAGGCCTAGACGACGCCAAGCTCCGAGGGATCCTTGCTCCGCCGGAGAACTCACGGCCGGGTGGCGGTGCGCGCACAGGCGCCGAGCCATCGCGTCTGGCTAACTTGACCGTGCTGCGGCTGCCGGGTACTGATGTCACCGATGTGGCTATGAGATACGTCGTGCAGGTTAGCTACTTTAATTCCTAGTTTGCAATTGGAAAAAATCGGGGAGACAATAAACGCTGTCTGGACTGAAATGTCTTGTGCGTGCGCGAAAGCAGCACAGAGAGCTCGCTTTATTCTTCGCACTGCATGGATGTGCGCGCTCGCCTATACTGGCACAGCATGTCAATACACTTAGCACGGCTCGTTGCTTGGGATAAAGAGATACGGTTTGCTTCGCTCGCCACCGTAACTTGATGGAAAGGCACCATAAACCAGAGGGGCGAACGCGATTCAGTCACATACAAGGCTATCTCAGCATAAGCTGAAAGTGATGTAATAGTTGCTAACATATTGAAACATAGTTCTTGGTTTCTCTTCGTTTTGTTATCCTCTGCTTTAACAACCATACCATTCCACAGGCGTTACCCCGACTGAACGAGCTTGATGCCTCTTCATGCGCGCGAGTGACGGACGCGGGCGCAGCGCAGCTGGCGCACCACACGCTGCAGAGGCTCTCGCTCGCAGGCTGTCGTCTGCTGACCGAGGCCGCGCTGGACCATCTCACTAGGTGCCCTAACCTCGTCCGGTGAGTTTACAAATAATGTAATAATGTTATGTGGACGAAAACTATGAACGAATCAAGACTAAGATAATTTAAATTTTGAAACTATCATGGTTATAAACAAAAAATCATTTTGTACGAAAATTTTATCATGACCCAGTTTCATGCGCAATGATCACAGAATAACTGACGACATGCGAGTTTTATTGGCAGACATACCGATCAGACCGGATTTTGTGTCGCATAGCCCCAATTTGCACATGTGCTTGTTAAAGCGATGGTATCCGATTAGGGCTCTTGTCAAGGGAGACCTAAGTGCGCGCCCGTTCGCACTCGACTCAAACTCAAATTTGTCGAATATTCGTTTTACTATGTATCGGGCGCCGTTCCTTTTCCCCATGTGCCGTACTCAGGCAGGACACGCATTTAGCCTTTCTGATAACAACTATAGGATAATGATGAATTAATTGGACCAAGAATGGCACAGATATAAATTACTAGGTTTGACATGATGAATATTGCTGCGTACAGACTTAAGTAATGTATTGTACCACGCAATGTAATTTGAATGGAGTATTTCATCAGTGCACACATTTATGTTTCCGGCGTGCTCGCGAACGTAGCGTCTCAACACAACCCGTCCACACTGGCGAACCGAGCGCACTGCAAGCCCCTTTGTATTTCTACGATTTTTTTTTAACTGTCCCAAAAATGTCCTTTGTATTTTGTTCGACAAACAGACAAATCTAGGATCGCGCCGAGCGCGATTTGAAATAGTCGTAGCATGCTCGTGAAATGCTCTGTTCGTGCTAGTAAGGTTGCCTTGCTACACTAGAATCGACTTACATTGCCGTGGTACTTTACACTAGTGTGGACGGCGAATTCTTTAATTTCATGGTACAATACATGTTACCTTGCGCACTACAAGCCCCTTTGTATTTCTACGATTTTTTTAAATTGTCCCAAAAATGTCCTTTGTATTTTGTTCGACAAACAGACAAATCTAGGATCGCGCCGAGCGCCATTTGAAATGCTCGTAGCGTGCTCGTGAAATTCTCTGTTCGTGCTAGTAAGATTGCCTTGCTACACTAGAATCGGCTTACATTGCCGTGGTACTTTACACTAGTGTGGACGGCAAATTCTTTAATTTCATGGTACAATACATGTTACCTTGCGCACTACAAGCCCCTTTGTATTTCTACGATTTTTTTAAATTGTCCCAAAAATGTCCCTTTGTATTTTGTTCGACAAACAGACAAATCTAGGATCGCGCCGAGCGCCATTTGAAATGCTCGTAGCGTGCTCGTGAAATTCTCTGTTCGTGCTAGTAAGATTGCCTTGCTACACTAGAATCGGCTTACATTGCCGTGGTACTTTACACTAGTGTCGACGGCAAATTCTTTAATTTCATGGTACAATACATGTTACCTTGCGTAATTCTGTACAGGGCATAATAATAGTGGCAAGTACTAGGTAAACTAGGTTCATATGATTTCGATATGAAACTTGCAAATTGACAATACCCATCTCTCCCACAGACTGGATCTCCGACACGTCCCCCTCGTCTCCACTCAAGCCGTGATCAAATTCGCGGCCAAATCCAAGCACAACCTGCACGTGAAGGACGTGAAACTAGTCGAGCTGCGGAACACTTGATCGCCGGAGTAAGAGCATCCCACAAGGCCTTGTATTCTTCAACTAGTGAATTTAATATGCGGACGGTTGAGTGTTCATACATTTTCTATGCCATAAGCTAAATTTGCGTTTGGGAACTACGATGCCTCCAACTGACACGCAAATACAAAAGCAATATGAAAAAAGGTGCAGCCATTCTTTTGCTAAGCTGGCATTCAACAGCTCTGTGTAGACTAGTCGTGTTACCTAGTAAAATCGGTAAAATTTAACATTTTTTGTAAAATTTGCTTGTGCATGGTATAAATGCCAATATTCAACTATCTGTAACAAATACAAACTGCTTTGTTATAAACCCTGTATAAGAAGATTTCTTCAAAATCTTATTTCATGGCGTGCTGGAAGCTTTTATCAGCCAACACTGGCAGTACCTAAAGTGGCGACCTCCCCATAACCAAAAAGACGAGATTTTTGTTACGAGGCCAAGACCTAATGTGGGGCAGCCCAACAGATAAATAGGGCAATGATTTAAAAGTCTATTTTTCTACGGAGGCCTACCCGAGGTGGGCCCACATCGGGTCACTGAGCCATAGTAACTACTATGCTACTATTTCATAGTGTAATTAATCTTACCTCATTGCTCTTCATGCACCCATTGTGTTCTCTCCTGGTACTGCTACAGGGGTGTTTTCAAGTGTTCTTGTTTCTCTAAAATTTAAGCTTAAAAATTCATACCTTCACCAAATTTACCTTTTAATCAACTTACAAGTCTTTAAAATGTCTGGCTGCAACATATCAAACACGAGTAATCCAAACCTAGTGTAGATCATGCAAAGACTAACTTGGTACTACTCGTGATACGGTTTCAAGGTTTAGATAGTAAATTAGTAAATATTTTGGTTTTAGACAATCAAAAATTACTTTTTCTTTGGATTCCTGTAGGTGAAAATTAATGAGGCCCTGATATTAAGGATTAGGATATTTTTACTTGTAGGAAGATTCCGCGTATATATTATTTATCAATTTGTTGTCGTCTCAATGCACGATATATTTGTACAATCAACTGTGAAATTTATTCCTATCAATTTTATATGCATGCTGTTGGAATGGTATATATTTTATTTCAAATCTTTAAAGCCATTGACATGACAGCAGAGGCTAAGCGGACTGAAATTATAAATTGTCTACATTTAAGAGTAAAGGCACGAACTTATATTATATAATTTTGTTCAGGTCAACATAGGGCACTCTGCTACAACTCAGTTTTCATATCAATATGCTAACAAGTATTTGGTTAATTTTGTAAAAAATGTTAATCATTCATCATCGTACCTGAAGTCATCTCAAATGTGCGGGCAGCGCAGGACTTGTCGTATCTTTGAGGTATGAAAACTGCGCTGCCCTCGTCGTTCGATGTAGTTTATTATTAATCTTCAAGAGACATTTTAAATTTATACATTTACAAAATTTACCAAATGTTATCACTTCAGTTTTTGTTATGCACAGGTCTAGGTTGTGCTAAATTCATTTGTATATTTCCACTTGATCATAATTTGTGTATCGTATTTTATAATCTCTGTAAATATTTTAGTTTTACTTACCATTTAAGCTATACCGTTTTTAATTTCATGACATCAAAATTGATTAGTTCTAGTCGCTTTTAGATTTAAAGACACGGCAAAAGTATGACTGTCTATTGAAAATTAAGTATTAGTTTATTTAGATCAGAAATGTATGCCAAACAGTGTGATTTTGCGTGACTTTGCGGCCTTTAGATTCTTCTTCGTATCGTTAATAGTAAAAATTGCATTATTTATTAAGATGTTATGAAAATGTAGCTATTTATGGGTGAGGTCTATAAACAACCTGCATATAAAAATTTGCTTTTGACTTTCGCAATAAAGACAAGGAATATTTTTATCTGTAGGCGCCCTGAATGTTATTAATGTCCTTAAGCAAGAATATGTTTGACTGAGTGTTAAAATATTCCAGAGACACTGTTTGCAGTGCTTTAATTATAAGATGACTCTGGTCACAGCGTGGTTGGACGACCGCCTATAGTTTTTAGTGTAAAATAAAGCATTTTCATCCAGATAGTGAAACATTCATTGCGAAATCCACTTCAGCTGCTAACAAAAGCATACAAGCTGAAATATCAATAAATTTATCAAATAAATAATCCGATAAAACAGTGCTAGGTTTTAAGAATTGTGTGCCTATGTGTACAGTGTAGTGTTAAAAAAAATCGTTTATATAAATTATACCAATTTATCTTTGGAGAAATAAAATCATTATTCGCAAGATCGAATGATGGGTTTACTACGAAATTGTACCTACTACAATGGGTATAGGTATTATCTAGTTTTTAAGAGGCCTCTATGCGAGTTTGTTTGTGTATTGGTAAAGTAAAAAGGTCGCATTTTGATGGCCGTTGGCGAAAAATGGTGATATTCAAGCCAATGGCTAGCATAAATAGATATTTTAATGAGAACTTGATAGTAATGATGTATCATTTGGTTACCATAAGTATTTGAAATAAATATTTACAATCATAGATATTCTTTTATTTATTCATATTATTTTACTCTAATTAAACTTAAAAAATTTGGTTCATTTGTATGTAAGCTATGCTTACATCAATGGGGACAACGGGAAGGAAATTTACGACTTCCCGTTGTCCCAGTAATGGGGACAGCGTCAATTGAGACAACGGGAACACATCTCCTTACGTTCCTCCCTTCTCGGGTATTGGTATGTATCTGTAAAGTAAGGTCTCCTTGGGCACATCTAGCCAGGGCACTGCAGTAATCACGAGTAGTGTCGTTTCGCCCATTATTTCGGCCAAACGACACTACCAAAAATGACTAGTGTCGTTTCACCCATTGATGAGCATTTTCACGTTAAATTGCGTTCGCGACCTACCTTTACACTAAGCCTTCACACTGTGCTGGTTTTGCAAAATGAAATGTTTGACTGATTCCGAAGTTTAATTGCACTAATCAGAAAAAAATAGCAATTGCTGTCAGATGTGACAGAAAACAATAGTGGCAGTAGCTTAGATTAAGTACCTAAGTGAAAATTCTAAGTCTGGGCAGTAGGAACGCTAAAGTGTTTGCAACGAAAGTGGTTTGTTATAAAACTCAAAGGTCAGAATCCAGTAGTTACCTAAGCTTTTTACAGCTGTCTCAGAAAACGTCGTGAAAATACTTTCTTGTAACCATGCTGGAGTAGGATGGAAGAAAGCGGGTGAAATTTTCTAAGGGTAGACTAGATGATAATGTATACAAAACTGTTGATTCTTTTGTTATAAATGTTACTGGCGACACGTGCGTTGTTGGAAAGCAGTAACTTCGATACGGAGAAATCGGATTCTGATTTATGAATTTTAATTTTTTTAAGTCTCAAATAAATAATTAATCATAACTCGATTTTTATACATAACTGTTCTAAATACTATACTAAAACCAAAGTAAATAATCTATTAAACAAGCCAGTAAATATATTTTTTTCCTTCAAATAGGTATTTCTTATAAACCGCACTTGGGTAATGCAAAAATGTTTGTGACCACTGTCAGTAGGCAAAAAGGTCATTGTACGAAATTGTTTCTGCTTTGCATCCGGACTTTACACAGATTATATATTGCTGCACCTGCATTTCAGTAGGTAGGTAAGTACCTTCTTCATAGGCATTAGCCTATGAAGAAGGTACTTACTTACGTTATAAAAAAAAAAAAAAAATGCTGGACAATTCACACAGCATTATCTAGCCCTAAGCTAAGCAGAGCTTGTGTTATGGGTACTAGATAACTGATATACATAATACAATACATAGAGAAATATTTTTTATTATACATAGAAAACGACCAGAACACCCTGAACAAATGTTCACACACATTTGTCCCGAGGCGGGAATCGAACCCGCAACCTCCAAGTGTATACCTATAGGTGAGGGCATAGATGTGCCTAGGTATATTTCTACATTCAACCAACACGCTTGCTTCCCCTCGAGGCGTTGAGATTAGTCGAGAATCCAATTACATTTTCGAGATGTCCCATTTTTCCCGGCGGCGGCGGGTTCGAAACTCACGAAAATTATTTTCTACGCCCCTCAAGAGATGAAAAATAAACGGCCAGAGACGCAATAAAAACCTATCTATTATACGAGACCGTGTAGGTAGGGACTGTATTAACTTGCCTACCTACGACGACGCCGACGTGCTACGATCGATTCTCAATTTGCAATAGGTACTTACGAGTAGGTATGTATAGTACATATTGATAGAATATTTGTAAGCATCTCTGCTAACACATATATCTGTGGCAATTACCGTGGTCTTTCCACCAGACCTTTCATAGATTTTAACGAGGTAGATTTTGATAAATAGGCTGTCTGAAAAAAGCTGTCCTTAAATTCTATACATACTTCGACGAAGATCTAAGCTTATAGGAGGCAATGATTATTATATATAAACTAGATTTTTATTTAGTTAGGACATATTTTGAGTTGAAGCGCGATTCTTCGTCCTATTAGACGGGTCTGACTAACATACATTACTAAAAGGCTAGAGCCATCCTCTAGCCTTTTTTGTATTCAATTGGGAAACAAGGAATTTATAAAATTCGTAGCTTTCAAAAATTAAGAATAAATAAATTCAAACAAATTGCCAAACATATCCTTTGTAAAAAGGCTTTCTTACTATAAAATATCAAATAATCTAGCTAGAGGATAAAAAGAGCTTGGGACGAGTTTTGCTCCAACTCGAAAACTAATATTTTAACAAGGTTAAGGTTACTTGTTCGTTTCTTTACTTTACCTTAACGCATTCACTGCCCAGCCTCGGCGGTGCGACCCGTGCAGGGGCGTGACATGCCGCCGCCGCCGCCGCGCTGTCGCCACACGAAACTAGATATCGACATCTGCGTCTTGGGTCATGAAAGTGTTAAAAAGATTGAAGTGGACAAAAAAACTAAGTAATCACTTTATGTTCTAGTTTTACTTTTAATAAAATAGGTCTCTTGCGTACTTCGTTCTTCATACGGCTATCACGAGCACGGTGTCGTTTTTAACGGGGTACAGCCTCCCAACGCGTCCTTTGACCCAAGCGTGGCGACCCCGCCACGCTTGGGTCAAAGGAGCGAGGGTAGCGTCCTTGATCAGCTACTCTTCTCCAGTTTGTGGCCCTCACCCCGTGCTCCAGAGTCGCGGCGATCTTGAAGAAGCGGGAGATATTCTATAATACACCTCTCCCTGAATACGTGTGCAAAACCTTAGTGCGTGGCGCCATAGGTATTAAATCTACTTACCTACTTAGTAATAGTTAAGATAAGTAGGTATAGTTTCTATACCTTCTTATTTAACGTTTATTTATTTTTGGCCACAGACCTACATCCCAGTAACATGTATTATTTACAGAAGGGTGGAGTGCGGGTTCGTTACCCGGTTCACTGGGCCGTAATAACTTCAGGGAATACAGGGCGCACACCTACTAACACCCTGTAGGGATGTACGGTGGATAATAGTGCGACACTTAGACGAATTAAATAATTCAATTTTATGAAAAATTATAACTTAAAATTACAATTCGTATTTAAAGGAACGACGACGGTTAGTACCTAATAAGTAGTTAGTAACAGTTGAACTACAAACCAAATAAAATGAAATGTTTTTATCTAATCTAATGAACTATACTACATCATTTTAGAAACTGTACCTAATAATTAATGTTTAATTAGGTAGAGACATTTATTATGAAAATTACAATAACAGAAGAAAACAATTACAACTATTAGTATTTACAAAATCTATTGGCAGAGTGCCCAGAATGCTGGCAACATTGACATTGAATGGCAATGCTAATTCGTTGACTGAAATAAAAGCCAGTATTCCGATAACCTGTGAACTCCATTAGGAGTTGTTTAAGATCTATTAAGGTACATTTTATTTATTTTTGTGCGGAGCAGAGAGCAAAGCAATTATGGCCTCCACTCAGCATTGTGTCAAAGTGTCTACTCAAAGTAAATTAAGTACATTGCTATGACTACAACATTCTACCACAGTATTCCACTAACGCAGAGCGTAGATTGGTTTTATTTAATTTTTTTATTTTTTTGAAAACTTAGATAGACTTAGGGTCTTTGTCGCTCAACATTCTACTAACGCCGACGCCGCCGCCGACATGACAGAAAGACTGGTTCAAACTAATTATATTGTATCTCCCTTTTCCGCTTAATCTAGATGACATGAAACTTCGTAGAGCGTGCTACGATGCTACGCTGTAGGTGATAGGCCCTTTTTAAAAGTGTTTGTAAATTAGATTCTATAGTGATAATGAACCACAGAAAATACAATTTTTGTATTTAATCGATTTGTGCCGTTTTGCATTTAAAATATACATTTTCCAGTTTTACGAAAGCGCGGGACGCAGTGGACGCCATATTGCTCTGTGGGTATGACGTTAGTTTGCTGTACTTACGTAAACAAATGCACTGATGTTGCTGATGTGACAGTTGATACTTTTTGTTTACCTACACAGCCGTTTAACGTAGTAACATTGCGCCTACACAGACAACAAAAACTGAAAATGTTTAATTGAATTATAATTTGTTTTGTTATTTTTTTCACTAATACTGACATTTTCCGACTACTTTTTGTCTAAGCTATCTCAGTAATATAGTTTTTCTTTTTGATTCGATTTTTACTTATATGGAGTAAAATACTCTATCATACAAAAGATTTCAACGCGCACATTGTTTGTCATTGGGGACTTTTAGTTTTAGGTTGGTGCTCAGGAGAGTGACATTTTATTAGATAAAGAAGGTCAAGTATTTGTTCACCATATCACGTACGCGAGGATTTGAAAAAGCTGCCCATAATAAATGATCAACAAAAAATATTTAAAAACTATGTTATCATAGCTTTTTATGGGTGACATACTTCGATCAAAAACTTCCGGCTTTGCCAGGCCGCGAACTACTTATTTTTGATCGAAGGTGACATACTTCAGACAATACTTTAGTATTGTCTATGGATCAACACTAATATTGGGTAAAATTTGTTTTCTAATAAGTTAGCGAGTCTGTTTGTGTGTAGGGTGTAATCTCATAAATTGGTGATAGTCCGATTTCGATAATTCTTTGACTAATACAAAAAAAGCTACATTATCCTGGTACCACGTGAATGAAGCAGCGAGAAAAGGCATCTTACTACCTATATCACACAAATGTTATAAATTTGAAAGTTATTCTGTCTTTCTGTTTGTTCTTTTCACGACGAAACAGCTAATCGGATCTCAATGAAACTTTGCAGGGAGATAGATATATTCCCTAGAAGAACACAGGCTACTTTTTACCCGCAAAAATGCGTGCAAAGCCGCGGGCGGAAGCTCCCAGAATATAATTGTTGCATTTTATTGTATGTAAACCTTGTAACTTCGTATTAACTGTACGCCAAGAAACCCCAGTGATCGTAGCCGTTCTTTTATTTATGTGGGAAGAGTTTTCCCACAGATATTTTACTTAGTAGATACACTTTTGTCGCACCCTCTCCAGCCGTGCAAACCCCACGATCTTTCAACCACATCTATCATCTCGGGACACATGTGCCGATTACAGACTCACCTCTGTCGTGTGATCATAATTCACTGGCGTGCGGTTGCCTTTTACGACAGGGCTAAGGTCATGGTGAGGACTTCTCGGTTTTTTTTGTGTCCAGTTGGTAGGTACCCGACTAGATCGACTATCCTGTGTACGTATAAATAAATAAACAAATATATTGACAAGATGGCTTACCTAATTTTTTGCTTCTTTTTCTGTTGATTTAATTTTTTTACTTTTTAGGGTTCCGTACCCAAAGGGTAAAAACGGGACCCTATTACTAAGACTTCGCTGTCCGTCTGTTCGTCTGTCACCAGGCTGTATCTAATGAACCGTGATAGTTAGAGAGTTGTAATTTTCACAGATGATGTATTTCTGTTGCCGCTATAACAACAAATACTAAAAAACAGAATAAAATAAATATTTAGGGGGGGCAACTGCTAAGTTACTTAAATGAAATATAATAATAAACTGTAAACTACTACCGCAATTTTACAAAAATCCGTAAACCTTCGATCTTAAGGTTCTTTGTCGCGGTTGATGACGTCATAGAAAATGGTTTACGATTCGCGGCAAATTACTTTTTCGCTAGAAAAAATTCAAAACCACAAAAAAATAGAAACTCGCGCCAACCCGCGACGAAGAACCTTAAAATCGAAGGTTTACGGATTTCTGTGAAATTACTCGACAAATCTAAAACTTTAACCCTAACTTTACCCACTTACGTCCCTCAAACTTCAGTGTGTCTGGTAGACATGCCGTGACGCATCACGCGATGGTTAACCCTGTAACCGCTGGTTCTAGCGCCGACACGTGTCTGCCGGCTGACACTGCTTGCTGCCGCCAAGACGGCAGGGTTGCGGTTAAGTATGGTCAGCAAAACAGAAAGTAAAGAAAAGTTCGATATCTGAAAGGGGTAAAAATAATATCTCATAATCCGTAGGTGCATCTAGCTTAGCGTACTTAATAATCGTTTTTATTCCCGAATTCATAACTGCTTGTATCTTTTTTTTGTTCCTATCCCAGGGTGTACTAAAGCTTGTCGCGCACCCAAAAAGCACCGCTGCAGCACAGAAACAATGTGCAGTCAAATAGGGGTTTTAACTCGTAACATTTAGATGAATTTTATGTTGACGGCGCATCAGAAGACGGACAACTGATGTTGACGACCGATGTGGCGTGGCGGTCGAAGGTATAGTACGGACGTTCGTACGATCTGCATAGTTCCGGGTGTTCTGGGTATTTTATATCGATCTATTTGATCTATTATCCATTACACAAGCTCTGCTTAGCTTGGATCTAGATGACGATTTGTCGATTGTAAAAATAAAAAATAAAAAAAAATCAAAAATTCTTTATTTCCATAAATACAAAAATGTACAGTTAGAAAAGGTCAAATTCTTTCGATCTTCGATTTCTGTCGCTTCGGTATGTAGACTAAAGAAAAGAAGCGACTAAGAAACCTTTAGCCTGTTAGTTGTTATTTTTCGAGTTGGGGCGAAAACCGTCCCAAGCTTTTTTATCTTCTAAATAATCTGATATTTTGTAGTAAGCCTTTTTGCACAGAAACGGCATAATATATCAATTAATTATTTTTATGTATTTAACTCGCGGACTACTCGTTTGAAGCTTGTGGGAAGTCATTTTATCACTGTAAAATGTATCTAAAGATAACTAGCTTAGGTCCTTATTTGAACGCAACGTGCGTTGTATGTGCTTGTGCTGTATGGTAAGGAGTATTGGATTAATGAGCGCTGAGCTTAACACACCTTATAACGCACTCAGAGGTCGCACTACAGAGAGGTCGTGAGCTTTGATCGGCCAACTAATCGAAACTAATTGACTACCTACTTACAGGAACATACCTACTTATAAACTGAAAGTTAAACTACACCCCGGACACTTGACCATTTCTCCACACAAAACTCTAATAGTTACCTTCGAATACACAAATCGGATTTTAGCAATACACAATTTATTTTTCATTTCATTTCATTGAACACTGTCAAAAATTGCGACTTGTGACCTGCTCAAATCTGTCTTCAACAGGGTCCTAACTCTTTAGAATCCTCAGGTTGGGATTCTGTTGAATGACTGCTTAACCCTAATGATATTATTCTTTTTTCTTTTAATGTTTGTTCTTGATGTATTTGTATTTGTGTAACTGATGGACTCTTGTATGTCTGATTAAAGAAACTTTTTATTTTTATTTTTTATTTATTTAAATCTGATTTGCATTTGAAAACTTTCAAAGTTAATAACTTTTATAGGTTCAATGAATGCTACATTGTTAACGATCGAAACCTATACAACAGCTTTACAGAAGTTTTCTGATAGTTGTTTGTTGACGCTACCAGTAGATAGTCTGATTGGCGTGCATGCGACGGTAGGTAGGTACTCTCGCACGCACCACTCCGTCTGGTAATGACGAAGCGGCTTCCGAGAACGGAACCTGCTGGAGGCATTTATTTTTCTTTACTTATCTATTTCTATAGAGGTAGAAATAATCTAGGTAGCTTAGGTATATAATCGACATCAATGGTCTGCACGAAGGATGGTTCTTACAAGTGTTCGTTGTTCGCAGTTGTTCGGAACTTACCTACATAGAAAGCGAAAACTTCTTAGCGGAACGAGTTTTTGCTTTATGACGAAGCGTAGTTCCAAAAGCTAAATGCCAAGTGAGCACTGGGGCATTTCATACAGGCGTCCCCCGGTAAATGCATCCCTCAGGGTGACAACGACCACTTCCGAAAACGACAACTTTCTAGAATGTCAACTTCTGAAAACGACAACTTACAGAAACGACAACTTTCTAGAATGTAGTCCCTAAAACGGGTGAAACTAGATCAAGAATCCAACTTTTTCAAACGAATATTCGTTTGAAAAAGACGCCGGAACCCTATCCTACGTCATTTAAAAATTTGCTTTCCTCGAGTGCTCGTTACTTAATTCGACATAATTATCTCTTTTAGTATTCGTCTCATTTTCAAGTTTTCTTGCGTATTTTTCAATAGTTTTCAAAATAATTTAATTAAATAAGTTAATGGTTGATTATCGAAAAATAAAAATTCCACAAATAGTAACTTAGTATCCATTGAGACCAAGACCTTCTTGAAGAGTTATGATATGACGAATAATGTACAAACAACCCCACTCATGAAAAGCAAAATGGCTGCCATTCAGTGAGGAAGAGTTTTTGGCCACTTTTTCTTACTTATTCGTCGATCATTTTTGGTCTAGTTGTACCCACATTGGATGTGCAGATATTTGGAGAACATTCTATATAATAATCCTGTATTAAATCTTATTAATACTTTAAAATCTTGTAGCAGAGATTTTGTAGCTACGGCGTAGCAAAGGTCTACGACGCGTATAGCTACTTTTTACCCGACGACTGCGTAAGAAGGATGTGTCTCAGTGCGTTTTATTTACCTAGCTAAATTACTTACTGTATGTTATTCTGTTTATTTATCTTGTTTATCTTATTGAATCAAATAATTGTAGGGTTTTGTTGACTGCACCAAGAAAACAATTTCTTTCCGTAATCGTTTGAAGCAAAGGGTCTAAATCGACGACGTAACCATAAAAGTAGGTAATTCGTAAGTAAGTATTCGTATAACCGACAGAGAACCAAGGTTATCGACATAGCTCAAAGAATTAGCAAGCTGACGTGGCAGTGGCCGGCCATATCTCGAGACGAACCGACAACTGTGGGGGTAAACGTGTTCTTGAGTGGAGACCGCAACTCGGCAAATGTAGTGTAGGACGCCCTTCGACCAGGTGGGGTGACGACCTGCAAAAGACTGCAGACAGAAGTCGAAGATAGGGCGCTAAGGCGCGCATTAGGGGAGGCCTATATCACGCAGCTGACTTATAAAGGCTGATGATGATGATATTCTTATAAGTAGTTAAAATTAGTTAGTAGTTAGTTTAGCTAGTTTTAATTTAGTTCTATTGTTTGATTGTAATTTGCTTTGGTTTAATATCCATCCTTATTACGTGAACTAAGTCAAATATAATTAATTGTCTACGTCATTCTCTTGTTATCGTTACTGACGTCACTAAAACTTTTTTAATCAGCTCATCGGTGCTTTTGTGTGGTCGGTGGACAAAAGCTATGATCAAGTGGTTACCAAAATGAAGCCCCATGACGTTCGATAATACGTTGGTTCGATGACATACTTAGTAAAACTCATTGCGCACTGGGTCGTGGACGTCGTGGACATACAAAAACAGTGGATCAGTAGAGTTCAAGTCATCGTGGCGCTTGTAAGGAGCGGTTTCTTTTCTCCATCGGTGGACGTGGGCAAATAACGGCTGTTGATTTGATGATGCGTATTGTGGGGTTAGCACAAATACTGCCAATTTCTGAGTTACTACAGATCGAAAAACCCATGCGCTAATAAAAATAGTGCATTTGATGTAATCGATGCAAGGAGTAAAAGTTTGATAATAACGTAATGTAGGTATTTCTAGCTGAGGCCCATTTAATGGTAGCTTGCTCAGTCATCGATTTCTGCTTGAGTAACGATTGTGTAGGGCATGGGCGTAAGCGTTACTCAAGCATAGATTTCTTGATTTTGCCTGATAGCAAGTATAATAACCCAGAAGTGCTAGGAAAATCTATCACGTACCCTGTTTTAAAATAAATGATCAGTAAACAAAGGCGTCTGCAAACACTTGGTCGGCGCTCGAATAAATCAACGGGATCGGGGGCCGGATCCCCCGGGACTGAGGAGGTTGGAAGGGGTTTAATGGAGGTGGCATTATCGTCAGTAGCTCATGGCGGCAGATACTCGCCGCCAAGCACGAGGGTACCAACATGGTGAACGGATAGATAGACATAATTATTGTAAAAAAAGGTTAGTTTAAGTTTTTAGTGCCTTAAATCCTCAGTTAAGTTTACACGGTTTAGGGACACTTCACACTTCTCTAAAAATAGCAATATACATAAATAATATTTGTAAACACGGTAGGCTAGTTACGCACACAAACAAAGCGGTGTCATTGTCTTGTTTTCAAGTAAGATAAAGAGTATGTCTGTGGGTGGAGTGCGCCAGAGGCATACGACGAGACGTCTCAGCGGTTGTGTAGGTACTGTATATATAAATATATATTTATCTTAATCATATCATAAATTTTCACTAATTGTGGAGTCTCTACCAAAATGCTTTCTAAGTATTTATATACCTACTTATTTAAAGGACTTTAAGCAACTCAATTTTTGAAATAGTTTTATACAGTTTAGATACAGCATTGTTTAATTAGTTAATAATTGTTATTAATTAAACAATGTTATTGTACATTTGTTGCATTGCTTAATTAAAATAATAAATGTTTAATTAATAATAGGTACATTTAAGGAATGATAGTCTTAGTTCATAACTATGTATTCATACAAATCTCTTTAAAAATAATAGTTTCCACGTTTCTCCGTAACTGCTCTACTTTCTGTATGAAGGATCAAGTTCTGGTATTCCCCTGTATTCCCCGGACAAAAATTGAACTGAATAGAATCAATAACACCTTAATTTGTTATTTGATAATAATTACTATTTTTAAAGCTGTATCTATATAAACTTGACTTTGACTAAGTGTTAATTTTGTAAGAAATAAAGTTATTGACATTGACTTTATTGCATATACCGCATCCACTCGATTCCTAGCTCCACGTTCCGCAGTATCCTCCAAGGACCGAGGACGCATATTGCACTCATTTCATTATGTACATACGATTACTATAGGTTTATGTGTACAGATGTCCGCGGGATTTGAGGGCTGATCGGTTTTCAACGACCAGTGTCACAGGAATTATATATATCACGTATGAGTGATTTCGTATGGTGTCAATCTTTATTTCGATGACGTCTGTGGCGTGGTGGGTGAAGGTCCGTCTGGGACGCAGGAGGTTGCGGGTTCGTTTACCGCCTGGGGACAAATGTTTGTACGATCTGCAGCTATTTGTTCCGGGTGTTCTGGGTATTTTTTACGTATAATAATAATTATCTATCTTTGTAATATGTATATTGTGTTAAATATACCTATCAGTCATCTAGTCCCTATAGTACAAGCTCTGATTAGCTTGGGGCTAGATGATGCTGTGTGAATTGTCTAATCAAGCATTATTTATTATTGACAACAAAGAAAATTGCTATAAAATAATAGAAATAAATTAGAACTAGTATTTCGTATTGAAACAATTGAGCTAACTGCAGACTGTTGCAAACAATCTACAGGATCCATATCAATACTAGTCGGAAGCGTCCCCAAGACGCTGCGCTGGCTGTATTTTCCGCTGTATGGCAATGCTGATGCACTGCGCCAGATACTCACCAGCTCTCGGGTCCACGCGTTGTTTTGACAAGACACTCAGATATTTTTAAAAAAACCTAGTCCGTGGGGTACCGAGGTACCCCACGGACTAGGGTCTCGAAATAGAAAAATATATATCAGTAACATTATGACCATGGCATGTTTCTTTCCATTGTTTATCATACAGATTCTTTTAATTGTCCATTTTGATAAAATGATCCTAGAAATTAAATTTGGTTAGATTTTTGACGATGGTTATTTTTTAAGCCTATGCTATCTATATAAGGCTTCCAGTTTTCCCCCTTGACAAATTCCCTTTCAGGGAGATTATAACTGCTCGGCAAAGGCACGTTACATACACAGATCCAACACCTGGGCATGTGACATGAAGGAGCATGTCACGCTACCTATCTCGGTCCTGTGATAGACATCGAAAATTTCGTAGGTGCCACATCAATAAAATTTTAATGTCGAAAAAATATAAAATTTTACACTGAAAACTCGCGATTTAGTATAATTTCGAAATTTATTTTAAGTAAGTACAACTTTGCATAGATCTTCTCACTAATATTATAAACGTGAAAGTTTAGATAGATGGATGGATGTTTGTTCCTTTATCACGCCAGAACGGCAAAACGGATCTGGATGAAATTTGGCACAGAGATAGATTATAGTCTGGAATAGGACATAGGCTACTTTTTATCCCGAAATTCCTACGGGAACGGGAACTACGCGGGTGAAACCGCGAGGCGCTGCTAGTATGTTATATGACCGTGCTTGAATCAAATAATTTCAAACATCTCATCCAAAATCGCCTAACAATGTTTAGTCAACAAAATCCAAGTCCCCATTTAATTTAGTGTCATTATTTACCGAAATGAATCGTGTCGGCCCCACAGGGAGCTGCTTTATCATAACCATTTAGGGTTGCTCGCTGACAGGGTAGTTGTGTTTTACACTACTATTTCTGCTCGACCTATCGATTTTGATGGTTATTTATTACTAGCAGCACCTCGCGGTTTCAACCGCGTAGTTCCCGTTCCCGTAGGAATTTCGGGATAAAAAGTAGCCTATGTCCTATTCCAGACTATAATCTATCTCTGTGCCAAATTTCATCCAGATCCGTTCAGCCGTTCTGGCGTGATAAAGGAACAAACATCCATCCATCTATCTATCCATCCATCCATCCATCCATCCATCTAAACTTTCACGTTTATAATATTATTATTATTATTATTATTATTATTATTATTATTAGTGAGACTAGCTTATTACTAGCTCGCATGCGTTTTTGAAGAAAAAAAAACAGGTTGTCAATATTTATTCCAGGTCCTGAATACGTGCAAAATTACAGCCCAATCGGTTCAGTAGTTTTAAATAAAATAAATAATCCTGGACAATTCAAACAGGATTATCTAGCCCCAAACTAAGCAGAGCTTGTGTTATGATGAGCACTAGATAACTGATATACATAATACAATACAGTACACAAATATTATTATAAATAGAAAATGAACAGAGCACCGCAACAAATATCTGCAGATCGTACAAACATTTGTCCCGAGGCGAAAATCGAACCCGCAATCTCCGGAACTTCGCCCAGCGCGCCACATAGGTCGTTCCTATATTACTGTTACGTTTTTACTTTGGCGTTTATTTTGGCCAAACATCTTTACAACGGAACAACTCACAAACTTTCTCCTATATAATTTTAGTAGGATAGGATAGTTTAATACGACTGCTGAAAAAAAGGAGTAGAGTTTGCAGATTCTTTATCAATTTTTAAGCACCAGCACCACCCTCACTGGGTAGCTATCTAATTACCCTTTTGTGAGAGAAAATACTTAAACACTATAGCCAAATGCGATGTGGAATGTTTGTAAACAGACCACTACAGAAAACTTAAACACAGTTGCTTTGCGAGAGTTAGAGTTTCAGTTATCATTGTAAGCATTGCAAGGTTTTAATTGAAGAAGGAACTCTTCAGATTCCTTATTTCAGTAACTTAAAAGCGTTGAATGAATAGATTTGGATGTACGTTATTGGACATCGTTAGAATCCTTATAAAGACACTAGCCATACTTATTTTCTGAAAAGATAAGGCATTCGTGTTTTTTTGTAGGTTACATTTGAAGAAAATTAGGCAATTAGGTACGTGGCGAATAAAATGAATAAATATTATGAGCAGGATGGTAATAAAAAACATAAAAAATCCAACAGGTACCGGTGTGACGGTACTTTTCTGGTTTAAAATTAGGTAATACAACACGTCGTCATTCAAAAAACATTGACACCCGTGGGATATGCAAATAGCGTTGCATTTATAATTCAAATCAAACCCAACTTAGCGAATTTCGTCCCCCAAGCCGCACACAATTGACGTTTCGGGGTCTCTCGGTCTCCGGCGACCCCATTGTGCGTTCGACGTGAATACGCCACCTAATCCCGACCACGTGACCAACACGCGTTAACTGCATGCGACATCCATAGACAACAAAACAAAACGCATTTCCGAACGAGCTTTTAAAAACAAAACACAACTCTCCCGCCTCAACGTAAACGTCAATTTCAAAATCACAGCTTTTGGCGCGTACGACGCTTTCAAAATGGGGGTGAATAAAAAAGCGTGTCCTTTATCTTAACTGATTGGATAATCTGTGTTCAAACGTTATACTATCGTATCGGAAACAGAAATGCAAGGCACAACGTCCTGATTGAGTTTTCTGGTAGGGGGCGGGCCCAAGTGCGAAATTACAGTGATTTTATGACATGAGTATCGGGTTCCCTTTTGTGTCCGAGACAGTTTTTGGTGAAATCTATCAAAAATGTTTCCATCTAATTATTAGCTTTGTCCCAATTGCGTAGGGTGGTTTCCGAAAAAGGGAGATTTGGTAACAGATTTATAAGTCATTTTTGGATTAAAGGTATTGTGTTCTTAATAAATTTGAATGGTTATGGGGTCCCAAACAAATGCCATTATGGCAAATGCGCTTTATTTAGGTACCTACCTAATTCATATTTTTATTGATTTCTGTTACGGTGGCAGGTGCATCCTCAAACATGGACTACAGTAGATAAACTGTTTTTTATCCTTAATTAAAAAAGAAAACCTAAAATTACCTTATACATTATATTTTATATTTAGTTATTATTTAATTTTAGGTCTTAGGGGTAAGTTAACTTTAAATTTAAACAGTATAAACCTAGATTAATTTGTTTATTATGTATCTCATTAAAAGTGCACCATGTGTTTGTATGAGAATAAAGTTCTTTAAACCTAAAATCTCTGAAAACTGATACACTGAAATTATACCCAGTCTTTTGAGCAGCATACGATACGAAGAACCAATGCCTACCATAGCATAAACGTAGGTCTTATAAGAATTTAGGAATAAACTGTAGTTAAATATTCTCTGATAACATTTTAAAAACAAATCGAATCAGCGTAGGTACTGTCCCAATAAGATTTTTGGGAAATAATAAACAGTTGACCCTTGCATTTAGATGAGTATTTCTCGCGTCACTGCCCCACCTGATCACGTATTCATTTGGGGCGATCATCGGCGCCGTATCTAAACACGGAGCTAAGAAAACAACGGAGCTTGCATAATAATAACAATAATAATAAAACATTTATTTCAGGCAACGTTAGTCTAGTACAGGATGTAAAATACTGAAAAACTACGGCCCATATAAAATATACATCTTATTCTAACATACATAAAATATATACCTATTTACTACCACGTAAAGTCGGCGACGTGTGACACGCGATATGTGCTGCGACCGGTAATCGTCCGCGAAAACGCTGGAACAGCATATTCTTTGGCCAGAATTCTTCCTTAGAAATACCCAATAATAATATTAATTTATTATATAAATAAAAAAATAAAATATAAAAAAATAAAATAAAATATAAAATATATTTTGTAAATATTTATTATTAATATTAATAATATAATATTTACTTAGAAATTCCTTTTGGTCGAAATATTCTCCGTTGGAATACGCACCACAAATAATTTAAAATCATTATGACGCGACTCCAACAGCTCGACCCTCACCAAGGTGTTGGTCTTCGTCTTCACATACTCCACGATCTCCTCCACCTTCGTGGTATAGTGAAGCCTGGACACGTAGAGCAACGTCGAAGGCATACCCCATACCGCTTGCATATCCGTCTCGAAGGACCATGTAGGAATCGCGGCTAGCTCTTCCCGGGATGTTGAGATAAAAGTCGAGTTACTTGTACAAAAGCTGCATTGTATGAAACTACGACTATTTATGCTACGAGATATACTGCTCGTATTTATGAGTGCGGTTGAAATGGTGGCTGATGATGCACTGACCTCCGTAGGCGCTCGGTCCGCGCTCGCGGCACGAGTAACCTACTTAGGTCAAACTGCTGATGATGCTTACATGCCTACGTGATCGATGTATCGAACAGTACTCTATAATTTATTAGTTAGGCAGATATAACCTTATATCTAAATTCTAACTATAGAATCCAAAGATATTTTGTGTATGTTTTTAATTTTGTATTTACGCACTTAAATTGAATTAGCATTGGCAATCAATACCAGGTTTATACAGTTTTAGTTCAGTTTATAAATTCCAACCTGTACCAATATGTAGTGTGCAAGTGTATGTAAGGTGAAACTTTGAATAAGCCTTCAGCAGTATAATATTTTGCATATTATCATAAGCAATGACCTTATTGTTGAATCATAGTCGTAAACTTGTAGATAAAAAAATCTTAGCACAAAATGTCAAACAGTTAAGTTATGACATGAATCATAATTCATCCCACTAATATTATAAATGTGAAAGTTTGGATGGATGGATGGATGTTTGTTACTCAATCACGCCAGAACGGCTGAGTGGATCTGGATGAAATTTGGCTCAAAGATGGATTATAGTCTGGAATAGCGCATAGACTTTTTATCCCGAAATTCCCACGGGAACGAGAACTACGCGGGAGAAACCGCATGGCGCTGCTAGTAAGTCATAACTGACCGCATTTCTAGGTGTGTATCATACCTATAACTTATAAATATGTATGTTTTTTTTCAGGTCCTCCTTTTCTTGCTACATCCAAGCCAAATATAATATTAGGATAATCTTAGTATGATTGGAGTGCCCTCCGTTTGTTTGTACGCAATGTAACTACACAGCACATTTTTTCTATCTATTTTTATTCCGTTAAATTGTTATTGAAATGCAAATGAACCGGGTAAAAAGGTTTTTTGGCGGTCTTTTTTGCGCTGATGTTTCATTTGTTTGGTAAAAAATAATGAAACTCCTACGTAGTCGTAACTTTATAACAATTGCTGAATCTTATAAAAAGAATTATTTTGAGAAGTGTAAAGAAACCTTACAAACTTCTATACTTCTATTTCAAGCACAAACAGAAGTTTTTTCCAGCGGAGAAGGAACGTGTTAAGCGAAACCAATAAAATTACCGGGGTGCCAAAAAAGTTTGAACTTTGAAACAAACAAAAATAAAATGATTTTACCCTTTCTCCGATTATAACAAAAGCAAAAAATAATTACGCCTGTGTTCTTGTTTAAAAGAAATAAACATAGAAAAGTTATTTTTGAAAGGTTGGTACTTAACCAGAACATGAGCACAGCATGGCCGAACAATCGTTGCACTCCTTGACGTTTATCAAGATAGGATAAAAAAATCCCTTGAGAGGTTGAAGTGTTATAAAAATTATCTAACACATTACAAGCTCTTGAAATACAATATTTGGGCGTGGGGCGACTCGCTGAGCATTTGTGTTAAGGACCTGTCCCACTGGGACAGTAATTTTAGTGAAATCCGTTTTATATATTTAATTTTATAATTCCTGCCGTAAAAAATATGTACCTAGTCGTATGATGTGTGAAGACATTATGTTCCACCATCGGACATAAAATGTATGTCTATACATATAACAGTATAAGTACAAAACCCAAAAGATTTTAGAATATGATTAATATAATATAATAATAATTATAATTTCGTACTGTGCTTAGGCTTATAATTATTTTAGGTAAACAAAAACCCTGTAAAAGAAAACAAGTTTTTTCAGTCCAGGTGCTAGGTAGGTACTTTAGGTTATTTGTTATCTATGCCAAAAAAAATTAATAACTAAAAAATAAAAGTAGTGTAGGTAATAATGGTGTACTAGTAAATACTAGTACACCATAATGCAAAACAAGTAAAAAAAAGCGACAGGCATAATTATTTTGTAAGACTACTCAATCATATGTTTCCAAGTTTGCAAGCACGCTGTTACATTCTGCAATATTTTTGATGAACTCGAGGGCCTCCTTGAAACTCTATGAACCATAAAATATCGTTAGTTGCACCCCGCCAGCAGACATATTGGCGATTTGAAGAACCGCCCAGTGAGGAACCGACCATCTGTTCTATTCGCAACCATAGACAATAACTCGTCCAATAGGTTGGCATTCCGTGCCATCACTCTTACGAGTAAACTTTAAAAGAGCTATTATGTAGGTTCCTACTATGCACCCAGTGTTTTTTGGGAATAGCGATAGGTTAAAGGTAAACCTACCTAATACCAAATATGACCTAGGTTCTAAAAGGGTCAAAAGTCAAAAGTCAATAACTTTATTTCTTTAGACTTACAAAAAAGCACTTAGACAAGTCAAATTTTATACATAAACAGTTTTATAAATAGTAATTATCAAACAAGAAACAAAATGCTATTGATTTTGTACGCTTCAATTTTTTGTCCACTAGTGGAAGAAGCGAAAAATAAACCACTAGTAGGTAAGTTTGTATAATCCATAAAATGAAATACAATATCTATTATTTGCCTATTTAAGTCTAAATACAATATGATTATAAATATGATAATATTATACCTAATATGATTTAGATACACGTCAATATTTATATAAAACTAAGCATAAGGTCCCACAGGTAGGTTAAACTTTGTCATTTTATTGGTTATTAGGATTTTATTACCTACAATGCCTGATAAAATAGTTTCCTCAGCCAAACCTGGCAGCTAGCATCTTCAAAACAACCCAAAACTGTGAAATAAAACATAATTTACGGTGGCCCACTAACGCCATTAGCCAGAATGGGGAACCTACCCCTAGCCATAAATTGAACATTACAACCACCTATTACACGAAGGAATTGCCCCAAAATGCTCTAAACATGTGCTATAACTGTTCCGCGACCTGTCATCGGGGCTGCCAGTACAATGGGAATTATAATTTTTGTGATGTTGGCAACACAGCGACAGACGCGCGCAGCGGGTAGCCACCACGCCCTTTCTGTTGCCGATTTGTTTCACTATCCAGTTGTAGATAAGACGAGAACAGAATGGACTGTCTGTGTGTTAGCTATTTGATAGATAATAATTAAAAGCATTTTTTAGGTAAAGTAAAAGTCATAAATATGATTAAAATGTGTCATAAATGATCATAATAATGATGTCATAAATATGATCCAGCATTAAATATGGTAAAAAATATGGGAGGCAAATCATCTAAGTGCACTTAGTCGCATTCCCGCTACAATCAGGAAGCATTCATACAGCGGATCCGTTTCTATAGGGGCGTTTTTGACGCATCCTTCGCTGCTGGAAACAATCGTTTACTGGATCCGCAATACTGTCGGGTGTTTGAACTCGCTCCTACAACTACATACGTCATCATGGACAAAAAACGGATCCCGTAAAACTATCCGTTTTACAGGTGTGAATTTGATATTGCACACTCATGCATCATTGCAGGCTATAGATTTATGCAAGAATAATAAAAACGTTGCAAGCCGTGCTGCAACGTTTTTATTATTCTGCATCTAAGTTACGCCAAACGTTGAATATAACTTTTTCTATTCTACCTACTGTGTAGCCTGTTGATATTCCATCCAACAACGTTTAGTGCGCCTGAGTTATGATTTTCCGAAGAAATATACAGGAAAGAGAGTATTTTTGGCTTCTATAACTTTAACCTTTTAAAAACTGTAAACATTTTATGTAGGTATATTTGACGTCGAAAAAATAACACCCCATCTATCCCATTTTCTTCTATTCTTTGCCCTGTACTCCGGGGGTTCTGTACAAAATGCATGCAGTGTTTTGTACTATAATTACGTGCCCTAAACGTGCCCTTTATTAGCCCTCTTTACTAAGAGTAGCCAAATGCTAATCTCTATTATTTTGAGTGTTACGATGTTGCGGTTAATTTTGGCACTGATTTTGCTTGTGGATAGATATTGCATGAATATTTATTGAGTATTAGGGCATACCGAGTTATTAATACACACAAAAACTATTTTTGTAACATGTTACCTTTATAATGTTTTATAGCATTAAAGACTAGTTTGGGAAGACATACCCAAACTCGACGGGGTTAATCCGCTTCGCTTAGGAGTTCCTATGGCCCTTCTGTGTCCATCATCAGACCAGAAATCATCATCAGATCAGAATCATGGCATTGTCACCGAACATACGTTTTCCAAATTTCAGCTCAATCGGTTGAGGATATCTGGTCTAAAATTCAGTAGCTAGATTTGTCTCACATTATAGGGTAAGGTAAAAAAAAGTTACCTGCATAAAGTTTGGGAAAACGTAGGAAACTATGTAAGTAGGTACATAATTATTAATCTATTTATTTTTGGTGAGTGGCATAGCTCAATCTTCTTAATTTTTTTCTACCTGTAGTCATGCAGATCTTCAAATCAGCAACCATGGCTTAAATTCAGAATGAAGGTAATTGGAGCCAAAACTTCTGAATGGATTAAACTAAAAAAAAAAATTCGAGACCAGAACTAAATAGGTTTATATTGGAAAAACACGTTCGAAGCTAATACTGTTTAAATTTAAATCAATAATAGACCGTAAATTGGAGTTTTCTAAAAAGGAAACGAATAAGGCTTGTGCTTAACCATAAATAAACTTACTCATCTGCTAAGTTCTAAGGTCATTCATCAAAAAACCTGAGCCTGAATGATCCATAGAGTACAGCATCATTAATCATTCATTGATTAACTTTGTCTATGGTCTGATTGACGTGTAGACAGTGGCGCGCAAATGAACTGGAAAAGCATGAGGAGGTGAAACGTTCAACTGCTTTTTGTAACTTGTTTAAATAAAAAATAACGTTTAACTTTTACTTTGTTATTTTCGATTAAAAAATTTGTCAATTGTTTAGTTTTATTTAGACAGTTAAATAATAGTAGCAAGTATTTAAAGGTAGGTATTTGCTTGATAAGTAAAGTAAAAAAAAGTTAAAGTAAAAATCATTTCTTTGACACAAGTAAACATACTTAAATGTTAATGAATCTATAGACTCCCGAACTAGTATAAACTGTATTTCAGGAGTCAGTGGCTTCTCCCACGTAAAATACATTTTGTGGATATTTATTAATATATTTCTCTTGACACAATGAGCTTAGGATACAAAATGGCAAAAATATGTTATGTATAAAATGTATGTATAAAATGTATAACTACAAAAAAGTACACAGATCCTGTGAACACACACTCCCAGACGTAATGTGCTACATTGAGGAACATTACTTTTGCGATCTTTTCATATTTGCTGGGTGCCCTCTTATAAAATAAAACAATAAAATCTTATAAAAGAAAATAATGATCCAGACCAGACCAAATCTTTTAAATTTCGTAAAAGGAACGAAGATGCTCGTTCCATAAACTACAGACTACTCTATCAGCCGGCATAGGTCCGTATTTTGACACCATTAATTTGATTGCTAAACCTGCCATTTAGTTAAATTTCTGCTTGTTGCTGTATGGAAAAGTGACTAAACCATTTATGTCATTGATTGAGTGCCAAAACCATTATTTAAATCCACCACCCTTTAAAGTCAACAGCCACCCTTCCACTCGTTATCTATGCACAGCGAGACGTTATCAGACGTCTGCACCCTTCAGCCGTTATCTGGATACTGGCAGAATGCAACAATACAACACCCGAGTAGCTTATCTATCAACCAATCAGGAGGGGGATTTTAAAGTTTTGATTTTGGAATGTACAACGGACTTTCTATGGATTCGTGTTTAGAAACTAACCAGTAATTTTGACAAAAGAAAAAATGCGTCGTCTACTATTTCAAAGTATTACTTTTCGGTTACTTACTTATTTCTGTACTATAGCTTCCGCAACTAGGTCGTTATGTGGGTCCTTTTTCGTGGATATGTCACACTTGGAATTTGAATTTATTTTATCTACCCAAATATCATAAACCCTCTCTAATGCGTTCAAAAACCATAGGCAATGACCAGCATTACCAACCAACAGAAATAAACGGAACTGTAATGAACTCATAACCTACTGAAAACCGTAGGTTATAGAGTTTAA
This sequence comes from Eupithecia exiguata, assembly GCA_947086465.1. Classification (NCBI taxonomy): domain Eukaryota; kingdom Metazoa; phylum Arthropoda; class Insecta; order Lepidoptera; family Geometridae; genus Eupithecia; species Eupithecia exiguata. Next base: position 6,209,238 of record OX352247.1, on the reverse strand, counting down.
ATTTGGAATAGGTGTCAAATTCAAGTGAGTGTGCTATACTAGTATCTACATTCTAACTATAAATCGCACGACATTTTGATCTCGAGTGACACAAGAATAGTGACTTTGTTCGTTTGTCCATGATTTAAAAAACAGATATTCTAAACGCCGCCATTTCGAGCTGTCATTTGTTCGTTAGCTTTTTATTTCCAGTTACGAGTAGACTTTTCTGATAAGTTGAATAAGTTCTTTATTTCTGTCGAAAATGAGTGATAGTGACTCAGAACAACTGTCAATGTTAACTACCATTACTATAATAAATAATTTGCTTCTGTATCTGTTCAATTTATTTTTTGTTGCATTACACTGGTAACAATGCTGGTCATTTCCCTATGGTTCCTGAACCCATCATAGAGCCCTTATGATATTTGGGTAGATAAAGTAGTGTATGCAACTGTACATAATTAGGCATTACAACACTCGTGTGATGCCCCACAAACCCACACTTGTGTTGTAATGCCCTCCATTATGCACAGTTGCATAAACTACTATTATTCGTGGATATGAAGTTTTGTTTTTGTTTTCATATTTATACTTAGTTCAGAAGTTTAATCAATCTATAAATGAGTAGGTACCTAGGTACCAAATTTCTTTGTAGTCTTCAAAAATCTTTTTATTACCTATATAAGGAAGGAACTTGTTCTTTTGGAAATTGACAAATTTTTTTTAAACCGTTTTTTGAGAAAAAGTAGTTTAAATCCAATGAGTAATAAGTACTACGTAATAGTACCTATACCTACCTACTTCAATGTCGAAATCCAACATATAAATGTTAAAAAGCGAAAGTTTTTGAAGATTTGTGTAAGTGATAAGGCAACGCAAAAAGTAGGTGAAACCGCAGACAGAAACTAGTTTTGTAATAAATAAAAAGTAATTCTTCGGTAGGTACTTACATGACTTGCATTATTCTCCAATAAATTCGCACTCAATCTTTCCAAAACTAGCAGTTGGGCCCAGTTGGGCAGAACACCCAATAATCCTCATACAAAACATATCAGTAACAGAACAGTTGCTCCAAACGTCCTCACAGCCCTAGGGGGTGCTTCACCGTATGGTGTCCCATAAGGGAATCCATAGACCCACGATTTTTGAACGAAATTGTCGAGCGACAAATCTCTATGATATAGAGTTGAAATTAGTTTGTTTTTCACAGCTGATGATTTTTGATCGAAATTCGGAACGATGCAATACACAAATCTCTATGATATAGAGTTGAAATTCGTCGTTTCGTTTTCGCAATAGCAGTATGAAGGGATGGACGGGATGAGATTTGATTATGGTTATCTACAGCGATTAATTTTGGTCAGATCCTGTTTGATAAATAGGTATTTGATGGTGTTGTGACTGGGGTCGATTTTTTTTTGTTGGTTGCAAATTTTTCTGTGGTCTATTCTAGTGGTTTGAATTGGTATTTTTAGGCATGCCTATTTAGTTTTATTGAAAAAGATAAAGCGTTTGACCATCACATTCATCATCACATTTAAGTGAAGATGTGGCCTAAGATGGAGCCCGCTATCCCAGAATCATAATCATAACAATCATACCTATTCATTTATTTATTTGCAAAAATGTGGTTTACAAAGTAAAGTTAGACTTTATTAACAAAGAAAATTACAATCAAATAATAGAAATAAATTAAAACTAGTATTTACAATTGTAACAATTGAGCTAACTGCAGACTGTTGTAAACAATCTACAAATAGCTCAACTGATCCATATCAATACCAGTCGGAAGCGTGCCCAAGACGCTGGCTGCATTGCCCCGCTGTATAGCAATGCTGATGCGCTGCGCCAGATACTCACCAGCTCTCGGGTCACGCGTCGCTTCGACCAGACGCTCAGATAATTTTTTGAAAACCCGGAGAGCCTTGGTTTATAATGATTCTTATTATAAATTGGTGGGGTTCACACATTTCCCAATTTTTAAAGGGATGCAATTAAAGAAGAATGAACTGTGCTCTATATTGTAGCCTCACTCGGGGCTTTAAGGCTCCGAGATTTTGAATTGAAATTAAATACAATAAAAATCATTGTTAACATTATCTCTCTGAGATACACGAATACTTGGAAATGCCATATGAGAAGAAATAATCAATCACAGCAAAAAATACAAAGAGAATGAATAATCACAACAACTCACGAGCTAAAACCCTTCTTCAGGACAAAGACCACTTAAAACGCTTTAAAAGAAGGCACATACTCGAACTTGACCAAAGGAACTGAAGTGTTCACTGTTCAAACCTAAAGATGGTGCTTTTCACCAGTGAAAAGCACAAAAATGGCAACAAATTTTCCACCCAAGACCACATCTAATTATGGCTAAACAGCCGATACCTATAGATACAAAATGGAAGAAGATTATTTTATAAAAACGTTATTATAAATACTTACATACACTGTTGAAATTCGCTCAGCAAATTGTATATACAATTTGACCCTATTCATGTGTTTTTAGTTAGGTACCTAAGAGCAATAAAAATAAAACTTTTGTGCAACTTATGAATAATAAATATAATTCATTCCTCAGCATCATGTCAGGCGGAGGGGTTAGGAACACAATATTTTCACAAATAAAACAATTAGAGAACTGTTACCTAAATACTTTATTAACAAAGAAAATCACAATGAAAGAATAGAAACAAATTAGAAGTAGTATTTAAAATTGAGACAATTAAGCTAACTCCACACTGTTGCAAACAATCTACAGGTACGTAGCTCAACTGATCCATATCAATACCTGTCGGAAGCGTTCCCAAGACGCAAGCTGCATTGCCCCGCTGTATGGCAATGCTGATGCGCTGCGCCAGATACTCACCAGCTCTCGCGTCGCTGTAGGTACAATTACAAACACTGTAATCTAAATTATGAAAAAATAGACCATCAATAACCCTCCCGTTGGTAGTCGGGTAAAAAGGACAACACTTTTTCTCTCAAATGAATCCAAACGTAAAAAAACTACTTAAATCCAAAAGCTCAAATTGATCAATACAATTTACAAAAGAACACAATGCATTCACAAAAAACCATTACAAATACAATTTTGGCTTCCAAATTGTATCTATTTTAGGGTTAAGAAGCCATACATTGTCATCATGGGGGTGTATTTTAACACCAGTCGGTTTAAGGACAGACCTTTTTGCCCTTTTAATGAAGGGTTTGCGCCCTTGCCCTACGCAGGGCGATTTATTTTTTAATATTTTATTTTGCAACAAGTTACAAAAGATTTGGAGAGATCCTTCGAAAATCATTCATGTTTTGATTATGTGTGTGTCACCCTTCGTTTTCACCACGAAACATATTTACAGCTAGTTGCATACAAAGCTTGTGAAATACTTTTCTCAAACATTCTTTCGTTCACACTACGTAGCCAACAAGTATTAGACCATTTTAAAACACATCTGCGTTTATACTTATCTCTACGACATGTTTTAAACTTGTCTGATACATTGACAGCGTTTTCTATTAATTAATCGTTTTCACTACAAAAAACAGGAGTGTTTTAGATAAGTATGGTTTATTGGTGAAACTAGTTAAAAACAAGTTTTACATTCTATCCATGCGGTAAATAAAGTTTAAACCTTTTTACTTTTTACAAAAAGTATTACTAAACATATCCAAAACATGTAGACAACTAGAAGTTCACAAATAGATGTTTCATACAAGTTTTGTATACACCATGTTTTAAACATGTATACGAGTGAGAACAAAAAACGAATTCTACACAAAACTTTTCAAATATGTACATGTTTTATACCTTGGTGAAAACGGGGGGGTTATAATTATTCATGTGAAAATCGTAGAGGACTGCTAACGAAATGCTACGAAGGTCTACCAGTGCTACGAGAATATTCTTTGTTTCACATTTCTTCTTAAACAGTCTATATGGTCCACTGCTGGACTCAGGCCTCCCCCTGGCAATCGCTTATCGGCTTATATCTCATGGGGGGTATTGCCCATAAACCCCACGCTTGACATGCGGTTTATATTTACATGTTATAAAACAATATTCCAATAAAATTTCAGAAAAAAACGATAATCATAATTTGACGGTATTATTCACAGCTAGCTTACACCCGCGGTTTTGCAGGTGTGTTTTTCCGAGACAAAATTTGGCCTACCAATACAATACACTTTATTGAACACCAAGAAAATACAATACGGCCTACGATTTTCTAGAATATATCAACCAGCAACCGCAAGTAGTTGATCCTAAGCTGTTATAAACAACACTAAACTAAGCTGTTTATTAAACTTGCATTGTGTACATACAATCAAATAATACCAGTAGATTGTTTGTAAAAGTCTGCAGTTAGCTCAATTGTTTCAATTGTAAATACTAGTTTTAATTTAATTCTATTATTTGATTGTAATGTTCTTTGTTATTAAAGTAGGTATTGTATAAAAATTATTAAAATGATCATAAAACCGTAGTGTAAGCCTGGGTAATCTCTAAGAAATTAAATAAGTTCACAAAAAAAAACGATTTCGGCGCGACTCGATCCCGCGCCCCACCGTACGGGTGTGCTCTAACCAACTAAGCCACGAAATCAATACATGCCTCGTCGAAAATCTTTGAGTTCATTGTTAATGTGTACTTTTTCAGTACATACTTTCAATCATACTTATGTAAAACGTTGGCACAAAATTTAATTAGAAAAAGCAGTTGCAGCGGATAAATGATCAGTTGGGAACTTTTGCATCTGATCAAACAAAAAGTTCCTTCTGTTTCTGATCCACAAGCTGATCATATGATCAGATGGGAATAACCCAAATTTCAGGGCTCTGTTTTCACCAATCACAAGGAGCCAAGGAGCCCTACTCTAAAACGGTCCCTAAAGTGATCAAATGCGCTGTTGGCACACACCAGTGACTTTATAAATCGGTACACAGATGTGGAGCGAATTAGTAGATCCCGGATTAGGGGCATCGCGGTTTTATTGCGAGAATTAACAAGAATTAACATTATGGATAGTGAGTGTTACAAGTAGGTTCTTTTGTTTGTTGCAGAGAATCACTACGAGATAAATTTAAAGAAATAAACATAATGAATGACAGTCCCCTGTCAATATATTTATGAAAACTTGTTGTACACTCATAGAAATATCAATCGGTTCCCTAAAAATAGCGACATACATAATTTAAATACTAGAAATAAGAACAAACTCGCTGTGCCTATAACTAGGCTACACAAAATTAATGTATCTTTCAAAGGGCAGTGTATACGCTTCTACAACAAAACTCCAAGTGAGTTGCAAAAACTATCAATGAATAAATTCAAACAAATTGTCAAACATGTCCTTTGTAAAAAGGCATAATACAAAATATCAGATTATTTAGATGATAAAAAATCTTGGGACGACTTTTGCTCCAACTCGAAAACTAACATTCTAACAAGGTAAAGGTTTCTTGTTCGCTTCTTTACTTTACCTTAAAAAGATTGAAGTGAACAAAAAATTAAAGTGATCACTTTATTTCCTAGTTTTAACATATGTTATTTGAATTTTGTGATGTGTCCAAGAGGTGAGGTCACAAAATTCATTCGTTGTAAGGTCTAAAGGATATAAAGCACTTTGATGTTTGATGTTGTTGTACGGTTTCACCATACATCAGAAAACTTGCGCACACAGCTACTATATTTTATACACACCTAGCTTCAGTACGTGACCTACTCTCGATCGACGACTCTCGAGACACTATCAAATGAAGACGTGTCACCTTTACGTCGTAGGCTCAACACGCTGCAAGTACCTACAACCTAGATACGTGCGTCATCAAGAACACTTGAAGTGGTAAAATGATTTTTGCATCCCCCCATCTCGAAAGAGTACCTACTTGTGCACTTCGATATCTGAGTGCAAAAGCCGTTTTTATCCTTATTTTATCTTTTTTATCGTATGCACGATGTTCTAAATTAAATCTACTTTATCCTTTAGTGGATAAAAACTACTTTTGCACACAGTTATCGAAGAGCAAAAATACTCTTTCCTCTCTGAGGCGGGAAGGCAAGTTACGTGTTGCACTCGAGTGCCAAGATTTTTTACCTTGTGCTTTTTTGATTCCCTCGCTAACGCTCAGGATTCTAATTTATGAATCACGAGCGCAGCGAGTTTTTTTAGGGAGTGTTTTTAATTTATGAATCCTTCGCTTGCTCGGTCATCAAAATTGAGCACGCGGTTAAAAAGCAACTTTGCACTCTTGTATAACAAATAAGTATTAACCGGCTACCATTAAAAATAAGCCTTTATTGTGCCCGTCGTCGGTAAAAAAAAGGCCTAGGAACGGCATATCCAACAAAATATTATGTCGCACTAATTCAAACATAGCTAGACATTTTTTTTACCAAAAGGACGCAAGTGACTTCTTCAAACACATTCCTAGAAATAAATCAAACGATAAATTAAAACCATTTCAACTGATTCAAAAATTACTATCACCAATGTCATACAATTTGTCACTCGAGGGTGCAGGGGTGCTAATAAATGGTTCTATTGTCAACTGACACTTGTCAGGGTGCATCTATACAAGTAGGTTTAACTTTAATGGCTTGTTTACTGTGACAAATGTTCGGTGTTTTATGCCGAAAGCGAGGGCTAAAGCGTGTAAACAATAGAGGTTTTAAAGTGATCAATTTATGTAGAGTGTTGACCTCCTTATTTCTGATGAAAAGATGTCAAAAAAAGAATGAATACTTTATTGCACTTCAAATTATAACCTTATTAGTTGCTGCTCGCGGCTTTGCACGCGCTTTTCAAGTAGTCTATGTCCTTCCTCGGGTATCATTTACCTACCTGCCAAATTCATTGAGATTCGTGCAGCCGTTTCGGTGTGAAAAGGTACCAGACAAACAGACAGACGGAGTTACTTTCGAATTTATAATATTACTAGCAGTGCCTCGCGGTTTCACCTGCGTAGTTTCCGTTCCCCTGGGAATTACGGGATAAAAAGTAGCCTATGTGCTATTATTTAGCTAGGCGTTAAAAGGTAACAGACAGACAGTTTATTTAATTTTTTTTATATTATAGTATTGATTACATACATAATATATTATATCTATTATAATATATAGCCCTTAGAACGCGTTGTAAAAGTTTTACCTCTGGAACAAACTTACAAGTCCACAAGGCTCAACTCCTAAGCTAAAAAGGATCTTACTAATTCAAAGTGACAGGTGACGCGTCAAAAATAAAAAGCAAAATTGACACTTGCCGTGTTTTTAAATCCCAAAGATAACATCTGTGACACCTGGCAGAATAAAAAACAAAATGAGGCATCTTTGGTTCTGCTACTGTATTTAAATGACTTTTTTCTAGAAATCGTGTGGTTTTTCTTGAAACTACCCCGTGTGGTCTGGTTTTTATGGGTTGAATGACATTATGGTCAATGAGTGCTTCATTTTGATAAGATCTTTGGTAGGTACCTAATGCCCTTTTTTTTGCTCATAGTTTTTTGGTAGAGTCGGTTTCGCGGAATACCAAGTTTTTCTTTTTATTCGCGGGTTTCTAAAATTAGGGATTTTTAATGTAGCGAAGAGAGTATTTTAAATGAGTGGCTAGGTATTTCTCAAAGAACCTTCTAGCCTATGTTCCGTGAGCTATTTATATAAATCTACAACAATTGAAAGTTTCGAGGAAAAGTGCAAAATTATTATAAGAAGTTGTAGTTTAAAAAAGGAATAAGTTCGAAGTTCGAAAACAAGCTATGAAGAAAAACACAATTGAAATACGTAGAATGGAAACTGAAGTTTGTTCATTCTATCGACGTTACTAATATAGACCTTAGTCTATTTTCATTAGGTTGGTATTCCTTTTTCACTTTTTCAAATCTCGCCCATCCGATTATGGTCCCGGACCGATCAGTGGCACATTGTATTCAAATCGTATGAATTTAAATACAAAACCGCGATTATGTGACGATGGGACACATAAGTGCCTAAGCCGATGCGTCCGTTCAAGATTGGCATCTTGTACGCACTCAGGGAAAAAATATCGCGATTGCCGCTTGCGCATTAATGTTTACAAATAAAATTATAAAATATAAAACTATAACATAAAACTTTAAAATTTATTATTATTATTATAATCATATATATCAGTTTAATCATAATAGTCAAATTTAAAACATCAAATACTGCACTTAACATTAACTACGCAGTATAAAAATAAATAAATAAATAGTTCTGGATAATTCACACAGCATTATCTGGCCCCAAGCTAAGTAGAGCTTGTGTTATGGATAATTGATACAAGTTCCTAATACAATATACAGATACATACTTTTTATTATACATAGAAAACGATCAGAACTCTCGGAACAAATATTTGCAGATCTTACAAACATTTGCACCGAGGCGGGAATCGAACCTCCCGCATCGGAGGACCTTCGCCCACCCCGCCACGCGTCGAGATATATTTAATTATAATGCTGCCAAATAATGCAAGAATTCTCAAAAATAGTTCCGATTAGGTATTACCTAGGTACCTATTCTCAACAGTCCGTAGCTTTTTCGTTTTCATATATGAAGCGTTACAGACTCACACACAGACAGACACTCTCACAGGCAGTCTTTAAAACTTTAAAGTCCTGGTGAGTTGTTTTTTTTCAAAATAAATTAGAACAGTTTCCAAAAAAAGCAAGAAAACACAAGTTTTTACCATTCACGTTGCGTCCCTCGAACCAGTGCGTAACTCTCCCAGTAGCGGAGAAGGTAATTCCATGTTGATCGTTGCACTAATTTCATAATGCCGCCTTTGTCCAACTTCCGGTTTCTGATGGCCCATTCAAATGATTCTGAAAATCGAATTGTTTGAAATAAGAATGGTTTTTGAATGGCTGTTGACTTGACTTGGGAACTGAGTTATGTATGGTTGAGGATGTGATTTTTCATGGAGATTCGATCTTTTTGGAAATCTTGTGTTGTTGTGGTTTACCAAAAACAGACATAACTGAAAAACTAGTTCTCATTTTTAGGGTTCCGTACCCAAAGGGTAAAACGGGACCCTATTACTAAGACTCTGCTGTCCGTGTCTGTCCGGTCTGTGTTAAAAATAAAACCGGCCAAGTGCGAGTCAGACTCGCGTACGAAGAGTTCCATACCGGTATCTATAAAACGACAAAAAAATCACGTTTGTTGTATGGGAGCCCCCTTATATATTTATTTTATTCTGTTTTTTTAGTAGGTATTTGTTGTTATAGTGGCAATAGAAATGCATCATCTGTGAAAATTTCAATTGTCTAACTATCACCGTTCATGAGATACAGCCTGGTAACAGACGGACAGACGGACAGCGTACTCTTAGTAATAGGGTTCCGTTTTACCCTTTGGATACGGAACCCTAAAAAAACCATATTTCCCTATGTCCCATCACTTTTTTAATCCATAAGACGTGTCCTGCCAAGTCCGCATCAATTAAGAGACTCTCCTTACGTCCACAGCGTCAGATGGCTTAGACGGATAGACCGCATACGGTCTATGGACTGGTATGGAAGCGGCTATACAGACCTTATGTGGTCTGTGGCCAGTTAATCTGTCAAGTGGACTACAGATTTGATGAGGTAAAAAGAGGTATTATTAAAACCTAACAAGAACAATTTGTTAGAAAATCTGTCCTCTCTTAAAACTTACTTTAAACCCGCTATCCCAACCCCTCAGTGACCAGACCACCCACCCGACAGGAATAGGCTATTTGACTACATTAAAAATAAATTCCAAATTGTTTTCATCCTAGTCAGTGACAACGCGTAACAAAGCGTAATCAGGTGATTTTTATTAATAATATGCCTTTTTTGTGTAAAAAAATGAGATTAAAATTACACATTTTTAAATACATGATCACGTGACCGAAAACGCTATGTGTTTGGTTGGATCGCAAATCCTCCGATTACAGTGTCAATGAGTTCTTCTTGTGAGGTGTGGTGTGGCGGGGTGACGTCATAGCTTGAAACACGGTAGCCATGACAGAGATTATCGTTTTGGCGCGGCATTCTTTTATTCAAACTTTAAAATTCGTTTTCATAACTAATACGACTGGCCTAGAAGAAATATTAATTACACTTTGCATTATTTTTAATAGACAATACGTTAGAATTATTTCCCAGTAGTAGTCAAGTAGGTAGCCTATTGATTTAAAATTAGCGCTGCATGTTCCTTGGATGCAGGACAATACCGGATCTTATTTTTCTTTGCCTGTTATTAGTAACTAGTTGCTGGCTGCGGCTTCACACGTGTTGTTTTATGGAAACGTTTTAGATTATATTTTAACAAAAGACTATCCCCCTTTACTATAGACGAGGTTGTTTATTCGGAGGATGAGGACTGAGTTATAATGTTCGGTTTTGGCCCGCGTGAAAAAAAATAGGTACTTTTTCTTTGATTATTATTCCAATCTTTTTAGAGCGACGTCGTTCACAGACTTTTCATGCAAAAAGCTTATTAGTTTGAATAGGGAATAGCTTATTGGTTAGAATAATTACCCCCATTTTTGATAAGTGTCTCAACTAGGTTATACAGTGCGTCCCTGGATAAAGTGCAACCACTAAAGAGGGTGAAACTATATAAAAAATCAACAAAAAAAAAAGAAAAAATAGAATAATTAAAAAAAAAAAATATTAATTCAGATAACACGGATATAACGAATAAGCAGAATAAAAATCTATGAATTTATTTTGTAATTTTGTGAATACTACTTAAAAACGAACATTTTCTGATTTATTTTTTCTTGAGCTATCTCAATAATATATTTTTAGATTTTTTCTCATATGGAGTAAAATACCCTATTATATTAAATACTTCTTCTCCTAAAGTTCGAACGTTAAAAAGAAACAGCAACATAGAACATGATCTGCGTGAGAAAGACACGTCAGTATGCGTCAGCCTGACACGTTTAGTGACATCTATCGGATCCACGTAATAAATCCACTCAGGGTTCAATACCAACCAATAAATGCTTCCATCCTCGGTCGGGCGACGACGGGAAGGCAAAGAGTAAGGAGGTACAGACGTGAAGGCAAAAGAAGTCTGAAGTCGAAAACTTTATAACTAGACTTACAAAATTAATAGTTAGTAAAATTTAAGTTAAGTCAAATTTTAAACTATAAATTACTACCAGCGCCTTGCGGTTTCACCCGCGTAGTTCCCGTTCCCGTAGGAATTCCTATTCCAGACTATGTTATATGTTGTATTATATGTTGTATATGTTCTATTCCAGACTATAATCTATCTCTGTGCCAAATTTCATCCAGGTCCGTTCAGCCGTTCTGGCGTGATAAAGTAACAAACATCCATCCATCTAAACTTTCACGTTTATAATATTAGTGAGATTATAAAGTAGGTAGGAAATAAAGCCGTGTGGTGCCGGCTTAGAATTTGCACCACCCCAACTCTTCCCGTGGGTGTCGTAAGCGGCGACTAAGGGACATACACCGGGGGGCGGGCTGCAGCACCTCTTGCAGAATAGACTTACCACCGAACTGAGATCCCAGCATGTGGACTATGGCCTTTCCTCCCATAAGATAAAATACAATTAGTCGATTATCAGGGGGAGGCCTGCGTCCAGCAGTGGACCATTAGGCTGTTGAGGAGAAGGAAAATGGGTGCTATTGATTTTCACTGCACCTCAATGTGATAGAGTACCTACCTAATGTAGACTGTTACTATACCTTCATTTTTCTACGTCAGGTAGGTACGGGTGTATTTTGTCTTTCTATGACCCTTTTGCTCTCCCATAAACACTTATTGTAAGTATAGCTACCTCCCTATGCTATTTCAAAATATTTTATGTATTGGGAGGAAGCTTTGCTTTTAGAACAAAACTTTTGTTTTAAACCTTTTTATGGCTAGTCTTTTTAAATTGGTAATCATATTCGAATCCTGTTGGCTATGATATTGTATTAGATTTTCTGTCACTTTCCAATGTTGCCTGGGAGAAATCGCTCTCAGCGATAAGGCCGCCTTTTGTACTGTATATGTTTTATTTAAATATAAGATTATTTATTCATGTTTTTTTTGTACAATAAAGTGTTAATTAATTCATTCATTCTTTCTGCATATGCTACTAATGAATTTACCTGCAATGTATACCTACCAGTGAAAACTTATAAGAAATCAAATAAACCACTAAGTTAGGTAGGTAGGTACCTTTCTAATGGGGTATGAAAATGCATATCTAAAAGGAGATTTCTTCATAGAAGCTCCGAAAGGTAGGTAACAACTAAAATATTACGTTCCTTCTGTACATACATACATTTATCTTTGGCCCCGTCTCGTATGTCACTTGGATTAGGCGCGCGCGCAGGTAGTCTGAATGAATTGTCAATGTCTGCTTCGCTGACAGTTTGGATAGGGTTGTCCGTAATAAATTACTGACACTTTCTATACATGTTAAAAAAATATTTTATTATTTATGTTGACAGTTAAATGAGAAATTTGGGTAGATATTAGAATAGATTTTTAACCAAAGTATTTTCTGGTTAGATGGGTGGATGTTAGATACCATATTTCTTTTCCTCAAAATCAAAAATTACTTACTTACTTACAGTGACCCGAAGTGGATCCTGGCCTCCGACACCAGAGATCGCTAGTTGTCCCAGTTCCTTGCCGTTTCACGAAGTTCATGTAGATCTTTTTGTTGGTCCAAGAGCATTGTATTCAATACATATTTATTTTTACATTATATTGAGTGTTCATATATTTTTGCATAAATGTAGATTTATAGTTCTAAACCTGGCTACATTTTATCCAGGGAAACAGGCAGAAAACCTACTTTCAGCTGGTTGTTTTATTTTCGTTTAAAAAAATCTATTAACTTTTATACCTAGCTGATTAGCTCCAACCAATCAATTTTATTTTTTCTAAAACAATCGAATTTTAATGTTTAGTCCCTTAAAATTTAATAAATAAAGCCAAATGTATAGGGACTTTTTATTATTTATTGTTATGGATGGCAGCCCTAGGACACACGTTATAATCCCCGATCAGAATATCAGAAGCAACACGGGTAGCGCGTGAGAACAGCGGCATGACGAATCGACCCGTGTGTGACAGCCCTAAGTGTATGTCAACCGAGGAATTCTTAGGGAATAAGAATACCTTAGGCACGGTATTTTGTCAAATAGGCACCGGTTCATGGGTTAAGTTAGGTTCGCTAAGTTGGTACGATTGTTAGAAAGGTCAATACCGCAGCTATGCTTTAGTGATCTGATCGCGGATTATCACGCGGTCCAAGCCGATTTCAGGAGAAAAAAAATCAATTTTATTTTTGGTTGTTTGAAATATTCTTCTTTTTGGAATATCCTTTTTTTTTTATTATTATCCTGAGGGAAATGCGCACGCATATCGTACAGCCACGGGGAGGCAGTACGATTATGTGGGACTCCAACTCCAACCCACTAAAACCCTCAGGGTGTTTCAAACTCTGCCGCTTGTGGTGGGAACATGGAATTTTTGGAATATCCTAGCTGATACCGCAGTAAGACTTTGATTGAACCTCTTTTGCAACCACATCCACACTCTAGTAAAGTATTATTGGAGACTACAGTAACATAATACTCTACAGTTTGTTGAGTCTACAACTCTACGTTATTATAAAGGTACCTAAAAGCCAAATCTCCGGAACTACTCGTCTGATTCTAAATTTATACTCTTAACTCTCGCTGGTATTATGTAAGTATGACTTCATGATTCTTGAATACAATAGGATATCCATGGTACCACGTGAACCAAGTCGCAGTAGAAGCTAATGTATAAGGTAGGTTCTACGAGTAGAGAAAAATAAAATCCATTCAAGAAACATTTTATTTTTTACTGCGAACCTCCAAGCGTGCATCTCAGGGCTGCATCTGACGTCGGCTGCCAATCAAAAGGGCTTTAACCTAATCCTGGTTAGGATTAGAAGAAAAAATAAACTAAAACTCTGTCCCGTGCAAGCGTTCGCGCCTCACTGGTTCTAGTCGATTGACAAACCTCTGTTGCTGTTATGTTTTGAATTTGGAACCTTTGTTGCTATGACTATAAGAGTGGGGTGGATTTTGATTGTTGGTTTTGTTATGTTGGTACTGTTTTCGGCATTTGACGCTTGAGGTTTTGCTGTAATGTAATTGTTGTATGAAGATTGTTTGTTTTGTAATGTGTCTGCTTGACTGACTGGGAAGGTGCGAATTTTTAATCTTTCTTGTGAGAAATAAGATGAAGGCGCATTTTTTGGGCAATAAAGTTGTCTTTTTATTTTTCTCAAGTTTTGCAAGCAGGCGAAGGATATGGGAAGAACCTAAAATGACGGAACACAGAGTCAATTAGTCCGTGTACCTACCTAATAGGGTACGTATTTTAATCTATATGAGAAAAAATATCTAAAAATATATTATTGAGATAGCCTAGGCAAAAAGCAGTCAGAAAATGTTAAATTCACAAAATAACAAATTAATATTTATAAATACTATTTAACGGGTATTTATCGCGTTTATTTACCTTATTTTCCCGACGTTTCGACAGGTTTACACACTGCCGTGGTCACGGGATGACTGATGAGTCATCCCGTGAACACGGCAGTGTGTAAACCTGGTAAATAAACGCGATAAATACCCGTTAAATAGTATTTATAAATATGTGTTCAGATCGCGTAAGTTTAAAAATATTTATAACAAATTAATTTTGAAAACAATTCAAAGTTCAAAGTTTTCAGTTTTTTAAATCTGTTTTTAAACACAATGTAAAATAGTCGTTTTATTATTTCATACGACTGTGAAGGCAAACCAAAAAGTATCCACTGTCATCAGCAACAGCGCATTTATTTAGTTACCACTCAACCAACTGATCATAACCACAGAGGATTAAAGCGTCCACTACGTCCAGCGTTTTCGTCAAGTTACGCGTGCAAATTGTAAATGTAAATTTTAAATGGATATTTATGGCACTTATCGAATAAAATAATGCATTTTGTAGTGGTTCATCAACACCATGGAATCTGGTTGAGATACTTTTCAAAAATGGGTGTAAGTATTATTATTCACAGAAGTTCCTGAACTCAGTCAGAGAACCAAAAGATGTCGCTCCTGAAAAAAAAGAGAAATTAGGTAAATTTTTGACAGTTCCATTCATTAGTGTCAATCTTTGCAAAAATATTTAGATCCTGAGATGAAAGTATTTACTTCGATCTATGCCTAGAACCTTAAAAAATAAGCCAGAACGGTGTACACGCCTTCAAACAAATACTTCCATGGCACACACCCATGTATTTCCTACAAATAAAAAGCAACGAAAACAGTAGGTACAATTGCAAAAGTTGTGAGCCCGTCGCCATTTTCATAGAAATTCAAACGAAAAAAGAAATCCCTTAGAAAGTGAAATCTTTTACCCTTCAAAACTGTCAACAGTCGGACCACCGCACCGCCGTATTATCTGCAAATCAGTATAATCACAACTTACCTTCCCTTTCCATGAAACACCTTTACAGGATGAAATAACAAAGAGGCGTCGAAATCCATACCTTTGCCAGCCCTAGCTAATCCGAGAAAAAAAGCACAAAAACTTTTTTTCAAAGTTGCCAGACCGAAAAATAGAACACCAAAAACAGATTATGACAAGCCCTTGTTGTGTTTGTAAACATGACGTGAATATCTACAATAGGTTGTAGTAATGTGACACCTTTACTTGATTGGATCTTATTCAAGGTTTATTGATATTGGCATCACTGATTGGCGGCAAAATAGGCAAATTGTTGACGTTTCGCGGTATACGACAGCTGGGCGTGAAAAAAGTTTCATTGATCTGGGGGCAGTATGGATGAGCTACCTTTGCCTAATTGGATTGTAAAAAAGAAAAGACTGGCTTTTAGTTTCGGAATTCCTTCGGTTTAACTTTCAGAACCTCATCTACCTACATACAACCTAATATATACACTGTTAAACGTAAGCTTCTCCCAGATAAACGCCTTATCGGCTTTTATCATATGGGGAGAGGTGATTGATGCCCATAATCCCAACGCTGGGTATGCGGATTGGGGATCGTTGTTAACTTTCTGTACCTACCCACAGAAAGATACAAACTTATGAATCGGCCAGTGCAAATCTACGACGAAAATAGTATAGAGCGTAAATCCTTATTTTTAAAGTAGAGCAATAATAGGGAGTAGAAAATAGAGAATGCCCTAGTAGATTCCTCCTAAGTAAATTTTTATATAAAATTGTAGCTCTTTAGCATTCTAATTATCACGCAGATAGATAATAATCACAGAAATACATATCAAACTGAATCAAAACTAGTACCGAAATACCAATCGGTTTTGCAACAACCGAGGTCTTTTCAAAGCTCTTTCAAACATCGTCGAATTGCGTTCTTTGTGTTGGTACCTATCTGACTTTCAAAAGTTACGCTTGACTGCTCTTCAAATGTTTTGTGGGTTGCATTCACAGTTGCATTGCATTGTGCTACGTGTGTGGCCAATGAAATTTGCTTCTATTTTTGAAGAACCTGTAATAGTTTGAGTTGATATTCGAACTCCTTTGCAATAAAGTATTTTTTATTTTTAAATATCAAACGAAAACATTTACTATAAAACTTCAGCTTCTTTTTTAAGACACCGCTTGCATTTTGCCGCGACTCTGCCAGTGTTTTATTATAAAAAGCAAAGCGGTATGTAATGTATCAATACTTTTATGACTTTGTAGGTCATTTGCATCGATCAAAAATGTCCGGCTTTGCCGGCCCCCCTTAGATTCACAATGCGCACGCCACAACCTTCAGTAGCAAAAGACAGACATTTTGACATGTTAGGGAAGCTTTTCAACTAGTGTCATTTTAGCGTTCAGACAAAAAGCATGGGTACAAAAAATGCAAGAATCACTCGTCCAAAGTGCTGAAAAAGGATGGAATTTCTTATTTTCAGTAAGTTTATATATATTTTTTACCCGTATATTGAGATGTGAGTCATATACTTGTGAAATCAGCATAAAATATTGTTGTTTGGTTTGCCTATGTTAAAATATTAATTTTGTTCTAAATTGATAAATGGAGAGGCTATTTCTTCTAAATTTTTTTTTCATTTATAGTATGTATTATTATAGTTGTTATATATTTTTCATAAAAATAAGTTTAATATTACTAGTTGATGATTTTTAAAATAATTAGTTGGCCCGCCCTAAAATTTCATTTGCGTAGACTCTCTAATAAAAGAAAGACTAGGTTCTTACCTACCTACCAGAAGTATGAATTTATAAAACGTTTATTTTTTTCCCGTAAAAAAAACTCGTGCAAAGCCGCAGACAGGAACCAGTTCTTTTTAATCTTGAGTGCCTGCCTGAAATTGTATTGTAAGTTTAAATTATTGTATGTCTGAAATGACCCTTTTGTATAAATACCTACTGTTGAGACACCAATTTATAGTTTCATCAATAAATGATTCGTTATCTTTACCTGAATTCTGTTAATTAATCCTTATAGAAAATAAACTGAGTAGGTAGGTATATAATTCTCAGGTAGGTACCTACCTACTTACAAAATAAAATAAAATGAATTCGACTCCACCAATCTCTTGTTCCGTATGGAAAAAACTTGTCAGGCTCTGCGCCAGTGTTGCCAGACGGAATTTGAAAAAAGCAGTAGAAATTTTGGTAAAAAAGCAGTAGATTGGGAAAAAAAGCAGGTAGATTTTATTATGTTATAAATTAGTACCTATGTATGGTGTTTTGCGAGTATTTTCATGCAAAAAAAAACATACAAACCCGTTTTTTTGAAATTTAGGAAGTGTTTTCTTTGCCCACATGCCCAAACTGTTTAGCTTTTTGGAAAGCGAGGCCAGACGGCCTGTCGGCTGTTCTTTGCTCAGTTCTTTTCAGTCTGATCGAACTTTGATTTGTGGTTCTGGACATATTATTTAGTGCATAGTAGAGTAATAACTGGATAGACAGTCTCACTCAGTTTGCAGTTTGCAAAACTTTATCGAACGAATGAACGGACAAACCAATCCATCGATCGAAAACAATGAACAGACATACCAAGACAGACAGAAAGAAAGTGGAAGCCGGAAGGAAGAAACGAAGGAACGAACAAAACAAACTCTTCAGTTTCATTCATCTGTTTCAGTTTTGTGAAGTTTGTGTCATTGGCAACTTGTCACGTGAGCTAAAATAAAGACATGGAGTCACTTGCTATTGATGCTCGGAAAAAGCAGGTAGATTTCACAAAATTTGAGCAAAAAATCAGTAGATCAGTAGACGGTTCAAAAAGCAGGTAGATCTACTGCTAAATCAGTAGATCTGGCATCACTGCTCTGCGCAAACTGTCTGCGTCAAAACAAAACGAACCCAATTTTGAGTGACATTTTTGTAAGGCTCTAGGTATCTACGGGGGAGGCCGCGAACTCCTTATTTTTGATCGAAGGTCATTTGACATCAACTCCGGTAAAATAATTAAAAATTCTTTCACACGCGCCGCGTATACGCCCTCCATCAGTTTTATTGATAGTAATTAATGAGAAATTCAGTTTTAATTAATAATTGAATATTCGGATCGGGCTGACCGGTAGCGGTGAGTAATGATGTGTCTGTCATCATCATTGTCATTTATTGTTTTTATTCGAGACGTTGTTTATCATTAAAAAGCTAGGGGCGAGTTTGAATACTTGAAAATTAACGACTTACAAGACAGAGGTTTCTTGTTTCCTTTTTAACGTTAGCTTGATTATGTTTATGTGCGCTTACTGCACTGTCGTGTTCTGATGTGTCTTCTCGGAAATAATTACACTTTTTATAAAAAAAATTGATAAAAAAATATTCCATAGAAACACAGACAAAACAATAGGTAGGTACCGAAAACAATATTTTTTCTAAATTTAACTATTAGATACTTTGAATCTATGTATACGTTGATTGAATTGGTTAGCCTATCTACTTGTAAAGCCTGTGTTATAGACATCATCGGTGCATGGTTGGTAGAATCATACCAGAAGCGTTTTCGTTTCAGTAGGCTATCTGAATTTGGCACAAAATAGTTATTATTATTATAGTTAAAAGTAATATAGGACCAGAAAGAAAATATAGGAACAACCTCTCTGGCGCAGCGGGCGAAGGTTCGCCAGCGACGTAGAAGGTTGCGGATTTGTTTCCTGCCTCGGGACAAATGTTTGTACGATCTGCAGATATTTGTTTCGGCTCTTAGCTCTTAGGTTGGGGCTAGGATGATGTTGTGTGATGTGAACTAATTTGTTTTTTAAAATTAAATTTAGTATATTTTTGTTGAAAATTTTGGCTAGGCTTACTTTTGTGTTTATTTTTCCCCACAATTTTCCGTCATAATAGTATATAAAGTGTAAAGCTGTAGCAAAAGTATCAGAATATTGTTGGTAGCATGCAGAATCCTGGCCGCGGAGGGACTAATGATCGCGAGATAGAGCCCTTCAGGCCCTGGGACAACTTAGCAGGGTTGCCACTGACAAACACCTCCAAGTTATTTAATTTGCGGGCTTGAAAAATGAGACGTTTTCCGAAAAGAAAATGTCTATTTACGTTAGAGATCAATGGATGGCGCGGATGAATTGATGTTGTCTTTGGGATGTCATGTCCAACTCTGTATGATCTATGCAGTCTTTACAAGCTATTTTAGGGTGTGAAAAGTAAGGTTTTTCAGGCAAAAAAACCCTATTTTACTATAGAGCTTAATCGATGAATGCGAATGAAAGAGGGCTTTTCAATGCGACCATTAAAAAGAAAGAGGTTGCCATAGACTATGATAGATGGCGCTGTATGTAACAAAAATCTGGTGGAAAAAGAAAATTATTTCGTTGTATATTTTATGACACTTGACTTTTGTGCAGCGCCATCTAGTGTCAAAATAAAAAGCGTGATTGTTTTTTTAATGATTGCATTGAAAAGCCCTCATTAGGATGTCATGTATATTGTCATGTCCGACTATGCATGGTCTCCGCTGCGTCTATGCCATGTTAATTTGATTGACATAAAGTCAATGCGCCCTTTTCATAGTCAGCTAAAACTATTTTTGACCATTCATTTTAAGAAAACCTATCACTGTCATTATTCGAAGCTATCTGGTATGGTATTTGGAAATGAGTTTTGTGGATTCATGTAAGTATGTTGCAGAGCAATTTGTAGAGCTATGTAGATGACGTCCTAGCTGGGTTTCGGCCACGGCGGCTAAGACGTCTCAACGGAGAATAGCTAAGTGCGCAGGACATTTTTGATGCGAAGGTATGTGCGCAGACACAGGTACACTCTTTATGCCCTCACTCGCAGAATCCGATGTGACGGAGCTAGATCTTTTTTGTTGTTACATTGAGCAGCATACTTACTTCTCCTAGTACCACGCTTTAACTTCCTTAAAACCAGATATCTAGTACCTATTGACAGGTGTATAATTCAGTGAACTGTGAAACTAAAAAAATAGGCCAAATAAACAATACCTCTATAGACTTAGGGTTATATTTACTGAAGTCTTTGATGACCAGTTCATGATTCTATACATGGCCATTTTGTATGTCGAATTCGTATCAACGTAAACCTTTATGACTCACAGGTTCGAGTGAAACCGTTATTGTACCCCGAAACCAAAGTTACAATTAGTTTAGAAACTAACAACACATTGCGTACGAAACATATCAAAAACTTATTCGCAAACAAAACTCAACAATTTTCCCCAACGGACAACCCTGCTCCCCGACGTCTAGTTCGGTAATGAAGCAATTTAAATGCATGAGGCAGGGCGCGAGAGGCTATGGTGGGGGGAGAACCAATCAGAGCAAAGGAACCTAACTGAAAAACCGCTGTGTTCGAATCTGAAGGCTATTTCGAAGGGGTAAGGATCAATTTTGTTGGAGCGGTTGGTTTTCCAGAGCGTTTTGTTTTGGGGGGAAAGTATAGGTATAGATGATAGTGGCTGCGGAGGGTAAGCATGGTATATCTCAGGTAGAGGATTATAGGTACGAAACTACGCGAAAATGTTTTTCAAACTTATTCAGCAGTGAAAGGGCAAGAGAAAGTGATACCTAAGCTGGCTAAGCTGAATAGGGGATTTAGTTTATAGCTTTTAGAGGAGTTCGGTAGGCAACTAGTTAGGTTAAGCTGGATTAGTTGATCTTGTTAATCAAGAGTCAGGCAATTTGTTGACGACTTTTGGTCCGAAACTTTTAACTGAACGATAGCTATGAGGATAGGAAGGTTGAATTTAGGGTTCTGTACCCGAAGGGTGAAAGCGGAACTCTCCGGAATGGGGCCTTTGCTGTCTGTCTGTCTATCAGCGGGCTGTAGACAGCCCGCCCATGCACCGTTATAGAAAGACAGTTGAAATTTCAGAGAATAAGTATTTATTTGGCCGTTATACACTAAACAATAAAAATAAAATAAACATTTAAATTAAAGGGCCATACAAAAAACGTGATTTGCTTGGCTATTTTTGCTCTACGATTGTCAAAGTTGTACAATCTCTTGAACCATAAGTGATCAGCTGAAATTTTAACAGGTTGTGTATTACGATTGCCGTTATACCAACAAATAATTTAATTTGGCATGTGTTAAAAAGCTACAAACCGACTTAAAATTGTTTTGTTTCGGATCTCTAAGAAATAAATGTCAAAATCACTTTCCTATAAAGGTCATCGAAAGAACGGATCGATCGTCCTTTGTTCTGTGCGATCCGCAATTCATCGACTTTGATATTTGTTTTTCTAAGTAGACTTCTTGTTTACGCTCGTTGCCATGGAAACCATTGTTACCAGAGATTGTGAAAATTTTCATGTGATGATGTTACAGATACGTTTTATGGTGTACATATATTTACCTCGAGGATCAAACTTTTATGGGACCACCTCAAAATCAACTTTCAAACAACAACGAAATAATAATCATCAATATCAACTAAGAACTGGCGAAGATATCACCAAAATTGTTATAGCTAGTCGTGATTATTCAAAATTTTATATTTTTTTAAGCTGACGAGATATTTTTTTATTTGGTGAAATAGTTTAGTGCGAGTATACGGGACCCTCACTGCGCAACTTAACTCACATTTGGCCGGTTTTATTATTAAGCATCTGGACAGGTACCTAGTATTCTTAAAGCTGGAAATTCGCAGCGAGCATGAACCGTCAAAAATCCGTTTCGTTGCAAGATGTGAGCGCTTCTTTTCAAATCAAATTAAATTAAATCAAAAAATCTTTATTCCTTTAAATACAAAAGTGTACACTTTGAAAAGTTCAAATTCTTAAAATAAAATACTGTCACGGAAATAAAGTGTTAATACTTTTACACTAAATTGGAATACAGTGTAAAAAGAAACTCATTTAAAAGACACCTTGAAAACACTTTAATCTTGATTTAACTGTTATTTGCCTCGTTTTTTCAGAATTTACTCAAAAAGACTAAGCAACGGCGTCCTTTAATTGATTTTAAAGCCAATTCCCTGGAGACAGGGTCTTTATCCAGTTCCATCTGGATTTATCCACCATTGTTAAGGACAAGTAACTTGTATTGGGCTCATTGAATAGAGGGATAAAGGGAGGTATTATTGAGGATTTTCTTCTAGAATGTTCTCTATTTCTGTACGAAAACTTTAGAAGTTTTATGTTTTTTTTTATTTATTTATTTAGATAACTTATAATAACAATAAAAGAAAACACTAGTTAGAAATTCAAATATGACTAATACAAAATTCTGCATTTTGTAAATTCCAAGTAATATTGTACTGAAGTAGTAAAAAAACTTAGAATATAAAACATTCCTGGGCCACACGTAAGTACCTTATAAAGCAAGATCTTACAAAACTTCGCATAGAGTCCACAGGTGATCGGAGTGCTGGCTTTTATTTCGGTCAACGAATTAGTATTGCCATTCAACGAGGCAATGCTGCCAGCATTCTGGGCACTCTGCCTTCTGGTGATGGCTTAGATTTTTTAGTACATAGATATAAGTGTATATACTTGTTGTAATTGTTTTATTTTATTATTGAGGTAGTAGGTAGGTAAATAAAAAACAAATGATGATTCAACCCAACAGTGAATGCTCATCATTCAATTTCGTATGATTCTGTAAGTTCAGCAAAAATACAATCAAAATATATAAAATATAAAAAATAGAAGCAATAAAACTAACTTATACGAAACCTCTTTGCTATTATAAGGTCTTCTTCCCATTATTTTTAATACCTAGATTCTATCAGAGGTCAAGCGCAGTTCGCCTTCCGTTTCATTAATATCGGGGCTCTAATTTATATCCATTTTGTGGACCCTCTCTGACGTCAGCCGAATGAACGTCGCCGTTGGGTAGGGTTAGCAAAGTTTGTTTAGTCATTTATCCTTTTCAAAAACGTTCTAGGTTTAAATATTTTGTACTATCGGCAACTAATGAGTACCTATCAAGCGAAATATTGAATGCGGGTTCGTTCAAGAAGCAGGTTGTGAGTGACCAATTTGAACAAAATCTGACTAAATTTACGAGGGAGGTTGCTCCTCGGAACCTCATAGATTTGTTTATTTCCGAACGAAATAAAAGATTTGGTATTTCGATAACAAGAAGTTGATACCATGTAATATTCCCATTATTTTTTGCCCCTTACTTATCTATTAAAATGTTATTTTTTGTTTTCTTGTTTTACAAACGAGATAGCTGTCAAAAGAGGTTGTACTTTTATAAATAATATATATTATATAATGCTGGACAATTCACACAGCATTATCTAGCCCCAAACTAAGCAGAGCTTGTGTTATGGGTAGGTACTAGATAACTGTTATACATAATATTATACATTGCGTAGATAGATATTTTTTATTATACATAGATAACGACCAGAACACACTGAACAAATGTCTGCAGATCGTACACACATTTGTCCCGAGGCGGGAATCGAACCCGCAACCTCCTGCGTCGCAGGCGGACCTTCGCCCACCGCGCCACAGAGGTCGTCATATGTACAGCTGCTATAGAGATCCAAAGCTGTACAGAATATAAAAGTAAGACCTCTGGATATTTTATTAAAATTCTCCGTTCACCCCTACAAAGTCACAGCGCTTGCCCTGCGTCTGACAGCCACTGTGCGTTCTACCCGCATTTCACCTGATCGAACGCCTCTGTTTCTGAACGAACTAATCGAGAAAAAGGTTTTATTTTGAAAACAAAAAACCTTTTTATAACTTAAACAACTTATACAAGTCAATGTTATAAAAACGTTTCTTTTTAAAAGACTTAATATTTTTTTTATGGACAGATTGGAAAAATCAATAATGCTGTAGGTAGCTCATGTGAATTCAGATCTTATGAATATAAACTAAATGGGTTAGCTATTTACAGGTATTATAGCTACTAAGGCCCGTATTATGAAAGCATGCTCAGTCATCGAGCTCTGCTTAAGTCTAGTTTTGAGTGAATACTAATTTTCAAACAATGCTTGGGAGCTCATGTCAAAATCTACACTCACTCAAGTAGCCGTCAAGAGCGGATTTCCTCCGTCCACGCCTTCGAGTAACTGCTTAGACATATTATTGAACGGTTACCAAGCGTTACTTGAGTAATTAACGCTTGAGTAGAGATCACGTAATGACTGCTTAAGTAATGCTTGGGGAAGCTTTCATAATACGGGCCTAAAACTAATTAGTCAGATAGAGATACTTGTTTAGGTAGAGCAATGGTATTCTTACTTCAGTGAGGTAGAGTACGTAGTAGGTAGTACCTAAATATCAAAGTATCGAAAGGAGCGTGCTAGGTCAAAAGTTAGGTAATGCTGTAGCCGATGTTAACATTGCTTCATAAATCAAGCTTTTGTCCGCCTCTTCCAGCTTTTAGGTCACGCCTTTGCCTTGCTCAAACATAAGTAGGTATGATTTTATAAATAAGCAGGTAAGGATGGATTACTAGATAGATAAAACCTAACACGCACCTGAAGCAGCATCTGTTTTTAAAAAGCTCTATAAAAAGGTCCTACACGTCTATCGTTGAGGACACGGTAAAAAAGAAATATTTTCAAAATTCGAACGTGCGCAACGTTCGAATAATTTTACGAAAACCTATTTCTTTCAATTTCAGAAGGCCGCGCGGCACAAACAAATTTTCAAAAATCGAAAGCATATTTTTTTTCAGCCGGGCGTTGCATGCAACCTGTTCTGTCACTGGCCATAACGACTTGTAATAATATTCCGCCCACCGATTCTGCTTGCTCCGTAGATACGCATCGGTGCTCGGAACGCCTACGAGAACGAAATGTAGAAATGGCGGTGAAAAAAAAGTTGACGGTAACGTAATATTGCTATTATTTTGATGATGATTGTTGCGTGGTATGGAGTAAGCAAAACGATCTGTAGTTATATTTCGTTCGTCTTAACTTAATAGTTGAAGAAATGCACCTGTTTTATATTTTTATCATAAAACAAAACGATGAAGACACGAAATCCGCCGGGTTGGGACTGTGGTTTTACACTTTAATTCACCATGGTTACCACAATCCATACAATAAAAAATTATATATTATTTTACGAATAATATACTCCATAGAATTATAAATTCGAAACTACGTAACTCTGTCTGTCTGTCTATCAGTTAGGTACTTTTTCACGCGTAAACGGCTAAACTGATCTCCATTACATTTGGCAAGGAGGTAGATGGTGTCCCGGAGAAGGACATAGGCTATTTGTTATCCCGGAAAATTTCGACCGAAGCCGCGAAAAGTAGCTAGTCACTCATAAGTATAACTGCTAGATTACTGCTTGATAAACATATTTATCTTTATATTTATACTATCCCACTAATATTATAAATGTGAAAGTTCGGATGTATGGATGGATGGATGTTTGTTACGCCAGAACGACTGAACGGATTTGGATGAAATTTGCCACAGAGATAGATTATATTCTGGAATAGCACATAGGCTTTTTATCCCGGAATTCCCACGGGAACGGGAACTACGCGGGTGAAACCGCAAGGCGCTGCCAGTAATATTATAAATTCGAAAGTAACTCTGTCTGTCTGTTAGCTTTTCACGAAACGGCTGAACGGATCTCAATAAAATTTGGCAGGGAGGTAGATGGTATCCCGAAGAAAAACATAGGCTACTTGAAAATCGCGTTCAAAGCCGCGGGCAGCCGCTAGTTGTTAATAAAATTCCTATGTAACATTTTTTCTTTAATTTCGTATATGGACATAGGGCTCCCTAAATGAGCGCCATAGCGCCCTGTCTTCAGCTTGCCGCATCCAGCATCAGCCTGTAGTGTTTCGCAGGTCGTCATCCCACCTGGCCAGAGAGCGTTCTACACTACGTTTGCCGAGTCGTGGTCTTCACTCAAGAACACGTTTACTCCAACGGATCTTCAGATCTGTCACTTCAGCTTGCTAATTCTTAGTAGTACCTACTATAAGCACCTTCTCAAATATTTTTGTACATAAGCAATAATTAAAATCAACCACGCATTTTTAAAGTTTTCGTTTACGCATTTAGTGCCCAGACCATTCAGGGAGCCGTAGAACGGCTGCGTCTTGGGCCACGAAAGTGTTAGTTTAGTGTATATCGCATTCACTGCCCAGCCTCGGCCGCTCCCGGTACACAGGGCCGTACTTTCTGCGCCTTAGACCATAAAAGTGTTAAACAATTCGAACAATAATAATAATAAAACATTTATTTCAGGCAACGTTAGTCTAGTACAGGATGTAAAATACTTAAAAACTACGGCCCGTATAAAATATATACCTTATTCTAACATACATAAAATATATACCTATTTACTACCACGTAGAGTCGGCGACGTGTGACACGCGATATGTGCTGCGACCGGTAATCGTCCGCGAAAACGCCGGAACAGCACATTCTTCGGCCAGAATTCTTCCTTAGTCTTCACTAAGGTCGCAATATTCTCCGTTGCAATACGCACTACAAATGATTTGAAATAAGTTTTATTATTGTGTTTTGTGAGGTTGGAATCTGTCCCACAACGAGAGCTAACCGAGAGCAGATGCAAGTGGCAGGCTTATACGACATAGGACTGATACATTCGCATTATTTCGCAAAACGACATAATATAGGAACATCGTTCCGCAAGTTTACAATTCAAAAGTGACTTTGTTTTCAGTCGTCTCCATATTACCGTATTGTCTTTTCTGGTGGGAAATCATGTTTCTCATTCAAGATTTATCAAACAAATCGGCCCACGGCTATAAAATACCCAGTGTCTGCAAAATCACTTCATTCTTTCAAAATGAAGGCGTTCGTAACACTTATAGTGCTTCTTGTAGTGAAGTCTTGTGATTTTTTACAGTTGAAAGAAGAGCCTCTTCTGAAATATGCGAAAAGATGCAAAGATCTTGCGAAACAGCCGTATTTTGATATGGACCAAGTGGTGAGCCATACATGGAGAGTTTATTACACCTGGTTCATGAACTTGGATAGGAAGTGCCTGGATTTGAATTTCAAAAATGCAACGCCAACTGTAAGTACCAAATTACATGTAGCAAAAAGACGATATCAACAAAACGAATGAAATACCCTAGTGTTCAAGTCACCGTTAAAGTTTAATGCCCCAGTAGCGAAACGTCGGGCTTTTTTGACATTGCTTTTTCAACTGACGAAAAAACGAAGGAGGTTCTCAAGTCGACGCGTAGGTATATATATTTTTTTATGTTACCACGCATAACTTTTTACAGAGTAGTCTGATTTTGATAATTATTTCACTATTGTATAGAGAATAATCCCGGGGTGGTCCCACATAAATTTTATTCCCGAAGGGTTAGTATTTATCCCGTAAAACTTAAAAAGCCACCCTAGCAACCACCTAATGTGACAGTTCGAGACATAGATGAATACTTTTTACCGAAATTTGAAGTCGGTTTATAGTTTTTTAAAACAGGCCAAATTATTGTCAGTACAGTTGACGCAAAGATGAAGTTACGAAGTTAATAAAAACGGGCTGTTTACAATGATTTATGCAAAAGACAAAGATGAGGGTAGATCGATCTGAGGCCTTAGTCTGAGTTAATACAAAAAACATTCGATAAACGTAATCGAGAACCATTGATTACCACGAAAAACACTTAAGCCCGTATTATGAAAACTTGCTCAGTGATAGATCTATAGTGACGTTTATGCCATAGAAAAGCGATACTCAAGCATCGATCCATGACTGAGCGAGTTTTCATAATACGGACCTCAGAATGATAGTAGATACAAACGAAGTGTAAGTAAACGGCGCCGGAGCCGTAAGAGGTCGCAAAGATTTTCGACGAAACTGACTAGGATTTCGTGACTTAGTTGGTTAGAGCACACCCGTTCTGAGGGTGGGGTGCGGGTTCGAATCCTGCCGAAATCGAAAATTTTTGGGAACTTATTATGTCTTAGAAATTAAGTGTAGCCGAAAAAATGCAATAAATAAGTCTCATTTTCCTATTCGTATTCGTGCTATGCGTGAAAGCACTGAAGTTGTAATATATAGTTCCTCTCGATCCGGTGTATGGGCGCTACAAGGCGCTAAATGTATAGAAAGGACTCGAAATCGATGAAAGTATTCGAAAGATAATACGTACAAGTCGTACTAGGGCCTCTGCCTAAAAACTTGCAGTGACACTCATTCCGTGATCGAGGCTTGTGCAACTGTGCCGAAATTTTGGAAACTTTAAAGAACACATGGTAAATCATAGTCCTAGTTATTTGCAAGAAACATATATGCATACAAAATAAGGTCAAAATCTATATCTATACTAATATTATAATGAGTAAAGATTTGTTTGTTTGATTGACGGGAATATCATCATCAGCCTATAGGTTCCACTGCTGGATATATGCCTCTCTTAATGAGCGCCATAGGGCCCTGTCTTCAGCTTGCCGCATCAAGCATCTGACAGTAGTCTTTCGCAAATCGTCATTCCACCTGGTCGGAGGGCGTCCTACACTACGTTTGCCGAGTCGCGATCTCCTCCAAAAACTCGTTTACTCCAGCGGTTGTCGGTTCTTCTCGGGATATGGCCAGCGCTAAAGTAAATTTGTACAATACATTTTTTTTAATCGACCTCGATACAAAAAGGGTTGTTATAAATTTGACGGGATCTGTGTCTGTGTGTGTCTCTTAGGAGCTACGATGCCGCAGCATCGTAGCTCCCAAACGGATGATTTTGACTGTTTATTTTGTCCAAAGTAGACTTGATCGAGTGTTCTTAGCATGGAGAGTCTGCCAAGATTGAGTTAAAATATTTTTTTTTTTTGTTAAATAAATCTACCCGTGCGAAGTCGGGGCGGGCCGCTAGTTTAGTAACCTTTTTTAGTTAGTTTAGTTAGAAACCGTTTAGTAGTGTAATAATAACCTACGAATCCTAATATCTCGATCAATGTGCAAAACAGTGTAATTTCATGATTTTTTCAATGGTATTTTTTTTCATAACCGTGTTTTCACGTTCACGAACCCAAGAAAAAATTAATAATTTTATGTTATTCGAGTTTTTAACCACGGGAATCCCGTGACTCAAAACTTCCATAGAACGTCATATTAGTATAATTTCTGCAATAATTGTGTATTTAGTTATAATATACTATAACTGCAATATAGAGAAAGCAGACCTTCTCTTGTGCTAGTGTCTAGTGTTTAATTTCTAAGCTACTGAGGCAATGAAGTATTCTAATTACTAAAGATCTCATGTTCTCAGGCCAAGGTTACACTCAATTCGTGGTTTCAAAGCAGGAAGTTAATATACGATAAATTCTGGTATATAATTTGGTCCTAGATTGAATCCCTAGTTAAATCAATTGTTAGTACTATGTCATCTGCAAATCGCAGGTGTGAGATGTAGTTGCCGTTTATGCTAATGCCCTTTACTTTCCTGTCCAGCGTCTTAAACATAATTTCTAACGTGCTTGTGAACAGTTTCGGGGATATGACATCCCCCTGTCTCACTCCTCTGCGCAATTGGATGGGTTTAGACTGCTGGCCCTGTACTTGGACACTCATGGTAGCGGCTTCGTAGAGACATCTCAACACCTCGATATAACGATAGTCTACTAGGCATCGCTGTAAGGATTCCAGAACTGCCCAGGTTTTGTCAGAGTCAAAAGCCTTCTCATAGTTCACAAAAGCCAGACACAGGGGCTGATTATACTCTTCGGTCTTCTGTATAATCTGCCTCACTGTGTGAATGTGATCTATGGTCTCCGCGAAACACGGCCTGTTCTGTTGGCTGGAACTCGTCGAGTCTCCTGGCGAGACGATTAGTGACCTCTCGTGAAAACTGTTTCAAGACGTGGCTCAGGACACGATCGTATTAAACCTTGTCTAATCATTAAGATCTGATTGTATGAATATGGTCTCCGCGAAACCCGGCCTGTTCTGTTGGCTGGAACTCGTCGAGTCTCCTGGCGAGACGATTCGTGACCTCTCGTGAAAACTGCTTAAAGACGTGGCTCAGGACACGATTGTATTCAACCTCGTCTATTCTCATTAAGATCTGATAGTAAGAATGTTTTGGTAGTAATAAAAGAGTTGGTTCACTTTACTGAGTCTATTCAATACCAGAATAACAAGTACATTAAATTACATTTACAATAGTCTCTGATCATCTTTATGAGGATATGACATGTGTTTTCTTTAAGAGAAATACGAAGCGACTAAATTGCTCTCGGTTTCACCGGTAGAAAATGCTGAATAGCGAACCTCGTTTGGTACGCCTACTGTTTACAAATATGTGTGTCACTACAAATGAAATAAATAAAATATGTACTGATATACATACTGACTGGACCCTCCTCGTTCTGGCTACGTGCCCTAACCATCGGCCTGAGTATTTAGTTTAGATGATCTCAGACATTCATCCTGGTGTCTGAGCCCAGAATCATCCAAACCAATTCCATTAAACAACCAACATTATGATGTTCTCACTCACTCAATGGACAACATCATCATATCAGTCTATTCTGTGACTAGACATAGGCCTTTTTTTTCTTTTTGGCGAGGAAATTCGTTTACGAATAGACTGGTCTGGGGGGGACCAGAATGATGTGGGACTCGACGCCCTGAGAAGGACGTAATACCCACTAAAACCTCTCCGGTAACCCTCTCTCGCCATTTTTGTCGAACCACGGGAACATTAAACCTACCGCGGCTCGACTGGCGTCCCCTCTTCCTCCCATACATGTCCGGCGAGCCCACCGTTCCACACACTCACCGACCCCATTCATCCGTCACCTTTCCTCCCCCCGATTGGGACACAGACAGGACAGACGCAGTTGAAACCGCAACTAGACATAGACCTGCCCCAATGAGCACCATAATGCCTAGTCCTCAGTTTGTCTGCAGGATGTTTTCTGTGTGTTATAAAAAATATTTATCTAGGAAGTGTATTTAAAGTATTTCAGATATCTATACCTAGCCACACATTAAAAGTCATTTGTAACGGGATGTTTACCATGATTTGATTTTTGAGTTTTCCAATATTTCGGCACAGATTCATCTGCCATGACCACGGAATAACTCGCACAAAACTGTGCCGAATTATTGGAAAACTCAAAAAATCAAATCATGGTAAATATCCCGTTGTAAATGACTGTTATGTTTATGACCATGATAGTTTCAAAAGTTTACCCTCACATTGTGTGCTTAGTTATGGGCTGGTTGAAGCTGTATGGATTCAAACATCATAAACATAAGCTAACTTTTAACATATTATTAATTTCCAGAGAGTGAACCGGCTCTACCGAGACATGGTGGACTACCTGGAGCAGCAGCCGAACTGGGAAGCCGCGACCCTCTTCCTCACCGTCGGGCCTGAGAAGCACGAAATGCTGCTGTTTGCTGACCAAGGCCCGGCCGGGAGCTTCACTGGAGTTCCCAACGTTGTCAGGGATTCTGGTGAGAGGAATACTAATATCTATTATTTCTTTTAGGTACCTACTTTATAAACTATTGTAGTTTGACGAATTGGGAGAACACTAAAAGGAATGAAAAGTTGGTGTTCTTCCAACACAAATAAGGTTCGTAGTTAACCCGCTCACATCCGTAATGAATCTTTTATTTATGGTTAGCTTCTGATTTCGGTTCTGCACGCGTTTCCGGACAGAAAAGTGGCCTATGTCCTTTCGGGATACAATTTATATAACAGCCATGACGTCTGATTTTGAGAAACTTTTCGTTTTTTGTTTTAAGACATCTACTGAGTACAAAATAAATCTGTAAAAAATGGATTTCGAAGTAGAAATTGAGCTTTAAAAATTGCAATTTCAATTTCGCTCAAAAACGCTACAATAAAAGTGACGTCTGTCTATGACGTCACCGATGCACGAACACCGATGCACGAGTACGTGTGGTCAAGTGTTATCGAGGTGATGAATGACCCTGGCACGAACTGTGCCATGTCATGTTTGTGTCATTCAATTTTATCAGTGTTACACCAACGATTAAGGTGATTTCCTCCATCCACGGTGTTACACAGACAAACTATGCAACTAAAATGGAATGCTCAAATAAAAAATACATGAAGTAGCTCTTACTCGCATCACATCTTTATCACAGTGCACCGCTAGACCAACGAGTAACGAAATAGAAAGTGCACCTGTGCTGGCGCACACACTTGTGCACTTACATGTCTGCGTTGAGACTGGTCGCCGTGGCTGGAAAATCTGCTAGGTGGACATCATAGTGCACCATGGCAGACTGCTTCCACAACGCACCCAATAGGGTTACATCCAACGGGACGACTGCTTACCTAAAGTGAACGAAGGAACTAGGATGCGATTCGGGTGCACAGTGCGGGGCGACAGCGTAAAAATAGAACTGGGAGTGTGAAATAAAATGTAATAAGATTGTATTGAACAACTTAATACCGTCCTCGAATCAATTGTACTATTTTTTTAAGTTTTTGAACTGCAAAAGAATCATACAATTCAGTCTATAAATGACGAAGAAATTGACGAGTATACATAAAAAAATATTGTTATATCTCTTTACAGACAAACCAGGGACGTTGACCTTGTTCACAACCTATTCCGCCCCTAAGATAATTCCTAAAACTAGAGAAATACATAAAAATACGATTTCCTTTCAACAAAGAAAATAATAATCAAAGAAGGGAAACAATTGAGAACTAGTATTAATAATTGAAATAGATGAGCTAACTGCAGACTGTTGTGAACAATCATGAAGTAGCTCGACTGACGCGTGACCCGAGAGCTGATACCCACGTATCCGAGGCTGCGCATCAGCAATGTCATAAAGCGGGGTAATGTAGACCTGCCCAAGTAGATATTGATCATCATTATCTTTTTATCCTATTCACTTCCACCGCTGGACATAGGCGTCCCCATACGACGCCATAAAGAGCGGTCCTGAAAACCAAGTGTTTATAAAACAAGTGAACATTCATGATAATCAACGAGAATTTCTCTTACAGGCATCTCAGGAATGAAACCCATTCCGCTTATCAAATATTTCCTAAAGATGGTGAATGACGGGAACTCTCTGGTGATGTTAGACTGTGACTACGGATATTCCACCCTCAGCTTTAAAAACGGAACCCCCTACCGATCGGAGGTCCTCACGACGGTCAACAATCTACCTTTTCCAGACGAAGGACACATGGCATGCACTAAAGAAAAACGACATGGGGAGATTCATGAATTTGTTTAACAGACACGTCAGATAAGAGGTTCTACTGGTCTGGATGCAGAACCTATCCTTCAGTACACACACTACTACAGAATAACGATGACGACTACAGAATTACGACTAACAGGAGTGAGTAGAAGAGAAAAACGTGTTGCTCCGACCCCCCCTAGAGTGGTTTAGGAACAGGGATGGCCTTACCAGAATATTGTCAGACAGCATTACTTCAGTCAGTTACTACACACGAACCATCAGAGATAGATAATAAACTCCAGATTCAAAGTGTTTGTCGGTCTGAAGCTCTGACACCTAACAACGCTGTCTTTTATCAAAACCCAGAGAACGCACCTCATGAAATAACAACAATTATTGAATTTAAACAAGCACTGGACTGGAATCCTCAGGCGAAACGCAAACATGGCCGCCCGTAGCAAACTTGGCAAAGAAAAGTCGCTGCCGAAGCACTACAAATCGCTAACCCGGAGTGATGTTAAGCATGCGTCTCCAACAGAACAAGATGGCGAAACCCTGTGTCTACCCTCTAACCCGACGTGAGGCCTTTGGATGCTTGAAGAAGGAATTTATGAACCTTGATGCAAAACCGTCATTTTTACCAAGCAGATCGGAATATCAAATAGAGAATAGACATTTGAAATGCACTTGTCTCAACGACAACGACGTTAAATTGGAATGTAAAGCCATAAATATTTAATGAATTTTATTATAGGTATTTGATTACCTGTCTGCATTTATTTATGTAACAAAAAACTATAGTCAATTGTATATGTAAATGTGATTTTGTAAAATAAATGCAAGAGTGATTTACGTTGTGTTATTTACAAGATCTGACGGTGTTACAAAATAAACGAAACACTATCCTTATCTACTTTGGTAGTATAAGGCTCTTATTAAGCCTTAAGTCTTCGATCCAGGAAATTTTCAGCATTATTATTATAAAGGCAAGAGTATAAACGAACCCCTTTCTCTTCCAGTAGTGGTTCCTCGAAGGCATTCAATAAGACTTCTTACATTTTTCTTCAAGTTCTATAAAAAACACAAGTTTCTTGTGATGTTAGAATGTGAAACTGACATGATGAAGATTCTTGCTTCAACGAATGTCACGGCCGATGACGTTTTATCAATCGCGAATAAATTGAACCCAAAGAAAGGAAATATTGTCTGTGATAGGCTTGCAAAAAAAGAACAGGAAGTAAAAGAATTGAAAAAGAATGTAGAAAGAAAAGAAATGGGAGAAGACAAAGAAATAGGAGGAGATATAGAATTAGGAGAAGACAAAGAAATAGGGGAGGACAAAGAAATAGGAGAGGACAAAGAAATAGGAGAGGACAAAGGAACAGGAGAGGACAAAGGAACAGGAGAGGACAAAGAAATAGGAGAGGACAAAGGAACAGGAGAGGACAAAGAAATAGGAGAGGACAAAGAAATAGGAGAGGACAAAGAAATAGGAGAGGACAAAGAAATAGGAGAGGACAAAGGAACAGGAGAGGACAAAGAAATAGGAGAGGACAAAGGAACAGGAGAGGACAAAGAAATAGGAGAGGACAAAGCAACAGGAGAGGACAAAGAAATAATAGAGGACAAAGAAACAGGAGAGGACAAAGAAATAGGAGAGGACAAAGGAACAGGAGAGGACAAGGAAATAGAAGAAGACAAAGACAGAGAAGACAAAGAGGAAAAAGATGAAGAAGATACAGAGAAAGAGGCGGACGAAAAAGAAGAGTGTCAAGAATAAGTAACAGAATAAGAAGCAACATAACTGTACTGTAGGCTTACTTTCTCTTTCCACCGGACGTTACTGGTATTTAAAAAATGGTGTGGAACCAAATAAATATAATGTTACGAGATAGTTTTGGGATATTCACCGAAAATTTACCAAAACAAGTACAAAAGACGCGACTCTGATGATGATTATCAAA
Source organism: Eupithecia exiguata (assembly GCA_947086465.1). Classification (NCBI taxonomy): domain Eukaryota; kingdom Metazoa; phylum Arthropoda; class Insecta; order Lepidoptera; family Geometridae; genus Eupithecia; species Eupithecia exiguata. The sequence goes on along the minus strand of OX352247.1, from coordinate 6,173,711 downwards.
AGGCTGAAGACGCCTCCACCCGCTTCCACACGCTTTTCGTTTTTATCCTTGGAAATGTCAGTTAAAACAGACAAACGTTAATACGATTTACAGTTATTTGTTACTGGTGTTCCGGATATTATAAAATTAGTAAAAATATATAGGGTGTATTCAAAAAATAAATAGTACTGGACAATTCACCAGTGTTGCCAGTGCCTTCACCGAGTTTCGGACGATCCGCTGTCGGAAAAAGGACGATTTTTGAACAAATAGGACGGTTAAAGAAAATATTAATTAATTATGATTTTAATGAAAAAATATACCCTAAAGGCTTCGATCAAAAATTTCCGGCTCTGCCGGCCCCCCTTAGATTCACAATGCGCACCCCAAACCCTTCAGTAGCAAAGGAGAACCATTTTGACATGTTAGGGAAGCTTTTCAACTAGTGTCATTTTAGCGTTTTGACAAAAAGCATGGGTAAGTAAAAGCTCGTACAAAAAATGCAAGAATCACTCGTCCGAAGTGCTGAAAAAGGATCGAATTTCTTATTTTCAGTAAGTTTAAATATATTTTTTACCCGTATATTGAGATGCGAGTCTTAAACTTGTGAAATCAGCATAAAATATTGTTGTTTGGTTTGCCTATGTTAAAATATTAATTTTGTTCTAAATTGATAAATGGAGAGGCAATTTCGTCTAAAAAAAAATTTTCGTCTATAGTATGTATTAATATATTTTTCATAAAAATAAGTTTAATATTACTAGTTGATTTTTAAAATAACTAGTTGGCCCGCCCTAAAATTTCATTTGCGTAGACTCTCTAATAAAATAAAGACTAGGTACTTACCTACCTACCAGAAGTATGAATTTATAAAACGCTTACTTTTTGTCCCGTAAAAAAAACTCGTGCAAAGCCGCAGACAGGAACCAGTTCTTTTTAATCTAGAGTGCCTGCCTGAAATTGTATTTTAAGTTTAAATTGTTGTATGTCTGAAATGACCCTTTTGTATAAATACCTACTGTTGAGACACCAATTTATAGTTTCATCAATAAATGATTCGTTATCTTTACCTGAATTCTGTTAATTAATCCTTATAGAAAATAAACTGAGTAGGTAGGTATATAATTCTCAGGTAGGTACCTACCTACTTACAAAATAAAATAAAATGAATTCGACTCCACCAATCTCTTGTTCCGTATGGAAAACCTTGTCAGGCTCTGCGCAAACTGTCTGCGTCAACACAAAACGAAGACAATTTTGAGTGACATTTTTGTAAGGCTCTAGGTATCTACGGGGGAGGTCGCGAACACTTATTTTTGATCGAAGCCAAAAGGAAATAAATACACTTACATGCAGCGGTCAGAAGTTGTCGCATTCACGCGTCGTCGTCCGTTTCGTTTCACGCATTATTTTTAAAAAGTTATTGTGGCTGGCTATTTGAAAAGGGACGGAAAAGGGACGGAATTTGAGAACGGACATCGAAGGGACGATGCAGCGTATAAAAGGACGAAAATCGTCCCTTTTGGGACGTTCTGGCACCGCTGCAATTCACACATCATTATTTAGCCCCCAAGCTAAGCAGAGCTTGTTGTTATGGGTACTAGATATCTGATATATATATTATGTATATATATAGATATTTATTTATTATTATAAATAGAAAATGTATGACATTATGTATGTATAATCTAAGCATGTATGTAATAAATATATCAGTCATCTAGTACCCATAAAACAGGCTCTGCTTACTTGGCAGGGATAGATGATGCTGTGTGGGTTGTCTAGCATTAATTATTTCTATTTATTAATCCAGTTCATGTTCAGGTAAATATAACGACAGTAAGTTACGTCTCAAAGTTGACGAGAAGATATTTTTCAAATACTTTTTTGTTTCAGACATACAACCCAGACCAGGCACAGTAAAACTAGGAAAGTTGTTCTTGAAGCTTTTAGGAGATGGCCAGTATTTGTTGACGATGGACTGCAGTACTGGACTCGCAAGCCTCTCCTCTACAGAAAAACCGCCACACCGATCAGAGATTAAGGCCATTGTGAACTCTCTGCCACTTGGAATAGGAACATCGGCATGCGCAGCTGACAAGAAATCGTCGGAACAAATATTCGTTTGATTGTTACTGATACGCTAGAAACAGACTGAACCCAAGTTTCCAACGTATATTGTATGTCATTCTTATTGGCCTCTATCAAACCACGTCTCATAGATGCGCAGAATGCAGTTCTACGGCCAAATTGGTGGGCTACCTTCTGTACAGTCACGTCGAAAATTCACTGGGAGTTTGTTTTTCAAAAAGGGCGAGACATACGAAGCTTTACCTATCTCTTTTGCCTACTGCGTTGTCGGTGGTATATGATTTATAAACACAAACTTCTCTCTCTCGCTGCCAGTCACGTTGGCTGCAACTATACGCGACGCATGAGCTCTGGACACATGAATGTTGTATCAAAATAGATGGCCTATAGATACGGACTTAATACCAACGTTAGCATTTCGCGTACGTTGCGTTGCGTGGGCACTGTCTGTTTCTAACTTTATTAATTCTTTAGATTTGAATTGTTTTTAATTTATTTTACAGATATGTGCAATATAATGTATTAATGCCGCATTTATGTTATATTTTTTTTCCAAACTACCGTTATTAAAAACTAATGAACCGTGCGGGTGCCGCTTGCGAAGTCGCGACTTCAATTCGAGGCGCGTGCAATGTTGATTACGTTTGTATGGGCAATTCATCCTCCGTTGGCCCCATCATTGTATGGTTACGGGAAGAAAACGGAGACAGTTTGTTTTTCCAATAAGCGAATTTTTTATGTTTTGTCCAAACAACGTTGCTGTGCAATTCACTCCCGTCGATCGTGTCCCGAGATTTTTTTTTTTAAATCACACTAAACAAAGTAAAAGTTATACTCTGAATGATTATTGACTCGTTGAATGATCAGTAGATATTTTGTCAGCATTATAATAACAACAAATTCTTACTCATGACTGGAATGGAAACAAAACAAATCAAATCTTCGACAATGTTTTATAATTATTTACATAATATCGAATAAATAAACAGTCGAGAATATTATAAAAAGTAAGTATTAAAAAAATTGTTCAGTTGAAAAAAGGAGTGACTGTTGACATAACGACTGTTTGAATTATACATAAAAATAGTTAAGTACCATTGTTTTGTGGAGCACCTATGGATTAAATTGCGAATTATAAGAAATAAAATACCTAGAACAAGTATACAAAAAAACATGTATAAATTGTTGTTTCTAACCTTAATAATATCCGGGAAAATGCTAGCTGAACCTTTAATCCATGGCATAGTAAGACAGTCAATAGCCCAAGATATATCAGCGGAAACAATCATCGAAAATGTAACAGGGCAACCAACAACTAAGTTAATGAAAGAGGTAAAACCATTAAATCAGAAAGGACCAAGATCCAACATGGATTTGTATTGGCAATCATTACTACAGGATTTAAACGGAGAACCCATAGCCCAGGACATGGCAGGAAAACGAATTTACAAGAACGAAAGACCACAATCAGAAGCTCAAAATAGTACAGAGCAATCAATGCAAAAGAATGTACCTTCAGTTCTAAAAGTAACAGAGCATCCACCGACTGAAGACGTAGCATCACAACGAGTGGTCCAGAACATTACAGTAAATCTGTTAGCTCCAAATATAACAGAGCAACCACAAGATCCCAATAATCCAGGACCATCTCAAGCGCACAGCGTATCAACCCAACAGGATACAATACAAGAAATTTACCCGAATGTAACACATTCGGCGGGATCTTTCGAGCAATCTCCGGATCATAAATATCATTCACCTTACTTGGATCCTTACAAGGATTCGAATTATAAAAGTTCAATGCCACCAATCCAAACGCAGGAGCAATGGAACGCAACTAACTGGCATGATGAAGAGGGACTTAGTGATGAAGAGGTGCGTCAAGCAGATGAATTAAGGCAACAGGAGAAACGTTTCAGGAAGCTGCAAGAAGAAATAAATAATACAACAACGTCATGCGAGGAGTTCCTGAACAATACTGTATTCGACCCAGAGAAGGTGCTAAATAAAGATTGGCACACAATCTATTATTGGAATCTTCGAGATGAAGATCCATATAATATGGTATTCACGAGGCCTACTGAAACGGTATGTATGTACACAGCTTATAACAGGCCCCATTTTGATGCAACTGCTTTCTCATGAAGAAAGCACATGAACTATCTTTCAAGATTGTGAGTTTGACTGTTTTTGACATATTTTATCTGCAGTAAGGTTAATTCTTCTTTTAGATGATAAAACGCTTCAAAGACCAGCTGGACAAAGAGTTAAAACCCCCTGTGGACTGGTCCGCTGCTGAATTATTTCTAGAGACAAATGTTGAGTACAATGCTCTGTACGTGAAGACAAACATTTCAGGGTTGTATAGAGCTATACCTTCTGCGGCTTTTCAATGTAAGTAGCAAAAATAATAAGGTGTAGTTATAGTTACCGACGTTTAGACCCTGTACAAGCAAGCAAGTCAAAGCTTGCTGATACTTGGTAGTATAAGCATAGAATAGAATAAACTTAAAGAATCTTCATTAAAAAGAAAAATAGAATTAAATTAAACTAGTATTTACAATTGAAACAATTGCGCTAAGTGCAGACTGTTACAAATCATATTAAATAAATAAATAATGCAAACAAATTCAAATTCACACACCATTATCTAGTCCCAAGCTAAGCAGAGCTTGTGTTATGGGTACTAGATAACTGATATACATAACATAATACAATATTTAGATAGATATATTTTATTATACATTAAAAACGTAATAAAATAATCTACAATAATCTTTTTTGTCAAAGGCAAAACTCATGAAAAATTATAGGTTTTCAAAATTTCGGTGTACAGACTAAGACTTGCCAAATTAACAAAAAAACATGAATGAACAAGAAATACAAGTGATACTGGCGATAGTCAATTAAACATTCTAGTAACTAGTAACATTGTGTAGGTATGTACCTTTGTTCAACTCTTTTTGTAAAATAATATACTGATTATAGTCATTCTCGGGAAACTCTTTTATGCTGTACACAGTTTTCTGAAGAAGAAGTCCCTTCACTTCATTTATAAAAGTGGTATGGTTATAATGAAAAGAGTGCACCCTTTTTTAATTTTATTACCTTTAATTTGAGGAGGAAGTTTCCTTGTTAATTTAAGGCGACTGCGGATTGCATCTAGGGTTATATTAGTATTTCTGATGATTGGTTTGCTTTTTACAGCTCGAATTAAGTATCTATTCCACTTGGCTCTCACATATTTTAAGAATTCCAGTAGACCGATGGTATCAGTATTCCTAACTCTGAAGAGCACGGCAAGACTACATATTTGGCCCGTATGGCTCGTTCTTGCGATTTTAAGATCCCCTCATATTTATAAGGTATTAAATTAAAAAGATTATAATACATAATTAGGTATATCTAATGTTTCTATGATTTATGTTTCAGATTATGGGATCCCAACAGAAAACTATGCCCTCAAGATTGTAAACGACGAATATCTTGGTATAGTCAACTGCAAGGCTAAACAGTGCTATGCTCTTTCTGATATGGAGAAACTGCCACCAATAGAACAGGTAGGCATAGATAGAACTAATGTGTACATACTTAACATTAAATAGTGGGTCAGTTGTAGGATCCATCCATCCTACGACTGCTACTCAGACCTGTGGGGCCCTAGCTCCACTGGTCTGGGTCTTCAAGAAGCGTGTTTCGTCTCGATAAATTGTGAAAAATGGCGGCATCTCGATTTATCGACAATGTTAGACTATTGGTATGCAGTACCAATAGTCGTCACGTTTCATCACGTGAACGATTTTATTGAATGTTTAACTTATCTGTGGGTTTTATCGATTCATTTTAAAATCATCAGCAAACAGTTCAACATCTTGATTATTTTTAAAGAGATGAGGCAGGTCTGATAAACTAAAAATAGGAAAGCGCCGAGAATAGAACCCCGATGATGATGACTGATTATGGTCACCTGTTGTTGTTGTTGTTTTTTTGTTTTTAATTTCGTTACATTGGCCGTTCAGCAAGCAACTAAAAAATAAGTTATACCACGTTTGGTTTCTTTCAGATACCAAAAATTGCAAATAGCATGGGCTTTCATTGCCTGCTGAACAATTCCTTCGTGCACACGATTTCACTCGACGATAAGGAGCCGGAAGACCTAGACGAGAGTTCGGAGGAAATTTTCATGGGAGATTACGATACCATGAACATAGACCCTTTACAAAACAACATATTTTAGTTTTTCTTGGTTCATTTTCTTTTTAGGGTTCCGTACATCGAAAGGAAAAAAGGAACCCTTATAGGATCACTTCGTTGTCCGTCTTTCCGTCTGTCAACCCTCTTTTCTCAAAAACGCGTGGAGGTATCGAGTTGAAATTCTCATCATATACTCAAGTTTGTAACCTCTTGGAGCGTCAATAAAATTCAAACTTCTAAGTCAACGCATTCAAAAGTTACAGCCGTTTATGTCCAATTTTTATTTTTTTTCAAGGGAATCACATGCACACGCATCCGCAACCCCTTGACCTAGAATCATGCTATTTGGCAATAAGCAAGGTCTTATAGCACAAGTAAACGGAAAAATCCGAAAACCGTGTAGTTTATTCACAGAACAAATATTTTTTGAATCTCGTCATGACCAAACACATATAGGGTACTTTCCGTTGACCTAAAACCATGAAATATGGCAAGAAGCAAGATCTTATAGCACAAGTAAAGGAAAAGATCCGAAAACTGTAATATTGTAGTCTCATCACAGAAAAATATTATTTTGATTCTCGCCATGGACCAAAACCTGTTACCTACTTCCCGTTGAACTAGAATCATGATATTCGGCAAGAAACAAGGTCTTTTATTTATTAATAATGTTTAGTTACGGAACTCTCGTTGCGCGAGTCTGACTTGCACCTGACGTTTTTTATTTGAAACTAAAGTGTACACTCACGAATCCCTCGAATCATTTAAATTGAAAAGCTGATTTTAAAACAAAAATCTAGGGCAGGGCATCAGCATTGCCAACCAGGAGCAATGCAGAGCCGGCGTTTTGGGGATGGTTCCGGTTGGTAGGTATGATTTAACGATACCAGTTTTGAGCTACCCTTGTATTATTCTGATCACAACAGTCTGCAGATAGCTCAACTGTTTCATGACAATGTGTATTTTGTAAATACTTGTGGTATTTGTAATTTTCTTTGTAAATATTAAATAAAATTAAGTTTCTCTTAAACAGTTTCATTTCGCATTAATGTTAGTAGCTACATGAAAAGAAAAGCCGTCTTTTTAACGGTTGAACAAAAGAGCATCCATCGCGGTTGATATACTATGTTCAGAAAAGACATTTCAGAGTGGCTCTGCTGTGGCCTAGACGGCCTTTCGCCACACACCTATAAGATTTTTAAGTACTGGTTGTTGTGAAACGGGCGAAGGCCTCATCGTAGCCGAGGTCGGAATTCCAACCGACCCAGCTGCAGCTGGATCCGATGGTGGTTGCGAAGCGGTGGTTCACTCTTTTTGATCGTTTGTGTCGTACCACACAAACGATTTCTTGTTGAAAGGGGATGTTAAAAATGCTTTCAATTAGGTAGACAGGGGCGCTCTACTGACACAAATAAAAGAGAAGCCACCTGATGATTACACCTTTATTTGTCAATGTTATAGCACGTTTTCAAAATTACTGTATAAAAATACTACTAGCTTCTGCCCGGGGCTTCGCCACGTTGTTGCGTTAACGTATCGTATCGTCCCCGGGATACCATCTGCTATCTCCCTGCCAAATTTCAATGAGATCCGTTAAATGATAGGAGTGGGTACCGACTACAAAGTAAAGTGGGAACAACTAAACTGCAAAAATAAGGAAATTGGACACACTTTCCGTAATATGTTGGATGTTTGCAATAATAGCGGGCATAGTTTCTCAAAACATTGAAACTACATGCAACAGTGTTGATTTTAAAAACTTCCGCTTTTGTAACAGTTCTTCCTCATATAAGCGATGTAAAAAAGATAAAGTTCCATTGTGGAACCATGCGGGTACAATACGTTATGGTCTTCTTCATACTAACAGAGGCAAAAAAGACTAAGAAAAAAAAATTAGAGCCAGAGGCCGAAGTAACTGTGCCTCCTTACGAGAGGTACTACAGGGTACCATTCGGCATGATTACCCTAGAGGGTTTTAATCCGTCAGCAAAAGGCCCATTAGATTATGACAACTACCACTTCAGTTTAATCAAATCATTAATGAGTACAGACACACCGGATGCAGTTCCGTTCGTACCCAATAATAAGGATAACATAAAATATAACAAAAAGAAATGGAAACGTAGCAAAGAAAACAAGAAAAAGCGAGACCAACGTAGCAAAGCATTCGGTATGAGCCCAGGCCGCCCACATGACTCAACACGAAGCGGTGACGAACTCCCTGAAGGACCAGACGATGACGACATGAAACCAAAAAAAACCCAGTACTCTAGTGTGAATCGTGCAGGCATGTATCTCGATTTTAGTAGAAACTTTATGTCAAGTGTCGGTCAACGTTATAGAGATGGTAAATCGTTTGCCCACGGGTCACTTCCCGATCAAGTAATGACTACACACCCAGAACCTACGGAAATCCCTCGACACAATTACTATCCGGAGAGAAAAATCCCAGGATATCCGAATTACCCCCTCAACGCATACTTGCCACCATATAGGAGAAATGGATTTCTAGACGATAGAGACTTAAATTGGACGACGTGCGAGGAGTTTGGTAGAGACGCTGTGTTCTACCCGAAAGATGTTATTGGTATCGAATGGGTCCCTTTCTTTGTTTGGACTAATACAAAAGCGATGTTTGTTAGTATAGTTCACACATTCGAGTATCCGACAATAAAGGTGAGTGCAAAAAGAATACATTGTTTTATGGTATTGAAAATTATCTATACTAAAAGCCGGTACGCTGTATCCCGGTCTTTTTTGAAAGCTTTTAAAACTCAAACCTATAAAAGAAGCAGTAGTAAATTCAGTAATACAGAGTTGTTAATAAAGAATTGTAATTGTAAGGGTTACAATCGTGCAATATAACATAGTCTTAATTAAAACCGTGTCTTATATAAATTAATGCACAATGTTGTTTTACAGTTGG